>JAQPPZ010016944.1:4014642-5352857 GCA_028583015.1 Wollemia nobilis | reverse complement strand
TCTATTTGTCATTGCAGAGTGGTGCTTGAGCTTGTTAGCATTAGGTTTCTTTTTAAGAAGAAATTTTACTGTGATGTTATCCATTCCTTCTACGTAATACATTATCTCTTGAGAGCCTCTGTCCAGAATGTTTTATAGTTGACTATTTCTTTTGTTGGTAGAACCTCCTATGCTTGGTGTTTATCTTGTGTTTTGCATTCTTTAACTATTTTTATGAGTGTTGCTAGTTTTAATGTGCTCTTATTGATGATTGTTTGGCAGAAGGTTATAGTTTAAGATAACACTTTGTTTACATAAGATTTAATCAATATCAAATAGCTAAAAAGGATTGTATTTATTTTTGTATGGTTACTATTGAATTATGGTTGCTACATTGGAATTAGAGCATGAAAACACAGTGCTAGAAACCTTAAGTGGTGAGGTAAATTTACTACTTGATGGGGTGTTGCTTTATTTAAAGTTTTAATCTTTGGAAAGTAGTTGAAGAATAGATAGACTTCTATTGTTAGTTTATTAAATAGATAAACTTCTATTGTTTGGCTTCTTAAATGATTATTCTATTATCAAATTTTAGATATGGAAACTATCAGATAAAATTGTAGATTTGATTTAATGATATTTTTGTTTTATATTTTCAATATTAGTCAATGTTGTAGTAGATCCATAAATATTTTTTTAATGCAAAGGTTATATTTGGGTGAAGAATATTTGTGTAAAAATCCAAGTCACCCCACTTGGTTTTCAAGGCACAAAATGGTGTAATTTAAAAAAAATAATTATCCAACATTTAACTAGTACAAGCATGCTAAATCTTCATGGAAACCATTTCGTTGCAGTCAAAATTTCCATGAGATCAAAATTGGTCAATTCTCGGTAAAAATACCTTATACTTCCTCTCTTGACCTGAGATCCCAAGTATTAAAAGGGGTTTTCTCTTCCAGGTCCCATTTCACCTAGAAGACGAACGCTTTACTTCCCCTATCATAAGTAATGATATTAGCGTATGCATGCCTGAGTTTATGTGTATTCACTTCCCTGAATATTGTCATGGGTATGCTACTATCCGGGTAGCACCCCAAAAGCCTTATTTGCATGATGCCCATTTCTTCATGCAAGCTCCCATAAGACCTTCCGTTCTCATACTAGGAAGGGGTTTGCCTAGGAATTATGCCCATATCATAATTCCTTTTTCTCCCACTCTTTACTTAGAGTCTGCAAAACCTTGGTCAGGATGTGGGTTTTTTCCCCCACACTCCTAATGGTTGGATAAATGAATGTCTACCCACATTCTTAAAGCTTAGGTTGTCTACCCACAACCTTAAATTTCCTAATCATAGTTATTGGTTTTCATTTCATCTAACATTTAAAAGTTATGATTTCAAAATAACTTAAGCATCAATTATTTGTTTTATTTTTATAAAATAATGAAGAGAATAATAATAGTTTAACAAAGCATTAGCATATCATTTAAATAATACTAACCAATATTAAATATAAAACAATACTAACCCTTTAAATATCAAAGTTTCTCTTATCCACAAATAACAAACATTATAAATAAAATCTTTCTAAATAATAACGATTTACGTCTTTTTATTCAAATAAACTCTCATGCTATGCTATATTTTAAAACCCACATTAGACTTACACAAGCCATACATTACTCGTAATATTTTTGCTAACCTAATGACTAAAGATAAATCATTTGCCCTATCATTAATTTTGGCTTACGATTTTCCAACACGAGTAAACCTTAATAGCATGTAAACATAATTTTATTCTCTTAGGTTCAAACCCAACATAGAGAGAGTGAGCCTTACAAAACCATAAGCTTTTTATGAAATCTCACAATGAAACCATTTGAAACACACAGTTGTTCTATTTCCAAATGTCATGAATGCACAAGCCATATAAACATAACGTCTCAACTACCACAACTAGTTGTAAATAAAGACACAATTTAATAAACATATTTCAAATGGCGAATGCATTTATAATTATTTCATGGATAAAAAAGAAGCACGCGAATCACACAACCGAGTTCCATTGATTAACTTAATACAGGTTTATTTCTCTACTATTAAACACGGCATCCGCCAGCTTCTAAATTTTAATATAATCTTTCTAAAGTTCTTCCCATTTCCCTAAATTTTGGGTTGATTTCTATTATTCATTAAGGAATGCAGAAGGCTTCCATTCATAATATTATCTGTTTTTAATATTCCTTGTGTTCTCTAATAGATTACAGTACCTTCCAATTTTAGGAATTCCTCCAATGTTCACACTTCTCACTCATATAAAGTTTATGTTTCCTAGAATGTTTAGTCTGCCAAAGAAGATATTGTTTCATTCTGCTCTCCCACACTCAGGCTACATAGCGTATTCTTAATTTTACACTTACGCTTTCCATTATAGTGTTGTGTTAAAGCTAATAAATTCATGTCAAAGGACTACTCTATTCCTTGATAAGATTTCTATGAACTCATACCTAAATCAAAAATTGTATACATTATTTACCTTTCTCATACCAATCGAAGTAATGTAAATTAATATTTTATAATAGAAAATTCATCGTTGTTCAATACAAAAAAATTGGTTTTTAATAGAAAAGTCGTCGTTGTTCAATACATAGATAGGTGGTCTTTGTTCTAAAAATAAATAATATCAAAAGTAGAATCATACACTTTTATCCAAATAACCAAGACACTGTCTCACCGCCTTCCCACTAGCAGAAGCAGGAGTAAATTATATTCTTTTGGGTGGCAATAACAGAACAAACTCTTAGCAATTTTTCGATTGATATCCTAAACTCTAGGCACCTCACTTCTGCTATTGTATACATAGCAAAGTAGTAACTCCATGATAGCTATTCGGCTTTACCAGAGATCAAATCAGTTTTCCTAAAATTGCAATGCAAGCTAAACCCTAATTTGTAGCCACACATGCATTATAGAAAGCAATTCAACTCATTTTCCATACAATGTAGAATCATATCTTGTTCTGAGATAGTCTTAAATCTTTTAATACATCCAAAACCAATATATTCTATTCAATAATAAAGCCACACAATTTTCCTTTTAAGAGAAAGAAGTTGAATTCCTTTATTTCAAAAGAAATAGACAAACTCATATAAGAAACCAGCGTATGTATTTTTTTTTCCATTTTACCTAGCACGTATCTACGAAGGAGAAACAAGCACTCGTAACTAGAATACCAGAAAACATTTAACTAAAATTAAATCCTTTAAAATATAAGTTCAAAGAAGTAGACAAACTCATAGTTCAAAACTAGAATGAATGCACGATTATAATCCCTTCTTCAGCACTTTTACAAAATCCCCCCTAGCCTTTCATTACTTCATTATATAGAAATAATTTCCCATCCGACATGTCTAACATCTGTTGATTTACATGCAAATCCTCTGCAAAGGCGTGGCAAGTGGTATGGAGAAGAGCTTCGTCATTTTTAAACTATAATTTAATATTTCTTTCATAATACTTTCTTACTATGCTAAATATATGTTTTTATTTAATTTTGTTCTACTTTCATTTATGTAAATACGTATATATTTTTTTATTATTATTTTTATGTTTTTCTTTTACTTATATTATTTTATATATTTTATTTAACATTATTTATTTATAAGTACTTTATATATATATATATATATATATATATATTTACTAATATATAATAGTATATTATTAATTATTCTTTAATTATAATATATTCTATTTATTTTATATTCAAGAAAGCAATCTAAATATGCATTCTAGATTAAATGCAACTACATGAACCGCTAGTGGTTGCTTCGCCTTCAGGATTCATAGATCCAATCACGACAAATACTCCACCGCTCATCATTTCTTTGGACTTACCTTAAGCCGAATAACCTTTTTGAAAGGAGACATTTTCCAGCTTTGCGCTGCTTAACCGTTGACGACATATGTTCCTACATCCACAATTAAATTAGCAATACCTTGTCCTTGCAAATATTATAACGAAACAACAAACACAACTACAGGATTGTGACATACTTTCCCCCTAAGACTAAACACAGTCCCTGTGTTTGCAATATATAACATCATAAGTTATTATTTTAAAAAAATATAGAATAGTATATATAATGTCATACATAAAAGTGGTTCAACACAAAACAACATGGTTTAACATCATTACACAACAAAATTTATCAATCAGTTTTTGATGTACAAAAATTTATGTTCTAATCATTGTTCAAACAGAAAGGGAAACTATCTTTTCATCATATCCACATCCTCCCATGTGGCGTTGTTCTCTAAATATTGGTCCCATTGGACCCTACACTGGTCAATGCTCCTTTTCTTTAGCTGCTTTGTCCTGTATCCAAGAATTCTGACTAGCCACACCTTAATGTGCAGGGGATCGATCATCTACAAGTGGTCAATATTTAAAACATGAGAAGGATCTGGTATATATTTCTTGAGAGACATATGGAAAGTATCATGGATTTTAGATAAGTTGGGAGGTAAGGCTAGTTTGTAAGCTACTAGGCTAATTTTGTCAATAATGGAAAATGGTCCTACGAATCTCGGGCTAAGTTTTGAGGATTTAATAGAGATTTTAGTGGGTTTAACTCTTAGGAATACCCTGTCTCCCACAGTGAATTCCATCGGAGTTCATTTCAAGTCAGCATAACTCTTTTATCAATCAGAGGCTTCCTTAAGCCTAAGTTGGATTTCATTTAATTGTTCCTCCATTTCCTTTAACATATCCGCCCGATCATTACCCCATCCTCCGGATTGCTCCATGATAAAGGTGCCATGCACCTTCTCCTGTACAGTGCCTCAAAAGATGTCATTTTTAATGAGGCATGGTACCCATTATTGTAGGTAAATTCTACCAGGAACAGGTAGTCTTCCCACTTTTTTTGGTGGTCCATACAGTACATTCGCAATATATCCTCCAGAACTTGGTTAACCTTTTTTGTCTATCCATTAGTTTTAGGATGGTATGCAGTATTGATGTTAAGTTTTGTTCCCCATGCTTGGTGCAATTCTCACCAAAATTTAGATGTGAATCAGGAATCCCTATCTGATATGATGGTTTCAAGAAAACCATGTAGCCACACTACTTCCTTGGCAAATTTTTGTGCTACAGCAGTAACTCCATATTTAATATTTCTAGGTATAAAATGTGCCACTTTAGTTAGTTTGTTGAATATTACTAGAATAACATCATGCTGGAAATGATTTTTAGGCACTCGACAATGAAATCCACGGTTACCACTTGCCATTTATATTCTAGAATCACATGAGAGTGCAAACGTCCTACTGGATGCAAATGTTCTACCTTTACTTTCTAGTATTCTAGACACTTTACCACATATTCAGTAATATTCCTCTTCATTCCTAGCCAATAATATTTTTTTCTTAAGTTCTCATGCATTTTTACATAGCCTGGGTGGGCAAAATATGGAGAATGATGTACCTCCTATAATAATTTACTTTTGATAGTTTGATCATTAGGTACCACCATTCTATTCCAGAAGTATAGAGTATCTTCCCGGATACTGAATTCCTTGGCTTTTTCGAACCCTTTTAGAATTAGCTCTCGAAATCTCAGAGAAAATTCATCTTGCCTTTGTAGGTTCCTTATTTGTTCAACTATATCAAATTGACATTGTGTTATAGCATAAATATGTCTTCTCCTACTTAGAGCATCAGCTAGCTTATTTTCTTTTCCCTTAATATACTCAATGCCAAAATCATATTCTGCTAAAAACTCCATCCAATGTCTCTGCCTAGCATTGAGCATTGGTTGAGTGAAGATATACCTCAAGCTTTGATGATCAGTCCATAATTCAAAGGGTTTACCTAGAAGGTAATGTCACCACATCTTAAGAGCATGCACTACTACTGTCAACTCCAGATCATGTGTAGCATAGTTCAATTCATGTTTCTTGAGTTTTCATGACTCATAAGCTATTACACTCTCTTCCTGCATGAGAACTCTACCAATTCCTTCTATAGAAGCATCAACACAAACTCTAAATAGAATTTTAGGGTCTAGAATTTTAATAATTGGTGTTGTTTTCAACCTTTCCTTGAGTGTCCTAAAAGCCTCCTCACAACGTTCGGACCACTGAAAAGCTTTTCCCTTCTTTTGCAGGTTATTTATAGGATAGGCTATTTTAGAAAAGTTCTTGATAAAACATCGGTAATGCCCAACCAACCCCATAAAACTTCGTACCTCAGACACATTTGTAGGGGCGGACCAGTCAATGATGGCTTCTATCTTCTTTGGGTCCATAGACACTCCTTCAACTAAAATTATATGACCCATATACTACACTCAAGGGGTGTAAAATTCACACTTGGACAATTTTCCATATAATTGATTCCTTCTCAACACTTCAAGGACAATTCTCATGTGTCGATCATTCTCCTCTCTATTTTTAGAGTAGATCAGGATATCATCTAGAAATATTAGTACAAACTGATCCAACTACTCCTGAAAAACATTATTCATAAGGTTCATAAATGCTGCTGGAGCATTTGTTAATCCAAAAGGTAGTACTGTGAATTCATAGTGACCGTACCTAGTTCGAAATGCGGTCTTGTGAGTATATTCTTCTCTAATTCTTAACTGATGATAGCCAGACCTAAGATCAATTTTCTATAAGATTTTAGCTCCCTTTAGTTGGTCAAATAAGTCATCTATCCTGGGTAGAGAATACTTGTTCTTAACGGTCATCTTGTTGAGCATCATATAATCAATACAGAGTCTCAAAGTCCCATATTTCTTCTTCATAAAAAGAACCGATGCACCCCATGGAGAGACGCTTGGCTTAATATGATCCTTTTCCAATAAATCTTGAAGTTGAGTTTTGAGTTCTTGCAACTCTATTGTAGTCATTCTATAGGGAGCTTGGTCTATTGGTGTAGCACCAAGGATAAGTTCTATTGAGAAGTCAAATTCTCGTTTGGGTGGTAGTCCAGGAAGATCTTTAGGAAAAACATCCCAAAAATCATTTAGCATCGGATAGGTTTGAAAAAGACTTGCTTTAGACTCAACCTCCTCTTTCTTATTAAGTTTAACTACAAAGACTCTACTCCCCTTCCTGATGGCTCTTTTAACCTACATGGTTGTTAGAAAGTGTGGTTCCACCAACTCACGTCCACAATAAATTTGAATCCTTTGCTTGGAGTTGTCAGTGAAATCTATCCACCTTTCTTCAAAATTTAATAATGCTTTATGAGCCTTAAGCCAATCAACTCCTAAAATTATGTCAAAGGTATGTAAAGGTGCTACATATAGATGCCAACTAGTATTTCCCTGAGGTAATATAATCTGAGGGTCAAATAAACACTGATCCACAGTATAGGTTTGCCCAGAGCCATACTCAACCTTCCACCCATTAGCCATAAATCTAGGTTTTTCTAGTATGTCTCTCAATACATTTGGTGAAATAAAACTATTAGTAGCTCCTGAATCAATCAAAATTCTTACATCTCTATTATAGATTTTTCCATTCATTAGAAAAGGTGTGGCTTGACCTTTAAGTTTAGAGTTACCTGTTGCAGCGTAGATCTTATGAACTGGCTCTGCAGGTTCCTTTCTTCTGTCAGCTCTCATAGGACACTTATCAGCATAATGAGGCTCCCCATAGATCCAACAACCAATCTGAGGTGCCTTCTCTCTTTTATCCCCACTATTACCCTCCTGACCACCAGTTCTAGCTTTTTGGTCATATCTATTGTAATTTCCCTTATCCTGTCCTCCGCGATTGTTCTGATTTTTATTTCCTTGGAATTTATTCTTGCCTTTGTCAAATATGTTCCTGTTCTCATTTCGTCCCTTGTTACTCCTATTTTTATCCCATCTAGCTGGGCCTACATTTTTCTTCTTCTGCATTTCCTCTCTGTTAGCGGTCTTTTGATATTAAGTCTTTTAGCCTTGTAATTATCTTCATGCTGACAAGCTAGATCACAAGCGACAGTCAAAGATGTTGTTTTTAGCATAAGAGGTAAGTTTGCGATTTTCAAATGAAATCCCATCAAAAAATTTTGAACTTTAATTTTAGTCATTTGCTTGTACTTGGGCATATATTTTAGCAACTGTACAAATCATTTATAATATTCGGTAATAGTCATGCTGCCCTGCATCAGCCTAGAAAATTCCATGGTTTTCTTGAGATATAATTAGGGATACATATATCTTTCCTTAAACATTGTTACCAAGTTTTCCCATGGAACATCTGACACTTCTACATTGTGGGTCTTTCTATATGTGTCCCACCAGTCAACAACTGCTCTAGAAAATCAAAAAACTGTGTAGGAATTTTTTGATTTGGAGGAAAGGGTTCTAATAGTAAAATATGCTTCTAGGCTATTTAACCATCTCTCAACCTCTTCCCCATCCCCTTTACCATAAAATTTGGCAATGTCAATCCTATGCATGTCCTTATCCAATTTAGTACCCACTTGTCTTCTCCCAGGGTCCATAGATGTTTCTTCAACAACCATAATTTCCTTTCCTTTTGACAAATTTTCTATTATATTTTATTTTTGAGAGATCATTTTCTATTATTGAGTAAGTTGAGTTTTCTGTTGCTCCATGTTCTCTAGCATCTGTGCCCTTTGTGGAGCCATATGTTCCATAATTTGGTCTTTTTGTTGATCCATTTGCTCCTTTTTCTTGCTCATTTATTCTTGCATTAGTTGCATTATCCGAGTCATTTTATCTTCTTTCGGTATAGGCTCCTTTTCCCTCCTTATCACCATATGGGGCTCTATAGTTTCCTCTATAGCTCCTATCCTTACAACTCATCTAAGGACCCACTTAAGATTCTCGGCTAGCCCTTCCTGCTGTGCCACCATAGGTCTTTTTGAGGAACTTGCCTTAATCCGGATGCCATTGCCTATTTCAAAAAGAGATTTGTTAATATTTTGCTAAATTTTGTTTTCAGAACCTAAAACAAGTTTTAAATTTGTTTTTTTTATTCTAAAGTTTTTTTTATCTAAGAATTTGTACGCTCTGATACCAACTATAAAAACCCAAGTCATCCCACTTGGTTTTCAAGGCACAAAATGGTGTAATTTAAAAAAAATTAATTATCCAACACTTAACTAGTACAAGCATGCTAAATCTTCACGAAAGCCATTTCACTGCAGTTAAAATTTTTGTGAGATCGATATTGGTTAATTCTAGATAAAAACACCTTATACTTCCTCTTCTAACTCGAGATCCCAAGTATTAGCAGGGGTTTTCTCTTCTAGGGCCCATTTCACCTGGAAGACGAACGCTTTACTTCCCCTATCATAAGTAATGATATTAGCATATGCATGCCTGAGTTGACGTGTATTCACTTCCATGAATATCGTCATGGGTCTACTACTATTTGGGTAGCACCCCATAAGTCTTATCTACATGATGCCCATTTTGTTATGCAAGCTCTCATAAGACCTTTCGTTCTCGTACTGGGAAGGGGTTTGCCTAGGAATTATGTCCATATCATAACTCCTTCTTCTCCCACTCTTTACTTAGAGTTTGGCAAACCTTGGTCAAGATGTGGGCTTTTTCCCCCACACTCCTGATGGCTGGATAAATGAATGTCTACCCACATTCTTAAAGCTTAGGTTGTCTACCCAAAACCTTAAATTTCATAATCATAGTTATTGGTTTTTATTTCATCTAACATAGTATAAAAATTATGGTTTCAAAATAACTTAAGCATCAACTATTTGTTTTATTTTTATAAAATAATGAAGAGAATAATAATATTTTAGCAAAGCATTAGCATATCATTTAAACAATACTAACCAATATTAAATATAAAACAATACTACACATTTAAATATCCATTTTTCTCTTATCCACAAATAACAAACATTATAAATAAAAGCTTTCTAACTAATTTACTTCTTTTTATTCAAATAAAGTATCATGCTATGCAATATTTTAAAACCTGCATTAGACTTACGCAAGCCATACATTACTCGTAATAGTTTTGCTAACCTAACGACTAAAGACAAATCATTTGCCATATCATTAATTTTGGCTTACGATTTTCCAACATGAGTAAACCTTAATAGCATGTAAACATAATTTTATTCTCTTAAGTTCAAACCCAGCATAGAGAGAGAGAGAGAGAGAGAGAGAGCCTAGCAAAACCATAAGCTTTTTATGAAATCTCACAATGAAACCATTTGAAACACACAGTTGTTCTATTTCCAAACATCATGAATGCACAAGCCCTACAAATATAACGTCTCAACTACCACAACTAGTTGTAAATAAAGATACACAATTTAATAAACACATTTCAAATGGCAAATGCATTTATAAGGATTTCATGGATCAAAAAGAAGCACGCGAATCACACAACCGAGTTCCATTGTTTAACTTAATATAGGTTTATTTCTCTACTATTAAACATGACATCCACCAGCTTCTAAATTTAAATATAATCTTTCTAAAGTTCTTCCCATTTCCCTAAATTTTTGGTTGATTTCTATTATTCATTAAGGAATGCAGAAGGCTTCCATTCATAATATTATATGTTTTTAATCTTCCTTGTGTTCTCTAATAGACTACAGTACCTGATTTTAGGAATTCCTCCAATGTTCACACTTCTCACTCATATAAAGTTTATGTTTCCTAGAATTTTTAGTCTGTCGGAGAAGATATTGTTTCATTCTACTCTCCTACACTCAAGTTACACAGCGTATTCTTAATTTTACACTTACACTTTCCATTCTAGTGTTGCGTTAAAGCTAAGAAATTCATGTCAAAGGATTACTCTATTCCTTGATAAGATTTTTGTGAACTCATACCTAAATAAAAAATTGGATACATTATTTACCTTTCTCATACCAATTGAAAGTAATGTAAATTAATATTTTATAATAGAAAAGTCGTTGTTGTTCAATACATAAAACACTGGTTTTAATAGAAAAGTCGGCGTTGTTCAATACATAGATAATTGGTCTTTGTTCAACAAAAAGAAAAACAAATAATATCAAATGCAGAATCATACACTTTTATCCAAATAACCAAGACATTGTCTCACTGCCTTCCCACTAGCAGAAGCAGGAGTAAATTATATTCTTTGGATGGCAATAACAAAACAAACTCTCAGCAATTTTTCCATTTATATCCTAAAATCTAGGTGCCTCACTTCCGATGTTGTATACATAGCAAAGTAGTAACTCCATGATAGTTATTCGGCTTTACCAGAGATCAAAGCAGTTTCCCTAAAATTGCAATGCAATCTAAACCCTAATTTGCAGCCACACATATGCATTATAGAAAGAAATTCAACTCATTTTCCATACAATGCAGAATCATATCTTGTTCTTAGATAGTCTTAAATATTTTAATACATCCAACACCAACGTATTCTATTTAGTAATAAATCCACACAATTTTCCTTTTAAGAGAGAAGTTGAATTCCTTTATACTTCAAAAGAAATAGACAAACTCATATAAGAAACTAGCGTATGTATTTTTTTTTTCCATTTTACCTAGCACATATCTACGAAGGAGAAACAAGCACTCCTAACCAGAATACCAGAAAACATTTAATTAAAAGCAAATCCTTTAAAATATAAGTTCAAAGAAGTAGACGAACTCACATGCACGATTATAATCCCTTCTTCTGTGCTTTTCCAAAATTCCCCCTAGCCTTTCATTACTTCTTCATTATATAGAAAAAATTTCCCATCCGCCATGTCTAACATCTATTTATTTACATGCAAATCCTCCATAAAGGCGTGCCAGGTGGTATGGAGAAGAGCTTCATCATTTTTAAACTATAATTTAATATTTCTTTCATAACACTTTCTTACTATGCTAAATATATGTTTTTTATTTAATTTTGTTTTATTTTTATTTATGTAAATACGTATATATATTTTATTATTATTATTTTTATGTTTTTATTTTACTTATATTATTTTTATATTTTTTATTTAACATTATTTATTTATAAGTACTTTACTTATATATTTTTTTAATTTACTAATATATAATAGTATATGATTAATTATTCTTTAATTATAATATATTCTATTTATTTTATATTTAATCAAGCAACCTAAAGATGCATTCTAAATGAAATGCAACTACATGAATCGTTGGTGGTTGCATCACCTTCAAGATTCATAGATCCAATCATGGCAAATACTCCACCGCTCATCATTTATGTGGACTTACCTTAAGCCGAATAACATTTTTGAAAGGAGATATTTCCCAGCTCTGAGTTGCTTAATTGTTGACATCTGTTCCTGCATCCACAATTAAATTAGCAGTACCTTGTCCTTGCAAATATTATAACAAAAAAATAAATACAACTGCAGGGTTGTGACAATTTGTATGAGCGTTATGTGAATCATTTAGTAATGGGTTCATGAGGCTTGAGTAGATAAAGGAATCCATTATGGAGAGAAGTATGATATTCTCTCCTTGGTTATATGGAAATACTTTTCTTAAATGCATGATTGCATATTTTATTGCTTAGTGCATGTTAGGCTTGCATAAGAAATTTATGAGTTGTTCTGATCCCGAAGCTTATTCTCAAAGTTCGTGGGAGACTTTCTTCATGAAGAGGACTGTGGGAAGAGGATGATGCTAGGGACCACTTAGGTGGAATTGTATTTAATGTATTGGAGGATGAAAATTTAAAGTGATGTTATTCTTCATGTCAAGTTATTGTAAAGTTTGGGAGTGAAGTAATTCTAGAGAAAATATGCCTTGTAATTACTCTTGCTTTTTGAAATCATATTGAAGAATGGAAGATTTAATGTTATTAGTTCTTTATGTAAAGTGTTTGGAATTCTTGGAAAAAATATGCTAGATTTTAATTCATGGTTATGGATTATAATTTGTTTGATGATGTTTATTTATTTTAATATTGAGATAAGGGAAGTGTTATATGCTATGAATATTTCTTTTATGCAAGTTTTATTTTAGCAATGCATTATATTTAAGCATGCTTTAATGTAGCACTATATTGAAGATATGTTGATATTTGATATGTTTTGACTCTTGGGTTTGACAGGGTTCTTGGGCATGAATCTAGATCCATATTAGGACCCTTGAGTCAAGAAGGTAATCCAATCCTAGGAGGAGTTGTGGTTATGTAATACCCAAGTAGATGTGAACCCTAGGAGGAGTTGTAGTGATGCAATAACCAAGTATTCACAAATCTGGGAGGAGTTATCATGATGGAATAACCATATAATAATGAATGATACACATTGAATGATGAGACTTGAGTGTTCCAAAGTGATGAGGCATTTGGAGTTAATCACAAGATAGTATAGTGGTGGCACCTTTGAAGAGAAATGAGGAGCCATGATAAACTAAATCATAAAAGCAGTAATTACAAAATCAAAAGAAGAAGATAACGAATTCACACATTACAAAATGTTTATCCTAGAAACCTTCAATCGAGAAAAAACCAACACAGTATTATCTTATTATTGTATTAACTTGATCGTCTCCAATACAATAATATTCTTCTTCTATCTCTTACCAAAACATATGTAAGTGCGATATATAACAAAGGCACATGCACGAAATTTACAATCTCATGGGCAAAAAATTATGGGTTCAAATATAGTAACCCTAAAAGCCCATATAAATCTAAAAATAACTTAAAAATCCTAAAAAATTTCAACATATAGGTACAAAGTGTCCAGTACCTTTTAGTGTTAACCCCACCAGAATAACATGGAAAATTCAACATATTTCCAACATTCTCCCACTTGTTGAATACTTTCCATAGGGACTAATAACTACCATTGTCAACTATCAAGGGCAACCATGCCCATAGATCTTCTACACCAAGAAAATTTTTGAGCAGGTACAACCTTTGTTAATGAATTAGTAGTATTCTTCTCTGTATCAACTTTCTCCAATATCACTTGGTTCTCTTCAACCATATCTCACAAAATGGTACTTTATATCAATATGTTTTGATCGATCATGAAAATCATGATTGTTTTCCAAAAATATTACACTTTGATTGTCACTGTTAATTCTCACAACCTTCTATTTAGTACCAATTGTTGAACACAACCTTTGTAGCCACACTACTTCTTTACTGGTATGAGTTGTTGCAATGTACTTTGCTTCAGTAGTGGATAAAGCAACAACTGATTGCTTTTAACTCATCCAACTTACTACCCCTCCAAACATCCTGAACACATAAGCACTCGTGGATCTTCTCTTATCAAGATCTCCAACCCAGTCAACATCCACAAACCCTTGTAGATTTAGAATATCATTGTCTCCAAATTTTACTTCATAATAGATAGCATAATTTGTAGTTCCATGCAACCAACCAATCAAGTTCATGTAGAAAATTTATCTTTACATCCATCTGTTCTATTTCAAAATCAAAAGTAGTAGAAATAGCCAAGAGAAATATGATTGAAGTTAGTTTAGCCACAGGAGAAAAAATCTCACCAAATTAAATTCCCTCAACCTGAAAAAATTATTTTGCTACCAAGTGAGCCTTGTACTTCTCCAACTTTCCTTCGACATTGTACTTCTTATTGAATAACCACTTACAACCAACAAGTTTTCTACCAAGGGGTAATTTCACTAGGTCCCATGATTTATTTTTATCCAAAGACTCTATTTCTTCCTCCATAGCCCTTTTTCAAGACTTATTCTCACTTGATTGAAGTACCTCCTTTACAGTCTTGAGTTCTTCATCAGTAACTGATAAATTAAATGTAGAACAAAAATTTGAAGGACTATACCTATCTAGAAATCTTCTCACTTGAGCTGATCTCCACAAAATTGGAGTTCTAGGTTCTACATCTTTAGCTTCCTCCTCACTTTCTTCCTTGATATATTCCTCTTCATACTCTCTCTGTAATTCTAGTTCTACCACAAGTTCTTCCTTCTGTTCTAATTTTACCTGAACTATTTTTGGTTCTTTGCTTGGTTGCATTTCCTATTTTAGAACCCCTTTTGTTTTTCTAAAGATCACATTACAACTGTGAACAACCTTATATGTTTATTGGTTCCACAAATTATATCCTTTAACACTAGTACTATAACCCATAAATATGTATTTCTTAAATTTATAATCTAGCTTAGTCCTTTTCTATTTTGGGATATACATATAAGCATCACAACCAAAAACTCTTATACGACTGAGAGAGGGTTTCTTACCATCCCATACTTCCTTTGGAGTCTTGTCCACCAAATCTGAGGTAGGAGATCTATTGATAAGATAACAAGTTGTTAACACAACTTTTGCCTAGAATTTCTTTTCTAACCTTGCACCACTTAGCATACTTTTAGCCTTATCCATCAATGTCATGTTCATCCATTCTGTAAGCCCATTCTATTGTGGAGTATATGGGGTTGTTTTTTGTCTTTCTATTCCATAATCCTTACAAAATTGCTCAAATTTATTAGAGAAATACTCGCCACCATTATCACTTCTTAAAACCTTTATCTTTTTCTCTATATTATTTTCTACAAGAGCCTTAAACTCTTTAAAATTATAAAAAATATTATATTTATTTCATAGAAAATATACCCAAGTCTTTCTCGATAAGTCATCTATAAATGTAAAAAAATAAATAGATTTACCTAATGATGGTACTTTTGTAGGTCCAAACATATCACTATGAACTAGAAGTAGAAGTCCTTTAGACCTTGTAGCACTACTTCAAAATTTGACTCTAGTTTGTTTTCCAAAAACATAGTGCTCACAAAAATCAAAATTTTAATGGGCAATAGAAAATTCCTTCAGCCATACCTTTCATTTTTAATGTTTGAAGTCATTTCTCACCAATATGCCCCATGTGTTGATGCCACAACATTATCTTTGTTGTAGGAATACTCGAAGCCATTTCTACCATATTATTTTCCTGTACCACTAAAGAGTTATTGCAATTAATACTTACAGTGCTAGCCTTAAATTTGAATAAAGTTCCTATGCGAATTCCCCTTACCAACATCAAAGGTCCATGAACCATATTGTAGATATCCTTATTGAATACCACATTCACACCTACATCATTCATCTTACTCATGGATATCAAATTTCTTACCAAACCCAAAATATGCAACACACTAGGAAGGGTTTTAATTCTTCCATATTTTAGCATCAACTTAACTCTTCCTCAACCTATTATTTTATATGTTGAATTATCTCCCAAGAATACTTTACCTTCATCTATCTTTTCATATTTATAGAACCCCTTCCTATGAGGAGTCATATGAAAAGAAGCACCTAATTCAATTAACCATGAGTCATCGCATTCACTTGAGCATGTTGCAGCTAAGAATAAGTTCCCTGAATATTCATTTATGGTCTTTGTTTCTGTAGAATTTCCTTCATCAAATGATCAATTATTATCATCCTTTTTAGATCTGCAGTCT
The DNA here is from genome assembly GCA_028583015.1 of Wollemia nobilis. NCBI lineage: Eukaryota > Viridiplantae > Streptophyta > Pinopsida > Araucariales > Araucariaceae > Wollemia > Wollemia nobilis. Next base: position 5,336,465 of record JAQPPZ010016944.1, on the reverse strand, counting down.
CTTTTATGATGCCTTGCTTTATCATAATTCTAATATTTCCTCTTATTTGGGACAACAGATTTATCCCTATATTTTTATTTCTTTTCTCTTGATTTATTTTACTTCTTTCTTAAGACCGATCTCTCACAACTAAGGCTTCCTTTTGATGATAATCCTCAAAATATTTTTGTCTCATATCCTTAGTCAATAAAGTTCCTACTATATCCTCTACTTTCAATGTAGATGTAGTATTGGTGATAGCCATAATAAGGTTATCTCATGAATAAAAAAATGAACAAAGTAAAGTAATACATTTTTCTTCTTCATCTATTTTTACTTCTACAAAGGTTAATTGGCTTACCACAGTGTTAAAAGTATTCAAATGTTCAACCATAGAGTCACCATAATTCATTCGAAGTGAATACAATATATTTCTAAGAAAAGTTTTATTAACCAAAGACTTTGTCTGATACAATATTGCCAACTTCTCCCATAACAATTTTGTCATGGTCTTTGTAGATACATTCAACAATACCGAATCAAATAAGCACAATTTGATAGAGCTCCTTACCTTCCTATCAATTTTCATCCAATCCTCATCTATCATTGATGTTGGTTTTATTTCCAAGACTACAATCCATTGATCTCTATCAACCAACAAATCCTCCATCTTGAGTTTCCATAAATCAAAATTCTATCCATTAAAATTTTTCAATCTCTATCCATGTGCTTCCCATATTTATCCTTTGCCTGGATCCTTTCGTGTACGACTCTCACTCAAGAATTAATTTATCACAGGATTGAAACCCTTACTCCTCAAACAAAGCTAAAACCTAGCTCTGATACCAAATGAAGAGAAATAAGGAGCCTTGATAAAATAAATAAATAAAATAGTAATTGCAAAATCAAAAGAAGAAGATAGCAGATTCACACATTACAAAATATTTATCCTGGAAACCCTCAACCGAGAAAAAACCAACACAATATTATCTTCTTATTGTATTAACTTGACCATCTCCAATACAATAATATTCTTCCTCTATCTCTTATCAAACCCTAATGCAAGTGTGATATATATAACAAAGGCACATGCACGAATTTTACAATATCATGGACGAAAAAGCATGGGTTCAAATATAGTAACCCTAAAAGCCCATATGGGTCTAAAAATAACTTTAAAAACCCTAAAAAATTTCAACATATAGGTACAGAGTTTTAAGTACCTTTTAGTATTAACCCCACCAGAACAACATGAAAAAATATTCAACATATTTCCAACAACCTTGAACAATGAGGATCAAGTGACCATGATCATTACCAAGTGAGTGGTAATGGCCATAGTTAGCCCATGGAGGTTTGGTAACTAAGCACTAAGGTATTATACCAAAATATTCCTACATAGATGAACATATATAGGGCTAGGGAAATGACATCCCTCTTTAAGTGTTATGGGCCTTAAAGGATAATTTCTACATTGTGTTCAAGTTGTCCTATATCAATGAGGGTATAGGAAAAGTGGGAGGACAACTATTGGCATCTTTTCTAAACGATGAGGTTTATAAAAGTGAACCCCAAAAGTATGGGATGTTGGCCACTTCTATCCACTTGAGTGTCATCTACAACAACAATAAACTCAAAATATGGTTATGCCTTATAACCATTGATCCATTGGATTAGTATATAGTATGATATTTTTATATAAGCTATTGTTGAGGGTACCCCTTGGGCACACACCATTATTCTTTTATCTACTTGATGTTTATATTTTTCTTCTCTAATCTCTTGATTATGAATTGTGGTGAATGCTATTCTTCATTTTGTTTCAAGAAAGTATTGTGAAATCTAATGCAAATATCATCTTCAATTTATTAATGATACCTTTATTTTAGGTCATTCCTCAATCAATAATTCCATGGAGTTCAAATCAATACTATCATATTATAAGAAGTTTATTGGATAATTAGTTAATACTATAAAATCCAAGATATTTTGATTAACATTACCCTAGATTTATTAGATTATTGTGGATATATTAGGGTTTAAAATTAGAAAAAAATCATCAATATATTTGGATATTCTTTGTTTCATAAAGGAAAGAAGAAAGAGCTTTAGGAGTCAATTTTGGATAGAATAAAATCTTGTTTAGTAGGTTGGAAATTTAAGTTCTTAATTATGGATGGTAGACTACAAGTCATAAATACCACATTGTAATCCATCCCTATACATATGATGTCACTTTCAAGACTACTAGTAGGTACAACATCCAAATTGTTAAAATTCAATGTGAGGAAAAGTTTAGGTTTTCTCTTTGTAAGTGGGATAAGGTTTGCAAAGGAAAGAATATTCCAAGGCAATGCTTATAGAATTGTAGACTAGTGAATTTGGCATTAAAGACAAAGCTTGATTGGATATTATTGAAATATTAAGAAAAAATGGATTAAATGTTACTTCAAAAATATACATGTTCTCTTGATACAATAAATTTATTTAGAAAATGAACTATACCTAAAGGATCATAAACATGGAAATTTAGATAGTTTATAATTGATCAAGAAACATATTAGGTGGTAGTCAATGAGGGGGATTCTGTAATTGTTTAATTTGATGCTTGATTAAAGTCTTATCTTTATATTATTTATTCAAAATGAAATTTGTTGGATCATATATGTCTAGCTTTTTAAGGTCCAAAGGTCAAATATTATATTAATGTGAGTAACTCTAGCTCACAATTTTTTCTTAGTAACCTGATTCAAGGAAAGAAACTCAAACAAATAGGAAATTTGTTTGATTAGAAGGTGCTTTAAGAGTTCTATTTGCCTATTTTTTATGTAGAAGGATGAGTTGGTTTAGAAACTATTAAAAGGCAATTGATATTTGGTCAAGTTAGGATATAAGGATTTAGAGCAATCATAATTTCATACTCCCAATGATTTTCCTTGAAAGAATATTTGGTCGTTGAGTCCCTCCTAAAGGCCAATACTTATTTGGTTAGCACTCCAAAGCATGATTCTTATAAGAGAGAATTTGCAAAGAAGAGGATATCATGGACCTCTTAGGTGTGCCTTCTAGAGAAGGATATAGAAACGTCAAACTATTTACTTATATATTGCCCTTTTTCTTACGCCATTTGGGATCACTTGTTCAAAAATATAAAAATATATTGAATAGCCTCATCAACATTGAAATAATTAACAATATTTAATATTAATTATTTTAAAGCTAAAGTATTGTATGTTTTGTGCAGGACTAGTTATATTATTTGCTAAAATTTATGGCTAAAAATAAATAATATATTTTTTTAAAACAAATCACAAAATAATACCCATGCCCAATTTTGGAACCATATTATTGCCTCTCTACAAAGTGAGGATTTGAAGTATAATTATTATTATTATTTTTTTAAGTAATACTTCTTATACACATCCACCATGGGGATTGAACCCGGGTCACATCACCGATAATGCAAGTGGTGTCCTTGCCGGTAGACCACACTCACGAGGATGAAGTATAATTATTTATATAACTTTAATATTATTTTTAAAAAGTATAATTATATAATGTTTAAAATAAATTAAAAGGTAAAAGTAAAAAGAAAAATTAGTTTTTAATGTCTACTAGACTATAGACCAAATAGGAAGACCCTCACGAGGATGTTATTTACCCAATATATATTTATCTAAACAAATTCTAATTGTCAAAAAATGTATACAATTTTATTTCATTAGATTTGAACTTTAAACCTCTTATACAAAGTTTTAAAGTCTTACCAACAAGCCTATTCAAAATCTATAAAGGAAAAATATGTAATATTAAAAAGCTTATTAAAACTTCATAAGCTTGGTGATATAATAATTTTAAACCCTAAAACTAGAGGAAAAGTGTAGAAAGTTCCTTAGAAAAATTAAATAAATCTAAATTTTGATGGAGATATTGGGAGAACAAGGGTTTGTACTTGGGTCCCCATCCTTAACAAATCACAACTCTCTTCTTTAAATCTTGAGATTTTACAAATATATTCAATTATCATCTCAATTAAGTTGCTATAGCTAGATACCTACATCATTTTTCATAAGATTTATGAATTCTTGATTTTCATTTTTTGGATCTTCTTCAATTCTTTGTGTGAATACAAATATTCTAGAATTCAGCATCCTTCTTCTTGACATTTCCTATAGTAGCCTTCACATACCAAAACTCCACCTCTATTTTTTGTGCATTGCATCTTAGTAGAGTAATATTTTTTTAAACATCGTACTACCATAAACCACTTTACCATATCTAGATTGTTAGTTTCCAATGCTAGGTATTTTTAAAAATCATAAATTTTATATTTTATGACCCCATGCCAAGAAATATACGGAGAGATTGAATAAAGTTATAAAAGCAATGGTGGGGGGAAGGAGAGGAGGATATGGAGCTCTACTAGGGTTTGCATGCAGTGTCATTGCCATTGCATGCAAAAGCCTTAGTAAGCACAGATTAAGGAAGTAGAGGAAAGAGCTAGGACAACAATTTTGAATGGTTTCAAAAAACAATGTAAATAAAGGATATAGGCCCTAGTGGTCAGCAAGAATTTTATGACAAGGATAATTACAATAAGGAAAAGGAATGGGTATAGAAAATGTAATGGAATCAAAATGCAATAAAAAACCAATTTTTACAAGCCATAAAAAGTGAAGGAAAAAGCAACAAGTACTTTTAGTTTACAGTGCAAAAAGAGATAGAAGATCATAGTCTACCATGAAAACAAGTTCAAGGGTTGAAGAGAACCAAAAACAAAATTCATGATGCAAACCAATTATAGAATCTGAAGCAGGGAAAATTGATATGGTCTAGAAATTGAGCAAGACTATTCTGAAGGTAAACTATCAAAAGAGGTTGACTACATTGTCACAACCCATTTTTCACCAATTCTGTACTAACTTTTTTTTTAATAACTTTTTAAGCCCATATCTTGGTGAGGGATCCATCCCTAAAGTTTGACTAATGTCTTAGCAACCTCTACCAAGTGTCTGACTTAATTTCATGTTTTTAATAAGTAATCCTCTTGTTCCACAATAGAGTTTCTAATGCACTCATCAATGTTACTGTCACATATCTATCACTTGGAAGTATACTAGATGTAAGCTCAGCTAAGTTATCCATCTCATAGTTCTCTTAACGAGCTAGCTTATCCCTTTTCATATTTTGCAAGGAGTTGTGGCATAGATAATAGCTATCCATCTTGATCTTCCAATCGAGCTAGCTTATTCCTTTCTATCCATTGAAAGGTATGTACCAATCCTTTACACCCCACATATACATGTTTATGTATATGCTTGATACATAAAGATCAAGTTGTCCACCTTTTCTTATTGAGGAGTTATCCCATCCGCTAAAGGTCTCACATTTTACCTTGTACTCAAAATACTTTATTTTTATATCTTTTCCAACACTATACTTTTGGAAAGACTTGTTCTTACTACAAAGATGCTTCCATTAGATGTGTGAAGCTTTAGATGTGTGAAGCTTTAAGTAAAATTAAAGAGTTATTATTTTCCCGAGGTCCATTCAAATATAATGGGTTTTATTATTTCCAACCCTCTTATATAAAGAACCAACTATCTTAATCTAATATCTCAAGGCCCTTTAAATAAGTAATACCTTTCAAGATATCATGTAGATTAAATTATTTAATTTCAATCTTCATTTACACCGAATGTTGTTTTCTATGAAGGGTTTAGTTTGCTTTTAACTCCATATTTTAATCTATTACTTGAAGAATGTAAAGTTGTTAATGTTTCTTTCACTATATGGATCTTCCAATACTCAGGTGTTTATGCTAAAGTCATTGTAGATATAAATGAAAAGTTAAGAGCATGAATTAACACATAAATTAAAGACATTTCCAACTATATTTTGCACAAACAAATGATAAATACGTTCATCAATTAATAAATCAAAATGTACTTTTGAGTCTAATATTTTATGCGATTTGACTTAGTAGCCCACTTTACCATTATCATTTTCAATAAGCAAATAGAAATGAAAAGATGCATCAACACATCATGATTCAAGATGCATACAATGAAATATTTTGTAACGAAACAAGCCATCATTGGATTAACCGACAAAAAATTAATATAAAATAATTTACATTTCTGCTTTGGTAAGTCTTACTCTGATCAAGTAATTACAATACCACATTCGTTTGTGGAATTATTTACAAGATTTTCTACTTTCTTTTACAACCATAATATTCAACATTCAGTGGGTTCATTTTTTGCTTGGAATCTAATAAATATTGGAAGCACCTCCTTCTACTTTGACTTCACCTCCCAATAGTCATCGTGCTCAAGTTCTTTTTAAACCAACCATAGAAGAGATGTGTGAGGGATCAAAGACAACTCCCTGCATGCAAATGCATACCTAGATGCACACAATTTTCCAATGCATGAAATCACATGAAAGCATCCAAACAACCATTTTTTGCTTCTCTAATAACTACGGATAGATAATCCTTCTCTTTCTTCCACAAACAACATTAAGGTAAATCACACACAATATATAACACATTGACTACCAACTGTTCCAAATAAATAGTCCATATGTGTCCATCTCCTACTTCATTCTATGAATGAACCCATATTTTCATTTGTTAGAATAAATATTTAGTTCTTAAGTTCTACTAGGATAGTCTAAACTTGAGTTACCACTCTTCCATGAGGTAAGTGAAGTCTTAGTTTAGACTAGTTCAGATCTGTTGAGTTGTTGTAATCCAACGACTCACATTGATCAACTTTGCTATTTATACAAAGTTGATCCCATGGAATAATCAATCAGTTCTTGATATTTTTTAGTAATGCTTTGCATGTCTAGTTTCTTGGCTTAATATTGATTCTCAATATTTCTAACATGGTATCAGAGCGAGGCTAGTTTTTGTAGCATTCTCTTTTTCATTGATCTGGTTCAGCTTGTCCTCTATTTCTGGATAAGTCTTCTCTGACTATTTTAGCTTATTTGAAGTTAAATAAGTCATATTTTTTTTATCTATACTCACATTTTGTGTTTAAGCATAATTACTTCATATAGATCATTTTGTTATGAGGAATTAAGCAAAATGTTATTTTATTGCTATTATTGAAGGACATTAGAGAGAAGTAGCCATTGTTTTCTACCTCCCTTTGTGTGTATAATTTTATTTACAGTCCTTTTTATAGCAGAGATATACTCCAAAGGTGATTTAGAGGTGATTTGAATGGTATAACCTTTTTTTCTCTTAGAGAAAGGTGATGTCAAGCGACAAACATTCTTAAATCTCTGCATGCGCCCGAGCTATTGCTAACATCAAGAGCATTGTATTCTGCCTGTTGAAATTTGTGCTCGTTACCCAGTCATTGATCTCTAACATACGTGATGAAAGACACTTAAAATAATAACGCAGAAGGCGAACGTATCGAGTGAGGACGATCGTTCGAAGGTGAACGTATTGTGAAGGGCAATTATATGTTTTTTCAAGGGAAAGCATAATTTTTTAAACTTGATTGTGAAGACACTCGAGATAGAAGACATCACCAGAGTCATTGAGTTTCAAAGAGCATAGTATTTTCATGAAGCCCACACTTTAGCTAACGTTGCACTCACCTGACACCTGCATCTCCAGCGCTCTGATCTCTAAAGAACGTTGGCAATTCTCCAAACTCACCCTGAGAAAATCTGTAGCTTGAAACATGGCTTACTGATGATATATTCTAAAGGTAATGCATACAATATCATTTATGATAATTGGCGCATTCCTACAAAAGCGTTTACTTGTACCCAACATGTTGGTTATGCATTGATTGCCTCATATTTTTCTGATGGTTCCTTGGCGTGTCTCACTTGTTGTTCCAAATGGTCATCTTCATAATATTCAATTCATCCTTCCACTTGGCAAGCATATTTAGTCATGGTATACATTTCATCCCACTTCAAGATTTAAATAGCCTTCATGCTATCGCTCTCCTCATCCTTTCTTCAGCAAGCCTAGGAGTCAAAATGAAGCTCAAAGTTGGAATCCTTCAAAGACAAAGCTCGAGTGGTGCCAGGACGTACCTCTATGCATCATCATGATTAATTTATTTTGTATGTGTAGGTTTTGAAGCAATTTACTATCATGAAGGAGCTATTTTTTTCCCTGACACTTCGTACATTTCCATGAAGGCACTATTGACTGTTGAAAAGGTTTTATTTCTCCTCGAAGGCTCCAAAAACTGATATGCTACCTACCTATTCATAGTAGTAAGCATACCTATGCTTTTTTTTTGCAACATATTGATGCATTGCATCATCCAAATGTGAGCACATTCGATCTTGGTTGTGACTATTTTTTATTTGGGCAGTTGATCTGGTCTACTACTTTACAAAGTGTGGCGCCCTCCAAGTGTGTGGATACGAGGTCTGAGCCAGCCAACATACTCGACGTAGTGGTATACATTCTCTTTTGAATGATGGTCGATCATGTTGAAAATAATAAGTTGTGCAATATCATCCTATTTTAGACTTAGGTTGATTATATTAATTAAAATCAATGCTTCATTCGCTCTATACCCAAAATTTTTTATTTTGGTTTTTTTTTTTTTTTTAATGATGGTCGATCATGTTGAAAATAATACTTTGCAATAATCCCTTTTCTATGATTATGCAAAGTAGTGTTGTAAACAATCTTTTATGATTCTGGTTTTTATCCTCCAAGTAGCCTACAAAAATTGTAACAGGATCAATTTTGATTATGATCTAAAGGCTTTATTTTTTTGTAAATCAATAAATACAATTAGGGGGGGGGTTTGTAGGTGTTGATTCAATGCACCACTTTGATCTCATTGAAAGTCCATAGGGAGTTCCTAGTTTACTGTTTTCTTCTAGATAGTTGACAAGGGGGGTTCTTTTTGCTACTGCTGCATTCATTTCTTCTAAGTATTACTGTAGATAGAGAAGAATTTGCTACTGTTGCATTCCTTTTTGAGGAAGTTATTGGGGGACACATAGCTATTTTTTTGGCACTCTCTTGGCCATTTGTAAATGTTGCTTGCACCTCATTCCTGCAGAATTTTCTACATATTATAATTGCAACAACTCTTGAAAATCACACAAGCAAGCAAACATCCTCAAAAATTCTAATAAGGAATCACAAAATTTGGCCCATATATTTTAAAAATCACCTATGTTCCACGTATCATTCTTCTCATTTACTTATAGTTTCCCTCACGTAAGGGTGGGTAATTGAAAATATTCGGTATAAAGGTCTAGCAAATTTTTCTTGCTTCTAAATGCCTATGTTCCACGTATTGCTCTCCTCATTTACTTATAGTTTCCCTCATGTAAGGGTGGGTAAATTGAAGATTTTGGTATAATGGTCTAGCTTCTGAAGCAACAGGTATTTTTTCTGCCTTGATTCACAAGGGATTTTTACAGGTGCTAATTTCTTGCACCACACTATTCTCATTGAAAGGAGGGTGTATCATTATCTTCTCTAAACACTCTTGTAGTTAAGGGGGGAATATTGGTTCACTGTAGTTTTTTCTTTGTAAAAATGAATACAATTGACCCACTCACCCCTCATAACTACCACACATGGAAACCAAAAATATTAAATCTCATTTCTCAAAAAGGGCTCACACACTTGCTAGAAGAGAAGCAGCTTGAATTTGAAAAGGAATATGAAATATTTGTTCATAAAGGGAAGATGTATGAAACAATGGGTATTATAAGCACAAATGTAAATGAAAGCTTATGGTTTCACATTTCAGAATGTAAAACTCCATTTGAGAGTTGGCAAAAACTAAAGAACTTGTTTGGTAAAGTGGATCAAATAAGGTCAATGCAACTAGAGGTAGAGTTAACAGCATTATCTCCTGAAGACTTCAACAATATTGTTGAATTTCTCACCAAATTTAAAGAAGTCCTCACACAATTAAAAGGCAGTGGAAAGAATAAAATAGAATAAGAATGCATCTATCTTATTCTTTCTAAGTTAAATGGAGTATTTCAAATTTTTGCAACCACATTTTTGTCTACAAAAGATGCACTTGGTACAAGTTTTAAAATGCCCTCTTTAGAGGAGTTTTGTGATAGGCTAACTAGAGAGGAAACAAAACTTGAAAAATATGAGATCTCTCCCTCTTCCTCAAAAGAATTAGTAGCATCCACCTCCACTAAAGAAAATTTCAAAAAGAAAGAAAGAGGCCCTATAACTTGTACACATTGCAAAAAGGATGGACATTCTAGGAACAAATGTTGGAAAAGACTACAACAACTAGAGGCAACAATGAAGGATCACAAAATAGACATTAAGAAGTAGATAGGAAAAGCCTTAAATGTTCAAGGCAAAGCTATAAAAACTTCATCAAAATATTGGGTTCTAGATTTAGGGGCAACTCATCATATGACTTCTTCACATGAGTCATTCACTTCTATCTCCTCAAGCTCAACTTGTAGCATAGAAGTTGGTGACTCATCCTTTATCCCAATCAAAGGAAAAGGTGACATATCCATTGATGGTGGTTATATCAATAATGTTCTCTATGTCCCAAATATAGCTACAAATCTCCTCTCCATCTATCATATTTGTACTTTTGCAAAGGGTAAAACAATTCTATTTTCTCCAACAGGAGTTGAGATAAGAGACTTTCAAGAACCACACTCACTCATAGCAAAAGGAGATATTGATCATAACACTCACCTATTTCACTTCTAGGGATTCAAAAATTTAGATGGGACCTCCTGTTTTGTTGCACATGGAGATCTTGAAAGCCAAATTTGGCATGAAAGGTTTGGTCATCTCAGTTATAGCTATCTAAAGGAGTTGAATACTCATGAAATGGTAACTAGGTTGCCAAAAGTCTCTTCTATTGATGGAGTATGTCCTAGATGTGCTCTTGGAAAGCAACATCAATATCCTTTTCACCCAAGTGGTTCTCAAAGAGCCTCATCCCCTCTAGAGTTAATCCATAGTGACTTGATGGTCTTCCCAGAGCCTTCCTTCAAAGGAGAAAAATATGCTTTAACCTTAATTGATGACTTTTCTAGAAGAACTTGGGTCTACTTTCTAAAATATAAAAGTGATGTTCTATCCCACTTCAAAATATTCAAGGCCTTAGTTGAAAATCAATCCACTTGCAAAATCAAGCAAATTTGTATAGATAATGGGGGGAATACTTCAGCAATGAGTTCTCCATATTTCTCTCAACTCATGGCATAATTCATCAACATTAAGTCTCCCATAATCCTCAACAAAATGGTATTGCAGAAAGGAAAAATAGAACTTTAAAAGAAATGGTAAATTGTATGCTCCACTCAAGAGATATTCCAGCAGTTTTTTGGGTTGAGGCAATCAACTATGCAAATTATATTCAAAACCGCACACCTCATAAAGCTCTTGGCCATTTGACTCCCGAGGAAGAATGGACTGGCTCAAAACCTGATGTCTCTTTTTTCAAAGTTTTTGGGTGTACTACTTGGGCACATATCCCAAAGAAAAAGAGGAAGGCTCTAGACAAAAAGAGCAAGCATCTCATCTTTGTTGGTTATTGTGAGGAAATGAAAGCCTACAAGCTCCTTGATCCCACAACTCATGAGGTCTTTTTCACAGAAATGTTCAATTTGATGAAACATTCCCTCATAAATATCCTCAATCTTCCTCTTCCAACATTAATTCTCTTGAGCCATCTCCAATATTTGAGCCTCAATATAATGAATATCCCATCCTTGAGATAGATGACCAAAATGAGGATCCTATACTTCAAACTCCAACTCAAAGTCCTACCACACCCATTACCCCTTCCACAATGCTAAAATGGGCCCGCACCACAGTTCAAGAGGCCACTCCTTACATTTAAAATCTTCCATCATCCAGAATAAGCAACTCCATGGGTTCTGGTCTTGTCTGTCACTCCATTTCTACATATCCTCAATCCTTAAAGGAAGCAACTGGTATAAAAGAATGGGATCATTCCATGGAGAATGAATTTTCTTCCTTAATCAAAAACAAAACTTGGGATCTAGTCCCTCTACCTAAAGGAAGGAAATTGGTTCATTGTAAATGGATTTACAGAACTAAGTATGGACTTGATGGAAAAATTAATAAACACAAAGCTCACTTGGTAGCTAAAGATTTTTCACAAATTGAAGGCATTGATTATTTTGAAACCTTTGCACCAGTTGCAAAAATTGATTCCGTTAGGCTGGTACTTGCACTTGCTTCTTCCCAAAAATGGTCAATATTTCAGATGGATGTTAAAAGTGCCTTCTTACATGGTGACTTAAAAGAGGAAATATTTATGGAACAACCTGTTGGATTTATTCAAGACTCCTCCCTTGTTTGTAGACTAAGGAAATCTCTCTATGGTCTCAAACAAGCTCCTAGAGATTGGTATGAAAAAATGGACTCCTTCCTTCTTTCCTCAGGATTTTCTCATTGTGAGTCTGATGCAACAATCTATATTTGGAGAGATAAAGAAAACATCACCATACTTGTGCTCTATGTTGATGATCTACTACTCACTGGTAGTGTCATTTCTCACATCCAGACTATCAAAGACTCCCTTTCTAAGAAATTTGAGATGGTTGATCTAGGTTTAGCTCATTACTTCCTTGGGTTTCATATAACTCAAACAGATGTAAGAATTTCATTGTGTCAACAGAAATATACTCTAGATCTTCTTCAATGGTTTAAGATGACTGATTGCAAGCCTTCTCCCACACCTTTTCAGTTTGGAGTCACTCTAAGTACTTCCTGCAAGTCCCCTCTTTGTGATGCTACTCTCTACAAATAGCTTGTAGGAAGTCTATTATACCTCACTCATACTCACCCAGATATTTCATATGTTTTTGGCTTAATATCTAGATTCTCACATCAACCTCATTTCAGCCATTGGCAAGCAACAAAAAGAATCCTCTGCTACTTGCAAGGAACTACTCACTTTGGGATTTTATATGAGGGTGGATCCATGGATATCATTGGTTACACATATTCTTATTGGGCAGGTTCAGTTGAAGATAGATGTTCCACTTTTGGCTATGTTTTTTGTCTTGGTTCTTCACCTATTGCTTGGTCATGCAAAAAATAACAAGTAGTAGCATTATCATCTACAGAGGCAGAATACAGGGCAATAGTTTTGTCTAGTTAGGAAGCTCTTTGGATTCATTATATACTAAGGGAATTTGGTTTTTTCCATGACCAACCAATTACCCTTTGGTGTGACAATCAGAGCACAATTCATATTGCCTATAATCCAGTTGAGCATCAACACACCAAGCACATTGAGATTCACATGCACTTCATTAGGCAACATATTCAACAAGGGGATCTAAACTTGGAGTACATTCCCATAGAAAATCAAATTGCAGACATATTCACCAAATCCTTTCCTTCTCCGTGTTACATTCAGTTGCGAGAGAAACTTGGGGTTAGGCAGTTGCATTAGAAGGGTGCATAGAGGTTTTCACCTCTCTCTTCTTCTTATTGTTCTTTTTCTTCTTGGAAGATGGTTTTTTCCCATGTGGTTTTTTCACCATCTCTCCTATATGTAAGTTCATTGTACATGAGTACCTAATAAGGCCATATTGTCGAGGACTCATTTTTTTTGTTGTTCAGAAGAGGATAATCCTTGCCATCCGAGGACATGCCTCTGTTTTTTACCGCTCTTCTTCTTCTTTTTCTTCTTCTTGAAAGATGGTTTTTTCCCATGTGATTTTTTCACCATATCTTCTATTAGTAAGTTCATTGTACATGAGTACCTCATCAGGCCTTGTTGTCGGGACTCATCTCCTGTTGTTACATTCACCCCTAGTATCACTTAAGGGGGGGTGTTAGAATAAATCTTTAGTTCTTAAGTTCTACTAGGATAGTCTAAACTTGAGTTACCACTCTTCCATGAGGTAAGTGAAGTCTTAGTTTAGACTAGTTCAGATCTGTTGAGTTGTTGTAATCCAACGACTCACATTGATCAACTTTGCTATTTATACAAAGTTGATCCCATGGAATAATCAATCAGTTCTTGATATTTTTTAGTAATGCTTTGCATGTCTAGTTTCTTGGCTTAATATTGATTCTCAATATTTCTAACATCATTGTTACCAATTAAAGACTAAAATTCCTTTAATTGACAATAGTATCACAGTGACAAGGCTATCGTCACAGGAAAAATCATTGTTACCAAGGAATCCAAAACAAACCTACCTTATGTAGTGTTATCTAGTTTTGTTTTTATATCAATGATAACACAATGACATGAGTTACAATTGCAAAGCAAATATATTATTATCCCTGTGAATGTGCTCTATCGATAAGGACACCACTTGCATTATCGGTGATGTGACCCGGGTTCAATCCCCATGATGGACGTGTATAAGAAGTATTTACTAAAAAAATAAAATAAAATAAAATAAAGATATTATTACCAAAGAATTCAATTTAATCAAACACCTTGAAACCATCATTACATCAAGGCATAGACTCACTAATATAAAATATTATAGGTGTTGTTTAAATAAAATATACACAACAATTTTTATTTCCAGCAATGCAAGATAATTACAAAACTAAAATAGTAGGTCCATTTCTAATCCTCTCAAATGGCTTTTAAATAGCTAGTTTACCCTAGCTAGCACATTCCAGCATATCCCTCCCCATAATTTCATTAGAGGAAATTCAAAAATATACGCCAAACCATTTCAGATTCCTTTTAAAACAAGTGTTTGATACATGAAGGGTCTCCTTCAGTCAAATAGCCACAATATTTTATCATAATTCATAGGCCAAGATATCAAAAATATTTCCCATATTTACCACGTCCATATAACATTAAAATATGACAAAATTTTGTTCATGCATTGGTTCATTTGTATTAGTCAATAATTATGTTTACTCTCACCCACCTTCACTAACATATTTAAATCCTTCTATGCTTGGGTTTTGGCAGTAAAATATAAAGCAAAAGGTCAAAAGATATTGTTCCTGCTACATTTCTCTTCTCACCCTCATAGATCCAATAAAGGAGTTAACACATTGTACCATGTGCTATCTAAAAACATTATAATATATACAAAATCCACTACTAAGAATTATTCTATAACCAGGTTTTGATAAGCATTTGGACACAAGAGTTTCTTATATACTGTGTCGTACCAACTCATAATTTTTAAATCATAGCACATTTCACAAACTATTTCAACCAACAAGAGAGCATATTTCTAGAACTACCTAAAGTTCACAGTTTAATAAGTCTAGAATAATATCTTTCCATAACAGAGTCCTAGCTCTTGATTCCGCCTAGCCAAAAGAAATAAAAATATCATCTCTCCTTTTCCATGAAATACCATGCTCCCACATCATCCATTTTTCTCAAGCATCATTCTTGGCTATGCATTTCAATAAACTTACCCACGTTCCCTCTCCTCTAAGCAAGGTGGTCACATTTAATGATGAGTTTTCCAGCACTTGCATCGGCATCATAACATATACCTTTATAATTTATCATCTCTAAATGGCTATTCACCGAAGTATACCTTTTTCTTTGACAAAATAATATTTTGCTAATTTAAAACACAAGGTTGGCAAGTTTTTCCTCTTAGACATGTTTCATTTTCTTAAATAAATTAAAGCAATATAGATGTCAATAGTAATGTTAATAAACAACCTCAAACATTATGGTGTTTAAACAAATAATTAATGATTCTTCCCTATTATTAGTCATTACTAGTATTTTAGGTAATAACTATATAACAACCAATATTTTTAAATAACCATCCAATATCATATGAAATCCCTTTTCAATTATAAACCATGAAATCACATCTTCAAAAGGTTAACACACAACAAGAACTATCATCCAAACTAACATGCAACTCATGTTATGCTACTACATGAAGGAGCAATTATCCATGTTGCTCGAGCTACCAATGAAATAGATCATCATATCATTTCCTTTTCTTTACACATCTCATTCCTGATGGTTAGCTCTTTATACCATTTGCAAGCAAACTTGTTCATACAAAAGTGCCAATCTATTAGCAGTATTACATTCTTCCATGAAATATAGATTCTGTGGAAACTAAACATGAAATAATCAATCATTTCATCAACAAGATACATCATTTTCTTTCATAAAATATATGTCTGTAGAAACTAGTCATGAAATAGTCAAAAAGTATATAAACAAGATAACATAGCAAAACATAAATCCATCCAAATGAAAATGCTACCAAGGGAGGGTCATGAAATCCTACCCCCCTTAGGCTTAACACGGTCCTCTATGTTTTATCATAGTCTAATCATAATATATTGGTTACATATATTTTTCAAACAGGAACGGAAAATGCCTCTACATATTTACCACTTTCTCCCAAGTAGCATTTCTTTCAAAGTAGTGGTTCCATTGGACCTTACATTGCTCCAAGGTTCCTTTCCTCATCAATTTGGAATGGAACTCAAGGATATTTATTGGACACACCTATATAGTCTTTAGGTTCACCATCTACAAATTATAAAATTCCTATACATGATCAGGATTAGCAATGTATTTTCTAAGCAAGAAAATATGAAAGGTGTTGTGTATCTTCAACAAACTTGATGGTATGGCAAGTTGATATGCCATAATATTGATCTTTTCTATAATTTCAAAGGGTCGAACAAAATAAGAATCTAGTTTGGTTGAGTTAATAGCATTCTTCCTTGGTATTATCCTCAAAAACACTCTGTCACCTATAGTAACCTCTCTTGGTGACCTATCAAGATTGGCATAACTTTTTTGCTTATCCATGGCTTCTTTAAGACTTTCTCTGATCATACTTAATTATTGCTCCATTTCCCTTACCATTTTTGGTCCAAGCACAACACGGTCCTCTGAATTATCCCATGTCAATAGTGTCCTACATCTTCTACCATATAGAGCTTCGAATGGAGCCATGCCCAAGGTCGAATGATGATCGTTATTGTTGGTAAATTCTACCATGTGTAGATAGTCTTCCCATAAAGGTTTCTAATCTATATAATACATGTGAATCATGTTCTCTAACACCTATTTCACCCTTTCAGTTTGCCCATCAATTTTTGGGTGATATGCAGAATTGATGTTTAGCCTAGTACCAATGGTATGATGTAAAGCTTACCAAAACTCAGATGTGAACCTTGAGTCCCTATCTAAAATAATAATTTGTAAAATACCATAAAGCCTCAATATTTCCTTGGAAAATTTATTAGTCACAACAATGACATCATCCTTAGTATTCTTGGGTATAAAATGTGTAACCTTGATCAGTTTTTTGACCACAACTAGGATTACATCATGTTTGAACCTGATCTTTGGTAAACCAACAATGAAATCCATTGAAATCACCTTCCATCTATGCATAGGTACATCATGAGGGTACAATAGTCTTGTAGGGTGTCTACGCTCAGCCTTGACTTTCTAGCATTTGAGACATTGGGAAACAAATTCAATAATATCTCTTTTCATTCTGAACTAGTAGAAGGTTTTCTTCATATTCTCTCTTATTTTTTCCCATATTGGATGAGTAGAATGCAAAAATCTATGCGTCTCATTCGTGATCATTTTTCTCATATCACTAGCCTGAATAATTACAACCTTGTCCTTGAAACATAAGAAACCATCCTTAATGCCAAAATCCTTGTTTTCGTCAGGTCTTATTTCCATCTTGACCTGAATTTGGTTGTAAAACATATCCCGATGTTGCATTTCCTTACCTTGGTCCATCAAGTCTACATGAATGCGGGTCAAAATAGCAATGTGTCTTCGCCTATTGAGAGCATCAACAATGTTTTCCTTCCCTTTGATTTATTCAATGCCAAAATCATACTTAACGAGAAACTCCATCCACCTTTTCTGCTTGGCATTTAGCAAAGGTTGAGTAAATATGTATTTTCAAACTTTCATGGTCTATCCTCAACTCAAAGAGTCTACCCACCAAGATAGTGTCACCAAATTTTAAGAGCATAAATAACTGATGCCAACTCTAGATCATGAGTAGCATAGTTGACCTCATGTCTCTTGAGTTTTCTTGATTCATAGCTACAAGTACTCCATCCTACGAGAAAACTCCTTCCAAACCTTCCAATGATTCATTTGTATACAAAAAAAATACCTTGAGGATCTTGAACCTTTAATATGGGAGCTATAGTGAGTTTTTGTTTGAGCAAATTAAAAGTTACCTCACATTTATCTGTCTACTTAAACTTCTTTCCTTTGTAGGTTGCTTTTTACAGATGCTATCTTGGAGTAATCTTTCACATAGTGCCTGTAATATCCAATAAAACCCATGAAACTTCATACCTCGATCATGTAGGTGCCATCCAATTCAGTATCACCTCTATCTTCTTGGCATCTACAAATATCCCTTTAGCTGATATGATATATCCTAAGTATTGTACTTTCAACACATAGAAGCCATATTTTTATAGATTCTCGTATAGTTGATTCTTTCTAATAAACTCTAGCATGATCCTAAGATGTATGTCGTGCTCTATATTATTTTGAGAATATACCAAAATATTATCCAATAATACAAGAACAAATCGATCCATATGCTTCCTAAAAGTTTTATTCATCAAGTTCATGAATATTACTGGAGAATTTGTTAGACCAAAAGGAAATACTGTAAACTCATAATATCCATATCGAGTTTTAAATAATGTCTTACAAGTATCCTCTTCATGTATTCTCAGTTTATGATATCCTAATTTCATATCGATATTTGAGAAAATATTGGCATCCTTTAGCTTATCAAATATATCTTCAGTTTTGGATAGAAGATACATATTCTTAATGGTTTACTTGTTAAGAATCCTATAATCTATGCGCAATAGCAAGGAACTATCCTTTTTCTTAACAAACAGTATAGGTGCACTTCGTGGTGATACACTTAGTCTAATTAATCCTTTCTCCAGCAATCCTTGTAGCTGCACTTTTAACTCTTGCATCTCAATGGGATTCATTCTATAAGGAGCCCTATGAATAGGCTCAGTCCCAAGTTTAAGCTCAATTGTGAAGTCAAATTCACGTTTCGAAGGTAATCCAGGTAAATTTTTTGTAAATACATTCCTAAACTCCTAAAGTACTGGGTGTTTTCCAAACACCTCTTCATCCTTTTCATTTTCTATCTCATTTTTCTTAATGACATAAATGTTTCCTCTATTTTTAATGGTTTTCTTTTAGTTGCATTGCCAAGATGATCTGGGGTTGAAAATCCCCTTGCAGGCTATACACCCTCTATATTTTTCTTCCACCTTTCGTATACTCAATCCATCTATCCTAGAAATTGATCATAGCCTTATGTTCTTGTAGCCAATCCATTCCCAAGACAACATCAAAATTATGTAGTGGTGCTACATATAGATAACCAATGGTCGTACCAATGGGTAAGGTAATTTTAGACATAGGATAACACTAATCTATAGAGTATGCTTATCCTGAGCCATACTCAACCTTCCACTCATGTATAATTATTCCTAGCCTTTTTGGTATATCCTTGATCAAATTAGCTAACAAGATTCCTACATTTTAATATTTCTACAAAATATCTTACCCTTTATAAGCAAAGGAGTGGCTTTCCCTTCTAGATTTTAACTCCCTATCACTGCATAAATATTGTGTGCATGTTCTTTGTAATTTGGTTCTTTTCCCTTCGAACTCATTCCTGCTTTGAGTGGGCAATTATTGGCATAATGTGATCCACCACAATCAAAACATCCAATCTTGGGCCTTGGATATGTTTTTTTCTTCTGTCCTTATTCTGATTTCACTTCTAATGGGGGCTTGGGTTATCCCTTTTATGGTGTTTTGTTATTACCATTGTGGTATTTTTTAGGATTATAGTTCTTTCCTTGGAACTTTCTCATAAACTTTCCCTGCTTCCTATCATTTCTTTTGTCCCATTTGGAGAAGCTTTTATTTGCCTACTCTCCTTCCCATTTCATGAAGCCTACATTGTTCCTTTTCCTGAGTGCTTTTCTATCTTGTTTAGACATCCCTTCATAGTCAAAGTAGGGCTTAAGGTAAGTCTCAACTTTCTTGACCAGATCATAGGCCTTCTGAAGAGTACTAGGTTCTCACATGTTCACTTCATGTCCTACTCTAGGATCTTCTCCTAGTATAAATTTATGGACTTTCATCTTCTTATTATACTTTGGCACATATTTCAACAGCTTGACAAATTTCTAGTAATATACCTCCATTATCTTATTTCCTTGTCTAATACTGGTGAATTCCTCAAATTTATTAATATAAAAATGTTCAGTGAGGAACCTTTCTTTAAAAGCTACTATAGAGTCTTCCCATTTTAGATCAATTACGGTCTTAATTCCTCGTTCTCCACTAAATGTTTTCCATAAATCCAAGCCAACACCCTATAAGTGTAGGGTAGTATGTGATGTTTGGGTCCTAGTGGAATAATTCTTCATATTGCAGAAAGTCTCTATCTCCTTCATCCAAGCTTCGATTGCATCACCACCTTCCTCTCCATTGAACTTGGAAGATTTTACATGCTTCATATCCTTACCCAATTTTACCTCTAGTTGAATTTTGACCTATTGTGCCTTTGTAAGGGTTCATTCACATTTTCCATTCTAGATTTCCTATCTTGTGAATCCTAATTCACTATAGCTTCTAGCAATCGCTTTTGTGTTTCCATATTTTCATGAAGTAAAGCAACTATTATAGTGAGATCCTCCCTCTCATTATTATAATTATTTGTGCCTATATCTGAGTCCTGATATTAATACTAGTTTGTTATGTGTACCACATCGATGGGGTAGCACTCCCTCTCCTTATTTTTGGTGGCATTCTTCCTGGACACACACAAGAGTGATAGTGGTAATTAGAGCACAGTTACTTATTCGAATTGGTCCTCCTACTATTAACTATAAACCTAGTTATATTAATTATTGAGACAGTGTTATCTTTTTGCAGATAATCTATTCATGCAAATTATAGCCCTTACATGGGTATGTATCCTATTACACACCACCATTTATTTTTATGCAAGGAATCATATATCCCTACGAACCAAGTGCTTCGATACAAAATATAACAACCCATTTTCACCCATTATGTGGTAATTTTTTTTTAAATAAGTTGTTAAGCCCATCTCTTGGTGAGGGATCCATCCTCAAATTTTTACTAATGTTTTAGAAACCTCTACAAAGTATTTGAACTAATTTTATGTTTTTAATAAGTAATCCTCTTGGTCCACTATAGATTTTCTAATACACTCATCGATGATAAGTATGTTATGTTCGGGTCCTAGTGGAATAATTCTTCATATTGCAAAAATTATTTATCTCCTTCAGCCAATATTCGACCGCATCACCACCTTCCTCTCCATTGAACTTGGAAGATTTTACATGCTTCATATCCTTGCCCAATTTTGCCTCTAGTCGAATTTTGACCTATTGTGCCTTTGTAAGGGTTCATTCACTTGTCCCATTCTAGAGTTTGAGACCTTATTAGTTCTTACTACAAAGATGCTTCCATTAAATGTGTGAAGCTTAAAGTAAAATTAAAGAGGTATTACTTTGCTGAGGTCCATTCAAATATAATGAGTTTGATTATTTCTAACCCTCTTCTATAAAGAACCAATGGTCTTAATCTAATATCTCAAGGCCCTTTAAATGAATAATACCTTGCAAGGTCTCACGTAGATTAAATTATATACTTCCAATCTCCATTTGCATCGAACATTGTTTTCTATGAAGGTTTAGTTTGCTTTTAACTCCATATTATAATCTATTACTTGAAGAGTGTAAAGTTGTTAATATTTCTTTCACTATATGAATCTTCCAATACTCAGGCGCTTATGCTAAAGTTGTTGTAGACATAACTAAAAAGGTTAAGAGCATGAATTAACACATTAATTAAATACATTTCCAACTATGTTTTGCATGAACAAATGACAAATTCATTCATTAATTAATAAAGCAAAATATACTTTTGAGTCTAATCTTTTACGCGATTTGACTTAGCATCCCACTTTACCATTATCGTTTTCAATAAGCAAATAGAAACAAAAATACGCATCAACATATCATGATCCAATATGCATACAAGAAAATATTTTATAACAAAACAAGTCGTCATTGGATTATTTGACACAGAAACACAATATTAAATAATTTACATTTCTCCTTCAACAAGTCTTACTCCCATTGATTAATTACAATACCACATTCGTTTGTGGAATTATTTACATGATTTCCCACTTTCTTTTACAACCATAATATTCTACATTCAGTGGGTTTATTTTTTTCTTGGAATCTAATAAATATTTGAAGCACCTCCTTCTAATTTGACTTCACTTCCCAATAGTCATCATGCTTAGGTTATATTTAAACCAACCGCAGAAGAGATATGTGAGGGATCATAGATAACTTACTATATGTAAATGTATACCTAGATGCACACAATTTTCCAATGTATGCAATCACATGAAAGCATCCAAGTAACCATGTTTTGTTTCTTTAATAACTATGGACAGATAATCCTTCTCTTTCTTCCACAAACAATGTTAAGGCAAACCACACACAATATATAATACATTGACTACTAACTATTCCAAATTAATAATCCATAGGCATCCACCATCTGCTTTATTTTGTGAATGAACCCATATCTTCATTTTTACCAAGTAAAGACTAAAATTCCTTTAATTAAAACTATGTCACAACGACATGGCTACCGTTACAAGCAAAATCATTATTACCAAGGAATCCAGATCAAACAAACCTTGTGCAACTTTATCTAATTTCATTTTTATATTAATTATAACACAATGACATGAATTATAGTTGCAAAGTAAAGATATTATTACCAAAGAGTTCAATTCAATCAAACACCTTAAAACCATCATTACGTCAAGGCATAGACTCACTAATATAAAATATTACAGATGTTGTTTAAATAAAATATACACAACAATTTTCGTTTCCAGCAATACAATATAATTACAAAACTAAAATGGTAGGTCCATTTCTAATCCTCTCAAATGGTTTTTAAATAGCTAGTTTACCCCAACCAGCATATTTTGACGTATCCCTCCCCATCATTTTATTGGAGGAAATTCAGATATATATGCAAAACCATTTTAGTTTTCTTTTAAAATAAGTGCTTGATACATGAAGAGTCTCATACAGTCAAATAGCCACAATATTTTATCATAATTCATAGGATAATCTATCAAAAATATTTCCCATCTTTACCATGTCCATATAATATTAAAATATGATAAATGCGTGCCTTTCCATTCAAAGAGATTACCCGACAGAAACTAATGAAACACATAATAGGACAACCTCTAAAGGCAACTCATAGACTCGCTAACAAGCCATAGCATGCACCTGGTTCATTTATATTGGTCAATAATTCTATTTACTCTCATTTGCTTTCACTAATGGATTTAAATCCTTCTACGCTTGGGTTCCGATAGTAAAATATAAAGCAAGAGGTCAAGAGATATCGTTCTCGCTATATTTCTCTTCTCATCCCTCACAGACCCAATAAAGGAGTTAACACATTGTACTGTGTGCTATCTAAAGGTAACTCACAGACTCACTAAAAAGCCATAAAATGCACCTGGTTCATTTATATTGGTCAATAATTCTATTTACTCTCACCCACCTTCACTAATGGATTTAAATCCTTCTACCTTTCTCTTCTAACCCCTCAAAAATCCAATAAAGGATTTAACACATTGTATTGTGTGCTATCTAAAGGTAACTCACATACTCACTAACAAGCCATAACATGCACTTGGTTCATTTGTATTGGTCAATAATTCTATTTACTCTCAACCACCTTCACTAATGGATTTAAATCCTTCTACGCTTGGGTTCCGATAGTAAAATATAAAGCAAGAGGTCTAAAGATATCATTCTCTCTACCTTTCTCTTTTCACCCCTCACAGATCCAATAAAGGAGTTAACACATTGTATTGTGTGTTATATAAAAATATTCCAAGGCATACAAAATCCACTGCTAAGAATCATTCTATAACCAGGTTTTGATAAGCAATTGGACACACGAGTTTCTTATATATAGTATCGTACCAACTCATAATTTTTAAACCATTACATATTTCACAAACTATTTCAACCAATAGGAGAGCATGTTTCCAAAACTACCTGAAGTTCACAATTTAATAAGTCTAGAATAATGTCTTTCCATAATACAGTCCCTGCTCTTGATTCTACCCAGCCAAAAGAAAGACAAATACTATCTCTCCTTCTTTTCCATGAAATACCATGCCCCCACATCGTCTATTTTCTTGAGCATCATTATAGACTGTGCATTCTAATAAAATTACCCACGTTTCGTCTTCTTTAAGCAAGGTGGTCATATTTAATGATGAGTTTTCTAGTACTTTCACTAGTGTCATGACAAATGCCTTCATAATTTATCATCTCTAAATGGCTATTCACTGGAGTATACCTTTTCCTTTGACAAAATAATATTTCGCTAATTTAAAACACAAGGTTGGCAAGTTTTTCCTCTTAGACATGTTTCCTTTTCTTAAATAAATTAAAGCACTATATACATTAATAGTAATGTTAATAAATAACCTCAAATTTTGTGGTGTTCAAACAAATAATTAATGATTCTTTCCTATTATTAGTCATTACTAGCATGTCAGGTAATAACTATATAGCAACCAATATTTTTAAATAACCATCCAATATCACATGAAATCCCTTTTCAATTATAAACCATGAAATTACATATTCATAAGGTTAACACACAACAAGCACTATCATCCAAACTAACATGCAATTCATCTACGCAACTACATGAAGGATCAATTATCCATGTTGCAAAAGTTATCTATGAAATAGATCATCGTATCATTTCTCTTTATTTACACATCTCATTCTCGATGGTTAGTTCTTTCTACCATTTGCAAGAAAAATTATTCCTAAAAAAGTGCCAATCTATTAGCAGCATCGCATTCTTCAATGAAACATAGGTTCTGTGGAAACTAAGCATGAAATAATCAATCATTTCATCAACAATATACATCATTTTCTTTCATAAATTGTATGTCTACAGAAACTAGTCATGAAATAGTTAAACATTCTATCAACAAGATAACATGGCAAAATATAAATCCATCCAAATGAAAAGTCTACCAAGGGAGGGTCATGACATGTACCAATACCCAACATGGGGAAGGAGTTAGGTTTTTATTGCCCAAAAATAAATTTTAGGTATGTCCTTCATGGGGAACAACCCCAACCAAATATGCTCAATAACCTGAGGGTACCATGAAGACCTTTAAGGATGCCTAAGATAGATCCTAAAAAAACTATGATGAGGTGTTAAAAGGTGGTATATGGTTTCCCGATACTGAAGATGAATATGGAGGACATTCAAAATAGAATAGAAGACATGGAAATTAGAGGGTTGATATATCAATTTATGGGGTTTAGACCTATCCTTTCAACATTTAAACTATGGGCTACTAAACAATGGTGAATAAAAGGTTAATTCCAAATCTCTACCTACCCCCAATGGTTATTTTCTTGTTATTTTTGCTTCTAAAGAATATAGGGAACAAATATTCCAAGGAGAAACATGGTTTTTTGTAAAGGTGGGTCTCTTTATGAAACCTTGGTCTCCTAAATTTAAATTTAAGGAAGAGATGCCATCCATAGATCCAATTTAGGTGAGACGTTTTGGCCTACTAGTAAAAATTTTGAATCTGATAGTACTTACATAAATTGAGAATACCCTAGGAACACTAATGATGGTTGTTGATAGTGCATAAATTTGAGAAAATTATTTATGCTTGAATATGTGTCCTAATAGATTTTAATAAACCTCTCCCAAAAATATCACTTTGTAGTTTGAGGAGGAAACATAGGTATAGGAGGTGGATTATGAGAACATACCTTTTCACTACAAAATATGCCATGAATATGGCCATTTATAAAGAGACTACACACATAATATCCTAGAGCAAGTAAAAGAGAAAATAGATCCTAAAGGGTTCCAAGTCCCAAAAAAAACAATATTCAAAAGAAATCGGCAGTGAAGAATCAGAAGGTGGTATCGAACAATATATTTGGGAATATTCCCATTAATGACCTTTGGATTATGAGGAGTATACAATGGAGATAGAAGTCTTGGAGACACAGTTTCATGGTGGAAGGAAGTAATATATGCTAGAAGAGGTAAATAGCACCCTTAACACCATGCTAGTTGTGCAAAGAAATAGACAAGAAGTAGTAAACCAACCAATAATAGATTACCAATGGAAAACAAGAGGGAAAATAATAATAAGAGTAACAATTTGTTAAAGGTAGAAACCACAAAAAACTTAGAGCCTAGGGAAGACCTCACCAAATCTACCAACAATACCCTAGTATTGTACACACATGCACCATGGTTGGATGTTATTCCAAAATTTGGAGGAGTGACTTAGGATACAAGTACAAAGATAAAAATGAACACTAATCAAAATGTTGGATGCAAAACTAATCAACATCATGTGGCAAAAGAAGAAGAAAATATAATAGCAAAAGGTAAGGTCAATGCCCTTACCCACATCTTTAGCCCCCGATACTAATGAAGATTATCTTCTAGAATATTAGAGAACTCAAATGGAGTCCCTCAAATAGAATGAAATTAGAAGAATGATACAAACAAATCGACCACAAATATCTTTAGGAGATGAAGGTGTCAGTGGAAGAGATGGAGATAATTGCAAGGAAAGTGTGGCCTACTGGAAGAGTGAAATCACTTAGCTCCCAAGGGGCATTAGGAGGTATTTCATACCTTTTGGATCATAAAGAAGTAGTTATCTACCAAGTGGTGGATAACTGGGGTATCTTAGTCATAGTAACATAGAGTAGTAAAACAGACCAAGATATGCTCTACATGAATATTTATGCACTTGTTAGAAGTATTACATTATTTGACCCCTAGTAAATATTAGTAGATGATTTATATTGTATATAATGTATATATCAATATGAGGAATATGAAAGGATGCTCCTCCCAACTATTAGAGGAGAGAAACTATCAGATTACTTAAAAGTAATGTAAAATTATATATTGGAGACATATGTCCAAGAAATTGTGAATATTTTATTTGAATATATTGAATGCAATAGTGAATATTTCATTATGAGATATTATTGTTATTCTCTGAATGCATTTTTCATGAAAGTTATTTTTATCTTGGGATATTGAACTATGAGATAACCTGAGCTAAAATCTTATAGTGGTATCAGAGCCACAAAGTGAAGATACCAGGGCAATCATTGCCATTCAACGACAAACCCAATTTTAATTGAAAGTGTATTATGAATGGACAAGTTGAAGACTGAAAATATTTCATGCCAGTGTGACGAATTTTTTGGTGCATTAAGGAAGCATAAAATATTCAAGAGGTAAATTGTTTGGGCTTAGAGTGATAAACGTTTGAAAGCATTTGTCCCCTAAGTTTATCAAAATTTGCATAGAAACAGACGAGTACAATACAAGTAGTATAGGTGATGCACTTCATATAGGTAGATAAGAGTAATTAGACTCAACAAGTATTGCATGTATATTTTTGGGTGCAAGTTCTTAAATTAAGAAAAAAATAGCATGTAAAACTTCTAGTAACTATACAATATTTTCACTGAATTCTTTTCAGTAGGTCAAAATTTTATAAACTTCAAGGAGATGGATGGTCATCTCTCTTCATAACCTGCTCTAGGACCTGTTGCATTTCTTGACCTTTAGCCACCATTTTATTTGGTTTCTTGTATTTTGTTTCCATTTCTTTTCTTTCCAAATACTCATTGAGAACCCACTAGTACTTGGATTGATTCAAACCAAACCAACCTTTCAAAAATGCATCTATTCTTGTATACGCATTTTGGATTTTGGAAATTATATTCGACACCCTAGTATAAAAATATTTTGGTAATAAATATGACATTTGGAAGAAGTCGGTGTTGGGGAAGCTTGGGACTCCACATCGATATTCTTAGGTTTAGGCTCAGAGATGTAATAATCAGAGGAGACTTGATAAAAATCATGTATCTCCCTATTTTTCGATCAACAAAGGAGGCATATTGCTCTTCTTGGTAGGCTCTATCATACTTCTCATTTGTCTCAAAAAACTTCTTCAAACTGTTGGAATATATTACATTATATGGTACATACTAATGTACCATATTGGATACATCTTTAGATTAGCAGAGTGTCCTAGATTAGAGTGTGAGTATTTACTTTATGTAATGTAATAAATGCACAAGTATTAAGAGTGTGTAAAGTATTTTGGCAATGTAAATGTGCATAGTAGTCCATGTGCACATGAGTCCATAGAGTAGGAAGATGAAGAGTCTCTAGAAGAGTGAAGGCCAAGAGTGCTCCATATGAAGAGTCACATTCTATTATATGTGTGTGTGTGTGAGTGATATATTGTAGAGTGAGAGTGTGTGTAAGTATGGTGCATTTTAGATCTTTATTCTATGGAGATACAATTTTTGTGAGCATTTGTTAATGATAATTTTATGAGTAGTTGCAGAAGTTATTTATGAGTTTTATATGTTTAGAATATTTCTATTATCTTATATTTCATATTGCAACTTTATTTTAGATCTTGAGGTTATTTTGCTTTTAGTATTAAGCATCAAAATCTAACAATTGTATCAAAGCTACAATAAGATTTTGTCTTGCACAGGTTTTAAAGTTGCAAAGGATATTTCTACTGGTCAAGGAGAAACCAGTGAAGTTGAAGAAATTACCTCTGGAAAAATAAAACCAGGGAAGATAGTATTTTTAACTGTGTTGAAGGAAAACCATTGAATATTAAATATTTACCTATTCCAAAAGCAAATTTGGAATATAAGGAAATTTACAAGTCTTGAAGATAGACCTTGAAATTGATAAGATTAAGAGACCCAAGAAAGAGGTATTATTGAAAATTTTGATAGATAGAAGAAGCTTTCATATTGCTATTTGGCTAGTCTTTCCACAAGGTTGAAGGAAAACTCATGAAGACTAAAACTCGGCATATATTTCTTACCACTATTTTTGAGAATAACTCGTGAAGTTTATTGATTTTAGAATCTTGGAAATTTTGAATGTATCTGGTTGCTACTGTCTAAACTTTTTATTACAAAAAATTAGTTCTCAAAATTTGAGAAGCTTCCTACAATAGATAGAGAAGAATTTTACCTTCGATTTCCTAAAATTCTATGTGCTTTCCTTGTGCAGGGATTAGTTTTGAGTTGTAGTAAAAGAGTATTCATTGAAGACTAAGGAGGTCCAAGAAAGAGGTATCATTGGAGATTGAAATTTGAATATTTAGGAGACCCAAGGAAAAATGCCCCCATTAAATATTGAAGACTGCAGACTGAAGATAAAGGAGACTCAAGAAAGAGATCTCCATAGTAGATTGAAGATTGAGAAGAAATGAAGAGGCCAAGAGAAGCCCTATTGAATATTGAATAAGGAGGAGACCCAAGAGAATAGGTTCCCATTGTATATTTGAGAAAGGAGATAGAAGATTGAAGAATTTGGAAATCCAAGAGAAGAGGTTTCAAGTAAATTTGGAAGGAGAAACAAGAAGGCTAGAGAAGCCCTATAGAAGAAGTTGAAGAAGTGGCCATTGGAGAATATTTGAAGAAAGTTTGAGGAAGAATATTGCAAGCAGGAGAAGTTCCTGATGGAAATATGAGTAAGATTTATTGTCATTGATGTTAAGAGTCAGTTTCAGTGAGCAGTGCAAAAGGAGGGATGTCAAGAGTTAGTTTCAATAAGCAGTGCAAGAGAAAGATTCCTTCTAGGCCTAAGGAAAATAATATTATAATATCTCCTATTATAATATTCAAGGTGGTCAGATAAGGTCTAAAGGAGCAATAGGAAAGCCCAAGGAAAATAATATTATAATATTTTATTATAATATTAAATGTCTAAGGTTAAGACCTAAAGTTGTTAAATTAATTATAAATTAATTAATTTATAATTTAATTTAATTAACCTTAAAGTTATTAAATTGATTATAAATTAATTATAATAATTTCATTATTAATTTATTTATAATTTAATTTAATTAACCCTAAGGTTAGGGTTATAAGGGCAAAGTTTTTATAAGTGTCGATGTCTCCCTCTTCCCACGTCCAAAGGGAGATGGCACAATGGTATAAATACCATGTGTTTTGATTGACCAAAGACTTACCTCCGATCAATTCGTATTGGTAGAGCCTTCGATTTTTGCGATCTGTGTGCAAGAAAATATAAGGTTTTTTTTTTTATTCAGCAACCATCGAAGGGAAAAAAGGAGGAAGGCTTAAAGCCTCATTGTCAACATGGTGGTTGGGCTAGCGGTAAGTGGCTGTGTGTTTGAGGCATTGCAACGCGGGAGGCCCCCGCAATCGAACCCCGACGATAGACCTGGGGAGTGTTTTGGCTAGTGTCTTTTTTGGTCTAGGCACCCAACATAGGCAATAAAATGCACAAGGTGATTTTTCCTACCAAGGTGAGTGCCTAACTCATGCAGCAATTGAGTCACGGCTAGGGCGCTAGTGGTAGCACAGTGGGGATCAAATCTCGTCGAGGGCAAAAGAGGTATTTAATTTTTTAATTAAATTTTATCCTAAGGTTTTGTTGTGGCATGATTTTTGTGTGTTATAAGGTTTATAAAAGTTAAAATATTTTATTGCAATTTTTATGATTAGAATTTGGAAGGAGTAATAAGGTGAATGAAGAAAATTAATTGTTGTTTAATTTTTGCTAATCATTTTTAAATGTGGATAGTATTAGGTGTAATTGAGATTTAATATTTTGTATGGTGAAAAATTTTGAGGGAATATTTGGATGAAATTTTGAGAAGGTTTTTGCTACTTAACCTTTGAGATTGCCAAAGAGGGTGATTGTGATTGTGATAGGTTTTGAGGTCAATTCTTCATCAAATAAAAGGTATGGGCACATCTTCCTTGTGAGTGAAATATTGTTGTATTGGATGTTGTGAATGCTAAGTTGGAGTGAAAAGGATTGTTTAGCATTGTTGAAAATATGTGAGTAAGCCTTCATGTGCATGATTAGGGTTTGAGAAATATCATGAGTATCGTTGTTATGTGAGATTGTTTGATAAGCATTTTTAGAAATATTTGAGTAATCTTTCATGTGCATGATTAGGGTTTCTAAAAAGACCATGAGTATCATTTTTATGTGAAGTTGAGTACAATATTGAACTAGGGTTTGTGAAAGAACTTGAGTATCATTGTTATGTGAATTTTTAATCATCTTGAGTCAAGGTTGAGCTCTATAGTGAGAGTTTTTGAAAGCATTGTGAAGCACTTGTTAGGTTTGTAAGAAATTATGTTTCATTGAGTGATTGGTTGAGTAGATTTGATTGAGCTTAGTTGATTGGAAGTGTTGAAGTGATAGTTTAAGTTCTGTGAAACAAATTGTTCTTTATTCTTCATTGATTTTAAGAGAGTTTGGAAGTGATTGAGTGTTATGTAAGAGTAAAACATATTGAGTCTCTAACAATTCTCCTTATGTTTCTATGGTTAAACAAGAGAGTTTGAAAGTGATTGAGTGTTTATGAGTGTGAAACATATTGAGTCTCTAACCATTCTCTATATGTTTCTATGGTTAAACAAGAGATTTTATAAGTGATTGAGTATTGTTGTAACATATTGAGCCTCTAACCATTCTCTATATGTTTTTGTGAGTCAAACAAGATTCTGTGTGAAACTTGTTTGTGTGATTGAAAGAAGTTTTCTGTGAGAGATTGAGTTGAATTTTGTGTGCAAGTTTTGTAATTGATTTGAGCAAGCTTTGGTGAAAGCTTGTGAACAGATTTGAGTAAGTCCTAGAGGGGACTTAAGGATAGAGTTGAGAAAGCTTTTGTGAAAGCTTAAGGAAAAATTTGTGTGAGAATTTATGGAATCTTACATGTTGAGTTGAGGTAAGTTCTCGTGAGGACTTGTTGGATAGAGTTAAGGCAAGTCTTGGTGAAGACTTGAGAGCGGTTTGAGCAAGTTCTTGAGAGGACTTGTGGATAGATTTGAGGCAAGTCTTGGTGAATATTTATTGAGCATATTGAACAAGTTCTAGTGAGGACTTATTGAGCAGATTTGAGGTAAGTCTTGATGAAAACTTGTTGAGCAAATTGGACAAGTTCTTGAGAGGACTTGTGGATAGATTTGAGATAAGTCTTGGAGAAGACTTAAGAGTATATTTGATTGATTGATTTGTTCAAAACTTGAGTTAAGGTTTGGGGCAGGTCTAGGAGAGTTGATTAGTGATTAGATCAAGCTTTGTGTTAAGCCTTGACGATAAATTTTGCTGTAGACTTGAGGACAGGTTTGTGCTATACCAGAGATATATATTGAGAATATTTGTGCTAGACCAACGGGTTGTGTTTAGTGCAAATTTGAGATAGAGATTGATCGGATTTGTGCTAGACCGAAGGACTATGTTTGGTATAGATTTGAGAAATATATTGAGTAGAGATTTAGAGGTGATAGAGCATAGGATAGTAGTCTCTAGTGGATAGAGATCCATTAGCCAAGATAGATAGGATAGAGGTCTTCAGTGGAGAGAGATCCATAAGCCAGTTTAGTGGAGATAGTAGTCTTCTAGAGGATCACCAGCCAAAGAAGAGGATAATGAGTTCTCCTATGGATAGAAATCCATAAACCAGTTGAGGGGATTGGTGTCTCCTATGGATAGGTATCCACAACCTTGATTAGGGTATTGGTGTCTCCTTTAGATAGAGATCCATAAACATTGTAATAGGGAAAGGTTTTCCAAGAGATTTGTTGAGAAAATTTTAGTGAAATATTTTCTCCATGGAGTAGCACACATTGGGTGAACCACATTAAATTAGTGTCTCTATTATGTGTCATGATTTGTGCATTAATTTTATTATTTTTGTTGATATTGCATTGATATACTGGATAATATGGTTTGAGCAAAATAAAATAAAAAGTGGTCTTATACTGTTCACCCCCTCTCTCAGTATAAGCTTGTGTTCTTTGATTGGTATCAAAGCAGGTTCCTTCAAAAGAATTTAATAGCTTGAAGAAAAATCTCTCAAGAACACAAATGGATTCTAAGAGTGGATGCTCAAAAAGTTCAACACCATTGTTCGATAGGAGCAATTAAGTACTTTGGAGTATGAGAATGAATATTCACCTAATGGAACTTAGAAATGAAATATGGGAAGCAGTTGAGAATGGATACATACCGCCAGCTACTCCACCTACAGACAAAGATGGTAAGCTCCTACATCTATACAATTCAAAGGCAATGAATATAATTTTGAGAGGTTTGCATGAAATAGAGTTTATAAAGGTTATGCACTAAAAATCAACAAAATAAATTTAGGATAAGTTGAAAGGTATATATGAGGGAGATAAAAAGGTCAAAAGGGTAAAGTTGTAAAATTACAAGATAACATTTGAAGACCTAAATATGAAGGATGAATAAAACATTGATGCATACCTACATCGTGTGGATGAGGTTGTAACTCCATGCAAGGACTTGGACTTGAAGTTGAATAATCTGATGTTTGTGATATGATTTTATGTTCACTCCAAAAAAGGTATAGTGAAATGATTTCAACTATAGAAGAGTCAAAAGATATTGAAATTTTGACAAGGGATGAATTACATGGAATTCTCACAGCTTTTGAGATGAGAATAAACCTATTCCCCAGAAAGAAGTAGCCTTCAAAGCTACTGAGAAGACAAAGGGTATGAAGTTAGATTCAAGCAATGAGTTATCCAGTAATGAAGAATCAAATTATGGAAGAAGGAACAAGGACTCGAGAAAGTATAAAGGTATGAAATTAGTTAGATGTTTCAATTGTGAAAAGTATGGTCATTATGCATCTGATTTTCCAGAAGGTAGAAATAGCAATGATGAAGAAAAACAGGATCATAAGAACAGGGAAACAAAAAAATACAAGTACCAAAATAAAAGCAAGGATGGACAAGGAAAGCAAGGAAAGAAGTTTTTCCAAAGGCATAAGAAGAGTTTCTATGGAGACAGGGCAGGTAAGAGATCAAGTGATAGTGATAAAAATTCCTCAAATAATGATGAAGATTAAATTCTATTTCTGGCAGAGGAAAAGAAGTGGTTAGAAAAAGGTCACCAATGATTATCAAGTGTTTTAGACGTGGTAACTTTGGTAATCTTGAAGATAGTTGTACAAGGAATGGATTTAGTTTCAGTGATGATGAATATGAAGATACACTTGAAGGACCAGAAGAAAGTCTACTTTTGGCAATAGAATAAGAAGGAGGTGATCCTATAGAAGACAAATCATAAAGGAATGAAGATGATCCCAAAGGTAAAGAAATAGAGGAAGAATCATAGAAAGGAGAATTTGATCTTTAGGGAGATCTTATTTCTGCCCTTGATGCATTAAGGAAGGTAAGAAAGCAGAACTCAAAACTCAAGCTTCAATTTCAAGAATGTGATGAGGAGAAAGAAAAACTTATAGATGATCTAACCAACTCAATAGCTAAGACAAGAAGATTCAAGGAGAAGTTAGAAGAAAAGTTTTTAGAATGTGAAAGGTTAGAGCAAGAAGTAGCTCAATTAAGAAAGGATGTAAAAGAGTCTAAAGATAAGCTACACAAGTTTGGGAGAATCTCAAAAACCATAGATAATATTATCAAGGTACAGAGATAGTCATCAAACAAAACATGACTTGGATTTGAATAGAAACAAAGAAAACAAGGAGAGAAGTCAATCTCAAGCTCTAAAGAAGAAGAAGCTTCAGAATAAGAGAGTGTAAGAGAAAGTGAGACTTCTGAGGATGAGTTGGATAATAGAAAGTTCAACAAAAAAAGGAACAATGCCAAATGAGGAACAGATGGAATAGAAAGCAGCACAGGGTAGAAGAGACTAAGAGACCAATGAGATCAAGGCAAGGTAATTTCAATGGACGATGCTTCTCATGTCATAGGTTTGGGGACAAGGCTACACAGTGCAGGACACATGAAATACAAGAATATGAGAACTTCATAAATCAAGGGTATTGATATTCTTGTAATCAGTTTTTTCACAAGGTATTTATTTTTAGGGTTTATGACAAGAATGGATATGGCTTCACCAGGAGAAACCACAATATATTTGCACCTTTAAGGAATAAAAAAATTAAGTGGTATAAGTGCAATAATGATGGTCATACAACAAAGTGGTGTAGAGCAAAAATTCTAGAGACAAGCAAGAACAGGAATATTCAGAGGGATCAAAAGAATTAGTTGAGAAAGAAGGTGGACAAAGGTAAATATTAGTATATGATGGAAGTAGAGATACTCCCACCCTAGAATTAGCCACCTCATAAGGAGTTGGGGGAGGGGCTAAGCTAAAAGTCTCATTCTTAGCCCCAAGACCCAAACGTGACCCTTTGCCATTGATGACAAAGGGGAAGATATTTGAGTTAGGGGTAGAGCATTCAGTCAAGGGGATTAGTTTCTCAAGGGGACCAAAAAAAAAGAGGTAAAGAAAATGATAAAAGATAAATGGGTTTCCATTAATGAAAAAGAGGGAGATTTTTGGAAATATGAGCAAGATTTGTTGTCATTGATGTCAAGAGTCAGTTTCAGTGAGCAGTGCAAAAGGAAGGATGTCAAGAGTTAGTTTCAGTAAGCAGTGCAAGAGAAAGATTGCTTCTAGGCCTAAGGAAAATAATATTATAATATCTCCTATTATAATATTCAAGGTGGTCATATAAGGTCTAAAGGAGCAATAGGAAGGCCCAAGGAAAATAATATTATAATATTAAATGTCTAATGTTAAGACCTAAAGTTGTTAAATTAATTATAAATTAATTAATTTATAATTTAATTTAATTAACCTTAAAGTTAATAAATTAATTATAATAATTTCATTATTAATTAATTTATAATTTAATTTAATTAACCCTAAGGTTAGGGTTATAAGGGCAAATTTTTTATAAGCACCGACAGCACATGTTTTTCTCCCTCCGTCGACGTCCAAAGGGAGATGGCACAATGGTATAAATACCATGTGCATTGATTGACCAAAGACTTACCTTTGATTGATTTGTATTGGTAGAGCTTATGAGTTTTGTGATTTGCATGCAAGAAAAGAAAAGGTTTCTGTTTTATTCGACAGCCATCGAATGGACAAAATGAAGAAGGCTTAAATCCTTATTGC
This sequence comes from Wollemia nobilis, assembly GCA_028583015.1. Lineage (NCBI taxonomy): Eukaryota > Viridiplantae > Streptophyta > Pinopsida > Araucariales > Araucariaceae > Wollemia > Wollemia nobilis. The sequence goes on along the minus strand of JAQPPZ010016944.1, from coordinate 5,300,322 downwards.
CAACCTGGTGGTTGGGCTAGTGGCAAGTGGTTGTGTGTTTGAGGTGTTGCAAGGTGGTAGGTCCCACGATCGAACCCCAACGGTAGACCTGGGGAGTGTTTTGGCTAACGTCCTTTTTGGTCTAAGCGCCCAGCATAGGCAATAACGTGCACAAGGCACTTTTGCCTACCAAGGTGAGTACCTAGCTCATGTGGCAGTTGAGCTGTAGCTAGGGTGTTGGTGGCAGTGCAATGGGGGATCGAATCCCACCGAGTGCAAAAGAGGTATTTAATTTCTTAATTAAATTATGTCTAAGGTTTTGTTGTGGCATGATTTTTGTGTGTTAAGATGGAGATATAAGGTTTATAAAAGTTAAAATATTTTATTGTGATTTTTATGATTAGAATTTGGAAGGAGTAATAAGGTGAATGAAGAAAATTAATTGTTGTTTAATTTTTGCTAATCATTTTTATATGTGGACATTTTAAGGTGTAATTGAGATTTAATGTTTTTTATGGTGAAATATTGTGAGGGAATATTTGAATGAAATTTTGAGAAGGTTTTTTCTAATTAACCTTTCAGATTGCCAAAGAGGGTGATTGTGATTGATACAGGTTTTGAGGTCAATTTTTCATCAAACAAAATGTATGGGCACATCTTCATTGTGAGTGAAATATTGTTGGATTGGATGTTGTGAATGCTAAGTTGGAGTGAAAAGGATTGTTTGATAAGCATTGTTGGAAATATTTGAGTAAGCCTTCATGTGCATGATTAGGGTTTGAGAAAGATCATGAGTATCATTTTTATGTGAGATTGTTTGATAAGCATTGTTAGAAATATTTGAGTAATATTTCATGTGCATGATTAGGGTTTGTGAAAATACCATGAGTATCATTGTTATGTGAAGTTGAGTACAATCTTGAACGAGGGTTTGTGAAAGAACTTGAGTATAACTATTATGTGAATTTTGAATCATCTTGATTCAAGGTTGAGCTCCATAGTGAGAGTTATTGAAAGTATTGTGAAACACTTGTTTAGGGTTTGTAAGCAAGTTGTGTTTCATTGAGTGATTGGTTGAGTAGATTTGATTGAGCTTAGTTGATTGGAAGTGTTGAAGTGATAGTTCAAGTTCTGTGAAACAAATTGTTCTTTATTCTTAATTGATTTGAAGAGATTTTGGAAGTGATTGAGTTTTGTGTAAGAGTGAAACATATTGAGTCTCTAACCATTCTCCATATGTTTCTATGGTTAAACAAGAGAGTTTGAAAGTGATTGAGTGTTTGTGAGTGTGAAACATATTGAGTCTCTAACCATTATCTATATGTTTTTATGGTTAAACAAGAGAGTTTGAAAGTGATTGAGTATTTTTGTGAGTGAGTAACATATTGAGTCTCTAACCATTCTCTATATGTTTCTATGAGTCAAACAATATTCTATGTGAAACTTGTTTGTGTGATTGAAAGAAGTTTTCTGTGAGAGATTGAGTTGAATTTTGTGTGCATGTTTTGTAATTGATTTGAGCAAGCTTTGGTTAAATATTGTGAACATATTTGAGTAAGTCTTAGAAGGGACTTAAGTACAGAGTTAATAAAGCTTTTGTGAAATCTTAAGGATAGATTTGTGTGAGCTTTTGTGGAAGCTTACAAGCTGAGTTGAGGCAAGTTCTAGTGAGGACTTGTTGGACAGAGTTAAGGCAAGTCTTGGTGAAGACTTGAGAGCAGTTTGAGAAAGTTCTTGAGAGGACTTGTGGATATATTTGAGGAAATACTTGGTGAAGACTTGTTGAGTAGATTGAACAAGTTCTAGTGAGGACTTGTTGACCAAATTTGAGGTAAGTCTTGATGAAGACTTGTTGAGCAAATTGGACAAGTTCTTGAGAGGACTTGTGGATAGATTTGAGATAAGTCTTTGATAAGACTTAAGATTAGAGTTGATTGATTAATTTGTTCGAACCTTGAGTTAAGATTTGTGGCAGATCTAGAAAAGTTGATTAGTGATTAGTCAAGCTTTGTGTTAAGGCTTAATGATATATTTGAGGATAGATTTTGGTGCAAACTTGAGGACAGGTTTGTGCCAATCCAGAGATAGATATTGAGTAGATTTGTGCTAGACCAAAGTACTGTGTTTAGTGCATATTTGAGATAGATATTGAGTAGATTTGTGCTAGACCAAAGGACTGTGTTTAGTGTAAATTTGAGATAGAGATTGAGTAGAGCTTTGGAGATGACAGAGTAGAGAATAATAGTCTTCAGTGGATAGAGATCCATTAGCCAGGGTAGAGAGGATAGAGGTCTTTAGTGGAGAGAGATCCATAAGCTAGTGTAGTGGAAGCAGTAGTCTTCTAGAGGATCACCATCTAGAGTAGAGGAGGAGTTTTCTTGTGGATAGAGATCCATGAACCAGCTAAGGATATTGGTGTCTCCTGTGGATAGGTATCTATGAACTTGATTAGGGGATTGGTGCCTCCTTTGGATAGAGGTCCATAAACATTGTAATAGGGAAGGGTTTTCCAAGAGATTTTTTGAGAAAATTTTAGTGAAATATTTTCTCCGTGGAGTAGCCCACATTGGGTGAACCATGTTAAATTGGTGTCCAACCTCTCAGTATAAGCTTGTGTTCTTCAGCTCCTGGAAAGAGGAATTTGGGATCATTGTCACCATCCAATAACAAGTCCAAAAGGAAGAAGTATTTGGCAAGAATTTTGCCAAACTTTGGAGAATATTTTTAAAGACCTCAAGACATTCAAATTCTTGAGGAAGAGGCCACCAGATTTGAAATTTTTGAAGACAACCATAAAGGATTTGAAGGTTTATTTTCATAGGAGAATATTGTTGATTTTTGTAGCAAAAATTGAAGAGTCATAGGACAAGTTGAAGGTGATAGAGCTGCAAATTAAAAAATATTTAGGTAAATTTGGAAGTGCCCTTGAACAGCCAATTGTAGGAAGGCTTAATAGTAAATTAAGATAGCATATTGGATAACTTAGAGACAGTTTCAAGATAGCAATATAGAGGAGAATAAGTTAGAACTTTGGAGCAGCATTTGAAGAGTTTTGGACTCCAAATTTGGGCAACATTAAGAAGATATTATAAAGATACATTTTAGATAATTTTGGAACAGATTTGAGAGATATTTGGATAGCAAAGCAAATAAATTTTTGGTAGTAATTGAAGCTAAAAATTGTAAAAATTTTGGATAGTAAGAACGCAACATTTGGAGCTGCAAAATTTAGAGAATTTGAAGACAAAGAAGGGAAGTTTCGAGCAGCATTTGAAAGGGTATAAAGGTTGGAAAAATAGCATTTTGTAATAGCAATTTGGACAACATAGAAGCTCATTTTTTGTAGTAAGTAGAGTGCAAGTAAAGCTACAAATTTGAAGATATAGAACAACAAGTTTGAGTAGAAATAAAGGAGAGGAGACAAGCTACAAAAGACAACCAAAGACGTTTGACATTAGGTGCTTAAAAGAGTATTTTAGTTTTATGAAAAGTTGATATTAATTAAGTATATTTGGCACCATATTTTAGAGAGTTCGAATCAGCAAAGAAGAACTTTAAATTTATTCTCTCAATTAAAGGAGTTTAAAAAGCTTGCAAATTTTTATGTTAATATAGCATAAAGGGGTTGGTTTATTTTAAATTTGAAATCGGTAAAATAATATTTGTATGCTATTAATAAATCAAGAATTATCAATCTAAGGAGATGTAAAAATAGAAAGGAGCACTTAAAATATTGTGCTCAATACACGATTTTGAAAGATAAGTCTTTAAAAGGTAATTTACTTGTTTTAAAATCTACAAAATACATCAACACAAAATAAAGTTAAAAGTTACTCAAAAAGGAGAAATAAGGAGAAAAGAATATTGTTTTTTTACAAGCTTGCAAAAGGGAGATTTATTGAAATAATAGGAGACTGAATAAGGGCTCAAGATAGAGCAATATTTAGAGTATCTGAAGACACTAAGGAGCATAACCAAATTACATAAATTTGGTAGTAAATAAATTGTCATCTAATTGAGTAAAGTAAAGAATATTGAAAGACAACATAAGATACATCTATTCCAGCCTAGTTGTGGAAATAAAAAGCCACATTAGAGCTGAATAAAAATCTATCGAGAAAGAGTCATAGAAGGTGTGGAAAAAAGAACACCGCAAAGGTTGATCCACCATTGAAAGGTGGGCCGCCATACATAGAAGAAAGGAGCATCATCAATAGGTAAAATAATATCGTAGGTTGAGGAAGAACTGCCTTGTGCAATGAAGAACCACCAAAGTGGCACCATAAGGAACATTTGGAAGCTCAAGTATCATTGTAAATGCACCAAGAGTCATTTACCTTAATTCCATTGAAGAGTCACTCAAGGAAAGATGAAAATAAAGGGGTGTAACTTCTATAGCCATGCAGCACTAGGACAAGCAAAAAATTCGGTTGGAAATATTTATCTAAGGCTTGAAATGCCTTGGAAGGAGTGCCATCATTGGAGCATTTGTAAGAGACCATTTTTGGGTGAAGGAAATCAATCCCATAATGCCCAGGAGGAAGGATTGTCACTTAGAAGCATGTAAAGAATTTGTATGCCACATGTCATCATGGGAGAAGCACCAACTATTATACAAACAAGGTGAAATATCTTCTTACATGTATTAATTGCATGGAGTAAGACAAAAATTTGAACGCATTAAGAAGTGATAAAATGATTTTGAATGAGCACTACAACAAATGAGAGTATGGCAGAAAGGAGTAAAATCTCCATATGTGCAGTAGAGGAGGAGCAACATTCAAGGGAAGGTCAAACATTTTTGACCAAAATAATTTGCACCTCAAGTTTGGAGGTAATTTATTTTATTTGGAATTTATTATATGCCCAATATAGGATTTATAAGGTTGGGTGAAATTATTATTTTCTAAATTAAAATTATTATATTTGCTTTATTATTTGAGAGATAATACATTGAAGTAATATTTGAAACCTTATAAACTTTATTATTGCTATTGAAAAGTTTTATGATGATTTAAAAATTGATTTGAAGAATTAAAGGAACTAATTTTAAGTTTTGTAATTTGATTATTTGAGTTTACAAAACAATTTGAAATATTTGTAATTTTATAAGTTTGGAGAAATAAGGTTTCCTACATCAGATTAGGAGTACAAAACATATAAATATATTTTATAGAATTCCTAAATTTCTAATTGGGGAGTTATAAGGAATTCAACACCAACATAGGATTGGGAAATTTAGAATTGAAGAAATTATATTATTGAAATTTGGGAGATAAAAGGAATTCAACCTAGAAATTTGAAGAATTGAAACCCTTGTCAAAAACTATTGTTTGATCATTATCCAAACATTAGGAAGTACAAGGTATACTACAAGATTTGAAGAATTGGAACTTATATCAAAATTATTTGTGTATCCATAACTAGATGAAAATAAGGTATTTACCTTAAATAATAGAATTTGAAGTTTATATTGAAATCGTCATTAAAACAGTAGGGAGATGCAAGGTAGTCTACAAGTGTAATCATGACAAAAAATATATTCTTTCTTTCAGAATCCTAACTACTCAAAGGTCTTAATTACACTTCATGGAAAAATAATGTGAGATTGATATTGATAGTATAAAATATTTGGGATATTGTTAAAGGAGCAAAACCTAAACCTACTAAAGATGCTAGGGAAATTTAAAAGTATGAGGAAGATGAAGCAAAAGCACTCATGATAATAAAATTTGCAATTACAGATGATATACAACCATACATTAGTTTAGTAGTAACTTCTATAGAATATTGGAATACTTTAGCCAAGATATTTGAAGAAAATAATAAAGCCACTATCTTGAATATTCAAACCCAATTGCATTCTCTAAAATTTAATAGTGGTGAAAGTATAGAATTATTTCTAAGAAAAGTGGTAGATATAAAAAGAAAATTATTAACCTTAGGAGAGAAGGTAGAATATAATTTTCTTGTTCAAGTAATTCTAAGAGCACTTCCAGAAAGCTACAAGCATCTAGTCACATATTTACAAATTCTAAGTAAAGATACATTATTTGATGAGTTAGTCGATACACTACAAGAGTATGAAGTGGAGACTTTCGTCAAATATGAAGTGACTAACAATGACTTAGTCCCAAAAGCTAATCCACAAGGAAATTTTACTTCATTTTCAATGAACAAAACAAAATGGAATAATAGATATTGTCAAGTATGTAGAAAAAGAGGACATTGTATAAATTATTGTAAATTCATTCTAAGAAATTAGTATCAAGGGAATCAAACAGATTCAATAAGCCAATCAAATAGATCATTTTAACCAAGATAGTATCATAATCAATATAGACCACATTAACAACAATTTCAACATCAGTACAATCAACCTCAGCTACAATATAAAGAAGGAAATCAAAAGGGACACTTAGCTCAAGAGATTTAGGAAATTCAAGAACTAGAAGAACCTATAGAAGAACATGAAGTTAAAGCACTTTTAGTGAATATAGTATTTTATGAAGATACTAATCATTTACTTGACCAAGATACAAACAAGGAGTATAATAAAGAATGAATAAAAGAAGAGCACAAGTTCTAGAACAAGGACAAAGACTATATTGAAGACTAAAGTCTTCAATAACCAAATAATGTAATACAAGGGGTGTTGGAATATATTACATCATTTTGTAAATTCTCATATGCCATCTTGGGTACATCTTTATATTAGGAGAGTGTTCTATATTAGAGTGTGAGTATTTACTTTATGCAATGTAATAAATGCACAAGTATTTTTAGAGTGTGCAAAGCATTTTGGCATTGTAAATGTGCATAATAGTCCATGTGCACATGAGTCCATAGAGTGGGAATATGAAGAGTCTCTAGAAGAGTGAAGGCCAAGAGTGATCCATATGAAGAGTCACATTCCATTATATATGTGTATATGTGTGTGCGTGACAGATTGTAGAGTGAGATTGTGTGGAAGTATGATGTATTTGAGATCTTTATTCTATGGAGATACAATTTTTGTAAGCATTTGTTAATGGTAATTTTATGAGTAGTTGCAGAAGTTATTTATGAGTTTTATATGTTTAGAATATTGTCATTATCTTATATTTCATATTGAAGCTTTATTTTAGATGTTGAGTTTATTTTGCTTTTAGTATTAAGCATCAAAAGCTAACACAAACCTTAAAAATGCTTACTTTTCACTAATATAGCTCAAATTTTAAGCATTTCGATGGAGGAAATCTCGGTAGAGAGACATTTTGGTATCCATTTGTACAGGAAAATAGAGGAGGTCCAATTTTGTAAATGCATCATGAATTTAACAAAAGGAGAGAGGAGGAATTATCTGTTATTTTATTTATGACTAAAAATAGAACTGATAAAAAATGTGTAGAAATGACGTGAAATATTTTTTATTTAATAGAAACTTGCATGTATGAATGCTAAAATTTGAGGCTCAAATTCTACTTTTGAGTGACTGCACCTAAAGAGGATTGAGATACGTTAGAAGGTAATTCCCAAAGAAGAAACCTTGATTTTAGTTTTCAACTTGAGACAAAGAATAGCGAAGTCCATATTTCAATTTTTGAGCCAAGCAAAAAGTCGTGTCGTGAAAATAAATGATGATTAAACATTGCATGTGAAATGGCTAATCAGTCTGCCTTCTAAAAGTGGACATAATAGTCTTGACAAGTTAGATAATTTCCTAGATACTTATTTCATATATTTATCAATGGTAATGTCCAGAAGCGAGCCTTATCCATCGCATGGTAGTAGTTGGTCAATGATGCATTTTTATTGGTAGGAAAGGAGCGAGGAGAGCGTGCAAAGGTAACATTTAGTTTTTGGCTGAAAATTATTAAGCAATTAAGAGAGGATTTTTTGAATGTTCAATAACATCTACTGAAGATAAGTAATCAAAATGTTATATTTTAAAAAATAATTCACTCTGACTGAGGCAAACGTGACCATCAATCACCTTTTCCAAAAATAAACATACTCTTTAAAACAAAATGGTCTAAAACTGATGCATTATGACAATATTTGGAGTGCCACGAAGAAAGTCCAAGGTGGAGCAAAAATATAAGGTATGATTTATATTAAAGGTAATCCATTGAGCATTTAATATTCATTTATTTTATTATTCATGATGGAGTAATAAGGTGAATAAATATTAAATACTGATAGCACAAAGTAATAGAGTGATAGAAAATAAATTAAAGCTTAGAGCTTTATTGAATTTAATTTATTCATGGAGTGATAAGGAAGTTATTTAATGGATTTATTTTTAGAGTGTAAAATTCTTTAAGTTTTTTGAAAATTTGAAGTTCATTTTTTTTTATTCGTTAAATTAAATTAAAAATGGGTTTTTATCAAGGATCCCAAAACCTGATTACAACAAGTCATAAGACTACAAAAAATCCACGAAATGCCAAATGAAAGGACACAAATCCAGAGAAAAGACATAAGGAATGCCTTTCAGGATAGGCTAAAGGATAGCCTTAAAGGATAGGCTTAAGGATAGCCTTACAGGAAAGGCTAAAGGATAAAAAAAAAAAAAAAAATTATTTTACATTGAAGTCTGGGACAGTGCCACCCCGCCTAGAATAGCCAAAAAAATATGTGTAAAAGGACCACCCAAAAAGCACGTGCAAAGAGAATTTGAAAAAGTGCAAACCTACCCAGAAAGATTTGAAACAAGGTTGACCCGCCCATTACAAAAATTTGAAAATTCAAATTTGAAATTAAAGTAGGAAACATAAAAAATTCTTGCATGAGAATGCACAGGGATGCAACAGAAGGATGCCATGGCAGGGAATGCCATCTCGAACAAGCCTGCAGGAGAAACAGCAACTAGGGGACTCCAGAGGCCATGAAATCCCGTTGCAGCAGGGATAACTACTCAAAGGTCAAGGGAGACAGAGGAAAAAGCAATGTAGAAATGTGAGTCGAGGAACAAGGTGGGGAGGCCCTAGAAAACCTCAATAGAGGAGCATTTTTTAGTGTTGGAATTTTTGAAGAATATTTTTTTTGAAGAAAAAGGAAAATTATTTTTGCAAATTAATTTTTTTGATGAAAGGTCATTTTAATTATAATAAATAAAAGTCCTTTACATCCAAAAAAAGAGTGTGGGTAGAGAAAAAATCACACCTTGGATAACACTAACTTATCCTAATAGCGGATAAATAAAAATAAACTGCACAAAACAGGCACCACAACCATTAACACCAAACTAAAAATAGTCTACAGCCATAAATACCTTAAGGAAGGGAGCCTTTGGTAGACAAAGCCTTATCCTTTGAAGTGGGTGGTTCCCCCCACCCATAAAAGTGCTCCTCACCCTAGTCTAAAGCATGAGTAATGGGAGAAGAAGGATGAGACCAGCTAGAAATATGTTCATGGCTGCTCGAGACCCCTCATCCATCATTAGGCACAGGCGCAGATTGTTGTGTGAACACAAGTGCAAAATGCTGAGAGATATATGGATTCGGCTACTACAGTGTGCCCCCATAGTTATAGGATCTACTTTGAGAAGGTTGACGCCATGCACAATCTAGGCGCCAGCATGAATGAGATCAAGCTAGGTGAGGATGCGAACAATCAAGGGCCTCCCTACTAACAACACATGGGGTATCACCCTAATATTTTAGCAAAACCTGCAAATGGTCCAACTCCATAACCACCTTTTTAGCCTGGTCATAAATCTAAAACCACACATCATGAAAAACTTTGAGCTTGTCAGCAAACAAAAAATCCTAAGATGAATCGACTTGCTTGAAAATAATTTTATTTCTAGATTTTCAAATGTGAAACAGAAGGCTTACTCTAAATATTTGCCACACCTCCCTCAGTGGGAAATAAAACTGAATGGGATCACCCAAAAGGACTTATGCCATGAAATTTGCAAGGGCATAAATGGAGCAAAGAAATAACCACCCAACTCCAAGCGAGACTGGCACATCTACAGGCCCAAAAAATATGCATACAAGACTCTAGTTCTTGATAAAATGGGCATTGGGGCTCAAGCACCCCCATATAAAAAGTCTACTACTAAGGGTTAAACCCTGATACAGTAAGCTCCAAGCAAAAAAAACTTTTTTTAGCTCTAGATAAGATGCCCAAGATGAGTGAAATCTAGTTTTCCACCTAGAGGGTTTTGAGATAAGGTCCTATTTGATATTGAGCTTGGGCAATGTGGGGGTAGTTGGTGTAAGCCACTCATAACCATGCCTGGATTTGTAGCTAAGTAAGGAAGTGCTCTTATACCAGGCCCAATATTTCCACCAGGTTTTTTGGGGTCTGACACCTAATTTCTACCATAATGATAAGGGTGCATGGTCAATAACAACATCATACGTAGCCTTGTCAGTGTTGGTCAAATAGAACATTATTTTAAAATCATTCCAAGGAATCCAATCTCTATTTCCCTTGGAGTAGAAATCTACAATGGCGACAATGCCCCTCTTAAAAAAAATTTGGACATGGACCCAGGGAACTTGAGCCAATGACTTACCTTGAAGCTTGAAGACAAGGGACCACCAAACATTGAGAAGATTTATGGAGAGGCCTTTATGTGAATGGACCCCCTTCCAAACAATCCAAGGGTTTAATTGTTTCCAAGCCTTCCAAACAATCTAAGGGTTTAATTATTGCCAAGTCTTCCATATGCTTTTGATGACAAAGGATCGAGGGATTTTAATGAAAATTGGAGCCAGCTACAGAGAGGTCAAATTCATTCCTACTCGGGCTCAATGATTAAGGGGAAGCCCAGTTGAGATGCAATATCTGAGAAGGAATTTCCATGATTTAGGTCCTTTGAGAGCCCATACAATCCATTTAGCACATAGGGCTAACCCTTGACACTTACAGTCCAACAAACCCATACCCCTTGCTTGTCATGGAAGATAGCAAATATTCCAAGCCACTCTGTGAAAGCCCTTCCGCTCAGACCCACTAGACCACAGAAAATCCGGCAATAATTTTTCAAGTCGTTTGTAACAAGTCTGGGAAGGTATCTAGCAAGAAGAATAATAAACATGCATGGAAGCCAACACTTTCGAGCAAATTTGGAATTTTCCAGTAAGAGACAGCTTCTTAGAATTCCAATATTCTAGCTTGTTTTCCACTTTTCTGATGACATAAGACCATAATTGGGATGGAGAGCCTTGAAAGGCAAAAGGAATGCCCAAGAATTTGAATATTTCTCCAAGCTAAATCAAACTCCACTGCACATGTTGAAGCCATTGGAGAAGAGGCTGAAGGGGTTGTCTATAACAGGAGGTTTTCCTCCATTGAATATTAGACCTGGAGGCTTTGCAAAAAATATCAAGACAAGATAGAGCTTCAGAAAGGTATTTCTCATCCTCGTTCAGAGTGAGGAAGGAATCATCAGCAAAGTGGTCATTAATGAGTTGACCAGCATTATCAAGAAGGGAAATGCCCCAAAGTATACCAAGAGAGGTACGATTGACCAAAAGATAACCAAAGGCTTATACTACTAAAATAAATAGCGAGGAGGCCAAAGGACATCCCTGTCTTACTGACCTATGCAAACCAATAGCATATATTTGAAACTTGTTGAGAGAAAGCATAGCTAACACATTTTGAAAAATTATTTTAATAGAAGAAATAAATTAAGGACCAAAGCCAAGAGCTTCCATCATGGAAAGAATGAAAACCCACTCAATTCGATCATAAGCCTTTTTAAAATCAAGCTTGAGAAAGAGGGTTTATTGACTGGACCTGCGATCCCACTCCATTCCTTCCTAAATGGCAAGAACATTGTCCAAAATATTATGATTCTGAATAAATCCAGTTTACTCATCCCTCACAATAGAGGGAAGTAAGGGCCTAATCTGTAAAGCAAGCGCTTTGGAAATGATCTTGTAGATGACATTAAGAAAATTTATTGGCCTCCGATTTGTGATGATTTTTGGATCCCCTAACTTTGAGATAAAATTGATATTGCCCTTATTGATAATAGCACCTAAGGAGCCAGTCTGCAGGGCTTCCAAATACACTTTATGCAAGTCATGACCAACAAAATCCCAATAAGTTTTGTAAAATTCGTAGGGGAAGCCATCAAGCAGCATCTTCTATTTGAAATAGGGCATCTGCAAGATCCTGCACTAATAAATAAATTAATTTACCTTTGCAAATTAATTGATTTGGGAGACAAAAGTTTTTTACCAAATATTTGGAAAATATAAATTTGCAAAATTCAAACTTTAGTTTCTAGAACTAGAGAGTTATAAGGTTTAAATAAAAATGAAGAAAGAAGAGATTTAATTATTTCAAAATTAGAATATTATTAAAAATTTGAAATTAATTATTAGGGGGTTATAAGGATTCCTACTACCAAAGGTTTTTTTGAATTTTTAATATTTGTTTGAATTTTTTAATATTTGAAGTTTGTAATTGAAATTTTAAATTTTAGAGAAATAAGGAATTCTACCTCAATAGATTTATGTTTTATTTTTGGAGCAAAAAGGTTGTCAACTTCAAAGGAACATGGCAAACAAAAAGCAAACAAAAAGAAAATTAAATGATCAAAAACCAGAAATACATGAGTTGTCAAAAACAATTGAAGTAAAAAACTTATGTTTTCAAGAAGAACAAATATACATTCAAGATGACTCACTAGAAGAAACTAAGGAAATATTGCAAAAATTAAAATAGTATGCTCAATACATGATAGCAAAAATTAAAGGACAAAAGGATACATCAATGAAGGAAAAGAGAATCTTACAATCAATCATGAGAGAAGCCAAAGATGAAAAATTTTCAATGCTTTAAAATTATCTAAGTTCAAAACTTGATGAAGTAGTTGAAGACTCTAAATATGTTTTCACATTACCTAATGATATAGGAAAGATAATGTATATGGCATTACTCTCTAATGAAGTTCTCAAAGGTAAGAATAGAAAACAAGAGGAAATGACTAAAGATTTGAAGAATAAGTTTATTGATATTACCAATGAAGCTAAAAAAGGAGAATTTTTAATACTTAAATAATACATGCAAAGTATTCTTAATGATGCTAATGATTTTATTAAAAAAAAATATTGTACCTATTAGTCTATGGAAAATAATCTACAAGGGAATAATCACTATAAATGTTTCCAAGATAAGAAAGCAAGGAAAGGTTGAAGTACTAGGGAATAAACCAATGATGAAATATGTTTTTTTGATACAAATGATTTAAATTCCATGATGCTAAATGCATGTTGTGATCCTCATCAAAAATGAAAATAAAAATTATGATGTAAGTAATGATACTTGTGACTTAGAATTCATGACAAAGATAGAAGAACTTGTCACAAAAATAGATGCTACATGTGATACAAAGGATTTTAATATAGTACGATATTGTTCAAAAATAATTATGCTATAAAAACTGATGATGATATGGATTCAAATTATGACAAAGATAGTGATACTCCAAGTTGTGTTGATGTTGATATGGATTGGTCTTATTATCTTTTTGGTTATTTTGAAAGGTATACTAAAGGAATTGGTTCAAAATTGTTAAGTAAAATGGGATATAAAGACATAGGTTTGGAAAAACATGGACAAGGAAAGAAAGAGCCAATTGTATCAATAATAAGATCAAAGTATGGCCGTGGACATACAGGACATATGAACAATAATAAATCAAGAACTAAATTAATGACAAAAAATAATGACATCAAATTAGTGACAGAGACTGATAGAATCAATAATAATGAAAAAATAATTTTATAACAAATAACAAATGCAATCATTGTGGTAGATATGGACATACGATAGAGAAATATTAGAATATCCATAGTTGTGAAATTTGTGGAGGATATAATCATTCACAAATATTTTATCTACAAAAATAAAAGAAAGACTACAAATTAAAAATGGATTGTGGATGGATAAACATGAATGAATGGGATAAGATAAAAGGAATGTTGTATGGTTTCTATAGAAGAAAACCAAGTATGATCAAATTTTGTTGAGAATATTTTTAGTCTTATCATAAAGAAATAAATGATTATGACCCAAGCATAACTTGGAATATGGTCTATAGTGAAAGCATTTGTAGTGATGATCTTATAGATATGATAGTCTTATGAATGTTCTAGTGGATGACCCAGAGATAATGATAATCCAGAGGTGACCTAGAGGTAAAGTTCTAGAGGCAGTGACCTAGAGGTAGTGATCCAGTGGGAGTGAACCAAAGGTAGTGACCCAGAGGTAGAGACCTAGAGGTAATGACCCAGAGGCAAATCATGTGGCAGTGACCCAGAGGTAATGATCCAAAGGCAATGATCCAAAGGCAGATTCCCAAAGGTGACTCAAATACATTGATCTAGAGGTAAACACAAATAATTATGAAGGAATACCTAATGAAGGTTGCATATATCCATCCATTTCAAAGTCAAAGTTGATGAATGAAGAGAAAGAAGAATAAAAAAATAAAGGCAAAAAGTCTTCCTACCAAATAATGTAATACGGGGGGGTGTTGGAAGTATTACATTATTTGGCCCCCTTGTAAATATTAGTATATGATGTATATTTTATATAATGTGTGATAATATGAGAAATATTAAAGGATGCATCTCCCAGTTGTTAGAGGGGAGCAACAATCAGTACTAAAAAGTCATGTAAAATTATATATTGGAGACATCTCTCCAAATAATGTAATTAATCTGAATTATTTGAATATATTGAATGCAATTTTAAATATTTCATTGTGATATATTGTTATTATCCTCTAAATACATTTTTTATGGAAGTTATTTTGATATTAGGATATTTAACTATGAGATAATATGAGCTAAAAGCATATAGCACCAACTATCCTAGAGGAGAAATAGATACAATGGAAGAATATAAACCACATTATTACCCAATTCCCTCAAGCATGGGTCCTGATAGGAGAATATATCAATACCATAATGTCTTTGGAAGAGAAGTTGGAAGGAAATAGTAGCTTATATGAGAGCATAGACCTCATGAAGGAATACATCAAAAAAATTCACCTAGTGTATGCCATGCTAGACAATGGTCTGGTGACCTGGTCCAATAGGAGGTAAGGCATTGACTGCATTTTGGAAAGATTACATAGGTTCCTACTATCATATAATTTTCTAATTCATGGATACATTTCTAGGATTAAGATCCTAAATAATGTAGGCTCAAATCATTGGCCAATCATGATAAAATTATGAAAATTTAAGACTATAAACTTGCCATTTAGATTCCAACTAATGTGGTTCAAACATGACTCTTTTAGGCACCAAGTGCAAGAATGATGGAAGGAATCCAAACCTAAACATGGAACCAAGATGTATTGCTTTGTAAGGAGGCTTCAATACATCAGATCCAAGATAAGGACTTGGAACTGGGAAGAGTTTGGATATGTCAAGAAGAAAAAGTTGGAAGTGATAGCCCAACTTTTTGAATGAACAAATCCATATGGATGGCCTCACAAAAAGTATGAGTATGGCAGAGATAAGACTTACATCATAGCTAGAGGAATACAAAAAAATGGAAGAGCTATTATGGCAACTAAAATCTAGAATGCAATGGCTCCAAGAGGACGACCAAAACACAATATTCTTCCACAAATCTCTTCTATCCCATAATTCTCACAACTTCATACCCTCCTTAAGAATAGAAGCAGGAGATACCATCCACACATAAGAAGGTATGAGGTCTATTGCAGTAAACTATTTTGCAAGTCTATTCACAATAGAACCTTTGGATATCAAATCCCAATAAGAAGTTTTACAAGATATACCTACACTAATAACAGAGGATAATTTAGTTTTGACTACACCAGTAACTACCAAAGAATTATAGCAAGTGATTTTCAAAATATAGAAAAGCAAGACTCCTGGGTCGAATGGATTTCTCATTGAATTCTACTAAGAATTTTAGGATATCCTGCATGAGGACCTTTTGGATGTGATTGAGGAAGTTAGAAAAGCTAAATATTTGATGAAGGAAATCAACAAAATGTATAAAGCATTGATCCCAATGGCACAAGATGCAGAGTGCACTACCAAATTTAAACCAATTAGTCTTGCTCAAAATAATCACCAAGGTAATGGTGGAGAGGCTCAAACTGCTTTTGCATAAGATTATCTCACTAAAACAAGGTGGTTTTATGGAAGGCAAACATATGGTAGATGAGATAGTTTTGGCTCAAGAAGCTATTCACTCCATGGAAGCACATAAATCCCCATCCATGTTCATCCAATTAAACTTATCAAAAGCATTTGATAGGGTGGATTGGTATTTCCTCAAAGTAATGTGTCAGTTTGGATTCTTGCAAGAATGGATAGATTGGATCAAGGAATGTATTTCATCAATGTTCTATTAAATTCTAATCGGTAGCTGCCCTTCACAATTGTTTACTACATCTAGAGGTATGAGGTAGGGAGATCCCATTTTTTCCCATATTTATTTATCATTTTGGCTAAATGCCTGGGAAGGACATTGGACATATACATGAAAAACTGAATATTAACATGAATCACTATTGCAAATGGATCCAAACTAATCATTCACCTCTAGTTTGTTGATGACTTTACTCTTTTAGGGAAAGCAGTAGTGAAGGAAGAGTTAAGAATTAAATATATTATAAGTTGTTTCTCAAGAGCTATGTGGTAATAGATCAATGAGAAAATATCCAAATTCATTTTCTTCCACTACTCACCCAAATAGGATATCATGGTTCTTGAAAAACTATGATATCAGAAGACCTCCCTTACCATCACCTACATAGGCATTCTTCTTAAAATAGGGAGATAGAAGGAGGATTAGGCATGGCTAGTGGACATAGTAAAAAGAAAAATAGAAAAATGGACTAGTTGATGGCTATCGTCAGGGGGAAGAATAACCCTTATTAAATTAGTCCTTAAATATACACATATTTATGTCTTCATATTTTTTGGTATTCCCAAGGTAGTGTTGAGAGAGATGGATCAAATTAATCATCAATTCCTTTAGAGATATTCTCAAGGTAGTGTTGAGAGAGATGGATCACAATAAGGTACTAGTAACTAAGTTGTATTGAAGAATCTTTAATGACCCCAATACACTATGGTCCCAAAATATAAGAGCTAAATATGTAGAAAATAAAATATTAATAGACATTATTTACCACCAACTCCCTAGCAAAGTATCCCCCATATTAGCAGTTTTGAGGACAAGAGAGAAGTTAATAAATAAGGAGCTCTTTTAGATAATTTACAATGGTCAACATGTAAAATTTTGGATAGATTATTAGGATGGAAATCAACCTTAGGTGGTTCAATTTCCAAAGTGAAGACCAATCATGGAGAGGCTACACAAAGAAAATTGGATAAAGGTAGCAAAATACTATAGGTACCAAACCAAAAATTCAAAAGTCGGGAGAAACTGATTCCCTATAGTCGAATGACCAATTCAAATCCCAAAGGTAGAATATGGATATCCAAAAAACTCTACAAATGATATTACTTTCATGATCTCAAGTGGAGGATTCCCTTGGATGGGGCAACATGAGTCAAAGAGAGTATACAATAGCACATGGATATGCAGTTCTATGCCAAAGTACTCCTAACCTACTTTGAGACTTATTCAAACAAATATGGGCATAGAAGTTATGGCCTAAGGTGAGATTATTCATTTGGCTTCTTCTACATAAAATGGTTCTAATAGGGGAACAACTTATGAAAAGAGGCTACCATGGTCCTTTCAGGTGTGAGATGTATGGGGAGAATCTTGAAATGCTTTACCACTTATTTATTAAGTGTCCTATAGCCTCAAATTTGTGGAAGATGATGGTTACCTTACTTGGTATTAATTGGTTTGGCTTTACCACCCTAGAGATATGTGGAGGGAATGGACTACATAGGATGGAGTAGACCAATATGTTAGATAAATAGTATGGGGAGGAACTACTCTCTTACTTTGGAATATATGGAAGGAAAGGAATAACTATATATTCAAACAAGATTCTATGGACATCCACTATATTTGAAAAAATACCACAGCCAATATAGCGAAAACAATCCAGCATATGTTGAAGTATCCATAGGAACCCCACCAATGATTAGAATAGTTCATGACCAGACCAAAAATTGCTCCTAAGGATTATAATCAACAAATGGCAACAATAAGGCACCTGATAGTAGTCAAAAATGAAAAGTGGCAGCCTCCCCTAGAGGATTGGGAAAAATTTAGCATGGATGAAGCATCATGAGAGAATATAGGAAGAGCTATTATAGGAGGTATAGGAAGATAGTCGAATGAGATCCTGATTTTCACCTTTGTAGAGAATATTGGCCTTCTTTTCAACAACCTAGCAGAGGGTTGTGGATTCTTTAGAGGGCTCTAGGAGGCAGTTAATGTAGGTTAGAAGAATGTCCAGATAGAATCTAACTCATAAGTCATGATCAACCATCTAAAGAATCCAAGGAAGAATAGGAAGCTTGATTGGAGACTAAGGAGAATTATAGAGAATATTCAAATGGTACAGGTAAGCTTACTATATGTGGAATATAATCATATCCCTAGATAATAAAATAGAGTTGTAGATCCAATGGCCAATTGGTCTCTAAATAAAAACAACCTCACTTGTTATTGCTATCCCCCTAGATGGTGGGTAACACGGATCAGTAAAGATCTTTATGTACTATCTGTTGATGGTAGCAACATTAGATGTATTTAGTTCTGTAATTCACTATAATAGGTTGTTTCTATTAGACATGGATTGCTATAGCAGATCATTTGATATAGAATGTAAAACTATATCATCTATTAAATTCTAGATCAAAAACCTATTTATGTCATGACCCTCCCAGATGACCTTTGAACATGGAAAAACAATGTATTAACAAATGTGACTAATACTCAATTTTGTGCAATTAAGCAACCTCACAATAATAAATATATAGTGAAGGATATGATACTGCTAATGAATTTCCAATGTGTAGGATCAGGTGCGCTCGTGAGTGGAATAAATTGAGTCATCCACTAGAGACAAGAGTACTTGAGGAAGAGGAAATGATGATAAGGCAACTTGAAGGTAACACGGATAGATACCTTCATATAGGTATGCATTCGGTTAGGGATAATCATCAATATCTAACCACCTTGAGCCCCGGACTGATGGCCTAGTAGCTATCGTAATTTCTAGAGGCTTATACAAGTGATTAGATTGATAGAAAGACTCCCTATTTGTTTGATGTACTTGCATTATTGTCTTTTACTTCAGCATTATTAACCTTCGTAACTGGTGAGCATGGAGTAAATGGTTTGCCTTCACAACTTCATGTGTTCTTGTTTAAATAAATGTTTGATTTATTTAAAAAGCAAAAAATATATTGTTTAAATAAATGTTTGATTTATTTAAAAAGCAAAAAGATATTGTTTAAATAAATGTTTGATTTATTTAAAAAGCAAAAATACATTGTTTAAATAAATGTTTGATTTATTTAAAAAGTAAGAAGATATTGTTTAAATAAATAATTATTTTATATAAAAGCAAAGATCTCATTAAAAATGAGCAGTTGATTATTTAAATAATGTTGGTTTTTTTTATTATTATTATTAAGGAAATAGGGTTTTGAAAGGAATCCCACACCTTATACAACAACTCTCAAAGGGATAAAAAGGTGATCATAACGAACATATGATATCCAAAAGGAGACAAACAACCGACAACCCCAAAGGAGAAAATCAACCAACAGTACAGCCCAAGAAAAATACAGCACCCACATCCAAGGCACCCGTGAGTATTAAAAAGTCATGAGGAGGAGGAAAAAAAATAGAAAATGTAAAGGTTAAAGGACCCGCACAGGCCTCTCCTCCACAATAAATTCGAAATCAATAAAATTCAAAATTTAAAAATCCCACCTGCTCGCACGAAAAATAGGCAGACTCCATCAACGACAACTACGATGTACTGTTCAATCAACAGGCACGAAGCCACAGGCGAATATCAAGAAAATCCTGAAGCAATAAAAACACCGCCCAAACAGCTGGCACAAGGGCCTCACACCACCCAAAGGGAACCCAGGTGTAAATCCAAAAAATCCCACTCTAATAAGAATCAATTGAAAATAAATTCGAGATCCAAAACCGCCCATTGAAACCCAAAACCAAAAAATAAACTAGATCATATAGCACCAGAATCGGGATCTTCTCTATGATGAAAACTAACCAACTACGTCGAGTCTCCCTGCAACACCATAGAAAATAGGGTCCACATGCACAAACAAGAATAAACCATCCACCAGAAAGCCATATCTACAACTCACACACCGATGGATTCAACAAAGAGGAAAGAGCAGCAAAGAACTATAAGGATAAGAACCCTGCTCCAACCAGACATCACCAACTGCACCAACTCTGACAAGCGAGAGAAGGAACCCTAAATCCCCAAAAAATCGGGGCACCATCCAAGGCTGAGTAAGAGAGAAACTCATGAAAACATCTCAAGCCGAGGAAGAAAGGCCCAAAATATAAGCGGCCCTACATTGAAAACACCCAACCAAACTGGGCCACCACGACAACAACACTCCCACAAAAGGATCTGGAGAAAGGAACTCTACAACCATACACCAACCAACCACCCGAGCAACAAAATCCTAAGTTGGCACCAACCAAGGAAAATAGCCAATGGCTACTATAACAACAACACCCCATATTCACCTTAACAGGTTTGGTTCAACCATTGGTCCAATCCCTCCCCAGGGACCCCTACCAAATATTCAGTCATACCAAAACTAGAAATAATAGTAGATTCGATTGACCAATACCCCCAACAAGTGACCAACTCAGAAGGAACCGATGCTCACCAAGCCAAGCAGGTCTAGAACCAAATAGGGGACCACCAACTAGAACCATCTACACTACAACCAAAGCCCCAAATCACCCCACAGGTTGGGCCGACGTTTAGCTCTTTCCCCCACAAGGAACTAGCCAGATCTACAATGTCATACCGCACCCATAAGAGATCTAGGCAGAACTAGCAAGGTCCCCGACTAGCAATAGACACCGTCCACCACCACCAAAGCAAAGCGTTTAATCCATGAAGAACATCCAAATCATGTTGGTAGATGTTATTTGTAATAAAATGATTTATTTATTTAATAGCATTAGTATTGAAATAAGCAAAGAGGTAATCAATTTACCAAATAATTGCTAGTGGAGAACTTACCTTGAAATAAAAATAAGAAAATAAATACAATTCTTTAAAAGCTCCAAGGTAAGGTATTTTCCATGGTGTGTCTAGGAAGTTGTTTCCCACCCGATGATCGACCCATAAGGCGTAAATGTGATAAGATGGCATTCGACATAATGGGTCGGGTTGCCCTTTGAAGACCCGATTGGGTTAGTTGCACGAAGCTCCCCTGATGTGAAGGGAAAGCTCTTTATGGTGATCGCCTTGGGAATATGAGGAGAGGTATGTTTGCCCTACCATCTATCGAAGGTGGTCGACGAGTAATGGTGGGTAGGTAGGGATGTAGACCGAGGAGGGAGAGAAGATGCATATGGGGGAAAAGCAAGAAGGGGAGCAGGAGTTGGTAGAGGGGATGAGGGATGAAGGAGCACAAAGAGGATTGGAGGAGCATGAAGGAGATAAAAGGACCACAAAGAGAGGAATAACACTTAGAGTTAAGAATAGTTGATGATGGACATCCATGTGAGTAGTGCAAGCGATCCAGGTGGATTTTTCTTGAAACTGTTACTATCCTTATCTTCCTTGTGAATGTTGTGTATAGCCACTATCATTGGCAATGTGGTCTATATCTTGATTTGTGAATGTTGTGTGTAGTTGTTGTCATTGGTAGTGTGGTCTACATCTTCCTTGTGAATGCTATGTAGCCACTTCCATTGGTAACATGGTCTACGTCTTCCTTTGTGAATGTTGTGTATCCACTGTCGTTGACAACGTGTTCTATGTATTCCTTGTGAATGTTGTGTAGCCACTACCATTGATAATGTGGTCTATGTATTTCTTTGTGAATGTTGTGTAGCCACTACCATTGGCAGTGTGGTCTACATCTTTCTTTATTAATGTTGTGTAGACACTACCATTGGCAATGTGGTCTACGTCTTCCTTTGTGAATGTTGTGTAGCCACTATTGTTGGCAATGTGGTCTATGTCTTCCTTTGTGAATGTTGTGTTTAGTCACTACCATTGATAGTATGTTCTATGTCTTCCTTGTGAATGCTATGTAGCCACTGTTGTTGGTAGCATGGTCTACGTCTTCCTTTGTGAATGTTTTGTAGTGACTGTCATTGGCAGCATGGTCTACGTCTTTCTTTGTGAATATTGTGTAGCCACTATCATTGGTAGTGTCGTCTACATCTTCTTTTGTGAATTTTGTGTGTAGCCACTATCGTTGGTAGTATGGTATATGCATTCCTTTGTGAATTATGTGTAGCCACTATCGTTGGCAACGTGGTCTACGTCTTCCTTGTGAATGTTGTGTAGCCATTGTCATTGGCAGCATGGTCTACATCTTTCCCTATATGCTATATGCAATGGCGTCGTCACCTTGCCACTACCATTGGGAGTCGGACAGGTGTATTAAGAGGTAGCTAGTCAAGTAGCACCGTAGGTAACCCTCCCATTGCAGTAACAGCTTGGTTGGGAGGTTTCCTCGGGTGCCATTAGCACCGAGGATGATCTGCTATGTCACAAAAACTATCATTGTTGTGAGTACGTAAGTACCATCTACCTTAAACTGTCGAGGTGGAAGCCACTTCGATCAAACCTTAGTCCACCTTGTGTCTTTCCTCGCGATGTGGAATGCGCTAGCCCATCTGTTGGAGGTTGGTCATCTTCTTATTCGCTGAAGTGTAGAAGCTTTAAGTGTTGCTCATTATTTAAAATGATAGATTTTAGAATAATGAAGTGTAGAAGCTTTAAGTGTTGCTCATTATTTAAAATGATAGATTTTAGAATAATGAAGGGTAGAAGCTTTAAGTATTGTTCATTATCTAAAATGGTGGAATTTAGGATAATGAAAGTGTGAAAGCTCTAATTATTGTCCATTAACTAAAATGGTGGATTTTAGGGAAATGAAATGGAATAATGGTTATTTTGTAATTTAAGGGTATGGGACCTTATGTTATGAAATAAAATGAAATAATGGTTATTTTGTAATTTAAGGGTATGGGACCTTATGTTATGAAATAAAATGGAATAATGGTTATTTTGTAATTTAAGGGTATGGGGCCTTATGTTATGAAATAAATTGGTATAATGGTTATTTTGTAATTTAAGGGTATGGGACCTTATGTTATGAAATAAAATGGAATAATGGTTATTTTGTAATTAAAGGGTATGGGACCTTATGTTATGAAATAAAATGGTATAATGGTTATTTTGTAATTTAAGGGCATGGGACCTTATGTTATGAAATAAAATGGAATAATGATTATTTTGTAATTTAAGGGTATGGGACATTATGTTATTAAATAAAATGGTATAATGGTTATTTTATAATTTAAGGGTATGGGACCTTATGTTATGAAATAAAATGGAATATTTGTATCTTGTAATTTAAGAGTATGGGACCTTATGTTATGAAATAAAATGGAATAATGGTTATTTTGTAATTTAAGGGTATGGGACCTTATGTTATAAAATAAAATGGAATAATGGTTTTTTTTGTAATTTAAGGGTATGGGACCTTATGTTATGAAATGAAATGGAATAATGGGTTGTTTTGTAATTTAAGGGTATGGGACCTTATGTTATGAAATGAAGAAAAATGTTTATTGGGAATTAAAGTAGTTGCTTTAAGTGACGAAATGTGTGAACCCAGTTTACTTAGCAATTAAGGGTATGGGACTTTAATTGTTGAGAAGGTTAGTTCATTTATTGCAAATAGAGCACATGAGCTAATGCATGGTTGACTGATTCTCTCAAGTTGGGTGAGATGGAAAATAGAAAGGGTAGTTTCTATGATAAGTACTATGCATTAGTAAGTTGAATTGCTTGGGTTATTTGTATAGTTGCAATTTGGCAATGAAATAAGTAAGTGCATTTAGAAGCATGTCTATCCGGATCCATGAGTGTCTTGATCCCCTACTATCCTCACTTGATCGATGGAAGAGCGAGAAGGCCAAATTCATGAGATGGACAAATTCACAAGTTTGCTCTTTACTTTACATCTTGTTATTTATGAAATAGATTAGATTGTGGGGAGATTTCCTTGATGAAATGGATGTAAAGTATTGTGGATAGTATGGGGTGTACCATACTTACTTATGTATCTAAATGAACATTGCAACTGCTACATTCAGTACCTTTTTATTTAGTGTATTGTATTTAAATCTTTTAATGTATGTTTAATTGGTGATTGTTTCTTTACGCTTTGATTATTCTTGCTTGTTGATAATTCATTTTTGTTAGATTTAGTATCTAGATCTTTTATGCTCTTGTGATGTTAAAAATAAAGAAACATTAGTAAGTTCTAGGTGAACTTAGAGGTTACCCTAAGGGCTTAAGACCCCCTTAGGAAGATTAGTAACTAGATTTGGAAGATTGTACCAGAGTCAAGATAGCTTGTCAGTGGACAAGATTGATATCTTAGCGTGTAGTACACATAGCATGCCCACACATAACGACTTGTGTGGATATGGAGGTGTGTGTACACCTTCTAACGATTGAAGGTGGTAAGTCTAGCTCATCAAGATTTATGAGAGGGATGGACTTATTTACATAACATAAGATAGGCTTATATAGACGGGACTTGCGTGAAGGGAATCTTGTGTGGTATAGTTCTTGAGAAACTTAGGGGATGTCAAACATTAAGTTGGTCTAAGGTTGGTTGAGAATTTATGAATCCTTCTCCTTAATCAAAAAATAATAATAATAAGGAGAAGGAGAGATGGTGGAGTTATCAGGCATGCGCAACCAGGACAGTTCAGAGAGCAAAGGATCCAATATAGGATCTGTCAACAAAGCAGGAAAGGACCCGACCTATGGGGGTCCAGCATCTAGAAAGGAACCCTTGACAAAGAGGATCTAGAGGATGATCTTACCACTAGGAACAGTCCCTGTTCGAAAAAACCCTCGATAGTTTCTTACATCCAGGTGGTCAAAAATGGCCCCCACCCCAAGCCCCCATCCTAGGAGCTAATCCCCAATGGCTCTAACCTGGTGGTCTTGGGAGGCATTTATTCCAATTACCTAGAGATGGAGCGGCTTACTCTCGTAAGCAAGTTCATTAGAGGTTGCCCAGATATGGAGAGCATCAGTAAATGAACGTACTCTAAATGGAGGACTAGTGAAAACATGGAAACTGTTGCCCTTTCTAGGGGATTTTTTGCCATCAGACTAAACAACCAGGAGGATTTCTATAATATCCTATCAGGGGGACCATGGTTCCTAAGGAGGAGGAGCCTTTTCCTCCATAAATGGACTAAATATTTTGACCTCAAAATGTAAAACATCAACATTGCCCTAATCTGGGTTAGGCTTCCAAACCTTCCCTTCCAGTTCTAGCATGAAGATGTGCTAAAAGGAATTTCCAGATCCATCGATGATCCAATAGTAGTCGATCCATCCACCAAAGCCCGGTATCAAATGGTCCATGCCAGTATCTATATTAATGCAAACCTGGACACATAACTCCCATGTTAACCTCTTTCATGAATCCTCTCTCATAAAGCATCACCCTCTGGAATATGAGAATAAACCTGCCTTTTGCATCCATTGACATTCCCAAGGGCACCTGAGGAACCAGTGCCCCGCCTTTAAAGCTCAATCCCAAGCTCTCAAATATCCTACAAAAGATGCAAACCATAGGCTAGGTCCTTCGAAGGAGCAGATCCGAAATCCTCCTGCTCCAAATAATGGTCGCGGGCCCCCGCTAAGAACCTCCAACCACTATTAGCGTAGATTAGCATCTAGTAGTTATTCCATTATTGGGTTGTTCGTGTTGTTGTAACTCCTACCCAAAGTCAGCTAGTTAGCTCCGATAGTTACGGGCTAATCTAGGCTTTCATTGTATTATTTAATCATGGTTTTATTAATGATAATTTATCATCTTTCTCAGTCGGATACCTCGCTCCCATTGTGGATACTTGGTCTAGTTTTTAATTGAATCTATTTTGACCGCTTGTGACCTAGACCATAACTAAGAGATTCATAGGATCGACCTCGAATGGCCTACCTGAGCACGAAGAACCTGTCGTAACCTTGTTTTTAGTGATACACGTGATCCTTGTAACTAAGTGGACCTGATTGGAGATCTAGATCTAACGGATCTGTCCTAATCCACAGTGTGACCTAGACCAACCTGGACACTTGTGGGACAGATCTGACGGCTTCAACAACCAATCAGATCCCTACGATGACAGTCTATTTTGGACACTTGTGGGACAGATCTGACGACTTCAATAACCAATTAGATCCCTATGAATTGAATCTATTTTGATCGCTTGTGACCTAGACCATAGTTGAGAGATTCATAGGATCGACCTCGAATGGCCTACCTGAGCATGAAGAACCTGTCGTAACCTTGTTTTTAGTGATACACGTGATCCTTGTAACTGAGTGGACCTGATTGGAGATCTGGATATGACGGATCTGCCCTAATCCATAGTGTGACCTAGACCAACCTGGACACTTATGGGACATATCCCTACGATGACAGTCTGTTCTGGACACTTGTGGGATAGATCGGATGGCTTCAACAACCAATCAGATCCCTACAATGACAGTCTATGTACACCTAACACCTAGGCTATATGTGATGCTAGACACAGATGACTCTACGATGAATCACCTGATGCACAAATCCTAACACTGGACAGACGGTGGACTCTAAGACATGAGAACTCAGACTGCAGCAAAACATGGTGTTTGGCTGGTTATGACTCTACGGTGAATCACCTGATGCACAAATCCTAACGCTGGACAGACGGTGGACATGGTGGACTCTAAACATGAGAACTCAGACTGCAGTAGAACGTGGTGTTTGGCTGGTTTACACATGCGGTGGTGACGTGGTGTTTGGTTGGTTTACACATGGAGCAAAACCAATGCAGAGATGACTACCCAAAGGTAGTTAAATGATTTACTAAGCATTTATATTTTTAAATGCCTCACAGACATCCCGCTCCTTGTATGTGGGATATATCCATTGCACCCAACAATATTCTACCTGTGATTCATTTTTCTATCACAGATGTTGTGTCGTGTCACGGCCTCGACGAAACGGTGCCAAGGTGTAGGAGGATTGTATTACTCCACTAGTAATTTGGCAGATTGCCTATTTCCAATGAAATTTTGAAATTTTCTTCTCCCTTAGAAGAAAACTGGGGCACATTTTTCAAAAATGTGTAGATGGCGTGACGACATGATGCTGCACACTGCAAGATTTTTTACCCAACAAATGTGATGAATAGTTTGATACCATATTGGATTACAACAGAGAGGGAAGCGGATCACACTCTAAAGGATCATCAGGGTTTGACCACTCCCAAAATTTTCTAGCAGTGCATTTGTAGAAGCAAATCACAGCATAGCCATCAAAAAAAAGTCATCACGTTGTGTACTAAGCAAGGATCTACTTGTAGATCAAGCAGATCTATGCAGAGCAGCGTTGACATGAACAAAGCACAGTCATAAGGTGTCATGCTCATCATTGCAGCTCTGGAGGAATCAAATCTCCAACCCGCCCGTGGTAGTCAGTGCAAGCGAAAGCCATATTTTTTAATGTCGACTCAGGCAACTAGAGCATAGAAGGCAGCTCAGTCTGGGTTTGGAAGAGCAATTTTGGTGGTGAAAGCTCACAAAAATATATCACCGCCCTCGATGACAACATGATCATAAGATTTGTAGCAGTTGAATTGTTGCTAGGGTCACTTTCTCTGCAACGTCAAGAAATTGTAGCCAGTGTGTTTCAAGTTGCATATGGAGTGGAAGTCGTTGGAGCAGTGCCACCCATCGAGAGTAGAGAGTGTCACCTACCACCAAATACCATCGCTGCTGGAGCACGTAGAGCGTCGTTCATGGATAGTAGGGGAGGATAAAGAGCACAACGTGCTCATCGTTACCAACAGTGGTGGAAGCCAAGGTGGTAGACCTCCAAAGCACTGATGCACTTACGACCGAGGTTGGGAGTTCAACTCTGCACACCAAAGGTAAAAAAAAAATTGTAATTTGTTTTGTTTGTTTTCTCAATTTTTTTTAATGACTAATTTTCTTTGTTAATTAAATATAAATCTTAATTATTGTTTTTTTTTTTAACATTTCAATTAAGATTTTTTTATAAATCTTAATTTGGAAATTTTTAATTAAAAATTTGTTTTATTTTCAAACACTTCAAATTCTTTAAAAAAAAATTCTTTTGTGGCTTTAAAACATTTGTAATTTCCTCAATTTGGAGGATTTTAACACAATATCTACCTACGAGGAAAGCTTTGTAAGAGCCTTATTTTTTAGGCTTCATAGTTGCATATTTTTTGCACTAAAGGGGAGATATAATTTTGTAAAAATAAGGGGGGAAGACTTATAAGGGTGCATTTTCGGCAATGACCGACACCTTAGTCAGATTATTTTTGCAAAATTTCATTGTAAAAGGTGCATTTTTGGCAGAGACCAACACCTTAAGAATGGGTAGATCAAAGAAGAAAACTATCCCTAAACAAACTAATGTTGTTGATATACTAGTTAAAGGTCCTTACTTTCCACCAAATATGGAAGGAATGGATTTTTATGAAAATGAAAAATATTCTACACTACGCAGTGGTATAAAATATATTCTCAAAGATTCTGAAGACCTTTAGAAGAATGGTGTTCAAATACCTATAGACGTCATAAGGGCAGTCTATGTATCATTGATTTCTCTTGATATTGCCCAACGTAAAGTGTACATGGACATTAGTGAGGAAACATAGGTCAAACCCCTAATGGTCGATGCTTGTAGTGACACAAGTGACCTTCAGCCCATGGTGGCGAATGCTTATTGTGACACATGTGACCTTGAGCCCATGATGGCCAATGCTTGTTGTGATACAGGTGACCTCATACCTTCAATGGTAGATATCAGTTGTAGCACAGGTGATCTCATCACAATAGCATATTTTACTTCGACACTAGTGACTTAAAAATTGAACCTCCTAAAAATGAACTCCATAATCTCATAAATAGTGACAAATGTAATATTGTTAAAAGCATTGATGAAGATGATGAAATTGGGTGTTTTGAAAAACACACCAAAGTATTTGGATCCAAAATTATGAATAAAATGAGATTCAATGGTGAGAGATTAGGTAAATAGGAACAAGGCATTAAAACTCCTATAATGCTAAATGTCAGGGCAAAGAATGAAGGCCTTGGCTATACTGGACATGCAAGTACCAGTAATTTCATATTTATAAAATCTAAATCTCCTACAACTCCTAAAAATAATTTTTGCAATCATCGTGGAAAGACAGGACATGTTGCAGATAAGTGTTGGAAATTGCATCCTTGTGATTCATGTGGATGTATGTATCACTCTTCTTCCAGTTGTTGGTACAAATTGAAAATGGCCAACAAGGTTCATATTTATTGTGGATGGACAGATCACACATAATGGACCATGATGAAAGAAATGTTGCATGGCCTCTACCGAAAAGATAAAACCTATGGCAGACTCTGAGGCAAATCCAGTGATAGTTTGAGTGGCAGTCCTAGAGACAATGATCTAGAGACTGACCTAAAGATAGACCCAGAGATAAAGTTCTAGAGGCATATCTACAGGCAGATCTAGAGGTAATGATCTAGAGGCAAATTCATAGGCAGATCCAAAGATAGACCCAAAGGTATAAATCCAGAGGTACACTTAGATCCAGAGCCAGCACCAGAGCCAAAGACAAAGCACGAGCCACCATTCTTTCATTTTTTCTTCTTCTTATTTACTGTATTGGGGCAGTTATATACTTTACCCAAATATTGTTGTATGGGGGGATGATAGTGTAGCTAGTAGTTATATTATTACCCAAATAATGTAAAATGGGGGATGTTAGCATAGATTAGCATCTAGTAGTTATTCCATTATTGGGTTGTTCGTATTGTTGTAACTCCTACCCAAAGTCAGCTAGTTAGCTCCGATAGTTATGGGCTAATATAGGCTTTCATTGTATTATTTAATCATGGCTTGATTAATGATAATTTACCATATTTATTATAGCCACGGTGCCCCAAGGAAGCGATGAAAGAGTGACCACCTCGCAAGGGCATGATATCCCCTCTAAAATCAAAGGTAAAGAAAAAGTGACTTCTAGAAACGAGATAAATCAATATCGAGTACCTCTCCTTCCTCCCATTTCTACTTTTAATTTGGTTATTGATGATTATATGGCTTTGGCTCATAGAATCCCATCCTAATTTTCCCCCTTCCCATTCCCAAATAGATTTGGGCCATCACATATCCCTATTATCGAAGAGGTGGTAAGCCCTCTATCAATCCCCTTCCAGTCTAGGAGATTTATCCCAAAAAACACTAGAAGCAAAAAATATGCCGTCGACTTTGGTAGTGATAAAAAAATGAAGAGACCATCCATCACGAAGCAACAGAACAAAGAGATGGTAGAAGATATAGCTAATGGAACTCAGTTAACCCTTTTCTCTAAGAGCTCGGACACACAGAAAGACGATCCAAAAGGAAACAAACCTCCCCTTCAGCAGATGAAGGGAGGCAAAAAATCCCACAAAATTTCTAGATGAAAGTCCTCTCATGGAATGTGAGAGGCCTAAACGGAGCAACCAAACAATGCCTAAATACTAATCTCCAGAAGGAATGCAACCCCACCATCCTCATTCTCCAATAAATCAAAAATGATGAGGCCACCTCCCTCAGGTCAGCCAAATAAATCTAGAGTAGGGGTGAATTTCTCATCAGCCCAACCCAAGGATCTTCAGGAGGATTTATGTACCTTTGGGACCCCCTCCAAGTCAAAGGGAGGCTCCTGTCATCATCAAACAGAATCATAAATATTCTCTTTCACTATAATATCAATGAATGCCCCTGAATATTATCCAATGTATATGCCCCAAACTCCCCCATTGAAAGAATGACATTGTGGAACAACATCAATCAGATGAGGAAAAAATTTAGCACCATCCCTTGGATTATAGGGGGAGACTTCAACAGTCCCCTGTACCATCAAAAAAAAAGGGGGGGCTCAACATCGCAAGTAGAAGCATAGACGATTTTAGGGACTTCGTGAATCTCAACAAGCTCATTGACGTCCAACTCCAAGGATCCAAGTTCACCTGTAGCAACAAAATAGTAGGAAGTGGGCTTATTTAGGTAAAGCTTGATAGGTTCCTCATATCCCAAGAGGTTGTCTCGACATTTGGGGATGCATACCTCCTTGTCCTTCCCAATATTGGCTTGGACCACAGCCCTATCCTCTTGGAAGTAGGAAAACCTACATCCTTCAAGACCCCCTTTCACTTTGCATCAATGTGGCTCCATCACCAGGATCTCAGATCCCAAGTCACCCTTTGGTAGTAGCAGCCTGTTTTGGGGTCCCCCACCTTCCAAGTTTCCCAAAAACTTAAGATGGTTAAATAGAAACTAAAGGTGTGGAATAAGGAGGTATTCGGGAACATCTTTGCTAGAAAACAGGCCATCACATAAGAACTTCAAGACATTGGGAAGCAGATCGAATCTGAAGACCTAAGTAGCACCACCAGGGATGAAGAAAGGATCCTCCTCATCGAGTACCACAACATCTTAGCAAGGGAGGAAACCTTCTGGAGATAAAATTCTAGAGCCCTCTAGATCAAATATGGGGATTGCAACACCAACTTCTTCCATGTGTCCACTTTGTGACATAGAGGCTCAAACAAGATCTGTGAGATATCCCTCAGTGATGGATCTACCACCAAGGACATTTTTGAGATCAGTTTTTCAGTATCTCATTTCCAAGATCTTCTTGTAGTTCCCCTGAGTGTGACGACCAAGCCAAGTCTTATATGTTGGCCAACATCCCCTCCTCCATCCCCCAAGAGGTTAAATCCATGCTCATCAGACCCTTCTTCCATGATGAGATCAAAGAAGCACTCTATTCTATGCAACCAGATAAATTCCCATAATCGAA
Source organism: Wollemia nobilis (assembly GCA_028583015.1). Taxonomy (NCBI): domain Eukaryota; kingdom Viridiplantae; phylum Streptophyta; class Pinopsida; order Araucariales; family Araucariaceae; genus Wollemia; species Wollemia nobilis. Next base: position 5,268,261 of record JAQPPZ010016944.1, on the reverse strand, counting down.
TGGGTTCCCCCATTTCTATCAAGATTTTTGGGACATCATCGGGTGGGATGTGTGCAAAGCCATAAGAGAGCTCCAATACTCTCAGTATATCCCTAGAGGGATTAATTCCACTTTCATAGCTCTCATTACCAAGTCTCCTACCTACATATCCCTATTCGATTATCGATTCATCAGCCTCTGTAATGTCCTATACAAGATTCTCACCAAGGTCATGGCCAACAGGATGAAATCAATTCTCCCTATCATCATCGACCCCAGCCAAGGTAGCTTAGTCAAAGGCAAAAACATCCTAGATAGAGTCATCATTGTCCATGAATCTCTGCACTCAGCTTCCCTTGCTAAAAATCTTGCCCTCTTTCTTAAGCTCGACATGAATAAAGCCTTTTATAGGGTCAGCTGGGACTTCCTCCATGATATCCTCCTCAAGTTCGGGTTCCACCCATCTTGGGTTGACCTTCTCCATAGTTGCTATTCATCCCCGTGGTTCTCTGTCTTCGTCAATGGCTCCTTGGCTGAGTTCTTTTTGAGTGTCAAAGGCCTCTGGTGGAGCGATCAGTTGTCTCCCATCCTTTTCATCATCTTGGTAGACTTCCTGGGTAGAGCCCTCAAAGCTACTTGTCAAAGACGAAGGATTTTTGGAATTTAGGCTACGTCGGGCATCAACCCAATTACTCATTAGTAATTTATCGATGACATCATATTATCCACCCTAGCTTCTATGATTCAAGTCAAATCCATCAAGCACATTCTTTTCCTATATGAAAAAGTGGTTGGGTAGAAGGTCAAATTCCTCAAAAGCAAAGTTTTGTTCATCAACACCCCAATAGCTCACCAATCCAAGATAGCTCGAATACTAGGTTGCACCATAGACTCACTCCTTTCTTCCTACCTAGGCCTCCCCTTGTTCAGTGGTAGCCCCAAGGAGCTCATGTGGAACAATGTTCTAGAGAGGATTCAGAAGAAGCTAGCATCCTGGAAAGGTAAACTTTTATCCCAAGCCGATAAAGCCATCCTAACTATGGCCTACCTCCAAGGCATCCTTGTCTACTTCATGTCAGTGTTCAAGATACCCATGGCGGTATGACATAATATCGAGCAGCTTTAGAAATGATTTTTATGGTCTGAAAATAATGAGAAGACTAGAATACCCCTAGTAGCTTGGGATACCATGTGTAGGAACAAGAAGCAAGGAGGCCTGGGGTTTAGGAAGATGTCTCAAATGAACATAGTATTGTTGGCAAAGCATACATGGAGGATCCTCACCAATGACTCGGTGGAATAGGTGTAGATAATCAAAAATAAATACCTAGCCAACCACTCAATCCTATATGAGGGGATTCCATTGAGAGGGTCGACATTCTAGAAATCCATCATCCACTCACAATAATTAGTCCAAAAAGGCTTACGATGGACCCTTGGTGATGGCAATAGCATTGATTTTTGGCACAAGTGGATCCAAGATGAACCCCTGATTGATAATTCAAAGATGACGGAGCTCAAACCCTTCCCTAACTCCAACATGGGACCCAGGGTGGATGACTTCTTAACCCTATCCAATAGAGTCCCCCATTGGAAATCAATCAACAGTGATGACCTCGGTGAGGCCACCAACTCTCTCCCCACAATTCTCAACTCGACTACTATCCCTACTAGAGAAGGACCCGACAAGCCTATGTGGAGGGGGTCTGACAGTGGAGCATTCATAGTCAAGTTAGCCTACAACTTTCTAATTCCTGCCCCTACCCAGGTAATCCCCTTCAATCTAGTATGGAAGAAAAACTTGATCCCCAAGGTCAACTTTTTTCTCTTGGGTTGCCATACAAAATAGAGCGTTCACTATCAAAAATTTGCACAAAAGAGGCTTCCTGATCCCCAACAGGTGTTACCTGTGCTTGGCTGACTGGGAATCCACAGATCACCTATTCCTAAGATGTGAGTTTTCCTCCTCTGTGCTTGGATCCATTCTAAAGTACTTTCATGTTTAATGGGTTCCCACCAAGTCCATCAATGATCTATTTTCCCAATGGACCAACCCTTTTTGTAACTCCAGGCTCTACTTCCTCTGGGATGTGTGCCTCCATCAATTCCTCTGGTAAATTTGGTTAGAGCACAACAATAGATCCTTCGATGGTTCCCCCAAGTATCCCACATCCATAGCCTCCAAAGTTATTGCCTTTGCCACTAAAAATACCAAGTTTATCTTGTGCCCCTCCATTCCCCAATCAGCATTGGAGTCCTATATTTTCAAATCCCTCATCATCCCCTATGAAAGCAGACTGCCCTCCTCTACCCCGATCCACCCCAAATCTAGTGCCAAGTGGAAGCCCTCGCTGTTAGGATGGATTAAGATAAAGTTTGATGGAGAATCTAAAGGAAACCCAGGTCCTATCGAAGTCGGGGGTGTGGTTCATGACCACCATGTTGAGTTGATCCTGGTGTACTCTGAATGCTTGGGCATTCAAACCAACCATGTAGTTGAAGCCAGAGCACTATGGAGAGGCCTCTGCCTCCTCTCAGAGGATCCCAAATGCCTCATCATAGAGGAATATTCCATTAATGTCATCAAATACCTGGCAAACTCCAACAGTTTGGCATGGAGGGTGAGAAACACAATTGAAGAGGCTAGGAAACTGGTTTAGTCCAAAGGCCCCTCAAAGATCCAACATAGTTACAAAAAGTCCATCTCCATTGTGGATCACATGGCTAATATGGGAACCACCCTCAAACAGCTATCAGTGTGGCATCAAGATTTTCCTTAAAAGGTCATAGATGCAGCCAATCATGAAAAGCCAAAGGAGGTTAACCTCGAGTGATAGGGGTCCAAGACCCATGTCAGAAAAAAGCAAAAATATGGGCACTTTTTTGAACCTGAGCCTATGTATCACAACCATCCCCCATGGGGCCTCTCCTCATAGGGAAACAATAGGACACTCTAGAAAATCCATCCATGTTAGAGTCAATCACAAACGACAACCAGGTCTCGATAGTGTCATCATCATCCACAATTTTGGACCCACCAAAATCTTCAAGAACTATCGAACGAGCGATCTTTTCAAACACTCCAGTGTTCAGTCAATATCCACCAAAGATAATCATGCGGCTTTTTTCCCTTGGGTCCTTCCCATTTTTTTATGGCCCAGTCATTTTCCACCATATCATTGTGGGAACTCTAAGTGGCACGTGTGGCGCTAGAACCTCTTTCAATTCCCACCATCCATGCACCCTAGTTTCTTTCCTTGCCACCCTCAAAGCGTGCACACCTTAATTATCAATTTTGTGTCCCCATGCAAATGGTGGCTTCTCACTGACGATCCCCCTACCCCTTCGCCCTTTGTTTCCTATTTAACCACCATTGTTTGGTCGATGTTCCCTACTGCGTCCTTCCAGCCCTGGTCCCTTTCGTTTCTCTGAGTCCATCCCACTCCCTGAGTATCTATTGTTGTCGGGTTACCCACTGGGCCCCTGTCCCCAATCTCCCCTAGTGCCTTTGGCCATTTTCATCCACCCTAATGACTACAGTGTTTGTGGAGCTGAACAACCTCAATATTAGCATCACTGTGCAAGTATTCATGGATGCAAAAGTACTTATCCCTTTTTTGCATAAATTTGAGGGTCCTAATGACAAAATCACCAAGGATTTCATGGAGACTTGGCAGAGGGGTGAAGTTTGGGTCCATAGAGTCCATTTTAGGCTCTCACTAGAGTTGTTGTGTGAGGTGACAGGGCTCTCCCTCGAAGGACAATTCATTCGGTGGGACAAGCACAATTAGGAGGAGGAGCTCAAACAATTCCCAGATAGAGGCAAAATCTTTGGATGGGGAAAATCTACACTATACCGCTCTACCTTGCCCAATCCTTGAAACGAAGCTATAGTCCCCATCATGCAGTTCATCACCTATGATGATCCCGAGAAGTCCCTTCATAGCTTCCACCTTAGTTTTGTCAACCATATCCAAGATTCTAGACAAGTTTGCATCCCTAACTACTTGTTGTACTCCATTACTATTTCCATTGAGAAATATCAAAAAACTCAAGCCAAGCTCCTTCACCAGGACCTTCTGGCGGTTATCTTCTATCATGTTGTTGCCAACCTTCCCCCCATCCAGGAAGTTCCCCCCTTGGCATCCAACCCCCCAATATTCCTCAACCATCTTTGAAAATCGTAATTCTAACCCTCCGAAAGGTGGGAGTGGTAGTCCAGAGGAGCGGCCCAAACCATCCCCCCAAGAGCGCAAGGCGTAACCCCACGAGGAAGTGAAAACTCAGGGAAGACACCCTTTTCGATCCCAGATATTTGGCTCGACTAAAGAATCCCAAGAAGGAAAAGATGACCTCTCATGAACTTATATCAGACTCTGATAGTGGCAGTGAGGCGTCCCCGACCCAACTCCTTAATATGGCCATCAATTCGATGGCTAACATTGCAAACTCAGTGAATGCCACCATTAAAATCCTCAAACGGCTTATCCGCAACTAGAGCGAGGCCTCTGACCAGAAGGACACTGCAAAGATCTAAGGTGTGTTGCATCCGCCCCTGGGAGGGTCCCAGATTGACAACAATGTGAGGATGGTGTTTTTTCTAAGTGGGTCTCACTAGTTGGTCCTAGAAACTGATTTTCTTGTTGGTCCAAGGGTTTTTACAATTTTTTCCCTTTCTATTTTTTTGTTTCAATGTATCAAAGCAATGCCCAAGAACACGATACTACAACCCTTTTTGTTATAATGTTTTAGGATCCTCTTAAAAAACTCATTTTATATATAAACTCAATTTACCAAAAAAAATAATAATAATAATATATAAACTTTTTTGTTTGTGTTTTTTTGTTTCATATTTTTTAAGTGTTATGATTTACGTAAAAAAACAAGTGATATATCTCTTTTATTTAAATACTTTTAAATAAATTCTATTTTACCAAAAATAAAATAAAATAAAAACAATGATGAGTTATCTAGGATAAGATTGGTAGTAAAAAAATCAGGTCATAATTAACATATAAAAAAGGATAAGGATTTAGCATATATTTTCAATTGAATCCAATACATTCAATTTAAGTTATAAGTTTTAACCTTTAAAATTATCTTATGTGTATAGGAGAACAATACCTTTATTGATTTTTTAAGACCAAGGTGGGGTTAAATAATACACCAAAATAAATATTGTTTTAAACAGTAATCTCCTTTATTATATAATAGTTATATAGTCCTAGGAATTGTTTTAAACAATAATCTCCTTTTTTATATAAAAGTTATATAGTCCTAGGAAAAGTGAGATCCACATTTTAGGATATCATCGTTTAAGTATCCACTAACAAAATAAAATATAATATAATAAATCTTTCTTTATTGAATAATAACCATCTTTCAAAGTGTTGTATTATAAATCTTAGTTAAGGCTTCCTTTACTTTTAAAAAAAATTGTTATACCTACGATAGCCAGAAAAATAATGATTATATAAATGTAATTTTAATAAAAGTAAAGGTTTCATGAAATATACAAGAGATTATAGAAATACTATATCTTGTTATAAAATTTGAAGAAATCAAGTTTACATATACATTAAGTGAAGCGAATAAATGTGCAAACATGACCATGTGAAGCTAAAATTTCTTTTAAAGTTGAAAAAAGTAGTAAGTTTACTTGAAACTAACAAAATATATTTATTTATTTATTTGTTGTCTGAATCAAATAATGATTAAAGTTTACTTTAATGTTTTCCATTGGTAATATGTGTTGTATTTTATAACATTAATGTGTTTTTATAAAAATTATGTATTACAGCTCTTATAGTTGTACTTATGTTTCATATAAATTCGAAGAAATCAGGTTTACACATACATCAAGAGAATGAACAAATGTGCAAACAAGACCTTGTGAAGTTAAATTCTCTTTTAGAGTTGGAAAAAATAGTAAGTTTACTTGAAACTAACTAAAAAATATTAATGATTAAAATTACTTTAATGTTTTCCATTGGTAATATTTGTTGTATTTTATAACATTAATGTGTTTGTATTTATGTCATTCTGCTTACTTGTTTTTCTTACTTTATTTTCTCTAGAGTTGCATTAGGCACTCCCGTTGCTTTGTATATGTCTTACTTTACAGTTCTATTGACCTCTTTTGATCACCGATAGACATTAATACAAATTCAAATTCAAATTCATATAAATTGTTTATTATAGCTTTTATAGTTGTACTACTATATTTTATAACATTAATGTGTTTTGCCTCGTTGAACAAGAGGTTGACTTTAACCTATGTGATGCAAAGGGGACATAAAAAAATCTCATGTGGCTTCCCTCTAGATAATGGTAAACCCAAATGGGATGACATTATCGACCATCTAAGATCGGATCTAGAGTTTTCTTTTTAACTTAAAATTTTTAGCCCCCAAGGACTAGGTGGATTGGTAATTGTCTGTCTAGCCAGGCACTTACCCAGAAGAGACCTAGATTCAAACCTTAGGGGCATGCGTGTTTGCAAAGGTAGTAGTCTGATCTGAATCCTCTGAGTGTGTGCTAGATCAACGACAACGGTATAAATCTCGAGTGATCAATGGTCCTCTTCATGTTGGGTTATAAAATAATGAAGTGGTATAGACTTGTTGGGGGTAGCCCCTATGGTTTGAACCTTACACTTGGAAGTTACCAACTCCCCTATATATATATATATATATATATATATATATATGAATGTGTTTTCATATAAATTATTTATTACAGCTCTATAGTTGCACTTATATTTCACGAAAGAAATGAGCAATCTAAATCTAATAAAGTGAACTATAATAGTATGATTTTTTTGGAAATATTACTCTACTAAAATGCAATGCTTAAAAAGTAGAGATTGAGTTTTGGTATTGTAAAGGCTATTGCAAGAAAATGTCAAAAAGAAGAAGGATGCTTAATTTTGAAATATTTGTATTTACAAAAAAAAATTAGAAGATCCAATAAATGAAATTCAAGAATTCAATATTTTTATAAAAAAAATGTAGATATTTAGCTATAACTCAATTGAGATGAGAATTGGATATGTTTATAGATTCTCAAACTCTAAAGGAGAGAGTTGTGATTTTTCAAGGGCGAGAAACCTAAGTACAACCCATTTTTCTCTAGCAAACCAAAATATATTTATATATATGTTTAAATTAAAACATAATTATATTTTATTTATTTATAATCGATTATATAGAATTAACATAGGTCTCACTTATATTATGATCATATAATGGTATAATAATAACTTGACAATTATACATTTGTCATTTGACAAGATTTTAATATAGATCTTCTCTCTCAAAGTTAAGGAATGTAATCATTTAAACTTAAGCTTATGTTATTTGACTAGGATTTGAACCTTGGTCTATGGTGTAAAATTCTTCATTCCAATCAATTGCCAAACTTATGGACATAATTTTATTTTCATTAAATGACTATTATTTATTTTTAAATAAATTTTTATTCTTTATTTTCTTAATGTATACTATAATAAAATTAATAATATTTATTGACTTTAAAATTTTTAAAAACTACTTTAATACTATAATAGTACATTAAAATTAAAATAGTTTTTAACATCCACATAACCATAGATCATATGTGATGATCCTTAAGGAGGATATAGTTTAGTTAATATATGGTTATTTGACTATACTTAAGTTACCAAAGTATTGTGTATAACCATGTCCCTTTTGAGAGTTCCAAAGTCTTTGCCATTAAGTCTACTCATATTATACAATTGAAAGGATAAATCAAGTGTGTATTTTGCCAAAAGTAATTTAACTTTTACATTTGTCTTTTTGTTTTAAATATTTAAAAAATTGTTTTAAAATGTTATTGTTTTTAAGAAAAGGAGTTATATATTGATATTCAAATTTGCAAAAAATAATTATCCAACAAGTAGCTTGGAGGTCACAAGATTGTTATCCAAAAGGAGGAACAAACAACAAAGCAAATTTAAAAACTCCAAAAAGTGCAACAATATACCAAGGGTGCTAGAGATACAAAGGGTACCATAATCATTGAGAAAAATTGAAACACCAAATGCTTCAGAATCACGTAATATTCCAAGTAGTCCAAAGGCATCAAATCTCCAAGGGTGTCAAAATCATCAAAGGCTCCAGAATCTCCAAAGGTTGTAAAATTACCATATGTTTTCTATCATCTATGACACTCATGTTATTTGTTTTTCTTTTTTCTTATTACTGTAAGATTCAAATAAGTTATGTCTATGGTCTCATTTGCAAGGTGATCAACCATCATATTATGTCTCCTTCCAATGTGGGAGTATTGTATATATTCAAATTTTATGCTCTAATTCTCTTAGTCTTCTTTGAACTATTGTAGTTGGACTGATGAGAAATACTTCCCCTTAGATAGGGATGAGATCACAAGTCTTGAATCACCATACACGTGGAGTTGTTTAATGCCTTGTTCCTAAGCCAAATTTTATCCCATTTCATAGCCTATCAATTTTACAACATTATTGGTTGTTTTTCCTAAATTGATTTGAACTAGAGCATTTCATAATGTGGTGCCACTAGTATCATACCACCAACCGCTGCATGGCCTGGGTTTGATTTAGAGACTCCATCAAAGAAAAGTGCAAGGAAATTATCTTTGGAGGTTTGATTATTATAATCTGCGACCCAGAATTCAAGAAATTTTGAAGATCCATTTGGTGTAATAGTTGTATCTCATTTTTTGTAATCTCCTAATGTCTTGTTGTTTATGATATATAACTTTTTTATTCAAGACTATCTCCCTTAACACTCTATTGGTTTACACTCAAATTGGTTCTCTTGTCATAAAAAAATATCCTATTTTTATCCTTCTATATGTGTCAAATGATGAATATTGGCATTGAATACAAAATATGCCTGATAAGGTGCTTTTCCTTCAATCCCCATTTGTACATTTGGCCTCAATTGGTTAGGCAATTTTCTAAATTGAAGGTTCTTGATAGTGTTGATCCTAGTTGTTAGGTTATTTCAATCCATATTTTAATTGCTTTTATACACTGAAAGAATAGATGTGATATTGTTTCATTGTTCTTAAGACACCTATGACAAATATGAGGTCCCATGATATTCCTCTTAATGAGGTTGTCTCTAGTAAGAATATTATTTTGGAGCACCAACCAAAGAAAGGCTTGAAGTTTGGGGGAAACCCTGTAATTTCATACCTTCGCTATGGTTAAGTCCTTCTGACCTTGTTATAATAACACCCTTTGGTTGACTGTGTAAACATCTAACCCACTAATAGAGCCCCATATAAGCTGATTTAGAATTTGGGGAGAGTTTAATCCCTTTAGTTTGGATGTGCAACTATCTCCATGAGTCTTGGTCAAGATGTGGCAAGGGTGGATCTCTCACCCATTCAATTAAGCTTGCAAGAGAGTTAACACCCAATTGTTGTAGGTCTGTTTTTGGAAAATAATTATTAATGATTGAAGGTCCTCCCAAGATTGGATCATCTGATATATTAATTTGTTTACCATCCCCTATAAGCCAAGAGGTATGATTTAATATAATATCTTTAGATTCCATAATATATTTCCAAATTGAGCAGGAGCTTGTTATGCTTTCCACACTTTTATGAGTTGGATCCTAGTAGAGTTCAGATATTTGCATTTTAATGTTTTCTTCCATAGAGATTCTGGTGGAGTGAGTAGATTCTAAAGTCTATTAGCACTTAGTATCTACTAACAATTATTATTTTTCTTATTCCTAGGCCTCTGTGCTTATTTGGCTTGGTAACAATCTCCCAATTGACTAAATAAAATTATTTCCTATGTGATTGCCTTCCTCCTTGCCATAGAAAAGTTTTTAACACTGCATCTAACTTTTGCAAGATATGTAAGGGTGCATGATACACCAATAGTTGATATATGGGAAGACTTGATAATACTTATTTGATTAAAATAATTCTTCTAGCCAAACTCAACCAACCATTATTATATTGTTATATTCTCCTTGACATCTTTTCTAGAATTACATTCCAAGTTTCTTAAATTTTTTTATGAAAGCCCATAGGAAAACCTAGGTAGTTAAATGTATCACTATCTTTGTGAAATCCCAAAATATGGGAGAAATATATATCTTCAGCTATTGAAGTATTAATAGTGTAAAATATGCTCTTTTGAGTGTTTATCTCTACCCTTGTGGCTGAAGAGAAGCAATATAAAACTTCTTTGATAAACATGACATTCAATTTTATGGATTTCCCTAGTAAAATAATGTCATCTACAAATTGAGCATGAGTGATTATTTTATATCTTGTAGCTGCTTCAATTCCTAATATTTCTTTCCTTCTCAATTTGGTCAGGGTCCTCCCTAAAGTTTTAGCTAGAAGGATATAAAGGTAAGGGGAGGGAGGAAACCCTTGTCTTAATCCTCTAGTAGCTTTAAAAAAGCTAGCAGGTTGACCATTGATTAGAGGGGCTATCTAAGGTCCCTCTATGTAAGTTCTTATCCAATCTATCTTTTGAGCCAAAAATCTAAATATGGCTAGAACCTGTGTTAAAAATTTAATGTCTACTCTACTAAAGGCATTAGCCATATCAATTTTAATGGCTATTCTTTTATTTTTGGACTTGGCACTCGAGTGTAGGGCTTCATGAATCATTATAATGTTGCAATCTATTTGTTTCCTTGAAATAAAACCCTCTTATTTTGGCTCTATCAAATTATTAATCTTACTTTTAATTATATTTTTATTATTTTAGTCATTATTTTATAAGAACAAATGCACAAATATATAGGTCTAAATTTGTCTAAAGCAACTGCATTTTTTCCTTTTGGAATTAAAGACAATAAAGTGGAGTTGATTGTCCCATATAGCTTACCTCTTATCCTTGTAATTTCTATCATTGCAAATAGGTCATCTCCTATAATTTCATAAAACTACTGATAAAAATTATTGGTGAAGCCATTTGGTCTTGGAGCTTTGTCCTTAGGCAATGAACGTATAACTTCTTCCAACTCTTCTTTGGTTATTGTTGAAGAGAGATCTTCTCTATCTCTATTTTTAAACAAAGGAGGAATGTTGTTCAGAAGAGTGGTCTGAGCTTGCTAATTTATTGTTGTCTTTGTGAGAAGGGCCAAGTAATAATCTCTTGGTAGTTCCTTTATGACTACCTAATCATAATAAATTTCTCTAGTTTTATGAATTTCTTTGATTGTAATTTGTTTGTAGTGTTGCATTGTTTTTAGTTGGAAGTAATTTGTGTTTATGTCTCCTTTCTTAAGCCAAATCATTCTTGATCAAAGTCTCCAATGTGCCTCTTCTTATTTGAAAGCTTGATCCATTTCTCGGTTTAATCAAAGTTTTCTCTCTTCCTAATGAGGAGTTGGAGGCTAATCACCTATTTGTTGCTATGCTTCCTCCATATCTTGTAGCAATATGGTTGAACTATTTTTAACTTTAGTCTTATTGACAATCTAGTCCCTAATGGCTTTCTTGAGATTAGAAATTTTCATTTTTCATACCTCTTGGGGACTGTTTGCATGGACATGTTGCTTCCAGATACTCTCTACTAAAAGTGCAAACTCCTCATGCTCCATCCATTCTATATTATATTTGGAAGGAATCTTCCTTTTCCCAAAAGCACTATCGATCGTATCCAAATGGATAGGCTTATAATCAGAGACTAAACTTTGAATTAAGCCACTTGATATAAGTAAATACATGAATAGTATATCTTCTTATATCAAGAAGATATCTAATCTTTCTACAATGAATTAAACCCTAGCTCTTCTATTAGCCCATGTAAATTTTCCATTTTGGGGGATTATGTCCTGAAGTTTCTGCTTAGTTATAATTTGCATAATCAGGTCCTAGAATGGTCTTTTGAGGAAATGCCTCTTTTTTTCTCCCATTGGGCTAAAGTCACATTCAAGACCCCTAATATAATTAAATTTGGGGATCTTTCCTAACAAAGCTAGTGTTGAAGAATTTTTCAAGCCTCTTTTTTTAAGACTAAGTTTTTTGGTCCATAAAAATTGATTGCGGTCCAAGTTTGTCCCTACCGAGAGGATAAATAAGTTGCTATCCAATTTGAGTGTCTTTTTTTATTAGTACATATCAGGGCCTATGGATCACATGCAAGGAGAAGCCTCCCCGAGGTACTAACGAATCTATTGCTTCTAGGTCCAAGGATCTCCATATAATTTTCTATTCTATTCTTGTTAACTACTCTATCAATTTAGTTTCTTGAATGCAAATAATCATTAGCTTGTATTGGGCTATTAATTGACTTAGGTAGTTTTTTCCATGGGACTACCCAATCCCCTAAAAAATTATTTACAAATATTAAATGTTAATAAAATATTAATTTTGTTTCAAAAATCCTAATTTCAAACCCTTGTAGAGGAGACCAAGACCCTCATAAAAATCTGTATTTTACCCTAACCTGTTTTTTTAACACAATGGTAAGGGCTTTGGACTCTCTTTAGAGAGACCCAAGTTCAAACCATGATGTACCTAAAAAGGGATAGGTCGGTTGGTAGCAGCTCAGTGTTTGCCAATTAATTGTCTTGATTTGAGGCCCTAAAGGAGTAGAGTCTTGTTGACTTTGTCTTACCTAACTGACTAAGGCTTATAAGGGCAATATCCAAGTTCAATCTAATGTCCTACTTAATATCAAGCAAAGGTGTTACCAATTATATATATGGGGACACTCGTATTTTATTGTTTTATTGAGATGTTACCAATTATTATATATATATATATATATATATATATATATATATATATATATATATATATATATATATATATATATATATATATGATTTTTGGTTAATTTTAACACGCCCAACCAATGTGTAAAAAATGCTTTATAGTAGGTTCAAATATTGGAGGTAAGCTTGTTTGGAGCAGAGGTAGTAGATTGACCTGGCTCTGTTAAATACGTATCAGCACAATGACAACGGTTTTAATCCGGAGCCACCAATAATCTTCCTCAAGTTGGGTTGCTAATATCGAGATAAGTAAAGGTTAAAAAGAAACTCCAATAATTTAAATCCAATACTTCAAAATAAAATTTAAAAAAATTACAAATTCTCATTACGTCGAGAGGCGTTCCTACAATGGCAGACAAGGGGGTGGGAGGCAAAGAGGTCATACATGTCACGTCATAAACAATTTTTTTATTAAAAAAGTCGACATTAACAAAAACATTTAAAATATTTAAACTAAAACAATCGACTAACCAACCGTTGCAAAAATTTAAAATATTTAAATTAAAACAATTGACTAACCAACCGTTGCAACTGTTTAATAAAATATTGTATAAATACATGAACATCCATTGCAATATACCAAAAACAATCCACAGCGCAATTGATTTCGAACTATTTCTGTAAATTGTGAATAGCGAGAAATTCATTCGGGACTGCTTTTGTAAAGGTTTGAACAATGATATAGAGTTACATTCACCAGCATTATTTAGTTGGACAGGTGCAAAGATGTAATCATGCAAATGGTGCCAGGTAGCATAATTGTAAATTCTTGACATTATTGAAATTAAAAATGCACACAATCGATACTAAAAACCTTTAAAAATCACACAATCGATACTAAAAACCTTTGATACTGCTCAAAACATTTTATACTAGAATTGACTTAGTATATTAATTATATATATATATATATATATATATATATATATTATAATACTATATTATTAATTTCTAGGTTTCATTGATTTATCGAAATGTATATATTATATATTATAGTATTAATATAAAGTATTAATTTCTAGGGTTTCATTGATTTATCGGAATGTATGATAACTATAGTATTATTAATATAAGATTAATATTATATATTATAGTATTATAATATTATAATACTATAATATATATATTATAGTATTATATAATATACTATTATAATATATATATTATAATATTATTATGATAATGTATATTATTATTATAGAATACTAATATCAATTTATATATATATATATATTGTACTATTTTAATATTTATTAATTTAAACTAATAATATTTAAAATATTTTTTACAGGAACAAATGGAAAATACACCAAAAATAAATATATCAGAGGAGGAAAAGAAGCAACAACGTTTGGCATATCAAAGAGAATATCAGAGATAGAGACGTGCACAAATGACAGTTAGCCAAAGAGAGATAAAATGAGAAACAAAGACAAAATCATGCAAAATGCAAGGCAGAATCAACAGTTGAAAATAAACAAGAAAGAGAAAAACAAACAAAACGAAAAAGAATGTCTCGTGCACAAATGACACAGGAACAAGACATAAGAGAGCACCAACAGATGATAGACACAGATAACAAGGTGAATAATGAACTTCAAATCCTCCATCAAACACTTGAGAGAATTAGACGATCTAACCAAGACAGACAAAGGCAACAAGGTAATGGAGAAAATATTGAAAACAATGAAGTAGTACGACAGATGGATGCATCTGAAGCATCTTCTTTTCTTAGAAGAAATGCTTCAAATATAGTTGTCGTTCAACAAACACAAAGCGGATGCAATGAGATTAACATGGAGATGCATCAAGAAAGGACATCGCAGCCTTGAAGAGAAGGAAATATTGAACGTATAGCAATAAATATACAACAAATTCCAACATATGGTGTGGATTTCAATGAATCGTAAACTATATTTTGACATCAATTAGACAGTCTTGCATCACCATCGATGTGTTATATTTGTGATGAATGCTATCCTAGAATAAAGGTGTGTTTGACAGACAAAGGTCCAGTATGTAATAGGTGTTGACAAGAAAAAGGTCCTAATCGATTTTTTGCAGAGAATAATATGGATCCTGGACTACAACCACCTGAACTTGCAAATTTGACACAAATTGAAGAAATGTTGATAGCTTGTGTTAATCCCATATTACAGGTAACACATGCTACGGGAGGCCAATATAAGTATAAAGGGCACACAATAAGTTTTCCTCAAGAGGTGAAAGAAATTGCTAAGGTATTGCCTCATTCAATAAGTGATTTGCCAATCATTATTGTTAGGAGAAAAGATCAATGTGGTACAAATTATAATTTTACAGTGAATAAAGAGAGTATACAAAGCTCTTAAGTATAAGGTTGAGCATGATAAGTTTTATAAACACCACATTTCGAAATGAGGTGTTGCAAACACCACATTTCGAAATGAGGTGTTGCAAAAAAAATGACTATCCTCATATTGTAGCTTATTACATTCATATTCGAAACACCACATTTCGAAAGGAGGTGTTGCAAAAAAAATGAAAGTAAAAGAATTTTGGTGTAGATACGAATGGCAACATAGAGGCTCTCCACATGTCCATGGTTTCTTATGGTTAGAGGGAGCTCCGAATATGGACAATTTAGATTGGAAAATGAAAATCAAGTTAAAAATACACAAAGATATTTTGATAATATTGTGCATGCATGGAATCCTCGAGGAAACCCTCACCAACGAAATATACAGGTAAATATAAATAACTGTTTAGATTTATATTTATATGAGTTTATATTTAGGTTTGTATTTATATAGTTGTGAATTGCAAGTATTACAAAGTTTCGGTCAACATCCATGTTTGAGAAATACACGACAACTTATGCAAATTGATGCAAATCTAGATTACGAAGAGATTCTCAACTGTGTAGAGCATCGCACGCTATGTAGAGAAGGTGCTTGCTTACGAAAAAAAGAGGGAAGATGGTTTGTAGGTATGTAGAGGTAATTCAAAGTATTTCAACTATTCCACATATACATAAAAAATTGTAACTAATACCATTTATCTTATTTCTTTTATTTAGGTACAATGCACCATGGCCTCTGAATCTAGAATGTTCAAAATTATACGAAGATCCTGAAACAAGAGATAAGAAGTATGAACCAGCAAGAAATTATGAGCAAGTAAACACATATAATTGTTACATTTTACAATCATGGAGAGCAAATGTAGATTAGCAACCTGTTCTTTCAAAGCATGCAGTTATAAACTATATTGCCAAGTATGCTGTGAAAGCTAAAAAAAGCTCAAAAACTTATCAACAAATGTTGATGCGAATAGCAAATATGCAAAATAATGATGATCCAACAACAAGAGCATATAGACGTCTTCTAACATAAACACTTACAGAGAGAGATATAGGAGCACAAGAAACATGTCATATGCTATTAGAGCTTCCATTGGTTGAATGCAATCAAGTATTTGTTCCTCCAAATGTTGGACTAAAAGTATTCAAGAAGGTGGAACATAATTATGAAGATGAGACCAAAAGAGAAGGTAAATCTTTAATTGACGGATATATGCAACGACCTTATAACATGGAAAGTGTTTCACTTATAAATGCAGCTAAATCTTGGATATATAATCCTAAAAGAAAAAATGACTCCAAATATAAAACTAGAAAAGAAGCAGCTATTGTGAGGACTTAGAATAATACCACCCTTTTCATGTGATCGATATGAAAAACTGAAGTCGAAAAAAGGAGTTGCTAAGAGAAAGGAAGAAGAAGAGAGACTAAAGTCTTTGGAGCTTAAATGATTGGCTCTAGCTAATCTATGAAATAATAAGGTGTTTATCAACATCAATATTTGAAATAATAAGGTGTTTATCAACATCAATATTTGAAATAATAAGGTGTTTATCAACACCACCTATTGGGATTCAAATTTGTTATCACTTGAGCATTTTCATCTCACTCAAAGCTATTTTAAATATTTTTGGCATGTTATATATATATATATATTAAAAATGTCATTGAAAAATATTTTAATATAATAATTATGCGGTCGCGGATGCTACTAGCTTAGATATAAAGGATATATATCTAAAAATGCCTAGAGTTATCAATCTCGAGGCGTCTATCTCATTTCTTGGGGGTGTGATCTCCAAGATAGGCTCCTCAGGATTGATAACTCTCGATGTTTTTAGATATATATCCTTTATATCTAAGCTAGTATATACTATAGTATTATAATATTATAATATTATAGTATTATAATATTATAATACTATAATATATATTATATAATATACTATTATAATATATATATTATAATATTATTTTGATAATGTATATTATTGTTATAGAATACTAATATCAGTTTATATATATATAGTACTATTTTAATATTTATTAATTTAAACTAATAATATTTAAAATATTTTTTTACAGGAACAAATGGAAAATACACCAAAAATAAATATATTAGAGGACGAAAAAAAGCAACAACGTTTGGCATATCAAAGAGAATATCAGAGACAGAGACATGCACAAATGACAGTTAGCCAAAGAGAAAGAAAAACTGAGAAACAAAGACAAAATCATGCAAAATGCAAGGCAGAATCGACAGTTGAAAAGATACAAGAAGAAAGAGAAAAACAAACAAAAATGAAAAATAATGTCTCGTGCACAAATGACACAGGAACAAGACATAAGAGAGCACCAACAGATGATAGACACAGATAACGAGGTGAATAATGAACTTCAAATCCTCCATCAAACACTTGAGAGAATTAGACGAACTAACCAAGACAGACAAAGGAAACAAGGTAATGGAGAAAATATTGAAAACAATGAAGTAGTACGACAGATGGATGCATCTGAAGCATCTTCTTTTCTTAGAAGAAATGCTTCAAATATAGTTGTCGTTCAACAGACACAAAGCGGATGCAATGAGATTAACATGGAGATGCATCAAGAAAGGACATCGTAGCCTCAAAGAGAAGGAAATATTGAAGGTATAGCAATAAATATACAACAAATTCCAACATATGGTGTGGATTTCAATGAATCGCAGACTATATTTCGACATCAATTAGACAGTCTTGCATCACCATCGATGTGTTATATTTGTGATGAATGCTATCCTAGAATAAAGGTGTGTTTGACAGACAAAGATCCAGTATGTAATAGATGTCGACAAGAAAAAGGTCCTAATCAATTTTCTGCAGAGAATAATATGGATCATGGACTACAACCACCTGAACTTGTGAATTTGACACAAATTGAAGAAATGTTGATAGCCCGTGTTAATCCCATATTACAGGTAACATATGCTACGGGAGGCCAATACAAGTATAAAGGGCACACAATAAGTTTTCCTCAAGAGGTGAAAGAAATTGCTAAGGTATTGCCTCATTCAATAAGTGATTTTCCAATCATTATTGTTAAGAGAAAAGATCAACGTGGTACAAATTATAATTTTACAGTGAATAAAGAGAGAGTATACAAAGCTCTTAAGTATAATGTTGAGCATGATAAGTTTTATAAACACCACATTTCGAAATGAGGTGTTGCAAACACCACATTTCGAAATGAGGTGTTGCAAAAAAAATGACTATCCTCATATTGTAGCTTATTACATGCATATTTGAAACACCACATTTTGAAAGGAGGTGTTGCAAAAAAAATGAAAGTAAAAGAATTTTGGTGTAGATACGAATGGCAACATAGAGGCTCTCCACATGTCCATGGTTTCTTATGGTTAGAGGGAGCTCCAAATATGGACAATTTAGATTAGAAAAATGAAAATCAAGTTAAAAATACACAAAGATATTTTGATAATATTGTGCATGCATGGAATCCTCGAGGAAACCCTCACCAACGAAATATACAGGTAAATATAAATAACTGTTTAGATTTATATTTATATGATTTTATATTTAGGTTTGTATTTATATAGTTGTGAATTGCAAGTATTACAAAGTTTCGGTCAACATCCATGTTTGAGAAATACAAGACAACTTATGCAAATTGATGCAAATCTAGATTACAAAGAGATTCTCAACTTTGTAGATCGCCACACGCTATGTAGAGAGGGTGCTTGCTTACGAAAAAAGAGGGAAGATGGTTTGTAGGTATGTAGAGGTAATTCAAAGTATTTCAACTATTCCACATATACATAAAAAAAATGTAACTAATACCATTTATCTTATTTCTTTTATTTAGGTACAATGCACCATGGCCTCTGAATCTAGAAGGTTCAAAATTATACGAAGATCCTGAAATAGGAGATAAGAAGTATGAACCGGCAAGAAATTATGAGTGAGTAAACACACATAATCGTTACATTTTACAGTTATGGAGAGCAAATGTAGATTGGAAACCTGTTCTTTCAAAGCATGCAGTTATAAACTATATTGCCAAGTATGCTGCGAAAGCTAAAAAAAGCTCAGAAACTTATCAACAAATGTTGATGTGAATAGCAAATATGCAAAATAATGATGATCCAGCAAGAGCATATAGACGTCTTCTAACAGAAACACTTATAGAGAGAGATATAGGAGAACAAGAAACATGTCATATGCTATTAGAGTTTCCATTGGTTGAATGCAGTCAAGTATTTGTTCCTCTAAATGTTGGACGAAAAGTATTCAAAGAGGTGGAACATAATGACGAAGATGAGACCAAAAGAGAAGGTAAATCTTTAATTGATGGATATATGCAACGACCTCATAACATGGAAAGTGTTTCACTTATAAATGCAGTTAAATCTTGGATATATAATCCTAAGAGAAAAAACGACTTCAAATGGAAAGCTAGAAAAGAAGCAGCTATTGTGAGGACTTAGAATAATACCACCCTTTTCACATGATCGATATGAAAAACTGAAGTCGAAAAAAGGAGTTGCTAAGAGAAAGGAAGAAGAAGAGCGACTAAAGTCTTTGGAGCTTAAATGATTGGCTCTAGCCAATCTATGAAATAATAAGGTGTTTATCAACATCAATCTTTGAAATAATAAGGTGTTTATCAACACCATCTGTTGGGATTCAAATTTGTTATCACTTGAGCGTTTTCATTTCACTCAAAGTTATTTTAAATATTTTTGACATGTTATATTTATCAATACATTTATATATATTTTTTTTTTAAATGTCATTGAAAAATATTTTAATATAATAATTGTGCGCTCGCGGATGCTACTAGCGTAGATATAAAGGATATATATCTAAAAACACCGAAAGTTATCAATTTCGAGGCGCCTATCTCATTTCTTGGGGGTATGATCTCCAAAATAAACGCCTAACATTTTTAGATATATATCCTTTATATCAAAGCTAGTGTATATATAAATAGTTTCGTTACCACGTCCAAAGGAAACCTTATAGCGTCTTGCTCGTAACCAAATATATCCTTCGGTTTTAAAGTAAAAGGCAAAATTAAGAATGGCAGCCAAACGAGCCAACAGCCGACGACATTTTGCTTCTCACATTAAAAACGGATTGAAGTAGGCTAATTTCTAAAAAGATTATTACGAGAGTTTTTTAATTAAAAGTAAATATTTTAATTAATATATATATATATATATATTAAATTAATTTTTAATTATTCTTTAAATCTTATAGTGTCATCTTTATGGCGAGGGCTAATAAATAATATTTTCATTTTAAATAAAAAATTAAACTTACTTAAATTTTAATCATTATAAATATAAATATTTTTTTATTTTTATTTTTAAATATATATATAATAACTAGCATAATTCGTGTGATTAAAGCTTGGGTAACTTGGTTGGGTAACAATCCAACCAAGTACTACCAAGTGTTTAAATAGATTTTTTTTGGTTTGGAAATGAAGAGAGTTTATAATTGAACACAAATTTTATTAAAATTGTATAATAATTCGATAACATATTGTTAGGTGTTCAAATAGGATTTTTTTAAGTGAAGAGAAGAAGTTTATTAAAATTGTATAGGGTGAGCTTAATTCATAGGTAAAAAAATTGTATTGTTTTCTTGTTATATATTTTGTTTTCTTGTTTGATCATAATAAACATTGTTGTAGAAACATTAATATTAAATCCAAATAATATTTGGAGATTATAAAGATTTGATAAAGTGATGAGTTTGGGGATACTTGTTGTGAAGAGGTTAGGATAGTATCATTGTGGTCTCAAGTTTTTATGGGCTTAGGTTTGTGTGTGCATGCATAATATATTCTAAAAAATAATAATTAGATAGTTTATTTATTGGAACCAATAATTATATTTAATAAAAATAAAATAGGTTACAATAAAAAGGGAGGTGGAAATATCACAACTCGGGGCGTAAGGTCGCCCATAAAATCAAAATCAAAATCAAACCCTAAAAGGGCGAATACACAACATAACTAAGCATAAAAAATAAACTAGAGTAAAAAAACACTAAACTGTAGAACTGTAACTCTAGGCACTAAGTAAACTTAATTCTCCGTCATGCGTTTGTCCAGTGTCATAAAGCTATTGGAACTTTTGAGTTGAAAGGATAAAACTGTTTTTTGGGTAGACTGTCTTCATCTTCTTTCCCCTGTCGAGGACTACGAGAATGTTGAAACCGCATAAAAATGGAAGGAACTTTAGATTTTGCTTCCTTCATAGGAACCGCCAATTCCATCAATGATGGCTTTGCATCTAGCGGTATATCATCACCGTCGCTAAGATACTCCAACACAGTTGGATGAATCAAGAGCATAACTGCCTAACTGAAAATTGGTCATATGAAGTTGCTTCTATGGAGCGACATCTTCTTCTACAAATCTCCTTCTCGAGCTGCGAGAACGCCTTGTGTTAGTCGAGGTAAAATGTACTAAAGGACTAGATGGTTAGGCAGACTATGAAGCAACCACTATTGCATCCCTTGGGGTATGAATCTGTTAAGACTGAGGAGCCTCATTGTTGGTAGTTTTAGTTGGGGGACTAACTTTTTTCTTTTCATACCCTTTTTTTCGGTTGTGAGACATGTGTCGACTTTGACTATGTACCTTTAAAAGCAACCAAATGTACATTTTTATGCCCTTCCATAATCGTCCAACCATCCTCCTAAGTTTGAGGAGTGGGTGCACTTGATGTGGTGGGGTTTTGCTTGTCCTTGTTATGTGACATCAAGGGACAATATTTAATCTTGTGTGCTGAGGATTGGCACCGAAAACATGTGTTGGGTAAATTAATGTAGAGGACCCATTGGGATAGCACAATATCACCAACTTGTATGTCAATAGACTCCTTGAGATCTCGAGAAATATCAATCTTGATGCAAACACATTTTTGAGTGCGTGCATGGAAAAATTTATCTGCTTCCACCAAAATTACATACCCTAAAGGGGTTGCTATGTGACTGAGAAAGGGCCACAAAGGTAGAGGGATTCTTAGGAATTCCACCCACAGAGGGACTTTGATAGATCTTTACTTTGAAACAAAAAATTCATGAGTCCAATGAGAAAAAACAAGCAGAGAACTTCTCATGTACCAGCGACCATGCACCTTAACATTGGTTGTTTTCGCAAAGTGAAATAAAATTTAAAAAAAACTTTGTAAGGTTTTGAACCATCATTAGCTTGACTCCATGAGGAGTCCAAGCTGCATTAACCCAAGCCCTAATGGAAGACTCATTAAGGATGCACCCAACGAAATACCCGATAAAGGTGAGTAATTCTAAACTGGGACATGCATAATCAACTTCAGGCAATGGAATAATTATATCAATAGAATCAGGGTTACCTTGTGGACTATTCTCAGCACAAACTTGCACAATCGATTGAGATGAGAGGAGCCATTATTGCATGCATTTCCTTCTACAGTGCCAATGCTGTGAATTGGTCCGCCAGGGTTGGAGACCATAACGATACTCAAAACCCTTGTTATAGTCCACACACCAATACATAGATAGTTTATTTAAGATATTCATTCCTAAAAAATGTATATCATATACTAAAACTTGCATAATTTATGTTAAAAATAATATATCTCCAAATAAATGTTAAGTTGTTATCTCAAAATTTATATGTAAAAAAGGGATATAGTTGTGAATCTTCCTTGAATTGATATGATTTTAATTATGTCCACAAGACCAAAATAATCTATGGGACCAAAATATTTAATACAATATGGTGTAGGGTGTACAACCCTCCTCCCATTTAGATTCAAACCTTGGACCTACTATTCAAAGCTTCAAAGTTTAACAACATCCAAGAAAAAAATATTAGCAAAGTTAAAAAGGTCCACATCCTCTTATCATCTTTTAGAGTGTGTTTCTTCTATTATTGATTTTGATGAGAAGTCTGCCTATTTTTCTATTCTCAATTATTTAAAAAGTTCCATTAGTGTGTTTACTTTGGTGTGTCCTCATATGCAATCTTGATGTCCTTGTAGGCTTCACATTCCATGACAAAATATTTTTTGGTCTCCACTACTCCTACTGTGTAAAATACACATCTTTGTTTTGACCAGGCCTCTTGAGAAATTGTCCATCTCCTAGTTTTGCATCTAAGATGGTGTGAACTGGATCTTGGTCGGGCTATAAGCATTTTTTTCTTCTATTTGATCTTTGCATATATATACTTCTTTTGGTTGTGTTCACAATTTGGGTTGAACTTGTTGATGTATAATTGTCTTTTCCCTCCTACATATTTAGTCCACATGATAAATCTAAATTTTTCTCACATACTATTTAAATTCTTTTTTGGAGTTTGGGACCTTGTGAAATTTAATGCTCAATTTTCCTTTCATTTGTTGTTTTGTTTCATCCATGTGTCTTTTATTCTATTTAGTGTTTCTTTGATTACTTGTTTTGGAAACCTACTATCTTCCATCCTTATTATTTCCTTTAGGTACCCCAAAAAGTCCTAATAATATCTCCTACTTCTAGTGGAAAAGTCTTTGTTTAAACAAATAAAATCTCATAAGAGATTGTTACTTTAATTCTAAAAATAGTTGTAATCAATTATTTTTTATTTTTCTATTTGTCTTCGTTTAAAATTTGATGTATATCTAGTCGACACCTCACACACATATAGCATCATTGTAATAACTAATAACCCCAAAAAGGACCCTAATGGCTTTCTAATCCCATAGCCCTATTTTTTAGCCCCTATTTAGCAATGAGTAGAGTGCCCTCTATCCTGCTTGTTTCATCCTACATATTCTCCAATTGAGTATGCTTTGAAAATATAACATAAAGTATTTGTATTATGTTATTACATCTAAAGGATTTCCTTCAAATAAAATATATGGCTACTTTTGCTCTCTTTGAGTAGAGAAGATCATAATTTTAGTCTTGTTAGTGTTTACCTGCATTCCAACTTCTTTATAAAAATGCTCTAAAGCTTTTAAATGTTCTTTTAAACTTTTAAGTGTCTTGCCAATCAAGATGAGTTCATCAACATATAGAAATTTTACTATATAATTAGCCAATTGTATTCCCTCTCCTTCCATCCTTTCTACTCATTCCTCCAATTTTTCGATGTAAATACCAAATATAGTAGGTGGAAAACCTTGTTTCACCCTGATATAACTACCAAAACACTTTGATAGTCTTTTGGAGTTCTAATTTTACCACCACCTCCTCATAAAGTTCTTTGTACAACTACTTTGCAGTTGGTTGGTATGCCAAATTCTTCTATTATTTTCCATAATTTACCTCTAAGTATTGTGTCAAAAACCTTTTTAAAGTCCATAAAACAATAATAAACTTCTCCTTTTTCATTCCATATCCTCTCTATTAGGTGCCTTAAAGTAATGCAATGATCTATTGTTGAGTACTTTGGTCTAAACCTTGCTTGCTCTATTGCCCTCTTTCCTTGATTTTTTATCCATAAACTTATTTTTCTTTCTACTATGTTATCAAACATTTTTGCAAAAAGAGGATTAATCATGATGGTGCATTAATTTGAAGGATTGTTGGTGTCTCTATTTTTATGCATTGGTATGACTAGATTGGTTATCCATTCTAGTGGAAAGCTTCCTTTAATGATGCCAATAAAAATATTTTGGATTTGTGGTGCTAAGATGTCAATCCCACACTTTATATGTTAAACTTACAAACCATCTATATCTTGAGCTTTACCTATTGATATTTTCTCAATGCCCTCTTTCACATCTTTCAAAGAAAAAGGTTCCTCGGTTGTGTTAATTATAATAGGGGTATCTTTTGCTTGTTTCTCTCATATAATTGCTTAATATAACACAACCATTGTTCACTTGTGATACTGTTTTTTGTGCCTTTTGCTTTGTTGTTGTTCTTTCTAGAATTGTCTTGGGCTATGCTTTACAAGATATATCAACTCTTTTCGGTTTGCTCTTATGTATTATTCCTTTGTTTGTTTTCACTGGCTAGTTATATATCTTGTTATTTATTTTCTCTTTGGTTGGTTCTTTTAAGGTTATTTTTATTAGTTTGCATTCTTTATCATACAGTGGATTAATAGGAAAGCTTCCATGTTTTCTTTTCTTGGGTTTTAGTTTTTTGCATGATTTCAAGGCTTCTCTGATTATATCCATTAGTTTATTGCTATCAAAAGTATAAGTTTGAAAAATATTTATCCTCTTTCTTTCCTCTCTTTACATAATCTACTTGAGTGATGTTTTAAAAGTTTTCTAATTTTTTTTGTCATAGAGATGTTTCTTGTTGTATTTCCTTTAGTTACTTGAAGATGTTCTTCTTGTCCACTTTCTTGCATTTGGATCTTTATGTACATTGGATTGTAATAAGATTTTAGTTCCATGGAAACTGCTTCAATTTTTAGATATTTTATCTTTGAAATGAATTTTGATGAGCAAATAGAATAATCAGCTACATTGTGTCCATTATGTGCTTGACAAGTATATTTTCTAGAATTTTTATCACATGTTTATGCCATTGCAGATGATCAATCTATTAGCAAAGTAGGTGAAGCAATATTTATTATTGAATAAGCAAATGTATTTATACAAAATGATATGCCTAGATTAGTCCATGGAATGTGGAGCTAATCAACTAGATGCTCACTAACAATAGAAGCAACTAACCGAGGAGATATACTCGCTAACAATAGAATAAAGCTAACAATAAAATATGCTATGCTAATAATTACTTGTCGATAATAAGATATGTCGGTCAAGAAAATAACTAACCTAGGATAGTAAACTAACCAACTACCTAGGGGTATTACCAAATAAGGTAATAACTCTAACATCCCCCCTTATTACATTATTTGGGTAATACATATAACTGTCCCAATACAGTGAAGAAGAAGAGAAATGAAAGAATTTTGGCTCTTGCTTTGTCTCTGGCTCTGGCTCTGGCTCTAAGCATACCTCTAAATTTATACCTCTGGGTCTATCTCGGGATCTACCTGTGAATCTACCTCTGGATCATTACCTTTGGATATTCCTGTAGATTTGCCTCTGGAACTTTGTCATTGGGTCTATCTTTAGGTCTGTCTCTAGGTCATTGTCTCTAGGACTACCACTCGGTATGTCACTAGATTTGCCTCTGGGTCTACCATAGGTTTTACCTTTTCGGTAGAAGCCATACAACATTTCTTTCATCATGGTCCATTGTGTGAGATCTATCCATCCACAATCAATATGAACCTTGTTGGCCATTTTCACTTTGTACCAACAACTGGAAGAAGAGTGATTAGTACATCCACATAAATCACAAGGATGTAATTTCCAACATTTAGTTGCTACATGTCTTGTTTTTCCACAATGAGTGCAACAATGCTTTTTAGGAGTTAGAAGAGATTTAGGGTTTACAAACATGGTTTTACTAGTACTTGCTTGTCCAGAATAGCCAAGGCCTTAATTCTTTGTCCTGACATTTAGCATTATTGGAGTTTTAATGCCTTGTTCCTGTTTACCTAATCTCTCACCATTGAATCCCATTTTCTTCATTAGTTTGGATCCAAATCCTTTGGTGTGTTTTTCAAAACACCTAATTTCATCATCTTCATCAATGCTTTTAACAATATGGCATTTGTCACTATTGATGAGATTATGGAGCTCTTTTTGAGGAGTTTCAATTTTTAAGTCACTATTGTCACAAGCAAAATATGCTATTGAAATGATATCACCTATGCTACAACTGATATCTACCATTGAAGGTATGAGGTCACTTGTATCACAACAAGCATTTGCCATCATGGGCTCAAGGTCACATGTGTCACAACAAGCATGTGCCACCAAGGGTTGAAGGTCACTTGTTTCACTACAAGCATCGACCATTAGGACCTTTTTTCCTTACTTATATCTCTTTTCACTTTATGTTGAGCAATATCAAGTGCAACCAATGACATGTATATTGCCCTTACAACACCAATAGGGATTAGAACACCATTTTTTGAATGTCTTCACAAGACACATAATCATTGAGTATGGCATCTACACCACTGCGTAGTGTGATAAATGTGCCATCCTCATAAAAATCTATCTCGTCCATGTATGATGAAAAGTAGGGACTTTTAACTGATTTAGCAACATCAGTTGATTTTGGGACACTCTTTTTCTTTGATCTGCCCATTTTTAAGGTGTTGGTCGCTGTCGAAAATGCACCTTTTACAATAGAATTTGCAAAAATAAATGGCTAAGGTGTCGGTCTCTATCGAAAATGCACCTTTAAAAGGTTGTCCTCCCTTGTTTTTGCAAAATAATATCCCCCTAGTGTGCTAAGTAGGATATGGTGGAGAAAAACATTTATCCCCTGTAATGTCCCTTCTTCTAGGCAGTTCGTGTACTGGGGATATTAGCCTATACACGAGCTCCCGTAGGTTAAGTCAGTTGTAGGGGAGCCATTTGGAGAGGTTATTATCTTCATTAGCTTACAAAAGAGCTCATGTTTGCCGATCGTTTGGGCTTATTTGGAGATCATTTAATTGGACTTGCTATTTTTAGTAGTGCCCATTTTTAGGGTTTTGGATGATGACTTCAGCACAATATTATTCTTCGATGAAATGGGTATCCGAAACCACTCACAGATTGTTGCTTTGAGGAGCATATGTCCATTTTTAATGGGTGAAGTTATATTCCATTAAAGTGATTTATTATTTAATGAATTTATATTATGAAATCACTTTATGGATGTGAAAGGGGCCACTTTATAATATAATGTTATAACGTTAAGTTATAACTTAAAAAACAACTTAAAGTGGTATGCCTAGGCCAAGGGGGGGGACGTGGCCCTCTTTATGATGTAAAGGGACATAAATTAAATATATTAAAAATAAAAAATATATAAGTATGTGCAACCCTAATTAGGGCACCCAAACCCTAATTGCACCTTTATATTTTGGAGTTGGGCCTCATTTGGGATATATGGAAGATATTATTTTTTTGTGGAGCTTTTCGTAGGGATTTTCACCAAAATATCACAAGGCTTGTTGGGAGCTATCTCAGTAGGAATTTTTCAGTTTTAGGTGTGAGAGATCACCTCTAGCTGATCGAGATTGGAGCTTTCGCATCAGAGAGTTCATCTGAGCATTCACGGGGTAGATAAGGGTTTGCCGAAAATTAAATTTTTCTGGGTCAAGAAATGGAGCATATGGGTCTTCGTATTTTGGCCATATTCCACCTAGACAGGAGTTAGATTTCACAGATCTGAAGGGTTTTAGTGATTTGTATATTAGGTCATACAAGTGCATTGGGAAGCATGCCAAAATTATTGGGGGTTTCAACCTGCAGTTTATCAGTTGTAAAAGGTGTGCCTAGCCTCCATGAGAAGTTAGCATCAGACGGCATGTGATTCAAACACCAGACGATGAAGATATCAATGATTCACTATTTCAGCTTATCATTCGGGCACACTTAGAGCCACGAAAAAATTTTATAATTTGCTGATTTCATGTCAGAATAAATAAAAAATTAGTTTTCTATTAGTATTATTTGATTTTTTATGTCTTTACCTTTTATTTTTAGTCCATTTATTTTTATAAACCCTCGATATGAAACACGAGCAAAACCAGCATTAAACCCTCATAAATCTAAAAAATCATATCAGAAAGCAAACTGAAATAAAATAGATCAGACCACTATGCAATTTGTTCGTCATATCGGGGTGTACATTAAAGTGGTATGCCTAGGCCAAGGGGGGACGTGGCCCTCTTTATGATGTAAAGGGACATAAATTAAAGATATTAAAAAATAATAATAATTAAGTATGTGCAACCCTAATTAGGGCACCCAAACCCTAATTGCACCTTTATATTTTGGAGTTGGGCCTCATTTGGGATATGGAGAATTTGGAATTTTTATTGAGCTTTTCACAGGGATTTTCGACAGAAGATCAAAGGGCTTGTTGGGAGTGATTTCTCAGCAAGATTGGACCAGTTTCAGGTGTGAGAAATCACCTCTAGTTGAAGGATTGAATTTCTCAATTGTAGAGGAATTATCAGAGCATAACAATGGCAGATCAAGTTTTGCCTATGACTGAAATCAACTGGATTGAAGATCAAAGCTTCTGGGTTTCATTATTTCAATGGTAATTTAAATGGGTCTCAATCCATTTTGAAGTTGCTGAAGTTTGAGGGAAAAAAGCAGGCCAACCATACCATTTTTTGCTCATATTCTATGGATTTGGTGAGGGTTTCATTATGGGTATTTACAGTTAAATCTACCTTTGCCAAGCGCCCCTTTTTGAGCATTCCTACATTGATTTTGAAGGAATATTGAATTTCTAAGGGCTATCGTATAGATTTGTAGGTTGTACAGTTCAGAGGGTTAGCAGATTTAATTAGCAACAGTCTTTTGAAAGTAGTTTTGGTTGGGTTCAGACTTGCATGTGGAGCAACCAACCTCAGTTTGAAATCTGCACTCATTGAAGGGCCATTGGGAGGAATGAAGAAGGAAAATCATAGCAAATGAGACATTTCTAGACTTGCTTTTTGTATCATATTTGTTGTTGTTCGTAATCAGGTTAGGAAAATATGCAAATTTGTATCTATTTTCAGTTATCATGAATTGAAATAAAATTTGTTCTTGTTTCCAACTATTGCTTGTTATCAATTTGCAATTACTTTCAAATCAACCACACAAACTCACAAAAAAATCAGACCACAAACAATACATGCAAAATAACAAAGAAGTGTAGTAGAGGGACGAGGTGTTCATTACAGTGGTATCAGAGCTCAAGTTCAGCCCTGCCAGCCTATTCGGGTATTGAACTATGGCTCTAGTCAGTGTCGAAAAAGAATGGCACAAGAAACTATGGTTTGTAGGTAAAAAATTTGAACAGTTACTACCGTCAGATGATGATGCTATTGTCATCCTGAATGAAATAGAGGAATTTTTGGCCATGGTGGAACAACAGCCTTCAGTGGAGTGGCAGGTTGCCATACTTCCTACACTGGATACCTTGAGCCAGGATAAATGGATGACACATTCAGATGATAGGATAAGACTCATTGTTACTTGTTGTTTAAGTGAACTCACATGGATCACAACTCCAGAGGCACCATATGAGGATACAAAAATGAAGGAAATTATGCATACGATTGTTGACAGCTTCCAGGGATTGAGTGATATCAGAAGCCCATTGTTTGGTAAGAAGGTAAAGAATTTGGAGTTGATGGCCAGTCTTCGTTCCAGTAATCTGCTGATTGACTTGGGTTGTGATAGTGATATCTTTCGTATGTGTTATTATTTCATATCTTCTATTGGTGAGGAACATGACGAGTTCATTTGTTGTGACATGGAGGACATCATGTCCTTAATCATTGATGAATATGACTCCATTATGCAGCCTTTGTTAACCTTGTTATTAGCCATTTGGAGGCAGGACAAGGTTTATTCTCCTGCAGCACATAGATTGGTTGACATTGTTGTAAGAAGGTGTAAGAAGAAGTTGAGAGTCTACCTGGACAGCGAGGAGAGTTGGGAAGAAGAAGAGCTAGAATCAAAAAATTCACATGAGGTAGGTGTGGAAAATTCATAGGTTGATCCAGTAGACAGGGTTGCACATACAGATGATGAGATTGTACTTCATGAGGACACCAGATCAGCACCAGCTGACATTCACCCATCACATCTTGGTGATGGTAGTACAGGTGAACACGGGTTGTATTCTCAAACCCAACCCATTATGATGTATGCACCCAAGAGATACATATTCTTGGGTGATCCGCAAAGTGATTTGCAGTTAGGATCAGACAGGCATAATGCACATGATGGTGATGTTACAGGTTTCATAGCAGCCTTTTCTGATGAGCCTATACTTGATTTTTCCAATCATAACATAGTTGAGTTTGCTGTTGATCATAGATCAGATTATCATGATGGTTCACCTCATCAGGACAGCCAAGAAGACTTGATGAATGATGGGTCTAATGTTGATTGTAGTTCATCTTCAGATTGTGTGAATGATGAGTTTGATGAGGATGGACACAGGGAGGCACATGAAGCTTGGAAAAGCTTGGAAGACACTGCTAAAATTCATGAGGTTAGTTCTGATTTTTGTCTGAATTGTAGTAGCAGTCAACATAATATTTATGACCATGACAATTTGGATAAGAATTGGAAGAACCAACTCACAATGTCTACTGAAGATGAAGTGCACGTGTTGTCCACCACTAATGACACTAAGAGGATGCTCGAGGACATCATTCATAAGGCCCCTAGGAACCAATATGAACAGGTGGTTTCCCTCGTTGATTTGAAACACATCAAAGGTACACTAGAGGAAATCAAATCAGCGTACTTGTAGGTAATACATGATAGGGATACAACTATCAAAGTTGTAGATGTCACCTTGGACGCTTTCCATGAGAAAGAGGATGAGGTGGATAGACTATGTTTGGATCTCAGTTTGGCTCACTATTCACTGTTCCAAGCTAAGAATCAGTCTTCAGAGGTAGCCATAGATAGGGGGTAGGTAGCAGAGGTGAGATGCATAGAGATTCAACAGTTGGTGGAGGGCATTGAGGAACTCCATGAGGACTCTTTGTTGGGGCCTAGAGATTCATGCTACCCTCAGATTGAGCATGATGACTATGAGTTTGGCCTTGTGGATACATCGTAGGGAGAGGAGACATTGGGTGGCTCAATAGAGGCTGAGGTGGAGTGGTCGTGTGTTATACGGACATGCATTCCTGACTTCTATCTAGTTGACGTTCAGACCATTTGTGGTCGGGTGCAGTTTCAGGGTGATAGGGCCACTTTGGAGTTGAGTTCACTCACCCAGGATCGTATGCTTGTATCTATGAGCTTCGAGGATGATGGTAGGACCATGTTTTGGGTGAGGGTTGATTACGGGTTGGAGTGGTATGTTGTCGTTCACTCCTTGAGCAGCCATGACATTTATCCATTTGTGCTTATACAAGTGGATTGGAGAGAGGTACTGAGCCTAGCTTGGAGACTGGTGGACTTGTTGATGTTTGGGGAGCACTGGTACTCATGGGATGTCCTATTTGACTCAGGGAGTCAGAGTATCACTATGGATTATTCAGTTTCTTGTGGTCGATACATTTTTTGGGTGGCCAGTTATAGTTCTACCCTTGCTATCTCTGACCTTGTCGGTTGCATAGCAGAGATTGGTCACCATTTGGGTTGGCATTATCCGATGAGATTCACTGAGTATCCTGCTTCTGTATTGAGCATAATGTTTTCTCAGGGGCTCAGTTCTATTATGATCAGTGGGAGTGCAGGAGTGGATTGGATTGAGTCACTCGTGCCGGAGATGTCACCTGGGGCAGAGCTCAGACTTTATGGGCATACCAGTTTAGTCTATGAGGCTGAGTTTCTTGTTGAGTTGCAGGAGTGGGATGTGGATGATTCTTCGGATGTCATACAGATTAGTTTACACCCAACTTGGCTGAGTTTGATGATGGATGACATCTTCCCCGAGGGTGTTTGGTCTACTGTAGTTGATTGGGTGGCATGGGATCATCCAGGTCACTTCTGGAGTACGTGTGTTGAGCTGAGCTGGGTAGGTGATGGTTATGGAGGCGCTCCTAGTGTTGGTTTGGCAGTGGCACGTGATGTTGATCTCTTGGTTATGTTGTGGTATGAGATATTTTGATCCAGTTTAGTCAGGCATGTTGGTGCCAAACTCGAGAGAGATTACATCAAGCTATTGCAGTTGGGACTTCTGCAATTCCATCTTGTTAGAGGAGCAATGTGGAGCAGTGTGGTGCAATGTCAGCTCGATGGGTACTTTCTGAGGTTGTTATGGGATCCAGGTATTCTATGCGGCCTCATCTGGGATGCAGACCACTGACTGGGTTATGTTTGGGCATTGCTTGAGGACAAGCAATATTTGGGAAGGGCGGACTGTAATGTCCCCTCTTCTAGGTAGTCAGTGTACCGAGGAGATTAGCCTATACACGAGCTCCCGTAGGCTAAGTCAGTTGTTGGGGAGCCATATGGAGAGGTTATTATCTTCATCAACTTACAGAGAGCTCATGTTTACCGATCGTTTGGGCTTATTTGGAGATCATTTGACTGGACTTGCTATTTTTAGCAGTGTCCATTTTTAGGGTTTCGGATGATGACTTCAACACAAGTATTATTCTTCGATGAAATGGGTATCCGAAACCATTCACGGATTGTTGCTTTGAGGAGCAGAGGTCCAATATTTTAATGGGTGAAGTTATATTCCATTAAAGTGATTTATTATTTAATGACTTTATATTATGAAATCACTTTATGGATGTGAAAGGGGCCACTTTATAATATAATGTTATAACGTTAAGTTATAACTTAAAAAACAACTTAAAGTGGTATGCCTAGGCCAAGGGGGGGACGTGGCCCTCTTTATGATGTAAAGGGACATAAATTAAAGATATTAAAATATATATATATAAATAAGTATGTGCAACCCTAATTAGGGCACCCAAACCCTAATTGCACCTTTATATTTTGGAGTTGGGCCTCATTTGGGATATGGAGAATTTGGAATTTTTATTGAGCTTTTCACAGGGATTTTTGACAGAAGATCAAAGGGCTTGTTGGGAGTGATTTCTCAACAAGATTGGACCAGTTTTAGGTGTGAGAAATCACCTCTAGCTGAAGGATTGAATTTCTCAATTGCAGAGGAATTATCAGAGCATAACAGTGGCAGATCAGGTTTTGCCTATGACTAAAATCAATTGGATTGAAGATCAAAGCTTTTGGGTTTCATTATTTCAATGGTAATTTAAATGGGTCTCAATCCATTTTGAAGTTGCTGAAGTTTGAGGGAAAAAAGCAGGCCAACCGTACCATTTTTTGCTCATATTCTATGGATTTGGTGAGGGTTTCATTGTGGGTATTTACAATTAAATCTGCCTTTGCCAAGCGCCCCTTTTTGAGCATTCCTACATTGATTTTGAAGGAATATTGAATTTCTAAGGGCTGTCGTACAGATTTGCAGGTTGTACAGTTTAGAGGGTTAGCAGATTTAATTAGCAGTAGTCTTTTGAAAGTAGTTTTGGTTGGGTTCAGACTTGCATGTGGAGCAACCAACCTCAGTTTGAAATCTGCACTCATTGAAGGGCCATTGGGAGGAATGAAGAAGGAAAATCATAGCAAATGAGACATTTCCATACTTGCTTTTTGTATCAGATTTGTTGTTTGTAATCAGGTTAGGAAAATATGCAAATTTGTATTTGTTTTTAGTTATCATGAATTGAAATAAAATTTGTGAAGGGGAGTTAAAAAGAGAAGCTCCTATGTGAAGTGGTGTCTTACCCAAACTTCGTCCATGAATGCCCCTTCCTCTCGGTGCGGCCACTGGCGCACGTTAGGCGACTTCTGCAACCAAATTGTACCAACGCATGGTTGCGTCAAAACATACGGCTCTCAATGGCGGCTCGTCAACCAGGTAGCAGCAATGCCATTGGCGATCCGTCCTCCTCACGATGCTGCCACCAGATGGCGCATCCTCCGCCATTGTAGTCCGTTGCGGCCACTAGTTGCCTCCTTGCAAATACCTTCAGAATGAGGAATCGTCGAATTTGGCCAACAAATTGCTAATTTGTGTATGTGTGTGAATATATTGCACAACACACACTTGCAGATGCCAAATCTATGTTCAAAACCACTCACGTCGGTTCTGAATTGTCCTCAAACAGAGATTAAATCATTGTTTTCATTAGCCGATCGGAGCATTCATGAATTTCAATAAAATTGCTATTAGCTTATGTTAAAAAAACACGTTCCATCTATGACAATTTCTTTCTACTGCAAGAATCTTGTGCAATTAAATTTGCAAATCCAAGTGCCCTATGTCGGTTTGGTCTGTAATCTCCTCGTCACCTCCGTGGAGGCTCCTGTGACTGCAATTTGTTTCTTATAAACGCATCTCTGCAAAAATGGCATCGTCGGATCTCCCTTTCTCCACAATCTCCCTTGTAAATTGTAATTAATCAACCGTTAATCGATGATCGTTGTTGCAGGTTGGGGGTGTGGGAATTCTCAAAAACATTTATCTTTATCCCTCAATCCTGATCAACTTTGGTTGCCATAAATGCGTCTCATCTACGCACTATGCAATCGTACTCCGCCGCGATGCATGGTGAGTTTGTTTCTCTCCGGTATCAGTTGCTTGGATGAGCTATCTGTAGCAAATGTGTTTACAATGTATCTTTCAAAACATGTGCCCGTCTGTTGCAACAACCCCGTCTGGTTGGAATAAACAATACAAACGTTTGTCACCTCCCGTATGAAAGTGTAGATAGAGTTCCGTCTACGAAGATCGATTCAGACTATTATTGTGGTTGGTAGATCGACATCACCGAGGCCAAAAATACAATTAGCTTTAACGATCGCAATGTTGTGTCTATGCTACATAGTTTAAGAAATTTTTCTTTGTAATTTGTGATAGGTCCTTGGTTTTAACTTGAGGACCTTAACCAATGATGATCCACCTCTTCTTCCAACCATAACATATTATCATCTATATTTTCATTCATCTTTAAAGAGCTTGCTTGTCTATTTACTATCCTGATATTAAAGTCACCCACTAAAACCACCTTTCCAAGATTGTTATATTTTATGATGTCTTTTGCCAATGCCATATATAGATCCTCATGATCCAAGTCATATTTCTTATAAATATTTTATTGCTATAGATCAAAATAACAAATTGTAATGTTAATCAATTTATCATTGTTTATGATTCTAATCCATATATACTGTTTATTTGGATCTTCTTTCTAAACTTGTATGAGTCTACTCCAAAGCTCTTCTATTAGTATTGTTACTCCTCCATGTTTTTTTTCATTTGTTGTTGCTTTATTCCATATTGAAATTTTTTTGTATACGTTGTAATCTAGATTCTTGCATCCATCATGTTCATGTGTTTCTATAAGTATAATTACATCATTTGCTTTAGCTATAGGCCCTAGACTGGGGTCTCTTCTCCATGGATATCCATGACAATTCCAACTCACCAATGTTAAGTGTTTTGGGCAGGTCATAATTTTATATTTATGTTGGTGTGTTCCATTTATAATGCATGCTTTCCCATTTTTCAACCATGAATTTTTACCGTCACTCTTTGTTATCTTTACCTTTTCTCATTCTGCCCTCTTCTCTTCTTGTTGAATAGGAGTAAGATCATCATCCTAGTAAAAATATGACCCTTGTAGCAATCCTCTATTTCAAATAGCTTTCCTTTTATATCCTACATCAAACTTTGTGACTTAGATTGGTCTAGCTCTCATGTATTCCCTTACTTTTTCGAATCTATATCCTTGATGAATTTGCTTGCACCAATATCAAAAAGAAAAACCCTTGTTAAGTTGGTTGTGTTTTTTGTTCTCTATTTTGTTTTATTTTCTTAATGATGATGTTTATTGACCTATTTTGTCTTTCCTTTTTTTCTAATAGTTGTATTCTAATTATTTCTCTATTTAATATATTTATTCCTTTGTCTTGATTGTTAGATCTCTTACCACTTATACTTATGATCTAGTCTCCTCTAATGCATTGCATTTTTTAAAATAACTTTCTTATAATAACATAAGCTTCTTTTTCTTTTAACGAGTTATATGGGGTTGAAATTGGTCCCATCTATATTAGATCAATGATCACATAGTGGTATTATAATTGCTTGTAATTATGCATCTATAATTTGGCAAGATTTGAACCTAAGTCTCCTCCTTAAAAGTTAAGGAATCTAATCAGTTGAACTAATACCATTTTATTATAATAACATAAAATATTATAAACAAATTAAATATTTACTTGTTTAATTTAATAATATTTTTATTTTAAACAAATTGTATTAGATGGATCTGCTCTTTTTGTTGTTTTTCACATTCTCCTTCGGGATGAGCTCTTCTTCCACTTCATTATTTGCTTCTTCTTCCTCAACTGCTTCATTTAAAGTTGTATATGGGTTGGATGTGAGTGGCTCCTTATTGAGTGACACTAGATTTTGAGCATTTATATTTTTCCTTTGACGAGCTCGTTGGAATCCTTTGTTGGGACCATATTGAGTGACGATTTCCTTTGTGTTTCTTGAGCAATCTCTCAAGAAATGGCCATGTTCGTGGCATAAGTTGCATTTGAATAGAATCTACTTATAGTTAATTTTTTGAGAGAATGTTAGTTCTCCCATACTCAAGTTGATAGCTTCAGGGAGCCCTTTGGTGAGGTCCACTTCCATGAAAATTCAAACAACAAAAAAAATCTTTCATTGGATGCAATCCACATTTTATAGGTCTCAATTGTGTTTCCAATGACCTAGAATGCATCTTCATGCTAGAGGTGCAAGGGCAGAAAGTAGATACAGACTCATATTGGCACCTTGAATGAAGTTTCTTTGAGAGGATCAAAATTAGGGTTCCTATTGTTTAGATAGGGGCCACATGGACCAAGGAACTAGGGACCACTTTTAAAAATCAGATCCTTGTCCTCTTTGTCAGTGAAGTAGGCAATGAAAAACCCCTTGTCATAGATAGATATTTCATTGTCACCAAAGAATTTCCAATTCTATTCTTTATCCACCCATTGATCCAACATTTTGGATGATGGTCGTGCTCCAAAATATTTGCTCACTAGTGTTTGTTCTGAGAGATCTACTAGTCTTTCATCAATATATTCTTGGGGGATATCCATAGTGAGAAATTTATCCCATATTTTGACAATGCGAAGATCTATTCTTTCCTTGATTGACTTGTTTACCACAACATATATGACAATCTTTTTCAACAAAGTATTATCTTATTTCTGGAAATAGGAACTAAAAGCCTTGTCTCGATAGGAAGGAGGAGCCATGGAAGACACAAAGACTAAGAGGAGGGGAGCGATAGCAACAAAAACAAAATGTCCATAGCCCTAGTTCAAGCAGTCTCAAATGTGAGTTCAATATCATACACAATTTCATAATTACAAATCCCATCCATATACTATCAAAATTACTAGTTATCAATCAAAAATAAATCGTTTCCTTGTATCATCATTATTATTTTTTTTGAAAAAAATATATTAAAACAATATTATTTACAAGTTGGGACAAGACTCCTCCTAG
Organism: Wollemia nobilis; assembly: GCA_028583015.1. Lineage (NCBI taxonomy): Eukaryota > Viridiplantae > Streptophyta > Pinopsida > Araucariales > Araucariaceae > Wollemia > Wollemia nobilis. The sequence continues at coordinate 5,230,090 of JAQPPZ010016944.1, read as the reverse complement.
CCTTAGCCAACAAGAGCACCCATTTCCTCCTTTTAACTTTCCAACAAACTTTCATAACTTTAAAACCCAAGATCTTAAGAACTAACCACTTTGATTACAACACTAAAAGGAGATCTTCATTGGAGCCAAATCTCCTAAACCATATGTCTCTAATGGTTGTCCAAATTAGCCAAATACTGGATTTGCTCACCAACCTGCCTAATCCTCTCATCCTCAATAGTTGTGCCACCATGCCACCAAACCTCTGCCTCCTTCTTAGTACCCATCTTAGCTAGGAAGTTTACCACTTTATTATGAGTTATATACACATAAATCGTAATCACATCATCCAATTTCCTCCATAATTACTTAATTTGGGTGACAATAATCCTCAACCTCAGAGTCTCCAAAGTAAAGTTCCTCACGCAATCCGTAGCTCCTACTAAGATTTAAGAATTGGATTCTATGGTTATCCTCCTATAACCTTGTCTTACTACTCAGATAGAAGTAAATTTGGTAGCTAAGGTTTTTCCTTCATTGTTTGTGGCCTTGTCCAAGCCCTGTAGTTCCCAATAGAGCACTGTCCCAACATGATTCCTGTAGACCACTCCAATTCTAGCTCTACCGGGATTGCCTTTTATAGCTCCATCAATATTAATTTTAATCCAGCCTTCCAGGGATGTTTTCCAACTAGCTCTATCATGCCTCTCTTGCACTTTGACTTCATTCTCCATCGTCCTTATATCAACCTAAGTTTTCCTTTTAGCATACACTGTCATAGTTTCCATGACTTTCCTTCAAATGACAAGACATCATCTAAGGATGAAAAGGTTTCTCTAAAAAAATTGTTATTTCTCTCCAACCATCCTTGCCACCAAATAATGTTTAGTCCAAGCTTCTACCTGATATAAAGAGCTCCAGATTTAAATATACCCCTCTTCCATCTTTCTCAAATATTAATCCAGTTCAAATCACCATTGGCTCGAATTTTATAAGCTAAAAACCATTGCTTCCAGATTTAGCATGTGAACAAGCACTCAAACATCAACTAGTCAGATGTTTCCTCACTTTTGTAGCATAAAACACATTGGGATGGACCAACGATTTCCCTACGTCTCAGATTATCAAAAGTAAGAATTGCATTATGCATAAATTATCACACAAAGAATTTTACTTTCGACCAACCCTTAGACTACCAAATCTTTCTCCAATCTTCAACCTACTATGCATAAGAAGGAGGTTATGGAAGGATCTTATTATATCCGTCCTTCAATGTGTAGACTCTAAGGCTTCCATAGCCCCAAGCTAATTATCCTCCTCATCTCTTCCTATGAGAAATCTTTCACCCAAGATATTAGTCATGATAGATATCAATTCCTAAAGAATTGAAATTAGCCACTCATCCAACTTCTTAAACTGCTTAAACCTATAATCCTTCAATTATTTAATGTTGAAATAACTCTCAACCTTAATCTATCCATACTTTTTATAATATAACTGCTTAAACCTATATCATTATTATTTAAAATCTTAATAAAATCTTCAAAAGGTCAAAGGGGCTTCAATCCCTTAAACCTTGAACAAAACCCCTTAAACCTTGAACAAAACCCCCCAATAGTGGTGTGCGTGCCTTAAGATAATTACATATATATATATGATATTGATAAGTATTAGTTTTGTTGGACACTTATCAAAAGGAGACCTGGGTTCAAACTTTGGTGGTGTCTGTAAGCGAAGGTAGTAGTCTGTGTGTGCCAGACCGACTGGTGGTTCCCATCTCACACCAGTTAACCTTTATGAAACAAATAGGTTTGTTAGGTGTAGTCGTGATCCGGCCTTTACGAAACAAATAGGTTTGTTGGGTGTAGTCGTGACCAGTCACTAAAAATAGTGACGGTTACCAACTCTCCTTTGTAACCAAAAAAAAATCTATGAGAATCACTCACAGATGTTCTTAACTAAAATTTTACGCCTCTTGTATTAAACAAAAAGCTTACAGCCTCCAATTTCAGGCATCCTTCGACCTCAAATTTATTAGGTATGAATTCAGGCATCGTTCACAACTAGATTAAAATCTACGAAACATGGAGGGAAAAATTCTCCATTTCTGTAATATGCAATTCTTTACTCTCTACCAGATGAATTACCTTAGCCGTGCAGATGAGGCTTACGGCAAACACAACAATTATTTGAGAGCATTGAGGATCAGTGTAAAAAAGGGTTATTCTTCAATTTTAATTTATTAAAGTTATTAGGTATCATAAAATTCGAAGAGGGATACGTTAATTTGATGGAAATTGACGCCTTTCAACTTCTTGGCTTCAGCTAGGGTTTATGTTAGTTGGGGAAGTCGGTAATTTTTTTGTATGTACACCTCTATCTATTTGTCACCACTCACACATTTACAGCTGGATTGGAACCTGACACCATTGCTGCAGCCTCAAGCCGTCACCCCACTGGGGCTGGACTCGGTAATTTAGTTAGGTGGTTTTTTTATTCCATTTAGTTGTCTCGTTTATAAATGTTTGAATATTTTATTTTTATTTTGATTTTTTTAATTTCTTAAATATAAATATTTTATAATTTAATTTTTTTTTAAATATTTTTTAGCACTTTATTGTCTGCGCACTAGATTTTAACAGAGTAATAAATTCTATTGTCTATGTACGACTAAGTAGAGTGATATTTTTAAAACTTTAAATTATCATAGTCCTTTTTACATGTTCTTAATGAAGTGTAAGTGTAACCACAAGAACTGTAACGAATAGTCTAGTAGTTTCAAAAAATTGAAAGTTCGTTATTAAATCTTTTCAAAGAATTTATGCATAATAACTAAAGTATGGATCATTATATAATACAATTTGTTTTAGTTCCATGCAATCAATTAAAAAAACATTTTATTATTTTAATGAGTTATGAAGTGAATCTCATTCATATTATAATGACATTTTAAAAAATTATAATGGTATTATTTAAAAAAACAGTTTAACCGTTTCAAAGAGTTAAAAATTCCAATTCATACTCTATCTCTTAATTCAATCAATGACAGAAATAATCCATTCAACCATGAAGTCCATATGATATCACCTTTTTCTGCTTCAACATACAAAACATTTACTCACTTTACAAATTCATAGTCTACTTTACCAAATCTGGAGTGTTAGTTTGATCTATAAATAAATCTCTTAAAACATTTTGTAATCCTTTGAAAATTTATTTTAATTTGCTTCTTCATATTTTTCTTGCTAACTTCAGCTAAACTTACTACTTCCTCTAACCATGGAAGAGAGATTTTAACTTCACAATCCTCTATTAAAACCCCTCTATTGGTTAGTATATCTATATATTTGTTCCCTTTCCTTAACGCATGTGTAAACCTAATTTCTTCAAACTATGTAGCAAGGTCTTGTATTTCCACAGTAGTCTCTTGTATGTCTCTTGTATGTTCCACGAAGCCTTTTCTTTCCTCAAAATTGCATTTATTACTATTATTAAATTGCCTTCCATCTATATTTTGTTCCATTTCATTTACCTGCATATTTTTAATCCTTTCAAAGTCTCATCCATGTTATTTCTTATTATTCCTCCACCTTGTGGTTTTAGATTTCTTTTAGATGCTCTATCAAAATTCAATTTGACCAACTCTACTTTTGGTGGTTTCCACTTTATATTGTTTGCCTTCCTTTTATTTCTCTTGTATCCACCATCATAATTCCAATTGATGTCTTGACTCCATTTATTAAGGTTTTGAAAAAGTCCTTGTTTCAAGAAATAAAATCTTATATGGAATTTGATGTTTTAATTCTAAAATTATTTGTAATCGGTTGATTTTGATTTTTTTCTATTTTTCGCCATTTAAAATTTGATGTATTGTTGGTCCATCCCTTAAATCCATATAGCACCACTAGAATAACTAATAACTCCAAAAATGACCCTAATGGTTTTCCAATCCCACAACTATGTTTTCCTGTCCCTATTTATAAATGAGTAGAGTGTCCTCCATGATGCTTGTATTTGTTTCATCCTGCATATTTTTCAATTGAGTTTGCTTTGAAAATCTAACCTCAGGTATTTGTATTATGTTCCTACCTCTCAAGGATTTCCTTCAAATGAAATATATGGTTACTTTTGCTCTCTATAAGTAGATAAGACCATAACTTTAGTCTTGCTAGTGTTTACCTAATATACTTTAAAGTTTTTAGATGTTCTTTTACACTTTCAAGTGTCTTACCAATCAAGATGAGGTCATCAAAATAAAGAAGAAGTTTCAATACATAATTAGCCAATTGTATTCCCTCACCTCCCATCCTTTCTACCCATTCCTCCAACTTGTCAATGTAAGATCCAAATCAAGTAGGTGACAATAGACAACCCTATTTCATCCCAATATCACTCCTAAAACACTCTTATTGTCCTTTTGCAGTTCTCATTTTTGCCACCACCTACTCATAAAAGTTTGTGTACAATTACTTTGTAGTTGGTTGGTACACTATTTTTTTCATTCTTTTCCATAATTTACCTTTAGGTACTATGTCAAAAGTTATTTTAAAGTCCACAAAACAACAATAAACTTCTTCTTTTTCATTTCATATCCTCTCTATTAGGTGACTTAAAGTAATACAATGATCTATTATTGATTACTTTGGTCTAATCCCTATTTGCCCTATTGACCTCTTTCTTTTATTTCCCACCCACTAATTGATTTTGCTTTCTTCTATGCCATCAAACATTTTTACAAAAATATGATTAATCATGACGGTGCAATAATTTGAATGATTGGTAGTGTCTCCATTTTTATGAAATGGTATGACTAGGTTGGTTATGCATTATAGTGGAAAGTTTCCTTTAATGATGCCAATAAAATATTTTAGATGTGTGGTGCTAAGATGTCAACCCCACACCTAAGATGTTCAACTTGCAAATCATCTATATCTTGAGCTTTACCTATTGCTATTTTCTTAATGCTCTCCTTCGCATATTTCAAATACAACCATTGTTCACTTGTGATATTATTTTTGTGTGTCTTTTGCTTTGTTGTAGCTCTTTCCAAAATTGTCTTGGGCTATGCTTTACAAGATATATCAAATATTTTCGTTATACTCTTATGTATTCTTCCTTTTTTGTTTTCACTAGTTGTTTATATATCTTATTATTTGTTTTCTCTTTGTTTATATATCTGGTTATTTGTTTTCTCTTTGTTTATATATCTTGTATTCTTCATCATACCATTGATTTATAGGGAAGCTTTCATGTTTTCTTTTCTTGGGTTTTAGCTTTTTGCATGATTTCAAGGCATGTTCTATTATATCCATCAACAAACTGCTATCAAAAGAATAACTTTGGGAAAAAAATATCCTCTTTCTTTCCTCCCTTTGCACAATCTACTCGAGTGATATTTTGTAAGTTTTTTTTTTTATTTTTTTTCATTTTCAGAGAGATGTTTGTTGTTGTCTTTCCTTTATTTACTTGAAGATGTTCTTCTTGTCCACTTTCTTATAGTTGGGTCTTTATGTACATTGGATTGTAATAAGATTTTAGATCCATGAAAATTGCTTCAATTTCTAGATCTTTTATCCTTGAAATGAATTTTGGTGAACAAATAGAATAATCAACTACAATGTGCCCATTATGTGTTTAACAAGTATATTTTCAATATTTTTTCCATGTTTATGCCATTATAGATGAAATCTGAGTCACAATGTTCAATGTAGGAGATAAAGGTAGGTTATTTGAAATAGAGGATTGCTACAAAGGTTATATTTTTTACCTATATGATGATCTTACTCCTATTCAACAAGAAGAGAAGAGGGCAAAATGCAAAAATGTAAAGATAGCAAGGAGTGAGCATAAAAGGGTATGGCTGAAAAATAGAAAAATGTGCATTGTAAATTGAACATTCCAAAATAAATAAAAAATTATGACCCTCCTAGAACACTTAACATTGGTGAGTTGGAAATATCACGAATATCCATGGAGAAGAGATCTTGATCTAGGGCCCATAGCTGGAGCAAATGATGTAATTTTACTAATAGAAACACATGAAAATGATAGATGCAAGATTATATATTACAAAGGATACAAAAAGATATCAATATGAAATGAAGCAATAGAAAATGGAAAAGGACATTGAGGAGTAACAATACTAATAAATGAGTCTTGGGGTGGACTCATACAAGTTGAGAAAGAAGACCCAAATAAATAGTATATATGGATTAAAATCACACACAATGATAAGTTGATTAGAATTGGAGCTTGTTATTTTGCTTGATAAAAATCAAATTTTTATAAGAAACGTGACTTAGATCATGAGGACTCATTTATGGCATTGGCAAAAGACATCACAAAATATAACAAGCTTGGAGAGGTGGTTTTAGTGGGTGGCTTTAATATCAAGATAGCAAATAGACAAGCAAGTTCTTTAAAAATCAATAAAGGCATGGATGATATTCCACTATGGTTGGAAGAAGAGGTGGATCACCATTGGTTAAGGTTCTCAAATAACAATCAAGGATCCATCACACATTATGAACAACGATTTCTTAGACTATGTAGCATAGATTGGTCTAGCTCTCATGTCTTTCCTTATTTTTTTAGTCTAAATGCTTGATGAATTTGTCTACACCAATGAAATTTATCAAAAAAAAAAACCTTTGTTAAGTTGACTCTGTTTTTTGTTCTCTATGCTCTTTTATTTTCTTAACGACCATGTTTATTGACATATTTTATCTTTCCTTTTCTTTTAATAATTGCATTCTGTTTTTTTTTTTTTGTATTAAATCTCTTTGTTCCTTTGGTTGAATTGTTAGATCTCTTACCACTTATGCCCATGATCTAGTCTCCTCTAATGCATTATGTTTTAAAATTAACTTTCTTATAATAACATATGCCTTTTTTCAATGAGTTATATGAGATTGAAATTGGTCCAATCTATATTACATCATGATCACATAGTGGTGTTATAATTGCTTATAACTATGCATGTATCATTTGACAAGATTTGAACTTAAACCTCTTCCTTAAAAGTTAAGATAACTAATACCGTTTTATTATAATAACAAAAACTATTTTAAACAACTTAAATATTTATTTATTTAAATTAATAATATATTTATTTTAAACAAATTGTATTGGAGGGATTTGATTTTTTGTTCTTTTTTTGCATTCTCCTCAAGGACAAGCTTTTCTTTCAGTTCACTATTTGGTTCTTCTTCCTCAGCTGCTTCATTCAAAGTCATATACGAGTTGGATGTGGGTGAATCTTTATTAGGTGGCACTAACTTTTGAGCAATTTTATTTTTCCTTCGACGAGCTAGTTGAAATCCTTTGTTGGGACCATCTTGAGTGACAATTTCTTTCTTGTTTCTTGAGTAATCTCTCAGGAAATGACCATATTCATAGCATAAGTTGCATTTGAATGGAATATGTTCATAGTCAAGTTTTTGAGAGAATATTAATTCTCCCGTACTCAAGTTGATAACTTCAAGAAGCCCTTTGATGAGGTCCACTTCCACACAAATACAAACAAGAAAAAAATTCTTTCTTTGGGTGCAACTTACATTTTATAGGTCTTGATTGTGTTTCCAACGACCTAGAATGCATCTTCATGCTACAGGTGCAAGGGCAAAAAGAGAAGATACACCCGTATTGGCACCTTAGATAAAGTTTCTTCAAGGGGATCAAAATTAAGGTTCTAATTATTTAGATAAAGGTCGTATAGGCCAAGGAACTAGGAGCCACTTTTAAAAATTAGATCATTGTCCTCTTTGTCAATGAATAAGGCAATGTAAAACTCCTTGACACACATAGATATTTCACTGTCACTAGATATTTTTAACTTCTGTTCTTTATCCATCCACTGATCCAATATTTTGGATGATAGTTACACTCCCAAAAACTTGCCCACTAGTGCATGCTATGAGAGATCCACTAGTCTTTCATCAATACATTCATGGGGGATATCCACGCTGAGAAATTTATCACATATTTTAACAATGCAAAGATTCATTCTTTCCTTGATTGACTAATTATTTACCACAATATCTGTAACAATGATTTTTAACAAAATATATTTTTTTCTGAGAACAAGACATAAAAACCTTGTCTTCATAGGAGGAAAGAGCCATGAAAAACAAAAACCTCAAGAAGAGGAGGACAACTATAACAACAAAACATTCGTAATCCTAGTTCAAGTTCAAGTAATTTCAAATATAAATTCAATATCTTTCATAATATCACAACTACTAATCCCATTCATATACTATTAAATTACTAATTCATAATAAAAAATAAATCCTTATCCTATATCATTATTTTTAAAAATAAAATTTAACCACATTTAAAATATCATTAAAAACCATACTAGCTTAGATATAAAGGATATATATCTAAAAACGCCGAGAGTTATCAATCTCGAGGTGCCTATCTCATTTATTGGGGGTGTGATCTCCAAGATAGGCGCCTCGGGATTGATAACTCTCGACGTTTTTAGATATATATCCTTTATATCTAAGCTAGTTTAAATATTTTAAATGTTTTTGTTAATGTCGACTTTAAAAAAAAAAAAAATTGTTTACGACGTGATATGTATGACCTCTTTGCCTCCCACCCCCCTGTCTGCCACTAATTGATTTTGCTTTCTTCTATGCCATCAAACATTTTTACAAAAATATGATTAATCATGATGGTGCAATAATTTGAATGATTGGTAGTGTCTCCATTTTTATGAAATGGTATGACTAGGTTGGTTATGCATTCTAGTGGAAAGTTTCCTATAATGATGCCAATAAAATATTTTAGATGTGTGGTGCTAAGATGTCAACCCCACACCTAAGATGTTCAACTTGCAAATCATCTATATCTTGAGCTTTACCTATTGCTATTTTCTTAATGCTCTCCTTCGCATATTTCAAATACAACCATTGTTCACTTGTGATATTGTTTTTGTGTACCTTTTGCTTTGTTGTAGCTCTTTCCAAAATTGTCTTGGGCTATGCTTTACAAGATATATCAAATATTTTCGTTATACTCTTATGTATTCTTCCTTTTTTGTTTTCACTAGTTGTTTATATATCTTATTATTTGTTTTCTCTTTGTTTATATATCTGGTTATTTGTTTTCTCTTTGTTTATATATCTTGTATTCTTCATCATACCATCATACCATGGATTTATAGGGAAGCTTTCATGTTTTCTTTTCTTTGGTTTTAGCTTTTTGCAGGATTTCAAGGCATGTTCTATTATATCCATCAACAAACTGCTATCAAAAGTATAACTTTGGAGAAAAATTATCCTCTTTCTTTCCTCTCTTTGCACAATCTACTCAAGTGATATTTTATAAGTTTTTTTTTTTCATTTTGAGAGAGATGTTTGTTGTTGTCTTTCCTTTATTTACTTGAAAATGTTCTTCTTGTCCACTTTCTTATATTTGGATCTTTATGTACATTGGATTGTGATAAGATTTTAGCTCCATGGAAACTGCTTCAATTTCTAGATCTTTTATCCTTGAAATGAAGTTTGGTGAACAAATAGAATAATCAACTACAATGTGTCCATTATGTGTTTAACAAGTATATTTTCAATATTTTTTCCATGTTTATGCCATTATAGATGAAATCTGAGTCACAATGTTCAATGTAGGAGATAAAAGTAGGTTATTTGAAATAGAGGATTGCTACAAAGGTTATATTTTTTACCTATATGATGATCTTACTCCTATTCAACAAGAAGAGAAGAGGGCAAAATGCAAAAATGTAAAGATAGCAAGGAGTGAGCGTAAAAGGATATGGCTGAAAAATAGAAAAATATGCATTGTAAATTGAACATTCCAAAATAAATAAAAAATTATGACCCACCTAGAACACTTAACATTGGTGAGTTGGAAAATCATGAATATCCATGGAGAAGAGATCTTGATCTAGGGCCCATAGCTAGAGCAAATGATGTAATTTTACTAATAGAAATACATGAACATGATAGATGCAAGATTCTATATTACAAAGGATACAAAAAGATATCAATATGAAATGCAGCAATAGAAAATGGAAAAGGAAATTGAGGAGTAACAATACTAATAAATGAGTCTTGGGGTGGACTCATACAAGTTGAGAAAGAAGACCCAAATAAATAGTATATATGGATTAAAATCACACACAATGATAAGTTGATTAGAATTGGAGCTTGTTATTTTGCTTGATAAAAATCAAATTTTTATAAGAAACGTGACTTAGATCATGAGGACTCATATATGGCATTGGCAAAAGACATCACAAAATATAACAAGCTTGGAGAGGTGGTTTTAGTGGGTGGCTTTAATATCAAGATAGCAAATAGATAAGCAAGTTCTTTAAAAATCAATAAAGGCATGGATGATATTCCACTATGGTTGGAAGAAGAGGTGGATCACCATTGGTTAAGGTTCTCAAATAACAATCAAGGATCCATCACACATTATGAACAACGATTTCTTAGACTATGTAGCATAGATTGGTCTAGCTCTCATGTCTTTCCTTATTTTTTTAGTCTACATGCTTGATGAATTTGTCTACTCCAATGAAATTTATCAAAAAAAAAACCTTTGTTAAGTTGACTCTGTTTTTTGTTCTCTATGCTCTTTTATTTTCTTAACGACCATGTTTATTGACATATTTTATCTTTCCTTTTCTTTTAATAATTGCATTCTGTTTTTTTTTTTTTGTATTAAATCTCTTTGTTCCTTTGGTTGAATTGTTAGATCTCTTACCACTTATGCCCATGATCTAGTCTCCTCTAATGCATTATGTTTTAAAATTAACTTTCTTATAATAACATATGCCTTTTTTCAATGAGTTATATGAGATTGAAATTGGTCCAATCTATATTACATCATGATCACATAGTGGTGTTATAATTGCTTATAACTATGCATGTATCATTTGACAAGATTTGAACTTAAGCCTCTTCCTTAAAAGTTAAGATAACTAATACCATTTTATTATAATTACATAAACTATTATAAACAACTTAAATATTTATTTATTAAAATTAATAATATTTTTATTTTAAACAAATTGTACTGGAGGGATTTGATTTTTTGTTCTTTTTTTGCATTCTCCTCAAGGACAAGCTTTTCTTTCAGTTCACTATTTGCTTCTTCTTCCTCAACTGCTTTATTCAAAGTCATATATGGGTTGGATGTGGGTGAATATTTATTGGGTGGCACTAACTTTTGAGCAATTTTATGTTTCCTTCGACGAGCTAGCTGAAATCCTTTGTTGGGGCCATCTTGAGTGACAATTTCCTTCTTGTTTCTTGAGTAATCTCTCAGGAAATGACCATGTTCATAGCATAAGTTGCATTTGAATGAAATATGTTCATAGTCAAGTTTTTGAGAGAATATTAGTTCTCCCATCCTCAAGTTGATAACTTCAAGAAGCCCTTTGATGAGGTCCACTTCCACACAAATACAAACAAGAAAAAAATTCTTTCTTTGGGTGCAACTTACATTTTATAGGTCTTGATTGTGTTTCCAACGACCTAGAATGCATCTTCATGCTACAGGTGCAAGGGAAAAAAGAGAAGATACACCCGTATTGGCACCTTAGACAAAGTTTCTTCAAGGAGATCAAAATTAAGGTTCTAATTATTTAGATAGAGGTCGTATAGACCAAGGAACTAGGAGCCACTTTTAAAAATTAGATCTTTGTCCTCTTTGTCAATGAAAAAGGCAATGTAAAACTCCTTGACACACATAGATATTTCACTATCACTAGAGATTTTTAACTTCCATTCTTTATCCATCCACTGATCCAATATTTTGGATGATAGTTACACTCCAAAAAACTTGCCCACTAATGCATGCTATGAGAGACCCACTAGTCTTTCATCAATACATTCATGGGGGATATCCACACTGAGAAATTTATCACATCTTTTAACAATGCAAAGATTCATTCTTTCCTTGATTGACTTATTATTTACCACAATATCTGTAACAATGATTTTTAACAAAATATTTTTTTTATGAGAACAAGACATAAAAACCTTGTCTTCATAGGAAGAAAGAGCCATGAAAAACAAAAACCTCAAGAAGAGGAGGACAACTATAACAACAAAACATTCGTAATCCTAATTAAAATTCAAGTAATCTCAAATATAATTTCAATATCTTTCATAATATCACAACTACTAATCCCATTCATATACTATTAAATTACTAGTTCATAATAAAAAATAATTCCTTATCCTATATCATTATTTAAAAAAAAAAAAATTAACCACATTAAAAATATCATTAAAAACCATACTAGCTTAGATATAAAGGATATATATATCTAAAAACGCCGAGAGTTATCAATCTCTAGGCGCTTATCTCATTTTTGGGAGTGTGATCTCCAAGATAGGCGCCTCGAAATTGATAACTCTCGACGTTTTTAGATATATATCCTTTATATCTAAACTAGTTTAAATATTTTAAATGTTTTTTTTTTTGTTAATGTGACTTTTTTAATAAAAAAATTGTTTACAACATGACATGTATGATCTCTTTGCCTTCCACCACTGTCTCCATTGTAAAACCGCCTCTCACATAAAAATCTTAAAAAAATGCCTCTTCAAAAAAAGGTCAAAGGATTTCAATCCCTTGAATGAATGAAAGATTTTAATTACGTTCGCGAGACCCAAATATGGTCTATGGGACCTCAAATATGGAAGTACAATTACTCAAATCATATCATATGATCTTTAATATCTTTGAGAAGGTTGTTCCTTCTCCTGCTGATTTGTTTTAGCAATTCTCCAACTTTTTCTATTTTCCTGTCTTCAAATAAATCCGTAATAAACTCGTTCCCAAGTGTTTCTTAGTATCTATCATGGATATCCGAAAAACTCGGGCATTTATAGATGAAGTGTTCCTCTGTCTCTACCGCCTCTGTGTTGCATAGAGTACATATTCTTTCTTCCCATTGTTCTTTGGGCGTTGTCCATCTCCCTGTTTCACATCTAATCCTATGAGAGCTAGTCCTTATCTGAGCAATGAGTATTTTTTCCTTCCACTTGATTTCAGCGCCTATATACGCTTTTTCCTTATGGTCATACGTTGGGTTAAAATTTGCAATATAATATTGTCTTTTCCCTGCTTGCATTTTTCCACATTCCACTTCTAAACTTTTCATTCACATAATTTTTAATGTCTTTGTTGACATTTGGGCATTCATTTATGTTGATTTCCCAACGTTTCATCCATTTCTGATTTTGTTTCATCCACGTATTCTTTCGCCTATGTAACTCTTCGTCCCTAACTGCTCTAGGCCATCTATCATTTGTCATGTTTTCTGTTTTTTTCAAGTAACATAACAACTTGGTCATAGCAATTGCTTCTAAAGGAAACATTCCAGTTTCAGCTAGAATAATTTCATAAGGGGTTGTGGCCTTAATTTTGAGAAAGTTTGTGATTAGATATTTTTGAATCCTTTCTATTTGCCTCCATTTTGCATTTGTTGTGCCACTGTCCCACACCTCGCAACCATACAACAAAACCGGTGTAACAAGTAGGCCAAATAAGACCTTGGTGGTCTTCCAGTCCCACAACTCGGCATTCCTACACCTGTTTTGAAGTGCCTATAGTGCTCTCCAGCCACTTTGAGTTCTTTTCATCAACCTTGCACAAAACCTCCTAATAGTGGTGTACGTGCCTTAAGATAATCATATATATGTGTATATATATACGAAATTATGGTGTATATATACGAAATTATGGTGTGAAATAAAATAATTTGTGCTGGAGTTTTCATCACCGCCTCCTCCGCGAGTGGGTCCGATTAAAACCACGGGTCATCTAACCGAGGAGAATCACGCTGTAATATAGCTATCGGTCTTAAACTCAAATGCACGCGTGTCTCGTGCTTAACATAAAGCTGACAACCCCCACTTCCAGGCATCCTTCAACCTCGAATTTATTGTGTAAAAATTTCCGGCATCGTTCACAATTTTAGATTAAAATTTAAGCGGATCTCTAGTTGCTGAGAATAAAAGCTTAGAATCCTAGGAAACATGGAGGGAAAGATTCTCCATTTCTGTATTATGCAATTTTTTTTTTAAGAATATTATGCAATTCTTTACTATCTACCTAATGAATTACCTTCGCCATGCAGACGAGGCTTAAGGCAGACATTACATTTATTTGAGAGCATTAAAGGTCAGTATAAAAAAGGGTTATCCTTCAAATTTAAATTAAGGAGGTTGTTATTAGGTATCATTAATGTCTGGAAAAATTCGACGAGGGATACAAGTTAATTTGATGGAAATTGGCGCCTCTGCAACTTGTTGTGCTTCATTCTTTAGCTAGGTTTATGTTAGTTGGCAGCTGTATTACTTGGGGGACTAGATAATCTAGTTAAAAGAGCATACTTCAATTTTGGATTGAAATGGAGGGAATTTTAGCTTTTAAACCCTTGTTTTTCACATGTGGAGTGGTTGATGCGTGGGGATGAAATTTCACTTGTAAGAGCAGATTATCAGGTCCATATTTACATATATTCTTTTATTTTGACAACAAGACTTGTCTAGAAATTTCCTTTGTTTTTCACTTTCATTCTGTTCTATTAAGGCAAAGGATAATAAAATTGTGCTCTTCCTTGTTGAAAATTTTGTAGTCAAATAGAACAGAGGACTATTTGAGATGCAAGCCGTCATGGTTTGGAACTTAGCCTATGTTTCGGATAAGTACCCCAATCTACCATTAGACCACAACCCAGGTAGGCAATTATGGTACTTCATCTGTTTGTTTGCCTTTTTCCTTGGCGTAAGACTTTATGTGTGAATTCTCTGAGAATGAGGAATTTTTTTTGGTTAATACAGGGAATTACATTTACAGTCACTTTTTAAAATAGGGTGCGAATCTTGGGTTGCCCTTATAACCCTTGCAGCATATCGTTTACGTTAACCCAGTGTGAGATGTGTGAGATGGCGACAGCAGGTCGCACGGTTTCGTACCGTTGTCAGCGGTCTGGCATCACTCAGAGGATTCAGATCAGACTACTTCCTTTGGTAACTGGAACCACCAAGGTTTGAACCTAGGTATCTTCTTGGTAAATGCCCAGCCAAACTAGCACTTACCAATCTACCTAGCCCTTGAAAATCTTATATAAAAACTATTTCTTTAATTATATTCTCATTCGAATCTAAAATTTAGATTATAGTAATGTGATGATATTTTCAGCTTCTACTTTGCAGGTTTAATCGAGGTCTCTTTTTTTTACTAAGATAGATTATCTACCCTTCAACTTTTTTATCAATACCCAAAAAAACTTTTTTATCAATACCAAAAAAAATAATAACATCACGGGAATTAAAGATAGTAAATTAAATATGGCCTTGATATTTTTTTAGAAAAGAATTAGTGGTTGTATGCCAAATTGCCATTTTATAACTTTCGCCTTCTCGAAGATATTTGCTTGTTGAAAGCGAAAATCCAATTTAATTTCTACTATTATTTATTGCTGTAACTTTTAAACTTTTATGGTTCATTACAATTTTAATTTTATGGTTCATTACAAATTTTCTCAATTCCTCTCAAACTAAATCTATGCAGTAGATTTTATTTCAAAATTAAGGTGTTTTTTTAAACTCCCACTTTTATTCTTAAAAGTTGGATTGCCATGGAGTCTTTTCTTTTATGGTATGAACATTATCATCATCATCCATTTTTTAATAATTTAATAATTTAATTTTGAGAGGAAAAAGTGGAGTCATCTTACCAGGGAATAAATTTGGGTACCCCATAACCTAGAATTTATTTGGGTATTTCATAATTAATTGATGTAGAAATATTAGGGATAAAAAGCGTTAGTGATAATTTTTTTTTGAAAAAATTGAAAAAAACTTGTATTAAAACAAAGATCAGTTACAAATGGGAGTAGACACATCCCAACACATGATTACAAGGCACGAAAATGCGACACTTTCCACCGCAGACCGCAAAAAGTCAACATGGCGCGAAAACGCGACATGTCGCGATATCGCGACAACAATCCATCCTTGGCCGCGCCAGAGCAACAAGTCGCGAAATCGCGACATGTCGCGATATCGCGACAGCCTGTCCCCGTGGCGCCTATTCACCAAAAGTGTCGCGAAATCGCGACGGCTTTTCCCCTTGGCGCCCATTCACCAAAAGTGTCGCGATATCGCGACGAGTTTTCCCAATGGCGCCTATTCTCCAAAAGTGTCGCGATATCGCGACGAGTTTTCCCCTTGGCGCCCATTCTTCAAAAGTGTCACGATATCGCGACGACTTTTCCCCATGGCGCCTATTCTCCAAAAGTGTCGCGATATCGCGACGAGTTTTCCCCTTGGCGCCCATTCTTCAAAAGTGTCGCGATATCGCGACGAGTTTTCCCCTTGGCGCCCATTCTTCAAAAGTGTCGCGATATCGCGACGATTTTTCCCCATGGCGCCCATTCTCCAAAAGTGTCGCGATATCGCGACGAGTTTTCCCCTTGGCGCCCATTCTTCAAAAGTGTCGCGATATCGCGACGAGTTTTCCCCTTGGCGCCCATTCTTCAAAAGTGTCGCGATATCGCGACGAGTTTTTCCCTTGGCGCCCATTCTCCAAAAGTGTCGCGATATCGCGACGACTTTTCCCCTTGGCGCCCATTCTCCAAAAATGTCGCGAAATCGCGACGACTTTTCCCCTTGGCGCCCATTCTCCAAAAGTGTCACGAAATCGCGACGACTTTTCCCCTTGGCGCCCATTCTCCAAAAGTGTCGCGATATCGCGACGACTTTTCCCCATGGCGCCTATTCTCCAAAAGTGTCGCGATATCGCGACGATTTTTCCCCTTGGCGCCCATTCTTCAAAAGTGTCGCGATATCGCGACGACTTTTCCCCTTGGCGCCTATTCTCCAAAAGTGTCGCGATATCGCGACGATTTTCCCCCTTGGCGCCCATTCTCCAAAAGTGTCGCGATATCGCGACAGCTTCCAACCAAAGGCCGCGACGGCGCAACAGGTCACGATATCGCGACAGCTTCCCTCCAAAGGCCGCGACGGCGCAACATGTCGCGATATCACGACAGCTTCTCTCCAAAGGCCGCGACAGCGCAACATGTCACGATATCGCGACAGCTTCCCTCCAAAGGCCGCGACGGCGCAACATGTCGCGATATCGCGACAGCTTCCCTCCAAAGGCCGCGACGGCGCAACAGGTCGCGATATCGCGACAAAAACCACCCTTAGCATTATCTTTGCTCATTGTCTCAAGGATCGTTCAAGACCCTGCCTAATCACTTCATCCTCCAAAGGCATGTCACTGTGCAGCTGCACCCCTACCTCTTTCTCAGCACCCATCTTCGCAAGGAAATCGGCCGCTTTATTTAAATCTCTACTCACATAAATGGGGATCACATCATCTAATTCCCTCCATAGTTCCTTGATTTGAGAGACCAGAATCCGCAACCTCCATGCTTTCGAAGCAAAGTTCCTCATGCAATCTAGAGCGCCAACCAGAATTTGAGAATCAGATTCGAGAATTATCCTCCCGTGGCCCTGATTAACAGCCCAGATGGAAGCAGATTTGATAGCAATGGCTTCTGCTTCATTGTTTGTGGCTCTTCCCAAGCCTTGCAGTTCCCAATAGAGCACTGAACCAGCATGATCCCGGCAAACTACACCAATTCCGGCACTACCCGGATTGCCTTTTGCAGCTCCATCAGTATTGATTTTGATCCAACCTTCTAGGGGTGGTTTCCAGCTAGCTCGTCCTGTCTCTCTTGCTCTTCGGCTCCCTCTTCCAATGGCCCAGGACCAACTTGATTTTCCTCTTCAACATAGATGGCAACAGTTTCTGTGACTTTGCTCCAGATGACTTGCCAAACTCCATCTAGCGAGGAGAAAGTTTCTCTAAAAATACGAGCATTTCTCTCCAACCACACTTGCCACCAGATGAAAAGTAAGCCAAGCTCCCAACCAATTCGAAGAGCTTTAGATTTAAATCTACCCCTCTTCCATCTTTCCCAAATATTGGTCCGAGTCAGATCACCATTAGCCCGGAGTTTATAGTGAGAGAACCAACGCTTCCAAATCTGACGCGTGAAAGGGCACTCAAACATCAGATGATCAGCTGTTTCTTCATTTTTGTGGCATAATACACACCGAGATGGACCGATGATTCCTCTACTTCTGAGATTGTCAAAAGTGAGAATTCCATTGTGCATAAACTGCCAGGCAAAGAAATTCACTTTCGGCCAGCCCTTGGAATGCCATATCTTCCTCCAATCCTGAACCGGAAATGAATGTGGGGGAGGCTCTGGGAGGATCTTATCGTATCCGTCCTTCACTGTATATACCCCAAGGTTCCCATAGCCCCAAGCTAATTCATCCTCCTCGTCTCTCCCTGTGAGAAACCTTTCTGTCAAGATTTTGGTCAAGATGGGTGCCAGCTCCGGAGGGATTGTAATTGGCCACTCCTCCAACCTCTTAAACTTCTTAAACTTATACTCCCCCATTTGGCTAGTGTTGAAATAACTTTCAATTTGGACCCAACCCTTGGCTTCTATGGCGGATTTAATTGGTTGTAATTCGGGAAACTCAGCAATGATGGGTGGGTACTGGTCCCATGAATCAGTCCAGAAACGTGCCTTCTCCCCTCTCCCCACTTTCCAAAACAATTGGTCTTTAATAACCTGAGATCCAAGCTTGAGAGCCTGCCACACTAAGGATCCAGTACCATCCAGAGGGAAACGGCCCACCTCATTGGGGTGAACATGACCCAAATATTTACTGGTTAGGATTCTACTGAATAAGGATGTTGGTTGGGAAATCCACCTCCAGTACAGTTTTCCAGCCAAAGCTTTGTTATTAAGCTTGGAGCTTCTCAATCCCAGCCCTCCTTTTTCCTTGGGCTGGGTAACTTTATCCCAACCAACCAAGGCCCATTTCCTCTCCCCTTTTGCTCCTTCCCATAAAAATCTTCTAGCCATTTTGTCCAGCTCTTTCCATATAGTATGTGGGGCAGCCAGGATAGAGAATTTATAAATTGGCATGGCTTGAATAACTGATCGTAAGAAAGTTAATCTACCCCCATAGCTTAACCATTTATGAGACCAATGATTCATTCTATCTTTGATACCATCCAAAAGATCCTTCCAGATATCTATTTTTAATTTTTTGAAATGCAAAGGAACCCCCAAGTAAACTACTGGAAGAGAGGTCCTAGTGAATCCCAAGATCTCTATAACTCTGTCTTGTAGCCTTTGGTCAAGATTGAAGAAGACCACTTTGGATTTTTTATCATTGATGACTTGGTTTGAAGCCCTAAGGTAGACATTAAGAGTATCTCTGATTCCTCTAGCTTCCCTGAAGCTGGCCACTCCAACCAATCTCGTATCATCCACAAACTGTAAGTGAGTCAAAATTTCCTCACCCACCTTGATACTGTTAGCAGGCCTTGATGTCTTCTCCTCAAGAAAAGTCTACCTAATCCTTCAGCCAAAATGAGGAAAAGATAGGGAGAGCAAGGGTCCCCTTGACGAAGACCACGTGTGGCTCCAAAAGGTTGCGAGGGAAGACCCTTGATTAGAACAGAATAAGAAGGCGTAGAAACACAACTCATGACCCAATCTATCCAGTCTTGAGAGAAACCAAAGGCTGCCATCATCTTTGACAAGAAACTCCACTCCACCCTATCATAAGCCTTGGACATATCCAGTTTAATGAACATTCCTTTATTACCATATTTTTGCATTGTATGGATTGCCTCCTGAGCGAGAACCACCCCATCCAAGATCTGTCTACCCTCTACAAAACCCCCTTGCTCTGAGGAAATGATGTTATGAAGGAGAGGTTTTAGCCGTTCAGCCATTATCTTTGTGATTATTTTATAAATCACGTTGCATAAGGCAATAGGTCTGAAATCAGAGATATGAGCCCCCTCCTCCCCTTTTGGAATTAAAGTGATGAAGGTATGATTTATTGCCTTAAGCATTCTTTTATTAGTTCTGGACTCCTCTGTGACAGCCAAAACATCCTCCTCCAAAGTATCCCAAAAGGCCTGAAAAAACTCAATAGGAAAGCCATCTGGACCTGGAGATTTGCCAGTGCTCATTCCAAAGACCACATTCTTCAGTTCATCTCTATCAATGGGTCTAAGAAGGGCCTGATTTTCTTCTTCAGAGATAACAGAGGGTATGACATCAATAACTTCATTTTGAGCCTCTACATCTTGCTCCATACTTTCCTTAAAAAGTTTAGAAAAATAATCCATTGAATGGGAATGCATACCAGGAAGAGTATCAAAGGAGTGTCCATTCTCATCTTGAAGGACTTCCATGTTATTCATCTGTCTCCTAGCACAGGGTGATCGATGGAAAATTTTTGTATTTCTATCACCTTCTAATAACCAAGTGTTTCTTGCTCTCTGTTTCCAGTAAGTCTCCTCTTGGTTATCAATGTCCTCAACCGCTTTGCGCAAGGCATCATCCTCGGTTTTGAGCTGCTCAGTAATTGTTCCTTCCCTGAAGTGTTTTTGAACCTCTTCCCATCTGGCCACCAAGGGAGCTCTTTGGAGCTGGAAATCTGACTTATTAGCTTGCCTCCACTGTTTCAGTTGAACTTTGACAAAATGAAGCTGTTTGTGGAATCTAAACATTGCTGTCCCAAAAGGTAGACGACCTTCTTCCCACCACTACGGAATTTTCTTTCGAAGATCCTCCTTTTGTAACCAAAAATTCTCAAATTTAAAAGGTTTGTGATGCTGCCCTGTCATAGTCCCTCCCTCCAACAAAATGGGAAAGTGATCTGAAACTGGGCCCTCCAAAATCTGGAATTTAATATTCCACTTTACAAATGCCTCCTCTGAGACTAGAAAATGGTCTAGCTTTACCTTCCTTCTGTGTGGCTCCCTCCTCTTGTTAGTCCAAGTAAAGTAGGTTCCAGGGCCTTTAATATCCACTAGGTGAAAGGCCTGGACTTGGGCAATCAGAAGCCGGTCCCCTGGATCCAAAACTGGGGTTCCACCTTCCTGATCTCGAGCGGATAATTTAGCATTAAAATCCCCAGCAATAATCCAGTCTAAATCTTCCCTTGAGGACCTCATGTTATGTACAACTTTCCATTGGAGCCTCTGGCCATCAAGGTTTTGAGCCCCATAAAAATTTGTGATTAAAACATGTTCAGCTGTGACATTATTCCTAAAATGAGATGTGAGAACACCCCTCCAAGCTATATGTTCTATTGCTGTCCATTCCAAGGGTTCCAAAGAGTAACAATCCCCCCGAGGCACCTTGGGCAGCCACATCCATATGACCAGCGCCCCTCCAGATTCTATTAACTGTTTTACACATAAGATCTAAAGACATTTTTGTCTCCTGGATAAGCAAAAAGTCTGTTTTACATTTTCCTAAGAGTCTTTGAACAACAGATTGATGGGTTCTACTGTTTAAACCCCTAACATTCCAAGATTGAATAATCATTGAAAACCTTGAGAGCAGTAAGAATCAATTGTCCTCACCGATCCTCCAGTGATCAGCTTGTCTCCTTGAACTGCTAGCAGGTCCTTATTTGATTTTCTGCCCGCTCCTTGAGAGTTGCTATTTTTGGATCTCTTTTCCACCTGAGTTATCCCTAGGGCTGGCCTTTCTCTGTTCTTTTTTGCAATTCCCATGCTGACATCCTTAATTACTGGCTGCGCTTGGGAGTGCACTATCAATGCCCCTGCATTCTCTGGCTGCGGTAACTCAGTGGACTCAATCACCTGTTCTAAGACAGGGGGAGATGAAGGAGAAGCATGAGTGTGGATGTTATTATCCTCAATATTCCCATCCACTCCTTCCATGACTTGATCCTCTTGATCCACTAGTGTCTTAAAAATTTCATATCTATTGGCTGGCTTGAGTTGTGATTGCTCCTTACCATTTTTCTTTTGCTTTCTCCTTCTTTTGGGCTGTTCAAAGCCATCTTTCTGAACATCATTACCCTGAGGAGTATTGGATGGTTCTTTGGCAAGAGTAGACTTACCCTCTCCGGGGCGATTTGGCATTCCAAGCGGGGCCTCCGTTTTTGTGTTCAAAATATTTGGACAAAACCGGGCCAAATGCCCATGTTTGTGGCAAACTCTGCATCTGAAGGGCAGAGCCTCATAATCTAACTGTTGGATCCAAGATAGTCCTGCCAGTTCAAGTTCCACCTCTGCTAGTAGAGGCTGGCTAATATCCATTTCCATGCAAATTCTTGCAAAGACAGGTTGTGTTACCTTCTATGGTGTCCTTGGAGACGCCCAGATGTCTACCGAGGGAGTTACCGATCATTTCCAGAACCTGCTCACCCCAAAACTCCATCGGAAGAGCGTACAACCGGATCCAAACCGGGACAGCCGTGGGTTCAATACGAGGATCGAAACCCACTCTCCGAGGGTTGAACAAATAACCCCGCCGGACCGTGGTTCCTCTTTTCTCGATTCAAACGCCCTGTTTCTATCGGCTAGAGAAGAAAAACTAACAATGAAATACCCATTGCTAATAAACCATAAGGAGTACTCACCATGAGGCTCCCGGCTCTGTCCGACCCAGGTATGCAAGAAATTCAGGGTAGGTCGGATACCCATGAATTTACAGAGCCAGATCATGGTTAGCTCTGTATATGATTGTGTCTTCGACCATCTTTGGTTCGATGACAATCTTGGGTCTTGAGGCGGATTGTGGGAGGCATCCATTAACTCGATGTGCTGTTGAACTCTTGCCAGCGTTCTTGAAGAGCGTATGAAGAGTATTTCTCTGAGCTTCATCATTGGAAGACGAAGAATTTTCTTTTAGCAATTCAGCGTAAGAGCTCTTTCTCCCAGAGAGAGGATCTGGAGGAGACCCCATTGGGCCCTCCTGGGGCAGCAGACGTTCCTTCAGATCCACAGTAACCAGAATAACACTACGGCAACCCACCTGATGCCCTGGATTTTCCTTCACTCCACAAACCCTAGAACATCGCCTGTCGCCTGCTCAAAAATTTTCCCACCAGTTCACAAATCATTTTCAAAGCGTTAGTGATAATTAAGTGGACCGTAAACACAGAAACATTGAGAATGGGAAATTTCATTACTGTGAAGTACACATACAGTACCATTCTACCGGAAAATGGCATACTGGTCTAGACTTACAAAAAAAAATTGTATTCTTTAGGAAAAGTCCTGGGAACATGAGAATGTTCCATGTACAAAGCAATATAGATGTAGGATTTGCTTCATGTTAACAAGGATCTTAGGTTTTGTTTCATGTTAACAAGGATTTGATAGGTCTGATAAGAACAGCGCAGTGGTTAGGGTTTTGGCCTCTCTTTGGGGATGTCCAAGGTTCAAACTATGGCGTACCCAGACGGGGATAGGCTGGATGGCAGCGGTCAAGTGTTTGCCAATTGGTTGCCCTTGTTCAATGCCCCTGAGGGTCGGGGACCCTTGACTTTGTCTAACCCAGTAGGCAAGGGTTTATAGTAGCAGCAATTAATGGTGTTACCGATTCTCCTATGTATATAAAAAAATTAAAACAGTAGTCTGATTTTAAGTCTTAAAATTTAACTATATACTTGTTTTATTCTTGCATTTTGTTGTTATTTACTTATATTCATTTTGGTTTCATCTTTGTTAGATGATATATTCCAGAAACTTCTAATCAACTCTATAAAACATTCATTAAGCATAAGGTCTAAGATCAGTGCCTAGTTTACTAGAAATAAGGTGAGACCATCTTTGTGTTGAAGTTATAATATGTTTCATGGCCAAGAGCCATCGTTGTATGATGTATTGGATAGGCATAAGTGCATTTCATTGTAAAATGTATTTCGTATTTTTAATATTTATTATGCAAGTTGATAGGTCTAAAGGCATTTCAGTGTACAATTTATTTATTATTTCATAATATTTTATTATGTAAGCCCAATGGGCTGTGGTTAACCTTGTTATGGTTAAACCCTAATTATTATTTGTAATTAACCTAAAGCCTACTTATAATGTTGGCTTAGGTTAAACTCTATGATGTAATTGGTGTTTTGGATACAGTTATAAATACTCCCCTCACACTTTTTATTTCTTATTGAAGTGTTGTGTAATATTATCTACAGATATAGTGATTATATATGGTGCCTATGGGTGTCTTAAATTCTTATGTTCCTCTTTTCTTTTTCGTCTCTTTATGCTTTTTGTATAAGATTTGAGTGAATGATTTGTTTGTCCGTTTCTGTAAAATATTGTGAATTCCAACTTGGTATTAGAGCTATCCAAGTTTCTCTTTGATATTGGTAATACAGGGTTTTTGAAAGGGCCCGAACCCTTTTACAAGTCTATATTGGTCTATCCAATCTTACATTCCGTTTTTCCTCTTACAAAAAACTTCAATACATATTGAAATCTTCATATACATTCTTACAACAACAAACCACAACTAATCTTCCTTTTATTTCGGCTACATCAAAAGTGCCAAAACTTTAATACATTTTCGGCGCATCAGATCTTCAGTTTATTATGGTACATAAACACTGCAACATAGTCCAACACATCTCTTTATGCTTTTTGTATAAGATTTGAGTGGATGATTTGTTTGTCCGTTTCTGTAAAATATTGTGAATTCCAACTTGGTATTAGAGCTATCCAAGTTTCTCTTTGATATGGGTAATACCAAGTTTTTGAAAGGGCCCGAACCCTTTTACAAGTCTATATTGGTCTATCCAATCTTACATTCCGTTTTTCCTCTTACAAAAAACTTCAATACATATTGAAATCTTCATATACATTCTTACAACAACAAACCACAACTAATCTTCCTTTTATTTCGGCTACATCAAAAGTGCCAAAACTTCAATACATTTTCGGCGCATCAAATCTTCAGTTTATTATGGTACATAAACACTGCAACATAGTCCAACACATCTCTATTGTGCATATTCCGGCGTAAACTGCTCCTGATATAGATAATCTAATTCATGCCTATTATAGACATTCTGAGGAACTCCTTAGCAACAGTCTTGGAAAACATCCATAGCAACAATCCTAGAAAATAGCCTTAGCAACAGTTCTAGAAAACTGCCTCAGTTGTACTTCTTGAAAACAACCTTAGCAATAATCTTGGCAACAGTCCTTAGCAACAATCCTAAAAAATAGTCGTAGCAATAGTCCCAAAAAATAGCCTTAACTACAATTCTGGAAAACATGCTTAGCAATAGTCCCAAGAAAATTGCTCCAGACACCTATTTCATATTATCATATATTACGCCCTGATATCAAATATTTCCCTTTCCACTAGCTGATTTACGTTTGGATGAACAGTATTCACGGGAATCCATATTTTGTCCTCTTCACGAAGAGCCACCCAATTAGCTAACCAATCCGCTAGAGCTATGCAAGTTATCCAAGTTCTTAAGAATATTGAAATTTTTCTGCTGCAATTCCTTCCCGCTTTTTTTGTTACCAAAGCATCTTTGATTCCCTGATCAGAAAACTTGATTTCAGTTTGGATGGCCACTCTATTCTCTCCCTTGGTTGTGGAAGGGAGGAAGACGAGCAACAAGAAAAAATTGAATTTGAAATTCGTTGGTTTGGAGCCATTTCTATTTTGCGCATGAGCGCACGCATGATTCGAACCACCTTCGGGTTTTACATGGGCTTGACGGTGCTCCTACAGGTGTGTCGGATTGTTTGACCCATGTCGGGGCTTTGACAAGGTTACGGAGGAGGTATGGTGTCCGGGGTGTCTTTGGTTCGAAATGGCGTATGGCCCCTTGTTTTATCCACCTTAATGGAAATGGAGGGACAAGTAGGGCTTGTCTTCTTTGCTTCCAGTAGTTCGTGTGGTGCAACGACATGCACATTGTCTTTTATAGCATGAGAGGGTGGAGGTTGTGCGTTCAGTCCTTTGTGGCGACCCTTTGTGGAGACAACGTTGTAGATTGATTCTTATACGGAAAGCCTATTGCTTTCGTTGTAGCAGAAGCCTGTGCATAGTTGGTTGTGGAGTTTTTTAGTGCTTGGAGATCGGGGGGTCAAATCCTGCCCCCTTCATTTTTAGCCCTTCTTGCTTCTGGGATGATGGTGTATGTGTAGAAGTGTCTTCAGTGCCTCAAGTGGTGTGTTGGGGCCTTGGCTAGCCCAAGGGTTTTGGGCAGATGGTGGCTCGTGTTTGAATCGCATGGAAGGTTTGGTTGGTGCTTTCAAAAACTTAATGAATTTGGGTTGACAATGTGGCTAACGTGGCACTATTGCTTGCCATCGAAACGACCTTTTTTGTATAAATATCTTTCTCAATCAAAACTAGCCGTGTGTCGCAATCTGAGTTAGTGAAAAATTAGTGGACCATACCAGTGAATATTGGATTGCCAAGTGGCAATAGACAATTGGCTCCTTTTTTTCTAAGGTTTGGAGATTTAATTTTTATTTTTTGTGGTTCATTAGGAAATCTTCCGGAGGCCAAAGCTTTCACATTCAAAAGCATTTTGAGCCCTTTTTTCTTCAAATCACACTATTTTTCGAGTTCTACGCATTAGGGGCATCGATTCACTGATCTGCTACAATGTTTAGGGTCAAATTGTGTAAGATGGACCACAAAGCTCTAGCTACTCGCCTTAATGGGCAAAACTATAGTGTTTGGTCAAATCAGATGATTGGACTGCAATGAAGTAAGAATCTATGGTGCATCTTTCAGGAGGATAAAGCTACTGTTCTTGATGATGAAACTCACCATCAAAAAGCAAAAGAGGCTCTAGGTCTGTTTTCCTTGCTAATTGAACTAGAGTTGCTTTTCCACATCAAAGATGAGAGTGACCCTATTAAGGTATGGTCAAAATTGCATGAACTTTTTGGAAAGGTTAATACTATTGAAGTAAGTCGCTTGGAATTAGAGCTTTCTTCTCTTAAGCTAGTTGAGTTTGATAACATTGAGGATTATATTGCAAGATTCAAGGCTTTGAGGGCAGATATTGCATCTTCTGGAGGCAAAAAGAAAGATGATGCAAAATGCGTTAAGATTGTCCTTGCTAATCTCTCCCCCTCATTTCAGATGTTGAACCTAATAGTTCATATGATTCCTATGTTTTTGGAATCTCAAAAGACTCTTACTCTTGATTAGTTCTCTCTCCTAGTTCACTTTTAGGTGGCAATGCGAAATTGTGGTGGAACTCCACAAATACAGGCTCAAGCAAAAGAATTCAAATCTAAGGAGGCTAAGACCTAGGGGCCTGAGGGCCAAGCTAAGTCTTCAAAGAAAATGAAAACCACATGTGGATGTTGTAAGAGGAAGGGACATCCAACAAAGAATTGCTTGCTGAAGATGCAAAGGATTGAAGTTGAGTTCTTGAAGTTAGGTGGACGTCTTCTAGATGATGAGGGAAATTCGGAAGGATCTATCTCAATTTGCAGAAGCTCACTAGAGCATCCATTATGGGGGGAAATGTATTATTGTCACAAATTTCTTCTCTCCTTGGCTCCTCACTTTAGATTATGGGGGGGTGTTGAATCATAACCTGCTTCATGGCCAAGAGTCGATATTGTGTAATGTATTGGATAGTAGACCTAAGGACATGTTATTGTACAATGTACTTACTATTTTGTAATATTTTATTATGTAAGCCCAAAGGGCCATGGTTAACCTTGTTATAGTTAAACCGTATTTATTGTTTGTAATTAACCTAAAGCGCACTTATTATGTTGTTTTCTGTTAAACTCTGATGTAATTGGGGTTTTGGTATTGCTATAAATACCCCCTCACACTCATTTCTTATTGTAGCGTTGTGTAATATTATCTATGGATATTGTGAATATTTATGGTGCATACAGGTCCCCCAACTTCTTATGTAACTCTTTTCTCTATCGTCTTTTAATGCTTTTTGTATAAGATTTGAGTGGATGATTTGCTTCTGTCCGTTTTTTGGAAAATATTGTGTATTTCAACTCCTTGTTTTACAATGGTTTGCATTCATGGCCTCGTGCAATAATAGTTCATGCCATTGAAAGCTAATTTTTTTTTGTTTCCTATTTCTTATTGGGAGAGATAGTGTTGGAATAGTTGTCTCCCTTGCCTTGGCTGTTTAGGTTGAAGCATAGTGAATCACAACTTTGGGAAAACTTGTCCACTTGGCCAAAAAAAAAAAGACATTAAAGAATTTTTTTTTTTAAATTGGTTTTATGGGATTGAAACTGGCCCCACCCATATTACATAATGACTACATATTGGTATTATATCAGCTTGGCAATTATCAAGATTTGAACCTGGGTCTCCTCCTTGAAAATTGAGGAATATAACTGGTTGAGCTAATGCTATTTGATATCGAAGAAAATAATTTAATTCACAGAAAATATATATTTAAAACAGAAATTAGAGAGCCAGGAAGTTGCTTTCCTTTCACAAAAAGGGTATAATTACAATTCTTTGAGGATGCAAGATATTTATATTCAATTTAAAATGAAAAATATGAGTACAAAACCTGAGCTTGTTCTGGTCAACAACAAAAACCAAACAATTATTTAAAATCCATTTTTAAATAATTTATTTTGAAGAGGAAAAGGTGGAATCATTTAACTAGGGAATATGAATTGGGGTACCCCTTAACCTATAATTTATCTGGGTATTTCATAATTAATTGAAGTAGAAATATGAGGATAAAAAGATTTAGTGATAACCGAGTGGACCAGAAACATAGAAACATTGAAAATGGGAAATTTCATGATAGTGAAGTACACATTGTACCATACTACTGGAAAATGGCAGACTGGTCCAGAGTTACAAAAAATTGCATTCTTGAGGAAAAGTCCTGTTAATATGGAATGTTCCATGTACAAAGAAAAATAGATGTCGGTTTTCCTTCCTTTTAATAGTGATCTGATTTAGGTCTTAAAATTTAAATTTATACTTGTAATATTCTTGCATTTTGTTACTATTTACTTATATTCATTTTGGTTTCAGCTTTGTTAGATGATATATTCTGGAATCTTCTAATCAACTCGATAAAGCATTCATTTAGCCTAAGGTTTAAGATCAGTGCCTAGTTTACTAGAAATAAGGTGAGACCATCCTTGCTTTACAATGGTTTGCATGCATGGCCTTGTGCAATGATGGTTGATGCCATTGAAAGCTAATTTTTTTCTGTTTCCTATTTCTTGTTGGCAGAGATAGCGTTGCAATACTTAGAAAATTTGGGCGGACCCAATCTATATGAAATTTGGACAGAATCATTTGGAAGACTGCACAAGAAAATTCACAAGTTAGAAAGATATGACTTACAGATTCTGTCGCTTTCTCACACAGGATATATCGATTGATGAATTGGAAACATCTCCTCTGCAGATTATCTGTTGTCAGAATCTTATTTTGAACTGCCAGCCAAAAGAAGAAAGCTATTTTTGGGGTTAAATTCTTTAACCAAATAATAGAAGTCGGAGTCCAGCCATTAAATCCTGAGTGGATTAGTTTATAGGCAGTTTTTACTTAATAGATCCCACTTGTAGTTTTGCCCCAAATCATCTTGTCTCTTCCTCCCCCTGGAATGATCGGGAACACCCTTAAAGCATCATTGAGTTTGGTCAGGGCCACCTTATCTTGCTCTGAAGGATTTTGAACTGTGATTTTCTTCCAAGAGGAAGTTTCTTGTGCTACAACAAGAAAATCCCCTACTTTTCCTCCCATTTCCTTTGAAAGTTTGTGTTGGAGGACCTAAAGGTCTAAGTTATCTTGCAGAGGGCCTTCTTCCAACCATGGATCTTGCCAAAAGTCCACTTGTCTTCCATTACCAATTCTCCATCTGATGCCTTTCCTGACTACCTCACGACATTCGAGCAAACAATTCTAGAAATAGGATCCTCTAGGGAGATTATCAGCTTTCAGGAAGTCTTGATTATTTTTGATATATTTTGCCTTAAGAAGTTTTACCCATCCCAATTGATCATTATTGACAAATTTCGAGACCTGTTTGCCAATCAGAGCTTGGTTCATTTCTTTCATTCTCTTCAGACCCAGAACCCCTTGATCTTTGCTTGCACACACCTGATTCCATGCTACCAATGGAATTCTCTTTCTCTCCTCCGAACCTGACCACAAGAAGTTGCGCTGAATTTGCTCCAGAGTAGCTCGGACCTTTGCAGGAATTCTAAATAGAGACATGCAATAGATTGGAATGCTCTGTAAAGTAGTTTGAACTAGTAAGGCTTTTCCTGCGGAGCTGAGAAGGTTGCCCTTCCACCCTGCTAACATTTTGGAGATCCTGTCAATGACTGAGTTCCACAAAGTAGCCTTCATTCTTCCTTCGAACATAGGCATGCTTAGATAAGTCGTCGGTAAAAGCTCCTTTCCACATCCAAAGAGGTTAGCTATTCTTTCCTTCCTCCCACCAAGCGTGTTAAAGAAATAGATGCTACTCTTCTTATAGTTTATGTACTGTTTTGCTTCCGTCTCATACTTGGTTAGAATTCTCTTCAGCTTCCTAGCCTAAGGCACCGAGGCTTTGGACACAATGATCGTATCATCCACGAACTGTTGGTGAGACACTGGCTCTGTTGTTGAGGCTGGTTTGAAACCTTCCAATCGACCTTCTGACACAGCTTCTGAAATGTTCCTACCCAATGTTTCCGCTAAAATAATAAACAAGCATCGAGACAAAGGATCTCCTTGTTGCAGCCCCCTTTCACTCTTAAAGTAACTGGAGGGTGACCCATTCACCATGACAGAAAATCTTGTGGTAGAGATATAACTAAAAATCAACTTAATCCACTAGGGACAAAAACCAAACTTACCCAAAATCTTGGTGAGGAAACGCCATGATAACCGGTCGTAGGCTTTATTCATGTCTAGCTTTAGTAACATACCTTCTTCCTTACTAGCCAACCATTGAATGAATAACTTCGTGATTTGTGATGATACCATCCAGTATTTGTCGCCCTTTCACAAAACCTCCTTGGTTCATATCATTGATGAATGGCAGGATAACCTTCAACCTATTGGCGATTGTTTTCGTGAGATTCTTCATCAGAGTGTTACATAAACTGATAGGGCGGAAACTGGAAAATTCCATTGCTCCCACTAGTTTAGGGATGGGGACTAAAAATGTAGCATTAACTCCTTCTGGGATTTCCATGTCCTTTTGAGCCTCAATTATAGCTTCCACTACATCATTTCCTAGGATATCCCAAAACTTTTGAAAGAAAGCAGTGGGGAAGCCATCCGGTCCTGGGGAGCTGTTACCATCCATGTCGAAAACCACCTTCCTGATTTCCTCCTCTGTAAAAGGGCTGAGTAAAAATCCATTAAGATTCTCAGTGACAAGGGGTGGAATGGCTGCCAACAAAGAGTCCTCTTCTACAATAGTAGGATTTACATCTTCTAGCAATGATTTAAAGAACTCGGCCGCTTCCCTCCTTATGTCTTCCATATCTTTGGTGTTAGACCCATCGACCATCTTGATCTCCTTAACTTTGTTAGTACTCCTGTGGCGAAGAGTAAAGACATGGAAGAACTTTGTATTTCTGTCACCCTCCTTCAACCAACGCAGTCTAGATTTCTGCCTCCAGAAGGTTTCTTCAAATCCCAGCACCATGTGGTATTCGGCTAACAGCTCCCTCTCCTGGTTTCTAAGATCTTCTGTAAGCTGATCTAACTTCAGCTTCTCCTGCAGTTCATTGATCTTGTCTTTTAGTTCTGCCTTTTTTGCGAAAATATTGCCAAAGGAAGTTTTGTTCCACTCTCTAATGTTAGCCTTCACATTCCTCAGTTTACACGCCACTTGGGCCGGTTTCGAACCATTATACTTTTTGTCCCACCATTGGGCAACCAGATCCTTGAGATCCTGGTGTTGGAGCCACATAAGTTCGAATCGAAAGGGTCTGATGTATTTTTTCCTAGAATCCTCCCCAGTTTCCCACATAATTGGGTCGTGGTCAGACCCGATTCTTGGTAGTGCTGTTAATGAAGAGTCCCCAAACCTCTCCAGGCATTCCTGAGAAAGAAGAAACCTATCTAATCTGATCTGAATTTGGTTTTCCTTCGGTCTTTTGTTAGACCATGTATAGGAGAATCTACGCAGGTCCACATCCATTAGTTCATGTTGATCAACAAAATCTCTAAACTCGTAGATATCAACGGTTATTCTTTGAGAGCCCCCAAATTTATCTGCAGGATTAAGGTAGCAATTAAAATCCCCCGCCACACTCCAAGGGTAGTTGGGGACCGTCTCCCTCAGTTCAGCTAGCTGACCTCAGAGAATCCTTCTCAGTCCTTGTCTAACTGGAGCATATACATTTGTTAAGTTCCACTCTTCCTGCGTGGTTTTATCCAAACATAGGAGACAAATAAACCAACCAGACATCAAAATCACTCTACTATCAATCACATTCTTGTTCCACATAACCAACAACCCTCCTGCTGTTCCAGTGGCCTCTTGGGCTACTACTTCAGCTTCTCGCCAAGTCCTATTCTTAAAAGGGATCACTCTACTCTCCTCCATTTTAGTTTCTTGTAGTAATATCATATCCGGTTTGTGTTCTTGTCTAAGAGCATACAGAGCTCTCATTTTTGCAGGATTGCTCCCGTGTATATTCCATGATAGAATCTTCATTTATGGGCTTTGGATCCCCGAGCCTTCGCCCTAAAGTGTAATATTGCTTGAGTGCTAGCAGCCACTCCTCGCTCGGCTTCTTTCTGCCTTAAGGCAACATTGCTAGGTTTCCCTCTTCCTACCGAACCATATCCCCATACATCCGCTTTAGGCGAGGGTTCCTTGGGTTTCACTTGGCTTCTGGTCACCATCTTTGATGGGTTAGTCTTGGCATTTGGGGTAACAACCTGGATCTCCGGGTTAACTGGTCTTTCTGATAGTGGAGATGATTCTGTGCTCTTAGCTGCTTGATTAGTAGTTTTTTTTTTCCCTGCTTTGGGGGTACACAGATCTTGGTGGTTCACCTCTACCTCCTGAGTATCCTTGCCTGTCTTATCAGTTTCCTGCTCCTTCCTCTGATTTTACTTCTCTAAATCCTTCTCTTGGGTCTCCTCTACCTCAGATTCCACTTCTTGGCTATCCATCTGATCTCCCTTTAGATGATTTAATGCATCAAAACTGTTCTCCACTGGGATGTTGATCTCCTTGGAATTTCTTCCCATAAATTCCTCTGCAGTACAGGGGACCACTTCCATCGAGCCTCCATAGGTCTCCCGTATTACCCAATCGAACTTACTTGCTCCAGGGCGTTGATCTATGTGGTTTTTTTCCTTTGTGATTTGGTTTTGGGGCCTGCTGCATCACCTTTGGAGCAGGTTGTACTTGAGGGTTCCCACCAGAGGGACCAGCTCCCTTGTGAGAGGATTGCGGGGCATAGGTATTTCTGGGAGGAGGGTTATAACGTTGCCTCTTTCTGACATTAGGCCGAAAGGGGTCTCGGATATTCGGATTCCAAGCCCCACGTCCTTGAGGCCCATGTTGGGCAGGAATGGAGACCTGTGGGGGAGGGATATTATTCTGGGTTTGTGGAATAGTATTTTGGGGTGGGGGCTGGTTCTTGGAAAGGCAGTGGATACCCTGGTGCCCTACCTTCATTTAATAGAGACATATTTTCATATTCAAAGTCCTGAGTATGAAGGCCATACATAGACGACAGTATAATAGATTTAGGGAGTTCTTTACTCAGGTCCGCCAACACACACATGTGAGCAGAAAGAAGTCTTGTTCTGCTCAAGGTTGCAGGATCGATAGCTACTAGTTCCCCAATCTCTGCAGCTATCCCAGCCAAGATTTGCTCATTCCAGCAAAGCAGAGGTAATCCCGACATCTTAACCCAAATAGGAGCCAAATCCAACACCTGGGTCTTGGGGTTGAAATCGGGGGTCCAACGCTTCAGATACAAGCCCCTTTTCCCAAAAAACCAAGGACCTCCTTGAAGAATCCTTTCCATGTCTTGGTCACATTGAAATGTCACCAAAAGGAAACTCTTGGGTAAAGCCCTAATCATCATATCGGCCCTTGGCCGCCATTTTTGGACGGCCCATATCCTTATGACTTCCAAGTCCGTCCGAACCCCCATAAATTTCGCCACCAGAGACGTTCTGCCCTCCATAGCCACATGCTGAGCTAGGGTATCCGGGATGTCCAGCCTATCATTGATGGGTTTTAGATTAAAACAAGTCGGACAGTTTTTGCTTACCACGAAGAGCATTAAGATAAGATGGTCTCCAGTTGTCAGGTTTCTCTTTGTCTCCCCTTTGGGTCTTCCCTTGATCCTGATGCACAGAGTCCTGGTCCCCATCAGAGATATCTTCGACCGCATCCGCCCAACGCCTTGGGTCCGGTTCCAACGGAATTTCCTTGTCCACATCCTCCGCCTGGGGCCCTGCTATCTCACCAGAGCCCCCACCTGCTGCGCCTGTTGTTCTGCCATCCGAAGCCCCACACCTAGGGTTTGCCGCCCCTAGACCTCTCGCTCCTCCTCCTTGTTGCTCCATCGACATCAGTCCTACAATTTTTTTTTTTTTATATATAAAATATATAATAACCACATGTATTTTTATTTTTTATTCTTTTTTTTTTTAAATAACTATATATATATATATATATATATATATATATATATATATATAAAACTTATACTTAATGTTTTAGAAATTATATCAACTTGAATCGAGAGCACTAATAAAGGCATATCAAAATCAATAGTTAAAATTTCAACCTTGATTCTAAACCAAAACAAAAATCCTCCGAAATGAGTACAAGAAGGACACTTAACCCCCATATAAGCCTCAAATGCAAATGGAAACTGCAAAGCGAACTCGAGTGGAGAAATCTATTGGCACTCAAATAATATGAAAATCCCGAGAAACACTCAAACAAGGATTTTCAATCAAACCAAACGTCAAACTTTCAAGAACTCAAGACCTCACGAAATGAGGAACCTCGGAGTCCCCCTGGCGAGCCCATGATTAGGGTTCATTAACATGCTTGCCCAAAGACAACCGAAATCCGAAAAACCAAAATTTTAAAAGTGGGTCCCCAAGCTTTGGGGCTAGTTGTGGAGCAGCCACAACACAACTTTAAGCAATGCTCAGGATGGAGTAATGCTGTGGCATCAACTCCCTAGGGCATATGAGTGAAAAAGGATTGAAAACTCTGCATGACCGAGGTATGTTGTCTGGGATTAAGTCTTGCAATTTAGACTTTTGTGAGCACTGTATTTTTGCCAAACAAAAGAGGGTTTGATTTATTGCAAGTCCTGGTAAGATTTCTGATTTTTTGCAACTTATACATTTTGATATATTTGGACCGGTCCCCACTCGGTCCTTAAAGATTCTAGATATTTCTTGACATTTATAAATGATTATTCTAGAAGAGTGTGGGTTTATTTTCTAACAAAGAAGTCGGAAGCCTTGAAAAAATTCAAAGAGTTCAAGGCAAGAGTAGAGAAAAGTTTGGGCAAGCCTATTTTATGCTTCAGGTCAGATAATGGGGGAAAATATTGCTCCAAGGAGTTTGATCAATTTTGTACATAGGAAGGGATTAAGCACCAGAAGACTGTGCCATATACTCCACAACAAAATGGTGTGGCTGAGCGGATGAATCGCACAATCATGGAACATGCAAGAAGCATGCTCAACACATCTAGGTTGGAGAAAAGGTTTTGGGCAAAGGTTGTTAATACAGCTGCTTACCTTATTAACAAGTCACCTATAGCTGCGTTGGATGGACAAATTCCGGAGGAGGTTTGGTGTGGTAAGCTTGTTAATTACTCTCATTTGCGTACCTTTGGTTGTGATGCTTTTGCCCATGTGCCAATAGAAAACAGGTCCAAACTTGACCCAAAGTCAAGGAAATGTGTTGTTCTCGGCTATGGAGATACAGTGAAGGGGTATAGACTGTGGGATCCTACTGCCCACAAAGTAATATTTAGCCGAGATGTTTTTTTTAATGAAAAGTCCATGCAAAGGAAGGAGGTATAGCAAACACCTGAAGTTGTACCCGTTGAAGTAGATATGAACAAAGCTGAAAATGAAGATAAGGTTGTTGAAGTTTTTGATTAACATGTAGATCAACAAGTTCAGTAGCCTGAACAGGCACAAGATCAAGAGCCACAACCAACAGAACATTGGGTTAGAAGATCTACACGTTCACAAAAACGTCCGAATAGGTATTCTCCTGATTTTCAATTCTCTTTTGCTTTGTTATATGATGATGGTGAGCCTAGCTCATTTCAGGAAGCTGGAGAATCTAAGAATGCAAATAAGTGGAGGAAAGCCATGGAAGAGGAGATGGAATCACTATGGAAGAATGAAACATGGGAACTTGTGGATCTTCCACCTGGAAGAAAGGTTGTTGGTAACAAGTGGGTGTACAAAGTAAAGAAGAACAATGGTTGTCGGAACGATGTAAAACTCGCTTTGTGGCAAAAGGTTATGTGTAGAAGTTAGGTATAGACTTCAATGTATTTTCTCTCTAGTTGTGAAGCTGACTACTGTTAGAGTTTTACTTGCACTTGTGGTAGCACAGGATTTAGAGCTGGAGCAACTTGATGTAAAAATTGCTTTCTTGCATGGTGATCTCGAGGAGGAGATTTATATGGATCAGCCTGAGGGCTATGAAGAAAGAGGCAAAGAGCATTTGGTTTGCAGACTTAAGAAATCTCTGTATGGATTGAAACAGGCGCCAAGGATTTGGTACAAAAAATTTGACACCTTCATGAAGGGCCAAGGTTTTAGCAAGAGTGAAGCTGGCCATTGTGCATACTATAAGAGTTTTAATGATGTCAGTTTTATTATCTTGTTGTATGTTGATGATATGCTAGTTGCAAGCCCTAGCATGAAGAAAATAAGTGATCTTAAGGCTCAGATGGCTAGGACGTTTGATATGAAGGATTTAGGAGCAGCAAACCAAATTTTAGGGATGAAAATACATAGGGACATAACAGGACGGAAGATCTGATTATGTCAAAAGACATATAGAAAAGATTCTGCAGCGCTTCAATATGCAAAATGCAAAACCAGTCAGTATCCCACTTCCTCCACACTTCAAATTGCCTTTCGAATAGTGTCCTAGAACTAAAGCAGAGAAGACAAGCATGTCTTGTGTACCGTATTCATCTGCAGTAGGAAGCCTCATGTACGCCATGGTGAGCACCATATTGGATACTGCCCAAGCAGTGCGAGTAGTCAGTCGGTACATGGCGAATCCTGGTAAGGAGCATTGGAATGCAGTGAAGTGGATATTTAGATATTTAAAAGGTGCTTCAGATGTTGCCATTTACTTTGGATCAGAAGATTTGCAAGTTAAAGGTTTTGTGGATTCTGATTATGGTGGAGATAGAGATGGGCAAAAGTCCACTATGTCAGAGAATGAACATCATTTCATTAATCAGACATTGATTAAATAGTACAGATGTTGCCAGGATTAGTCCGTGGAATCCGGATCTAATCAACTGGAATAACCCAATAATAATAGGATGTTCGAACAATATGAACAACCCTGGAACAATAATGTAATAATCTAACAAATATATGCTAAATAAAAATATACGCTAACATCCCCCCTTTATTACATTATTTTGCAATACATAGAGAGCTGCAAAACATCTCAAATTTGACACGTGCAAGTGCCTTAGTGAAAATGTCTGCAACTTGAGCATCGGTGGGAATGTACTGAAGCTGAATTCGGTGCCTTGGAATTTCGTCTCGAATGAAGTGACATTGTGTGTCAATGTGTTTGGTTTTTTCATGATGCACTGGATTCTTAACAAGGTTCAAAACACCTTGGTTGTCGTAGAACAAGTGGATTGGAGATTTGGATGGATGACCCATACTTGTCAAAATGCGACGCAACCATATCACTTCGCACACAACTTCACGTGCGGTGCGATACTCTGCCTCTGTAGATGAGATAGCAACCACATGTTGCTTCTTGCTGTGCCAAGAGACAGGACCGGATCCAAGATGAAATATATATCCTGAAGTTGACTTACGATCATCATATGATCCGACATAGTCGGAGTTCGTGTATCCTTGCAAGAAGAATTTATCATTCTTCTTGTATTCTAGGCTATTTTCCATTGTACCACGGACATAGTGAAGAACACGTTTTGTTGCTTTCCAATGAGTAGTCTTAGGTTCCTGCATGAACCTCGAAAGATAGTTGACAACAAATACGATATCTGGCCTAGTATTAGTCAGATATATGAGACTCCCAATTAGCTGTCGATAGAGAGTACCATCTACCTGAGGTGAATCATCATATCGCGATAACTGAAGTCCTGATTCCATCGAAGTTGCCATTGGCTTGCAATCAGTCATGCGATATTTTTCTAACAATGTCTTGGCATATATTTTCTGAGACACCTTGATGTAGTGCTCCTTCTGGCTCACTTCCAGACCAAGACAATAATGGAGAAGTCCAAGATTTGTCATATCAAAAGATTTACTCAAATCTCTTTTGAAAACAAAGATCATTGTTTCTGAACTCCCTGTAATGATCAGATCATCAACATAGAGTACAAGCAACATTATTTCAGAACCTTTTTTCTTGAAATAGAGGTTTGCATTTGACGGACATCTCTTAAATCCATGCTGCAGGAGGTGATTATCCATTTTTATATACCAAGCTCGAGGAGCTTATTTTAACCCATACAAGGACTTGACCAATTTGCACACTTTTTGCTCTTGGACTTCCACTTCAAATCCTTTAGGTTGTGTCATGTAGACTTCCTCTTGGAGATCACCATTGAGGAAAGCACTCTTGACATCCATCTGATGAACTTTCCACCCATATTGTGCTGCCATAGCACAAAGAACTCGAATGGTGGTCATCCGAGCAGTAGGTGCAAAAGTTTCCTCATAGTCAATGCCTTCCTTTTGCGCATAGCCCTTTGCAACAAGACGGGCCTTATGCTTATCAATTGACCCATTTTCCAGCCAATGGGCTTCTTTTCGTGTGGCAAATCGACAAGCTCCCAAGTTTTGTTCTTTTTCAGAGACTTATACTCAGCATCCATAGCAGCCTTCCATTGTGGCTCACTAAGGGCATCTTGTACAGAAGTAGGTTCATGTTCATTCAGTGAAGACATAAACACCTTGTCATCATCCACGTCCATATCCTCTGTTTCTCTCTCTGGATCTACTGAAAGCTCCTCGAAAGATTGACAAAGATCATCAACCTCAGTACTCTCTGTTGCTGCTCTATCCTGTCGAGCCATACTACGAGTACGAGGTCTATCCAAAGTCAAATATGGTGGTGTGGATAACTTTGAGTCTCTGATAGTACTTGTATACCATTTTGGATTCTTCTTCTATGGTGAAGAAGAAGAAGAACCTCCAATCTGTGGTGACGAAGGAGACTTCTCGATTTTAGATTCCACAAGATCTAGGTATACATCAGATGTGCTTTGTGATGTGAAAGCCTCATCAAAAGCAACATCTCTACTGACATGAATCTTCTTGGTCAAAGGATCAATCAAACGATAACCCTTAGAGTGCTCATCATAGCCAAGAAGAACACATTTCAATGTCTTCTCATCTAGCTTCTCCCTTTTCTCTTTCGGTATGTGCATAAGAGCTTTACATCCAAAAATGCGTAGATGAGAGATGGAGGGTTTTCGACCACTCCATGCTTCCTGTGGAGTTATTCCTTTGAGGGCCTTTGTGGGTGCCCTAGTCAACGGATATACTGCAGTGGTGACAACTTCTGCCCAAAATTGTTGCCCTAGACGAGCTCCTGTGAGCATACAATGAACCATTTCCATGATGGAACGATTCCTCCTTTCAGCAACTCCATTTTGCTGAGGAGTGTAAGCAGTAGTTAACTGTCTCTTGATTCCATGTGCAGTCAAAAATGCAAAAAATTCTTTAGAGGTGAACTCCCGCCCTCGATCTGAGCGGAGGGTCTTTATAGAAGTCCTTGAATCCTCAACAGATTTCTTGAATTGCTAGAAGAAACTAAAGGCTTCAGATTTCAGATGAAGAAAG
This sequence comes from Wollemia nobilis, assembly GCA_028583015.1. NCBI lineage: Eukaryota > Viridiplantae > Streptophyta > Pinopsida > Araucariales > Araucariaceae > Wollemia > Wollemia nobilis. Next base: position 5,190,198 of record JAQPPZ010016944.1, on the reverse strand, counting down.
AAAACCCACATCCACAAACAACTGAAAATACCTCTTCCCCCCACAACTGTTTGGTGTGAAAGGACCGCACAGATCGGTGTGAATTAACTCCAGAGGTTTCTTTGCTCTTGTAGAGCTCTTCTCAAAAGGTACTCTATGTTGCTTTCCTGCCAAGCAGTCAGAGCACACTGGCAATGTAGAGGAAAGGGAAGGAAGACCCTTTACCATCTCATACTTAGCTCAAGTAAGTAGCCAAAACTAAGATGCCCATATCTCTTATGCCATAGGGAAGTTGCCTCCTTTGTAGAGACTGTCATGGCAACATGAGGAGTAGAGATAGCATCTAAGGCAAATAAGCCATGCTTATAGGAAGCTGTTGCAATGTTCTTACCCCTCCTGGTAATAGAGCAACACTTCTTGCCATCCTCAACACGAAAATTCACAACCATATCTTTATCTAGAATTTGTGTGACTGACAACAAATTGTTCGCCAATCCTGGAACATAGAGGACTTTTTCAATCTGACACTTGCCATCAGGAAGAGTGACTGAAACTGTACCCTCTCCCTGAACCTTGTAGGTTTTGTCATCAACAATAGTGACAGGTTTGCCCTCCTTGGCCTCATATGTTTCAAACCACAATTTGTCGCTAGTCATGTGCTTACTGGCGCCAGAATCGACATACCATACAAGATCCTTCTACTTGGAGGTTGTGGTAGTCATGAGCACCTTGTGTGCCCACTCAGAATCGGAGTCGGATTCTTCAACAACAACATTCACCTTGGGTTGCTTGTTCTTGTTTTGTGGTTTGTTATGGCCTTTGTTCTTAGGTTGCTTGTTCTTGTGCCAACACTTGTTTGTGTCATGGCTGTCTTTGTCACAAATTTTGCAATAGCGTTTTGTCTATTGAGGTTGTTTTCCCTTTGAATCCTTGTGAGAATTTTCTCCCTTCTGAAAATTACCCTTCTTCTTAGAACCCTTCCTGTTCGAATAGAGCGCTGTATTAGAAGATTCATCTCTTAGAAGTTGGCGAGCCTCTTCTTCTTGAAGCATATTCAACAAAGGTAACTTTTCTCTGTGACACCTGAAGGGAGGTGATCAACATCCTGTAAGAATCAGGTAAAGTTCTCATTATTACTGAAGTAAGAAGCTTATCTTCTACAAGTTCTCCCAAAGAATTCAATTTTCCTTTCAACTCAGATACTTTGCAAAGAAGGTTCAACTGTCTTACCCTGCTTCATACTCAAACTGTGAATTTGAGATTGAAGGTAAAGAATGGTGGAATCATTCTTTCCCTCATAAATGGTTTGAAGGGCATCCCATGCCTCTTTACCATGTTCTTTGTCAGCTATGTGAGGTTGAACTTCATCTGAAACAACAAGTAGGATGAGCACTCTTGCCCTGCTATCTTTCTTGTCAAATGCTATCTGATCAGCAGTTGGAGGTGTAGCTGCTGTTGATCCAGCTGCTGGTGAAGGTCTTGTTGTTCTGCCAGAAATAACATCCCATAAGTCTTCCATGACAAGGATAGCCTTCATCTTGTTTTTCCATGGTGTGTAATTAGGACCTTTTAATAACTGATGAGAATCAGTCATTAACTTAGCAGCCATAGTGAGGGTTCCTTATATCACCAATTGGTCCCCCTTTCTATATACCTTTGCCAGGCCTTTATACCGAACTTTTCAAAAAAATACCCGCCCTTTTGTGAGGGAGACTAGGTATTTTAGAGATCAGAACGATAAGTGGAACATAGGCGGTACTGAAAGGGAATCGTCTTGTTGATGACACCTACCATAGAAGGTCGTCAATCCTCATGTGTGGGGCGTAACTTCCCCTAAACACTTCGGATATCAGAACATTCGTCAGGATTTACGTCTAAACACAAGAACGATTAGGGTAGTGGAATGGAGTTAAAAAATAGCAAAAATTGGTAGACTTATATCTCCCCGACGATTGATAGAGAACAAGCTCAGACATCGTTGTTGCAGCTATGTTAGGCGACAAATACAGTAGCCCAAAGCACGACAACATTACCTATAAGTGTGGGCCAGAGGTATCGTAGCGGTGCAATTGAATTGCACGGATGGGTTTCAAATTTTGGAACTTAGGAGTGCTTTGTTTTTACTTAATGAGGTAGTGTAGATGTAAAGGAAAATGCATCATACATCAGAAAGCATCCAAAAATGAAACTAAGGTGTCGGTTTCCACCGAAAATGCACCTTTTACAATATGCCAATTTTGAAGAAATGCTGAAAATTTTTCTCACTCTCCCCCCTTGTTTTAGTTTTGAAGAATTGTGCAATGAGGAAAAAAAAAAAAAAATCCCCCCTTCACTTATGAAGCATGTAGAAAAAAGAATGCTCCCCTTTTTAAGTTTGAAAAAAATTTCCCTCCAATGTTTTAAAAAAATAATTAAATTTTAATTAAATTTATTTTTCTAAAAAAGAAGTATTTTATAGATTTTTTAAAAATAATTCCCTTTTTAAGAAAAATTAAAAAAATATATTTAATTAAACAAAAAATATTTTTAAAAAAACATTAGAAAAAAAAATTATCAAACAAAAAAAATATTTTGTACCTGGGGGGTCGACGGGGATTGAATCCCCCGACCTCGAGCTGCTGCAAAGCCTTGGCGCTCGACCACCAACCGGCCGAGCTATCGCCTCGACGATAATCAAAGGGAAATACCCTTTACTTAGGGAGATGCGTCAGCTCCCTCCTGCGAAGCGACGCCTCCCTCCGCTGGTGGCGCCCTCGACCTCCAGTGGTGCCCGTGGCGCAATTGCTTGTCTTGGTGGCGCTCGACGAAGCTGGTGGCGACTACGGCGAACAGGGTGCACAGGGTATGGTTAAAAAAAAACCAATTACTCCTGCTACTTCTGCTTTAAACAGCCCTCACGCAATCAATCAGAAACAATCTCATGCAAGGTGGTTTTACAAAACGGTCTCTCACAAGACACCGCCATTCGCAGCAAAAATGAGGTGCTTGTCGACGGCAAAATGATTTCAGAGAACGATCTCACTCCAGTCGAGAAGGAAACCAAAAAATTGAACCAGCCAAATTGCTCCAAAATCTTTGTAGAAGATGATTATGCAGCCTGATCGTAGATCTATCGTCAGGATTCAAAACGAAAAATCGATGAAGGGAGGCTCCGCCATCAGTTTCTGTCGCCTCGCATTGTTTTTTTTTTTTTTTTCTTTGGTTTGAAGGCACATGCGTGGGAAAATTGACATTTTAGGCTTTAAATTGAATTGAACACCAATAGCCTAATGTCTCCTCTCGGTGAGACTTTGCCCGAGAGGACAGAGAGATGCCCACGCGAGGAGGCTAACCTTTGTCCACGTGGCAGTCTCCTGTAGAGCGCCAAACGTCCAAGTTTTGTCCACGCGTCTGTCCAATCACCTTGTCTATCGCATCTGTCCAATCCACGTCACCTCTAGGTCGCCCAGTCGTGCTAGTCTAGTCCCTCCAGGTTGACCGGTCGCGTCCGACTTGCCACGTGTCTGTTAGGGTTAGGTTGTGTCCTATCCTCGCCAAGATCTAGTTCGTCTCCGTTCAGTGGCTGAGCTGAGCAGATCCTAGTGATAGTCATCTCTCACCCGAAGTCGAGTCGTCCTTGGGAGTCATGCCCGAGATGTAGGTCCAGGCCTGCCTCGGGATACGCACTCCTACTGTCTCGGTTAGTGCCCGAGATCACAGGCAAGATCTAAGCCAGCAAAAAACTCCAAAATCTGCCCGAGGCTCTGATACCATGTCAGAGAATGAACATCATTTCATTAATCAGGCATTGATTAAATAGTACAGATGGTGCCAGGATTAGTCCGTGGAATTCGGATCTAATCAACTGGAATAACCCAATAATAATAGGACGTTCGAACAATATGAACAGCCCTGAAACAATAATGTAATAATCTAACAAATATATGCTAAATAGAAATATACGCTAACACACTATAGGATATGCTTTCATTCTTGCTGGTGGAGCTGTGAATTGGACTTCTAAGTTGCAATTTGTGGTGGCTTTATCAACCACTGAAGCAGAATATGTTGCAGCAACTGAAGCCAACAAAGAGGCAATTTGGCTAGAGCGATTCTTGGGTGACTTCAAGATAATGCAGGGGAAGATTACGTTGCATTGCGATAGTCAAAGTGCTCTTCAATTAGTGAAGAACCCAACATTCCATGATCACACCAAACACATTGATGTTAAGTACCATTTTATAAGAAACATGGTAAAAGAAGGTAGGATCCTGTTGGAGAAGATTGATACTGAAGTGAATCCTGCAGATATGCTTACAAAACTGGTCAAGAGAGAGAAGTTTGAGTTAAAACTTCACTGGACATGCTGAAAACGTGATAAGGGCAGTATTGGGCAATTGGCACTTGGATGGAAAACAAAGGCAAAGAATTCCTGTATATCAACTTCAAGTGGGAGAATGTTAGGAGGTGAAGTCAATATCCAAATCTCCGATGTTCTTCAGCAGAGTGGTGCTTGGTGGAGCTTTAAAAATGCTTTTGCTTTAAAGTTGTTTTTTGCTTTAAAGCTGCTTTTTGCTTTAAAAGCTGTTTTTTGCTTTAAAAGTTGCTTTTGTCTTTAAAGCAACTTTTGTTATAGAAAGCAGTTGATAAAAGTTGTTTTTTTTAATAAGGTGCTTTTATCTGGAATGTGCCACGGCTTTTTTGGAATCTTCTTTTGTATTTCTATAAAAAGGGGAATGCCCCTTGCATTATGACAGAGAGCGAATGTATGAAATCAGCTGAGAATAATAAAAGAAGAAAAGTTGCCATTGCCCCATGGTTTTACCTGCACATTGCAGGGTTTCCACTTAAAATCTTGTGTACTGTTTATTGTTGTTTATGCTTGCTTGCTTTTAATTTTCTAACAACTTGCAAAGTAGATAGTAAAAATGCTGAATAGAAATGACACTTCATATTTTCGGTGCCTTGTAGATAACATTGCATCTAAGACTTGGTCGATAGTGGTAGAATCATGTACAAAGTTTCCATTTCCTCTTTCTCAGCTGCATACCCAATTCCCCATCAGAACATCTACTCTGCGCCCTTTGACAATCATTCTTGTAGGAAGAACTAACTGCAAGAGATCTTTGCTAACTGTAGACGACACCTGTTTTCCCTTTTAAAAAATGTTGATTGTCCTAAAATTTATGGGCCCTCTTATATCACTACAAGCTACCTGGGCTTAAAGCATCTATAGAATTTAATTTCATTTTTGAGAAGATCCAAAAAAATGCTGGTTAGTAGTCTATCATATCTTGTCTACCATTTCTTGCTTCATTGTTCTCTTTTAGCGTCATATTATTTAAATTTTGCAACTATCATATCAGATCTCATGGTTTGAACATTGAAGATGAGAGTTAAAATGTTTTGTGGATCAGCCAGCTGAAGTTCTATAATTTTGTGTGGAGTGTAAAGAGAAAAGTTGGAGAAAAAGAGAAAGAAAGTGTGGAAATATTGGAAATCCGATGGCTAAATATCCATCATACGGAATCTACTGAAGCAAATGAAAGAGGTGTTTTTAAACGTTGAGCAATCATATGTGTATAGAACTTGCTATGCACCTACAAAAAGGTTATTGAAAAAGTGTATTAGACATTTCTTAACTACTTCTTTGTTGCTAGAGAAAATAACTGGCAGTAGGTTTCTACATAAGGGAATTCTTCATTTTGGTGAAACTATGGATTTTGCTTTTAATGACAAAAGAGTTGGCGTAATCTCTTTGAGATGTCTATAAATGAGAGTTCCATCTACATATTATAAATGTTGTGAAGGAGAAAGTTGTATGTAGCAAGACATTATTTATCTGTCATTTGCTGAGGATGAACATCCTCGGCCTTTGATGTCTCTTAGCTACATGCAATGTCCTTCACAACAATTTCTGATATGTACATGGAACATCCATTATGTGCTTCATGAAAGACAGAAATGACTAGCTTTTTCATTATTATTAGCAAAATCTATCGCTTAGCCAGAGCCATCAATTCACCTGTTAGAACACTCTTTGAGTTCCCACTTTTATTCTCCTAGCATCTCAGACTAACCATGGAGGTATAATGGAGACTATTCTTCAGCTCATCCTTTTAATATATGCATATCTTTTCTCTTTTGCTTAGAGTATCAAGCATATCTGATATCTGACATTTCCTAGGCACTTGGAAGACTTTTGAACCTAAAATGAACACACCTGACAAATTTAGACTATTTTGAATTACCAACTGGTTATAACTCAGTTAAAATCTTTTCTTGCTAAACATGAGTGTCCATTATCATTCTAGTTCGCTCAGAACTTCATAATAGAGAAACTTGGATTTGGTAAAGATTCAGCAAGGTCAACTTTATCTCAGTTTTTTTTCCTTTTTCTTATTTGGTGATGCTGACATTGAATTTTTAGAACTTAGCAATTTTATTTATTTATTTAAAAAAAAAATCTCAGGTAATTGAGTGGAAAAATCTTATTTCTCTGACTCGGATTGCGATTTTGTAACTTTGGTCCAAGTCAATGTTGAGTTTGCTAGAGCTAAAGCCTTAGATATGTGGTAACTAGTTCTACTGATTTAGTAATGGATAGAATGGAGAAGGGTCCAAGGGCTTGGTTCAATGGTCAAAACGCTTTTGTAGGAGTGCAGAGACCAGGGTTCCAATCCCTCGGGCCTTGTAGTACCGGTGGGCGTGTCGTGTCAGCATATCTGGCTACGTAAAAGGTTTACCTGATGCAACTGGAGGTTATAGTGGCGACAAGGAGCGAGATTCGAACCCATGAAGAGGCGTAGAAAATTGTAACGTGTTACCGATTCCTCTCGTATAATAAAAAAAAATGGATAGAATGGAGAAAGGAGAGAATCTCTACCTCCAACTACCGGTGGATACCCAAAATTGAGGCTTGTGTCTTTAGAAATGTCTTGTCTGGTTGATTTATCTAAATTTTTCTTGTTGGAATAAATTCAACCAGAGTTATTTACTTTAAAAGGACCCCATGCATATTATCATTTATAGTAATGAATAAATGGTATCTGTTCCTTTCTCCATTTTCTTTATTCAGTCCATAAATATTTGCCATCTGTATATACAAACATATATCCTTCTCATGGTTAGTGATTACAAAGGACTACAAGTTTTCCATTTCTGCAAAATGATTCTTATCATCTGAAATCCAAGCGCAGGGCACAAACTGGAAGTTATAATAACAAACCCTTATAATTGATTTTCCATTTCAAACATAAGTTGATGGTAATGCTTGATTTATTTGTTTTATATCTCTCTTCTTAAATTGTGATTGCCATTAGTCATACTAAACATGTCTCTTCTCTGCAATCTTGAATCAGAAAGCAAAATGCGAAAAAAAGGATAGAAACCTTGTTAAGGACCAATAGCCCCATCATCACCAGGTGCACTAGACATAACTCTTAGAAAACAGTATCCTTGGTGTGTATGTTGACATATCATTAATCTTGTTAAATAAGCTTGAATTACTGAAGCTGCCGCTTTTTCTGCAAGATTAATGATATCTGTTAATGCATAATGTTATTTGATTGCAACTATATAGTATATAGTTGGATCTCTACTCAAAAGTTATTATTTAATTCAGTATTTCGGCCATATTTTTTATAGAATCTCCTTCCAATGTAGACATTCTATAATCCAGAGCCTGGTCCTATTTCACTATATTAATCATAGGACTTGGTAAGGTATTTCGTCCAATTTTTACTCCATAAGTTGTATGTCATGGATTCATCCATTATAGCATCAAATATATGCACAAGTTATGTTAAATTATTTCTGCACAGCCATGGATAAGCCTTTCACAGTAATATTAGATTGAATGGATATACTGTACTTAAAAGTTGATCAGTATTTTTTCATCATGTTAAATTTTTGTAGGGAGCCAGTCAAGACTTTTGTTTCAAACCTAGTTTTGGAAGTGAAATGCGGTTATAAAACTTCAACTATAGGCAGTTTATAAGCTTGTCATATATTATACATGATACTTCTGCACCACCATGAACACTGGTATTGTAGAAACCAGCTGCCAGTTAGAATTTTTGGTAGAAATCCTAAATTTATTCCAGGTCTTCCAAGTAATTTTTGCATTGAACTGCAATTTATAGCATATCTCCCTACATGAGTCCATTTGTTGTCCAAATTCTCTCCTGTTGACTTTGTTGCCATAACACGTTTCACTCTTTCAAACAAGGATATTGTTCCAAAATCATTTCTTCAAGTTTCTTTTGTACTCATGGTTTGGGTGAGCCCTAGTGATGAGAATATGACAACAATCAAAATGATTTTAAATCTTTTGATCATATGACATCATTTTTGTGTATGGTATTAAGCTACTAACACTATACTGCAACACGCCTAAAGTTTTTTTCAAATACATAACAAATTTTCAGGTTTTAAGAGAAGACAATCTTCGCTAAATGTTGAACCCTTTAAATATTTCTATGTAAACTGTCCCTTAAAACTATCCATTATCCAATAGTTACAAAATATGTTTGTCTAAGCATGCACTGTGGATTGGTAAAAGTTTGCTAGCAGGTCAGATGTGTCAGATGTTGATTAGCATCCGTCTATTTTAATTTCCACCATCTTTGGTATCCATCTTATCCTTGAGTAGTCATCTTAAGATATGAGTGTATGTGCAGTAATCAAAAGTTGTTTAATTTAATTATTCACTTCTTTAGCTCAGGATGCAGCTATTAGTGAATTCCATCGAACTCTGGGTAATTCAAAAGTGTTCAATATGATTGATCATCTGCTGCTATTTCAATCATCAGATTCATTTTTCAAGAGTTTTGTTCTTTTCCCTTTTCATTCTTATATTTCTAAAGTGGCCTAATCCAATCTGAATTCTAGGACCTTATGTTACAATCTGGCATTTCATGGATTCAGGCAATCTAAAATCCAAATATATGGAGCTGGCTTGGAGTGCAAAATTTACGCAAACTCCCATGTTGTCTCGGCCAGGGATTTCCTCCTATTCTCAACTCTCTTTGAGAAAGAAGAGGGAAGTTCTATCCGTTTCACTTTACAGACTAAGTGACTTATCTATTTGCTGCAGAAATCTAGTTAACCACATCAACTTCTCCCAGACATCATCAGAGAAGAGCAAAAGATGGAAATATGTATCAAAAGCTTTAGCAGCAGATGTCTATGATTCACGTGAAAATGAAGCTGCGGTTGGTATGGAGAGTACTGTTGATGGCTCTTTGAACGGTATGCCTGTAGCTATAGAAGCAGTAGGCACTGCATCAGAAAAAGAAAGCAAAAATGTGGGTATGGAGAGTACTGTTGATGGCTCCTTGAACGGTATGCCTGTAGCTATAGAAGCCGTAGGCACTGCATCAGAAAAAGAAAGCAAAAAGGTGAAGGAAGCAGAAGAGAATAACTTACAGCCACTGAAATGGCCTTTGTGGTTGCTTGGACCCTCTATACTCCTTGCTACAGGGGCTATTCCTACCCTGTGGCTACCCTTCTCTTCAATATTTTCAGGGTGTAATATTACTAGCCTCCTTTCCTTGACAGGACTTGATGGTATCTTCAACATTGGAGCAACTCTTTTCCTTCTCATAGCTGACTGTTGTGCCCGCCGTAAGAAGGGCCAGGCTTCTTTTTTCAAAATTCCTTTTAGTTACAAGTTTTGGAATCTCCTTTTTAATTTGGTCGGTTTTATTGTGCCTGCTTTTGCAATGGCAGCTGCTTCATACAGCAGCCTAATCGAACCAAAGGTTTGCCTACTTTCGTTTGCTTCAATGTTGGGGCCTTACCAGATGCTACTATCGATTCAAGTTTTAGCTGAGTTGCTTACATGGCATTGGGAATCACCAGTTTGGTTAATTGTCCCTGTTGTGTACGAGGCATATCGTCTTCTGCAACTATCAAGAGGCCTCGAGTTGGGGATAGATTTAGCGGCACCTTCCTGGTTAATGGAAGGAATGAAGGGGCTAGTTGCATGGTGGGTGCTAGTGCTAGGAATGCAACTCATGAAAATTGCGTGGTTTGTTGGTCAGGGACAGACCAGACAGGAGGCGTAATGATTCCAAAGTGTCATGGAGAAGTGAACTATCATATGGGTGAGTTTTTATACTGACATTGGTGGAAGTTTGGAACCCTAGCATCTCGACTGCAGGGACTGGATTTTATTATTTATTTTTGGTGGTTGTACAGTACTTGCATAGACCGCAGGTGGCCTATGAAGTAAATTTGTGTTTTTGTTAATATTCTGTGCTGCTAATCAGATACACCTTGCATAGGCCGCTGGTGGCCTGTGAACTAAATTTGTGATTAAGCTGTTAATATTCTGTGCTGCCAGTCAGATATACCTCTCAGAGAATAGTGGAGTACTTATAACATACTGGGTTCAGGGTTTGTAATTTCAGATGGGTTTTATATTGTTGACGTTTGTAAATGATGTTGTATTATGCAGATATTTTGGTGGCCATCTTTTACATGTGTCCAACACTTGTAATCAATATTTTGAATCATATAGAATTTTGAATTTGAATTTGTATTAATGTCCATCGGTGACCAAAATAGGTCAATAGGACTGTAAAATAGGACATATACAAAGCAACGGGAGTGCCTAATGCAGCTCCAGAGAAAATAAAGTAAGAAAAACAGTAAACAGGATGACATATGATATACAAATTCTGTGGATCGAGGATTACTTCCAATATTCAAGGCTGAAAAGAAGCGAGTGATGTAAGAGTTGGATGTCGTTGGATGTCGTCATAGATGTTCTTTGTTGGGGTCGACGACGAGTTGATCTTGTTGTATCTCTGTGATCACCCTGACGCTTCGTGATCGTGGCCTCTAGAAGAATGAGAGGAGTGATGCATAATTCCATGGTAAGCAAGGGTATATTAATGGCGTATATGTTGTATATGCTTACCCTCTTATGTCAATATCCGGTTACAATAATCATTTGTTAAATGGTTAATATATGCATATATCATATGAATAAAGACTAGAAAGTATTAATACTTCAAACATAAGCCAGTGTGGAATGAAATTCCATAATTATGCAACGGGAGGATTTTTAAAATTATCTATAAAACATTAAAGAAAAAATTCTAGGTCAAAGTTTGAATGATGAATGATCAAGAGGATCCAACCATACTAAGTATTTGAGAATCTACTAGAAGTCGCAAGTTCCTCAGGTTAACAATTATAAAAAATGAGATGTCACAACCCAAGGCCAAGAGTCTTGGTTATAATTTTATGAGATTTCTACAATGTTGATGAATTTCTGGTTAGCTAGTTTGGGATTTATTCTTAATATTATAGTAATATTTTGTTTTTTTAATATATTTAAAGAACAGTGAACCAGCTATGTCTTGACTTTATCAAATTTCTAAATACTTTTGTATTGTAATTCATGCTAGTCAATTAAGTTCTTCCATTGGGAGCTGTTAGTGTTTTTCCAAGATGTTGGGTAGAGCCGTAAAAGTAAGTTTATTTTATTATGGTTTTAATATATTTTATGGAGAATGAGAGATGCATGAGCGTTAACTATTTTTAATGGGTTTGTCTTTCAGTCTAATTTGTTACTGCTACCAAATTTAGTTTTGACATAATATGAAGTGGATCTTGTTACAGCATTACCCCACTCAGAGTTCAGGTAACTATATGAATTGGATTGACAGAAACATCAAGTAATTTCAAGTTATATTTACCATTTCAGACACTTTTATATTTATATATTTATTTATAATTAATGTTTTTTATATATTTTTAAAATTAGTTATATGTGATTAAAAGGAAATATATCCAAGTTATATTACCACCATGTTACCATGGTTTTTTAATGAATAACATGATGGTTTTATATTGTTTGGTTAGATATAATTCCATTCTTTCTCTTGGGAGCCCTTATTTTTAACCGTTTAAACTAAATTTCATTTGATATATCTTTTTGTAATGTTTAATTGAAAATAAGAATTATTATTTATTTAATTCTGATAGAAGCATATCCTAATTTACCTTTATTTTAGTATTTAAAAAAAAATCTATTATATGGAATTTAAATTACTATGGTGTTTGAGGATATCCCATCCACTCAAATGGACTCAGATCAGATTGAAGGAGTTTGGGGGTTTAAAATCAAAAAAATAGAGGGATGACAAGGATTAGATCAAGTTTTAAGTTCAAAGAACGAAACTAAACAATTTGAGGAACAAAAGGATCTAAGCATAATAGAAAACTCAAAGCAGTCTAAGGAGGGTATGCAAACAAGATTCAACAAATGACTAGATTTGGGTAAAACAACTCAATCTGTAGCAGAAGAATCTCCAATAGGATGTAACCAAATGGGAGATAATGATCCTCTTAGAAACCATACAAAAAATACAAAGAAAGGTAATTATGGAAAAAGAAAGCAAGGAAGACCCCTCAAACAAGAAGAACAAAAAGTACCAGAGAACAGGGGACAAGAATTAGATCTAAATGAAGAATGGATGGTTAAGGGTAAAATCCCATCAAACAAAACCAAAAAATGAAAACCCTTTCTTGGAATGTGTGGGGGCTAAATTCCCCTGGGAAAAGAAGAATTGTTAGAGATCTACTCATGGAAATTGTTTGTCTTCAAGAATCTAAAATTGACACAAAAAACTTAAATTATTCAGAAAGAGGTTTGGCCGAATGCTGAATGGATCATAAGCCCAACACAAGGTACTATTGGAGGTATTTGCATCTCTTGGGACAATGAATTTTGAGAGAACTTTAATTGATCAAAAAGAGAGATTCTGCACAGTCAATTGAAGAACATAAAAACTAACTTTTGTTGAGACAGGGGTTTATGCTCAAAATGATGATCGTGAGAGATTCCATCTATGGAATAAGCTATTTTTTCAAAGGAGTTTTTCATTAATTTGCATTGGATGGTTTTGGGTGACTTCAATACAGTCTTAAGAACAAAGGACAAAAGTGGAGGGAGGATTAACATCACTCAAGGTATGCAAGACTTTAATGATTTTATTTAGAATAATAAGCTGATTAACCTGGATTTGTGTAAAGGTAAGTTTACGTTGGCAAACAAAAATATGAGGGATAATCACATTCAAAGGTGCCTGGATAGAGTTCTTATTTTTGACAGTTGGTTAAGTATAAACAGTATTCATAGACTTACATGTATGCTTGTAATAGGATCAGATCACAATCCCCTTTTGTTGGATATGGAAAAGGAGGGGAAGCAGGGAGGAGCACCCTTTAGGAATGAGCTCATGTGGAATATGCACCCAGACATTACAAACAAAATTCAATCTTGGTGGCAGGAGGAGGTTCAAGGATCAACAATGTACGAGTTACCCAAAAATTAAAGAACATCAAGTATCGAATCAAAATTTGGAATAAAGAGGTTTTTGGTAGCATCAATTTACGAAAAAGAGAAAACCAGAGTGGCATGAAAAGGAAAAACAACTCCTCACGGAGTATCATAATACCACTGCCCAAGAGGAAATTTATTGGAAACAGAAATCAAGAGTTTTGTGGTTAAGGAAGGTGATAGAAACACTATATTCTTCCATGTTTCGATTATGAGACATAGGAACAACAATAAAATCCTCTACCTTATGGGGGAAGATGGAAGAAAGTATGAGGATTTAAATGATATTAAAAATCTAGCCATTACTTTCTTTTAGAACCTTCTTAGCAAAGAAAAAACAGAGTGCAACATGGAAATAGAAAGCATCATTAACAATGTTCCCAAAGGAGTTAATGATAGCATGAATGATTATCTATGCAAGGTAATCTCTAAGGAGGAAATTAAAAGAGTTGTGTTCTCTATGGGAGCATCCAACACTTTGGGGCCAGATGGTTTCCAACCAGGTTTTTTTAACATCATTGGGATATTGTTGGAGAAGATGTAGTCAATGCAATCCAAGAAGCTCAACAATCTGGTAAGTTGTTGAAAGAATGGAATAATACCTTCCTTGCTCTAATTCCCAAGAAATATGGGGCAGATAAATTACAGGACATCAGACCAATTAGCATATGTAATACAATTTACAAAATTTTTACTAAAGTTTTAGCCAATCGGTTGAAAAACGTCATCCCCTCAATCATTAATGAAGATTAAGGAGGTTATGTGGTAGGTAAGTAGATTACTGAAAGCATCATTGCCATTTATGAAACAACACACTCTTCAAAGGAGGAAAGGGTTAGGCATGTTCCTTAAAATGGACATGAACAAAGCCTATGACATGGTTTCGTGGTCTTTCTTAGATAAAATAATGGAGCAAATGGGTTTCAGTGAAAAATGGAGGGCATGGGTTGGTATGTGTATTTCTAACCCCCACTTTTCAATCTTGATCAATGGACAATCTGATGGGTTCTTTCCTTCTACTAGAGGAATCAGGCAGGGAGATCTGTTGTCTCCATATATCTTTATCATTATGGCAAATGCCCTGGGAAGAACTTTGGAAAGAAAGAGAAAGGATGGTAATATCAAAGGTCTAAAACATTCATCCATTGGTGAAGCTTTGTCTCATCAACAGTTTGTGGATGATACTTTCTTGCTTGGGGAAGCTACAGAGGAAGAAGTTTTGGAGTTTAAAAAAGTCCTTGATTCTTATGAAAAAGCTACAGGCCATGAAAAAAGTAGGATTATGTTTTTAAACATGGAGGAAAGTATAAGAGATCAAATAGTTAAAGTGTTGGGCTGTAAGGAAAAAAGTTCCCTATCACCTATCTTGGTTCGCCTTTATTTATAGGCAAGATGAAAGACGAACTTTGGAATCCAATTATTGATAAATTTAACATGAAACTTCAAGGTTGGAATGGATCTCTATTATCCTCTGTAGGGAAATTACAACTCACAAAACACGTTTCAAATCCTCCCTATTTATTTCATGTCTTTCATAAGGATGTCAAGGAAAGTGGAAGAGACTTTGGAAAGACTACAAAAAAATTTCTTATGGGATGGCATTGAATGCAAAAAATGTATACATATGGTAGCTTGGAATACCTATTGCCAGCCTTTATAGAATGGGGGTCTTGGTTTGAGGAAGTTGAGAGATCTAAATAGAGCCCTTCTAGCTAAACATGGTTGGAGGCTTTGCACTTGGAGCATCAGGGAAATGTGCTAGCATTATCCAAAACAAATACTTGGAGGGCAAGAACCACTTCATCAGTTCTAATCTTGCACGTGGGTCTATTTTTTGGTAAAATATAATCAATAGCAGGAAAGTTTTATGACAAGGTCTAAAATGCAGAGTAGGTAGGGGAGATAAAATTGACTTTTGGAAAAAACCTTGGATTCAAGAGGAGCCTTTAGCAAACTACAGAAAGTTCAAAGATATTAAAGAACATTTAACCAAAATCTATGGTAAGAAAATTAATGGTTACATTCATAGGGTGGGTGATTGAAGTGGAAAATTGTGCAGATATGCAAGTCCTGGGGGGTAAATATCTGCAAAATCTCCCAAGGAGTTATTATTTAGGTAGAGGTTTAGAGGAGAATCAGATAATTTGGGGAAGAAACCAACAAGGCCAGTACTTGGTGAAGAATGGATATAGAGTCTTGGGCAAAGTAATCTTAGAGAAACCTGAGCTTAAAATAATTTGGAATCTAAACATCATCCCTAAGGTTGCTATGTTTTTTTGGACTGCCATTCTCAATAAGATCCTTACAAAAGACAATATGTTCAAAAGAGGGATTGTGGTTCCAACTATTTGTGTCTTATGTAACAAAGAGGATGAGTGTGTGGACCACCTGTTTGGAACTTGTGATTTTTTCGTGATATCCTAAATATGTTATTGAGAGAAGTTAATGTTGCTTGGGTCATTCCAGATTCTGTAATCAGGATTTGGCAACAATGGCACTTGGGAAGTAGTATTTTTTGGCAAAAATGCATTCCACATATTTGTTGGAGGATTTGGTTGGAAAGAAACGAACGAGTGTTCAAAAATAAAACCAAAGGAATAATTGGGGTTTATGCCAGGATAAAGACAAACCTATTGGAGGATTGTATTAAAAATATTGTTGGCCAGGAAAATCTTGCAATGACTAGAGAAAAAAGATATCTTAAATATGAAAAAAATCAATAAGGTAAGACTAGATACTAGATGGGAACGTCCCCACAAAGACTGGGTAAAAATTAACTTTGATGGAGCTATAAAAGGTAACCCAATTCATGTTGGTGGTGGGGGCCTCATTAGGAATGACAGAGGTCAAGTAGTGGTTGCATATGATGAGGATCTAGGAATTACCACAAATCACCAAGTTGAAGCAAGGGCAATGCTTACAGGCCTCCGAATTGCAATGAATTTGGGTTTTAGGAGAATTGTTCTTGAGGGGGATTCCAAGAATATTATAACTTCCCTTAAAAAGGGGAGTTAAATAATTCTAGCATTTTCCAAATAATTACAGATGCGAGGACTATCTTGGTAAACCTAAAAGAAATCTAAGTTAAACATATTTATAGAGAGAACCAAAGTTGCCGATAAAATGGCGAATATGGTAGTTAAATCTGAGAATTTCAAGGTTTGGTCATATGCCCCCATGGAGTTGGGAGAGATTATAAGAATTGATAATGAAGCTAGCAGATAAAGAGGGCAGAGCAAAGCATAATAATTATTGGGATCATGCAATGAAAGATTTGAGCACACTAAATTACATCATTGTTAGCAGTTTCTTTCACTTATGTAAAGCATTAAACACTGCATCAACCATGTTAAATAGAAGGATAGCGGGAGGAATATTATTTCAGCTTCTCCATCAACAGGTTTAGCCCAAGTTTGTTTTACTAAGATAGGGCTATCTTGCATTTGTATGATATTCTCTTGTTTTTTCTTGTACATCTTTCGAGCTCTATGTAAAGGGTCGGGGCCCTTCAACCCCCTTTTTTATCAATACCAAAAAAAAGAAATTACTATGGTGTTCCTACAAACTTATTACAACAATATTTATGCATATATTGTTTGGCAAGATTTAAACTTTGGTCTTTGCATTAAAAGTCCAGGTTTTTAATCACTTGAGCTCAAACCATTTGAGGTTCTAAATCTATATTTTATTATTATTATTATTATTATTATTTATTTATTTAAATGATGGAATCAGTAGCTGCCACGATGATCCTAGCGTGTTGTCCGCATCTATGGCTATCATGGTGTTCTATGTTGTTCGCCCTAGAAGCGACCACACAATACTCTATGTCGTTCGTACTTATAACCGACATGTCGCATTCATTTTAAACTGTTTGTCACTGAAAGCACTAGGAAAGGGCCAAGTGTTTAGTCCAACGAGACCCGAGATTTAAACCTTGGGTGTTTGTCCCTTTATGGGGTTTTGCCACACCAATTGGTCTATACTCGGACCTCAGAATATTTATTTTTAGTTTGCAGATATAGTTTAAAATTAATGATTATTTCATTTTGACGAGATTCAATTTCACTGATGAGAAGCTAGTGTTTCAATTGGAGTTTTTCTTTGTGCTTGTGAAATTTATAAGTTCTTTAAAATTTGATAAAGCCTGAATTATTGATAAGTTCCTCTTGAATTAATAGAATTAACAGTATTAGGTTCTTGTCCCAACCATATCAGAAGACCTGAAGACATTCAAAATCTTGAGAAGATCCTGCTTGAAGTTAGAATTTTACAAGAAGATTTGAAGACATGATAATCTTGAAAAATCCGAGAGATTTGAAGATTACCTCTCACAGAAAGAAGGTACCATTTCAGAGACAGACTTCTCCAAATCTACAACAAAAGGAGAAGATTGCTTAAAGGATCAAATCACTAAAACCTAGGCTCGTAAAGGAAAGTTGAAGACCACTTTTTGGTGAAGAAGAAACTAAGTAGTGAGATCCTACTCAAAGCAACAACTTGGCAATATTAGACACCAAGATCTACATCCTCTACAGAAGCTGCAAAAGAGCTACAAAAGCTTTCAAAAAAAAGTAAGAAAATATTGGTGCAAGTAGATTCATTAATTGGATTACTTATCAGATTTGTTAAAGCACCTTATATTGGATTAGAGTTGCAAAAGAGGAAAATTGAATTACCGTATTCAAAAGTGCAAAAGGAAAAAGTTCCTTTTAAGGTTCATTTGCACATTAGATTTGGAGTTGATTAGATTACAAAATTACAACTATCTATCAACTACCAAATATCTACTTTGGAAAGAAAAAGAAGACTAGTTCCTACAACTTTGTAGTGAAATTGTAGAATAATTCTTGAATATTCATTTAAGATTATTCTTGATTAGTTGTAGTAAATTGATTACGTGCACTTATAATTTATTTTGAGAGTTGATTGGAGTGATAAGGTGATATTGTTAGTGTATTAAAAGTGAAATATTAGTGGGTTCATTTGCACTTCTCTCAAAAATCTCAGTGTTTGTGTTCTTGA
This sequence comes from Wollemia nobilis, assembly GCA_028583015.1. NCBI lineage: Eukaryota > Viridiplantae > Streptophyta > Pinopsida > Araucariales > Araucariaceae > Wollemia > Wollemia nobilis. The sequence goes on along the minus strand of JAQPPZ010016944.1, from coordinate 5,171,858 downwards.
GAAAGACACAAAATCATATTAGCATCAAGTGTCTAAAGACACCATTAGTGCACCAAAATCTACAACTTTTAGTGGCCAAAGGAAGCCACCAAAAACAACTCAATCCTCCAAGTTTTGGAGAAGAAAATAGCCACAAAAAACTAGCAAGGATTGCCTCAAATCGAGACTTGGTGAATGTCATATTCAAAGTACTATAAGTGCTATATTACATCTACAAAAGTGGTCATAAGTTGGGTTCATAAAACCAACAAAAGGAGAGTTGCATATTCATAAGAACTTCTCCAAAAATCTACCATAAAATCAAAAAATCAGGAGTGCAAAAAGGTGCAAAAGGGTGTTTTTATATCCTAAAATTATTACATATTGTTGCACCATTCTAAGTTGTTTTACGCAGGTGATAAGGCAAAGTTTGAGGTGCCACAAAGGCACATTATACAAGGTTAAAACAATTGGTCACTAGCACACTTCAGGCATAGCGAAGGAGCCTCTCAAAAGGCTCACCTCTTCATTCTGGACAACCAAACCTGCAAGCCTTCAAGGGACAACACAAGGAAAGAACATCATCATATTTAAGAGCAATATTATCTACAAAGAAGGAAATACATACCAGGTTCAAAAAGGAAGAAAATAAGGCATAAAAAACGTGGAAAGGAGGACAAAATTAACACGTTGAAGGTATAAAGAACAGGTGCTAAATCCAAGGTTTCAACCTTGGAGAAAAACGTCCACCAATAGGAGCACCAAGACTAGCTACAAAATTGCCATTAGAAGCTCCATAGAATCAAAGGACATCATAGCTAGTGCCATCCAACATCCTCATCGAAGCACCTACAAAAGAAAAGTTGATTTCTCTCCAAGAAACGTAGCAAGCAAAAGAATAAGCATACGAAATGAATAGGAGGTATAACATTCATCTTGGAGTGTTATAACAAAGAGTTACATGTAAAGTGCCACTTGGCACAAACCTCCTAAACCACCATCTTCATTCATAACATCCAAGAAAAAAAGTATTACTTCAAGCGCTCAACCAAAGGAAGTTACAAAAAATAAAGAAGAGGTTACATTCATATGAGTGCCACTTGTCCAAAGTTGAAATATTCTAGAAGCACCCATCTTGGAAGAGGAAGTCAAGCGCTCACCAAGAAGACGGTAACGTTTCATACGTTACATACAAGAGCAAGACAAGTGCTTAGTAACTCCCATCTACTCCTCAATCGCCTATGAAGTGTAACTGCCACGCCACTTGTCATATTTGCAAAAAAAATTGCTCCATTTAAAGGGTTCAATGACCAAGGGAGTTTGAAGCGCGCATATCCATTCAAAGCACTTCACATAGGGCCGAATTGCAGTGTGGAGGAAAGTGAAAGAGCATTTAAAGCTCTAGTCAAAAGGAGTAAAAAAGCCATAGAATTTGGGCGCCATTCTTCAAGCTTCAAAACCAAGAGAAATCCAAGGCTATCCATTGGTTTAAGCGTCCAAGGCAAAAGACGTTGGCATTACTATCATTCATGCTCGAATAATTCCTATTATAGTTTGATTTCATTCTTGGGAGATATAAGGATTATATACTAAGGTTGAAACTTAGAGAAATCAAATGTATTGAAAGCAAAAATTAAAAGAGAATTACGATATCAAATTAATTAAATATTTGCAATATTAAATATTAGAGTAATAAGGGTTACTACTTGAAAAATCAAATTTATAATATTTACAAATATTATTGTGTTCTAATTTTCTATATTTGGGAGCTATAAGGGTTACTACACCAAATTAGGTTATTGAAAATTAGAAACACTAAAATCAAATCCTAAGGGATATTAAAAGAGGTTATTATGGTTTTTGCTAAGGTTGGAAATTTATAATATCTTGTCTCAAAAATTTCACAAAAGGGATAAAAGAAATCCAACATTAAAACCTCTTCAAAATTGGAAAAGTGCTTGGTTCAATAGGAGTAATAAGGTGTTAGAAAAGTTGATTTTTGATATTTGATATTTACAAAACTTTACAAAATCAACCTAAAATTGAAGTTAATTTTACAAAAGCACTATATCATATTCCAAAATCACTAGGGATTCATAAGGCATTCTACAAAACTTGATAATAATAACATCTACCAAAGATTATCAAGTTCTAAATCCATTGGGAAGATATAAGCTTTCTACAAAACCTAAAATTCCATTAGGTATATATAGTCTCATTACTATGGAGACATAAGGAAGTCTACAAATCCTAAGGATTAATAAATATTTCTTCAAATCAAGCTAATTTACTTCAACTAAGGGTTCATATGTCCTAAATTAGGGAGTCATAAGGTAAACTACAAAGAAAACCCTATCTCATTTCTTCTGAGTCCATAGAGAATTCTACTTCTTCAAATGGGAAAAGGAATGTCATACAATGAATGTAAAATTTGCTCCAACAGGAACCAATCTACAAAACATGAAAACATGTGGTACATTTACTCAGGAGCCAGTCATCATATGTCAAGAATTATACAATGGTTTGACTTCCTTGAAGTTGTTAAAGGCTACAAACTAAAAATTGCAGATAGCCAAACTTATTCTATACATAAATATGGATGTGTAACACCAAGAAAATCACTTCCAAATCTTTTGCTACAAAAAGTATTGTATGTTCTTGGATTAATATTCAATCTTATTTCAGTAAGCAAGTTAGTAGAAAACAACTATATGATCAACTTTGGATATATGGATGGAATCAATACATGTCTCATCATGAATCAAGGTGAAATAAAAGCAACAGGATCAATCCATGGAAATACATATATCCTAGACTCAATGGAAATCTCACAAGATATTATGGTGTTTCAAAATGATGCTAACATATTTTTAGAGGAATAGGTTGGAGAAAATGAAGAACAATTACACCACAAAGGTAAGCATAGAAGAATCAAAATCAAGAAGATAAGAGGACAATTGCACAATGCTTTACTCAATCATCAACAATCAGAACCAAATAAAGATACTCGCAAAGAGAACAATAAAGGTGACTGGATAGAAAATAAAGATGATGAATCTGAAAAAGCCAAAGATCATCCAATGGAAGAAGATCCACATTGAAGACTAAATTCTTCAATACCTAAATAATGTAATACAGGGGGATGTTAGAGATAGAGGATATTACATCATTTGGGGTATGCAAATGTACCTTCCTAGGTACATACTTAGGATATTAGATTACTTTATGGGGAAGTTATCTAGTTACCTCATGCAATGTAATAAATGCACAAGTGTCAGCTTGCAAGATGTATATGTGCAAGGTGTCCCTTGTACAACTAGGTAGAGTGTTGGACAAGGAACCTATCTTCCTATATAAGAAGGGCCTCATTGTAACAAGTTGATAACAAGCTCATAGCATATTCATAGGTAGTAGCATAGTGTTACATAGATCACCATATATTGGTGATGGATGCAATGTAGTCCAGTAGATTTGTTCATGGAGTGTCTATTTCCTCAATAGCTACATTGTATTCATTTTCATAATTTCTATTTATAGCATATTTCAGCCATCTCGTAGATTTACTTTCTTTCATATTATTCTGCATCTTGTGATTGTTATCTCCCATTGCATACTACATCAAAAAGTAACAAATTCTCTGGCTTTTTCTCTCTTCTGCAATATGTAGGTTAGCAATATTGCAATAATATATTTTTCCTTAAGGTCACCTAAATCTTCACTTCTTTCATTTGTTGCTTTAGGTATTGGATTGATTCCAAATAATATATTTTTCCTAGCTCTTGTAGGAAGCTTCCCAACTTTCTTTGAATCTTCTTTTTCTGTAACAAAATGTTAGAAATAGAAATGAAAGAAACTTTAAATGGCTTCACTAGTTGATTTGTTAATCTAGTGGAATCAATGTTGAGTCCTAGTATTCACGAGTTTTTTGCAACTTTGTGGAAAGACTCTAGCCAAATGCAATTTTCAAAAATTTTGAAAATGATATTTCTAATCTCCTCTCAATCTCTCTTGTGGCTCTCCCTATTTCCTTTCAATCTACCATGGCTCTGATACCACTGTTAGCTTTTGTTATTGTATATTAAAGGAAATGCAACCACAAGATATATAATAAGCAAGCTATGATAACTATATGATAATGGCACTATAATATGCAGGAAATCTATAAGAGAAACTTTTGCAATAACTCAAAAATATACCATTAATGAAAGATCTAAAAAATAGTACAATGCAATATAATGGAGGACATGAACAATTCATAAAATTATTTGAAAGAACTATAGTATACCTACTACTATTCCTCTATACTATATTCCTCTCTATCTCATGTATCTATCTCTCTTTCTATCTACCTCAGACACATATATAGGAAGATATGTGCCTTGGCCTTTACTCTACCCATGACTCTTCATCTACCTATCCTCTGACTCATGTACATGTGGAATACATGTACATTTACATCATTGCACATTTTGACACTTGTGCATTTATTACTTACTTGAAGTAACTACTCAAACCTTACTCTAAACTAAAGTAAACTCCTACTCTAGTTATGTACCCAAGGTGGTACATTGACATGTAACAAATAATGTAATATACTTTAACATGTGGTAGCCATCATTGAATATATTGTACTTTGATTTTTTCTTGGTACTTATTGAAATTTCCTTCTAATGGTTTTACAATTTTTTCCTCAAAAGTTAGACGTCAAACTAATTTCATGTTATTTCTCTATGACCTTCATGCATACACAAGAATCGAATCTAGTCTCCTAGACACACTCCATTGCACTTGCTTCTTTGTTTGGACTATCATCCATCACACCTTTAATAATTCTCCCCCCACACTTGTATCATTAATAAAATTGCCACCCAAACACCCTTTTCATTTGTGTGAGTTCCTTTGTCACATTCTTATTACAAAAAGTTATTCCCATGAACATAAATCATACACACTATACTAAAATATCAAATAATTATTTCACGATGTAATAATTCAAACTAAAAGACACACATACACAGTAATACCCTTAGGATAGGGCAACCCTAATAATAATCCTTAAGGAATAATTCTATAAGATCTCCTAATATGAGAGGGTCATTCCATGGGATACAACTATAACAACCTACCAACTCAACTTAAGGGAGAGAGACATTTTCCTTTTAAAACAAGGACTAGATCACAAAGAAGACCCAATGTATTTTAGTAGTATAAGGTATATCACATTTTGAGTTCATTGTCACTGTAGATGACACTCAAGTGGACAGGAGTGGCCAAATTTTAGTACTTCTATGGTTCACCTTTCTAAACCTCACCATTTAGAAAAAAATGCCATCAATGGTCCCCATAATTTTCTTATACCCTCATCGATATAGGAAAACATGACCACAACATAGGGATTATATTTTAAGGCCCATCACACTTAAAGGGGAATGCCTATTTCCTAATCCTATATAAGTCTATTTCTATAGGATTAATTTGGTGTGATGCCTTAGTGATTAGTTACCTTCACCTCCATGGGCTAACTAAGACCATTACCACTCACTTGGTAATGATCATGGTCACTCTTACCTCACCACAAGGTGCCACCACTATATTATCTTGTGAATGATCCAGTGGATTATTCCATACCAATCCATTGTTATGATTCTTGAACCTCACCATTAGGAATATATCCAAGCCTTACCAATAAGACTTCCCAAAAGCCTCACCGCTTTGGTCCACCCGAGCCTCACCTTTCAGGGTGTATCATTCACAAATACTTGGTTATTACCTCATCGTAACTCAACCAAGAATTAGATACATCTTGACTCAAGGGTTTTCTAATATGGATCTAGTTTCATGTCCAAAAACCCTTCCCAACCTAAGAGTATTAACATTTATAATCTCTCCAAAAGGAAATAAAGTGCTACATTGAAACATAAATAAACTTAACATAACACAATGCTAAAGACTAGGAATTTAAATACTTAATCAATCACTAGAATTTAGCATTTCCTTTATTTACAATGAAAGGATAAAAACAACATTTAAAGGAATGATAACCATAATCCATTGAATAGATTCTATCATTCCTTTCAAATATACATTTATTCCATTTAGCACATAGATAACTATTTTCAAGAACTTCAATATAAAAGAATAACATTACTTACTCTTTCATTCTTGAGCAAATATCAAATAATTTAACAAGAGTATTTACAAAATATTGATTCCTTTCTCATATCATAATATTCGTAATAAACCTCATCCCAAAAATATTACATTTTGATCTTTAAGATCATAAATAAACTTTCATATTTTCCTCAAGGTCTTCCACTTGCTGGGTCTCCTCCAACGAACATTTGAAGTAAATTTAGGGATAATGACAACTCTTTCAATTAATATGCAAGACATGCACTAAGCAAAAAACACATGCAACCATGCATCAAGCAATAACATGAAAGAATATTGAGAGAATCTCATACTTCTCTCAACCATGGACGTTGGGTAATTATCCGAGGAGAAGAAATGGCCAGGTAATCACCCGAAATGGAATCATGTTCAATATCATCCGATCGCCAAGTAGCTGCGCAGGATGAATTTATATAGGTATAGATGAACGACTAAAGGGGTCCATTATTTTCAAACTATTTCCTTGATGTCACAACTCAAATTATAGCAATTTAATTTTAACATATGATTGAATAATGATGACACTAATCGTGATGACCTAATAATTGATGATTTTTATCATGTGGTCTAATATGCATTTAGATTTTGATGACATAATTCATGAGTTCATGATTCATTTTAATTGATATATAAAATAATTTTTATTATTTATGTAACATTACTAACTATATATTTATGGTTGAATGGTTGATAGGGACTACCCTTGGCCAAGTTTGATAGTGAGAGCATAATCAAGAAGAGGAAATATAGATGTAGGAATAACATAACTGAAAAACAAAAAGCATACACACACCACCATAGTTGCATCTCATTTAGGTATAAAATACATGGTTGTTAAAATAAAGAATAGACTCACATTGAAAAGATATTGGATAATTAGCCTAGCATAATAAGTTGAATACTTCAATTGCCTTGTATCTTGCATGACCACTTGAATGATTCTTGCTTAATGATGGGGTACTCGAAAAAATAAAGTATTTTTTTAGTTTATCTCAAAGAAGCCCCTTGTGAAGGTTTGATAATATTGAATGTTATAAGAGATGGTGTTCATATCTTCATTTAATACCATAATAAGCTCCTTTTGGTCTAAGTTCCAAAGCACTTTGAGTTAAACATAAAGAGTGATTAATAATGGGACCTGTGGACCTATGAGAGTCTCCACATGGTAAGTCCTAGCAATTTTTGTTGGACTATAAATTTTATGAAATATTGTGGATTGATTACAAGGAAACCTCATCGAGCCTGACATCCTTTGTATAAAACTTGGCCAAAAAGAAAAAGATAACTTGATGGACCTAGAATTCAATTAAGGTAAGGAAGTCTAACACTTCAAAGTGGTAAGGTGCAAAGTGGTTGGGTGCATTAGTGGCCATATGCTTGAGTTACCAAAATCTTGGGTGGTTGGGAGTTTAAAATGGCTAGAAGCTCTGAATAATAATATTAACAAAGCCTCATATCAGCCCCGACCAAGTCCCTAACATCCCAATGAAAAGCAAAAGACTATAGTAGATTGCAATAAAAGGAGGAAAGCTCATAAATAGGTATCTTTTAGAAGAATATCATGTTGCACTAAAAGGAGGAAAGCTCTTAAATATGTATCTTTTAGAAGATCATGTGCATCAAATACATGGGCCACCTAGATACGTCTCTACCATCTAGAATGAAGAAGTTAGACAAGAAAGTGACAACCGGTCTTTTGGAGCCTACAACAGTATCAAACACTAATCATAAGTAAAGGTCCTTATAAATCTAATATTTGGCATAATAATAAGGTATAGTGGGAGAAATAGATAATTCTTAGGAGGCATAAACCTACTAATAACACATGGTTGCTAAAGATATTGAATGATGCTGGATCAAAATAGTTGGCCGAGACAAAGCAGAAAGTGACATCCACTCCTTCCAAGCATGTTGATCAAGCATGAGCCTCAGACAAGGCCAAGTTGTACTATTATTATTAGGCCCATGCTAGGTTATCCTTGTAATCATTAGCTAGAATATTATAGAAAACTATAAATATCATAATTTACCTTAGTATGAGGATCAACAATTTAAGTGTTTTCTTGTTATATAATATGCAATTATGTTGTACAATTTTAGTGAATCAGCTTGTTGTTTGACCTTTGCTAGTAATGTATTATTAAATCATTACATTTATGAATGCTTTGTATTCTCTAGATATTTCTATAAAAGTTGTGTGTGTGGTTTATTCTAATAGGCCTAAGTTGTTTGGATTTACACTCTAGGCTATTGAAATATTAGGGATGCATATCATTTACCATTATGATTCTACTTTCTTCTATAAGAAATTTTCAAGGTGTTGATAACTATTGTAGTAGTATAGGGCATGATCTAAGCTTAATTTACATTCTATAATGCTTTGTTGAGTGACTGATCTATTAGGCTTAATATGTAGTTTTTTTGTAGTGTGCTTTGCATAGTATGTGGTAATGTTGTTAATCGAATGCCATCTACATTTTAATCCATATTTCTTTCTATTATCTCCCTTTAATTCTCCATTTCTATATTTAGTCTTTCCCCATTTCTTTTATTTTTATTTTGCAATAAGTAATTGACCTTCTCCAAAGGCTGGCTAGGGAGAAATCCAGAACCATCCAATATTGACCTATGGGCTAGGGTGCACTTCTCACCATTAGGAGGATTGTAGACCAAGATTTTTTGGCATGCCCAATGGAAAAAATTGTTCAATATTCCTCTCATATATTTGGAGGATCAAGATTCTAGTGAGTATCTTGACCTTGCAAGCAAACAAAATGCATTTACCTAGCGATTGCACTGTTGAAAAAAATTGACATCAATGACTCTACTAAAGGAACAAGTTCCAAAATTACATAATTACAAGATTTAAGGTCAAAAAAGATCAAAGGGTCCCATGCAATTTGATGATTTCTTGGTCATATTAGCACATCCTAGCAGAAACCATGGTTGGATACATATATTCATTCTGGAACAACGTTAAACCCCTAAACCTCCCCAACCTTCATGAAATTCCTCAAGTCTTTGTGAAGGCTTTGCCCACCTATAATGGAATCCAAATGATAACATATGAACACTGCCAGGATATTTCTAGTTTGGCTACCATCTATAATATCGTCCATGAAGATGTAATGGTAAAATTCCTTGCTCTCTCTTTTAAAGGTAAAGTATTGGAATGGTACAGTTCACTAGAGGATAGTAGCATAGATACTTTGGATGACCTTGTTGAACTATTTATTATAAAATTTAATGATGTAGGGTACCCTTTCATTCTTCTCAATCAATTTTTATCCATTCAAAGGCATCCCTAGGAAAGAATCATAGATTTTAATATTTGATTCAACAAAACCTAGGGAAGAATCTTTCAAAATATAAATTCATCACATGCCCAAGCCTATATTTACTACCTTCATACTTTTACCCCAAATTTGAGTCTTTAGATCTAGTAGTCAAATGAGATTATATTCCCTTAAACATTCCAAGTCATTATCATGGTAGAAAATACAATCATCTTAGTTGGTAAGTGTCCCCACGGGACTATGATGTCATGCTTTCCTAAAGTCCAACACCCAAAACAAAAAGGTGCCTTTCTAACTCTGTATTCTATTTCTCTAGCTATGTCACCTAAATCATATTCACAATATATAGTTTTGACAAGTATTGTGTCCATCCTACCCACTCTAGAGTCAACAGAGTTTGTGAAACTACAAGAGCTTAAAGCTATGATCTAAAACCTGAAAAACAAGTCTACCATCTTGGAGGAACAAAATGTTGTTAATGGAGATCAATAAGAGGAGCATCAATGCCAGTTGACTGAAGCTTAAGAAGCAGAAGAGTAGCCAAAAGGACTTGAAGGTTTTTGGATTGATACAAAACAAAACTATATAATTGATGAACACACAAATTCCAGTCAAGCCTAATATTAAATTATTTTGAAGAAATACTGATGTAGATGCAAAGTATGAAGCTACTTTATTCATGAAATGCAAGTAATATATAGGATTACATAGGAATCTCACGTAGGTTAAGTGGTTGTAACAATTTGCCAAACATGGCCAACCACTTAACTACTAGTTAACAAAATGCTAACTATGGATGTCCACTAACTGCTAGAAGACAAACAAGATCTCTAACAGTTAACTAACATCTAACAACATGCTAACAACATGCTAACAACCTATTTCTAACATGGGCATACTATGCCTCACGTGAATACAAAGTGCAAGAAACAGGAATAATAATAAATAATATATTAACTTAGGCTTAAGAAAATAAGCCTAAGTTATCCTCAACACTCCTCCCAACCATATAAGCATTGGACCCAATGCTCTCAACAAATGTGGAAAGTCATGGGCCATCTCATGGTGAGGAATCCAACGAGCCATGTGTGGAAAGTGACCGCGACGAGTGACAAGGTAGGTAGTGGAAGAACCATGTCCAGTGTGACGAGTCTTCATCTTGAAAACTCTATTGGAAATGAGCGGAAGCTGACGATCAGGTGCCACTGCTATTGTAGGACTGAAAACAGGATCAGGTACCAAAAGAGGGTCCTGAAATGGTGTCTCTGGAAAGCGGCGCTCATCCAAAGGAATCCAAACTCTACCTCCAACCTGTGGTGAGTGAGGATTGTGATGTTTTCGCACCACTTCCTGCGGAGTCTCCTGCAAGTCCTGTGGTATGTTGCCTAGAAGGCTCTGCTGGTGCTCAGTAAGGGAAGTAACCTTAGCTTGCTCCTCCATGTGTACAATGGTGGGAGTGGGCAAAGCCAAAGGTAACTTCTGTGGAACAAGTGGTTCAGTAGTTGTAGATGTACTCAAAATTATACCAATGGAATCAATGGTATCTTTCTCATGAGTGAGAATGGTGGGTTCCTTAACCACTTGCTCTTCTGACTATTCATCATGTGGGAGTGAAACTTCTTCCTTTGCATGTTCCTTAGGTGGTGCTTTTTCTTCATTTTGTGTGGGAAAAATGCTAGTAGGAGCTAAAATAAGTGCTTGACTCAATGGCTTCCTTACTTGCCTACAACTTAACATCAAATTGGAAGTAGGTGTAGTGCTTTGTATCAAGTAGTTTTTACCATGCAACTCCAATGTGTAGGTGTTATTTTTAGCATGATAAATAGCATTCCTATAAAATTGATAGGGTTTACCTAGCAAGAGTCCACAACAATCCATATCTGTGACATCACACCTAAATTTATCCACAAACTTGTCACCAAAAGCAAAAGTCAAGGTGCAAGTATGGGTGATGTTGGATGTGGAGTCTACATCTTTCCACCCAAGTGCATAAGGTTGGTGATGTGGTTTGATGGGAAGTTTTAACTTCTCCACAACGAACTTCGCAATGAGGTTCTTTTGCGATCCGTTATCAATGATACAATCAACATAGAAATCATGCGTCAAGTGGGCTCTAGTGACAAACAAATGATCACGCTCCCATTGAGCAAATACATTGGATATTAGGGTAACTTTGTTTAGTTTACCCTTTAAAATAGGATATTCTTCTTCTGTCCCTATAGCCAAAATGGGACCATTTTGTGGTTCCTCATGTGTAGGTTGTACAATTAGGGATTTCTTCTTATTAAACTTCTCAAAAGTATAGCATTTGGATTTTACATGTCCATGCTTTTTACAAAAGTCACAATACAATGAAGAAGAAGAATATTTAGCATGAAAGGAAGAAGAATGTGCTTTAGGAGAAGTGGGAGGAGAAGAAAAATGAGGGGGAGATTGAGAATTGTTCTTCACCTTCTGTTGATGCTGATTCCCGTATTTGGAAGAGCCCTCCTGTGATGAACGAGACTTTTTATATGCACCAACTTTCTCCTCTGCAAGAATGACATGATTGAATGCCACATCCAAGGTGAGGAAGACATTGAATTTGATCTCCCTAAAAATATAATCAAATCATCTTCTGAATCTTTCATGCCAAGCAATACCCTCATCCTATTAAATTAGAAAATGAAATCAGAAACTGCCATTCCATAGGTTTGCCTCAATCTATACCACTTGGTAGTGAGGTCACTTTGGTAGTTTGGTGGAAAGAAGGTGTTTTTCAGAATTTGAGTTAATTCTTTCCAAGTCACGGTGGCATTATGGCTCTGTCTTTCTACAATGAGAACTTTTGCTAAACCTGTGAGTTTTAGTGTAGCAAATGTGGCTTTTTCATCCTCCGAAATTTCAGCATAAGCAAACCAAGTTTGCATATCCAAAATCCATGCAGATAAGACATCGGGATCCCTAGATCCATCATACATTTTAACCTCACATTTGGCTTTGTTTGCATGATTATGGTGGATTTTGAGTTCACCAAGATTAAATTGCACAACAATGTCTCTCACTTTTTTTGCCAAAATATCTACTGCTTCGGTGAGGTTTTCCATGTTTGTTCTGAGGTCATGAGCCATATTTTTCCTAGTATATGCTAGACTAGGAGGATTACAAAATGGATGCAAGAACTTATCTAGGCTTAGGAATAGTTTTCAGTTTCCTAATACAATCAAATTGCCTAGATTTTCCAATTTTACCTTCCAAAATTACAAAATTAGGCTAATTAGTGTTTTTACAACTCAATTTGCAATTTCAAAAAGTCACAAAAATATAAATTTTTAGCCTTTGCAATGCAGAATTTGGATGAGGAGGCAAAGTAGATGGAAATTTTGCTGAATTTGCAAAACAATGCAAAAAATTGGTAAAAAACGAACCAATAACGAGAAAGATATCACCTTTCAAAGTTGGGATGCCAATTTTGCAATTTTGAATGTCCTCCTTGGATTTTCCTGCCAAAATTTGAATTTTTGAAATTGCTGCCAATTTTTTAGTCTCCCGCCAAAAAATTATCCGTGCACCAAATTATTTGGTTTTATCCCTACCCCGGTCAATTGGGCAGGTCAACGGACAAGTAAGGACGAACAAGCAATTGGCAGGTTAAAGGGCGAGTCAACTGTCTCGAAGGCTACCAATGCCTTCTGGTACTTCGAAGGTCGCACGCCCACTCGACCGGGCGTTACTGCGTGCAAGTGCGGTTTTCATGAGCATCGTGAGGTAACTCACAAAACAACAAATGCACGAAAACACTTTTAAGTGGTAAATTTGCCCTCTTCAGGGCAAATGTGGGATAAATCCCACTTTCCCAACCTTGCCCTTGGTCGCCGGCTAACTCTGCGGCGATGAAAAACTGTTGCGGTCGTCGGTGATCAAATTAAACCTTAGGAAAAAATATATATATATCTCGTCGAAATTTTTCTCCTCCCGCCTAAAAAAACGCAGAATTGCCAGACGTTTTCACGGTATCGAAAATTTTTCTCGAAAAATAAAACCTTAATAAATTTTAATATTTGTCACCGGTTTTCCTTCTGTGCTCGCCGAAATATCTCTCCTTCACTAGGAAATGCAGAGATGGCTGGAAAAATCAGAAAATCGCCTGTGAACTGCGTTGGTTTTTAGAATTTTTGTCGGATAGTGTTACAATCGCCGGTTTTTACTCGTTCGGGGTTCGGGAGGTGTTGAACTTAGTTGCAGGACTCACGGCGTCCAACCGTTCCTGCGGTCGACCGAAATATTGAATGACTATCGGACTGTGCAGGGGATCGCCGGTAAGGGTCGACTGCTTCGGTTGGGCCGTGCTGGGGTGCCGGTATTGGGGGAAAGAGCCGCCTGTCTGCGGTGGCTCGTCGACGTCGAATCATGGTTTTCGATCGGTGGTGGCCGCTGGGGTGGATGTGTCGGTCGTCGCCATTGCGGCTGTCGGTCGGTTGTCGGTGTGGCTGGCTGGCCGGTGCTGCCGGTCGGCCTTGTGGCCCACCCAAAAAATTGAGTGGCCACTAATAGTTAGGCTTAAAAGCCTAAAAAAATTTCATGCACTAAAATTGTTTTTTTAAAATAAAATATTAATGTAAAATATTAATATTTTATGAAAATGCAAATAGGAGGAACTCCACCTCAAACTCTTTCTTCAACTTGGAGTGGGAATGAAAATACTTACCCTCAACTGAAGGAACTCCTCTTTTTCCTGTCAATTTGCAGTGAACTCAACTCTTAAACTTCAATATTTTCTTGGCAGACCTTCTTCCGTAAACCTTAGGCAACCTTGACAATCTGCTTCTTGGCCACAACTTGACCTCAAACTGGTGCTTAACACCTGGTGCAGGGGTAAATTCTACCCTCTGTCACCTCAGCTTCAACTGATGTTGTGGGTGGCTTCTAGCCAACTCTCACTAGCATCTACCTAGGATCTAGCATTGAAGTGGCAAATGAATCCTCCTTCCTGCACTTTACCTCAGGCTAACTGATACCAATGATGTAGATGCAAAGTATGAAGCTACTTTATTCATGAAATGCAAGTAATATATAGGATTACATAGGAATCTCACGTAGGTTAAGTGGTTGGAACAATCTGCCAAACATGGCCAACCACTTAACTACTAGTTAACAAAATGCTAACTATGGATGTCCACTAACTGCTAGAAGACAAACAAGATCTCTAACAGTTAACTAACATCTAACAACATGCTAACAACATGCTAACAACCTATTTATAACATGGGCATACTATGCCTCACGTGAATACAAAGTGCAAGAAATAGGAATAATAATAAATAATATATTAACTTAGGCTTAAGGGAATAAGCCTAAGTTATCCTCAGCAAATACCTTAGCTCCTAGATTTCCAATGACCATAGGTTTTGGATATTATAAAATAGAGTGAGGAGCATCCCAAAATGGAGATATAGGAGTGTCCAAAAGATATGGAGGAGCTCACGGGGGATGATTTTTCATGATTTATCTCAACAAAGTAGTCTGCACAAACATTGGAATCCAACATATACCACAATTACTAGTTAGTATTAGGGTTCACATAGTCACATATCCCATCAAGCATATCCCAAATAATTGGAGAGGCTTGTAAAATAGTTATCACCAAAAGAAAGGATGTCCAATGCAACAAATCACATGAACTTGAGAACTCACAAAGAGCAATGCATCAATTTGACACAAAAACTAGAATACTTGCCAGTGGAGAAGTCACGGGTTAAGAATGAATCATCCTTACCATGTTTTAATACTATAGCTCATATAGGCTTTGGAACCTATTCTATCCCAGATCCAAATTGATGTCAGTTCTTGATTCAAGCAAGTAACATGTTTCAAGATACTAAAAGATAACAAAAGTGGAGATTCATAATGATATGGTCTAGACATTATCAATTTTGATGAATCAACCACATGTGAGAAATAACTAGCAAGGAGGGAAAATCCTTACCATATATTTTTTTGTAAATATATGGCATATAAAAGTTGTAAAATCTACATGGTATAGATGACATGTAAGTAAAAGTTGTAAAAGCTAAGTAGTGTATACCTATTGGATAGATTAGGAAACAAAGCAAGCTCGCATGAAGTATATTTTTGGTAAAATATAATAGGTAGTTCACATGCATATTCATAGAAGTATCACATGAATCAAGAGGTCCAATAGATAATAAACTAGTAAGTCAACGTCATGTTTTAATTGACCTAGTTGCATTAAAAAGGAGCTTATTTGAGAAGATGGAGTAAGTATATTCAATGACTCTTATGGCAAGAGAGGTCTATAAAAGGAGGGTCCCTTCTCATAGAATCCTCATCAAAATTTTTCACTAAGAAATAAATATGTCGCACATACTTCTCAACTTCAAAATCTCCACCCTTGAGCCTTAGAAGCTTAATTTAGAAACTATGCCCAAGGGACAACGACTTTTATTTTTGTTTTTAGTCTCCTACAAGTAGAAGCCCCTTGTGGGTATCCTAGGGGAACTCTTGAGTTGAATCCTTGCCTAGGACTGAATAAGATGAAAGGTTTAGATGCCCCATCAATTTATCAAGTTGTTTTAAAAATCTTGAAGATGCTGACAAAGAAAGGTCTGTGAAGAAAGTTGATAGCAAGTTCAAAGATCCCTATGCCATGAGGTAATGTTGATCCACTGGTGATATTGGTAAGAACCCCAAATCTATTTTGGTGATACAAGGGCTCTACCAATACCAAGATTTAACCCCATGCTATGATTTTAAATACACTTATTGTTTCCAACAATAGATTAAAAAAATGGATATATGCTCCATGGGTAATGGCTTACTAGAATAAATGCCTATGCATTTTTTCATCCAGAGCCAGGAGAAGATATTTCTCATTAATATGACAACTTTCACCTTGGACCTACAAGCATAAAAATGAACATAATTTTCAACATATCTATGAAAATACACAAGAAAAGGGTGGGAAGAGCTTCCAATTTTTAAAATTCAAGTAGAGAAAAATCCAAGATGAGTTGGGACACCTTGTCAAACAACATTGGTAAGGCTTTTAAGAATCCAACATATTACAGATAGCTCACAACAATTTGGAAGCAAAGAGATGTGGCAAAATAGGATAAGGGCCTAGTGGCACCAACTTAGTAAGAGATGAAGCCTAATAATTTTTTTAACAATAATGGTACATGAAAATTAGTTTTAGTTTCTTTTTATGTTAAGTATTTTATTTAACATTGCTTGACTCCATTACCCAATGGATAAAGTTATCTAGGCCTTCAATTTTGCAAGCCAAAATCCGCAAGACGCACCAATAATGTGGATCCATGAGAGTATTCACATGGATAGGTCATAGCAATTTTTGTTATATTATCAATTTTGTGAAATGTTATGCTTAATATTCTTTGTATAAAACATGGTCAAAAAGTAGAAGGTAGCTTAACAGGCCAAAAATTTAACTAAGGTAGGGAAGTATGGCCACTTCAAAGTGGTTGAGTGCAAAGTGACCAAGTGCATGAGTGGTCGAATGCTCAAGTTACCCAAATCTTGGGTGGTTAGGAGTTTAAAGTGCCCTAGAGCTTTGAATAACAATATCTACAGAGCCTCATATCAGCCCTAGCCGGGTCCTAACATCTCGATGACAAGAAAAAGACTATAGCATATGGAAACAAAAGGAGGAAATCTCTCGAACATGTCTCTTTTAGGATAAGATCATGTGCATCAGAGACATGGACCACCTAGATACTTCTCAACCATTTAGAATAAAGCAGTTAGACAAGAAAGCAACAACTAATATTCTAGAACCTACAATAGTATTAGCCACTAATCATAAGTAGAGGTCCCTATAAATCTAATATATGGCATAATAATAAGGGGTAGTGAAAGAATCCAAGCATGCTCAAGAGGCATAAACCTTCTAAGGACATGTGGCTGCTAATATATTGAATGATGTTAGATCAAAATAGTTGGATGAGATAAAACATAAAGTGATATCCATTCCTCCCAAGCATGTTGATCAAGCAAAAACCTCGAACAAGGCTAGACTATGCTATTCTTTCTAGGCATATGGTAGGACATCCTTGTAATCATTAGCTAGGCTAGTATAAAAAACTATAATTAACACAATTTACCTTAGTATAAGGGTCAACAATTTAAGTGCTTTCCTGTTGTATAATATACAATTATGCTCTATAATTTTAATGAGTCAGCTTGTTGTTTGACCTTTGCTAGCAATGTATTGTTGAATTATTATGTGTGATTTTTTTGTAGTCTCTAGATATTTTTATAAAAGCTTTGGAGGCAGTTTATTCTATTAGGCCTGAGCTACTATTTGGATTTACAATTTGGGCTATTGGAATATTAGGGATGCATAACATTTTTATTGTGATTCTACTTTATTTTGTAGAAGCTTGTTAGGATGTTGAGGGTTGTTGGAGTAGTAGAGAGAATGACCTAAGCTTAATTTACATTATATAATGCTATGCTTAGTGACTGGTTTTTTATACCCTGTATGTAGTTTAATTGTAGTGTGCTTTGCATAGTATGTGGTAATGTTGTTAGCATAATATTGTTCATATTTAAATCCACATTTCTTTCCCTTCTCTCTTTATAACCCTCCATTTCTATATTTAATCTTTCACCATTTATTTTATTTTTTATTTTGCAACAAAGAACCAACCTTCTCTAGAGGTTGGCTAGGGAGAAATATTGAACCATCCAATCTTGACCTATCGTCTAGGAAGAACTTCTCACCACTAGGTAAATCATAAACCAAGAGGAACAATATGGAATAACTCTAAGGATAGATTACCCTCCTCACAATTCTTAGAATACTTAGATTCTTGGGTGCCAAAAATAACAAAAGCAAACACAAAAATCCTAGCCTTTGGTTGTCATCCTCATCCTAATTTGCCTCTATACACAAAAAGGAAAAACTAATTCTAAAGAAGAGCAAAACCCTAAATTTTGCGTTTGGACATCCTAAGAATGTCTTGCAACCCAAATTTGGACCTTATCTATTTTGGGAGCATGATGTTTTTGAAATTTTATCTATTTCTAAAACACATATTCATGGGTAAAAGGGCATTGGAGACATCTTTAAAAGCCCTCACACCGATTCAGTTAAGAAAAATACAAAGCAAGGTACAATCTCTTAATAGACTATAACTTGAAGAGCAAGGGCATGAGGGCATTCAAAGTGAGAGTATTTATTTTATAGAAAACTTTGGTCTCAAATGAAAAATATACTATCCATTGTTCCTTTGCTTACTTTAATGACTATGTGGTGTTAATCCTTCTTCTATGAAAATTTCTATTAATGTTCTTGGAAGGGAAACCCTTGAAGGGTTTATAAAATTAAAATGAATTATTTTATGCTTGAAATTGGGATGTATCCTAGTTAAATTCATGTATTCTTGAGGGTTTTGGGACATGCCCTAATTGAATGTATATTCTCCATTGTAACCTAGTTGAATGCTTAAGTGATTGATTATTTTTACCTTTCCCAAGTTTGGATGTTAAAACCCTAAACCATAGGTCTAAAACATATAAGGAGATATCTTAAAATAATTTCCTTAGTCCATACTATCTTTATTGAGGTTAATGATTAGGTCTACCATAAATATTTTAACTAAATAATGATCTTGATAATTTTTCCTTATGTCCCACTAAAAACTACCATCCATAAGCAGATGCTAGGCATGATTATGAATTTGATGTAAATATGACTAGACCTATAAAATCATTAGAAGAAAAGATATTTGAGGTTCTTCCATTCTAGTTTCATGTTTTGATATGATCATTTCTAGGGTATTGAAACTTGATTATTCTTGTTGTAAAATATTCCTTTGAATCGAAGAATATTTTTCTTCGAGCCTTTCACTTCAACTATAGGGTGATTGAATTGCAAGTTTAGCCTATATCACTTCATAGGAATAAGGTCACAAAGTTTCCTAGTATGATGTTGATACTCCAATTTGATGTACATCCAATTTAGACCTAAGAATATGCAAACCTTGATTAGCTATTATGATTAATAGTTGCATGCATCTTGTGTTATACTAAAATTATTATTGGCAATTTGTTTGATACCCTATTTTCAAACTTGAATAATGCATAAAATTATTGTTGATAATTTATTTGATACCCTATTTTCAAACTTGGATTATGATGCATAAAATAGTTGTTAACAATCTATTTGATACCTTATTTTACAACTTTAACAATTATGCATAAGATTATTGTTGACAATTTGTTTAATACCCTATATTATTAGACTTAAGCAATGATGAATAATATTATTGTTGGTAATTTATTTTATGCCCTATGTTTCAAACTTGAATAATCATGTATAAACTATTGTCAATAAATCATTTGATACCCTATTTTCAAGCAATATTGATCAGGGACAAGCTATTGTGGATACATTGTTTTCAACCATGAGTTGATAATGCATAAGTATGTTAGTTATAATAATTAAAAAAACATGCATAAGGTCTACCAAGTAATTCATTGGTATGTCATTGGCATGGTGAGTTAATAGAGATTTAGTAGTAAGATGTATATGATTATTTGTATACATAAGTGTATGATATATGCTATTAGGAGACTATTTGAGTATTTAGAGGATGAGTCAAGATAGAGATATGGTATGGATGGATTGCAAATGGACTTGAAATATAGGTATAAGTGGGTGAACAAAAGTGGTGGTATGTTGTATAGTGTAGATATCTGTCATATTCAACCTCATAGTGCGCATCAAGTAGAATATATAGAAAAGCTTAGAAAAATTATGACTGATATAATAATTTTGTTCATGTGACTACATGATTTATGGTGATTTAATGTAGATAGAAATCCATTGCATGGTTGCATGATTTATGATGACTTCATATAGATATGATATTTATTAATTGATTACATGATTTAATGTGACTTCATGTAGGATGAACATCCATTAATTACATGCATGAATGTGCGACAATTGATTTGATACATGATTATGATGACTTCATGTAGACATAGTTGCATGGCCATGATATTCTTTCTTATCATGATTGGTTCCCAATATTTATTTTTTCTCATATAAGGGTCAGTTTTCTTGGGTAGGAAAAATAACTAAGGGAATTTATCACTAGAATTGCATGTTGGGCAATAAATCATCCTCGTGATGCTCTCCTTCTTCACAATTATAGAAGTCTCAAGTATATTCCTTCTTGGGTCATCTTAAATAGATAAATACATAGAGGGTGTAATGATTTTTTTGTGAGCATGAATTTTTTCCTAAGTGGATATGCCATGTCTTCCTTATGATAATCCCTTTATTCAAAGTGTTTAAATATTATGAAACTAAGCAGTGTCATGAAAGCTCTTGAATGGAGTGAATTTCATTAACTATAAATGTTTTGTTTTATTAACATCATAAGTAAATGTTCTATTTAATGATGATTTTGACCTCTTAAGTACTTATCACTTTATATTTCCTATACTTGGTTGTAAATAAAATAAATGGTGTTCATTACATGTATCAAATATAGTTTCATATGGATACTTTCTTAATTATGTTGGAAAATTAAATTTAAGTGTGATGATCCAACAATGGCATGTACTTTTGAGATGTCATTAGAGATACTATATGGATAAATTCATTTAGGTGCATAATATATTGTAAGCTTAAATTTACTTGGCAATGTATTGTAGGCCATCCTTTTCATTTATAATTGAGAATTCTAGTTTTGCATCTCTACACTTTGGTTATGAGTGGAAGTCACAATTGTATATAGGTATAACACTTGTTATATGTGAAGGTTGAGCATGGGTCTTCTAGGGAACACAAGAGTCCTCAATTGGTATAAATGCATCATATATATACCTAGATGCCATGTCATGTTTGCTAACTATTTATATATGCTTCAATGTTGAGATTTAGTTTCAATAAAAGAAAAACCATAAAGTGATATGAAATGGTCCTATTGTATAATACTTTCATTTTGTAACACTAAGAATTTACCTCCTAACTAATGTTAAAACCTCCTTATATGAGATTGATGTGAATGTACACATTGAACATATTATATGTATATCTTAAATTATTGTGGTTCACAGTAGTTGTGTTGGAAATTTGAGCTAGTTTTGTTGTCATTGATGTCAAGAGATTGTTGTTTATGTTTTGTCGTCATTAATGTCGTCAGGTGGTTTTTACAAAAGCTAAGGAAGAGGTTAAAAGAAATAGAATATAATATTTATTTTAATATTATATGCCTAAAGCGGCCTAAACGATTGAAGACCCAAGGAAGAAGAAGGTTTAAAAAGAAATCCCAAGGAAGGAGAAGCAAGTTTAAAAGGAAATAATAATATTATATTTTTCAAGCAAAATGTTGAAGTAAAGAAAAACGAGGTCCAAGGAAGCATTAAGAATTAAGTCCTTAAAAAGACCCATCTGGAAAATTATTAAAAGGTTATTTAATTTATTTAAATTAAATATTTTAACCATAGGTTAAAATTTTAATTTAAATAAATATTAAAGGCATCATAAGTCTAAGTTTAAAATTCGAATTAAAATTTGAATTGAAAGTGTTGACGTATTGGAATGCATAGCAAAAGGTATAAAAGGAGGCAATATTTTTTATTTAAAATCATCCATGCAATTTGAATGCCCAAGAAAGAAAAGTAAATTTGTGCGCGGCATTAAGAGAAGAAAGAGGATTTGCATGTGTTAAGATTAAAAGGGCAGACCTTGCTATAAGACTAAGTGGAGCACCAAATTATTTACACAGCGCGTGGTAGTGCAAGCATCGATCGATGGCAGGTTAAGGCATTGTGCAAGGCAGGTCAGGGGTTCGATTCACGTCCCCTTCGTTTTAAGCATGGCAAAGGTTTTTTGTTTGATTTCGAAAGGCATCGAGAGCAAGGAGTAAAAGGTGCATCGTGCACCTTTGGTTTTGTCTTGGGTGTGTGGCCCAACGACAACAAAGCCTTAGGTCTTAGGCATCGTGGCGACAACTAGTCATGGGTTCGAGTCGAGCACAGTCTTTGAGGGTGCTAATTTTAACGTGGGCCATCGTTGAGGTAAGCGCTTGATTTATTTTTGCCAAAGGTTGAATAGCGCTAGGGGCCACGTGATGTTTGTGAAGGTGCTTTGATTAATTTTTGCTAAGGAGTAAGATAGGGAGTCATAAGGGTGTTTAATATTTTATTTTTTAATTAGCATTAAAAATAAAGATTGGAGATATAAGGTGTTTGAAAGGAAATTAATTGTGTTGAATATTATTGTGTGAATATTGGAGTTAAAAGTGTTAAACAAAGGAATTGATTTCATTTTTGTAAGTGTGAATATTGGATTTAAAAGTGTTATCAAAGGAGTTTTGATTGTTTATGAATTGAATATTATTTTTGTGAAGTTTGGAGATTATAAGGTGTACTTGAGATCTAATATTTTTGTATGGTGAATTAATTATTTGGGGAGAATAATTATGTGGAGATTTTGAGATAGGTTGTTGGCTTCTAACCTTGAAATTAGCAAAGAGAATTTTATTGTGATTAAGACAGGTTTTGAAGACTTATCTCCATAAAAACAAAAGGTATGGGCACATCTTCCTTGTGAGTGAAATAGTGGCTAATTGAATAGTGTGAAATGCAAAGGTGGAGTGAAAAGGATTGTTTGATAAGCATTGTTGGAAATGTTTGAGTAGGTTTTCATGTGCATGATTTATGGATGTTGAAATGTCATGAGTATCATTGTTATGTGAAATTGAGGATAACCTTGAGCTAGGGTTTGTGAAAGATCATGAGTGTCATTGTTATGTGAAATTGAGAATAATCTTGAACTAGAGTTTGTGAAAGAACATGAGTATCATTATTATGTGAAACTGGAATCATCTTGAGTCAAGGATTGAGTTCCATAGTATGAGTTGTTGGAATAATAGTGAAACACTTGGTTAGGATTTGTAAACAATGTGTGTTTTATTGAGTGAATGGTTGTCTGAAGTTGAATGAGCTTTATTTATTAAAAGCATTGAAATGATAGTTCAAGTTTTGTGCAACAAGTTATATCATATTCTAAATTGATTTGAAAGAGAGTTTAAAAGTGATCGAGTGTTTTGTGAATGTGAAACATATTGAGTCTCTTACCATTCTCTATAGGTTTCCCTCATTAAACAAGATTTTGAGTGAAACTTGTTTGTGTGCTTGAAGAGATTTTTTGAAAGAGATTAAGTTGAAGTTTTGTATGCAAGTTTTGCAATTGATTTTAACAAGCTTTTGTGAAAGCTTGTGAGCAGTTTGAGTAAGTTCTAGAGGGGAATTAAGGATAGATTTGTGTGAGCTTTTGTGGAAGCTTACAAGCAAATTTGAGACAAGTCTTAGTGAAGACTTGTTGAGCAGATTGGACAAGTTCTAAAGAGGACTTGTTGAACATATTTGAGACAAGTCTTATTGAAGACTTGTTGAGCATACTGGAAAAGTTCTATAGAGGACTTTTTGAGCAGATTGAGCAAGTCTTGGTGAAGACTTGTGAGCAAATTGGACAAGTTCTAGAGAAGACTTGTTGGACATATTTGAGGTAAGTCTTTGAGAAGACTTGAGAGCAGAATTGATTGATTGATTTGTTCAAGCTTTGTGTTAAGGCTTGAGGCAGATCTAAGCTAAGTTGTTTTATGATTAGATAAAGCTTTGTGTTAAATCTTGAGGATATATTTGAGATAGATATTGAGCAGATTTGTGCTAGATCGAAGGACAATGTTTAGTGCAAATTTGAGATAGAGATTGAGCAGATTGTGCTAGACCGAAGGACAGTGTTTAGTGTAGATTTGAGACAGATATTGAGTAGATTTGTGCTAGACTGAAGGACAGTGTTTAGTGCAGATTTGAGATAGAGATTGAGCAGATTTATGCTAGATCGAAGGACAGTGTTTAGTGCATATTTGAGATAGATATTGAGCAAATTTGTGCTAGATTGAAGGACAATGTTTAGTGCAGATTTGAGACAGAGATTGAGAAGATTTATGTTAGAGCAATGGATAGTGTTTAGTGCAGATTTGAGACAGATATTGAGCAAATTTGTGCTAGATTGAAGGATAGTGTTTAGTGTAGATTTGAGACGGAGATTGATCAGAGCTAAAAGTAAGCTTTGGAGGTGATAGAGTAGAGGACAGTAGTCTCCAGTGGATAGAGATACATTAGCTAGGGTAGTGAGGGCAGAGGTCTTCTGAGTGAGGAAAAAGGTCTTCAGTGGAAAGAGATCCACAAGCCAGTGCAGTGGGGACATTAGTCTTCTAGAAGATCACCAGCCAGAGTGGAGGAGAAAGAGTTCTCCTGTGGATAGATATCCACAAACTTGATTAGGGGATTGGTTTCTCCTTTGGATAGAGGTCCATAAAAATTTTAATAGGGAAGGATTTCCAAGAGATTTTTTGAGAAAATTTTAGTGAAATATTTTCTCCGTGGAGTAGCCCACATTGGGTGAACCACGTTAAATTGGTGTCTCTATTGTGTGTGATTATTTGTGCATTGCTTTAATTACTACAATTGATATTGCCACTGATATATTGGATAATATTGTTAGGGAAAGAAAAGTAAAAAGTGGTCTTATATTGTTCACCCCCTCTCAGTATAAGCTTGTGTTCTTCAAGTTGATTGTATATTTATTTGTGTAAACCTTTGGAATGCACTAAATATTTCAATCACTCGTCTAATTTAAAAATTTGTATTCAAAATTTTAAAAACTTATGTTGTCCTATACATGATAGTCAAAACCTCTGAGTTGGAAATTGGTAATTGAGTTGTTATATTGACTTGTTTTAGGTGTTGTATAAGGACTTGATACACAACTTGTTATGGTAATGAAATGTATATATGTAATTTTCGAAATAACATTTAAAAGTTTAACTTATTTTTTGAAAACTTTGTCAAACCTGTTATGAGATTTTATAGCAACTGAACGAGCTTAAAAATTTGAGTGGATTTCAATATCTCTTTTTAATCATTTATATAAAATTGAATGCAATTTTATGAATAGTAATAGATTGTGATAAATTTCAATCTTGTATAAATGTTTCCTAATATGTTCATGTAATTCATTCTTGAGATGATGTGCTTTGTGAGAAAATATATGTAGGAATAATTTGTCACTCCATTATAATTAAATGATTACAATATTGAAACCTAGATATGAAAATTACCATGAGTTGATTATACCATATTTGATGGTACTTGATATGGGATTCTATATGTATTAAATGCAAGAGATTGGTTGTAAGAATTGTGCCATCCAAAAGTACTGAATCATTTTTATATTATCAAGAATTGAAAGAATGAATGAAATTTTGTTACCCTATTTTGGTATCGTATTGTAAAAACTATGTTGGGTGAGTGAATGAAATTAGATGAAATTTCATGAATATAGTTTTATTATGTGTGTCTAATTATTTCCTTTATGTCAGATCTTAAAGTCTTTCAACATATGAGAATGGAAAAGGACTACTTTTTGTTGTGGTAAATGGAGTATGATGATAAAATAACTTATTATTCTTTATGAATAATTTATGCATTCGTCTAACATAATGAACTATGTTATATAAAAAATATTATTCACTTCTAAGAAGGATTATTTGGATTATGAAACAATGTTGAGTCTAATTTCATAGGTTTAATGTTATGGGAGCCAAATCCAATCGATTTGTTATTCATTTTTTTTTAATTATAGGCAACAAAGATGCCAAAAATACAAGAATACACAATATTTTGAATCTTAATGGAGAGGTAAATTTTAGTGTGTGGGAGATTATCAAGATAACTAATGTTATAACTTAGATATCTAGCTAGAACCAAATAACAATCTAAGTTAAACTAACACTTAATATAGCAAATTATCTAGAAGCTTATTATCTACCCAATCTTCTAGAGAACTAATGTGAAGAGTGTGGGAAGCTCACATTTACATAGTTTTAGGTAAAATATATAAGCCTAGAAAATAAACTAAGCCTAATTGTCCTTATCATACATCCCCACAAAAGAAACATTGGACTCCAATGCTATTACAATAGGAGTAGAGTGAAATACAAAATGCTCTAGACATATCTTGTTGGTTAGAATGATTAGAGGAGCATATGCAACTTCATTGGAGGCTTGGACAATGTTGATGATGCCAATCGATTCCTGTTTTGAAATGCAATGTTCAAACTTTATCGCCAACCTAGAAAAGGAGTTGATGAGGACCAAGGACTTATTGTTGAGTCTACAAAGTCTTCTATAAAATATGAACCTACCTAGCTAAAGTATGTTGAGGAATATCATATTATTTAGTACATGCTAATGTATCCCCATGGTACCTTCATGATACATTTGTATATAGTATATTAGTTTTCAGTCTATAGTTTAGAGTGAGATTTATATTTTCCCATTTATGTAAGTGTCAATGTGTAGAAAATTCACAAGTGTCATGTAAGGGAGAATGTGCACAAGTTTATTGTATGTAAGAGTGCAAATATGTAATGCGAAGATGTGCACAAGTGTCTTAGATTAGGAGTGCATGTAGAATTGTAAGAGTCATGTGTGCAAGTATCTTAGAGTTAAGTGCTCATTTAGTATGTAAGTGACAAGTTGATAAGCCAAGAGTCATGAGACTTGGCATATGAAGAGAAATAGTCAAATACATGAAGAGTCATATTACTATGGATATATTATGAAGACAATGCTCCATGAGAGATATATAGAAATACAATAGAGCTTGTATACATTTTGAGAAATTAATATTGTAATTTTTCTTCAAGCACATTTCATGAATGATTAGGGCTATTTACATTCATATTTTAGTATGTAAATGAATGTTATTGTATTTATTATATGAGCCTTGATATACATATTAATTTTCTCATATTATTCTACTCATTTTATCATTATCTTGACCTTTATTATTGTGGCTAATTATATTGGTACCTATGTGATATTATGAGATAACAAATGATATTTTATAGTAGTAAAGGCTTAAAAAGTGAATAGTGGTATCAAAGCTATCATCTGACTCAGTCCAATTTGATAGAGTTATTTTATTAGCCACTATTATTAATTAGCTTTGTCCATTTTAATAAAGTTAATTTAGAGTCTATCCACTTTAAAGGTAGTGAAGACTTGGACTCTATATTTTTAAAAGGTCATATTAAGTAGAAAAGAGTAGGGTCTTCCCACTTGGTTGAAGAAAAACTAGTGAAGACTATGATTCAACTATATTGAAGATAAGGGGCCAACTTAGAAGAAATTTTGGACATTGATTGATAGGTTTAACCAACCCAAAAGGATGTTGGTCATTCAGGGATAGAGCCACCTTGACATTGATTTGAAGAACTTTTTTTTTGGATTATATGGAAGAAGGAGTTTTGAAAGGATCCCTAAATATTCTACAAAGATACAAAAAAGGACCTATAGAAAGATAGACATAAAAAAATACCAAATGAAGACAAATG
This sequence comes from Wollemia nobilis, assembly GCA_028583015.1. NCBI lineage: Eukaryota > Viridiplantae > Streptophyta > Pinopsida > Araucariales > Araucariaceae > Wollemia > Wollemia nobilis. The sequence continues at coordinate 5,143,966 of JAQPPZ010016944.1, read as the reverse complement.
GCAAAGCCCAACTAAATATCACCTTAAAAGGAGTAGAGTCAATAAGAGGATACAAAGGACCAACAATAGTCTTAAAACTTGAAAACCTCACTAAGAGGTCCATTGCCACCATAGAGAAGATTAGAATGATTTGGAATGACCTCAACATCCAAAAGATATTCTCAAAGAACATCATAGATAAAAAAAAAAAACAAATTTTCAAAGAGATCTAAGAGGAACCTTTACATACTTCAAAGCATTATTCAAATTCTAGGGTGGATCCTGACAGACCTCGTAGCATCCATGAACAAACCTTCAATTGATTTGAAGAATTTAAAATTTATTTTTTTTTAGATTTGAGAATTTGCAGATTAAATATTGGGGCACAATCAACTCAGAAGATAGTTGAGCATTCAAGGATATTCAATACCACCCTAACATTGATATTGGGTTCTCTAGTAAGGAGGAGAATCATATTGGGTTCTTAGGTGCAACCTAAGACATTGAAAATTTTAGATTAACAGAGAATAGAGAAGAGACAGAGTTGCAGAATAAAATTTTGAGAAGTTTCCTATAGAAGATAGAGAAGAATTTTAGCTTCTAAGTGTATAGGAAAAGAATATAGAAAAGAATCAGATATATAGAGGATAGGTTCAAGAAATCTACATTAAATAAAAAGGCCAATAAAACCTACCTTAAATATTTGAGATATCTCCATTAAAGGTGAAGAGATCAGTATAGAGAAAAGAAGAAGCATATAGATAAATTTGTAATAGACCCATGAGATATACCAACATTTGAATAAAGGCCTAAGAGGCCCATATAGTAAAATAAAATTTCTAAGAGATCATATAGAAAAGTAAGAGGATCATATAGAAAAAAGAAAGTGGGCCATGTTAAAAGAAAGAGGTCCATATTTTTTAAGAATATACCCATTCGGGTAGCTCAAGAAGGTAGCTGAAGAGAGGCCCATTCTACCAACTCAATAAGATGATAACAAAATAGTCATTTGGCTATATAGCAAAAGGATAATATATTCGGTCATAGAATCAGACCATTTAGTCAAATCAAGAAAGCATACATGAAACAAAAGAAATAAAGGTTGTAAAAAGAAATTCCATTCAAATTGCAAAGTTGAAGCAAAGTAAAATTTGTTGTCGTAACAACAATAGAAGCCATAAGTTTGCAAAGCTTCTAAACCAAGACCATTGCAGCAGAGAAAAACTATGATGTCATTGCATTGATATATACAGTATCGTTGCAATATAGAAGCTAGGATTTTAGCACAAAAATATAGCATTATGGAGTGATATAAAATTATAGGATAGTAGTGAATGAGGTAAGCCTAAAAGAGTTGAGGAAACTAGCATAGAAGGCAACCAACAAACCAATACTAGTAACTTTGGAACCAACCAAGTGAACCTGTGACCAAGATGTAGACATCAACAACTAAGGTAGAGCAACAAGTGCCTAAGGTAGTGAAATGTATGTCCAAGGAGGAGAAACCAATGACATAGAATCCATCCATAAATATACAACAAGGAAGCAAAGAGACCAAAGAGAAAATCATTGAAGTTCAACGTTCATAGAGGAAATCGTAGCTTTTGAAACCTAACGTTCTTGTAACGTATAACAACTCTGACTATTATTAAAATTTGAAGTGAAGTATTTTTTAATGTATTTGTTTAGGCATGTAGAGATCCACGCGGACATTTGAAATGTTTCAATCCATATTCAACAAATATTTGGAATGTTTAAATTCAGATTCATTTAAACAAAGGTACAAAGGGAGTGCATCTAGAAGCATGTATTATTCAGTTAATGCCAGTGAGCAAGCAAAGGACACTTTAGAGAATGCTAGTGAGAAAGCAGAGCATGAAATAAAGATTAAGTTGCCTAAGAAGTATAAGGTAAGATTGGAAATTATTTTTAATTATGATTCTTGGAGTTATAAGGTGCTTACATGGTCTAAGCAGGATTTAATTATAAATTAGGAGTTATAAGAGATAGTTTGAAATTTAAAATTTTAAAAACGATATGGAGTAATAAGGATTTCTACTTTATTTAGTTAGTTTGATTATTGTTTTTTATATTTGAAGATATTTGAAGTTTTTAAAGGTAGAAGATTTATTTTTGAGAAAAAATAAAATTAAAAATATTAGAAAAGTTTTTGAAACTTTTCAAATTTAAATATTTGGGAGTTAAAAGATTTTCAACATCAAAGGATTAGAAAATTTTATGATTTGCAAAATTTATATTTGATTTATTTCTGAATTTTGGAGATATAAGGTTTACTACTTCAAAAGAAATCAAATTTGCAAATTTCATATTATTATTTTAGTTTCTTAAATTAGAGAGTCATAAGGATTACTATTTCAAAGGTTATTATTTAAGTTCTTATAATTCTTTGAATGAATTTTATTATGTCAAACAATAAAATTTTCCTTACTGGCTCTAAACTTTTGAAAAAATCAAATTTTGCATCATGAAAGAACAAAATGAAGTCAATCCTAGTTGTAGAGAAATTTTGGAATATAATTAGCGGAACAAAGAGAAAACCTAGCGAGAATGCAAGAGAAATACATAGATTTGAAGAAGGTGATGTAAAAGTACTTATGTTGATAACATTTGGAATATTTTATGAAATTCAACCATATTTAAGTGGAGAAAAAACTTCTACAGAAGCATGGAATACATCAAGAAAAATATTTGAAGGGAAAAATAAATCTACTGTTCTAAATCTACAATTTCAATTGTATTACTTAAATATCAATAGTGGAGAAAGTATAGTACTATTTCTTCGTAAAGTAGCAGATATAAAATCAAAATTATTAACTTTGGGAGATTGTCCAAGTAGCATTAAGAACACTTCCAGAAAGTTACAAGCATCTAGTTACATCTAATTCTAGAAAGTAGCATTAAGACTATGACTTAGTTAATATTATTCAGGAATATGAAGTAGAAAACTTGGTTAAATATGAAATGACTAATAATGCATTGGTATCTAAATATAATACACAAGGTAATATTTCTACAACTTCAATATATAGGAATTCAAGATATTATCAGATATGTAATAAAAAGGGCCATAGCAAAAAAAATTGTAGATATAATTTGAGAGATAAATATCAAAGAAATCAAATGAATATGAATCAAGGTGGTCAAATAAACAAACCAGTTCAACAAAGGCAATATCAATATCAATACCGATATAATCTTCAAAATCAACAATAATTTTAATCTCAAATTGACAACATCAATATCATCCATAATTCAATATGGTCATCAACAACAACCTCAACTACAATACAGAGAAGGCAATTTAAAAGGAAATTTAGCTCAATAAATTCATGAAATTCAATTATTAGAAGAACCCTCAAAATAAAATGAGTTCAAAACCCTTATAGTAAAACTCTTGGTAAATGAATATTTTCATCCTAAAGGTACTAATATTGCAAAATATTAGAATACGGGAGAAGATGCTATAGAGAGACAACATAGAAAGATCAAGACCAGGACTGAAAAGATAAAATAAATAAGTAGAAGAAGAAGATCATAAAAGTAAAGAAGAAGATAGCAAAAAGAAAACAAGTGCCATAACAAGAACCTAATTGATTGCATATTGAATATTCTCACTTGAAGATTGAAGACAAAGATGAAGACCAAGATAAAGTCTTCAATAAACAAATAATGTAATACAGGGAAGTTTTGAGGAATATTACATTATTTGACACATGCTAATGTACCCCCATGGTACCTTCATGGTAGATTTATAAATAGTATATTAGAGTTGAGTCTATAGTTTAGAGTATGATTTATATTTTTCCATTTATGTAAGTGTCAATGTGTAAGAAATGCACAAGTGTCATGTAAGAGAGAATGTGCACAAGTGTCTTGTATGTAAGAGTGCAAATATATAATGTGAGGATGTGCATAAGTTTCTTAGATTAGGAGTGCATGTAGAAGTGTAAGATTCATGTGTGCAAGTGTCTTAGAGTTAAGTGTCCATCTAGTATGCAAGTGGCAAGTTGATAAGCCAAGAGTCATGAGACTTGGCATATGAAGAGCAATAGTCAAGTACATGAAGAGTCATATTACTATGGTTATATGATGGAGACAATGCTCCATGAGAGATATATAGAAATACAATTAATATATCTTATTATATATTTGTAAGAGGAAGTGGAGTAATAAAGCTTGTATATATTTTGAGCAATTAATATTGTAAGTTTTCTTCATGCATAGTTCATGAATGATTCAAGATATTTACATTCATATTTTGGTGTATAAATGAATGTTATATAAGCCTTGATATACATATTAATTTGCTCATATTGTTCTACTCATTTTAGTATTATCTTGACCTTTATTATTGTGGCTATTTTATATTAGGACTGTTAGAATATTATATTAATGTGCACTATGCCTTCCTACTTCAGTTCTACTTCTTGTCTTAGTTTTAGTTGAGTTGAGTTATGTGTCATCTACATGACACTTGGAGTGCAGATTATGACACTTGTCAAATCTCACTCATAGGCTTCATGCCTATATATTGTACCATATTTTTTCAATACAATTTGTGCCTTAATGTTCAGTCTTAACATTTGGTATCAGAGCAGGTTCGCTCTCCTGCCATGTGTAACCTTGAGGGGGGATTTCCCTCATGGAAATTCCCCCCTCATTTTTTTCTCCCTCCTCTCTCCCCATTAACCATTTTTTGTTTTCATTTTCAGTCGTAAGAGATTATCCTCTTTCCCTATGCCATTTTTTTTGTTCAAATGGAAAATGAAAAATCTTCCCTTGATATGATTTCATCTTTGGTAATTTTCATGGGAGTTTTTTGTTTGGTAAGAATTTGAAGCTTGATGCAGTGGATCGTGGCTTCTGGTTCATCTATCGGGATGATGCATATTTTGTCTCTCTTAGCACGATAAATCCTTGCATTGGTGGTTGGATTGTTTCATCGAACCTTGCACCAGTGCGGATAACAAACCAGATAAACCAGAATGCGGTACGGGTTTACTGCAAGTTCCTATTTTGAATGTTCCATGCCCTGCGATATTTTTTTCCTACTCGCTCGACGGTTCATAAAAATTTGGTGATCAATGGACTGTGTGAGTTGTGGCACCTATGATGTATGCACTCGTTGGAGGTGTTGTTGATCCGATGGTGGCAGCATTTTTTGACAGGACCGAGCACCCCCACATGATGATTAACCAGATTTTTTGTACTCAACCCCATTAAATGCCCCAATCTGAATGATGTTTCAAAATATTTGGTGTTATTTCAAATAATCCGTAAGAGATCTTTAACTATTCGTTCCCATCCTGCAACACTCTACAACACTGTCGCTAGGTCGAAGACTGCTCCCCATGAGCTATTTTACCTAGGCTAGAAAGAAAGAATTTTATTATTGTGCAAATCGGGATATTTTACAGCGTCCCATATATGTCAAAAGAAGATCGGTATGGAGCACCGCTCGATGTCCTTTTGTGTGCGGCTATCTGCAGATGGTTCTGCTAAAATTGTATTCTGTTGTATACATTGTTGTATGCTGAAACTCGTCGTGCAGTGTGTGAAATGGTCGTTGGCATGAATTTTTTCGCATATGTTGGTGATTTGTTTTGTGATTTTATTGCGTGAAATTTTGAGCAACTCCCCCTTTTTAGTTGCTATTTTGTTGTTTTAGTGGTGGGACAACGAGGATCGTCGCAGTGAGGAAAAGGACGAGAAAGATGAGCCAAATTTTGTTTTTGCCACCTGTGTGTTGTGTGACAACTCTCCACGATACTTGGAGATTGTACGCATGGTGTATTTGTAGCTACTACATGAAGAGTTTATATATAGTCGCTTATGGCTTGGGAATTTACGTTCTAAATTTGTTGATTAGTTTACAGCGCTACACAAGAAAGAAGGCATATTCTGCCAACTCAAGCTTCTTCGAAAGTGTTGATGTTTTTTAAATAAGGTTGTGTGTGCAGAGTGAAGATTGAAGAATCCCGCACCAATGAGAATGAAGTTGATCAATACGATGTGCCAATGAGAAGGTCTTGAAGAACACATGGCCGCGTCCAACTCTACAACATTTAGGAGCAATGGAGTTGATTGGAGCACTTATTTACCAGAGACAACCATTGGTAAAATTTTACCGTTGCATTCGCCAAGTTGATGAATTTGTTTGTTGTTCACTCAGTCGTCATTCTAGCCATGACAAGTTCACTGGTGTACTGGGTGCTGGAAAATGGGCCACGTGTGGGGTGAGCTACACCTGTAGCATATTTGTGTCGCATGCAGAATGATAAGGAGATGAATACACCTGCGTTAGTTGTTAATGGCCCGCAACACTTAGTCATTCACTTGATACCTGGGCGGTGTAGTTTATTTTTTGCTATTGATGTACGTGTCTTTCTACATTGTTTTGCAGGATGGACACACAATTGGAGGCGTCCAGAGTGGAGGACTCAGGACTCTTATCACAATCCAAAAATTTGAGGTGTGAGTTGTGTCATCCATGCATCCTGGTGGTAGATCCGCACGACACGTGGTGGTGAGATGGCCAGTAGTGTTCTGTTATGTAGAAGGTAGTTGTTGAAATTCTCCACCATGGGTTGTTTCAATGACATCATGGAGAATTAAATTAAATTTGAAATTTAAATATTCCCATGCATGCTTTATAATTTAAAGTGGGCACATATATCTATTTTAAGGTGGAAGGGATTGCCTTTAATATTTTGATCGATAATATGGTATTATTGGTTAATTTTTAAATGTTGTTATCCACATGAAGAGTGGAAATGATTTATTGGCCAATTTTTAAAAGTGGTTATCCACATGAACAATGAAAATGTAAGGTCACCATATTATTCTCCTACAAGAGAAAGTTTATGTGTTGTTATTTTCCAACAAACAAAGGCCCCATTGAGATCCAAACATAGGGGTATTTATAATCTTCGGAAAGGTTTTTCCATGACGAACACAATAATGGTGTCCTATTTTTATTTTGAGGTTGGTTCATATATATTTTTTAGCCTTGAAATTTTTTGTACCTTGGAGTGCACTCTCGGTTGAACCCAACACTCCCAAGAAATTTTTAAGTGATCCTAGTATCTAGTCACCTTCTCTATAGCACCTAGAGGATGCAGCGGCTAGTTACCTATGCATTTCGGTAGGATGAGGAGGTCACAATAAGGACACCTACTCTAGGGACTACATACATAGACATCCTAGACTCTATCCAAAGTCTTTTTCGGATCAACTTTTGAAGACTACAGACGAAGACACTTCAGAAGATTATATTCTCTTCTTTCTTATTCTCCTCCACATTTGGATTCTATGGCTCAATTTTATTGTATTTCATGGCTCATATTTATTTTGTATTAAGGTACATTTTCGGTAGATACTGATACCTTCTATATTGAGTTCACCATGAGGGGGAATTTGATATTCATGGTGAATCTAGTCAGTGACCTACGAGAGGCAACATACCTAGAGGATGACCTGCAGAGGCAACAGACCCAGAAGTGGCTGACCTTGAGGCACACAAGATGACCCTAAGGCACTTAGACGGCTGACCCAGTGGCAATAGATCCAACGAAGTGGTTGACCATGAGGCAATAGACCGAGATGTATACATCGTTGATCTAGCATTATTCATAGTTGGAGATCTAAGCACAAAGAGCACGAGCCTAGACCAAATTATGTAATAAAAGAGGATGATAAGATTTTTTAGAGAAGTCAACATTAAGGGAGAATGTTACCTAATGTTGACTTATTTTTTCTATAGTTAGGATAGTGCACATTAAGGGGGAATGTTAGAGTTAATGTGCACTATACCTTCAGGTTCAGTTTGACACTTGTCATGTTCTCTTGACAAGTGTCATGTTTTTCATATAGGCTTATGCCTATATATTGTAACACTTTTCTTGTATAATATATCTCATCAATTTTCTTTGGAGACATATTCTCCACCATTATCTTGACCTTTATTATTGTGGCTATTTTATATTAGGACTTGTGTGATATTAAAAATCCAATAGTGGTATTAGAGCTACCACTTAGATTTTTCTAGTTTGATAGAGTTATTTTAGTAGCCACCATTATTCATTTAGCTTTGTCTATTCTAATAAATTTAATTTAGAGTTTATCCATTTTAAAGGCAGTGAAAACTTGGACTCTATATTTTTAAAAGGTCACATTGAGTACAAAATGCTAGGGTCTTTCCACTTGGTTGAATAAAAACTAGTGAAGACTAGGCCATATCTATATTGAAGATAATGGGCCAACTTAGAAGAGAAGTTGGACATTGATTGATAGGCTGAACCAACCCAGAAGGAAGTTGATCATGACATTGATTTGAAGAATTTGAAATTTGAAGTTTTTTATATTTGAGAATTTGTAGATTAAATATTGGGGTACAATCAATTCAAAATATAATTGATCATTCAGGGATATACAGTGCCACCCTAACATTGATATTGGGTTCTCTAGCAAGGAGGAGAATCATATTGGGTTATTATGTGCGACCTAAGACATTGAAATTTTTAGATTGATAGAGAGTAGATAATATATCGAGTTTTAGAACAAAACTTTGAGAAGCTTCCTATAGAAGATAGAGAAGAATTTTAGTTTCTAAATACAGAGAAAAATAATATAGAAAAGAATCAGAGATACAAAGGATAGGTTAAAGAAACCTACATTTAATAAAAATGCCAATGAAGCCTATATTAAATATTTGAGAGATCTCCATTAAAGGTGAAGAGGTTAGTATAGAGAGAAGAAGAAGAATATAAATAAATTTGTAAGAGGCCCCAGAGATGGTCTAGAATTTATAGAAATGGTTAAGAGAACAATATAGTAAAATAAAAAGTCTAAGAGATCATATTGAAAAGTAAGAGGATCATATAGAAAAAAAGGAGGTCCATATTGTTGAAGAACAGGCCCATTTGAACAGCTCAAGAAGGTAGCTAAAGAGAGGTCCATTTGGCCAAATCAAGAAGGTGACAAAAAATAGGCATTAGACCATATAACAAAAGGATAAGCCATTCAATCATAGAATCAGGTCATTTAGTCATTTCAAGAAAGCATACAACAAATAGAAGAAAGAAAGGCCATAAAAAGAAATTGAATTCAAATTGCAAAGACAAAGTACAATAAAAGTTGTTATAACAATAAAGGTGTCATAATAGTAGTAGAAGATATACATAGAAGCACCATAAAATTTCAAATCTTCTAAACCAACGCCATTACAACAAAGAAAAACTAGAGCACCATTTCACTGATATATAGCATTGTTGTAGTATAGAAGCTTGAATTTCAACATAGAACGATAGCATGATGGAGTGAGATAAAAGGCCAAGATAGCAGTTAATGAGGTAAGCCTAAAAGAGACAAGGAAACTAGATGTTGCAAAATGGAACTATAAAAAAATACAACATAAATATATGCAATGAATACTTTTACCTTGTCAGCGATGATCTCTACTCCTGTGTCTGTTGTCGATGGTCGTGTGGATGCTTGAAAGCATCCAAGAGCTTGTAGACTTCAAAATCTACTACAATAAATTCCCAGGAGCGTTTGACGATGGTTGTGAACATCCAGTAGTGTTCTAGAATTGCTTAGCAGCGTTCTACAAACTCTGGATAGCATTCAAAGGATGATGGAGGTGAAGCAGAACCAAATCTGGTTCGTGAGGGTTTGGTGGTGGCAAAAACGGGATAGGTGATGGTAGCGATGAAGGATGAAGAATATGGTGTTAGGGCTATGGCAATCTTGAGGATTTGAACCTTCCAAGAATTTTTGTATACAATGTTCGTGGGCCTTGATTCATAAAAATGAATCACTTTTTATAATATACCCTTAAACATGTTAGGGTTTCAATGACACAAAATGGGCAGCCAAGATTAAAACATGACTAAGGGTGGAGATTAAGCTTGGGCAAGTGACATGGATTGAGATGGATGGATGGTTGAGATTAAAACGTGGTGGATGGCTAGGATTAATTTATATAAATACACATATATTTATTAAATATATATAAATATAATATATTTATTAAATATATATGAATATAATATATAAAATTATAAATATTTATATATATTAAGTAAATACATATATGTGTATATAAATAATGGATGGTTATGATTGGAGGACACATATGGATGACAAGTGGCTAGATTTTTGTGTCTACAAATGCCCCTTTTTGTATCGTATTGCATGGAACACAATGCGGTGCAAAAATACGAGACACCTGGTTTGGCATGATGAAGCAGCTTTCTTTTCTTGGAATATAGAGGATTTTGAAGACACAAAGAATTTGCTAGTGTAGCTAACCCCCTCAATTTTTGAATGAGTGAAAAAATGAGTCTCACGAGCCAATTGACATAATTATGGGTATTGATGCAGGTGAACGGTGTAAATGTAAGTGTATGGTGTAAATGCGAATGTTAGATGCCATTTTTTCCCTAATAGAGAAAGGGGTTGTAAGATGCAAGTGATTGATCTATTTTTACCCCAATAGAGAAAGGGTTTTTTTCTAGCTATAGATGCCATGATCATGTAAGATGTATCCCATTGTGGAAAATTAAAATCAAATGTGGTTGCCCCAAGTTTGGGGTGATTCCATGTTGTTGAAGAAAGTGCCTTTTGGTGTCATTGAAATGCAAATATGCAAATGTAGAAAAAAAAAAAAAAAAGTTTGTCCTCAAGACCACTCATGATTGTAGCTAATTCCTACACAAAATTTCTAAATGGTTGCTCAATCACTTTAATCGGCCTACATCCTAGGAGACTGGTGTAATTGCAAAGGAAATGATGAAAGTTATCCATGTTGGGAACCCCATGGAAAAGGGCATCAATGATAGTTGTAGAGAAATTGGTCTTGGCATAGTCTCACTCAAAATATGAGGGACCAAAATTAATTTTGTTTTTGAACAAGAAGATATTGGATGATGAAGATGGCCAAGTGTCCTTATGGTAATTTACCCATATTATTGAATTGCATGGACAACCAATCATTGCAATCACCAAGAAGATAGAATAGACCACTAGATACGAGGTTCACTTGAAATTGTATGTGAATTTGGCAAATGTTTGATGTTAATGCAATTTTTTATGGATTTGATAATGTTGAAATGAATATGTGATGATAAAAATTGTATTGATGAATGAATTGCATTATTTTGTGAAATTTGGCATTTTTTTGGAGTGTTGTTGAAGCTTGTAAAGCGATTTTGCAATTTTTGATCGCAAGCAAAAATTAAGCACCCAAATCAATATTTGGTTTCACAAAACAAGGTATGATGATGAAATGAATGTGCGGATGCAATGTGGAGTTATTTTGTGGAGGTAAGCTACATTTTTGGATCATTTTGATATTTTTGCAAAAATTTGACATGAGATACCAACGAGTGTTCACATCTTGCATAGACACCAACCAATGTTTACCACTTTGCAGATGCTAGTCAGTATTCCAGTGCACCTATGAGTGCCCATGGGTGTTTCAGTGTGCCATAAACAACTATAAATACTCTACATATGTGAAATTAGACTCATTCTTACGTTTGTAAATATTGTGTTGGTCAATATAGTGGCCCCAAATAGTTTTAATTATCGGTTCCCATGGAACATGATTAGGTTGATATATGATATGATCGATGAGCCTCGGGTATATGCATGGATTCTTGCTCTTTTAGCTTATTTGTACTAAGAGTTGTACAAGATGAGGAGGTAGATGTGGAAGGGTTTGGGATGTAGTGTGCTACTACAATGTTGGGGTTGGGAGCACTTTAGTGTGGCTCGACCTGTAGGCTTACCTACTGAGGTATGGGATGGGGAACATCCCTATGCTCTTATATGGCAGATGATAGAGGAGATGCAGTCGAGTTGTCCTAGCTACACTAGCTAAGAGTACAGAGATCTATGGGTAGAGTTGACACCAGATCAGGTGATGTGGAGACCATGGTGAGGTGCTAGTTGGACAGATGATGGGGAGCAACTACGAAGGATTCGATAGGCTATATGGGTGGTTGGGAGACATAGGAGTGAGGTGGATCTTATCCAATTTTAATGGGTGATACAACAATTTAGGTTGTGACAAGGGGTTCCTGAGGTACCAGTGTTGTACAGGCATCATCGGGATGAGATAGGTCTACCTTATGCTAAGGCATGGAGGGTGACCTATGAGGATGATGAGGAGATAGATATCCCTAATGTAGATGATGCAGGGACTACTACTGAGTATGATGCATGGTTTACTGCACAACCACCATGGGTACCTGGTCCAACAGTGGATGAGGGCAACAGGGATGAGGGTGAGGTAGAGATTGAGGAGGAGGGTGCAGATGATGCTCCTAGACATTGAAGATGTCTTCGATTTAGCAATCGAAGAAGGTGGGCAAGGGATGCAACAGAGTAGCCTACAGAGATAGGAGGTGATGGATATGGCATGGATGATATGGAGGAGGTTCTAGAGAGACCTCTTGGTTGAAGTCAAGAGGAGTGGATGAGACTCAAGCAGATAGTGGCAGATTGAGACGTAGAGATAGCAACTCGAGATGAAAAGATAGCTTAGCTATAGGTGAAGCTAGAGATACGGGTGGTTGTAGGTGGAGGTGAGGATAAGATCACGAGGCTCTAGGTAGAGCTACTATAGAGGGACCATCATCAGAGGTAATGATGTATTACACCTTCAGGCTCGAGATGGTTACATCTAATATTTGGAGGATCTTTTGATGCAGCACCACATTGGGCTACCATATTGACCATCATCCTCCATATTTGGGTTTGTTAGGCATAGTGAGTCTAGGCATAGTGTCTCTAGGTCTAGGGCTCCTTCGGGGATCACATGGGTCCTCCTATAGGCATTAGCTAGTGCTTAGATGCACTTTTTGTATATGAGCCTTGGTGCTCCATTAAATATAGCCTTCGGGCATTTATTGTACATGTGATATATATATATATATATATATATATATATATATATATACATGGATTTTACTTTTGTGTTATGATTTTATGTGAATGCATGTGTAAATATGTGATGGATGATAATGCAATGATAATGTGTATGAATGCAAATGAATTGATGCTCTAATGGTTATTCATAGTTTAGATTTTACTTGACCATGTATACCATTGTTGTTTAATCAGAGGCACCAAAATGGTGGCATGTGACATGGAAGACTCATGTAATGATATGGATGTTGATATAGAATTTGATATGGATGTTGATATGGAAGAAGATACAGATGTTGATATGGATGAAGATATGGAAGAAGATATGGATGTTGATATGGAAACTGATTGTTTTGCAGAGACTTGGATATACTACTGATATCTAACAAACTCACTAAATATTGTCTAATTTTCTCTAAGACCAAATGTTTGTGTAGTGAATTCATTTACCGAATAATGAGTATGGTAATAACTCGAGGTAATCAAGAACCAATGTGTGTGCAAGTGAGTTCATTAACTCATCTTGAGTGAATTGATATGAAATCTATTGTTCGCATGTGCATTTAGAGGTCTCTTCAAGAGAGACGTGTGACAATGCATGAGCGTACTCCACTGCCAAGAAATCATATATAGCCCCAAAGGATATTAGCTCCATAGTCCAAGAATTTGATCTCTAAGATTTAGGGATTTGGACTACCTAACCATCTGATTGGAAATGTAGTTCTATCCTTACAACTTAAGGATCTATGGTGTATGGCGCGTAAAATATTTAGAGATTTGGGGAATCGGATTCTCAACCAAAGTGTGATGAGAATTTTACCCTATCCTTACTACTCTTTCTTGTATTTGAAAATTGTGATAGTGGTGAAGCCCATTGTTTTTTATTTTTGGACTATGTGCATAATGGGACAAGCAAGGAATACCATTTTCACTTAGAGGTTCAACCCAAACATGGTATTATCCCTTTTTGACACAAGATTTATTTAAGTTGTGTGTTTGTGTCTGGTTCAAGAGTGTTAGAGTCAATTCCCAGAACTCAAGATTTTCTTAGTGAAAATGTGTCTTGGTCCTAAAGAACACACGACATATATTAGAGGTTGCTTAAAACACTAGGAGTGGCTCAGTGACCAAAAACACCTAGGGATTATGGAAATCTAGTTTTGCAAATGATAATTTGACTTTACGGAATGGTGTAATGAGATGGATGATGATTTGAAGGTGCCCCTGATTAAGGCAACAAAATTTATTGGATCAATTATTGTCTAAACTTGACCAATGACCCTTAATATGAAATGAAATGTGTGAAGGTGGTTGTGAATGCAATGTATGAAATGCAATTTGTGAAATGTAATGTGTGCAATGCAATGTGTGAAATGTAATGTGTGAAATGCAATAAGTGAAATGCAATGTGTAAAATGCAATGTTGTGAAGTGCAATATGTGAAATGTAATGTTGTTTTTGTGTATTAGCCACACACACACACACACACACACACACACACACACATATATATATATATATATATATATATATATATATATATATATATATATATATATATATATATATATATATATATATATATATATATATATATATCACATTATGCATAGAATGCTCTCAAGTGGATGATATTAAGTGGTTTGGGCTCTTCGACTCCCTATAGACTGGCAAGCCTATAAGTTCCTTTACCCACTTTTTGAGTGATAATGTATAAACCTAGCCAATTAGTCATGAATTTATCATGAAAATGCGACAATGCATTAGTGCTTTGTTGATTCTCTTTAAGAACAAGATATCCTACTTGAAATTCACGTAGATAAACTTTGGCATTGTAAGCATACTTTAGGCGGTCCTGATAAACTCGTAAATGCTCTAAATCATTGACCCACCTTTCATCAAGAAGCATGAGTTGGTCAAAACGTGCTTGTCTAGCAGTATTGTCATCTATGAATTCTTGCAATAAAATTTGTAATGAGGGGATATCAAGCTCAAGAAGCATAATTGCTTTGGCTTCATAGACCAGTGAAAATGGTGTTTCCCCAATAGGTGTGTGGATGCTTGTTTGATAAGCCCATAATGCCAAGGGGATTTGAGTATGCCAATATCTATGATTTTATTTGACTAGTTTCTTGAGAATAGCAATTAAGGTCTTGTTGGTAGCCTCAGCTTGTCCATTTTCTTGTGGGTAGTAAGGAGTCGAGAAATTGTGTTGGATATTATACTTCTCACAAAGTGCTTGAACATCCTTATTTTTGAAATAATTTCCATTGTCAGAGATTATTTTTGAAGGAATACCAAAATGAAGAACCATCAAAGAATAGTGTGATATTGACATCTTCCTATGGAATGACATCTTCTTCTTGTTTAGTAACAGTGAATACCGAATCATCTGGGAGCTCAATAATCAAGGGTTGATCACTAGGAAGTGGAGCTTCCACAAGTTGATCGACTATGACCTAATCTTTAATGGATTTTTTACTAATGAACTCAAGATTGAATTCAGTGAGAAGCATTATCCATTTTGCGGTGTGGGTGTTATTGTAAGTGTGAGATATCATGTAACATAGAGAATTTTTGTGAGCTATGACATATGTGGTGTGACTAAGCATGTAATGTTTGAGTTTATTAGTGGAAAAAACCACTACTAAGCACAAATTTTCCACATAAGCGTATCTGGTTTCATAGCTTACCAATGTTTGACTGATGTAATAGACAACTTGATCTTGATTATTTTTATTCTTGTGTGCAAGCATTGTTCCTAATGCAAAGTATGTTGCTGAAAAATAAAGATGGAAGGGGACCCCCGAATGAGGAGGAGTTAAGACTGGTGGAGAAGCCAAGTATTGCTTGAAGTCATCAAAAGCTTTTTTACACTCATCTATCCATGAAAACGTCACCCCATTTTGTAGCAGGTGATTGAATGGCCTACATTTGTTAGAAAGTTGTGCAATAAAACGATGGATTGATTAGATTTTTCCTTGTAAACTACGTAATTCCTTCAAGTTTTTTAGGGGAGGCATATCCATGATGGTCTTGATTTTGTTTGGGTCCACCTCAATGCCTCTTTTGGAGATAATGAATCCTAGTAGTTTACCTGAGGTAACACCAAAGACACACTTTTTGGGGTTCAACCTTACATTATGCTCTAGAAGTTGATCAAAGACTTTTTCCAAGACACCAATGTGCTCTTGTCGAGTTTTATATTTTACCAAAATATCATCCACATAATCTTCGATGATATTATGCATGTAATCATGGAATATGTATGCCATGACACGTTGATAAGTGGCACCTACATTTTTGAGGCCAAAGGGCATCACCTTGTAACAAAAAGTCTCCCAAGGTGTAGTGAATGTTGTTTTGTGTTGGTCATCAGTATTGATTCGAATCTGGTTGTATCCTAAAAAATCATCCATTAGGGAAAGCATTTCATGGCCAGCGCAAGTGTCGACAAGAGTATCAATGTTTGGTAGATGAAAGTCATCCTTCAGACACATTTTGTTAAGATCTCAAAAGTCAATGTAAATGTGTATCGCCTCATTAGGCTTGTGAACGGGTACCATGTTTGAAAGCCACTAAGGATAATAAATGGGGACAATGAAACCCACATCTAAAAGCTTTTAAATATCTTCTTTGACCATGAGGGCAATGATAGGATGCATCTTGATTAATTTTGTTTGACCAGCTTAGCAGTAAAGCGCAAGGTGATATTGTGGACAACCAAGTTAGGGTCAAGATAAGGCATGTCTTTGTAGGACCATGCAAAAATGACCTTCTTCTTGAGGAGAGCAATTAATTGCTCTTGTTCATCAGCAGATAAAATTTTGTCAAGTTTGACGATTTGAGGATTGTCTACATCTAAACTAAGGTTCACATTGATGGTATCTTCAATGGATATATGAGAACCTTCCTCAAGCTAATGGGGTGTTGGGATCAAATGAATGTCATCTATGATGTTATCAAACTCTTCTGACTCAACCTCTTTTATGTCTGACTGGAAAACCTTGGGATCTAAATGTGAAGGTGAAGGTGAAGGTGGAGGTGACGGATGAAAGTAGTTGGCTGAAGCCCTTAACAATTTCTCAAAAAGGATGAATTTGAAAAAGGATGGAAGAAAATCTGATTCATATTGATAAGGCTTATATCAATTGGAATTGGCTTTCCTAAATCAGATGGATTATGGAGTGGGGTGAATAAGTCAACAAGATTCATGTTAACTTAAAGGGAAAATTGGTGGATGGCAATGTGAAGGATGGATAGATCCTATCTGCTAGAACTTATGTAAGAGCTCTTCTAACTTGAACAACAACGAGCAACACAAATAAATGCAATAGGCAAAAAAAAGCCATGCACATGCAATGATGAATTTTTTTTTGAATTTTTGAATTTTTTTAATTATGTACATATGTTACAAAGTTGGTCGATGAGGTGGATCAATGAAGTGGAGGTGGTTCACCGGTTGGTTCAACTCGCTCTTGTAGAAGAAGCAAGTGAAATATGGGCTGATGTATGGGGAATATTTTGAGGTAATACTCATCCTGTTCGATGAATGGAATGATGGGTGTCGATTCCTCATAAGATTCAATAGAAGCTATCAACATGACATCATATTCTTCATAGATTTCATCTTTAGATTCATCGGTGTGATGGGTTTCTTCTTCTGAATTTAAATGGAGATTTTGACAATTTTGTTCAAAAGAAGTGGACGAATGAGAGTGATAGCCTAAACCTAAATGGCCATGTACTCCTTGATATGAAGTATCAATGATCTCATGAATACCTTGTTCATGTTGTCCTAGGTCATATCCTTGCCAATTGACTCAATGAAAATATTAGGATGGAAAACCCAACATGTGTTGTATGTTGGTAGGATTTGGTTGTTTGGTTTCATCTAGGGAATATGGACTGGATGAAAAAACAATCCCCCTATACAAAAAAATTATGTTATTGGGCATTGAACCCATGTTGTACACTTCTCCTATGGATAAGGGTGGGTCACATGGGCAACTGTAATCCCTAACGATTTGGATGCTAAGAGCCAACATTGTGATAGTGATATCTTGGTCCATGTATTCACCAATACTAGGACTAGTGAGGTGGACCGCGACTTGGGATGATGTCGAAGTGGATGTGGAAGACTCGGGATGGGATTGCTCCGATAATGGAAGAGGTGTGGATTAGAATGGTATCTCACAATCTGTTAATTCAACTTGTGAGACATCAACTAATGTGGATGGGCTTGCTCTAATAATGTGTGATGAATGGGTGATGATGTGGAGGGTGTACTGATGGATTATGTTGATAATGTAGCTAATGTGCATTGGGATTGACCACATGTACATGTAGTCGATGGTGATGAGGATGGGGGCATGGAATGTGGAAGCTTTATGTGGAGTAGTGATGGGGAGCTCCTCAGGAATAGGAATTTTGATGAAGAGGTGGATGGTGTGGTTGATGTTTTTTTGTTGGAGTTAAGAAATTATGAGTGGATGGAAGGGTGGATTCATAAGGATTTGAGATGAAATTGCAATACTTAAACGGTTCAACATCCACTAGTATGCAATGAACTTTTCCTTCATGTACATATTTTAAACATTAATGAAGTATAGAGGGAACACATATCATTTCCCTTATCCAAGGACGTTCAAGGAGTACATTGTATGCCATGGATCCTTCCAAGGTGTGAAACATGGTATGCAACATTTTTACCCCCACTTTGGTAGGTAAAACTACAGTGCCAACTATAGAATAGGGAGCATCATTGAATGCTTTCAGTGTGAAGGTGGACTTGGTGATGTGAGATGGTGAAATATTAAGATGTTGAAGAGTAGAAATGGTGATGATATTTATGGAGGAGTTGGTATCAATCAAAACTCATTTGAATGGCTTCTTGTCAATTTGAGTCATAATATGCAATGGAGGGTCCACTAAATCTGATGATATTGGTTTGACTTCAAAATCATAGAATGTAATGGAAGGCTTCATGCATGTTCGAATGCTTCCCACAAATTTAATAAAGGCATTAGCATCTTGAGATTAGAGTTCAATGAATTTTAAAATCTCCATTAATACCTTGCAGTGTGGGGGAGATTGTTATATTATCTCATAAATAGATAGTTTAGTTGAAGCTATTTTAAGGCTAGTGGTTAACCAACTATTCATAGAGATGATTGGCCTTTGTGAATTATTGGATGGATGAGTGGGTGGAGGTGGACAACTTGAAATATGAATTGGTTGGGAAGAATTGGCAGAGAACTAGATGGGTGATGAAGAAGTGGTAGGTTGAGGAGATGCACTTGCCTGTGGTACTACGGGAGATTGAATAGTCTACTATTGTGCATTTTGCTTATTGGTAGTGCATTATTGACCTCAGGTGACTACATGAATAGCACCCACAAAACCTTGGTATTTTTTAACATGATTGACCTGATTAGGAGGAGTCTTGATGTTTGATCCTCTTGTTGTTGGTCATGCTTCCTCATGATATGAAAGTGGTATGTGATAAATGCTAAGGTTTTGATTTTTTTGAGCCAAGGGACTATCAACCTTGATGATCCCTAAGTCAATTAGGTCTCACACTATATCTTTAAATGTGAATCAGTCATTAATGTCATACCCATTCTATCGATGGTAAGGGTAAAACAAATTCTCCTGATAGTTTTTACCACGCTTAATGGGATCCTCAAGTTTAACTTCAGGTAAGGCAAGTTGATTTGTGTCATACAACCTATGTAATATGGAAGTGTATGACTCAGATAAAGGGGTGTCTTGGCAATTTTGTCGAACTTATTATCGATGTTGGTATTTTTCCTTAGTTGGCACTGTGTTATGAACTGGTTGTGGTGGGGGAACCGCTTGATATAAAATTTGTTGTGGTTGTTTTTGAATTGGTTTTTGTTGTTGAGCCATTATCAGTTGGCTCATAACCACTTGATTCACTTGATTTTCTTAGTTAGCCAAATTTGGCTTAGGTTGGCCAGATTAACTTCCTTTGGTTTGGCCCATATTCTATCATTCTTTTTTTAGGCTTTAGCACACCTTATTGGATTTTGATTTCTTCAATTATGCTAGCCTGGATAAGAGCTTCTTCAAATGATCTATACTATTGTAATTGCAATAACCAAAAGATAGGTTTTAAGCAACTCTTAGTGAAAAATTAGGTTAACTCTTCCATTGGTAGGGAGAATGGTAGTTTTATGATAACAACCCTTCAACTATTGCCAAAATCATATACTAACTCATCGTCATATTGCTTAAGATTGTATAAGTCAGACAATGTGATTTTTTTATGAATATTAAGGGAAAATCTCTCGAGGAATTGGTTCACCAACTATTCAAAAGTATAAATACTATGATGAGGTAGATGGTTATACCATTCAATGGTATCTCCTCCCAATATCTGAGAAAAGATTCTGAGCATTAAAGCATATTGATTTTGAATTCTGAAGCATGAGTTGATGAATGCGCTTATGTGCTCTCTAGGGTCCTCAATCCCTTTAAACTTATCAAATTTTGGCACTATAAAATCTATCGGATATGGCAATGATGGTACCAAAAAGTGAATTGGTTGATTGATAAGTTGTCTTAAAGTTGGCTTATGGTTCATCATACCAGGAGTATGTTGTATCAAGCTATCAATCTGCTATTGCAAAGCCTAAATTCTAGGGTCTTCCCCAGGTATGTGGAAGCCCTGAATCACTTGATGATTGTGTGGAGATGAAGTGGTGAAATGCTGAGGTGTGATGAGATGTTGATGATTTGATGGACTGGATTAAATTTGGTGATGTTGAGATTATTGATGAAATGATTGCAGATGATGAAATGGAGAATTTTGAGGACTATGAATGGTCTGACTTATGGTAGTGGAATGGGTGTGTGTTGGTGGAGGTGAGGGGATGGAAACCATAGAAGGTTGTGATACCCATGATGGATTTGTAGTGAAGAAGGTAGGTTGGGTGGAAGTGTGTTGGGGCTTGAAATTTATCACTTGTATTTGTTTTTGGGGATAAGAATGAGCATTTTATCGATCCTTGAGCAATTTATTAAGGTGTTTCCATGCTTCTTGTATGGAAATATTTGAGGCAAGTGGTGTGGATGTTGTGGTAATGGATGAAGTGAGTGGAGGATAAGTTATGATAGGAATTGCAACTGAATGTGGGGTAGTGGATGCAATGGAAACTGGCATTTGCAAAGCAGCATTGACATGTGCTTCATACAATGGGTTGCAATAGGTGGTTATATATGAAGGTGGAATGGAAGTGCTTTGGACACATGATTGTTGTGGAAGAGACCAATGATTGGAAGGTGTAGATGACACCTCAAAAAAAGGATTAGTATACACCTAGGTGAAACTAGAAGGTTGTGAAGGGGTAAGTTCTTACTGAGAAGAAGGATCATGCTTGGTTGTACTGTATATTTATTCTAGAACATAGTTAGCAGATCTTCAAAAAACTTCCATTTTAGCCATGTCTATGTAGGTGATGTTATGATTTTTGGGAGATGATTGCTTGGTTTCTAGAATGGGGATGTTGGTGGCCTTGTGTAATACATCAATGTTTGAGGTATACACAGCGTGTGATGGTCCTGCAGATAAACCAAAACAACTTGTTTGTGTCACACTAACAACGTTAACCACAAAAGTGGCAGGGGAAGAAGTGGAACACTCCATGGATGAAGTGGCTTGACTAATGGAGGTTTGACTCAAAATCTTTTATTGGCTTCAAGTTGAAACCATAAGCTAATGATTTAGATAGGGGTAATGAATTTGAAATGTGCAGAAAGAAAATGCATATGGAAATCACATAGAATCAATCAAAGCAATTCAATCCTATGTTTTGTAATAACTTTTTTATGTGGGGTTTGTGTGTTGTAGATGTGCTAACCTAAACTATTATGCAAGGTGGAATCTAAGGTTGGATGGCAAATGAGATTCTTCCTAGTGATGAAATCCATAAATTTTTCTCATGGGTGACTATGGCTTCTACGGGACAAATATTGATTGACGGAGATGAATCCCAACGTCACCAATTCTCAAACAATGGTTGATGATGAAATCCAACTCACTATTGTTTAGTGTGTGACGTACAAAGTGTGTGATTCATTTTAAGATTTATGTTTTCTATTGTGTTCATTCAATGTTAAAAACAACCTATTTGACTAGTATAAGCTAGAAGCCAAGAATACTGACACCAATCTCCTCAAAAGAACTTAGGGATACACCACTTAAGACTCACCCTAAATCATCAAGTGATTCTAACAGTGGAGGGTTCACTAGTTCTTCTGCCCTAAATCATCAAGTGATTCCAACAACAGGAGTATACTCATATTTTATGATCTTGTTCCAACTTAAAACAATAAAAATAGAATTTTTCAACCCTACTATGTAGCTATCAATGTTTTTGTAATTTCAAATGCAAAACAACATACATAATAGTAAATAAAACACACCATAAAGCAATATAAATCTGAATCTGAACTACAACAAATGCATAGATGCAGTTCTAATCTATATGCAAACTATATGAGAAATGTAAAATGTCTAAAATGAAAAATAAAAATGCAACTGTTTTAAACAGAAAATGAATATTTTTCTTTTGTTAGTTTCACTGTTAAAAGCAGGAAAATTAAAGCAAAAATGAGTTAGGGTTTGAACTAGGATTACCAGGAAGCCTACGTAGTTCTTCCCCACTCTGATAAATGTTGCCCAACATCTTTGGAATGCTATAGATCATTTCCTGAATGTCGTAGGGTATCCCTCGAACGTTGCAGGGCATCCGTGCGACCTCTGATCAAATTTTGCAACCTCACAAAAATTCTCATTTTTGCAAAAAACATGCGATTAAATTTTTGAAAACCCTATAAAAATAGAAATAAAACAAATATTAATGATAATATAAATTAAAATGAAGAACCTTTTGGGGGTTCCACCATGATCATCATTTTGTAAACCAAAAAACGAACAACACCAATGCAAATATAAAAGTACAAAAACATAGTAACACCACAAAAATGCACAAAATGTATAATATTTTATTAATATGGATAGATCTCTGAGTTATACAATGAATGTGCCCCAATGTGAAGTTTTACAATTCATTTGATACAAATATTACAAATAAGAGGGTTTCGAAACCCTAGTTCAATGAAAAGTTGGTGTCTTCTGGCTAGTCCTTGATCCAACAAGAGTGTGAGTGGGCTTGTGTATCCCTACGGGACCACCCTAGCTTCAATAGCTTCCATAAAGATGATTCCTATATCTACAAACAATAAACAACATAAAAGGTGTTAGAAGCACCTATGATGGCTCCATTGTGTGAGGCCTTATGAAAGATAAAACTAATAAACCCTAGATGTTGTAGAATGGAACTGTAAATAGAAATACAAGAAACATAAATATATGCAATGAATACTTTTACCTTATCAATGATGATCTCTACTCCAGTGTTTGTCGTCGATGGTTGCGTGGATGCTCGAAAGTATTCAAGGACTTGTAGACTTCAAAATCTACTACATGAAATGCTTGGGAGCATTTGACGATGGCTGTGAACGCCCAAAAACATTCCAAAAATTCTCAGTAGTGTTCTATGAACTCTAGGTAATGTTCGAAGGAGGATGTAGGTGAAGCAGAACCAGATCTTGTTCGTGAGGGTTTGGTGGTGGTGGAAACGAGATAGGCGATGGCGATGGCGACGGCAAAGGATGAAGATGATGGCGTTAGGGCTAGGGCAATCTCAAGGATTTGAACCTTCTGATAATTTTTGTGTACAATGTTCATGGGCCTTGATTCATAAAAATAAATCTTTTTATAATCTACCCTTAAACATGTTAGGGTTTCAACGACACAAAATGGTTGGTTGAGATTAAAACATGAATAAGGGTGGAGATTAAGCTTGGGCAAGTGACATGTATTGAGATGGATTGATGGTTGATATTAAAACGTGGTGGATGGCTAGGATTAATTCATATAAATACACATATATTTATTAAATATGTATATATACAATATATAAAATATTAATATATATATATTAAGTAAATACATATATATGCATATAAATAATGGATGACTATGATATGAGGACACTGATGGATGATAAGTGGCTAGATTTTGGTATCTACATTTATTATTTATATTTGAATATATTTGAAGTTTTTAAAGGTAGAAGATTTATTTTTGAGAAATTTTGAAATTTAAAATATTTAAATTTTTTTTGAAATTTTGCAAATTTAAATATTTTGGAGTTAAAAGGTTTTCAACATCAAAGGATTAGAAAAGTTTATAATTTACAAATATTATATTTGATTTATTTTTTAATTTGGAAGATATAAGGTTTACTACTTCAAAATAAATCAAATTTGTTATTTGAGTTTCTTAAATTAGGGAGGCATAAGGATTACTATTTCAAATGTTATTATTTAAGTTATTATAATTCTTTGAATGAATTCCATTATGTCAAACAATAAAATTTTCCTTTCTGAATCTCAACTTTTGAAAGGACCAAATTTTGCATCATGGAATCCTAGTTGTAGAGAAAATTTGGGATATAGTTAGTGGAACAAAGACAAAACCTACTTAGGATGCAAGACAAATATAAAAATTTGAAGGTGATGCAAAAGCACTTATGTCGATAACATTTGGAATAATTGATGAAATTTAACCATGTTTAATTGGAGTAGAAACTTCTACAGAATCATGGAATACATTATACAAAATATTTGAAGGGAAAAGTACAACTACTATTCTAAATTTACAATCCCAATTGTATTCCTTAAAGGTCAATAGTGGAGAAAGTATAGAACTCTTTCTTCATAAAGTAGTAGATATAAAAGCAAAATTATTAACTCTAGGAGAAAAAGTAGAAGATAAATTTCTTGTCCAAGTAACATTAAGGGCACTTCCAAAAAGTTACAAGCATCTAGTCACATCTTTGCAAGTCTTAAGCAAGGAGACTACATTTGATGACTTAGTTAATATTCTTCAAGAATATAAAGTAGAAAACTTAGTCAAAGATGAAATGACTAATAATGCATTGATATCTAAAGATAATACACAAGGTAATATTTATACAACTTCAAGATACAGGAATTCAAGATATTGTCAAATATGTAAGAAAAATGACCATAGCACAATTTTTTGTAGATATAATCCAAGAAATCAGTATCAAGGAAATCAAATAAATATGAATCAAGGTGGTCAAATAAACAATCTAGTTCAACAAAGATAATATCAATCTCAATATTGATATAATCTTCAACGTCAACAATAATTTTAATCTCAATATTGACAACATCAATATCATCCACAATATCAATATGGTCATCAGCAACAACCTCAGCTACAATATAGAGAAGGAAATTTAAAAGGAAATTTAGCTCAATAAATTCATAAAATTCAAGAATTAGAACCCTCCAAAGAAAATGAGTTCAAAGCCCTTATAGTAAAACTCTTGGTAAATAAATATTTTCATTCTAAAGGTACCGATGTTGCAAAATATCAGGATACAGGAGAAGAGGCTATAGAGAGACAACATGGGAAGATCAAGACCAGGACTGAAAATTACATTATTTGATACATGCTAATGCACCCCATGATACCTTCATGGTAGATTTATAAATAGTATATTAGAGTTGAGTCTATAGTTTAGAGTGTGATTTATATTTTTCCATTTATGTAAGTGTCAATGTGCAGGAAATGCACAAGTGTCATGTAAGAGAGAATGTGCACAAGTATCTTGTATGTAAGAGTGCAAATATGTAATGTGAGGATGTGCACAAGTGTCTTAGATTAGGAGTGCATGTAGAAGTGTAAGAGTCATGTGTGCAAGTGTCTTAGAGTTAAGTGTTCATCTAGTATGCAAGTGGAAAGTTGATAAGCCAAGAGTCATGATACTTGGCATATGGAGAGCAATAGTCAAGTACATGAAGAGTCATATTACTATGGTTATATTATGGAGACAATGCTCCATGAGATATGTATAGAAATACAATTGAGATATCTTATTATCTATTTGTAAGAGGAAGTGGAGTAATACAACTTGTATATATTTTGAGCAATTAATATTGTAAGTTTTCTTCATGTATAGTTCATGAATAATTTAGGCTATTTACATGCATATTTTAGTATATAAATGAATGTTATTTTCTTTATTATATAAGCCTTGACATACATATTAATTTTCTCATATTATTTTATTCATTTTATTATTATCTTGAACTTTATCATTGTGTCTATTTTATATTGGGACCTATGTGATATTGTGAGATAAGTTGTGATATTTTGTGGTAGTAAAGGCTTTAAAAGCCAACAAAGGAGGCTGCAAGGAAGGAAGTCACTCAAGGTCAAGAGGAAGCAAAACATGAGGAGCAACAGAAGAAAAAAAGAGGAGGTGTTGATGGTGAAGAAGGGATCACTTCCATGCAAGGAGGGGGTGTAGTTTTGGTGTCCTATGGTCTGCTAAAGATTAAAGCAATATTTTTTGGTTAAGGGAAGGAGTGAAGCAAAAGTGTGGTATTTTTTAGGAAATTGATGAGGAAAGTCTTATCTTCATGATGAAAGGAGTATTTATTGTTAAAAGTATCATATTGATCTTACCTATTGTATTGATAGGGCTTGCCAAGAAGGAGATCACAACAACCTATTGGAGTTACATGACAAGTGACTCTATCCACAAAATGTAGGCCAAATACAAAGGATACTATGCAAGTTTCTATAATGTAAGAGGTGGAACCATTATCCTTCCATCCAAGTGAGTATAGATCGATGAGGACGTGGATCCAAAGACAACTACAATCTATTAACTACAAATCTCACAATTAATTATTTTTAGAGTCATCAATGATACAATTTACAAAAAACATTATGGGTGAGGTGAGCTTTCATGACAAACAAATTATCATGGCAACCATCGACATATAAATTATGATTCATGAGGGTAGCATTATTAAGTTTACCCTTGAGCTCTTCATACTCTCTATCCTCTCCCATAACCTCAATGGGACTATTTTGTGGTGATTCCTCATTAGGTTTTACAATGATATTATTCTTCTTTCTAAAACAAGCAGATTCCATATGACCTCTCCTTTTACAATAGTTACAGTTATTTGAAAGGAAGAGAAGAAGAAAAGGAGGAGGAGGAAGGAGGATAATAAGAGAAAGAAGAATATGTGCCCTTCGATGATCTTGTGGAAGAAGAAGAAGAAGGTTGAAACCTCTTTGATTGTGTCTCAAAATTTTCTTCTACCAATTGAGCATGGTTGAAAGCAACATTCAAGGTTGCAAGGGCAACATAATTAATCTCTTAGTACAGGTGCTCCAAAAGCCCACTCTTGAACTTGAGAATGAGGGTAACAACATCATCATTTGTGTCAAAGAGAATGTGAAACCTGTTGAAGTGAAATATATAGTCCTGAACAGACATGTTAGTTCCCTATCAAAACTTTAAACCATTTAATGATCAAATCTTGTTCACAATTTGAAGGGTAGAAATTTTGTTTTAATGCTTTTACAAGTTTGTTCCAAGTGGTTAGAGCATATTTTCTTTCTTTATGTTCCACCAATATTTTAGCTAACCATGAAAGCTTAAGCTTGGCAAATGGAACCTTTTCATCATTAAGAGTTTGGCTATAGGAAAACCACGTTCCTATATCCAAAAGTCAATTGTTCAATATGTCAAGATCTTTTGACTAAATGCAAAGCAAAGAAAATCTTTAAGTGTGAACTTGACTTACACTTCAAAAGAAGTAAGTGGTTTCTAAAAGCACAATTTGAAGAAGTAATAATTTTTACCTTGCAAACTAATTAACCACTTTAAATAAAATATTTAATAAAATCCTTTTAAAAATAAAATTAATTAATTTACATTAACTTAATAAAACTTTTCAAAAAAAATTAATTAACCAATTTCATTGATTAATTATTAATTAAGTTAACTAGATCAATTAATTAAAAAAATAGTATTAATTAATTTAAAATGAATAACTATTTTTTTAATCCAAGTTGTTTTTTATTATTATTTAGGTAGTATGATAAAATCCTAAGACATGACAAGATAAACAACACCCAACCATGACCTCTCATGAGGACTAGAGCTACCTTATTTAAATCTAAGGTTTTTTTTAACCTTAGAAGAATAAAAAAAAATTAATTTTTGGGTTACATAGGAGAGTTGGTCACAACCACACTATTTTTATTGACAGACAAGTGCAAGTTCAAACCACATAGGCTGCTTCTACCAAACCTATTTCGCTTTCGTTATTGTTGACCCATCGTGAAGGGGATCATTGATTTCTCAAAATTCTTACCATCATCGTCGGTCTAACACCCAACCATGACCTCTCATAAAGACCAGAGCTACCTTATTTAAATCTAAGTTTTTTTTAACCTTAAAGTAATTTCTTTTTCTTTTTTTTGGTTAGATAGGAGTGTTGGTCACAACCACACTATTTTTATTAACAGACAAATGCATGGTTCAAACCACAGGGGCTGCTTCCAATAAACCTATTTAGCTTCCTGACGTGAAAGGAATTATTGGTTGCTCGAAATTAATATCATCATTGTCGTCGGTCTAACACCCAACCATAGTTCAAACCACATGGGCTGCTTCCACCAAACCTATTTAACTTCATTATTGGTTGACCCGTCATGAAAAGGACCATTGGTTGCTTGGAATTCGTACCATCATCGTCTATCTAGCACCCAACCATGACCTCTCCTAAGGACTAGAATTACCATATTTAAATCTAAGGTTTTTTTAACCTTAGAGTAATTTTTTTTTTTTTTTTCGGTTACATAGGAGAGTTAGTCAAATTTTCAGTTACATAGCACCCAACCATGACCTCTCCTAAGGACTAGAATTACCATATTTAAATCTAAGGTTTTTTTAACCTTAGAGTAATTTTTTTTTTTTTTCAGTTACATAGGAGAGTTAGTCAATTTTTCGATTACATAGGAGAGTTGGTCACAACCACAAGTGCATGGTTCATGCCACAGGGCTGCTTCCACCAAACTTATTTAGCTTCATTATTGTTGATCCGGTATGAAGGGGATCATTGGTTGCTCGGAATTCGTAATTCGTACTATCATCATCG
This sequence comes from Wollemia nobilis, assembly GCA_028583015.1. Lineage (NCBI taxonomy): Eukaryota > Viridiplantae > Streptophyta > Pinopsida > Araucariales > Araucariaceae > Wollemia > Wollemia nobilis. Next base: position 5,114,944 of record JAQPPZ010016944.1, on the reverse strand, counting down.
GTTTAACATGCATTCAAAGGATTCAATGGGATTCGTACCATCATCTTTGATATGAGATATGACCGAGGTTTCATATCAGACTACTCCCTTTGCAAACAGGTTGCCCCAGAGGTTTGAACCTAGGTGTCTTTTTGGTAAATGTCTGGCAAGACAAGCACTTACCAGTCCACCTAGCCCTCAAGGTGCTTCTTATATTAAGGAGAACCGTTTCTAGTATCCTGGTCCAAGACTTTCCGTTCCACGGGGCTTGTTTCATTCGGGTATACCCCTTAAGCTAGCCGGGGTTTTTTTTTTCTTTTAAATCTGGCGGACTACTAGACTTGAACCAGGGTTGAGGGAACTTGCCAGCGCAGGCTACCAGGCTTGAACCCCGGACCTCCTTCAGTAAGATACCTGACGCAGGCTACCTGGCTTGAACCCCGGAGTTCCTTCCAAAGATTAAAGAGACTTACCTGGTGCAAATTTTACCGTCAATTAAAAGTTTCTCGTCGTCGATTGTTTGCGAATGCTTCTGGTGCAGCAGTCGTCATCGAACCTTAACCTCCAATGTGTTGGAAAATCTAAAGCCACCGCAGAAAATCAAATGCACTGCGCCGAAAGCTGTTTGAAGCCAAAAAAACAAGAATCACAGTCAGAAATTGTTCTCCGTCGGGATAAACCTGAAGCCCCTCCGGAGCCCACCGTCTTTCCTCACCGGATTTCACTTGTCCTCGCGTTGGAAGAAGACGTACATCGTCGGAAACACGAATTTTACCGCCAGAAATATTTGAATACTCCGGAATGCCAAAGCTCCCCCTCGTTTCACCGCGTCGCCGCAATCAAACGTGGAAGATAAAGCTGAACGTCGCTTGTGGCTGGGAAATCTACAATGTCTTGTCGGAGAACATTTACCGAAGCTAAATTTTTGAAACTTTCTACAGCTCGCCGTAAAACTGGTGCAGAGGCACCAAAAATATTCACCGATAAAGCAATTTTTTAAAGTTTTGAACGTCGAATGGCGATCTCCACCTTTTGCAGCCGGAGGGATTTAAACATAGCCCAAAAAAAAAAAATCTTCATCTGCTACCAGAAAAATATTCGTTTTGAATTTCGTCTCCGTCGGTTATTGCACCGAAATACATCCACCTCTTCTCGTACGATGCTAAAAAATTAACCGAAATCCTCATCTGCTGACAAACTGACGCCGCGTCCACAGTTACGTTTTTGTCTATTTGAGAAAGTTCACCGAGTCCACCAGGCAACTTTCACGTGGAAAGCTTTTAGTCAGGATCAACTGCCATCGTCCAGTTTAGTCTAATTTCAATTTTTTAAGTGCACGTCATACCCACGATGATATGGCGATCCCTTCATCGGATTTTTTACGTGTAATTTATAAGATATTAGAATAATATAGTGTAATTATAACCACTCTACCAGGTGTTGTAAGTGAGTTGGAGAGGAGAGGAAAATCCTCCAAAAAAAAGGTTCGAGGTTCAAATCTCCATCCTACCAAAAAGCTGAATTGGTATCTAAAATCCAATTGTTAATGTTAGTGTGGGCAGTGTGGGCAACTCCCGGGTGACTTTGACGGTGTAGAACCCTGTTCCTAGTCTCTCATACCAAGACGGCTTGTGTCGGGTGCGACTCCCGGGTGACTTTAACGGTGTAGAACCCTGTTCGTACTCTCTCATACGGCTTGACGGTGTAGAACCCCTGTCCATCGTCTCTCATACCCAGACGGCTTGACGGTGTAGAACCCCTGTCCATCGTCTCTCATACCCAGACGGCCCCGCAAAAAGTTTTTCGCTTAAAAAAATAATTATAACCACTCTATTATGTACCATATTCCAAAACTTAGTAGAGCATCTGCTCCTGCGTGTGCTTCAAGATGAAGTGCCAAGACAACCACGTAATTACCTATGAGCACAATTGTGCAGAAGTTAATACGTTAGTATTTTGACGTTGTTAGCGCAGTAAGAAATAGGCAACCAGATCAGGATCGATGATATACCACGTAATTACCTGTGACCACCATTGGGCAGCGGTTGTTACGTTAGTATTTTGACGTTGTGAGCGCAGTAAGAAATAGGCAACCAGATCAAAATGGATGCTCTGATACCAACTGATCTGTTATTCATTTGTGAAATATTTATAGGCATCAAAGATGCCAAAAATACAAGAAATACACAATCTTTCGAATCTCAAAGGAGAGGCAAATTTTAGTGTGTGAGAGATTATCAGGATAACTAATGTTCTAACTTAGAGATCTAGCTAGAACCAAATAACAACCTAAGTTAAACTGGCACTTAATTTCGCAGATTCTCTAGAAGCTTATTATATGCCCAATCTTCTAGAGAACTGAGGAGTGCAGGAAGCTCAGGTTTACATAGGTTTTATTAAAATGCATACGCCTAAGATTAAATGATGTCCTAATATCATATTTTAAGTACATATAGAAGTTGTGAAAAGTGATTTTTTTGTTGTAGAATTATTTTTGTTTTGATCTTCAATATTTAATGATCCCAACTTGTATAACAAAGAGGAAGCCAATCGGGTCTTGGAAGTTAAATGGCATTACGAACAATTAATGTAAGACTTGTTTTGGTTTTCAAGGTCTTAATTTCATCGTCGAAAGGTTGTGATGAATATACAATTTTAAATCAGTTATGATAAATGGCTTGACATCCTAAAGTGAATAATTTTCAAACATAATATTTAATTGGGAGGTCAATTGTTTTACCCTTAGAGGATTGTATAAATTTGTAAGAGTGGTTCAACTCAATCTTGTACAAAGATTGCACTCGCCTGAAGAGTTAGAATTGGAATCATGTTCTTATCATGGCATATATGAATACCTTCAAAAACTTTAAAACTTGATTTTGATTAAAGATAAGTGCAATCAATTTAGTTCAGTAAATAAATAGATGAAAGGAACATGTGACAAATAGCATAAAAAATACTTTTTGACATGTGAGTTGAATATATATATATATATATATATATATATATATATGATATGTTTCATTTTCATGATATTGCCTCAATTATATATTCTAGTTGTTTCATATCCAAAGGAGTTCTAGAGAAAATAAGAAAACACTGCTTCAAATTTCTTTGGACTGAATGCAAGGAACATGAGGCATTCCTTGAGTTAAGTGGTAGAGTATTGCTAGGCCAATGGAGAAATGTGGTTGGGGACTAAAAAATATTCATTTTTTTTTTCTTTTTTGGCAATAAATAGCTTGTGGAGGATTTTGACCAGAGAAGGATTATGGAAGAATATTATTGAACAAAAGTATATTCATCCAAGGACCTTTATGGATTGGATCATAAGTGCAAAAAAATCATAAAAAATATTTCCATTCAATGGAAGGCGCTAGTATAGGCCTTTCCTATGATTGGAAAATATTTGGCTTGGAAAGTGGGCAATGGTGAACAAGTTAGGATAGGGGTTGGTTCTATTTTAGGTTGTGGAGAAAAAATATTGTTATCGAAAGCTATGATAGGTTCTTTGCAAGACAAGGTTTTTTACTTTCTTCATTAGGTGGGAAATCAAATTATTTTGGTCTGATCCAAGGTTGGAAGTAGGCTTAGGTCTTGGATCTTTTCGATGAGTAGGTTGTTTTGTGGAAGGTTTACATTGTCAATCTTAATGAGAGTCATATCAAGCTCGGAGCTAAACCAAATACTATTGCTTGGGCATACAAAAAATCTGGTTGTCAGTATACAATTGGACTTGGTTACAAAGTAAGTTTTGACCTTGATCCCCAAGGGCCTGCTTGGTGGTGGAAGTAGATTTAGAAATTATCGGCCCTAAAAAGGATAATTATTTTCATGTGGTTAGCTTTGAAAAATAAGGTTTTAACTTAGGAAGTTTTACAAAAGAGAATCAAACAAGGTCTAAGTATTTGTATGTTGTGTTGGTCAAAGGAGAAAAACATCACACATTTGTTAACTAAATACTTTTTTTTCTCAACAGGTTTGGTTAGAAGCTAAACAGATAATTGAAGTTCAAAATATATGGAAAGGAGAAATAGTGGAGGCATGGTTAAGACAATGGTTTTTGAAAAAAGAGCTAAAACGATTTCTTTCTTTACCATGTCTTATATGTTGAGGTATATGGTTGGCACAGAATGCAACTATTTTTGAAGGGAAGTTTATACCCCTATTTTAGGTCATATTTTAGGTGAGGACTTTGGTCTCAATCAACAAAGAGCCTTGCAAATATAAGAAACCTTGACAAGTAGATAATTTGTTCATTAAAAAGTCTTAACCATAGGGTTTTTTTATGGGGCCAATCAGAGATAGTCGACTTTTAGTAGAACAGGAGGCATTCTATACTTCTTGAATACCCACTATATCAAATTTAAAGCAGGTCTTGGGATAGGTTCCAACAATTTTATTGAGTTTCAAACATTGAGATTACTAATGAAGTGTGCTTCAGAGAGAAATGTGAAAATTTTATAATTTTTTGGAGATTCTACATTGGTCATTAACTAGGTGAATGGATCTACTCAATTACAAGATTATCTGCTCAAACTGATGGGAGATGAACTGTTGGAGGTGATTTCCTTTTTTAAAAATATCTCTCTTACTCAAGTTTACAAGGAATTAAATTAGAAATCAAATAGGTTATCAAAAAAAGGTCAGTAGGATTCAGAAGGTTTTTTGAAAATAGAAGAGATCAAAAATAGGTTTTATCTTTCACTCACATATCATTCCCTAGAATAACTTTGGAGAAAATATTCTTCAATCTAACAATATGAATCTTTACAATGATTTTATAGATATAGTTACACAAGAAAAAAGGTATAAATTCATTAAAGGTTTTAGGCTTCTCCTTTTTGAGAATCGAAGCTAAAAAAGTGGGTTTAAAAGCCCTTAAAACCAGACCACTTAACCTGACTTCCTCCATAATTTTGAGAAGATCCTCCTCAACAAGATCATAAAAAACTAGAAAAAAATCCACAAGCCATCCATCAGGCCTTGGACCTCCACTCCTAAAATATTTCACCTCGAGGCCCTCTTTTTTCAAAACTGAGCCGCCCACCTTTTTAAAAGCCGATCAATGGGCGGGGTGGGCGTGAAGAAGATTTTTATCCTTTTTGAAAGAAGTCGGGATAACTTTTAATTCTTCCTTTGTGACCTTCTTCATAAGTAATTGATTATCCTTCTTTGTCACAAAGCTAGGGAAGAAATTAGTTAACTAAAAAATTTCCCCAATGTTGAATATATCATGTTCTTTGTAGATAGATTGAAATTGTATTACTCCCAAATCTCCTAACTCAAAGAAACACCTAACGAGGACCCCTTCTTCATTTGACATCTCCCAAATAGTGTTTACCTTCTTCCTATGATTAGCAAAATTTTGAAAAAACTTAGTAATTTCATCATTTTTTTTAACCATACAACTTTACTTTTCATTCTCTATTCAACTTCCCTCCACTCCAAGAATTTATTCTTAACTTTTAGTTCAACCAGTCTTGTTTTCTCCTCCTATTTAAAAAATCTAACCTTGTTCTTTTTATGAATTTCTAAAATTTCCTTCTCCATCAACTTAAGATCTCTATCCATACTCTCCTTTTTAACTGCAATCCACAATGCCACAACTCCTTTTGATTTTTTTAAAGTAGCAGCAAATTGAATACTTGTCGACAGCCTAGAAATTTGGTCATAACCAATCTATTTTTTAATCAGTTGTTACAATCCCTGTTACTCCAACCAAATTGGATTGTGATTAAAAGGACTAGCAGGTTTTGCCTCCTAACTTTCTAATTTAAGAAGTATGGGAGAATGATCCGAGCCACCTCCAGTCTCAACCCATGATCATTTTCTATCTATTTTATTGTATAATAGCTTTGAGATCATAAATTTCTCCAACCTCTTTGATATCCTAGCTTTCCTAACTCTACTATTTCTCCACGTAGGCAATAACTTTATTGGTTCCAAATCAATTAAACTATCTTCTTAAATATTATGTCTAAAGTAATATACAATTCTATCAAGTCTTGCAGATTATCCCCATACCTCACTTATGTTCATAGTAAAAATGAAGTCCCCACCAATGATAACTCTTTCATCCCTAACACACTTCTAGGAGAAAAAGTTATCACAATAGACTTGCCTATCTTCATAGGGACCGTAACAATTAATAACTGATAACCTCAAACTCAAAGTCTTTAAAAAAGAATTATATCCACAAGCCTAAAACCATAAAGGAAGAATTAATTAAGGAAACTGAGTTCTTCCAGCCAGTCTTAATTACCAAATTTGTCAAATTTTTTAGATAAAATTTGAAATTCGTCAAATTTAAAACCCTAACGAATAAGTTTGGCGAATAAATCCTAAATTCGGTAAGGAAAAAAAAATTGCACAAAACAAGGACACAGCATAAAGCTTGACCTTTAGTTCTTGTTGCTGCTATTTCATGAAACTTATATACCTATCCAAATATTTATGAATACTGCGCTTCCTGCTAGCTTGGGTGCAAATCCAAGAGTCCAAAGCAAAGTCGAAAGTCTAGTAAGATCTCGTGCTTTCCTAGCATAACTGAGAATTCGAGAATACATAACCAAGCCCTAATTCAAGAGCAAATTTGAGGTGCCCAGTGACAACGTGCCTAAGTATACAATAGGCACGATGAGACAAGTGATAACCCGGAAAAATATACAATTGGCATAATTCACAAAATCAAGAAATTGTCAAGTCATATGTTTTAGGGTTACCGCACTGCTGAGCACTTCCGAGGTTTAGGTCTTCGGTAAAACAAGTATCAAGTCATGACCTACTCGCTATTGGTGCTTTCTAAATTTAAAAAAATAATTGATGATGTTAAAAAAGTAGACGTTAGAGTTGACTAACAATTACAATATTTTTTTGTTTATTGGTTATGAGGTTATATTTTTCTACTTCGAGAAGGAGGTGTTATAATATATCATTCAAATGATTGAATTAAATAATTAAATTATTAACCTTGCAAAAATTGTTATAATATTATTGTGATACTTATTTTATTTATTTTTTTATAGGAAAGTTGATTACAATCACTATTTTTAATAAGCGCAAGGTTCAAACCATAAGGATTGTTTCCAACAAATCTATCCGACTACTACCTTTACAAAGGGTTGGCTTCCCCAAAGGTTTGAACCTACTTCTCTTCTTGGTAAATGCCTAGCCACACCTGCACTTACCAATCCACCTAACCCTTGAGTTATATCATTCAACTATTACTATGTCAAATTTTATTCCAAATTTTTAAACATGTCAAATTTCTTTCGAACTTCAAAAGTGTCGAACTCGAACTTGGTAACTAAGTGTTGGTAATTTTTCACCATGCCACATTGAATTTCTGATCAAATTTTGTAGGAGGATTTTCGATTGTAAAAGCGGTATATATAAATTAATTGATGATATAGTATTTTCGGCTTGTATGATGAAATACAATGTTTCGTGTTAATTTTCTTTCTCATTTTTATAAATTTTGTGCTTGAATAATAATGGGTGTTATAAGTCAAAATTTTTGCAAAGAATATGTAGAAGTCACCTGATGGCGGTAATAAAAGTAGTGTGTTGAAGTTTAAAATTTACAGGAGACTCTAGAAGTCCTTTTTTTTTTTAAAGCAAAAAACCCCTTGTGGGGCCGCCTTGGTCTGAGAGACCACGAATAGGGGGTTCTACACCGTCAAAGTCACTCGGGGGTCGCACCCGACCCTGCCCGCACCAACATTATCAATTGGATTTTGGTTACCCAATTCAAATTTTTGGTAGGGTGGAGATTCGAACCTGGGACCTCCCTTGGAGGATTGTCCTCTCCTCTCCAATTCACCTACAACACCTGGGTGACTCTGGAAGTCCTTTCTATTGAACAAAGAAGAGAAAATTTGATGCCCTTCCTTGGGGCGAAGACGTTTCTTTAAAATTTGGGTCATTGAGTAAAAGGAAAGGCGAAGGCATGTTTACCTCTAACTAAGGGCGACTGACGCGTTTGCCCCATTCTAGGGTGAATGTGAGGCTTTTAGAGGAAGAAATCAAAAGAAATAATTTGAAGTTTAGGCAAAAATACTTTTGCCCTAAATATGAGATGAAATTCCCTTTTGCCCCACTAAGGGGTGAAAGGGTATTAAAGTAAGCGCACCAAAAATTGAAGTGAGCACGCCAGAAATTTAAGTGATTTCTCCTGAAGTTGAAACGTAGAATCAAAATGACAAAGGTGTGTTCGCCCCAAAGTTGGGGTGAAAGCATTGTCAAAGGTATTTTTGCCCCATATGAGGTGTGAACGTCCCATTCTCCCCTCATTGGGGCGAAAGCTCATCCAAGGTGGGATTCAGGTGAAACTAAAAGAAAAGAGAGCGAGGTTGAAAAGTCAACTTTGGTTTCACCCCAAGTGAGGGGTGAAAGTCCCATTCGTGCCTCCTTAAGATGAAGCTACATGAACACAGCCTTTCCAATTAGTCAGAGTTTGTTTTCACTCAAAGAAAGTATTTAAAAAGGTAGCATTGAAAAATCAAAGCTACGTTCGCCCAAGGTGAAAGGCAACGATGCCTTTCGCCTCTTCTTGGACGAACGTACATTTTAAAAAGTAAGAGGTCCTATGAGAAGTACCTCCATCAGGGAGGAAATGCAAAGTTCTCGACCACCTTTTTCAGGGGTGAAACGACGAATGTAAAATCATAAGGGTACAGAGAACTGTTTCACTCGAATTTTCTCCAAGAAGACGAATGCAACATTGAAATTGGGGAGACTATCCATGGATCGCAATGACGTAAGTTTTAAAAGAGGAAGCTTGGATAAGGGGGAAATAATAAGATCTTAAAGGTGACATTTTTACTCATGGCTCTATTTTGAGCGATTTTGAGTTCAAGCATCAACGTAGTTTTTTTCAAAAGGTGCCCAAGATAGGTGAATGAAAAGCATTTAATGATTGGCGTGAGAAGTACCTGACATTATTATTAGGAATTCACACCATGTACAGCTAATACATAGTCTATGGAGAAAAATAAATTATAACAGCGGTAGTAAAAAATAGTTTAAACTTTAGTTAAGTAGTGCAAAAAATACAATCACACAAATGAGACACTAGATTTACGTGGTTCAAGCAGTGTACCCTAATCCACAAAGAAACAATCTATCCTTGTATTATTACCAATACAATATCTGAAGGGAGTAATCCTGCAACACAACTAGCTGCAAATTCCTCTTCAAAACACCAGCATCTCCACACAATTACTTTAATAGTAATTCAACATGCAAACTCCCTTGCATCAAGCTCTACACCAAGCTTCCTTTTGTCTCTCTACAAGAGATACATAATCCTATATATTTTTCATAAACAAGATACTCAAATATATAGAATTATTACAATAGTTTTGTTTTAAATATTTACTGGCAATTAAATATTTAATAGTAATTAAATATTTAATGCTAATTAAATATTTAATGTTGCCTCTTGGAACCCCACCAACAATAATGGCCTTGGAACTCCACCAACAATAATGGCCTTGGAACCCTGCCAATTTCTTGTTATCAATTTGGCTCCATTACCTAACAATCTCCCACTTGGAGACAAGATTGATGCAATATCCCTGCATCCTAGGACCGAAAGTTTCTCATAACATGACCTTACTCCTTAAGGCCAATCGAAGTAGAGCAAAAGCTCAACTTCTCCCTAGTTACAATTTTAGCAAGCATATCAGCAAAATTTTGGGAAGTGTGAATCTTACCCAACTTCACCAAACCATCCTCCATTGTTGATCGAATGAAGTGATACCTTAGCTGAATATGCTTTGTCCATGAGTGAAAAGCATAGTTCTTAGCTAAATGAATGGCACTTTGGTTGTCAGTCCAAAGTGTCCCATCTCCTTGCTCTTGACCCAACTCCTCAATCAATCTCTGAAGCCATATGAACTCTTTGGCACCTTCTGTGACAGCTACATACTCAGCCTCCGTAGTAGAAAGAGCTACAACACGTTGTAGCTTGGATATCCAACTCACTGATGTACCTTCAACTATGAATACATACCTAGTAGTGCTCCTCCCACCATCCAAATCATCGGCCATATCTGAATCCACATAGCCCTATAACTCAATTTTGAAACCTCCAAAATTCAAACTGAATTTTGAAGTCCCTTTCAAATACCTGAGTATCCATTTTACTGCTTGCCAGTGAGATTTACCTAGATTACTCATATATCGGCTCACAACTCCCATTGCTTGGGCAATGTCCGATCTTGTACACACCATAGCATACATCAAACTCCCAACTGTTGAAGCATAGGGTACCTTCTTCATATACTCTTCCTCCTCCTTTGTCTTGGGACATAGCTTCTTTGAGAGCTTAAAGTGCTTTGCAAGAGGTTGGGCTACCAGTTTGCATCATGCATACTAAACCTCTTAATCACATTTTCCACATAATCCTCCTGAGATAACTTCAGTGTTTTCTTCTTCATGTCTCTAGTGATTCTCATGCCAATGATTTGTTTGACCTCCCCCAAATCCTTCATGGAAAATTTACTTGCCAACTCCCTTTTCAATTTCTTAATATCCTGCATATTGGATCCTGCCACAAGCATATCATCAACATACAATAATAGAATAAGGAATTTACCATTTCTTGTAGCCCGAAAATAAACACAATGATCACTTTGGCTCCTAGTAAAATTATGCTCAATCATGAAACTGTCAAACTTGAGATACCATTGCTTTGGAGCTTGCTTCAAACCGTACAAGCTCTTTTTCAGTTTACACACAAGGCTCTTCTTGTCTTTGACCTCAAACCCCTCTGGTTGGTGCATGTAGATCTCCTCCTCCAAATCCCTATGAAGGAATGATATCTTCACATCTAACTATTCAAGATGAAAATATTCTACTGCAACTATACTCAAAATAGTCCGAATTGAAGTCATTTTTACTACAAGTGAGAAAATATCATTATAGTCAATACCTTTTCTCTGTGCAAATCCTTTCACAACAAATCTTGCTTTGTATCTCTTGCTGCCATCAACTTTATCCTTCACTCTGTACACCCATTTGCAATGCAATGCCCTTTTTCCCTTGGGAAGTTCAACCAAATCCCACGTTTGGTTTTGATTCAATGAGTCCATCTCATGCTTCATAGCATGCTCCCACTTGCTCCTAGTTTCCAATTGCAAAGCCTCATGAAAATATTTGGGTTCACCTACATCAGTGTATAGAATGTAATGCAAAGAAGGAGAATACTTATTTGGTGCTCTTCTTATCTGATTAGATCTCCAACCTTTCGGTATTGGTAGTGGTAGGGGTGTTTGAGGTGTTTCATTCCTAACTTGCTCATTTGTTTGGTCACCATGCTCTTCAACATGAGCACCATGTTCATCAATCTAAACAAGAGGTTGTCTTTTTACACCATGCTCTAGGATTGCATCTAAGTCAACAAACTCAAGTGCATCCACTTCAACCTGTATGTGCCTATCCTTGTACAGGCTATCCTCATTGAAAATCACATCTCTACTCTTGATAACTTTTCGACCAATGTTATCCCATAGCCTAAATCCCATATCATCCACACCATAACCAATAAAATAGCACTTTCTAGACTTTACATCAAGCTTACTCCTATTTCCTTTATCTATATGGGAATAAGCCTCACAACCAAATACTATAAGGAAAGAGTAGTGTTGAGTGGTGTTTTCACCCGATTGTGAAAGCACACTCTCCGGTAGGATCTGAGTCCAAAAATCCTCTGCTTGCAAAGAAAATAACTTTCTCCAAGGTTCCTGTTATGCTTAAATAATGTTGTTCAAATGAAATGCCAGGAATATCTTAGGGTTTGCAAGTGGATGTTAACAAGGGGCACTGGGGTTTATCTAATTTGAAATTACAGTGGACTCAAATTGAATAATTGTACTTTAATCTTGGATTTTGATGGATTTTCGGTTATTTATTTGGATACAGTAATTAAATTGCAAAAAATAAAGCAAGGGTTTGAACAAAAAAGTAAATGAAAAAGAAACTAAATTACAGTCAGAATGCTGCCATCAATTCGATGAAACCGAAGATAATGAGGTTTTATGCATGCAACCTAATCTAATGAACCTGCAAACTCGCACAATCCAAATAAATTAGGTGCTGGTCTCTAGGGTTTCTATTGTAATTCTAGACTTAGGCATTCGCATGAAGCAACCAAGCACACTTGCATTAAACTTCACCTAAAAGCCTCAAAAATTTGGAATGAAAGATAAAGCATTAAATCATGCATGCACAAAATGACTCCTTCTTTCTCATCAATGAGATGCCAATACTCTGTATTTTGTATTAAATGATATGTCAATTACATTCAAAGAATGTTCCAGGCAAAAATATTCCAAAACAAAAAAAGAAGGAAATTGCCCAAGTACAGGCCCAGAATAGCACGAAGCTCTTGTCTCTGCAACTCGCAATCGGCAATTTCCAACCCTTCCTTCAATCTGCGCTTCTGGATTTATACTAACGAAAATGGCTCTTCGATTCTCCCTGGTCGCTTCGTTTCACCTTCCTGCATGTGACCCTTCGAATTCCCACCTTTTCCTTGTCTTTATTCCATGTTTAACGCCAAAACGCCTAAAATCCTTCGCTGCATGTAACGCTTCTGCAGACCTGACACCTGCATGCCACGTGTCACACGCTCTCTGCGCCTTCTGTAACGCCATTCTATGAAAAACCCGACAAAAATTGCATGCCGCCTGTTCACCTTCTTGGCCGCGAAAACGCGACATGTCACGAAATCGCGACGCTCTTCCCGACCGTACATCCTAGGCAGCATCTTGTCGCGATATCGCGACCGTTTTTACCTTCGGGCTCTCTTGCCGCAAACTGTCGCGATATCGCTACCATTTTCTCCTTCGGGCCACTTTGGCAACTTTACGTCGTGAAATCGCGACCATTATCCCTCTCTTGCCTTCTTTCAACAAACCGTCGCGATATCGCTACCGCTTTCTCTTTCCGTATGCCTCCCCAAAACACGTCGCGAAATCGCGACCATTTTTCTGTTCCGTACGCCTTGGCAAAACCTGTCGCGATTTCGCTACCGTTTCTCTGCTTCGGGCATGGTCTTCATTTCTGTCGTGATTTCGCGACATCTCCCTTGTGCCGTACAATTTGCTAAAACACGTCACGAAATCGTGACCACCTTCTCCTTCGGGCCACTTCTCCGAAACATGTCGCGATTTCGCTACCATTTCCTGTTCCGTACACCTTTGCTGCAATCGGTCACGAAATCGCGACGTCTTTCCTCTTCGAGTCCTTTCGTTGTTTCCTGTCACGATATCGCGACGTTCTTCCGCTTCCGTACACTTTGCCAAAACACGTCGCGAAATCGCGACACTCTTCTTCATCCGTACGCTTCGACAAAACACGTCGCGAAATCGCGACCATTTTCATTCTCCGTACAGTTTGCCAAAACACGTCACGAAATCGTGACACTTTTCATCATCCGTACGGTTTGCCAAAACACGTCGCGAAATCGTGACACTTTTCATCGTCCGTACGGTTTGGCAAAACAAGTCACGAAATCGTGACCATTTTCATTCTTTTCCAACGGCATGTCGCGATTTCGCGACACCTTTTCTTTTCTTCCCAGCGACATGTCGCGATTTCGTGACACCATTTCTTTTCCTCTCAACGGCATGTCGCGATTTCGTGACAACTTTCAATTTTTCTTTTCTCTCCTCTTTGGCAGTGATGGAGCTACATGTCGTGATTTCGCGACAACCTTCCTGTTTCCAGTAGCGATGGCGCGACAAGTCGCGATTTCGCGACACTTTTCAACACTTAGGCATTTTTTCTTTTTTCTTCAATTTTAGCATCTGGGTCACCGAGATTCTTCTCTGCAAGCCTGCAAAAAATGTGGGTCCCCAATTTTGGGGTGTGTTGTGGATCAACCACAACAAATGGCGACTCTGCTGTCAAATGCTCTTGAGCATTTTAGTAAGAACCCAACCTGAAACATATCACAAACTCGCAAACATATGTTAGCACATAAGCAAAATAACGAATGCCCAAATATCAAAAGTACATGAATCGTCAGAATCATCAAGTATTAGCTCAATGTGTGCAATGTGCTTTCATTCCCTATCGTTTGAAATTGATCAACATTCCATTATCAGTTTTGCATGAATGCATATGTGGGATGGTGAATGATTTGTGTACCCTAATGAATGTGCAAGGAGATTTGCTTCCATAAAAGGCATGGTCCTTCTTCTATTACTATGTACAAGCATTCAAGATTGCCAAACCCTCTTAGGATCCACTAATTCATTACCTTATTGTATCCCAAAGTTGGTTATGAGTCCCTACTATCTAGAACCCATGTGCAAGTGAATGTGAAATCAGAATTTTGGGGAATCAGACTCCCAACCAACCGAGATGAGAGTTTAACCCTATCCTTACTATTCTGATTTAGAGTTCATTACCTCACTTTAAGCAAAATAATTAAACCAGTTATGGAAGAAATGGTCATGCTAGTCTAACCCTCTAGACAATCAATGGTCTTGTTTTTTAGGCAAGACATGATGCCATGCATGGGCATATCTAACCCCACAATCCAAAAATTATCTCCATTTCTTTGGACCTTGGGGATGACTACCCATCCCTTGCAGAGGACAAGTAGTACGATCCTTACAATCCAAAATAAAGATGAGATGGGAAAAATTTATTTATTATATATATATATATATATTTTTTTTACTTCTTGGACCTTGGGGATGACTACCCATCCTGGCTAGGGACATGTAGTACGATCCTTACAATCCAAACTTTAGATGAGAAATATTAATTTTGTTGCTTAGACCTTGGGGATGACTACCCATCCTTTGTAGAGGACAAATAGTACGATCCTTACAATCCAAGACTGATTATGAAATGAGACATAAGAGCTTTGGGGAATCAGATTCTCAACCAACCGAGATGAGAATTTATGCCCTATCCTTACTACTCCATGTGGGTCAAATCAAAGCTTTGGGGAATTGGATCCTCAACCTAAGTTTGATGAGGATTTAACCCTATCCTTACTACTCTGATTTTAGACTTTAAGCTCTATGGAAGTGGTCAAAACCACTGTTTTAAGGATCATGTTGCATAAATAGGATAGACATGAATAACTTCTTTCGCCCAACCTTTTCCTCCAAGTTAGGTTTTGATCATTTTGCTCAAGATCCTTTTTAATGTATGAGACGTGCTTGGTTCTAGATATCTCAAGACTCAGTTTCCAACCTTAGGAGCTACTTACATACATGTTATAACACAATCCTAAGAGGATTTGACATACTTTAATGGCTTGTACCTAAGATGCATATGTAACTAAGATGAGATGTATGTAAGGTGAGATGGAACATGAATGCATTATTTCTTGAATTACAAATGGAATGAATTGTCATGCAAAACTGATTCTTTCATGCATCCCAAAATCAAACAATATTATTAAACTGCTTGTGTTACTTGTGGAGCTTTTACAAGATAATTCCAATATTTCATATTCTCCTAACCTTAAGCATAAGTTGACATCTCAATTTTTTTTTCTTTTTTTTTTTTTTTTTTTTTTTTTTTTTTTTTTTTTTTTTTTTTTTTTTTTTTTTTTTTCAAAATTAACACACATGTCAATTGAAATCAAATCCATAACCAAAATCCTAGCTAGACTAACAATCCTAAACAATAAAAACAAAATCTGAAAATCCCCCACCAAGATCAAAAGAATAATATCAAAGTCTCACAACCTAAGGGCTAAAATAATGCTTTAAAATCTGCCCATTAACCGGTAGCATGAAATCTTCCCCTTCTAATGTTTTTAGCCTGAAGGTATTCTTCCCAAGAATCTCTGAAATCTGATATGGACCCAACCAAAGACAATCAAACTTTTGATGATTCCCTTTTTCCTCATGTCTTTTGTCCCATAGTAATACCAAATCTGAAATTCTGAATGATTTAACTTTGGCTCTTCTGTCAAACCATCTCTTGATAATCGCTCGGTGTTTATTCATGTGATTCATGGCCTCTTCTCTCTTTTCATCAAGGTGCAACAACTGGCTCAACCTGGCTTCAACTTGATCATCCGTCCCCAAGTACTCTTGTATGAAATGTAAGGTCTCGCAACTTCAAATTTGTTGGAAATATCGGGTCTTGCCCATAGACCAAATGATAGGGAGTATTCCCTATGGACTCTTTCACTCTGGTCCTATCTCGCCCAAAGGGCAAACTTTAGTTGGTCGTGCCGAGTCCCCGAGGGTTCTTTTCCAGACAACTTCTTAATAGTATTCAACAAATTCTTATTTGAAGACTCGGCCAACCCATTTCCTTGAGGATAGTAATTGGATGCAAACTTTAAGCTCACTTTGTTATCATATGCCCAATCTGCAAATTGTGTAGAAATAAAAGCTTTACCATTGTCACTCGACAATAGAGTCGGGCATTCCAAATCTTGTTATAATCCGATCCTCAAGAAATTTAATCACAACATCTGTGGTGGCATGTTTAGTAGGAATCGCTTTCGTCCACCTTGTACAGTAGTCCGTAGCTGTCAAAATGAATTTATGAGAATCAAAAGAGTTTGGGTTAATAACCCCGATGAAATCTAGTCCCCACTGTGCAAACGGTCTCATTTCGACTATAGGCTGCAATGGCATGGCTGCATTTCTTTCTCTATTCGCAGCCACTTGACAGATGTGACAAGATCGTACATGGGTATGCGCATCCTTGAAAATATGTGGCCAGTAGTATCCTCGCTCTCAGGATTTGATGTGCTGTAGCATTGGCTGCACCATGACCAGTTCCATGTTTCCCGTGAAATTCTTGCAACACCCTGGCAGCTTCTTCTTTGTTCAAGCACCTCAGGTAGATACCTTCATGATTCTTCCTGTAAAGCACACCAGATTTTATCAGATAATTGACAGATTTAAGCCTTAAGGCTCTTCTCTGTGTTGAATTCAGATTAGAAGGACACTTACCAGTCAATAAAAATTGCACAATATCAACATACCAATCGTCCTTAGCCATGTATTTTGTATTTGAGCATTGACCTGTTATTTGCGGATTATTTTCTGCGATCGCCTTCGCCAGTCCCTGTCCTCGAACTAGTTTCATTGATTGGATTTCGAGATCAAATTCTTGGATGGTTGAAATCCACTTTCCTCTCTTCTCTCCTAGTTCATTATGTAAAAACATGGTCTTGACAGCAGAATCGGGCACGATGGCGATAATTCTGCTGTGCACGATGTAGTGCCTAAATTTTTTCACAGTTTTAAAAAGTGCGTACATTTGCTTATCAAGGATTGAATACCTTAATTGAGCGTCTTTCAGGGGGGCACTTAAAAATGCAATGGGCTTTTTGGCACTATCCTCACCTTTTTGGGTTAAGACACTCGCAAAGGAGTGTTCTGATGCAAAAGCATAAATATAAAAAGGCTTGGAGTAGTCTGGGCTTATAAGGACAGGGGCTCTGGAAATGGCATCTTTGATATTCTGGAAAGCCACTCTACTTTCCTCGTTCCATTTTACATCCACATCTTTCTTGAGCATTTGGTTCAGAGGTTTGGCTATCTCAGCAAAGCTAGAGATAAACTTCCTCACAAAATTGACTTGCCCAAAGAAAGATCTCAATTCTTTCTTACTGCTCGGGAGAGGTAGGTTTTGGATAGCTTGTATCCTTTCTGGGTCGATGGATATGCCCTCTTTTGAAATGATGTGACCCAATAATTTCCCTTCATGTTACTCCGAAAATGCACTTTTTGGGATTTAAGGAAATTCCATGTTCTCTGCATCTTTGAAGCACTTTCTTCAAATCTTTAACATGATCCTCTCTCTTCTTTGAGAAAACTGGGATATCATCCACATACACGATGATGCATTTGCCTATTAGCCCTTTGAATGCGTAATCCATGGCGCGTTGAAAAGTTGCACCAGCATTTAACAGTCCGAACGGCATTCTCTTATATGCAAATGTCCCCCACTTGGTAGTGAAGGCCGTTTTCATCCTGTCATCTGGATGTATAAGAACTTGGTTGTACCCCGAATATCCATCGAGAAAGGACATCATTTCAGATCCATTTACCATTTGCAGAATTTCATCAATCGATGGCAATGGATAATTGTCTTTTTGAGAGGCTTTATTAAGATTTCGAAAATCTATGCACAGCCTAATCTCTCCACTCTTTTTCCTTACTGGAACGAGGTTGGCCACCCAGGTTGAGTGCCTAACAGGAAAAATGATTTTCGCTTCCAATAATATTTTAACCTCCTTTTCGATCAAAGGCTCCAATAGCGGGTTAACAACTCATTGTCTTTGCCTAAAAGGCTTGGAGTCTGGCTTCAAAGGAATGGTATGTGTGATAATGTTCTGGTTGTAAGTCTTCAGCTCATTGTAGTTCCAAGCAATACAATCTATGTAATGCTTCAATGCTTGTATTATGTTGCTCCTTTCTTCCTCTGTACATGCCTTTGCTATGTACACCTCCTTTGGATTGTCTGCACTCCCTAGATTAATTGAATCGCATGCATCTTTGGGGAGTGGGACTCTTTTTCTCTTCTTGTTCTTGCATTCCATGTCGAACATCTTTTCTAATGAAACCACGTCTTTAGGAATTTTGTTGGATTGATACGCAGCTTCACTTTCTTCTGTTTCATCCTGCCACCTTTGTTCCTCGTCAATCACCCGGTTTTCAAAAATACCCGAGTTTGTGACAAACTTGAAGATGTGCCTGTCACTTTCAAAAACCCGGAAATTCTTTACATTATCAGGTATTGATGGACAAGGAACCAGCTCAATGGAAAACTTTTTACATCTTTTTATATCCACCGGGTTTAACATGCCCGCGACGACTGCAAGAGAGTCTGCTATTCGATTTCCTCTCCTAGAAATAAGGGCTATGTTGAATGCATCAAACTCCTCCATGAGATCCATAACCCTAGTTCTATAAAGGCTCAGTATCTTGTCGTGGCATGTATATTTTCCTTTGATTTGCTTGACAACCAACTTAGAATCTCCCAAAACCTTCAAGCATTTAACATGTTTGCTCAATGCTAGACGTAAACCATAGATCAATGCTTCGTACTCTGCCACATTGTTTGTGCAAGGAAATTGCGATCTGTAAGCAGCTAGCAATGGTTTACCTCCTGGACCAATGAGCTCGACTCCAGCTCCTGCTCCCTGTCTAGACTTTGATCCATCGAACTTGAGCAACCACGTGTAATCATTTTCTTCAGAAGAATGACCATGACACACTTCTTCTTTAAACTCTTCAGTAGCTTCCTCAACATCAAGCGCATAGACTCCTAAGTCTGGCTCAGAAAACTGAACTTCATTCGGCTTGTTAAAATCTGTTATAATCTCTTTAAGCCTCGGTTCGTTTTCCACTCTTATTTGATTTGCAATTCCCTTCCATGGTAGCCACATATGCGAGCAGTCTGTTGCAAAATAGCCATTCAGCGTTTTCATCCAATCCCTAGCAAGTAGCATTCCATACCTACTCGGGATATTAACCACCAAAATGTCCACAACCTGTTGAACCCTGGGTTCAGAATTCAATTGAATCTTGACATCATATAAAGTCCCCACTACATTTACTTCTAATCTGTCCGATTGCAGGACTGTACATTTGGATGAAACAGGCTGTAGACCTAGCATTTTGCATATCTCCGTAGGCATGAGGTTGCTCGTGGCTCCTGTGTCCACCAAACAGTTATGCAAGTTCTTACCCGCAATTCTCAGAGTCAATAAGAATGGCGGGACATCCCTTCTCTCCTTTCACAAAATCAGATGGGATTCAACTCTTTTTTCCTTCCACATCGGATCAGGTGAGTTCAAAGCTCTTATCAACGCCTCCTTTTGACCAGGCAATTTAGCTGCGTCCAAGAATGAAAGGCTAGATTTGGACTTCTTCATATCCTCCACCACGTCATAATTTGGTTTTTCAAATTTGACTGTCTTCTGGACGTCATTGGACATTTCTCTTCCGAGTGGAGGGGGAGGGTTGTTACTTGCCTTTGTATCTGGAGGAAGAATAGAATTGTTTGGAGGTGTTGATGAGGTTTTAGGGGCTTTAGATTTACTCCTCAAATGGTACCCATGAGTCCCCTTTCTAAAATCTCGAAAATCTTGCACCTCTTGTTCCAAAACTTCGTCTTCTTCCTCCTCGCTTTCACCCTCTTGGTGATATACTGTTTCCATCACCATAATATTTTCATCTTGATGATACGATGGATCCTCATTTGATACTAGTTCCAAATCATCAACTTGTGCCTGAAGACAATGAGTGTATCTAGCAATCTCAGGACAATTATTCTCATTGTGTTCTTTTGTGTTATGTAACCCGCACCCCCTTTCCCATGCCAAATCTGAAAGATTCAAAAGAGAATTGGATTGGCTAGGGCTCGCGGAAGCATCTAATTGATTAGCAATGGGAGCAAGAACTCCCCCATTGTTTGGCTTGGTGTTCAAGTGCCTCCCTCTATTGTTAAAATTCTGATTTGGGTGAGGGGCATGGGACTCATGCTTCTCATTGTTGAACCCTGTCATTGCTTAGTTTATGCACTAGTTTCTTGAGCTCTTCGACTTCCGAAAAAACATCCTTCGGTGGAACCACATTGTTGTTAACCCCCATTGGATTTGCATAATTAATGGGGTCTTGATTCCACATTTGGGTTGGGTTCTGAGGAATTTGATTCCCATATGGATTGATACCTTGAATCGGGATTGGATTCGGAACAGGAACTATGGCTTGAGGATTGACTTGACTAGTTTCTTGCGTAGTTGATTGACTGTTCTACAAAAATGCAAGAACAGGTGGAATGGCTGTGATTGGTTGGATTGGAATGGGTGCATATGCGGGTGCTGGTGGATACGGCTGCTGATATGGGAAGGCATTCATACTTGGCATTTGTGGTGCCATGAGTTGATTTTCCTGGGGAGCTTGACCATATGGAGCACACTGTCCCAACATAGGCATCTGGGTAAACCCGTAGCCTTGCGGTGTCAATTGCTGCTCAATAGTCATGGCTTCATTATAGGCCAAAGCCAACATGGTGACCTGAGGATTACGCCTTGCAAACATGGCCGTCATGGGGTCCAATGCCCCAAAATATATCTCGCAAAGCCACTACGGGATCGATAGCAAAATGTCTAATTGCTCGTTATAGTTCTTTTGGAATCTCTGATTAAACATTCGGATTGGTTCCCCTTGGCCCCGTTTGCATGTAATAAACTGATTGTAAATAGTTGCGGGATCTAAGGGTGACCTAAATTGATTGACAAAGGCATTTTCCATTTGTGTCCAAGAGGTGATTGAACCAGTTGGCAAGCATATATACCATTCATATGCTATTGGATCCAAGCTCATGGGAAAAAGTCTACAGGCTACATCTTCATGCTGAACTTGCAGCCTAATTAAAACATCCCTATAGGCTTGGATATGTTCTTCAGCTGTTCTTAGGCCATCTGGCTTGTATTTAGGCAGAAATATTTCAATTTTCTTGGGGATTTCATGGATATCCCAAGCAATATTCAAAGGAGTATTGTTAGCTCCATACCAAGGAGCTGCTGGAGCTTGAGCCATTTGACTCAGAATTGATGTAGACAGACCTACAATAGCGAGTAGAAATATTACTAACTATAGGCACACTAGGGACAAAGGGTATTATCGGCGTAGGTCCACTCGACGTTCTTGGAGAAAATAGGCCTTTTGCGACTGGTGTGCTTACGACTTGCTTGGCTTTACCCTTGGGAGTACCAGTAAGGTCATGAAAAATGGTTTCTCCAGTTGTTTGAGACTTGGTCGCAATATGGCGTGGTGGGTCCAGCCTGCCTGAAGAAACCCTCGGCTATTTCGAAGAAAACCTGCAACAAAAACAAAAAATGATGTTGCAGTTTAGCCGTAAATAATTTTAGAATTGAATAAAAACAAAATATTCAGATAAGGAAATCAAAATAGATAAACCAATTAGGCCCTCCTTCTAGCGCCAATCTCTTGAGTGGTGTTTTCACCCGATTGTGAAAGCACACTCTCCGGTAGGATCTGAGTCCAAAAATCCTCTGCTTGCAAAGAAAATAACTTTCTCCAAGGTTCTTGTTATGCTTAAATAATGTTGTTCAAATGAAATGCCAGGAATATCTTAGGGTTTGCAAGTGGATGTTAACAAGGGGCACTAGGGTTTATCTAATTTGAAATTACAGTGGACTCAAATTGAATAATTGTACTTTAATCTTGGATTTTGATGGATTTTCAGTTATTTATTTGGATACAGTAATTAAATTGCAAAAAATAAAGCAAGGGTTTGAACAAAAGTAAATGAAAAAAGAAACTAAATTACAGTCAGAATGCTGCCATCAATTCGATGAAACCGAAGATAATGAGGTTTTATGCATGCAACCTAATCTAATGAACCTGCAAACTCGCACAATCCAAATAAATTAGGTGCCTGGTCTCTAGGGTTTCCATCTGTAATTCCAGACTTAGGCATTCGCATGAAGCAACCAAGCACACTTGCATTAAACTTCACCTAAAAGCCTCATAAATCTGGAATGAAAGATAAAGCATTAAATCATGCATGCACAAAATGACTCCTTTCTCATCAATGAGATGCCAATACTCTGTATTTTGTATTAAATGATATGTCAATTACATTCAAAGAATGTTCCAGGCAAAAATATTCCAAAACAAAAAAAGAAGGAAATTGCCCAAGTACAGGCCCAGAATAGCACGAAGCTCTTGTCTCTGCAACTCTGCAATCGGCAATTTCCAACCCCTCCTTCAATCTGCGCTTCTGGATTTATACTAACGGAAAGGGCTCTTCGATTCTCCCTGGTCGCTTTGCTTCACCTTCCTGCATGTGACCTTTCGAATTCCCACCTTTTCCTTGTCTTTATTCCATGTTTAACGCCAAAATGCCTAAAATCCTTCGCTGCATGTAACGCTTCTGCAAACCTGACACTTGCATGCCACGTGTCACACGCTCTCTGCGCCTTCTATAACGCCACTCTATGAAAATCCCGACAAAAACTGCATGCCGCCTGTTCACCTTCTTGGCCGCGAAATCGCGATGCTCTTCTCGACCGTACATCCTCGGCAGCATCTTGTCGCGATATCGCGACCGTTTTTACCTTCGGGCTCTCTTGCCGCAAACTGTCGCGATATCGCGACCATTTCTCCTTCGGGCCACTTTGGCAACTTTACGTCATGAAATCGCGACCATTATCACTCTCTTGCCTTCTTTCAACAAACCGTCGCGATATCGCTACCGCTTTCTCTTTCCGTACGCCTCCCCGAAACACGTCACGAAATCGCGACCATTTTTTTGTTCCGTACGCCTTGGCAAAACCTGTCGCGATTTCGCTATCGTTTCTCTGCTTTGGGCATGGTCTTCATTTCTGTCGTGATTTTGCGACATCTCCCTTGTGCCGTACAATTTGCTAAAACACGTCACAAAATCGCGACCACCTTCTCCTTCGGGCCACTTCTCCGAAACATGTCACGATTTCGCTACCATTTCCTGTTCCGTACACCTTTGCTGCAATCGGTCGCGAAATCGTGACGTCTTTCCTCTTCGAGTCCTTTCGTTGTTTCCTGTCGCGATATCGCGACGTTCTTCCACTTCCGTACACTTTGCCAAAACACGTCGCGAAATCGCGACACTCTTCTTCATCCGTATGCTTCTCCAAAACACGTCGCGAAATCGCGACCATTTTCATTCTCCATACGGTTTGCCAAAACACGTCGCGAAATTGTGACACTTTTCATCGTCCGTACAGTTTGGCAAAACAAGTCACGAAATCGCGACCATTTTCATTCTTTTCCAACGGCATGTCGCGATTTCGCGACACCTTTTCTTTTCTTCCCAGCGACATGTCGCGATTTCGCGACACCATTTCTTTTCCTCTCAACGGCATGTCGCGATTTCGCGACAACTTTCAATTTTTCTTTTCTCTCCTCTTCGGCAGCGATGGAGCTACATGTCACGATTTCGCGACAACCTTCCTGTTTCCAGCAGTGATGGCGCGACAAGTCACGATTTCGCGACATGTCACGATTTCGCGACACTTTTCAACACTTAGGCATTTTTTCTTTTTTCTTCAATTTTAGCATCTGGGTCACCGAGATTCTTCTCTGCAAGCCTGCAAAAAAGGTGGGTCCCCAATTTTGGGGTGTGTTGTGGATCAACCACAACAAGTAGTTTACAGGTTTAGCTCTCCAAGTCTCCTTTAGAATGCCTCCATCCAATGTAGTACAAAGTCCTCTGTTTATCAAATAAACTATTGTATCAATTGCACTAGCCCAACAAAACAATGGCAACCCTACATGCAATCTCATGGATCTGGCACTCTCCATTATAGTTATGTTCATCCTCTCTGAGACTCCATTCTCCTATGGTGTTCCAGGAGTAGTTTTGATTCTCCTAATTCCTTCCTTTGTGCAACTCAAACTCCTTGCTGTAATATTCACCACCATTATCAGATTTAAGGCACTTTACTTTCTTACCTGCCTCAATCTCCACTAATGCTCTCCACTTCCTAAAAGTGTCAAAAACATCAGACTTATACTTGATTGTGTAGATCCATGTCTTCCTACTGAAATTTTTAATGAAGGTAACATAATAAGAGTATCCCTCAAGAGAAAGTACCGGTGAGGGACCCCACACATCCGAGTGTACTAACTCTAATTTCTCTTTCTTCCTTTCTGGACCAACCTTCAAAAATCTTACCCTTTTTTGTTTTTCGTATACACAACCTTCACAAAAACCCAAATCAACCTCCTTGAGTTTTGGCAATAGTTTTTTGGAGTGAAGGATTTTCATCCCTTTCTCACTCATATGACCCAACCGCAAATGCCATGCTTTCGCATCATCCTGAGCAACATAGTTCAATGTACAATAAGATGAGTTCTACAATAAATACAAAGTTCCAGTCAACTCACCTTTTGCAATCACCATTGAACCCTTTGTCACTCTCCATTGTCAATTTTTGAAAGTAGTGTTGCATCCCTCCAAATCAAGTGCACTGGCTGAAATTAGGTTCCTCTTTAGATCAGGAATTTGCCTAACATTGTTAAGCACCCAAATATTTCCATTTGGCAACTTTACATTCACTATTCCAATACCCACAATATCACATGGATAGTTATTGTCCAAAAAAACCTCTCCATAATGACCTGGAGTATAATCAGCAAAGTACTTCCTATGAGAAGTGACATGATAAGAAGCTCCAGAGTCTATAACCCAATACTCACTCGTACAATTTGCTGCAAGAATCAGGGCATCCTGATAAATTGCACCTACAATATTTTCCTCTTGAGCATCATTCTCATTATTATCCTCATTCTTCTTTCTGTCTTTGCACTCCCTCTTGAAGTGTCCACGCTTCCCACAATGCCAGCAATTAATCTTGATTTTTTCTCTACTTTTAGATCTACCCTTCAATTTTCCTCTATTCTAGATTTTCAATCTAGCTTGGCCTTTTCCTCTTTCTTTGTTATGCCTCTGCTTTCTACAGATAGTGCCACTCTAGATGATGAAGCCTCCCTAGAGGTTTTTCTCCTTATATCCTCATTGAGTATTGTTCTAACCACATCATCAAACACCAACTTTCCAGATCCAGGCACAAAATTACTCACTGCTATTACAACGCTACCCCACAAGTCTGGTAGTGAACAAAGAAACCCTAAAGCCATAACCTCATCATCAAAATCAAGCCCTACTAATTTTAAAGAACCCATAACAACATAAAACTCGTTAAGGTGTTCTTGGATAGATCCACCCTCTTGCATAATAGTAAATAACTTTCTAATCAAGAAACTTTTATTTGAAGTTGAGGGTTTTTCATACAACTTAGCTAGTGTATCCATGGATCCTTTGGTGGTCTTTTCCTTCCCGATATTGTATGCAACAGAATCAGCCATGCTTAATTGGATCACCCTCAGTGCCCTCCTATCTATCAGATCTCATTCCTCATCATGCATCAAGTCAGGTTGACCATCAGTCTTCCCTTTTAAAGCCAAATACAGATCATCCTTCTAATACAGATAATCCTCCACTTTGGTTTTCCACATACCAAAATTTTATCCGATAAACTTCTCCAGTTTAAACTTCAAAATTTCTCCCATTTCTCCCACTCAAACAAAAAACTCTCCTGTGAGTACCCTTTCCCAACAAGATCGCTCTGATACTAGTTGTTAGGAATTCACACCATGTACAGCTAATACACAGTCTATGGAGAAAAAAAAATTATAACAACAATAAAAAAAAAACAGTTTAAACTTTAGTAAAGTAGTGCAAAAAAAACAATCACACAAATGAGACACTAGATTTACGTGGTTTGGGTAGTGTACCCTACTCCACAAAGAAACAATCTATCCTTGTACTATTACCAATACAATATCTGAAGGGAGTAATCTTACAACACAACCAGCTACAAATTCCTCTTCAAAACACCATCTCCACACAATTACTTTAACACTAATTCAACATGTAAACTCTCTTGCATCAAGCTCTACACCAAGATTCCTTTTGTCTCTCTACAAGAGATACATAATCCTATATATTTTTCATAAACAAGATACTCAAATATATAGAATTATTACAATAGTTTTGTTTTAAATATTTACTGGCAATTAAATATTTAATAGTAATTAAATATTTAATGCTGCCTCTTGGAACCCCACCAACAATAATGGCCTTGGAACTCCACCAACAATAATGGCCTTGGAACCCTGCCAATTTCTTGTTATCAATTTGGCTCCATTACCTAACAATCTCCCACTTGGAGACAAGATTGATGCAATATCTCTGCATCCTAGGACTGAAAGTTTCTCATAACATGACCTTATTCCTTAAGGCCAACCGAAGTAGAGCAAAAGCTCAACTTCTCCTTGGTTACAGTTTTAGTAAGCATATCAACAAAATTTTGGGAAGTGTGAATCTTACCCAACTTCACCAAACCATCCTCCATTGTTGATCGAATGAAGTGATACCTCAACTGAATATGCTTTGTCCGTGAGTGAAAAGCAAATTTCTTAGCTAAATGAATGGCACTTTGGCTGTCAGTCCAAATTTTCCCATCTCCTTTCTCTTGACCCAACTCCTCAATCAATCTCTGAAGCCATATGAACTCTTTGGCACCTTCTATGACGGCTACATACTAAGCCTCCGTAGTAGAAAGAGCTACAACATGTTGTAGCTTGGATATCCAACTCACTGATGTACCTCCAATTGTGAATACTACCCAGTAGTACTCCTCCCACCATCCAAATCATCGGCCATATCTGAATCCACATAGCCCTATAACTTAATTTTGAAACCTCCAAAATTCAAACAGAATTTTGAAATCCCTTTCAAATACCTGAGTATCCATTTTACTGCTTGCCAGTGAGATTTACCTAGATTACTCATATACCGGCTCACAACTCCCACTGCTTGGGCAATGTTTGGTCTTGTACACACCATAGCATACATCAAACTCCCAACTGTTGAAGCATAGGGTACCTTCTTCGTGTACTCTTCCTCCTCCTTTGTCTTTGGACATAGCTTCTTTGAGAGCTTAAAGTGCTTTGCAAGAGGTTGGGCTACCAGTTTTGCATCATGCATACTAAACCTCTTAATCACCTTTTCCACATAATCCTTCTGAGATAACTTCAGTGTTTTCTCCTTCATGTCTCTAGTGATTCTCATGCCAATGATTTGTTTGACCTCCCCCAAATCCTTCATGGAAAATTTACTTGCCAAATCCCTTTTCAATTTCTTAATATCCTGCATATTGGATCCTGCCACAAGCATATCATCAACATATAATAAGAGAATAAGGAAGTTACCATTTCCTATAGCTTGGAAATAAACACAATGGTCACTTTGGCTCCTAGTAAAATTATGCTCAATCATGAAATTGTCAAACTTGAGATACCATTGCCTTGGAGCTTGCTTCAAACCATACAAGCTCTTTTTCAATTTACACAGAAGGCTCTTCTTGCTTTCGACCTCAAACCTCTCCGGTTGGTGCATGTAGATCTCCTCCTCCAAATCCCCATGAAGGAATTTTGTCTTCACATCTAACTGTTCAAGATGAAGATATTCGAAACAGGAACTATGGCTTGAGGATTGACTTGACTAGTTTCATGTGTAATTGATTGACTGTTCTGCAAAAATGCAGGAACAGGTGGAATGGCTGTGATTGGTTGTATTGGAATGGGCGCATATGCGGGTGCTTGGTGGATACTCGTGCTCGATATGGGAAGGCGTTCATACTTGGCATTTGTGGTGCCATGAGTTGATTTGCACAGGGGAGCTTGACCATATGGAGCACACTTCGTCCCAACATAGGCATCCGGGTAAACCCGTAGCCTTGCGGTGTCAATTGTTGCTCAATAGTCATGGCTTCATTATAGGCCAAAGCCGGCATGGTGACTCGAGGATTGCGCCTTGCAAACATAGGCTGTCATGGGGTCCAATGCCCCAAAATATATCTCGCAAAGCCATCTGCGGGATCGATGGCAAAATGTCTAATTGCTCTGTTATAGTTCTTTTGGAATCTCTGATTAAACATTCGGATTGGTTCCCCTTGGCCCCGTTTGCATGTAATAAATTGATTGTAAGTAGTTGCGGGATCTAAGGGTGACCTAAATTGATTGACAAAGGCATTTTCCATTTGTGTCCAAGAGGTTATTGAACCAGTTGGCAAGCATATATACCATTCATATGCTATTGGATCCAAGCTCATGGGAAAAAGTCTACGAGCTACATCTTCATGCTTGAACTTGCGACCTAATTAAAACATCTCTATAGGCTTGGATATGTTCTTCTCATTGTTCTTAGGCCATCCGGCTTGTATTTAGGCAGAAATATTTCAATGTTCTTGGGGATTTCATGGATATCCCCGACAATATTCAAAGGAGTATTGTTAGCTCCATACCAAGGAGGCTGCTTGGAGCTTGAGCCATTTGACTCGGAATTGATGTAGACGGACCTACAATAGCAGGTAGAAATATTACTAACTATAGGCACACTAGGGGCAAAGGATATTACGGTGTAGGTCCACTCGACGTTACTGGAGAAAATAGGCCTTTTGCGACTGGTGTGCTTACGACTTGCTTGGATTTACCCTTGGGAGTACCAGTAAGGTCATGAAAAATGGTTTCTCCAGTTGTTTGAGACCTAGTCGCAATACGGTGTGGTGGATCCAGCCTGCCTGAAGAAACCCTCGGCTATTTCGAAGAAAACCTGCAACAAAAACAAAAAACGATGCTGCAGTTTAGCCGTAAATAATTTCAGATTTGAATAAAAACAAAATATTCAGATAAGGAAATCAAAATAGACAAACCAATTCGGCCCTCCTTCTAGCGCCAATCTCTTGAGTGGTGTTTTCACCCGATTGTGAAAGCACACTCTCCGGTAGGATCTGAGTCCAAAAATCCTCTGCTTGCAAAGAAAATAACTTTCTCCAAGGTTCTGTTATGCTTAAATAATGCTGTTCAAATGAAATGCCAGGAATATCTTAGGGTTTGCAAGTGGATGTTAACAAGGGGCACTGGGGTTTATCTAATTTGAAATTACAGTGGACTCAATCAATCTCTGAAGCCATATGAACTCTTTGGCACCTTCTGTGACGGCTACATACTCAGCCTCCGTAGTAGAAAGAGCTACAACACATTGTAGCTTGGATATCCAACTCACTGATGTACCTTCAACTATGAATACATACCTAGTAGTGCTCCTCCCACCATCCAAATCATCGGCCATATCTGAATCCACATAGCCACTGTAACTCAACTTTGAAACCTCCAAAATTCAAACCGAATTTTGAAGTCCCTTTCAAATACATGAGTATCCATTTTACTGCTTGCCAGTGAGATTTACCTAGATTACTCATATATCGGCTCACAACTCCCACTTGCTTGGGCAATGTCCGATCTTGTACACACCATAGCATACATCAAACTCCCAACTGTTGAAGCATAGGGTACCTTCTTCATGTACTCTTCCTCCTCCTTTGTCTTGGGACATAGCTTCTTTGAGAGCTTAAAGTGTTTTGCAAGAGGTTGGGCTACTAGTTTGCATCATGCATACTAAACCTCTTAATCACATTTTACACATAATCCTCCTGAGATAACTTCAGTGTTTTCTCCTTCATGTCTCTAGTGATTCTCATGCCAATGATTTGTTTGACCTCCCCCAAATCCTTCATGGAAAATTTACTTGCCAAATCCCTTTTCAATTTCTTAATATCCTGCATATTGGATCCTGCCACAAGCATATCATCAACATACAATAATAGAATAAGGAATTTACCATTTCCTATAGCCCGAAAATAAACACAATGATCACTTTGGCTCCTAGTAAAATTATGCTCAATCATGAAATTGTCAAACTTGAGATACCATTGCCTTGGAGCTTGCTTCAAACCATACAAGCTCTTTTTCAATTTACACACAAGGCTCTTCTTGCCTTTGACCTCAAACCCCTCCGGTTGGTGCATGTAGATCTCCTCCTCCAAATCCCCATGAAGGAATGTTGTCTTCACATCTAACTGTTCAAGATGAAGATATTCTACTGCAACTATACTCAAAATAGTCCGAATTGAAGTCATTTTTACTACAGGTGAGAAAATGTCATTATAGTCAATACCTTTTCTCTGTGCAAATCCTTTCACAACAAGTCTTGCTTTGTATCTCTTACTACCATCAACTTCGTCCTTCACTCTGTACACCCATTTGCAATGCAATGCCCTTTTACCCTTGGGAAGTTCAACCAAATCCCAAGTTTGGTTTTGATTCAATGAGTCCATCTCATCCTTCATAACGTGCTCCCACTTGCTCCTAGTTTCCAATTGCAAAGCCTCATGAAAACATTTGGGCTCACCTACATCAGTGTATAGAATGTAATGCAAAGAAGGAGAATACTTATTTGGTGCTCTTCTTATTTGAGTAGATCTCCAACATTTCGGTATTAGTAGTGGTGGGGGTGTTTGAGGTGTTTCATTCTTAACTTGCTCATTTGTTTGGTCACCATGCTCTTCAACATGAGCACCATGTTCATCAATCTGAACAAGAGGTTGTCTTTTTACACCATGCTCTAGGATTGCATCTAAGTCAACAAACTTAGGTGCATCCACTTCAACTTGTATGTGCCTATCCTTGTACAACCTATCCTCATTGAAAATCACATCTCTACTCCTGATAACTTTCCAACCAATGTTATCCCATAGCCTATATCCCATCTCATCCACACCATAACCAAGAAAATAGCACTTTCTAGACTTTGCATCAAGCTTACTCCTATTTTCTTTATCTATATGGGCATAATCCTCACAACCAAATACTATAAGGAAATAGTAGTTTACAAGTTTACCTGTCCAAGTCTCCTTTGGAATACCTCCATCCAATGTAGTACAAGGTCCTCTGTTTATCAAATAAATTATTGTATCAACTGCACTAGCCCAACAAAAAAATGACAACCCTACATGCAATCTCATGGATCTGGCACGCTCCATTATAGTTATGTTCATCCTCTTTGAGACTCCATTCTCCTGTGGTGTTCTAGGAGTAGTTTTGATTCTCCTAATTCCTTCCTTTGTGCAATAGTACTCAAACTCCTTGCTGTAATATTTACCACCATTTTCATATTTAAGGCACTTTACTTTCTTACTAGCCTCAATCTCCACTAATGCTCTCCACTTCCTAAAAGTGTCAAAAACATCAGACTTATGCTTGATTTTGTAGAGCCATGTCTTCCTACTGAAATCGACAATGAAGGTAACATACTAAGAGTATACCTCAAGAGAAAGAACCGGTGAGGGACCCCACACATCCGAGTGCACTAACTCTAATTTATCTTTCTTCCTTTCTGGAACAACCTTAAGAAATCTTACCCTTTTTTGTTTTTCGTATACACAACCTTCATAGAAACCCAAATCAACCTCCTTGAGTTTTGGCAATAGTTTTCTGGAGTGAAGGATTTTCATCCCTTTCTCACTCATATGATCCAACCGCAAATGCCATGCTTTCGCATCATCCTGAGCAGCATAGTTCAATGTACAATAAGATGAGTTCTACAATAAATACAAAGTTCCAGTCAACTCACCTTTTGCAATCACCATTGAACCCTTTGTCACTCTCCATTATCAATTTTCAAAAGTAGTGTTGCATCCCTCCAAATCAAGTGCACTAGCTAAAATTGGGTTCCTCTTCAGATCAGGAATGTGCCTAACATTGTTAAGCACCCAAATATTTCCATTTGGCAACTTTACATTCACTATGCCAATACCCACAATATCACATGGACATTTATTGCCCAAAAAAACCTCTCCATAATGACCTGGAGTATAATCAGCAAAGTACTCCCTATGAGAAGTGACATGATAAGAAGCTCCAGAGTCTATAACCCAATACTCACTCGTGCAATTTGTTGCAAGAATCAGGGCATCTTGATAAATTACACCTATAATATTTGCCTCTTGAGCATCATTCCCATTATTGTCCTCATTCTTCTTTCTGTCTCTACACTCCCTCTTGAAGTGTCCACGCTTCCCACAATGCCAGTAATTAATCTTGATTTTTTCTCTACTTTTAGATCTACCCTTCAATTTTCCTCTATTCTGGCTTTTCCATCTAGCTTGGCCTTTTCCTCTTTCTTTGTTTCTGCCTCTGCTTTCTATAGATAGTGCTACTCCAGATGATGAAGCCTCCCTAGAGGTTTTTCTCCTCATATCCTCACTGAGGATTGTGCTAACCACATCATCAAACACCAGCTTTCCAGATCCAGGTACAAAATTACTCACTACCATTACAATGCTACCCCACGAGTCTGGTAGTGAACAAAGAAACCCTAAATCCATAACCTCATCATCAAAATCAAGCCCTAAATATTTTAAAGAACCCATAACAACATAAAACTCGTTAAGGTGTTCTTGGATAGATCCACCCTCTTGCAACTTCATAGTAAATAACTTTCTAATCAAGAAAATTTTATTTGAAGCTGAGGGTTTTTCATACAACTTAGCTAGTGTATCCATGGATCCTTTGGTGGTCTTTTCCTTCCCGATATTGTATGTAATAGAATTAGTAATGCTCAATCGGATCACCCCAGTGCCCTCTTATCTATCAGATCCCATTCCTCATCATGCATCAAGTCAGGTTGACCATCAGTCTTCCCTTTTAAAGCCAAATACAGATCATCCTTCTAATACAGATAATCCTCCACTTTGGTTTTCCACATACCAAAATTTTGTTCGGTAAACTTCTCCAGTTTAAACTTCAAACTTTCTCCCATTTCTCCCACTCGAACAAAAAACTCTCCTGTGAGTGCCCTTTCCCAACAAGATCACTCTGATACCAGTTGTTAGGAATTCACACCATGTACAACTAATACACAGTCTATGGAGAAAAACAAATTATGATTGAGATATTAAAAAGTAGTTTAAACTTTAGTTAAGTAGTGCAAAAAAAACAATCACACAAATGAGACACAAGATTTACGTGGTTCGGGTAGTGTACCCTACTCCACAAAGAAATAATCTATCCTTGTATTATTATCAATACAATATCTGAAGGGAGTAATCCTGCAACACAACCAACTGCAAATTCCTCTTCAAAAAATGAGCATCTCCACACAATTACTTTAACAGTAATTCAACATACAAACTCCCTTGCATTAAGCTCTACACCAAGCTTCGTTTTGTCTCTCTACAAGAGATACATAATCCTATATATTTTCCATAAACAAGATACTCAAATATATAGAATTATTACAATAGTTTTGTTTTAAATATTTATTGGTAATTAAATATTTAATGCTAATTAAATATTTAATGTTGCATCTTGGAACCCCACCAACAATAATGGCCTTGGAACTCCACCAACAATAATGGCCTTCGAACCCTGCCAATTTCTTGTTATCAATTTGGCTCCATTACCTAACAGTTATGGATTTCAAGCAAAAGAGTTGCAGCATTTAATTTACAAGGAAATCTTCATGAGTTCCAAAGCATTAAGAGTGAAGGTGAATTTTCGAGGAACAATGGAGGTTTCAAGTCAATGACTAGCTTTGCAATTTTCTGTGCACCGACATCCAAATGTGTTGATTTCTTAGAGGTTCCTCCTTAAAAGCCAGATCACTGCCTCAAGAGAAATATTTTCAAGGACTCCAAGGAGGAATTGCTTTGCCAAGGTTCCCGATCTGTAAAAATTTTGTCTTCACATGTATTGAATGAAAGAGGCAAAAACCTCTATAAATACTACTCAATTTCCATTGTAAAAAAAGGAGGATAGACACTCTACAGAAAAAACTATTCAATTTTTCTGCATAAATAGAAGAGATTCGACTTCTAATTTTGCAAGCAATTTCTATGTGTGATTACTTTATATTTTAAGAACTTCTATTTCATATTCATATCCATTATCTTCTACTAAGTTCAAATTTTGTGTTTGTATTTGAATACTACGGTGAGAGAGTGAGTACTAGAATGCGATCCTAGAGGTTTGTTTTGTAGAACTGTAAGTGAATTCTGTCTTCTCACTATTTTATGCTGCTATAACACTTGGTTGGAATTCATACTACTAGTAAGTCTTCAATCCTACACATTCGACCTCTGGCTCTATTTCCCATTCCTTTCCATTATTTCAAATTTCTTTCTTGCAACTCTAGTCTTAAACCAGTGTAGGATTAGTAAAGGGAGCCAGCCTTATCTGGAGATTGGCATGGAGGACATTCCTTTCCTTCGACCTTTCAATGTTGGCCATGTTTAGGGTGCACAAATGCATGTTTTTATAATTAGGCAGATAGTTGACCATCAATTTTTGGCACGCCCGATGGGACCTCAAAAGTCCCACTTTCAAAAATATTTAGGTTTGATGTTCGCCTTCATGCTGCATAGTTATAACATCTGGAAACTCAGTTATACCCAAAAGCCTTCGAACGTGAAGGCATCGAAAGTTGTGCTTCATGACTACAAGATCGAAGGCCAAAAATCCTAAATACCCTATTGAGTTCTACGAACTTGACACTGAAATATTAGGTGAACACCCCAAGTTAGTTCCTTCACCTTACACGTCATTAGCAACATCCTCTCAAATAGCTTGTGTTTTTTGTTCCTTCAAGTTTAGCTAGTACTACTACTAGTGTTCCACCACCTCAACCTCACACACCAGTCCATATGGCTCAGAACCCACCATAACAGCCATAGCCACCAAAGTAGTTTCCAGCATGGAATAGATCAAGAGCTCTGAATCTACAAGCACAAAATCTAGTTCCCCAAGCAGCTTTAAAGGCTTTGCCTACCTATGATGGAACTGGTAAAACTACTTATGAGCATATTCAATATGTTTCTTCCTTGGCAATAATCCATGGTATTACGGATGAAGATATTATGGTAAGGTTGTTGGTGTTATCACTTAGAGGAAAGTTATTATACTGGTACCAATCATTGTCACCCGCCATCATCGCCACATAGGATTAGTTGGTAGAATTGCTAATCAAGAATTTTCATGAGCAAGCTGATCCATTCTTCCTACTGCATCAATTTACAATGATTCAAAGACATTCGTAGGAGGAGATAGTGGACTTCAACGTCAGATTCACTCGAAGTTGGCAAAGGGTTCTTGATGGTATTCAATCCACTCATGAGCAAGTTGTGTTTTATTATCTTAGAGTCTTCAACTCCGACATTGGTATGGTTGTTTGACAAGCCAATGTAAATACATTTCTAGATTTGTACACACAGGCACAAAAGGCCGAAGCAGACTTGATCACCATAGGTAAGCTTCCCCAAAGGTAACTATGCCTATTCTTCTTAATCTTCCACATCATTTGTATTCAAGTGCATTTTCGTAGCCTATGCCTTCTATGTATCCATTTCCCTCATGGAGCTCGGGTCCACCTCAAATCGCTTCTATTTTGGTCCCACAACTTCCTACTCCAAGATTTCCATAGTTACCCACACCAGTAGCACCGTAGTTTCCAGCACCCGTTCCTTTTCCAATGTTACCAGCGCCACTTGTTCCACTACCATTGCCTGTCCCATCAGTACCTCTACCTTTACCAACACCTCATGTGCCCTTGAATCATAATCCTTAAATGAAGTTATTACAAGGAGTGTAATCTTTTAATTCAACTGTAAGGATGTCAAATGAAATCATCACAGTAAGGAAGAAACAAGCAGAAGCTAATTTTTGGTCAAGGAGATTTCAAACACCACCAATTACTAGGGAGCAAGCAACCACTAGTAAGGGCCCTGAAAGGAACACAATTGTGTTGACAAATGAAGAAACTAGTACATCAAAGAGAGCATATTGGTGCTCCACTAGTAACGATTCTCATGGATAATACACGTGCATGGTGCATTTGAACTATATACAGATGTTAGCAGAAATCTCTGCTGACAGACAGTTAATATGATAATGGAGGTCGATCATAATTTGATGGTCCCATATTTGGAGCAAGTTTCAGTTCTTACGAGGGCCAAAAAGAAGCCAGTGACTGTAGATCTGGCATAAATGGAACCTTTGAAAGTCCCTGCTGAGCAGAAGGTGCAAAATGAAAAAGTGCGACTACAAGTGAAAGCACCTGAGGCGACAACAAAGCAATGGGATTTTGCCTTATTAAAGGACCTATTGCCCAAGCAGGCTCAAGAAAATATGAAGGCATCAACTTCACAACCTCTAGTCACTCAAGTGCAAATGGAAGCGAAATAGCAAACCAAAGAATACCTCAAGTACCCATCGTTGATGAAGAGGTAGAGGATGGAGGCTACTCAACAATATCAGAATAAGTATGAGCAAGTTGTAGAATAAAAGGTTCCTGGTACTTCTAGCTATAACATTATGGAAGAAATGAAGAAAATTCCTACGAAAATAAGCTTATACAATGCTTTGCAGTTACCTGGACAAGTTGATCTGCTGCAAGAGTCTCTCAAATCAACAAAAGATCCAAAGAAAAGTCATTCCCATATAGTGTTAGCATAGACGTTGTCGACTTCTGCCATTGGAAATAATAGACCACCTTTGTTCTATTTGTCACTCAGAATGGAAGGATGGATAGTGCACAACTATATGATCAATTTTGGTGCTACAACTACTATCATGCCAAAGGCATTATGTGAAGTAATGGGAATGAAATACACAAGAAGCAGTCTAGGCATCTTATAGTTGGATGGGACTCCATTCAAAATAGTTGGAGTAATCAAGGATATTCCTATTGTTCTATATAGCATATCATAAATTACTATCATTCAAGAAGTAGTGGTGGTTGACCTGGAACCATACTTCAACATGTGTCTTTCGAGAGAATTCATAGCAAAACTAGGAGGATACCTTTCCTTGGATTATTCATATTTGGAGATTCCATTTAAGGGAATAAAAATCCACATCTATAATTAAAGGCCCTCCACTTTTCATATAGAAATATTGGAAGAAGAAGAAAAGCCCATTGGCACAGGCAATATGATGACAGAGAAATTGCAAGAAGTTGACTTGATGGAGGCGCTTGGTGAGCTCCACCTAGAGGATGAATTTTCATTGATGGGTTTCAACACGATGGTGGAAACTGATATAGGCTGCTATACCATCACCAAACCTGGGTAAATGGAAGAAGGAACCTCAGATTCCTTAGATCGAATGACGTACTGAAAAATGACATATCGATCTAGATTGTGTTCCTAGTGTTCACCCGATAACCTCTCTTCCAAAAGAGATAGATTAGGGATGTAGGAAGCACAAAGAGGAATGGGGGTATAGTTTGGCAGCACTTCCTTGCTCCAAATGCTCCAGCTCTATTTTTATTTGGGGTGAGGAGGCTCAATTTTTTATAGACCTAAGGGTCTCCTTTGAATGTGCATGCGAGGGCGCCACTTGGCTCATTATGCCTTTTTGGGGGAGAGAAGATTCCTCCCTGATTAGGGCCTCCTTAATTGAGGCTTCCATGATCATGGCAGTCTTGATTGAATCCTCTCTGATTTGAAACCTTCCCTCGCAATCCCATGCCTTGAAGGCGGAGTTAGGTGGTGAATTTGGGTTGCCATTTGTCAAGGTTTGACTTTTTGCCAGTCAAACCTGCTAATCGTCCCACCCTAGAGCGATTGCTGCTAATCATCCTGGGATGGGACGAATAGGATTTTAATCATCCCAGGGTGGGACAAATAGGGAGCAAAGTGCTTAAAAGGTGCAAAACTGACCTCTGACCTTCCAAAACTAATTTGGGAGTGGTTAGGACCATTGTTTAACATCTGGAGGCTACCCTAGGGGGTATGTATGCCAATTCGATCAATGCTTGTAGTCACATAATTGGATTGGTGTTTTTTTGGTGTCTACAAATGCCTATTTTTGGGATGCGCTGTGTGTGGCACAGTGTTGAGCAAAAATAGATGACCAAAGCACTTAATGATTAGGTTTTCTTAGCTAACCAACTTTTGATGCCCCAAGTATGGAAAGGGCGCGCATTCTTGAATCCTTGCTTCTGACGAGCTAAGGAGCTTAACTCAAGTGTAACCTTTTTCAGTGAGGTATACTTGATCTTGGACATTGTTCAAAAATGAATAGGCAAATGGCACAACCTTTTGTCTGAGAAGCCTTTTCTTCATGCTTCCAGAATGCCAAGTGTTTGTTTAGCTTGTGATTATTGCTTGTTTGTTGCCCCAAGCAGGAGCGTGATTGTCTTTGTTAATGATTCTTTGAATGCATGCCATTTCCTTGATTGGGTGTGTATTTGTTGTGAAGAACACAAGCTTATACTGAGAGGGGGGGTGAACAGTATAAGACCTCTTTTTACTTTTTCCTTTATACTTCAAAATAGTAAAGCAATATACCCAAAGCAATATCAAAGCAATGCACAATATCATCCACAAAGTGACACCAATTTTAACGTGGTTCACCCAGAATGGTTGGGCTACGTCCACAAAACTTTTCTCTAAAAGTTATCTCAAAGTTCTTTGGGAAACCTTCCCAATTACAATGTTTATGAGCCTCGGCCCAAAGGAGATACCTTCCCCCAATCTGAATTTATGAGCCTCTGCTCAAAGGAGATACCTTCCCCCAATCTAAATTTATGAGCCTCTGCTCAAAGGAGATACCTTCCCCTCTGCTCTGGATATGATCCCTCAGAAGATCAACTGCCTCTACCTCTTGCCAGCACGTGGAACTCCTTTCCACCGAAGACCTCCTGTCCTCAATGCTTAGCCTAAGAGACCTCTGCCTTCTATGATCACGTCCACAGCAGCTCAGCAACCTATACCAAACATAGTCAGTCGGTCTAGTACAAGTCTTCCTCTGTCTGTCAGATCTGTCCAACTCTTGAACAAATCAATCCTCTGCACACAAGCCTTCTCAAAGACTTGCCAAATCTGTCCTCGGGTTCTTCTCAAAGAACCAATGCTCCTCTGTCCTCAAGTTCTCTGATAGAACTCTCAAAAACCAGCTCACAAGTCCTCTGCTAGGACCTGTCCAAATCTGCTCACAAGTCCCCATCGAAACCTGTCC
The DNA here is from genome assembly GCA_028583015.1 of Wollemia nobilis. Lineage (NCBI taxonomy): Eukaryota > Viridiplantae > Streptophyta > Pinopsida > Araucariales > Araucariaceae > Wollemia > Wollemia nobilis. Next base: position 5,075,525 of record JAQPPZ010016944.1, on the reverse strand, counting down.
AAAACTGCTCACAAGTCCCCACCGAAACCTGTCCAAAACCTGCTCACAAGTCCCCACCGGAACCTGTCCAAAACCTCAGCAAGCTCACCAAGAAAAACTTGCTTAGCATGAACCCACAAAGAGAATTGTTAGAGACCCAATGTGATTCATCAACCTCATAGAAGCATAAAGAGAATTGTTAGAGACTCAATATGTTCTATACTTAACTCCCAATCTCAATCTCAAATCTCAAAAGAATAAGATAGATGTAGTATGCTTTTCTCAAGAACATGAAACACAACCCAACAATTGCCAACCATGCAATATCTCATATAACAATGATACTCATGTTCTTTCCACAACCAATATCTTTTCTCAACCAATTAGGGCTTTAACAACAATGCTTATAGACAAGGTTTAACCAACATCATTCAACTCAACATTAACCTTGAAGCATTCAACCAATCATCACAAGAAAAGGAAACAAGTAGAAATCCTTTTCCCTCCAAAGATATTTGAACAAAACGACCACCAACACAATATCACCAAATGCAAAGAATAACTTGCTCAAATCAACTCAATGGAGTAAGCCCAATATCATGAATCAAGTAAAGCAATAACTTGATCAAACAACCTCTATGGAAGCAACTCAACCATCAAACTCAAAACAGCCAACCAAGGGTTCCACCAACTCAATGCAAGTAGCTAGACTCACAAATATAAACCCTAGTGCACAAAGCTTCCACTATCTCAAACCAAAAATTATGCATTCACCAAAAACTCTCCTTAAGGATAACAATGCATAAGTAGTCTTCAACAAACCAGAAAATAGGATTTACACCTAGCCAAAGGATACCTAGTAGAATACCTTTTCACTCCAACCTTATTTCAGAAAAACATACACCAATCATACTCATAAGAAGAATGTGCCCATACCTTATTGGAGTAGAAGATAATTGAACCTTCAAGTTGTCACCACACACAACTCTCAAACTTCCAACCAAGTTAGGGTTAGAACTAAAAAGAAATGAGCAATTATATAAACTTCCTTTATTACACCTTATTAGCTCCACTTAACTTTAAACATCAATAAAATAATGTCAAAGCAAAATATGACAACTTAACCTTATACCTCCATCAATTATATTTGCCAAGTCAACTCAAAATACTCCAAGCAAATAATAAAAGATATACCTTGGCCAACCTTAGTTCTCCAACCTTTGGAGAAAATGAATAACACCACCACAAATGCTAAAGCGCTTTCATTGCTTGCTATCCTCGTGCATCACGACCAAGACGAAATTGCCCACAACATGGGTCAAACTTGGCACCTCCGCCCAACGCTTCTTCACTCAACACACCACCACCATTGGAGCACAAGTGCCCAATGAAAAATATAATGTAATCCTATGTGTTGTCTTCCTTCAATCGCCAAGGATTTGAAAACGTAAACGTTTTCCTCAAGCCACCACCATCATCATGAGCGCTGTCCAAAAACGTAACTCCCAGAAAACATAGTTCGCAGTCTTATCAAATGTCAGAGAAACGCAATCTACCGGACGTCAAGCGCAAGAAAAACTTGGGCAATTCAATATGGATGGACAACGAAATACAACGAAAAACATCGCTTTTTCGGAGGACACAAAGCTACGAAATTGCATCGATCGATGGTACCATTACTTTAGAAAATCATCCCCACTTATATAGCCATTTCTCCTTAATTGTTTGACGTCGGCGCTCCTCCAACGATGGCAACACGTCGGCGAATGAATTCTTTATGTGCGTCGCTTAAGGGTTAAAAGACCCTTTAATAATAATTAAAATAATAATTATTATTATTTTATTAATAATAAATTAAACTTAGACCTTTGTCAAAGGTTTGAGTTAATTTAATTATTAATAATAAACATGGACCTTCAAGGTTTTTCAAGAAGTAAAAACCTTTGCATTAAGTTAAGCTTGGTTTTAATAAAAACCCTTAATGAGTCCAAATGGTTTTTAAGAAAAACCTTTAACCTTGTCACCATGGTTTTAATAAAAACCCTTTAACATTATGAAGCTTCTCAAGATATTTTTGACATCACACTCTTTTTGATATCAACACAAAAATGCCTTTTGACATCAATGACAACTTATACACTTGAGCAAAGGCAATGTACCCAAAGTACCCAAAATTGCCAACAATCTCCCCCTTTGTCATTGATGGCAAACCTTTACTGAAAACACTTCTCAAGAGCCAAAACCGAAACCAACTGTGCTAACAAGTGAGATCTGTGCCCACAACCGAGAATCTTCCTTTGAAGTTTTGCTCCCCCTGACTTGAAGCTTTCCTCTTCACTTTGAAGCTCTCCCCCTTACTCATATCTCTCCCCCTTTGTCATCAATGGCAAAGGGCCACCTTTGGGGCTCGGGACTAAGAATGAGCCTCTTAGCTTAGTCCCTCCCCCACCTCCCGATGAGGTGATTAATTCTTGGGTGGGAGTAAAACTCCCATTAGGCACTGATCATCATCAACGTCTATAACTTCCTTGTCGGGCCTTCTCTTGAACTCTTTGTCCATATTCCTGTTCTTGTTCCTATCACTGTTCTTGTTCTTGTTCTCATCCCTGTTCTTATCCATGCCTTGATCCTTGGACCTGTTCATACCACTGTTCCTATTCTTGTACCTTGGAAGTTCAGCTCTACACTGTCTAGTTGTGTGACCTTCATTGTTGCACTTATAACAAGTAACAATGTTATTTCTTTTAGGCATACCTGTTCTTTGAATCCACCTATTCTGACTAACCCTGTTCTTGTTATTAGCCTTGCAAAAAATTGCCTTATGCCCAAACTGTTTACAAGAGTAGCAATACCCTTGAAAGAAATTAGCACTTCTGAAACTGTCATTTACCTTCTTCACTTGAGCCATGCAATGTGAAGCCATGTGACCAAACTTGTGACAAGCAAAACATCTGCCTTGAAACTTTCCTTTATTTGACCTCTTGGGTCCTGAAAACTTCTTCTCATTCTGAATTCTGTTTTCTATTTCTGTGCATCTATCATTCAAGGACTCATGATCTGAAATACTTTCCTCATCAGAACTCTCTTCCTTTTGGAGTCTCTTACTAGACTCTCCAACTTGTTCCTTGTGTGGCTTAACAAAACCAAGGCCTGTTTTATCTGTTGTCTTTCTTTGACCTTTGATGAGTGACTTAACCTTTTTGGAGCTATCTTGAAACCTGTAAAGCTTATCCTTGTACTCTTTAGTTTCCTCTTTCAAAGAAGCCATTTTCTGTTCTAACTCACTATACTCAAGAACCTTAGACTCTAACTCATCCTTGAGTTCTTGTGTCTTAGCTATAGAGAAATCAAGATTTTCTATAAGATCATCTCTCTCCATACAACATTCATCTAACTTATCCTTGAGTCTAGCATTCTTCTTTCTTTCCTTTTTCAAAGCACTAAGAGCATTAATAAGTTCACTTTCAAGATCCTTTATTTGTTTGCTTTCTGAATCATCAAAGCCTTTTTCGATTTCTTATCACTAGAGGTGCTACCTTTTTCAAAAACCATACATGCATCTTCCTTATAGTTTTCTGAAGCATCCTCATACATACTAGAAACCAAATCATTATTTGTACAATCATCCTCAAGGTGACCAAAATTTCCACATCTAAGACATTTCATGATAATGAATCTATGTTTCGGTTCTTCCTCTTTTCCGATATGAACAACATCTCATTTTCATCATCACTTGAAGAACTTTCACTATCACTACTAGAACACTTACTTGCTTTGTCTAGGTAGAAACTCTTCTTGTGCTTGTGAGAATACCTCTTTCCTTGATTGTTGTGCTCATCTTTGTTCTTCCTGTGATGCTTGTGCTTTTCAGAATCCTTGCTCTTAGAATCCTGTTTATCTTCATCACTTTCATTCTTGGGAACAGTACGATCGGTAGCATAATGACCAAACTTTCCACAATTGAAACATCTTATATTTTTCATACTTTTGTGCTTTCTAGATATCTTGCCTTTCTTTCTGTAATATGCCTCTTCATCACTAGAAGACTCATCACTCTCTTGAAGTTGTTTACCCTTGGATTTCTTGGTAGCCTTGAAAGTTGCCTCTTTCTTGACATCAACCTTCACTTGAGTTCTCAACTCAAATGTTGCAAGTATACTATGGAGCTCATCCTTTTTCAACTTATCCAAATCTTTAGCTTCCTCAATAGCAGAAATATTTTCACTAAATCTATTAGGAAGAGATCTTAAAATCTTATCACAAACATCATTTTCAGCAAGCTCAAGACCTAAGTCTTTCATGGAGTTAACAACCTCATCCATACGAAGCATGTAGTCACTAATATTTTCATCATCATTCATCTGGAGTTGTTCAAACATACCTTTGAAGTGTCTCAACTTGGCCTTTCTGACATTTGTATCACCTGTATGAACCACCTTCAACTGTTTCCACATTTCACTAGTTGTCTTGTAGTGAATCACTTTGGTGAGATCTGCTTTCTGTAAGCCTTTCAGGATTGCATTCATTGCTTTTGAATTGTTGTGATGTAGGAGCCTTTCTTCTTTAGTATTAGGACCATGTACAGGAATAGTGTACTCATCTTCAATCACTTCCCATACCTCATTCCCAAGTGCCATTAGATGAACCTTCATCCTTGCACTCCAAAGACCAAAATCTGACCCATCAAGAATAGGTGTTGCATTGCCACTTGAATGATCCATTGTGTTCTTTACTAGCTTTTCCTTCAAGTTGTTAAACTTTTCGAAGGCACCTGCTCCGATACCAATTGAAGAACACAAGCTTATACTGAGAGGGGGGTGAACAGTATAAGACCTCTTTTTACTTTTTCCTTTATACTTCAAAATAGTAAAGCAATATACCCAAAGCAATATCAAAGCAATGCACAATATCATCCACAAAGTGACACCAATTTTAACGTGGTTCACCTAGAATGGTTGGGCTACGTCCACAAAACTTTTCTCTAAAAGTTATCTCAAAGTTCTTTGGGAAACCTTCCCAATTACAATGTTTATGAGCCTCGGCCCAAAGGAGATACCTTCCCCCAATCTAAATTTATGAGCCTCTGCTCAAAGGAGATACCTTCCCCCAATCTAAATTTATGAGCCTCTGCTCAAAGGAGATACCTTCCCCTCTACTCTGGATATGATCCCTCAGAAGATCAACTGTCTCTACCTCTTGCCAGCACGTGGAACTCCTTTCCACCGAAGACCTCCTATCCTCAATGCTTAGCCTAAGAGACCTCTGCCTTCTATGATCACGTCCACAACAGCTCAACAACTTGTACCAAACACAGTCAGTCGGTCTAGTACAAGTCTTCCTCTGTCTGTCAGATCTGTCCAACTCTTGAACAAATCAATCCTCTACACACAAGCCTTCTCAAAGACTTGCCAAATCTGTCCTCAGGTTCTTCTCAAAGAACCAATGCTCCTCTGTCCTCAAGTTCTCTGATAGAACTCTCAAAAACCAGCTCACAAGTCCTCTGCTAGGACCTATCCAAATCTGCTCACAAGTCCCCACCGAAACCTGTCCAAAACTGCTCACAAGTCCCCACCGGAACCTGTCCAAAACCTGCTCACAAGTCCCCACCCCCAAAACTTCAGCAAGCTCACCAAGAAAAACTTGCTTAGCATGAACCCACAAAGAGAATTGTTAGAGACCCAATGTGATTCATCAACCTCATAGAAGCATAAAGAGAATTGTTAGAGACTCAATATGTTCTATACTTAACTCCCAATCTCAATCTCAAATCTCAAAAGAATAAGATAGATGTAGTATGCTTTTCTCAAGAACATGAAACACAACCCAACAATTGCCAACCATGCAATATCTCATATAACAATGATACTCATGTTCTTTCCACAACCAATATCTTTTCTCAACCAATTAGGGCTTTAACAACAATGCTTATAGACAAGGTTTAACCAACATCATTCAACTCAACATTAACCTTGAAGCATTCAACCAATCATCACAAGAAAAGGAAACAAGTAGAAATCCTTTTCCCTCCAAAGATATTTGAACAAAATAGCCACCAACACAATATCACCAAATGCAAAGAATAACTTGCTCAAATCAACTCAATGGAGTAAGCCCAATATCATGAATCAAGTAAAGCAATAACTTGATCAAACAACCTCTATGGAAGCAACTCAACCATCAAACTCAAAACAGCCAACCAAGGGTTCCACCAACTCAATGCAAGTAGCTAGACTCACAAATATAAACCCTAGTGCACAAAGCTTCCACTATCTCAAACCAAAAATTATGCATTCACCAAAAACTCTCCTTAAGGATAACAATGCATAAGTAGTCTTCAACAAACCAGAAAATAGGATTTACACCTAGCCAAAGGATACCTAGTAGAATACCTTTTCACTCCAACCTTATTTCAGAAAAACATACACCAATCATACTCATAAGAAGAATGTGCCCATACCTTATTGGAGTAGAAGATAATTGAACCTTCAAGTCTGTCACCACACACAACTCTCAAACTTCCAACCAAGTTAGGGTTAGACTAAAAAGAAATGAGCAATAATATAAACTTCCTTTATTACACCTTATTAGCTCCACTTAAGCTTTAAACATCAATAAAATAATGTCAAAGCAAAATATGACAACTTAACCTTATACCTCCATCAATTATATTTGCCAAGTCAACTCAAAATACTCCAAGCAAATAATAAAAGATATACCTTGGCCAACCTTAGTTCTCCAACCTTTGGAGAAAATGAATAACACCACCACAAATGCTAAAGCGCTTTCATTGCTTGCTATCCTCGTGCATCACGACCAAGACGAAATTGCCCACAACATGGGTCAAACTTGGCACCTCCGCCCAACGCTTCTTCACTCAACACACCACCACCATTGGAGCACAAGTGCCCAATGAAAAATATAATGTAATCCTATGTGTTGTCTTCCTTCAATCGCCAAGGATTTGAAAACGTAAACGTTTTCCTCAAGCCACCACCATCATCATGAGCGCTGTCCAAAAACGTAACTCCCAAAAAAACATAGTTCGCAGTCTTATCAAATGTCAGAGAAACGCAATCTGCCAGACGTCAAGCGCAAGAAAAACTTGGGCAATTCAATATGGATGGACAACGAAATACAGCGAAAAACATCGCTTTTTCGGAGGACACAAAGCTACGAAATTGCATCGATCGATGGTACCATTACTTTAGAAAATCATCCCCACTTATATAGCCATTTCTCCTTAATTGTTTGACGTCGGCGCTCCTCCAACGATGGCAACACGTCGGCGAATGAATTCTTTATGTGCGTCGCTTAAGGGTTAAAAGACCCTTTAATAATAATTAAAATAATAATTATTATTATTTTATTAATAATAAATTAAACTTAGACCTTTGTCAAAGGTTTGAGTTAATTTAATTATTAATAATAAACATGGACCTTCAAGGTTTTTCAAGAAGTAAAAACCTTTGCATTAAGTTAAGCTTGGTTTTAATAAAAACCCTTAATGAGTCCAAATGGTTTTTAAGAAAAACCTTTAACCTTGTCACCATGGTTTTAATAAAAACCCTTTAACATTATGAAGCTTCTCAAGATATTTTTGACATCACACTCTTTTTGATATCAACACAAAAATGCCTTTTGACATCAATGACAACTTATACACTTGAGCAAAGGCAATGTACCCAAAGTACCCAAAATTGCCAACATGTTGATTGGTGACTAAGTGTGACTACCCCCTCAAGCGACGAATCGATGAGGGAATAACCAAAAATGAGAAAAGCGACGAGTCACTTGACCCAAGATGACTTTTGTAAGGGTGCCTTCAGTTGTTTTCATTGAACGCTTATTGTAGTTTTCCAACCATTGAACCTATTTTTGGTGGGTTTTGACCCTTTTTTTGATGCCTATTGGGGTAGAAATTATTGAAAATCCTCCTTCCCGTGGAGCGGTCCGGCTATGCTAGCCTTCTTAGGGAGTAGGATAGTGAGTATTTGTGACCCCGACGACGGTTTTTCATGCCATGAATGTCAGGTGCAAAGGCACCTTTGTTCGACAGATTTATTGTTGTTTTTGGTGCATTTTTTTGGATGCAGTTTTTGTTGCTTTATTTCTTGCTCTGTAATCATCTCAGGGTGGGACGATTACAAAATTGGTATTCGTCCCAGGGTGGGACGAGCGCTAACTAGTGTGTTCATCCTAGGGTGGAACGATTACAGGCCTAAAAGCCTATATAAGGACCAAAACTAGGTTTTGGGCTCATTTGCAATATTTTTTTCTTGGCGATTTGGAGCAGTGAGGAGGAGTGCGAGTGTGCGTAGCAGAGCGCTGCTGAAATTTTGTGGACATCATGAGTGTGAGAACCGGATCTTCGAGTGGAGGAGCCGAGGTGAGACCGATATGATGTTCCTTTTCTCTGCCTGTTATTCGTGCGTGTTTTATATGAAGTTTAAAACTCACATATAAAATGTTTGTTCACTTTATTTTGTTTTTAAGGTTTTAAAAACATATATTTTTTTGTGTTGGTTTGATTTTATTCGTATATCAAGTTGAAAACTGAATATAGGAACTTTATTTTGCTTTTTTTTTATATATATATTAGGTTAAAATAACCCAACATGTTTTTGTGCTCTGTTATTTTGTTGTTAATTTTCGTATATTAAGGTCAAAACCCTAGTACACAATTGTTATCTGTAATTTTTTTGTGTTTGTATTTAGGTTTAAAACCCAAAACGTTTTCGTTTTATTTTGTTGTTTTTGTTCATATTATGGTTGAAACCCTAATATGTTTTATTTCATTTTTGTTTTTGCCATATTAAGGTTGAAACCCTAATATATTTTTTTTGTTTTGTTTTGCATTCACATTAAGGTTGAAACCCTAATATGATTTTTGTTGTTTTTTGTTGATTGTACAGTTATTTTCATGTATGTTGTCGTTGTTGTACAATTTTATTTTAATGATTTTGTACTTTTGTTGTACATTTGTTTTACTGTACTTCTTATGCTGTACTTTTGTTGTACGATTGTAAATTGTAGTCTATACTTCTACTGTATAGTTTTATTTTAATGTTTTTTTTTATATTAATTATATATTTAATATCTTTTTTTGTTTTATTTTGTTGTTTCAGGTTGTGAAGAGTCGGTATCGCCAGCTGACTGCCCGGGATGCCCTGACAGTTGTGGATTAGGAGTGGCTTGATGCCCTTGGGCTCAAGCACGTGACACGTCTGGAGCCTGTGGTGGGGGATCAGGCATATTTGACTACCCTGATCAATCTGTGGGATTCCCACACCAACACTTTTCATCTCCCAACAGGGGAGATGACTGTTACTCTGGAGGATGTGTATCAGATTCTGCGAATTTCGATAGATGGACTGCCTCTCAGGATGATCCATCATGACTAGCGGACAACGGTATTGACACGGTATTTTGGTCCGAAGGTGGAGAGGGGGTGGAGAGGGCTATGTAAAGAGTAGAGGTTGACTGCCATAAAGGCGGTATTCTGGTGTGATGGTGGCTGGAGAAGGGTCTATTAGGGGTGATGCATGCTTTGATCATGACCCTCATCTCCAATATACTACTTCCTGACTCCTCAGGTGCAAGGTTCCCTTGGAACTTGCTTGAGTTGGTTTTCTCATTGGTGGAGTGGCCTACATCATCTCCACTTATTATGAGATGGGGTCAGAATTTATTAATGCAATTGTACAACGAGCTATACAAAGTCCACTATCGAAAGTGGAAGGGGATTGAGTGCAGCTATCTCTTGCAGTGCTGGAGGTGGCAGCACATAGTTGTGGAGCGATCGCAAGGTTTGCCTTGGACCACCCGAGGTGAGATGGTGGATCAAGAAATTGGATATGTCGATTTATGATGGAGGTTAGAGGAGCATGGACAGAGTCAGTGATGGGCAGGTGACATAGGTCACTATATTGATGCCTTCTCTTGTCTAGTGCTAGGTCAGGTGTTCTGGCGATCGTACCAGGACTGTCCAGCTTGGCCTGAGGCTGGAGAGTGGCTTCGGTGTGTGCGTAGGGGTAGATGGTTGATTGGGCAACACAGGACAGAGCAGGAGTACTTCCCATATATTCGAGTGATGCGATAGTTTGGGGTGCGCTAGGGATTGCTTGGTGATCCCTTGATCTATCGACATCATGATGATGAGAAGACTCTAGTCTGGCCTACCATTGAGTAGTTGGGCGAGGGGTTCGATGCAGTTATTGATGTACCTAACATGGATGATGTCGGGGTGACTGTAGAGTATGACCGATGGTGGATTATGCGATGATGGCAGAGTGAGGGGCCTTTAGGAGGTATGGATACTACAGCAGCAAGGTGGGGGTGCAGAGGCACCGGTGGAGGGTTGGGGGGCTCTGCTTGATGATGTTTACATGGTGGAGGTCGATGACTTCACCGACGATGGAGACGATTTGGGGATTTCGAAGCAACCGAATGTACAGGATGTCTCGAAACAGTGGGTGCCAGAGCAGCAGGCTGTCTTGGAGGTGCCCATGCCTTAGGCTGTCTCAAGGGATGTGGAGGCTGGGCTTTGTGCTGAGATAGCATGATTGGAGGGTCTCTTACGGAGACGGGAGGAGGAGCGTAGAGATGCTTTGGTGGAGGTAACGCAGGAGAGGGATCTCCTATGGACTCAGTTGGCACAATGGGATAGTGCATTGGCTGTGTATCACCAACGAGATATGGAATGGGGTCGATACTGGATAGAGTTAGAGACAAAGGTTGTTCGCCTTGGTGGACAGTTGCTTGTGCTTGATTGAGGTGGTTCATCATACCATACGAGAGGCAGTGAGACTGACTAGTCTGCATCATCTCGTTGTAGTCGGCTAGGTGAGGGTAGTGTTGGTGGGCAGGGTGCGAGGGTTGGCAACAACCACCCTAAGAGGTCCCATAGGGCCCATACTACTGGGGGTAGTTCCAGTCGCACCGATCCTGCATGATCATGGTGGTCGACTCCCTGGGCTTTGGGGATTTTGAGTTTTTGGTTTTTGTGAGGTCAGAGGACCTTCTTATTGTAGCTTGAGGACATTTTGACTTGATATATATACATGACTCTTTCGGTTTGATTATATACTTGTCATGGTTTATTGTTCTTTATGCATATTTATTTATGTTGATGTATGATACGGATGATTTTAACTATATGATATAGATATATGCATATAAAATAGATGGAATGATTTTTTTGGTGTACAAGTGGTGGCACCATAGACTGTACAGGATTTATTGGCTTTCTGTACTATATGATTGCTTTATGGAATAACTTTGCATTTGTAATTTTTGTTTTGTATTTTTTGATGGTGATGTAAGTAGTGAAATGTACAACAATTGTTTTAGAATGTAGTTAAGGTTTTTTGGAGACTCGGATGCTTTAACTAAATAGTCAATATTGTACATTATCTTACAAGACTTTCGAACAAGGTACGAATCGGACTTGAGTTTGACCAAGTTATTTCACATCCCTATGTGTGCGATTGAGTTCGTTGATGTGGTATTCGTAAGGATACCGCCGATGCTGTAGGTTGTCCACCAAACCTGTACTGAGGATCACCTAATTAGCTCCACTAACTCCTTTGTTGCATTTAGTAGTATTAATCTATGGCGCAATCTAGGATACCATAATCTAGCTCATCCACATGCAAACATTGATATGTACATATTCCCAATAGCTAATGCGACAGATATATCGTCATGCGAGAGGTTTGCCACCAATGACCAGCAGGCTATCCACCAAACCGGGACTAAGGATCACCTCATGACCTTTTGAATGCTGAGAATTCTAGGGATTCAATAGTTACTCCCTCTCTTTTAATGGGATATTTGCTCAGTAGTGATGATAATCACTATTTATTTTGTTTGAGCTTGGGATTTTGAGCAGTGATTAGAATCGCTATTTCTTATGCTTTTTGATTTGTGCACTTTTGATATTCATGTTTGGAGTTGGAATTCTTTGTAGTGGTAAAAACCACTATTTATTTTGGGGAATTGAAGGAAGTTTTCTTGTCATTTTGCCAATTCTCAGCATTCTTGGGGTCATTTGCACAGGGGGATGAGCAAGATAACGTTTTCACTGTATGGTATCCTAGACCACTTTGCAAGTTTCGTCTTTCATTCACACAACTTGGGAATTTTTATGTGCTTTAAGCTTGTGTTGGGATGTTATGTAACAAGGCGTGATCCAAGTAAAACTCTACCTTGTAAAAATCGGTCTAACTTTGTACAGCATTTGGCTAGAAATCTAAAGACAGCTGAATAACGAAAACCCTAAAGACATTAGAAGACAACTGACTATGATATGACAAAAATGCGAATGGCATTATTCTTGTTGGATCATTTACAAAATGGAAAAATGTGGAAAATTATAGAATTGTCGAGTAATTACAATCTATGGTGTGTTTGACATGTATGACCAGCAAATATGCAATGTATGTATGCGATGCCTAATGCAGCTTTTTTTTTTGTATTTTGATTTTTAAGATTATGCATGAAATTGAGATGCAATTTTTTTGTTATTTTTGATTATCTGTTGTTTTTGAATATTCGTTATGGTGGTTTAACTCGAATGGGTGTGGACCAAGTGATTCTTACGGATCCTTGGAGGTTTTGACCAAAGGGATTATAGATACCTTTGGGGCATTTTGGGTGACCAAGCGATGGCGAGAATCCTTGGAGCTTTTGGTTTGACCAAAGGGATTATAGATACCTTTGGGACGTTTTTGGTTGACCAAGAGATTGTGGGAACCCTTGGAGCTTTTGGTTTGACCAAAGAGATTATAGATACCTTTGGGGGGTTTTAGGTTGACCAAGCGATTACGGGAATCCTTGGAGCTTTTGGTTTGACCAAAGGTATTATGGATACCTTTGGGGCATTTTGGGTGACCAAGCGGTGGTGAGAACCCTTGGGGCTTTTGGTTTGACCAAAGGGATTATAGATACCTTTGGGGCATTTTAGGTTGACCAAGCGATTGCGGGAATCCTTGGAGCTTTTGGTTTGACCAAAGGGATTATTGATACCTTTGGGGCGTTTGGCTGACCAAGCGATTGCAAGAACCCTTGGGGCTTTTTGTTTGACCAAAGGGATTATAGATACCTTTGGGGCATTTTAGGTTGACCAAGCGATTGCAAGAATCCTTGGAGCTTTTGGTTTGACCAAAGAGATTATTGATACCTTTGGGGCATTTGGTTGACCAAGCGATTGCGGGAACCCTTGGAGCTTTTGGTTTGACCAAAGGGATTATAGATACCTTTGGGGCATTTGGTTGACCAAGCAATTGCGGGAACCCTTGGAGCTTTTGGGGTGGGCCATGGCTCTTTAAATGTTGAATGGCCTCAAATGACTAATGTTCAAGGGTTCTAGTTCCTTGATTCCTTCAAGGGAGGCAAGCCGGTATGTTCCAGGTCCTATTTTACTATCGATTACATACGGACCTAACCAATTTGTCGTGAACTTGTCCCTTAAATGGGGTGACAAGTTAGAATTTTGTTGATTCTCTTTTAAGACCAGGTCACCAACCTGAAAGTCCCTCAGGTGAACTTTCATGTTGTATGCTTTCTTAAGTCGCTCTTGATAGATACGTAAATGCTCGAGAGCATTGACGCGTCATTCGTCGAGTAACGTAAGCTGGTCTAACCGGGCCTACCGTGTAGTGTCATCATCGATGAACTCTTGCATTGATATACACAGGGAGGGTATTTTCAACTCGAGAGGCATGACTACCTCGAAGCCATACACTAGAAAAAATGGAGTTGCCCCAGTGGACGTTTGAATGCTAGTGCAATAAGCCCATAGGGCAAGTGATATTTGGATGTGCCAATCCTTATGACTATCTATGACCGTCTTTTTAAGGATGGAAACTAGCATTTTGTTTGACGCATTTGCTTGCCCATTTGCCTATGGATAATAGGGTGTCGAAAAACTATGCTAAATTTTGTACTTTGTTGTCAAAGCACGCACATATTTGTTCTTAAATGACGTCCCATTATCCGAGATGATCTTGGATGGAATACCAAAATGACATATGATGTTATGTAAAATGAACTCCGTAATGCGGGGCCCAGTCATAGAGGTAAGCGAAATTGCTTCCACCCACTTAGTGAAGTACTCTATGGCCGTTATGTTAAACATGTGATGACCTGACGATGCAGGGGAGATCTTTTCGATGAGATCTAAGCCCCACTGCAAAAACGGCCAAGCCGATTGGATCGGTTGCAAGGCCTGAGAAGGTACGTGTGTCAAGTTAGCATGGTGTTGATACTTCACGCACTTTCGCACATATGCGCAACAATCTCGCTCTAAAGTTGGCCAATAATAGCCCATGCGAAGAATGCACTTTACGATGGCCATACCGCTAAAGTGGCCACCGTATGTACCATCGTGCGCTTGGGTGATCGCCCAAGTGGACTCCTGTTGGTCCAAGCAATGGAGGAGGATTCCTTCATAGCTTCGACAATATAAAATGTCTCCTAGCAAGACATGTTTTACCGCTTTTTGTTTGAATGATCTTTTCACAGCATGCGACAATCCAAGTGGGAGGCTACCTAACTTGAGATAGGGTGTGTACCAATCCTACTAGTCAGAAACCTCAGTGGTATGAACGGCCGATCCCTCTTGAAATTCATCCCTAGCAAAAGCTAAGCGGGAAAGAACTTGTAAAAATAGCGTTGTGTTGCTATTAAGAGGGGTTGGAGAGAACAAAGACCCCCAGTTGGCGTGATTCAGACTATCATGGATTCGAGAGAACCTATCCTAAGATGGTTTAATCTAGATTAGGTGGATTCCTAGCATTATGTCAGAGCTTGCACGCTCCATCGTGGATTGCGATAACGTTTTGACTTGAATGGTTGTCATCTCACCATAAGGGTCTTACGAGATTAGTGACCCCAAGGAGGCCATAGTGTCCGCAAAACGATTCGATGATCGAGGCAGTGCCTCAATGTCGTACCATTCAATCTTTGCCAAGAATTTATCTACAAGGACTTTGTAGGCCTGCAGAACTAGGCATTTGCATTGGAATACCCCTTTCACTTGGTTTACAATTAACAACGAATCACCAAAGATATTCAAGCATTTGATGTTCATGGTGATGGTTGTCTGAAGACCTATGAGCAAGGCTTCGTATTCACATTGTTATTGGTGCACGGGAAATCAAGTTTAAATGATAAAGGCATTGGAGCCCCTTATAGTGTGAAAAACATGATTCTCGTGCCACCCCCTTGCTCACATTTAGAACCATTGAAAAATAAGGTTATGTCGGCCTGTGACTTAGGCTCATCATAAT
Organism: Wollemia nobilis; assembly: GCA_028583015.1. Lineage (NCBI taxonomy): Eukaryota > Viridiplantae > Streptophyta > Pinopsida > Araucariales > Araucariaceae > Wollemia > Wollemia nobilis. The sequence goes on along the minus strand of JAQPPZ010016944.1, from coordinate 5,060,256 downwards.
TTGGTGATTCTGAGACATGGAAGACCCCATCATCGAGAAAATCTATGGTCAGAGGCTGATCGTCTTCGAGAGGAGCCTCTGCTAGTTGATCGATGATGACTTGACCTTTGATGGATTTTTGTCCAATGAACTCGATGTCAAACTCTGCCAACAACATGATCCATTTTTTCGTGCGACTACTGTGATAAGTACGACTCATCATATACCACAATGGATTCTCATTAGACACCACATACGTTGTATTGCTCAACATGTAATGGCATAGATTTTTGGTGGCAAATACCATCACCAAGCATAGCTTCTCAACGTATGCATAGTTAAGTTCATAACTGACCAGGGTGCGGCTAAGATAATAATTAGCCTGTTCTTTATGTAATTCATTTTTCTGGGCCATCATGGCACCTAGTGCCACCTCAGTAGCTGAGATGTATAAATAGAATGGCACTCCTGGTCTAGGTGGTGCCAATACCGGTGGTGAAGCCAAGTATTGTTTGATGTCGTCGAAGGCTGACTGGCACTCGTCATCCCAATGAAATGCTACCCCCTTGTATAATAATTTATTCATGGGTCGGAACTTGTCAGATAATTGCGCTATGAAGCGCTTGATCCACGTGACCTTACCTTGCAAGCTTCTGAGCTACCTGATGGTGGTTGGTGGAAGCATTTCAAGGATTGCCTTGACTTTATTTGGATCTACCTCGATGCCTCATTTTGAGACTATGAAACCCAAGAGTTTTCTAGATGTGACGCCAAATACACACTTCTTGGGGTTTAGCCCAACCTTGTATTTGATGAGGCGATCAAGGATATTGCATAAGTCATCGAGATGATTTTGGCACAAAAGAGATTTGGCCAACAAATCATCCATATAATCTTCCAAAGTTTTATGCATGTGATCATGGAAGATGTATGTCATAGCGCGTTGGTAAGTGGCACCAATGTTTTTAAGGCCAAAGGGCATGACATTATAACAAAATGTCCCCCAAGGTGTCATGAACGTTGTTTTTAGTTGATCATCGGGATTGATACGAATATGGTTGTATCCCAAGAAACCATCCATGAGGGAAAGCATTTCATGGACTCGCTTTGTTTAAATCTCAAAAATCGGTGCATATGTGAATCCTCCCGTTAGGCTTTTTGACGGGTACCATGTTGGACAGCCATGGTGGGTAATCTACGCAGATGACAAACTGTGCATCCAATAGCTTTTGTAGCTCATCTTTGACCATTAAGGCCACTGTTGGGTGCATCTTACGTAGCTTTTTCTTGACTGACTTGACTGTCGGATCAAGTGTTAGATTATGCATGACTAGCTGCGGGTCTAGCCCCGACATGTCTTTGTAGGACCATGCAAAAACCTCCTCTTTGAGAAGGGCAATGTAATCGGCTTGCTCTTTGGGGGATAGACTTACCCCTAGCTTGATGACTTGCGGATTCATTGGATCAAAATCGATGTCTACGTCAATCGTTTCTTCGACTGACATGTGAGATCCATCCTCCAACTGGTGTGGAGTTGGGATCAGGTGGATATCATTTGCTAAATTTAGATCTACGTTGGGAACGTCGGGTTCCTATTTAGCATGGAAGATATCTTGAGTCTATCCTAGGGTGAAATGAAACATCTCATCACAAGTCCAGTACTCTAATGGGGATGGTGGTAAGTCGGCGTGATCCCAGTCTATGGCATCTAGGTCTAGATACAATGGTTGTGTTGGATCGACTGGATTGCGGATGGGGGCGATTAAATCAATGGAGATCATGTTGATGGAATGAATTTGGTCTCCATTATCATGTGGGTGTTGATTCAGACATTCTTGGTGATCCTTGTACCCTGGATCTGGCTCTGTGGGTACTGGCACAAAAGTATCGGCCCTATGTGCGGATAGAAGGACAGGGTCTGCCCTTAGCACTGATGGCCCTATAGGGTCTCTAGGTTGAATGTGCTCCCTGTATGCCCGAAGTGGTGGATGAAGCACTTGGTTTAATTGTACTTGGTTTAAATGCCACCTATACCTTGGTCCCATATGTAGATATTCAAATATATCATCGATGTCTATGGGGCATTCCTGTTGCCTCAAATGGTTGAGATATGCCATCTCAGTCTCATCCTCATAGTCGCTATCGGATATCCATAGGCCTTCATTAGATCCGAAAACTATGTGCCCCTCTGGCTGGTATAGCCTCCCAAGCATTTCTTGATCACTATCCTCACTCTCTACGAAAACCAGAAATTTGGCACACAGGTAATCGATGTTGAAGAAGATTTATGGATCTTCCTTCAGTGGATCACTTGGCCTTATGGCCAACATGGGAGGCTCATTTTGTTTGAGCAAGTTGATTTGGTCCCTTCTGGGTTGTTTCGCTCTCTGCAAGAGGGCTGGATTCTTTGAGGTAGTAATTGATCGATTGGAACATTAAAGGGGAACATTGCCATGAAGTTCTCCTGATAGTCGTCAATGGGTGTCACCTGCGAATGATCGCTATCGAACTCAAAAGGGTCCCAAGATGCTACCTCATAATCTGACTCATCTTCAGAAGACCCCCTTGATCTTGTTCATATCCCTCTTGGAGGTTACTTTTTGAACTTTCCCCTTCCTCGATCAAAGGGGAGGTGTTGTTGAAGTCAACAAGGTTCGTTGTTAACAATGGGAGATAATCTCCCAATGTGTATGTTGTGTTGGGATTGGCATATGGATCTTATGCCAACCCATCCCTGTTGCCTAGACCTAGGCCTTGCATGGTTTCTACCAAGATGTCGAGGGGCAAAGGGTGGTTGAACCCTACTCCTAATTTATCATATTGCATCTGGTATCTCGGTTGACAAAGAATGCACATTCCTTGTTCGTATCTGCCCAATCCATATCCATGCCAATTACATTGGTCTAGGTATTTCAAGGTGAAGTTCGGGTTGGACAGATAGTCAACATTCTCAACAAATGGCTCTTTGTCCTCTTCCTCTTGTAGGTAGGGTTCAATGCCATTCTCGAGGCCCCCATATACAAAATTGGTCTGATTTGGCGAGTAGCCTAAAGGGACGATAGTGCCGATGGGGATGCAAGGTCTCCCATGTCTTGCATGGATTCAAGCACGGGTGTTGCCACAACATTCCACACTAGGTACTCCCCCAAGCCTGTATTGGCCATATCAATGGTAATCGCCGACGGTTGAGGGGGAGGGAATGGGAGTTCTCCCTGAGTCCACTCCATGTATGGTGAACCAGGTGTCTCGACTTCCATTCGGTTGGGCACCTCTTCGATAGAGATGGTTGAGACTAATGGTGGTACCTCCTCTAGGGGCTTCTTCCCATTGTACTTTGGTGTGGCCACCATAGGTGGCGTCGTTGGTGAAGGAACAGACGACAAATATGGGCCAGGTTGGTGAGTTGAGGGACTCAATAGCGAGGATGTAGGCGAAATCGGACCCTGTGTGGACGAATTCAATTGAAAGTCCAAATGTGTCGATGGGAGGGTCAATTATGGAATCAGTTGCACCGCATTGCAAAACTTAAAGGGCTCTAAGTTCGCTGGGACTACATGTACTTGCCCTTCGTATGTGTATTTGAGGCATTGATGGGCTATCGAAGGGACACACTTCATGTCCCTGATCCAAGGCCAGCCTAGCAAGATATTGTAGGCCATCTCACCCTCAAGGATGTGACACAACGTAGGAATGGTCTTTTTTCCTACTTGGATGGGTAGGATAATTGTGTCAACCGTCGAGCATAACACGTCGTTGAATGCGCAGAGTGTAAGTGGACGCCACAATGTGGGATGTTGGTAGCTTAAGGTGTTTTAATGTCATTGTCATGATTATGTTGATGGACGATCCAATGTCCAACAACACCCTCTTGAGTGGAATCCCGTTGACCCACACAATGACGTGCAGGGGTGGATCCACCATGTCACCAGTCACCAATTTTAGTTCGTCTTCCCTGAAGGTTATGACTGATTCTATGCATTGTCTCACATGTCTCACATGTCTCACAAAGTTGTTGAAAGAATTGGCTTCGTGGGGTTGTAGCTCAATGGCTTTGAGTATCTCCATCAGAGCCTCCCGATGAGGCGATGATTGTTGGATGAGCTCATAAATGGAGAGCCTAGCCAACGTGGTCCTTAAACTTTAAGTAAGTTTAGTCCGAATCGTGGCCATTGGTCTAGGCGAGGGAGGTTGCGTAGGGTGTTGTGGAGGTTGTGACGTTGACGAAACATCTTCTATAGCTGCAGCAGGTGCAGCCGTGTTTGGGTATCTTTTGTTTCGTGTCACGATGCTTATCATCCCTATGTATCCTTGCATGGGGCTATTTTGTGTTACCTCGTTCACTTGTAAAGTCTTTGTCTACGCATCATGGGCAAGTAGAGGGTCTTTGAAGACCTCCATATGTTGGTTGCTCAGCGCTACAAGACTATCTACCGTGAGCATTTTATTGTCTATCAAGTCCTGCACTAAGTGTTTGAATTTCCAACAAGTGGAGATTTCGTGTCCTTTCTGTTGGTGAAATCTACAATATAAGTCTTCCCTATAGCCCTTGGGTTTTGGCGTGTTGGGGTCTATGGGTCAACTTTTCGATAATTTTATCAAGTTTGTTGTGAACAAGCGATCAAACAAGGAGTCTCTAGACTCCGTGAATTATGTGAATTGTCGCCTAGGGCGACGCTGTTGATTTTGCTCTTGTTTATGATTTTTTTTTTCATAGTTATCAAGAGGAACTGCCTGATAATTAGCCTTTGAGGGTTGTGTCGTTTGTGCAGGCTTTGGTATAGTTATGGCAACCTGATTGACCACGGTAGGTTTCGGTTGTTTGGGCCCAATTTTAGCATTTTTGGGCCATAATTTCTTGTGTGGCTTGGCAATCTCGTTGTCTTGTATTTTGATCTCCTCAATTATCCTGGCTTGCGCCAGGGCTTCTTCGAGGGTGGCATATTGCTACAGCTGCAATAGCACGAAGATCGACCTTAAGCAACTCTTTGAAAACATGAGTCATGTCGGCCATGGGAGGGAGGTAAGGTAGCTTTGAAAGCAATGTCCTCCATCAATTCCCATAAGCAGCCATGGTCTCATCATCATACTGCTTAAGGCTAGCTAGGTCGCTTAAGGTTGTCTTCTTCTTGGTGTTGAAGGCAAAACGTTCAAAGAACGCGTCCACTATATGGTCTAGATTATTGATGCTATGCTTCGACAACTAGGTAAACCAATCCGAGGCAGGGCCTGTGAACATGGTTATAAACGTTCTCAGAAGCAATGCATCATTGTTCCGAATGCCAAAGCATTGACTCAGGAACCTTGTTACGTGCTCTTGGGCATCCCCATCCCCTCTAAAAATTGCCAATTGAGGCACTTTGAAGTGGTCGGGGTATGGGGGTGCCAGAACTGAAGGATGCATAGGGTGACTACAGAGCTAGCATAAGGTGGGCTTTTGGGGCCCTGAAGTCTTAGTCTCCACAGACTCTAAGTGCTCTAGCAGTGCTTTGTATGCATCAGAGGATTTGATTTCCTCTTCTTTGGTTTGTTTCCATTGTGAATTACGAGGAACTTGAGGCCTATGGAGGGGTAGCCGGATAGCGCCCCCCTACCTTGGTAGGGCATTTCAGCCCACTCTTCTTCTCGCTCAAATTCCTCATAGGCCTCTTGAGGATTTTTTGGGCGTGACCTATAAACATGGACGGGTGCCCGAGGAAGGCGCCCATCATTGGTTCTAGGAGTGGCCTCCCGCTCAGGTCTAGGAGGTCTTGGAGGCAACGCTTGATAAGGTCATGGAGACCTGTCTCGTACTAAGGGGTTGTGCCTCTCATAACGTTTTCTCCTATGCGTGCGAGGGGTTGGAATCCTCTCATGCATAGTGTTTTAGAATAACTCATCTGTCTGGCGTTGAATGCACTCTTTGTTAAGATGATACAGTTGTTCTAACTGTTGCTGATCTTGCCTAAGTTGCATGATTTGCGCTTGGCGGACGACATGTTTGGCAAATGCCAAGTCAATTTTTTTCGTCATCCTAGGTCTAGGAGGCCTAGATGCCTCCCCTACATATCTATCTCGGTCGTGGTGATCCGAGATCTCTATGGGTCACTTTCCTCTGTCGAGGTTAGTAGCATTCACCCGAGGCTCTGGCCTCAATAGGTGATCTTGATAATCAGCAGGTGCGGAGGCGCATTGCCCCCACGCGGTGTATTGCTCTTGAGGAATATATTGGTTTTCCTTGTGCTCCCTTTCGTACATGTGAAAGGGACGAACAGATTTGGCTCGCCCTATCTAAAGAGCCTTGCGCTTTAGATTTGGCCTATTAGTTCTAACAATAACGAGGGGTGGAGGGGGATGATATAATCATGTGGCCCCTCCTTATGAACCCTATGCTGCTCTAGTGCTTCATCGCATAGTGGCCACTCATTATAAGTGTCTAAGGGGGCCTTCCCATGTGTGTACTCCTCTTGAGAGGGTCTGTGTTGAACGGGAGTGCCCCTCAAAGGGGTGCCTCTATAGTCCTTTTATGTAGTGGTATAGTGTGGACTATGTTGTGGTTCAGGCTGCCAAGGTGGTATAACCAAGTCCTTGGGGCTATAACGGAGGCGACTTGTGCCTCCTTGCATACTTTTCGCAGCTTCTACCCGTGATTGGGCTTGGCTATGGGTATACACCATGGTGGTGGTTTTTTTAAAAAGATGTGTATATTTTTATCTCCTTTACAATTTTTATGCTATACCAAACAAAAGGGGACCACACAAACAAAGAAATGATTATCTTGTTTACAGATTAAATGTGTGTCCTAGATCTGGTTTAGTGTGTTTGATTTTTGTTATGTAAATCTTGTAAAGAAAACTTTGTTATACATGCATAATGAGGGCTCTTGTATCTCCAAAATGGTCGCCCCTTCAATATACCATTGCCAGGTCGTTATACCGAACCTCTCAATATACACGCCCTTACGTAAGGGAAACTATTGGTACGCGAGAGCAGAATAGTAAGTGGAACATAGGCGGTATGGAAGGGGGATCGCTCTGTTTTTGACACCTATCTTAGAAGACTTATCCTCATGCACGGGGAATCACCCCTGCTACACTTGGTCAGCTTTCATCAGGATTTATGTCTAGTCACATTTGCGATCAGGGTATATGTATGCAAAATCCAAGCCAAGGTGGTGATGAAACCCACCGTTGGTCTTGATCAAGTGTTGGGGTATTAAGACCAACTCCTTGATGTTAATTTTATTAGGTGGTGTGTGTGGTTCCTTTTAATTGTGTAAAGAAATAAAACATACAACAAAAGATGATTTTCACTAATGCAATGCTTTAAAGTACGTTTTATATTTTAGAGACAATTAGTAGCAAAAAAAGAAATCACAAAACCTAACTAGAACCGAAACCTATAATGAGGACTTGCCATTTGTGCAAGTATCATGCAAGAAAACTAGAGAAAAATGCATTCCTAATCCAGTTCCTTCCATTTAATTTAGTCTATGTTTTTATTTATTTTTCTTTATTGCAACAAAGGAAAACAAACTACTTAACCTTTCTATGCAAGTTTCTGAAAATAAAGCAAAGAAAATAGAAAAATTATAGAAACAGAAAGTAGAAAAACACAGAGGATGTTCAGAAGGCCTACCTCCTTTCTGTCTAAACCAGATGCCTCTGAGTTTCTGCTCAAAAAATGCACAGAGCTCTAATCGTCTCGGGGTGGGATGAATAGTAGGTCTGCATTTGTCACAGGGTGGGACGAATACGTATTCGTCCCGGGGTGGCACGAGTAGCAGTCCAGTGCCCGAATGAGTAACACTTGCAAAGAAAAACCAAAAAAATTGGATCAGAAACTTAATCCTAACAGTAGGGGACAGGGTCCCACCGTGATCACCATTGAAAGTAGCAAAAAAATGGCATACCGATGTGATGCAAACAAAAATAGATATAGATGCTAAGTCCTACGAATACGATTAGCAATGCATGAAGGAAATGACGCAAAAACGAGATGTGAGCAAACAAAGCGGGGCCTCCTTTATTGATATTGCTTTTAATCTGATTACAATACGTCCCCCCTCTAGGGCTCAGAACATTTGATACAATTTGTTACATTAATGGATGCCTGAAAGAAGTCGCGCTTCCAAGATCGGATGGTACGCTTCCAACATCTTCTACGTACCCACACTCGAAGTGGGCGGGCTAAAGTTGTCGTCGCTTGTGTCCATGTGTTCATCGTTCCTTGATGCCCCTCTAGTATTCATGGCGATGAGATCCTATGCACATAAAGACAAAAAATCGTTAATAGCATATGTGTATCTAGAAAAACATGCAATCCCCAAGGCCTCCAACGGGCGCTTAGAAGATATCAGTGATAAGATTGATAATTAGATTACAGAATGGTATGGAAATGTAAAGGACAATGTCTAGAATTGGTATCACCTGATTTTGCATCGAAGCGACGTCGGACGGCCCCGTTATGTTCGTTTGCCCGTCGAGGGCCTCTCTAAAGTGAGCGCTCCAATGTCCTACCTATGCTTATCCAAATTACCTAAAACTCATGGGTTAGGAATTATATGTAATTCTAAGACTACCCAGATGCTCGAAATTTGCATATCCTTCCCAGATTCTCTTGTATGTGACAGGGGCGCCCTACGAGCTAGTTAATACATAAAATAATAAAATGATCGTCAAATCATGTCAGAATGAGTTCAAAATTTAATAAAGGCATTAGTATATCATCTGGGAAATATTTCAAAAGGAACAGTAAGGAAATCATGCATAAATTTCTAATCGCTCTGGGGTGGGACGCTAGGGACTATCGCAAAACCTACAAAAAATGACGTTGCAAATGTCCTGCCCAGAGGCCTCCAAAAATATTGCAAACTTGTGGTTAGACTAAAAATAGAATTTTGAGATGACCCAGAAGGTCAGATTTGGCAGATTTTTCCCAGGTTATCTTGTATCCAAAGGCGCTCCCTGTAGGTTAGTAGACGCATAAAATGACAGAAACCAGGTCAAATCATGTCAGAAAGCAATGAAATTTGGACAACATAAGTACATTAGATATAAAAGAATGCAAAAATAACAATAACAAAACCATGCATAGATTTTTAATCACTCTGGGATGGGGCGATTAGGACTACAACAGTTTGGGGGGCGCCCTAGGGTGGGACGCCCATCGTTTAGGGCCTAGTTTTGACACCAATCCAAGTGGGATGGGTCCAAAACGTCCTAGGAGGTTGTGCCGATGCGTTTGGGGTGGGATTGTGGACAATTGCTTGGGTCTTTGGATCTGGATTGCGTTCCTAGTGTTCACCCGATAACCTCTCTTCCAGAAGAGATAGATTAGAGATGTAGGAAGCACAAAGAGGAATGGGGGTATAGTTTGGCAACACTTCATTGCTCCAAATGCTCCAGCTCTCTTTTTCTTTGGGGTGAGGAGGCTCACCTTTTTATAGACCTAAGGGTCTCCTTTGAATGCGCATGTGAGGGCGCAACTTGGCTCATTATGTCTTTTGGGGGGAGATAAGATTCCTCCCTGATTAGGGCCTCCTTGATTGAGGCCTCCATGATCAGAGCAGGCTTGATTGAAGCCTCTCTGATTTGAAACCTTCCCTCGCAATCGCATGCATTGAAGGCAAAGTTATTTGGTGGATTTGGGCTACCATTTGTCAAGGTTTGAATTTTTGCCAGTCAAACCTACTAATCGTCCCACCCTAGAGCGATTGCTGCTAATCATCTCGGGGTGGGACGAATAGGATTTTAATCGTCCCAGGGTGGGACGAATAGGGAGCAAAGTGCTTAAAAGGTGCAAAAATGATCTCTGACCTTTCAAAACTGATTTGGGAGTGGTTAGGATCATTGTTTAACCTCTATAGGTTGCCCTAGGGGGTATGTATGCCAATTCGGTCAGTGCTTGTAGTCACATAATCATATTGGTGTTGTTTTGGTGTCTACAGATTTCAATGTGATTGTGGAAACTGATATCGGTTGCTATACCATAACCAAACCTGGGTAAATGGAAGAAGGAACCTCAGATTCCTCAGACCCTATATTTGATCAATTATAGAAGTTGTATTTTGATGGCGTAAGGTGCAAGAATGGAGCAGGGGCTGGTATTGTTCTTGTTTCTACTACAGGATTGCAGAAGATCTATTCGTATAGATTAACTTGGAGTTGCACAAATAATACTATTGAATATGAAGCATTGTGCCTTGGTTTGAAGAAAGCTGAGAAATTGGGCATAAAAAAACTATAAATTTTTTTAGATTATGAGCTCATCGTTAACTAGACTACAAACAAGTGTGTGTCAAAACAACATTACTTGAAGGCCTACCATAACAAAGTATGGGACTTATTTGAGTTGTTTACTACATTAAATATCCAGACAATTTCATGAGAATAGAATAGGCATGAAGACATTTTAGCTTCTCTTGGTGCCAATTTCTCTCCTATAGAGCAAGTGGTCAGGAAGCCCAAGACTGTCAGGGTTATTTACAGACCCTCAATCCCCAATAAGAATATCTATTGGCAAGTTTTTGATAATGAGAACAAATAATGAATTTTTTTATTAAGGAAGTTGCAAGTGCAGACAATAGGATATTTATCAAAGAGGAAATGGAAGGAATGATCCAATTGAAGAACAATCACAATCCTAGGGGGCTGATATCGCTTGAAATTATGTTTGATCAGAATGATCGGGCAAAGAAACACAAGATCAAGGTGGATGCAAGGGAGTACAAGTAAATGCAGTTGGAATCTGAGAAAATTATTAAATTTGAAACAAACTGTACATCCGAAGAGCTTGAAGATATCAAAAATGTGTGCTATGAATTCCTCGATATTGTTGCATAGAGCTACCATGATTTAAAATGATATGATAAAAATGTAACCCAACATACCATTGAACTACAGGAAGGAGTAAAACCTTTTTGATAGAAACAACGACCTTTCAATCCAAATATTGAGGTACTTATGAAAACAGAGCTGTTAAAATACTGGAGGCAAAGATAATCTATCCGATTAAGCATTCAACATGGGTAGAGAACTTGGTTCTGGTTCGTAAGAAGAATGGAGATAATCACTTGTGTGTAGATTTTTAAAATCTAAACCAGACGTCATTAAAAGATCATCACCCTCTATCGCAGACTGATCAAATCCTTCATGTGGTCACTAGGGTGCAAAGATTTTTATTACTGAATGGTTTCTCTGGTTATAACCAAATTTGGGTGAAGGATGAGGACCAACACAAGACAATGTTCACTACAAAATGGGGCACCTTCACCCACTAGAGAATGCCCTTTGGTCTATCCAATGTCAATGCTACATTCTAGAGAACTATGAATATTGCTTTCGATGAATTACTGAATAGATTCATTATGATTATTCTTGATGATATGTCTGTTTTCTCACTCCGCAGGGAGGAACACGTCACTCATTTGAGGTAAGTGTTCGAAAAATATCAAGAATTTGGAATTTCCATTAACCCAAAAAAGTCCATATTCGTCGTCAAGGAGGGGAAGCTCTTGGAACATGTGATTTCGCAAAAAGGACTAGCAATAGACCCTACAAGGGCTGAGGTGCTCTTAAAATTGCCATTACCAGTAAACAAGAAAGATCTGCAATCATTCTTTAGCTAGATTAACTTCATTCGAAAATTCATTGCAGATTTCACTCAAATTATAAAACCAATGATCGAGCTTCTGAAAAAGAATACAAATTTTAAATGGATGGAAGTAAGAAGACAGGCTTTTTGGGAAATCAAGAAGAGGATCACTCAAGCACCTATATTGATCAATCCAAATTACTCAAACAACTTTATCCTCTATGCAGTTGGCAAGTAGGAGAGTTACGTTGTTGTTCTTACTTATAAGCAAGAAGACAAAGAGGAAAAGTCGATTGCCTTTTTGAGCCAAGTAATTTTGTTGCACCAGGAAAAGTATAACTTTATTGAAAAATAGGTATATGCAGTTATGAAATCTTTAAAAAAATTCCAACATTTTGTTTCACAGAGTAAGACGATAGTCTATGTTATTCACCCAAATGTCCGAAACTTCACTCTCTAAGGAGAGTTAGGTGACAAAAGAGTAGGTTGGATCTTGAAAAATTCAAGAATATGATGTGGAGATCCGACCGACTAAGCTGTTTTGTGGACGAGCTCTCTACTAAGAACTGGTCAAAAGTGTAGCTTCGGAATCATTGGCTCTAGTACATAACGAAAAGCTTAGCAAAAGCATCTGTGTAAATCGTGCTACAGGCGATCGTGATTGGACAAAGGACCTTGTCAAAATTTTTACCACTAGGAGATGTCGATCACACCCAGACGCTTCATAGTGGCGAAGATTCAAATTGTAAGCACTTAAGTATGTCTTATTGCCAAGCGGATTGTTCCATAAGAATATAGACATAGTCCTCCTCAGGTGTGTGAAGAAGTTAGAGAAGGATAAAATATTGGAGGAGTTCTATTCCAATTTATCCGATGGACACTATGCAAGAAGGCCTATGGCCTTGAATATTATTCGATCCGGGTTTTTTTGGCCTACTCTTTTCGTAGATGCACATAAAGTGAGCCAAAGTTGCGATAATTGTTAGCGGTATATTGGCAAAACTAAAAATGCATTGTTGCCTCTGCATACAATTCAAGTTGAAGCGCCCTTTTAGTAGTGGCGACTGGACTTCATCGAGGTTGTTTATCCATATTCTTTCGCTGAGCATAAATATAATGATGATATATTATTTCACCAAGTGGATCAAGGCCATCCTAGCCAAAAACGTTGATCAGGCAACTATTATCTCATTTTTGGAAGGACTAATCACCCATTTCGGTGTTCCAAATGCGATTGTAATAAATAATGGGACTCCATTCATAGGGGTTAAGATCACCGAATTTGGGAGCAAGTATGGGATTTATCTAAAAATATCTTCCAATTATTATCCACAGGGAAACGTATTGGCCGAATCCACAAACAAAAACTTGCTCTGAATTCTTAAAAGAACGTTGGGGAATAATAAAAGAAGTTGGCCATTTACTGCTGAATCAGGATGTGTGGGTAGATCAGATATCAATAAAAAAATCTATTAAAGCCTCTCCTTACTCCTTGGTGTATGGAAAAGAAGTGGTCCTTCCCCCTCACATCGAGCTACCCTTCCTCCAAATATTGCAGTTGTTCAAATATGAAGATGATGAGTTTAACCCAATGAGCGCAAGGTTAGGTCAATTGTTGCAATTAGAAGAGGAGAGAGAAAAGGTATATCAAACTTTCACTGAACACACTAAAGCGATGCATAAATGGTTTGGAAATAAAATAATAGAACACAAATTTTAGATAGGAGATTTAGTTCTCAAATGGAATGAAAACAAAGCCAAGCTGGGAAAGCATCACAAGTTTGATGCAATTTGGGAAGGTCCGTTTTAGGTTTCTACAGTGAATTCGGAAAATGCATATCATCTTCGGGATATAGATGGTTGGGATCTTCCAATCCTAGTTAATGGTCTTCATCTAAAGGCCTATTTTCGATGAGGTGTTTTAAAGGTACCAGTTTGTAAATATGTACATATTTCTTTTATTTTATAGCTTTACGTATTTGTCATATATATATAAAAGGAAAAAAAGGGTTCAAATGCTTCAAAGTGTTAACAGGTTTCTTTACTGTGTAAATATTTGAGTTTAAATGTTTTGGGGAAGCTAAACAACAATGTTTGGAAGCACAAGTAAAATGCTTAGTCAAAGAATCAAATACAAGGCCCAACTTCAAAATTGTGGAAAACAACTAACTGAAAGCACTTTTGCCTCAAAAAAAGGGCGAAAGCCCTGTTCGCCTTCCATTGGAGTGAACGCATCCTAGAACTATAGAATACTGAAGCCTATGATTAATAATCATTAGGTTATTCATTGCAATCAAAGGGGTGAAAGCCCCATTCATCTACAAGGGGAGGCGAACGTATATTGCAAGAGAAAATTACAAGGGGACTCCTACGAGTTCTCCCTTAATTTATTAAATCAATAAATCACTCCAACAAATATTCAAACAAACCACAGATGGAAGATAAACCAAATGGAATTTAAAAAAATGTTCAGCCACTTAAGGTGGGCACTCCATCGCCGTAAAGACCTTATGCGATATGCGCAGATGAAAGAATGAATACGAAAGATGATTATGAATGATAAATCAATGATAGTCTAAATAGTAAAAATGATTAACTCAAATGGAACCTAACATAGTCGGCTATGTTAGGGTTGTAGCATGACTCCCCTCCTCGGAAAGCTTTGTCCTCAAAGCTGGAAAATACTTTCAGACTCTCATGTTGCATCTTCTTCAAGTAAATCCTGCCACTTTATGAGAAATTCTTAGATGTGACGAGATCTGAGTCAGCGTGATCTGGTTTGTAGCACTTCTTCTGGTTGTAGATAGACACGCCCTTCTTCATCCAACACTGGTAATTCTGACTGAGAGTGTACCTTCTGGCCAATTACCTATTTGAGATAGGAGACATGAAATACTGGGTGTATGCGAGAGGATTGGGGTAACTCTAGTTGATATGCTACCTCGCCAATGCGACGCACAATTTTATAAGGACCATAAAATCGTGGTGACAACTTCTGACTGGATTTGAGCTTCAATGATAGCTGCTTATAGGGCTAAAGATGTAGGAATACCATATCACCCATATTGAATGTTCGTTCTGAACGATGCTTGTCCTGTTGTTGCTTTATACTATTTTGTGCTTGGACCAAATTATATTTCAAGATAGTGAGCGTTGTTTGTCGCTTCTGTAACCAATTGTCGACTTGAGCCAATTTGGAAGATCCTGGTACATAATCGGCAATTGTTGGTGACTTTGTTCCATATAATGCTTCAAAAGAAGACATCTTAGTGGAAGAATGATAAGAAGTATTGTACCACCATTCCACCAATGACAACCATTGACTCCATTGATATTGTTTATCTTGAGCAAAACATCTTAGGTAGGTACCCAAACATTTGTTAACTACCTTTGTTTGACCATTTGTTTGTGGATGGTATGCAGAAGACATATTTAATTTGGTACCACTAAGTCGAAACAATTCTCTCCAAAAATTACTGGTAAATATGGGATTACGATCACTTACAATATTTTTGGCCATTCCATGTAATTTAAAAATTGAATCCATAAATACCTCGGTCACTTTGCTTGCTGAAAATGAATGTTGTAAAGCTTGAAAATGAGCATATTTGGAAAGGCGATCAACTACCACGAAAATTATTGTTTTTTCGTCTGACTTAGGAAGACCTTCAATAAAATCCATGGAAATATGTTCCCATTGACAATCCGAAATAGGTAACGGTTGAAGTAATCATGGTGATTTGATTGTTTCTCCCTTATTGCATTGGCACACTTCACATTTAGCTACCCATTGCTAACCTCTTCCTTAATCCTTTTCAACAAAATGATTGTTTAACCCGTATGTAGATTTTCAAAAACCCTAAATGTCTTGTTGAAGGAGAAGCATGTGACTCTTCTAGAATCTATACTTTGATTGGTGAATTATGAGGGATGTAAATGCAATTCTTCTTACGTAATATTTGGCCATCATATGCGAAAAGAGGGTACTTAGAGGAACACGTTTATAACTCTTAAATTATTTGAGTTGTTTCACTGTTGGACAACCATTCTTCTTGTAACTAAGACACCCATTGCGAACATGGCCCTGAAATGGCATTAATAACTACTTCATCTTCGTATTTTCTAGATAATGCATCCATAGCCACATTTTCTTTACCTTTCTTATATTCAATCACAAAATCATATCCCAATAATTTAGTCAACCACTTATTTTGTTCGGGATAAGAAAACCTTTGTTCTAAAAAATGCTTGAGACTGTTGTGATCGGTTTTAATAACAAAACAGTTATTGATTAAGTAATGCCTCCATTTTTCTACTGCACATAAAATAGCGAACATTTCTTTTTCATAGGTGGATTTACCCAAATTTTTCCCTGAAATTTGTTTACTTTCAAATGCCAAGGGGTGACCCTTCTGCATTAGTACTGCACCAATACTTATTCCTAAAGCATCGCATTCAATGACAAATGGTTTATGAAAATCTGGAGTGGCCAAAACTGGAGTCGTACACATGGCCTCCTTGAGAGCCTCAAAAGCTTTAGTAGCTACTACTGACCATTGAAAAGCATCCTTCTTGGTGAGAGCCATGAGAGGACCCGCAATTTTACCATAGTCACGCACAAATTTGCGGTAATATCCCGTGAGACCCAAAAAACCATGAAGTTTTTTTATGGTTTTAGGCAAGGGCCAATCTTGTATTGCCTTAATATTATTGGGATCTACCTTAACACCTTCATGAGATACTATATGATCGAGGTACTCCACTTCTTGAACACCAAAGGAGCATTTAGATCTTTTGACAAACAACTTTTCTTTGTGTAGGATATGGAGAACTCTGTCCACATGTACTAAATGATCTTTCCATGATTTGCTATAAATGAGTATGTCATCAAAGAAGACTAGAACAAATTTTCGTAGGAATGGATGAAACACTTGGTTCATGAGACTTTGGAATGTAGATGGTGCATTAGTGAGACCAAAAGGCATGACCAGAAAAATAATGACCTTCATGAGTTCGAAAGGCTGTTTTGGAAATATCCTCGTCCCTAACTTGAATTTGGTGGAACCCTGAGCATAAGTCCAATTTTATGAAGAATTTGGCACCATGTAGCTCATCTAGTAAATCATCAATGATAGGAATAGGAAACTTATCTTTGATTATGATTTTATTGAGAAGACAAAAATCTGGACACATACGCCAAGAATTGTCTTTTCGACAAGCTAAGACGACGAGTGAGGAATAAGAACTAGTACTATGACGGATGATACCCTGGTCTAATAGTTATTGGACAATCTTCTCAATTTTTGTTTTCTGGGGTTGGGGATATCGATAAGGGCGACCATTAGGTGGGAGACTACCAGGCATTAGATGTATGGCATGGTCATGAGATCTTTTGGGAGGTAGGCCTGTGGGTTCTTGAAAAACCTCCTCATAGTTGGACACAATGTTTTGGAGATATTCCTCTTTGATTTATGGCATAGTTTGTTCTAATTTTTCAATGCAATTGATTCGGGCTATGAATCCCCCACCACTTTTCCATGCTATGTGAACTTACAACTTTTGATGGAGGTGTGGGTAGTCCTTGAAGACGGATGGTCCTCCCATTGGCTTGTCATTCCACAAAGCGATGTTTGTGATTAAAACCCACGGTGGTTTCTAATTGTTCCATCCATGCAACACCTAAAATAACTTTTGAATTTCCTAATTCCATAACAAAAATAGGACCTTGCCAAGTATACGTACCCATTTGTAGTGAAATTGAAGATGTCTTACCGAGACATTGAGAAACTTCTTTGCTTGCCGTTTTGAATTGAAACCGATCTTGACTAGAAGAGTAGACATGCAGACCCAGTGTCCTTGCAAGTCTTGCATCAATGAGGTTGTGAGTACTTCTAGAATCAATTAGTATCATCACCCACTGCTTCTGAATTAAACCTGCCACCTTGATTGTATGATGAGAAGATAACCCCATAAGAGCATGTACTGAAATAGTCATGGTATGCTCCTTAGCGACAACTTCGTCTTGTGCACTTCGGTCCTCAACTGGGAGATCCTCAGGTGCATCGTACTCCTCTATTTCTTCTTCCTGGTCGGCATATTCAATTTGAAAATTTTGTCATGGTGTACATGCTTGATCTTTTTGATGTTGAGTGCGACATTTATAACAGAACTATTGTGATGGTTGATCATTTTTGTAAAAAGAGTTGTTGCGGAATGCAGGTCGACCATATGAATCACGTCGTGTGGATTATCCTATGTGAGCCTTTGTTTCTGCTAAGTCAGCAATCCTTATACACTCATCCAACTTGGATGGATTTTATATGTCCACCTCAACTTTAATATGTGCTTTTAATCCATTTCGAAAGTCGCTACTACCACGTCCTATGGTAGGTCTTCTACATAGGAAAGCATACTTGTGAATTCGGAAATATAGGCCCCTACTGATCCTGTTTGCCTGAGAGACAACAATCGTACTGTGTATGAACTCGTGGGACCTTTGTTGAATATGTGAAGAAAGGTTTTTTTTAAAGTATCCCAATATAATGCATCTTGGGGCTCCTCTTGTTTATACCATGTAAACCATTGATAAGCTTCAGTACCAAATTTGGTTGCTATAAAAGGGACCTTTTCTTTGTCCAAAAATTTGTAAAATTCTAAGATGTCATCCATTTTTGCAATCCACCCGCGTCGATCCTTACCTTCAAAGGTAGGCATATCAATGCATGGATGATTGACTTCCATCGGACCTCTTGGTTAGGAATGGACATTATTTCTATCTTGTTCCTAGTTACTTCTTTGTCTTTGGTTGTTATTTTGATAGGGTCTATTAAACCCTCTTTGTTGCTCCATATTTTTCTTATTACCCCTATCCTCAATATTTTGGTGACCATTGTGGGTCAAGGAATGACTATTTTGACCTCTATGGTGTGTGTAGTCGTCATTGTAGACATTCGTACTCCAGTGATTAGAACTAGAAGGATTTGGTTGGGGCGGTTTTTGAGATGCGTTGAAACTTTCAGTCATCCTCTGGAGATTTAATATCAAGGCTTTTAACAACTCATCATTGAGTACTAGATGATTTCCTTCTACTTGGGTGATGTTTTCCTATGCAAAATCTAGAGAGGAATTGGATGCCATTGGACTGACCACTGGATGACTTGGATTAAAACTACCAATTCTAGATGGAGAAGGAGAATTTTTTGTACCTGGGCTTCGACGAGCTCTTCTGACATTATTTTTGAGAGTTTTCGAGCTTGTTAATCATTCGTCAAATCCTTTGATCCAAATTTTGCTCATGCACCTTCCAAAATTTCCTTCTTATAAGCTTGTGTTTTCAATTTTTGCAAAATTTTGGTTAATTTTGGCAAAATTTTGGTTGTTCTCCGCTTTTATTATCGCTCCAACTACGACATGGATTTGAATTTGGAGCTTCCCCTTGAGGATTGAATTTTGAATAAGCAACTCTCTTTAGCAAGTTGACACACCACTTGAAACCAATTTTTGACACTCTTATTTGACACCACAACTTGGCACTAATTTTGACACTCACAAGGTGATATATAATAGCGACGCTTGACACACCACTTGAAACCAATTTTTGACACTCTTATTTGATACCACAACTTGGTATTGATTTTGACACTCATAAGGTGATATACAATAGTGACGCAACCAATTTTACAACGACACAACCACTAGTCACACGATGCAATCAACTTGATACTGACACAACAACGACGTGATCGAACTCAACTGCTGGTCCACTAATCATACGACATGATTGGACTTGACGACTGACCACCCGTGACGCTGCATGATTTGGATGGTATAACAGATGCAAAAATCGGTAACACAACCACCTCACGACGATAGAAGATGATGACCCACGTGAAGATGAAGGACGAACGCGATGACCATGTGAAGACAACAAGACACGAGAATATGAAGGACGAAAAAATCAAGAGAAGACAACAGGACGCGAAGGACTGCAAGACAAGGCATGATGCAAAACCACTGGACTCCACACATAGAACACAAGACGACGACACGTGGAAGCAAGCAACAATTGGCACTTAAGGTAAATTGACGACTAGTTTTGCTACGCGCGCGGGGAGAGCTCGTGTGACTAAAGTCACACCTTCAACTTGGTGCGCTCCCTTAATTAAATTGTCATGCACCCACAACACAATGGATGTGGGATTAGTCCCCACGCTAAAAAAAATAAATAAATAAAAATTAATTTTTGATAAACCTTATAATTTCACCCTACATTTATTTAAATATTGTGTTCTGATTGGCCCACGGATTTTGGACTGGGCGACAAACGTTTTCAACGTATTTTTCACTTTGAGTGGGAACACGAATTGAGCGTTTCGTCTCCAGTGATTGCATCTGATGACTAGTAGTTACCCTAGGTGATTTGGATGTGTGTCTGCCAGTTTTTTATCCCTACTATGTGAAATGGACTCCCCGTCGATGAATAGTGCACCAATGACTATTTGGGCTACTGGAAAGCCTCTCTGAATGTGCAGACGCCTGTTGTTATCCTCGACGACTGCTAAAATGAGAGCACGGGGATTTGAATTCAGAATTGTCTTGGACCCCCACCTACTTCAGGATCGCAGATATCTGATACCACTTACAAGGGTACTCCTGCAATTTCTCCCTTAATTTATTAAATCAATAAACCACTCCAACCAATATTCAAACAAACCACAGATGGAATATAAACCAAATGGAATTTAAACAAATGTTCAGCCACTTAAGGTGGGCACTCCCTCGTCGTAAATACCTTATGCAATATGCCCAGATGAAAGAATGAATACAAAAGATGATTATGAATTATAAATCAATGATAGTCTAAATAGTAAAAATGATTAACTCAAATGGAACCTAACATAGTCGGCTATATTTGGGTTGTAGCAAAAAGAATGAAAAAGCAAAGTAAAAAAAAAGGAGAGAGTCAAAAGGGTTTCGTCCCAAAAGAGGGACGAAACTCTTGTTCACCCCTCGTTGGGAAAAAAATGTTGATAAGGTTTATAACGCTCGCCAAAGGTGTTTTTGCCTGATGTATGGAACGAGAAGTGCTTCAAAACATAAAAGGTGTACGCACCAGCCTTTTCAGGCTAGCGCATTAAAATTATAATGCAAGGCAAAAATGAAATTTAAAAAAAGAAAAAGAAGGGGGACGCAAAAGCACGAGTTGTATGAAGTTTTTTGGGCATGCAAGTGAATATAAAAAAAAAAAATCAAAAAGGAAAAGCCCCAAAATCAATGAGTTTTTTAGAAAATCCATATTTTTTCTAAACTTGGGAAAAAGGAGAAGCAAGAGGAAGTTTTAAAAGGAAGAGTGTTCACCATCAATTCCATCAAACAGGAAAGACGTCTTCGGTAAGGAGCAATCCAGTTTCAAGCACGCCCCACCAGAGTGATTTTGTCCCAAAACATGATGGTTTTCGAGAGACGATCATGCACATTAATGACGCATTCCCAAAGCAGTTAATTTAAAATGTGCACCCAGATTTGCGTTGGAAGGTGATTTGGTGTTCTTGAGAAGCGAAATCTCACACTAACAAAAATAGAAGTGCTCATTGGTCCCCAGGTGGTGAGTTTATTTTTCCAAGACAATTTCAATAGCCAAGGCACGCTTTTCAAAGGTGCAACATAGCAAGAAGGGTATGCTTTTTAAAAGTGATTTTGTAGCAAATAACATTTAATTATCGTTTAGCATTTGGATAAGTGTCGATTGAGGGGAACAAGGTACGCCTTCCTCCCGAATTCACCTAAGTAATTTATTGCATTTACTCTGGTGGTTGGCTCGCATCTTATAAATAGACCTTTGCTTGCAAAAATTGCAAAACATCTTCAAAATTATAAGGTCATCAGATTTGGAAGAATGGAAAAGAAAAGCAAATAAGCTAAAGAGGCTACAGAGCCCAAGCAGTCTAGAAAGAAAACCAAAGGCAGGTCAAAGTCCAAGAAGGCCCGAAGAAATGAGAATGTGGGCTTAGACCCATACTCTAACACCATGACAGAGGTTGGAGATTGCTTGATAACAAACAAGAGCGTAGTGAAGCTTCGACAAGATGTAGAATTTACGGTAAATCAAGGAGTATCAACAAAGATCCCATTAACTGTGTCATTTTATGCACAGTTGTTTTGGTATTTGTGTACGCCCGTACACCCTTACCCGGAGCTGGTAAATTTAATTGCCAGATATTATAATCCACTTACTAGGGTCGTTCGAAAAGCTAATGGAGAGGCAATTTTTTCTATCTCTGTTGTAGAAGTGAGGGAAGCATTTGCATGTGGGTTAAAACCCCTATCCGATCTGATTTTCAAAAATTTACATATCAACGAGCAAGAGGAAAGATATATATCAACTGTGACAATGCATCAGTTCATGGAGACGCAGTTGATTAAGGAATCGCAGATGGGGCAGTTGTCGAATCTGCCAAAATTTTTATCAAAATTTAAGAGCCCTGATTTGTTCTAGATGTTGGCATGGGTTGTTGATCTTCCAACGATCTTCATCAATTCCATCAATTCCAGTTAACGGTATTCATCTAAAGGCCTACACAACTATTGTGGAAAAAAAATACTGTAATTTTTTTGTTGGGTTTTCTTTCTTTTTTTATATAAAAGACAAACAGAAAATAAAAAACACAAAAAAATTATACCTAACAGTTAGAGTGGACGGGCAAAAATTGTCATAGTCACAGCAAAACTCGGCCCCAAAAAGTGCTATGATACCATTTGTTAGGAACCTACTATTAAAATTAAACTCACTCACACAAAATATCAAAAATAAACAAAAATTCATCAAATAACATAAACTACTATGCAAAAAGTAATTGCATAATTGAAACGATCTCACAAAATAACTTAGAATCATAAGCCTCTTTGAGGGGGTAACCCCCTTCAATATTTAATAATTTGCAAAAAGATACATTCATATATGGCTTTATGTCTTTTAAATAAAAACTCCATGCAACCCTAACTCTAAGCTCAAGAGTTGGCTCACATGTAAAATGTCACTCGAGCTAGAATCTTCTACCAATCAGTTAAAATCTTGATAATAGTTACATGAAATGGCCCCACTTGTCTAGGTGCCTTGCTTGCCACATACATTACAAAGTATTACAAAATAACATTATAGATGGGGTCCCCACGTTGGAAGTGGGTCATTACATAATCAAATGAGAATTACAAAATAATGTTAGGATGGGGTCCTAATAGTATATTACTAAAGTGAATCTAACTTACAATATGGTTGGATTAAGTGTAAAGACTTGAATACCCCCCCTTGGAAAAAAATTCTAGGTCATTTGCCTAGGTGTAACAACCCTTCTTTGACATAACTCTTTATGGACAATGAACTATATTTTAGTGTGATTATGTAATGGCATAGTTTCTTTCATGTTTTCTATATGATGGAATGATTGTATTATTTTGATCACGGAATATGGTACTATCAATGTAATTATGGGTGTAGGACCATGTACCTTTTCTCTCTTTGGTGGGAACCATGGGAAAACCACCTACAATGAGAGATATTATGGGAAATGATGATGATGACTTGTTCATCGACAACTTAGGGTAACATGGATAAATACCTTTCATATAGTTGGATTTTTATTATTGCTTGCTTTTGTGTTCACCACCATTGGGCTGGGAATTTGCTTGTGCAATGAGTCTCCTTAATAAGGTGGCAATAGCATTGGACTATCTTAAAAGAGTCCACCTATTTAGGATAAAACAATGGTGTGAAACATCTTTGGATTTAAGCTTTGGTTGCTTTTATTATGCTTTGATTGGATTTGTGAAGTATTAATTAGATTATGACATTAATACTTCTAATTAAATATATTGGTCATAATACTTTGGAATTGTAAAGTAATTAGATTATGACATTAATACTTGAAAACTAAAGCTAACCTTTGAAGGTGAACAAATGAATTAATAATTTTTGAATGTAATATTTGGGTAAATGTATTCGAATTTCTCCTTTATGGCCATACTCAATCGATGCCTTCATGGAAAGGTGGCGAAGGTTTCTTATAACATCTTCTTATGTGAAATACCACTTCTTCCATGTCAAACACCTCTTTTAATTTTGAAAAGGGGATGAACACTTGAAAAAAAGGATGATGTGAGGGAGAAAGGAGGAGGCAGTGCTAGAGGGACGGCTTGGAGGAAGAGAGAAACTGGGTGAGACAACGTCAAGCGGTGATCTTTCAGAGCTTGTTTTTTAGGTGCTTTCCTACGTAAATGATGCTTTACCATGCTTTAGATTAGCACTCCTTTGATTAGTTATCTTTTAAGTTTTGGTTATCTTTGCTTGTTCCAATTTCTACTGGTTGTTGCTTGGTTTTTGTTTTCCGCCATGTCTCATTTTTTAGAGTTTAGGATTTTCTTATATCGTTCGTGGATTTTTTGTTTTGTTGGTTAGCATGTGGATAATCCCTTCTTTTGGCTTATGTTGATCTAAGTTTGTTACTTACCTAAGCATTGTTTTAGTTTCCTTCATATGGGCAAAAGCTTGCATGGAGGTGTTTTCTAATATGTAATGTTATGTTGACCTCGATAGTCACGTTTAGTGTTGAACTAATTGTTTATTTTTGCCCTATGCTTATGTTTGTTTCGTCTACGTCATCCTGTGTGTTTTGTTGTTCGATGAGTAGTGTATGTAGTCTAGTGTTTTGGAGGGACTCCTTGTTGTGTTTCCCTCTCGGGCGTAGCATAGCCTGTGGTGGTTTTTTTTGCCTATCATGTGTGCTCCAGAAGCTTTGGTGCTGGTTTTTGGGAAATGTTTTATAGTTGATGATATATTGGTGTTTTGGTTGTCTTTTAAGTTAGAGGTTTAATCTTTTGCTCTATTTAACTTGCTCTAACGTTGAAAAGATGTAAAAATTTTAGCTTACAAATAAACTATAGTAAAGGTAAATGGAGTTGTATGCAAAACCATAGATATGAATATTAGGGAAAGAACTATTCCTTTTGTTCTATAAAATTAGAATGTTTGCAAGTTCCTTATTGAGTGGAATTGTATTTCAAACTATAGTTGAGATTATTAAGGAAAGGACTTTCTCTATCTTGTTTTGCATTAATTATAATATTGATAAATTTCCTTTGTATTAATGGGATTCTCTTGTTTAGATCATTATGTTTTGAATTTAAAAGAGAATATTATTATAATGATTCTTGAGATCTTTGTGGGTTAAGGGATTCATTATAAAAGAGAAGTATGAGATTCTCTTGTTTAGATTATTATGTATTGAATTTGAAAGAGAATTTTATTATAATGAATTCTTGAGATCTTTGTGGGTTAAGGAATTCATTATAAAAGAGAAGTATGGGATTCTCTTGTTTAGATTATTGTGTATTGAATTTGAAAAAGAATTTTATTATAATGAATTCCTAAGACCTTTGTGGGTAAGGGTTCATTATAAAAGAGAAGTATGGGATTCTCTTGTATAGATTAATATGTGATGAATTTTCTTTATTGAATGAAAGGATAAATTCTATAATGGCTTCAATGTTGTGATGCATGGTTGTATGCATACTAGAAAATAAAGAAGCATGTTTTAAGTTGCATTACATTTTAGAGTTGTTATGATCCCTCTATATCTCTCATAACATTGGTTGGAAACCCTACCATGAAAGGAGTGGTAGTATAGCGACAACTTGAAGATTTTAGAAATTGAAATGTATAAGCAACTTTTTGAGGAAGAAGCATTGCTATGTAAAATAATGTTTTGATTAAGGGTTGGTTAATCCGAATTATTGTACAAAACTGGATCAATTATTGGTTATTAAAGATGCTTTGTAATTCCTTACTTTTTGAGAAATCTCTTATTTGATTAAGATAGTATGGAATGTCATCTTATATTGTTATGGAATACTTAAGTTATCTTTGATTAGAATTGTTGATAGAAAGCTTATGTTACTCAAGTTTTTATGTCAAGTATTTTGAAGAAATGCTTATAGAGGCTATGGTTAAGAGAAATTCTTGTTTATTATTTACAACATTTATAATATGATGGTTTTGGATTCTTTGATATCTTATTATGTGCTTGTAATTGTTAAGATTATATTTGGTAGAAAGGTGAAACCTTGGGGTAGATAGAATTTCCTTTTAAACCATAAAACCTAATCCTGGGAGGAGTTGCGTGAATGCAATAACCAGGTAAACATGAGTCTTAGAAGGAGTTGTGTGGATGCAATAGCTAGGAACTCATGAACCTGGAAGAAGTTGTGTGGATACAATAGTCAAGGTACTTGTGAATTATTACCACCTTAAATGTGTAGGATCAGGTGTACCCCCAACTATGAGTTGTGGGAATATTTACAGGTTAGTAGTGGTGATCCCTTGATCATATAGGATCGGATAATCATGTTATTTTTCATCAAAGTGGCAATGACCTTAGTTAGTCCACAGAGGTGTGGTAACTAAGCACCAAGGTTCTTTGCTTGATTAACCTGCCTAGGTGGACTTAGAGTATGGTTAGGGAATAAGTGTTCTCATTTAAGTGTTATGGACCTTAAAGGATAATACCTATGTCATAGTTACATGGTTTGTAGCCGATGAAGGTATGGGAAAAGTCGAGAACCACTTATTGGCATCCTTCTAAACATGTAGGTTTAGTAAGGTGAACCCCAAAAACTCACAAAAATTGGTCATTCTTGTCCATTGAGTGTTATCTACGACTTAGAACTCAAATGTGGTGAAGCCTTGTATGCTAAATTATTATAAGGGTTATGAACCTTAGTAGGTAGTCTATCCATTTTCAAACAAATTTGGGTTAGTAGTTTTGGGTTGTTACACTAGACCAATACTCCAAATAAAAATAAAATGGTTAAATGTTCTTTTAGGTTAAGTAAATATAAGGTACAATATGAGTGGGTTAAATGTGAAGACGAGTTAAGTGTAAAGACTTTTGTACTCCAAATAAAAGGGACAATATGAGTGGGTTAAGTGTAAAACTTTCGTACTTTTTTTGTTAGAGAACAAGGGATTGTACTCGGGTCCCCCACCCTTGACAAGTCACAACTCTCTCCTTTAGAGCTTGAGATTTAAAAAATAGATTCAATTCTTATCTCAATTTAGATGCTATAGCTAGATACCTCCATTTTCATAAAATGTTTGAATTCTTGATTTTTATTTTCAGGATCTTCTTCAATTTTCTATGTGAATACAAATATTCCAGAATTTAGCATCTTTCTTGAAATTTTCCTACAACAACCTTCACAATATCAAAACTCCACCTCTACTATCCTTGCTTTGCATCTTAGTAGAGTAATAGTTCTAAAACATCACACTATCATAGTTCTATTTACCAAATCTGGAAGCTAGTTTCCTTCCTAAAGCATAAGTGCAACCACAAAAATTGTAATAAATAGTTTATATGAATACACATTAATGTTATAAAACAAAGCAAATATTACCAATGAAAAAAATTAAAGTAAATCTTAATCATTATTTTATTAAGCCAGTCAACATTTTTTTATGATCTTTATCTAAAATTACTACTTCCTCTAACCATGTAAAAGAGAATTTAACTTCACGATCCTCGATTGAAACCTCTCTATTAGCTAGTCTATTTGCACATTTGTTTCCTTTCATTGATGTATGTGTAAACTTGAATTCTTCAAACTCTATATCAAGGTCTTGAATTTCCATTATTATCTTTTTCATGTTCCAAAGAGCCTTTACTTCTTCAAAATTGTATTTATTACTATGAGTGAATCACATTCCATCTCTACTCTATTCCATTTTATTTGTTTGCATATTTTTAACCCTTCTAAAGCTACCCAAGATTCAACTTCATTATTTATCTTAAATCCACTATCTATAAGCATAACGAGACAAAATCTCTCCTCTATTATTTCTAATTGCTCCTCCTACTACTGGTCCTGGATTTCCTTTAGATGCTCCATCAAATATCAATTTGACCAGATCCACATTTGGTGGTTTTCACTTTATATTTTTTGCCTTCTTTTTTCTTATCATGTACCCAACATCATTATTCCATTTGATGACATGACTCCATCTATAATGCTCTTTGCTTCCAAATTAGGAATTGGGTGAGTTGATAGGGTTGGTTTAGACTCCTCTATGGCTAAAAAAATATTACTTTTTATTACCTCTAATTTGCTTTCCTTTCCTTTAAATATTATTCTATTTCTTTCTAGTCAAACAATCCAAATTATTGTATCTTCTTATACATCCCAGATTGTCTATAAAACCTCACTTTTAAAAGTGCTTTGCCATGAATTTACCAAATATATTAAGAATCTATTGCCATAGATTCCAGACTATCAAGCAGTGTCCCAAGAGATGGTCTATACTCTCCTCCTACCTTTTACAAAGAACACATTGTGAAGGGCCATAAAAACGCCTTTTCATAAGGTTATCCCAAGATAAAATTCTTCTATGACATACTAGCCAAACAAACATTTTAATTTTAGGAATGCTCATGTTGTCCCAAATATCTCTCCATATTCTTGTGATATTTTTTTTTGTTGGTGCTTTACATTATATCCATTTGTTGTTGTGTATTCTCCTAAGCTATTCAACTCACAAATTAGCTTATCCTTAGCTCTCCTTGGAATAATCATTGTTGTTATCTTTCTGCTCAACTACCTCCTAGCATCAATGTCTTGTATACTTGTAAAACATCTTCTTTCCATTTGTATATTCCTTCCTGATCCTTGTACATAATGTTTGAAACCTTGTCACCACATTTATCTTCAAATAATCTCATCCATGGTTTCAAAATTGGATCTAGATTTAGTGGTATTTTATCACACAAAGTATCCATCCAAATAGAATTTTTTCTCCAGTTACCACCATCGATCTTAAACCTATAATCACTAGATCAATAATTTTGTTTAATTGTTCCATAGAGAAAAACCATTTGAAATAGAGAATGTAGTAAATATTAGGCTTGGGTCATTGGGCTCAACATACTTAGAATAATTCTTGTCCATTGTATTTTATTCTCTTTGTACATTCTCCAAATTACTTCTCCCCTAAGAGCTAAGTTTGCATCCATAAGAACTCTTAAACTAAGATCTCTCCTAGTTTTATCACCACACACCTTGCTCTATATCACCAAAGGAAAAATCCTTTTATCATGTAAACCTGACCACAAAAAGGACCACCTAATATATATTAATTTTTTTTTTCAATTGATTTTGGCATAGTATACAAGGACATATAATAAGTCGAAATGGCTTGTAAATTGATTTAATTAGTTGCACTCGTCCTACTAACAATAACCATTTACTTTTAATTGGTACCAATAACGAAAGAGAAAAACTGAAATCGGAGCTCTGGCGATTTGGCAGGAAAATTTCTGAGCAGGCGTCGGGCGTTGCTCTTGGGGTTCTGGTCTGAAGGATTTACCAGGGACCTTGGGGGGTTGACGTTGTGCTACTCTAAAGGTTCGACCGCTGCCCCGGGAGGGCCCAATGGGGTCTCCTCCAGTTCCTCTCGCTGGGAGAAAGAGCTCATTTGCTGAGATATTAAAAGAAACTCCTTCGTCTTCCACTGATGAAGCTCAACGGAATGCCTATCAAACGCTTTTCAAGAATGTCGGCAAGGGTTCAACTGCGCACCGTGTTAATGGATGCCTCCCGCAATCCGCTTCCAGGCCTAAGATTGTTATCGAACCAAAGCTGGTCGAAGACACAATCGTCTACCATGCTAATCATGATCTAATTTGCAAATTCATGGGTATCCGACCTACTTTGAATTTTTTGCATACCTGGATTAGACAGAACTGGGAGCCACTCGGTGAGTACTCCTTATGGCCTATAAGCAATGGGTATTTCATTATTAGTTTCTCTTCTTTAGCAGATAGAAACAGAGCATTTGAATCAGAGAAGAGGAACCATGGCCCAGCAGGGTTATTTGTTCAACCTTGGAGAGTGGGTTTCGATCCTCGCATTGAACCCACGGCTGTCCCGGTTTGGATCCGGCTGTACGCTCTCCCGATGGAGTTTTGGGGTGAGCAGGTTCTGGAGATGATTGGTAACTCACTAGGTAGATTTCTAGGAGTCTCCAAAGATACCATAGAGGGAAATACAGCTGTCTTTGCTAGAATCTATGTAGAAATGGATATTAGCCAGCCTCTACCAGCCGAGGTGGAACTTGAGTTGGCAGGACTTTCCTGGATCCAGCAGTTAGATTATGAGGCCCTACCTTTTAGATGCAGAGTCTGCCACAAGCATGGCCATTTGGCAAGGTTCTGTCCAAATATGTCGAGCACAAAAGCGGAAGCTCCGCTTGGAATGCCAAATCGCCCTAGAGAGGGTAAGTTTACTCCTGTCAAAGAACCACCCCATACCCCTCAGGGTTCTGATGTCCAGAAAGATGGCTTTGAGCAGCCGAAGCGAAGGAGAAACAAAAAGAAAAATGGCAAGGAGCAGGCTCAACTCAAACCAACCAACCGATATGAAATCTTTAAGTCCCTAGTGGATCAAGAGGACCAAGTCATGGAAGGAGTGGATGGGAATGTGGAGGAAAATAACATCCACTCTCAGGCTTCTCCTTCATTTACTCCTGTCTTAGAGCAGGTGATTGAACCCTCTGAGATATTGCAACCAGAGAACCCAGGGGCATTGGTAGTCCACTCCCCAGCACAGCCAGTTATTAAGGATGTCAACATGGGTAGTGCAGAAAAGAACAGAGAAAGACCAGCTCTAGGGATTACTCAGGTGGAGAAGAGGTCTAAAAATAGTAATTCACATGGAGCGGGCAGAAAATCCAATAAGGATCTTCTAGCAGTGCAAGGAGACAAGTTGATCAATGGAGGATCGGTGAGGACAATTGATTCTTATTGCTCCCAAGGTTTTCAATGATTATTCAATCCTGGAATGTCAGGGGTTTAAACAGTAGAACCCATCAATCTGATGTTCAAGGACTTCTAGGAAAGTGTAAAACAGACTTCTTGCTAATCCAGGAGACAAAAATGTCTTTAGACCTTATGTGTAAAACAGTTAATAGACTATGGAAGGGTGCCGGTTATATGGATGTGGCTGCTCAAGGTGCCTCAGGGGGAATTGTCACTTTTTGGAATCCTCTGGAATGGACTGCTTTAGAACATATGGCCTGGAGGGGTGTTCTCACATCTCACTTTAGGAATAATGTTACAGCTGAACATGTTTTAATTACAAATTTTTATGGGGCTCAAAGCATTGATAGCCATAGGCTCCAATGGAAAGTTGTACATAACATGAGGTCCTCAAGACAAGCTTTTGACTGGATCATTGCTGGGGATTTTAATGCTAAATTATCTGTTCGGGATCAGGAAGGTGGAACCCCAGTTTTGGACCCAGGGGACCGGCTTTTGATTGCCCAGGTCCAGGCCTTTAACCTAGTGGATATCCAAGGCCCTGGAACTTTTTTTACTTGGACTAACAAGAGGAGAGAGCCTCACAGTAGGAAGGTAAAGTTAGACCATTTTCTGGTCTCAGAGGAGGCATTTGTTAAGTGGAATGTTAAATTCCAGATTTTGGAAGGCCCAGTTTCTGATCATTCTCCCATTCTGATGGAGGGAGGGACTATGACAGGGCATCACCACAAACCGTTTAGATTTGAGAATTTTTGGCTACAAAAGGAGGATCTTCGAGAGAAAATTCCGCAATGGTGGGAAGATGGCCGTCTACCTTTTGGGACAGCAATGTTTAAATTCCACAAACAACTTCATTTTGTCAAAGTTAAATTGAAACAGTGGAGGCAAGCTAATAAGTCTGATTTCCAGCTTCAAAGAGCTCCCTTGGTGGCTCGCTGGGAGGAGGTGCAAAAACACTTCAGGGAAGGAACAATTACTGAACAGCTTAAAATCGAGGATGATGCCTTGCGCAAAGCAGTGGAGGACATTGATAACCAAGAGGAAACCTATTGGAAACAGAGAGCTAGAAACTCTTGGCTACTGGAAGGAGATAGAAATACGAAATTCTTCCATCGATCAGCCTGTGCTAGAAGACAGATGAATAACATGACCGTCCTTCAAGATGAGAATGGACACTCCTATGATACTCTTCCTGGTATGCACTCCCACTCAGTGGATTATTTCTCTAAACTTTTTATGGAAAATAGGGAGCAAGATGTGGAGGCTCAAAATGAAGTTCTTGATGTTATTCCCTCTATTATCTCTCAAGAAGAAAATCAGGCCCTTCTTAGACCCATTGATAGAGAGGAACTGAAGAATGTGGTCTTTGGAATGAGCACAGGCAAATCTCCAGGTCCAGATGGTTTTCCTATTGAGTTTTTTCAGGCCTTTTGGGATACCTTGGAGGAAGATGTTTTGGCTGTTACAGAGGAATCCAGAACTAATAAAAGAATGCTTAAGGCAATAAATCATACCTTCATCACTTTAATTCCTAAGGGTGAGGAAGGGGTTCATATCTCTGACTTCAGACCTATTGCTTTATGCAATGTGATTTATAAAATTATCACAAAGATAATGGCTGAACGGCTTAAACCTCTCCTTCATAACATCATTTCCTCAGAGCAAGGGGGATTTGTAGAAGGTAGACAGATCTTGGATGGGGTGGTTCTCGCCCAGGAGGCTATCCATACAATGCAAAAATTTGGTAATAAAGGAATGTTCATCAAACTGGATATGTCCAAGGCTTATGATAGGGTGGAGTGGGGCTTTCTATCTAAGATGTTGATTGCCTTTGGTTTCTCCCAGGACTGGATAGACTGGGTTATGAGTTGTGTTTCTACACCTTCTTACTCTGTTCTAATTAAGGGGCTTCCCTCGCCTCCTTTTGGAGCCTCTCGTGGTCTCCGTCAAGGAGACCCTTGCTCTCCCTATCTATTCCTTATCTTGGCTGAAGGATTAGGTAGACTTTTCTTGAGGAGAAGACTTCAGGGTCTGATAACTGGTATCAAGGTTGGTGAAGAAATTCTGACTCATTTACAGTTTGTGGATGATACTGGCCTGGTTGGAGTGGCCAGTCTCAGGGAAGCCAGAGGAATCAGAGATTCTCTTAATGTTTACCTTAGGGCCTCCAATCAAGTTATCAATGACAAAAAATCCAAAGTGGTCTTCTTCAACCTTGACCAAAGGCTACAGGACAGAGTTATTGAGATCTTGGGTTTCACTAGAACCTCTCTTCCTGTAGTTTACTTGGGGGTTCCTCTGCATTTCAAGAAACTAAAAAAAGACATCTGGAAGGATATTTTGGACAACATTAAAGACAGAATGAACCATTGGTCTCATAAATGGTTAAGCTATGGGGGCCGAGTTACTTTCTTACAGTCAGTCATTCAGGCTATGCCAATCTATAAATTCTCTATTCTGGCTGCCCCACATTCTATTTGGAAAGAGCTGGACAAAATGGCTAGACGATTCTTATGGGAAGGTGCAAAAGGTGAAAGGAAATGGGCCTTGGTCAGCTGGGATAAAGTTACACAGCCCAAGGAAAAAGGTGGGCTGGGACTAAGAAGCTCCAAGCTTAATAACAGAGCTTTGGCAGGAAAATTGTATTGGAGGTGGATTTCCCAGCCTACATCCTTATTCAGTAGAATTTTAACCAGTAAATATTTGGGCCATGTTCACCCCAATGATGTGAGTCGTTTCCCTCTTGAGGGTAATGGTTCCTTAGTGTGGCAGGCTCTTAAGCTGGGATCTCAAGTTATTAAAGAACAATTGTTTTGGAAAGTGGGAAGAGGGGAGAAGGCTCGTTTTTGGACTGATTCATGGGACCAGTACCCACCCATTATTGTTGAATATCCCGAATTGCAACCAATTAAAATAGCCATAGAATCCAAGGGCTGGATCAACATTGAGCATTATTTTAACACTAGCCAATTGGGTGAGTACAAATTCAAGAAGTTTAAGCGGTTGGAGGAGTGGCCAATCACTATCTCTCCGGAGCTGGCATCCATTCTGACCAACATATTGACAGCCAGGTTTCTCACGGGGAGAGATGAGGAAGATGAGCTAGCATGGGGCTATGGGAACCTTGGGGTTTATACGATGAAAGCTGGTTACGATCAGATTCTCCCTGACCCTCCTCCGCATTTCTTTTCGGTTCAAGATTGGAGGAAGATTTGGCATCCCAAGGGCTGGCCGAAAGTGAATTTCTTCGCCTGGCAGTTTATGCACAATGGCATCCTCACCTATGACAATCTCAGAAACAGAGGAATCATCGGTCCGTCTCAGTGTGTTTTATGCCATATGAATGAGGAGACTGCCGATCATCTGATGTTTGAGTGCCCTTTCACGTTTCAGATTTGGAAGCGTTGGTTCTCCCATTTTAAACTCCAGTCTAATGATGCTCTGACTCGAAACAATATTTGGGAAAGATGGAAGAGAGGCAGATTTAAATCTAAAGCTCTTCGACTCGGTTGGGAACTTGGCTTATTCTTCATCTGGTGGCAGGTGTGGCTAGAGAGAAATGCTCGTATTTTTAGGGAAACCTTCTCTTCGCTAGATGGAATTTGGCAGGTTATCTGGAGCAAAGTCACGAAAACAGTTGCTATTTATGCTAAAGAGGAAAATCCGATTGATCCCGGGCCACAGGAAGAGGGAGCTGTTGAACAAGTGAGAAAGGAAACAGTCAGCTGGAAACCTCCTCCAGAAGGTTGGGTTAAAATCAATACTGATGGAGCTGCAAAAGGCAATCCGAGCTGTGCTGGAATTGGTGTTGTGTGCCGAGATCATGCTGGATCTGTGCTATACTGGGAATTGCAAGGTCTGGGAAGAGCCACCAACAATGAAGCAGAAGCCTATGCTATCAAAATTGCCTCCATCTGGGCTGTAAATCAGGGACACAGGAAGATAATCCTTGAGTCAGATTCTCAAATTTTGGTTGGTGCTCTAGACTGCATGAGGAACTTTGCCTCGAAAGCTTGGAGGTTACAGATTTTAGTCTCTCAAATCAAGGACCTTTGGAGGGAATTAGATGATGTGATCCCCGTCTATGTGAATAGAGATCTGAATTCGACGGCAGATTTTCTTGCTAAGATGGGTGCGGAGAAAGAGGTTGGGGTACAGCTGCACAGTGACATGCCTGTGGTGGATGCTGGGATTAGGCAGGGACTTGAACAATTTTTGAGTCAATGAGCAAAATTTTTGCTAAGGGTAATTTTTGTCGCGATATCGCGACCTGTTGGGCTGTCGCGGCCCTTGGTGGGAAACTGTCGCGATATCGCGACAGGTTGCACCGTCGAGGCCCTTGGAGGGAACCTGTCGCGATATCGTGACATGTCGCGCTGTCGCGGCCCTTGGCGAGAACCTGTCGCGATATCGCGACATGTCGCGCTGTCGCAGCTGTCGGATGGAAGTTGTCGCGATTTCGTGACCTTTTGCGCCGACGTGGCCTTTGCCAGGAAGCTGCAGCGATTTCACGACGCTTTTGGTGCAGGGGCGCTAAGGAGGAAAACCGTCGCGATATCGCGATAGTTTTGGTGAATCAAAGACAAGGGGAAAAATCGTCGCGATTTCGCGACAGTTTTGAAGACTGGAAGCCAGAAGGAAGAACGGTCGCGATTTCGCGACATTTTTGGAGGACTGGCGACTTTGGGAAAAGACGTCACGATTTCGCGACCCTTTTGGAGCTTGTGTGTCAAGAGGAGAAGTCGTCGCGATTTCGCGACACTTTTGGCGTTTCGGTGCTAAGGCGTAAAGTGGTCGCGATTTCGTGACAGTTCTGGAGAATTGGCACAAACAGGAAAAACCGTCGCGATTTCGTGACCCTTTTGAAGAATGGGCACCAAAGGGACAACTTGCTGCGATTTCGCGACATTTTTGAGGTCTGGGCCCCGAGGAGAAAACACGTCGCGATATCGCGACACTTTTGGCGAACTGGAGCTACCTGGAAAACTTGTCGCGATTTCGTGACACTTTTGATGAATGGTCGCCAAATGGATAACCCGTCGCGATTTCGCGACACTTGTGAGGTTTTGCTGTCGAAGGGAATTCTTGTCGCGATTTCGCGACACTTTTGGCGTAGAGGTGGCAAGAGAAAAACTCGTCGCGATTTCGCGACAGTTTTGAAGATTGGTTGCCAAGTGGAGAACTCGTCGCGATTTCGCGACAATTTTGGGGCTCAAGTGCTGTTGGCTTTGGCTGTCGTGATTTCGTGACATGTCGCGATTTCGTGACATGTCACGATTTCGCGACCGGTTGCTCGGGCGCGGCCTCGACTGGTTTGCGACATGTCGCGTTTTCGCGCCTTGTTGTCTTTTCGTGCTCTGAGGTGGAAAGTGCGGTCCTTTTGCACTTTGTGCTTGTTTTCTTGCTTCTTGGTTCTTGGTTGGGATGCCTTTTCTCCCTTTTGTACCTGCTCTTTGTATTAATACAAGTTTTTCAATTTTTTCAAAAAAAAAAAAAAAACAATAACCATTTACTTTTCCATGTTGGTAGTTTATTATGAACTTTACTTATAATTCGATTCCATAATTCTATCCTCTTTCTCCCCTAAAATAAGGGCATCCCTAGATAAGTTATTGGTAAATTTACCTCTTCCATTTGAAGTAACTTGTATATCCCTACTATAATTATAGTTGGGATGTTTAGGAAGTAAATTTTGGATTTTGTCCTATTAACTTTTTGCCCTAATGCTCTTTTGTAGCTCTGGTCTCGTTTATCATTGCACTCCCAAAAGGGTTGTATCATCTACAAATTGTTGGTGGGCGATGTTGTCGATGTTATTACTAGCCTTAATACCACTTATCAGCCCATATTTATTAGCCTTCTTCAAGTTCCTACCCAAAAACTCATCCATAATAATGAAAAAATATGGTGATAGAGGACCACCTTGTTTAAGACCTCTCTTGGCTTTAAAAGATTTTGTTACTAACCCATTGACCAACATTGAATATGAAATTGTAGAGACATGAGCTTTAATCCATCTGACCAATTTCTTATCAAATCTAAACTTTTATAATACTGCAAAAAGAAAATCCCATTAACCCTATCATAGGATTTACTCATATCAAGTTTTAAGATCATTTCTCTCTTTTCTTGAAGTTGTTGAATGCATAACTTAATGAGCTACAATGATCCTGTCCAGAATATGTCTCCCTTTCACAAATCCTCCTCGCTCTTCTAAAATAATTTTGTCTAATACGTGTCTTAATCATTTTTTCCCTCACTTTGGAGATAATCTTATATGCCATATAACATAGGCTTATGGACCTAAATGAATCAAACAATTTTGCATCCTTATTTTTTGGAATTAGGGTAAGATATGTTGCATTTAATTTATAAGGAATGTATTGTTTTACCCTAGACTATTCCACTGCCACCAATAAAGAATCCTTCACTATATCCTAATTATGTTGATAGAATGTTGCATAGACTATCGAGACCTAGGGATTTATCCTTATTAAAAGAGAAAAGAGCTAAATAAACTATTTCCAGATTAAATAGGCTCCATTAGTTTCCTATTGTCTTTGTACGTTATAATTGAAGGTACTTCTTGCTCCATTAGTTTCATTAAGAACTTCAAACTCCTCTAATCCTAGAATATTATGGTGAAAAAACCTTACATCCTTTCTAATTTCTCTTTGGTCTTCAATCCAAACCCCTTATGCTAATTTAATTCTACTAATTTTGGATACAAATTTCTATACTATTGCCATCTTATGAAAAAAATTGTATTTTATCTCCTTCTTTTAACCAAGTTTGTCTCGATTTTAATCTCTAAAATTTTTGTTCCTTACTCAAAATATTATGTTATTCACTAAGCAACTCTTTTTCTTTGAGTTTGAATTATTATGATCACTTTTTTAGAATTTTTATAGTTTATCTTTTAGTTCTTCTTTCTTGTTAAAAATATTTCCAAAAGTGTTATTGTTCCATTCTTTTAATCCATATATCATTGATTTAATTTGATTAAGAAGTGTATACAACCTAACATTTATTGACGAATTCCATGTTTATGTTATCATATCAACAAATTAAGGATGGGCTTCCCAAATATACTTATATCTAAAAAAACCAGCATAGCTAGTAGGGTTCAAACTATCTACGAAGGCTCCCAGGACTTCCACCGTCTCTGTACATGGTAACCCGACGTGAGATGGGGACCGCCGGACGCACAAGGATTGCACCGTCGTCATCAATTTGGTGCACCACTCAGAGGAATCGGATCTGGGCTACTGTCTGTGCATGGGCAAGCCCGTGAGATTGGAACCTAGGTCTCCTCTCGGTAAGCTCCCCAACTTACCAATCCACCTAGACCCACGGACAAAAAAAAATATATGATTTTTTTTTAAATTCACTTACCACCATTTTAACTCTTATTGATGTGTGATCTAAACCAATCCTTGTCAAGGTATTAATTTTAGCACAAGTCCCTTCATCTAGCCAATGATTTGAGAGTATGCATATGTCTATCTTTTTTGCTATTAGATTATGACCTTATATATTGTTGGTCCATGTATAGTTGTCTTCTTCAAACTCAACCTCCTATAGATTATTATTATGAATAAAAGCTAAGAAATCTCTCATACTTTGTGGCATTGAAATCTCTTATGATCATGAATTTGGTTTCTTGGTATTTACTTCTCATAAAGGCTTCAATCCCACTCCATAATTCTAATCTTCTTGATTGAGTTGTAGGTCCATAAACATTGATAAGGATGAAACAAATGTCTGTAAAGTAATATGTGACTAAAGAGGCTATCCAATGCCTAGTTTTATGAATGGTTACACAAGAGGTTCTAATAGGATTCCAACATGTTAGAATTCCCCTTTTCGCTCCTTTAGAATCCACAAAATCCCATTCACATCTTGACCATACTGCTTTCATAGTTTTGAAAACTTATTCCTTTGTCATTTTAGTTTCCTAGATACAAAGAATAAAGACTTTCGTACTTCAAATAAAAGGGATAGGTATTTTTTTAGATCAAAAGCCTACCATCATACTCCAAATAAAAATAAAAGAATAAAGTATATTTTTAGGTTATAGACCTAACCTAATACTCTAGGTTTAGAGTATGAGACCCCTAGAGGGACTTATAAACCTTACCATGAATAAAAGGGTAAAATATTTTTGAGGTCATAGGCCTATCCTAGTACTTCAAATAAAAGTAAATAGTGAAGTATTTTGTTAGGTA
This sequence comes from Wollemia nobilis, assembly GCA_028583015.1. Lineage (NCBI taxonomy): Eukaryota > Viridiplantae > Streptophyta > Pinopsida > Araucariales > Araucariaceae > Wollemia > Wollemia nobilis. The sequence goes on along the minus strand of JAQPPZ010016944.1, from coordinate 5,021,618 downwards.
GCATGCCTAATCCAATACACCAAGTTTAGAGTAGGAGAACCCCCTTGAAGAGATATATTAATCATACCTTGACTCAAACAAGTGACCAAACCCAATATTCAATCATACTTACCAACTTCTAGTTTAAAAATAAGTAATATTTTTCTTTTAAATAAGGTGTGGCTTCTATTGGGGCCACTCTCATTAAAATGCCAAAATATTACATTACTCTCAACACATTGCTATTAATCTAATTAAACCATATCCAACCTGTATTTTTATAAAGAGTATTCTTCATTTGCCTTTCTATCAAAAACATTCACCATCTTCCTCGTATTGCTAACTTTTATGCAATCGACTCCTTGATATTTTTCTGATCAAGAGATAAAACCTCACTCATCTAGTTGCCTTTAAATAATTGAATTAAGATAAAATCAGCACTCTAAATGGCTAAAATAGCTACTACCAAATTTTCATATTTTATAAATATATTAGCTATAACAACTTGTCAATTCCCTAATGCCTCTTTTTTAGGGGTCTCATTCATGTCCCTAATATTCCAAAACATCATTTTTGTCATCACTTTTTGTTTTTATTTGCAGGCTTAGCCCCACTTTTGGTTAATACTTGTGATATTTGCTTTTGTTTTCTCATATCAATATCCCTTTGAGTTTTTTTTCTCTCTTTTTTCTAATTGGTTATATGGGATTGAAATATGCCCTACCTATATTACATCATCACCATATATTGATATTACAACAACTTGGATATGATCCATGTATTGTTTGGAATATTCGAACTTGGCTCTCCTCCTTGAATGTTGAGGAATCTAATTGGTTGAGCTAATGTCATTTGATATTTTTTCTTTGTTTTTGTTTCTTAGGTCTTCCTCTTTATTTTCATTCACATCAATAATTTCATCTTCAACAATTTCTTTGATATTTCATATTTTTTATAGTGAGAATTGTTGTTTATAGGTTTTTTTTTCTCTAAAGGTTTTGAAGTGCAATGAATGAATTCAAAAACACTTTCTTCTTTATGTTGTTCTAGAAACCCTAGAGTGCAAGGACACTTCATAGCAATTACCTTCTCATGTTGCTCTAAAATCCTTGAAATGCTATGGATATCCTCCATCCTCATTTATTTATTATGCTCTTCTTAAAACCTTACGATACAAGGGATAATCTCTACACTTCTTTCATTTCTATTGCTAGAAGAGGATTTTATACTACTCGAGGAAAAATAAGATAATTTACTTGGAATAAACTTGACCTCTTCAACTTTATTTGCTTTAAAATTTTCATATACATATTCCTTTATTCCCTTAATTCCTTTTGAATTTGAACTTGTACATTGTAATTTCTCATATCTTGTATCTTTTTTTTTTATTCTTCTAACAATTAACCTGAGTGAACTATGGTGGATTTTGTCATTTGATGTTGTAAAAATGATTTCTTTACCTTTTTTTTAGTGAAACATCCTTGCTTTATCTAATTTAGCTTCTACTGTAATATGATTTCCTTGCTTTATCTTGAATTTTATTTTATGACCAAAAATTTATCTCTTTCTTCATTGTTTTCACTTTGCACTCTTTGCATGTGTCCAATCTCATAACAATTGCAACACAAGAATGCAATTTTTCATAATCCACTTTATCCCATTCTCTTGATTCAAATTTGACCTTAATAGATTGTGGAAAAGGTTTTGAAACATCCATAACAACACATCTTCGAGTATATGTAGCAAGCTTTCCCTCCTTAGTAGTTGGTCCCTTCTTTATATTAGGGTATTTCCAATATTCCTCAAAATGTCTGAAAAGCCTTACCCACAAAAAATTTAATAGTTATTGTCTCAGTAGAAAAAATTTTACTCCATGGTATTAAATAAATGGCATCTCTCTCCCTAAACCACGGGTCACCACTCATTATTTTATCCCTTATTTCCAAATGAAAAATATTGAGGAAATTTTTTTTAAGAAGAAAAGACATGGAATAATTTGAACATAATCCCCATTTTCTCGTGATTCAATTTTGAATATCTAAAAACCCTAACCAATGTCTTGATGATGACAATGCTTAGACGATTCTTATTTATCCAATACTTGTTTAAATACAAATTGTGTTGCTATATATAGAGCAACCATACCAACATTGTGATTTCCATAGTTGGCAAAATCACAACATACCAACAATCCTCACATGGTTCCTATGTGAGTGGTTCTAACCACTAAACTACTTTTGATCATATGTAATAAATTCCAACACCCCATCTCTTATTACATCATCAGTCAAACACGGGTAGGGATGCTAACAATAGTACATATGATGAACTAGAACACACTCAATAGGTCATCAAGTACACGCAGATTATGATTAGGAACACACTTAACTATTCATAATAAGCAATAGTGGTAATGGTCTCACTATGTGTTTTTAGTGGGAAGGACCTCACCAAGGATAGGGACACACTCAACTATCCATGGTTCTTCAACACAACTGGATAGGGATATACACTATCCAATATAAAAGTTGTAAATTAGAAAATGTACTACTACTCACAATAATTATGACTAGGGACACACACAACCAATCACAAACAATCAGTCAGATTGGGCCTTATCAATTTACATCATCTTGTGAATGGGGAAAAACTCAACTAGTCACCTTGAATATGACATGGGCATCACATGATTATGATTGGGTTATACACAACCAATCATAGATAAGTATGGCATAGACCTTCGCTTATCCATATGACCAACAAGGTAGTTGGTACTACTCTTGCCAATTCATCATTGTCAATCTTTGATCTCCCAGTGCTTACCGAATATTATCTTCAAAAATTTTGAGTACATTGAACGTTGGGAAAGACTACTATTTCCTCCCCCTCAATGCGAACTCCTCACTTGTATAATTAGGTACCATTGATCATGCACTCCAAGTATATAATATGTTCCAGATTCTTCTTTTTGATTTCATGCACAAAAGCTAGAGGAATACACCATGGCAACATAGACATTAAAAACCTCCCACATTGTAATCTTGTGGATAATGCTAAGAAATTTCAACATAATGATTGAGCTCACTATTATGTTAACACCAATGTAAAGACTACTTGCCTTAGCATGGAGCCTCATAGGGAAAATCTTGGAAGTCAACTTTTGTCCGTGTAAATGTAAAATATCTGTAACCACCATGTTCAAAATTTCTCTAGCATGTGAGACAATGATAAATGTTTTTGGCCATTTCACAAGATATGTTTCCAGCCATAATATTGCATGAAGATCAAGGTGATTAGCTAGTTCATCAAGCAAAAATAAATTAGGCTCTATAAAAAAGACATGCACAAGTGCTATCCTCATACATCGCTTGCTAGAAAAAAAAATGTGTTGGCATCTCTTGGATAAAATTGAGTCCAACAAAAATAGATGCTACATAAGCTTCAATGGAGTAGGCTTCAATATATTGAAGTCTTTTATATATCTATGCAAGGCTTCATTGACCCCATTTGCTTTTACAATATTCTTTTTGGCTGAAGCATCCTTGCCAGCTTCTCTCTAACATTCTTCCTTCCTTTCTCTTTATTCAAGTTTAGCATGATCACATTTAGACATGAAAGGAGCCTTCTTCTCCTCATCATTGTTGGATAAGCCATACTTTGCACCAATTTTGCTTAAAAATTTGTACGACTTGTACGTGAACGAACTTTCAACCAGTTTAAATCTTATGCAACAAAACACCACACTCATCAAGTTGATGAGCAATGACCTCTTCTACTTGAACAACTAGATTTCTTGCTTCTCCATCATAAATTTTGTATTGCTTGCTCTACACACTCGTTGTTGCGACACACCCATTCACTCAAAATGAACTCCTTTGTGCTTCCCTCTTCCTCTTCCATCATTGTATTGCTAGGCCTTAAGCTAATGATAATCTCAAATATAAGTGCTCAAAAGTTGTATACATCACCTTTTCGTATGGCTAAAGATAAAATATTCCTCCACTATTTAAGAACATCAAACATCAATTTGTTGGTCAAATTATACTCATCTCCAAAAATGTTAATGCAACCATTGTCATCGCTAATGAGCATTGCTAATTCGAATCCACTAATGCGTAGCTCATGTTTTTTGTTTAGGAAAATAATTTTAAAGCTATGTTGTGGTGGATGACACGAGGGTTGTAGCTATCATGTAGCCATGCCAATCCTCTACTCATTTTAATGTAAATACTGAGTTTCATGGGCCAATCCAATGTAGGGTCTCTATAGAGTTGTTGGAGATTGTCTTCCAATGCCGTGACTTCTTTAGTTTTCTTTCAACAATGCTTAGGAACATGGTGTACCCCTCATTGAGCACGATGTTGTTGTAGAGGTCTTTTATGATGTCCATGTCACACCTCATAACAAAGGTGTATTTCATCTCATGGATGTTAGGGGTCTCTGTTTCCATAAGAGACGATTGGAACAACACCTCCATGCATTGGAACTGATTTGGGCCCATCGTGATGACCTATCCATTGGGGAGCTTGTATGTCTTCTCCAACGACGTGGGATTTATTTTGCTGATGTCCTTCTCTTAGTCAAAGTTAAGGGTTATGTAGCCCAACTTCTTGACGTTGTGTATGATCTTTTGCTTGGTGCCAATAATGAAGATATACCCCCTTTCTATTAAGATCGTCATGAGAGTGTTTGTTAAGTCATAGCCTGCCAAATCCAACTAATGGATGCATGGGGAAGAACGTAGCCTTTGTAGATGGGTACAATGAAACAAGGTAGGAGGATGTTGTCACCATCCCTTCAATAAATCATCTTGCTCCAATACCATTGTTGATGACAATGCTTAAATGATTCTCATTAATTAAATATTTGTTTAAATAAAAATTACATTGTTCTATATAAAACAACTATACTAACAATGTGATTTCAATAAGTAGTGGAAATCACAACCAACAATCCTCACATAGTTTTTACATGAATGGTTCTAACTACTCAACTACTTTTAATCATATGTCATAAATTTCAACATGTCCATAAAATATATATTACCCTTTTAGTTTTAAGAACCATTATACTATGTTAGATCATCTCATCTTTTGACTTGTAATATATTTGCTTTTCTTCTTATCTCAAACTTGGATATCTATACTTTTCACTAAAGCTTCTTAACTTCTAGTTAGAACTTTCAAATATGGTTTTAACATAGAGTCACTCCTAACTTACACTCACTCTCTTAAAAATAATTAAAATTAATTACCAAACTTCAATATAATAATCAAAATATCAGACTTAATTATTGATAGGGTCGTGCACGGTAAAATCTCATTTCCTTTCTTTACCGGGGTTTTCTACTTTATTCCCACCAAAAAGATATTTAACATTTGTATCCTTGCCAAATAAATTTATAATTTTATGTAAGAGACTCGTGGAAGCTTTTGATTGGCTCTTTCTTTGTTTATTTTTAGTTTTATATTTTGGGGGTGACAAAGAAACAAATTCCACACGTCGTCCAACTTTGTACCCAAACCCTAGAAAACCACTATAGCTTAAAAGACCTCTGTACCGCTGGTTGTTAAATTTTGGTAAAGTTGTTATTGAATAATCGTTTATAGGGTTTGGAGAGGGGCTCTATCGTCGGCCGTAGCACTCGCCTGACTTTCTCTCGACTCAAGTTCTCTGAGATCAGAACAATGGCGGAGGTTCGAAACTTCTTTTTGCCGTATTACTTACATTTTGCGTTTCATATGCAAATTTATGGTAAAAATTTGTTTTATTTTCGCTTATTAATATCAGTGTATCCGTGTTTTTGCTTGCGCCCATTTTGCGTTTCATATGCAAACATAGGTCAAAATTTGTTCTAATTTCGCTTATTAATATAAGAGCCTTTGTGTTTTTGGCTTCGATTTTCTCTACTTGAAGTGAAGCTCAACATTTAGTGGATTTATTACGACGTATTTGATTCATGTCTTGTGCAAAGGCGGGCTTTTCTATTTGGCTGTTGCATCTTCTTTCCTTTTTCTAGTTCTAATTTCAAACATTAAAAAACTCTTGCCAAGCGAGCGTGATTATTTTCAATCTTTACACTATTAATCTTCTGACTTCTTTTAAATTCTATTTTCATTTGTAAATTAGTATTATTATTATTTTTAAATATCTTGATAGTGTAGAAGTAAATCTTCAGGAAGTTTAGAAGTCCGAGAATTACCACTATTTTTCACCAATTTTCCTGAAATCATATTGATTATTTCTAATGGTCATTGAGCTGGAATAGTAGGTCTATTGAGTAAATTCTTCACTATGTGTTTTTACTTAGCTTTTAGATACTATTCTTTAGCTTTTTGTAATCTATTACTTACTACTCTTTAGGTCAGGACTTGCTAACTAGCTAATTGTGAGCCAAGAAGAAATAATTTGCTCAATTTCTCATGGGCGGAAGAAAATGCATTTTGAATCATTGGGATCAATGTTTAAATAAAGTTTATATTTAACGTTTTTGTTTTGAGTTAATGCCTTCCGTACCCTCTTTTCCTAATACTATTCCAAAAGTCGGAATTTTGCAGACGAAAGGCAACAGAAATGGGGATGGGGCTGGTCAACAGACAGGTATGCAATTCAAGTTTCCTTTGCTCTATAATGAGGGAGGTTCAAAACTTATTTATCATTATCGTGATATACATTCTGGCATTTTTTTTAACAAACAGCATGGTCTCCTAACATATTGCTACTGTAATTATGTTTTGTATGATCCTCTTCATACAGGTCAACCACCGAGAGTAAGGGGAGCGGAAGTGTTTGTCGGTGGTCTTGCACGCTCAGTAACTGAAGATATGGTTCGTGAGGTATGCTTCTGGCTATATTTATGTATCTATCTATCTATACATATATAATTTTTTTAAATAAAAAATGGGTTACCATGAATTTTAGTTTATAGTGAGGCCAGATCTGAAGACATGTTTCCGGTGGAGAAATAATGTGTATTAGGACAACTCACTTGCGGTCAAGCACCTACAACTCTCACACACAGGCCCCTATGTCAAATGTTAAGGTTCACCCATCGGATTGGAACCATGGTTTATGGAGTGAAATTCCTCACTCCCCATCGCTTGTTACAAACTTAATGGGAAGACTTTTTATTATATTGGGTAAACTGTAACTCATTGTTATTATTTAATTTTTGGGAATGCACTACGAGGCATCTTAGGTTTAAACTTTAAAAGCTATCTGAAAAAAAACTATCATTTGGAAAAAGAATAAGTTTAATGCCAAGGTATGACAGTTGTGGCGTTTGGAACATTGAATGTGAATTTTTTTGTAAGCGATATGTCTTATATATCTTTCAAGACGAGGGGCTTCCAAAAGAAGGTTGTGACATTCTACATGTTAAGAAATGGGTCAGTTTTATTTATTTATTTTTAAAACTCAATTTTGACACCTTCCAAAAAAATTTGAGTTGCAATGACATCCAATATCACTTGGTAGCAAATTGGATGAGATATACATTATTACAATCTACTCACACTCTTCAGAGTTGATGTTGCACCATTTTGTCCTGGTAGATATATTTACATAGGGGTGCCTGGTTATATGCTCCTATCTTTAGGGTTTTTATTTCATAAAATATACCTGGGATTTGCACCCACACTTGTGTATTTATGGGGCTTCCTTTAACACAAGGTATATTTTGTAAGATTTTGAATAAGGGTTATCATCATGACTATATCTTTGCCTTGCCACTTGATCATGGCTTGCAACCTTCTACCTACTAATTTTTGATATATCATGATCTATAGGATTTCTCCCCTAATTATTTATTTAAAATTCTCAGGAAAGTACAGGAACAGAGCTGGAAATATACAAGATCTTCAAGTTAGGAAAACATGTTAATCTTTAAGGACATGGATTGACAATTCCCTATTTATAGCGAGTGTTTGCATGAAGGTTGTTGAGTCATCTAGCTCTTTACAACGGTAGGCTGATGGGCTTTGTTGGCCTTAGTTTCTTAAGAATAAGTGATTTGTCTTAACCATTGCGTGTAGTCTGCATCTATCTTGTTCTAGCCAGAAGTTTTTGATTATGATTTTGATTTTACCCAGTGTATCTTTCTTTCATATAAGCCACTTTCTCTTTAAGACAGTGAGTATTCATTTTCTTACAACACGTGCAAAATCCTCAGTCGGATTTGAGCGAAAGCATTCACTTTTAAAGTTTTAAGGCTTTTGGGCCCCCTTTCTTTTGTCCTTGTTGCTTGAGTAAAATTTTTTCAAGAAAAGCATTTACCTGGAGGACAGAGTTTAGACGTCAAAGACCACCAACCTTCAGGTGAGGTCTGCTTGCATGTCTGATTTACATATGCCCTTCCAAATTTCGTTTGGAAGAATTTTTGCTGTTTCCACCCCATTGTTTCTCTAGCTTCTCATGAACCATCTTATATGTGGTTCTTGGTCCCTCTCAGAAGGGCTTTTGCCTACTTCTTTGATTGGGACTAACTTTTCCACTCCATTGTTTCTCTAGCTTCTCATGCACCATATTATATGTGGTTCTTGGTCCCTCTCAGAAGGGCTTAACTTTCTCTAACTATAATGTTTTTCTGTAAATCAGGGATATCTTTGAGCTTTCCAATGAGGCCTCCAATTTGGACAAGTTGTCAGCCTTTCGAAGAAGGTTTAAAGCATTAAAATATTAACATTATCTTTCAGGTCCCAAATTTTGGTGGCAAGATGAAAATATTCTACAAAAGAACTAAATCTTCAGAAATACAAATCCAATAAATGCTGAAGGTTATGCAATAATTAGTCGGTTTTTAAGATCATGTATAGGTCTAAAGCATTAAATTAATTTATCTCTCAGGGCCCAAATTTTTGTGGCAAGATCAAAATATATTACAAAGAAATGTGTTCTCAGAGATACAAATCCAAGAAGTGGCAATTGTTATGCAATCATGAACATAGGTAAAGCAAATTGCATATGTTCTACCTATGCTTCGTAAGATAATGTACAGGTGCAATGCAAAATGCATATAATTAAGAAAGTAGAAGATTACACAATATGGAGAAGATTGCACGAAGCATAGGTAGACATGCAATTTTCTTTCCTCTGACCAATCACATTTTGGATGTGCAAAGCAAATGCTGAATGGTATGGAGCCTAACTGTAACTAACCTGTTTTCCTATAGATTTAACAGAAATCTAGAACTAAAAAAATGACATCTGTTTTTTAAACAGAAATTTGATTGAAGGTATAAATAAATGGGAATGTTGACCAAATGCTGTAAAGATCTCAACCCAGATGGTTAGAAAATCTGGAATAATTGAGGAATTTCAACTGGTATAAAGCCTAGGTAATACCCTGGAATAGAAAACTGAAGTCAATAATTTATAACGTAACAAAATATGAAGGTTGATGACAACGAGTAATTCTTTTGTCTCTTTGTTGTCTTTTTTCACTTTGCTCTTTGATGGTTGTGACCATACTTTATAAGAATATCATGTGGGGAATGAATGGAGATGGAAAAAACAGGATAACAATGCGGTCATCGTCAAATGGTAATTAGCAAACTAGATTTTATGAGATGATCTTTTGACTATTAATTATTCTCTGAAGGCAGTGTTGCATATTTGTCACTTCCATGTGGAAGTACTGTACTGCATAACTTTGAGACTATAGACTCTTTTGAATAAGTTAGGTAATCTGGTTGTAGTCTTGGAAAAGATGGTGGATTTAAATAGAAAAATTTGTTTTGAAGGTTGTTACATCCTTCGTAATTGATAGAAGAAAATATTAGAAAGCCATGCATCTCCAAGCTCATATATTCTCTCATAATAAGGGTATTAAAAGGTCTATGAGTTGTCACAGGCTTTAATTGCCATTCTACTATGATTTGTAGGAGTAAGCTGGTTGTTTCCATTATCTGTTGTGTGATACGTGAAAGTAAGTAGCTGCCCAATATAAACTACTGTTTAAAATTAGCAATTGATCTAATAGATCATGATTATTAGTCTGAAAGCATTTCACATAAATCTTGGTTTCTCTTGTGATCATCATTGGGTGGAAAAGCAGAAAACATTCGGTGCATGTTTTTTCAATCTGGATTTCTTTTGAAGGAAATATTTTAAAGCCTGGAAATTTTACAAAATGTGTCAATGGAAAAAGGTTGACCATTTTAACTTTTTGTCTTTTCAGCTGTTCTCTTCTTGTGGGGGAGATTGTATGAACTCTTTTGAATAAGTTAGGTATTCTGGTTGTAGTCTTGGAAAAGATGGTGGATTTAAATAGAAAACTTTGTTTTGAAGATTGTTAGGTCTGTTTGAATAAATGGAGGAAAATATTAGAAAGTCATGTGCCTCCAAACTCATATATTCTCTTATAATGAAGTTAGTAAGGTGTAAGAGTTGTCACAGGCTTTAATTGCCATTACCATGATTTGTGGGAGTAAGCTGGTTGATTCCATTATCTATTGTGTGATGCGTGGAAGTGAGTAGCTGCCCAATATAAACTTCTGTTTAAAAGTAGCAATTAATGTAAATACTAAATAGACCAATTATTTTTTGCTGGAGAATACTAAATAAATCATAATTATTAGTCTGAAAGCATTTCACATAAATCTTGGTTTCTTTTGTGATCATCATTGGGTGGAAAAGCAAGAAATATTAAGTGCATGGTTTTTCAATGTGGATTTTTTCTGAAGTAAATATTTTAGAGCCTGGAAATTTTATAAGTGTCTCAATGGGAAAAATGACAAATGTTGACCATTTTAACTTTTTGTCTTTTCAGCTGTTCTCTTCTTGTGGGGAGGTTGTAGAAATACGGATGATGAAAGACCAGAATGGAGCTTTAAAGGTAAAATCTCTTGGTATGAGTTTGCTTGCTGCTTATCATTTTAAAACATTTGTCAAAGGAATGTAATGAATTATGCTAATAAAGAGGGATCGGGGAGTAATTTAATAATTGATCTAAGGGGATCAGAAGATTTTTTGTATGCTAATATTATTGAACTAATTTGTTTTCCTGTAAAATGAGAGAATTTATTAGGGCTATTGTTTTGTGCGATTTTCCACAAAAGAAGCTGCCTCGAAAGCTCAAAAGGAAAAGAATAACATAACAGTGAGTAGTTTTTTTCTCATTTATTTTGATTTAGACCCTTTTGTGTTTTTTTGGCTGTTGGGTTGTCTTTGATTAAATGTGGTAATAATTAATATGATTTTGTTTTAGTTCTATACCAAATTTAGATTTTATTGTTCTTCTCACCGCTTAGCTGAATCTATGGAGGCATAGCTTACTAGTCATATTCTATGCTTGTAGTTGCAAGGCAAAAAGATTGGAGTGGCTTCATCCACAGACAAAGATATTCTATTTTTAGGGAACCTGCGCAAAGGTAAGAAGATTTCATTGGGACAATGCAAAATGCTGGTTGAAGATGCATGCTCCGTTCAGACAGTTCTGTAAATCTTAAACGGTTGTAGTGGCTACTGCTGCTTTCTGAAACAAGTAGTTCATAACTATCAGATTGTGTTTTGGTCTATATTATAATTGCCATAAATGTTAGAATTAGTGTTCATTTTTATGTTCATAATTCCTAATTGGTGTAGTTCAAAGTTAGTTCATATGGAGACATGTTTTGCTTTTTTGCAGATTGGGTTGCGGAAGAGGTAGACTCCATGGTTCGTCAGGTATGTATTTCAAAGCTTAGGTCACCTATTTATGAACATTTATTAGATTTGCATGGTCTTGATTTATTAGATGTAGCTGAAAATGATGATAAACTTTCTTATGGGATGTGATCTCAGGCTTTTCAAGATGTTGTATCTGTAGAGCTTGCTATGCCTCTAAGCACAGGTGAATCGCCTCCAGATAAGAAGAAACAGAACCGGGGCTTTGCTTTTGTTCGCTTCTCTTCACATGCGGTAAGAAAATGCTTGGTGTCTTGACCAGTTGTCCTCGTAAGTATTTAAACTTAGAGCATTAGAGATCTTTTTGGTTGACAATGTAAAAATTGCCCATCTTAAAATAGAACTTCTGATGCTTTTCGTGTGTCTGTTAAAATGCTTAAAAAGCATGGTACTACGAAAGATAATGCCAAAGGACGTAAAATAAGTTGTGTACATTTCATATGGGTGTTCTAATGATTTTATCTTGTTTATGTTCTTTTTTTTTTTGGGTATAATACTGATATGAGCAACTATTTTCCTTTTGGGTGGGTGGATGTTGACAGCATCTCCATGGACCATGTATTCTATTGTCTTCTCAGTCACTATTCCTGAAAAGTCTACAGTGTCTCTCTGTAATCTGTATTTGCCTATTGAGTATAGGTGGTGGGACCTTCAACATAATTCTAAATGCTCACATGCCATTTGTCTTACAATCTTGTCTCATACTTTGTTCCCCATTTATGTTTTTTTGGTATGAGCACTTGCATCCATACAATTTTTTTTTTAACCTGCACGAGAGATTCTCATATGGTAATCTGATTGAGCTTTGAACATGCTTAATGAAGTGTTTCCTTCTATGCTATTTTTTTATACCAGCCTTGATGTCTGACATAATTATTTGAACAAATTTGTCACAATATGTTATTACCTATATTGGTTCCAAGTCTTGCCATAAAAGGAAGATGTTTTTTTGGTAGACTTGCAGTTCATGTTTTTGCAAAATTTGATTTGATTGTATATGTGGGCTAGACTCCAAACCCCTTGAAGCATTTTGCCTCTAAGATTGCTTGATCCGGAATTAAGGTGTCAAAACAAATCAGTCCAAGCTCAAGTATATATATTTCTCACATTATGTGATTATACATTTTAACATCAAAATATGATTACAGTAGTAGTGGATACATTTTCTTGCAATTCTTTGGATTGAAATGTTCCCCAAAATTTGAGTGGACATTGCATGTTGATCTCTCGTTTTTTCAGACCAGCAATACTGCTATTTTATTCAGAAGTCTTTAATTGTGGGACCCAGAGACAATTTGAATGGACATTGCATGTTGATCTCTCAATTTTTCAGACCAGCAATACTGCTATTTTATTCAAATGTCTTTAATTGTGGGACCTGAGACATCAAGAATTTCAAGTGCATCTTTCTGATTATATTTCATTTGAATGCAATTGAGTGCAAATTAGTTTATGGTTATTGCAATCATGCAAGTGAGACATTGTCCAATTCTAAAATGAGAAGCTAGAAAAGATATGACGTAGTCTGATCTCAGGCATTCATAAATTCTAAATGGTTTGTAATCTATAATTCAGTTATTCCAGAGCAGGACTACAGTATTAGTGGACACCACACTTTGATGCATTGCATTGGATTGCCATGATATATGTGGTTAGGTTTTGATTAGGACATCTGCTATTTCTCAATCCATTCATACTTACTGTAGAAATCAAGAGTGAGGATGTTGGTAATCCAGGACAATGTCAATTTCTGGAACTCATTTTGACTTTTTTTTTTTGTAAATACTGTTCAAATGCAAATTGCTTTGACAAAGATGCAATCATACAGCTGAAACAAGCACACATTGGACTTGTCCAAATATAAGAATCACTAGGAAAAATATCTCATCTTTGTGTTCATTTCATCTCAAAGTCAATCACCTAATTTCAAATGTCTCTCACAATCAAAAGAGCAAGGGCTTCTCAATTTAGAATCAGCCCAATCCAACTGTCCCCCCATTTTGATCTGGTCCACTGGGAAATTCCATAACAGGCTGCTGCTCGTGCACATCGAGCAGGGAGCAAACAAGACTTTTTGCTTGGAGGCAAGTGGCATCCAGTAGTGGATTGGGCTGAGAGTGAACCAGAAGTTGATCCTACTGAATTGGCAAAGGTAAATTGTTGATTTTCTTTATGCTATGCATTTTAATGCATTTCAAGGGCTCTAATTTCCTGTGTTCAGTTGTATGTTCTTCTGCAAGAGTTGGACACATCTGAATAGAATTGTTAATTTCTGCTCATATGTAGTACGGTTTTCGGATTGCAGGTCAAAATTGCATTTGTTGCAAATCTTCCAAGCAATGCTAATGAAGATTTCTTGAGGAAGCTCTTTGAGCCTTATGGGAAGGTATATTTTTAATCTTTGTTCTCAGATCTGAGCATGATCAAGTTTTCTTGTGGGCATTGATATACTCTTGCATGGATGCAGTTGGAAAGAGTTGCAATATCCAGAAAGAGTAATGTTCCTGTGGGGTTTGTTCACTTCTCAACTCGTTCTGTAAGTATATCATTAAAAGTGCACCTTTTTAGATGTGTAAATTTGTAGATCTCTGTACACGTAGAAATTTGTAGTTTATAATGAGTGTGCTTTGTTTTTCAATTCTTGATTGTATTTATTGAAAATGCCAACTTTTGCATGCATCATTATTGGCTTTGACATAAGTGTTTCTAAAAAATATGCCTTTATTCCATTTCAAAATGTGTTAGTATTGGATTCAGTTTATTCTTATTCTGTATGATATTGATTGTGCTAGGATTCTATTTTTTGAGTGCTTGTGATGCATATTTTCGACTTACCACTGCTGGGTATCATCTGTTCTGACACAGGAACTTGATAATGCAATTAAAGAACTTGATGGAAAATCAATTGATGGACCTGACAAAGGTCCTAAATTTAAGATACAGGTATATTTTTTGAAGTCATCAATTAAGTATGCTTGCTGTAGCCTATGCTTTTAAGTAATATCGTGTTAAATGGTAATACATTTTTCCAGGAAGTCAAATGATAAAAAACTCATCAATTAAGTATGCTTCCTGTTGATTAAGCTTCTAAGTCATATCATGTTAAATGTTAGTACAATTTTTCCAGGATGTCAAATGATGATTCAATACAGCTTAAAATGTGTTCTAGATGTTGCATTATTAATGCCAATCATCAAGTCACTTTTATGTTTTTGATTTACTGGTACAGGCTTTTGCCACTTCATTGATTGTTTGGTATATAATCATTGTATTATTGGTCTCATGTATCAGGCCACAGTGGCAAAGCCAGCAGACAAGGCTAAGAAGAGAAGTCGTGAAGATACTCAAAATGTTTCAAATAACAAGCCTGCCGTACAGGGCAAGCCATCGACAGATGTGGCAGCATATAATACACTGGACTACCTTAACTTCTCTGCCAAAGTTCCTCGGCTTGATGCAAAGCCTCCATTGGAGGTTAGTAATATGCTTGAATATTTTGATTAGGGTTATGGATATCTTTCTATTCTTTTGTGTGCGCTTTGCTCTATCTGTTACTCTTGTTGTAGTCAAGCATTTGTAGTCATGAAAAATCATATTTTTTTGTTTCTTTGTTTAGTTTGCATCCTGATATGTTGTTTAGCATTACTAATTGTGTTTGGTTCCTTGTTCAAGATCCCAACAGTGGCAGATCCATATGAAGTAGCTGTTCTTTCATTGCCTGCTTCTGTTACAGATCGTTTGCTTCGGATCTTTCGCCAGGGTCTTGCAACTCGATATGATGTAAGTGTTATAGTCTGTTCTTATTTTGTTATTTAAATTTTTTCTTCTTATTTTCCTTCTTTATAAAGAGGCATAAAAACATCGGCTCTGTATGGGATAGCTACCTCTAGAACAACTTCCTAACCATGTACATTACAATTATAAACCAGAATTTATTCTATGCTTTATAACTTCCTTTGCAAAGTAACAAAAAGGGAACTGCAAATTTTAAATTATATCAACAAACCAGAATTTCTTCTATCCATTAACAGTTCTTAAAGATACACTGGGTAGGGTGAATGGTATGAACAGTGGATGCAAATATGCCATTACTCTATGTGGAATGGAAAATGATTTAATGGATACCTGTTTAAAAAGAGAATGTCAATATTGAATCTTTATCTGTGAGGTAAGGAAGGAAAAAGTTCCCTCGGAAAATTTACTTATTAGGAAATACAGGCTATTCTAAAACAAGTTAGAGGTTAGTTTGATTTTCCTTTTTAATTTTGCTTGCTTTGGAGTACTTAAATGAAGTCACTAGGTTTAGATTCAACGGTATAAACTTAAAAGTGCTATTCACAGAACTTAATTTGATGATCTCTTAACAAAATGGCCAAGAGATACCAGCAACGGATACGTTTGTGTGAAAATTATAAGGACATGTTTTTGGAGGAGCAGAACTTGTTTTCTAAGATGCTGGGACATGTCTCCAAGACAGCCCCCAAAGCCCAAGATGCTGTTCCATACAAATAATTAATAGTCTATGTTTTATTTATTACTTGTTGACAACATGCACATCAAGCTTATAACTTCTTATCTTACAAAATATGTGGACCAAGTCTTCTCCAAGATTATTCAATGTGGTGCCCAATACATCAGGGCTGAGTAGAATGAAATAATTTTGTGCTCATACACTATGTGCATAAGTATGCATGGCCCTATATACAAGTATCTATGGGTGCTCTCGATGTATTTGAATGTGTTTGCATATCATGAGCTACCCTATTCATCGCTATGCAGATCTGAATTCGGCTCCAGAATCTCAGATAAGTGGGCCTAACGGTGAAGACTTCAGAACTTTAATAAGAGGTTCAATGTTCGAATTCCGTGGTGGGTAGGGTTGTACAACATGCGTCAGTAACTACTTTTCTTTACTTTACTCAAAAACATGGTATAATATTTTAAAGGCCGCTTTTGGATTTTTGGTGAATAAAGTATGTTTTTCTGTCTTCATATTAAGAATTATCTTGAAAGCATAACTAAACAATTAGGAACATAGGTAAATAACATATTATTTTATTTACTTTATGATTAGTTGATTCTTATTAAGAAGAATCTTGAAAGCACATGTTAATCTTATGGTACAAAGCATAGATGTTGTGCCTTATTTTTCACTGACTTCAAAGATTGTTTTGATTGGTGGCATTATTCAGAATATTTTTGTAGTTACAATGCTTGACTGAACTAGCCTAGGTTCCACGATTGGTCAAATCTGAACTTTTTGTATAGTCCAAAGACTCCAAACTAGTTGGGTTCGGTGCAGGGAAACCATTAAAAATTAATGTTCTACAATTTTTTTGGGAAAATTTTAATAAAATATGTTAAAAGTGAGCACCTCACGTTAGTTATTCTAGTAGTTATGTTTTTTTATATCTATATTTTTAATATAATAAAATATACCATGTATTGACATATAATACATTTTTAAATCTTAATATTGCTCCAAATATTATTAGTGTTCCAAACTTTACTGATTCATGTCCAAAATTATGAAATTTTCATACCTTGCGACTGAACTTTCGAAACTTTGCAACTATGAATATTTTTAACATTGGTAGATAAATAACATTCAATATATGTCCTTAATACAAAAAAGTTGTTATGCAGTGATTGGTTATGAAAAACAATTTTGGTGGTTTGTCTGCTATGATTGTTCTTAATACCTGTCTGAGAATGCTCAAAAGAACCGTCCTTCTCATTCATTGTTTGGTCTCATTGAGGCTATTGGTTTCTACATTAAGTTAATTTTGGTCGACTTCAATATGTCGTTTGGTTTGGGCCCATTTATAGTTTTTAATCATTTGTTAAAAATATTTGAATTATTTTTGACGAAACTGAAAGGGAAAAGTTTTAGAAGTACAAGAAGCTACTGTACAAGCAGGCTGCAATGCTAGCAGGAGAATCATTTTTTGGCATTTTTGATTTTTATATATATTTTAGGTTTTTAATGAAATATAACTATTTTTTTAATATGCATAAAATTTAATATTTTGTATTGTTTTTGAACTTAACCAACACATCTCTGAAATTTGGAACCCCTGAACTTTGTTGTTCATGTGGACTGAACATTTCATAGCTTGTAACAATGATTAATTTTACTGCAGATTGACATCCAGTGCCTTGAGAGTCTGAGGGCTCTACCAGAATTAACAGCAGCAACCGTCCTTGAGCAGGTTTTATTTTAATCATGGGTTATAGTTGTTCTGGTTTGAATCTTCTGTCATTTTCTCATTTTACTTCGTTGCTAAATGCACCATTTCCCTTTGTCTAGTTTGCATCAGCAAAGTTCGAAGATGCAAGAAATAAAGGTGCATACCTTGTGAATCTCATTGCTAGGGTAAATGTCTTAATCCCCTTTGGTTCCTTTCTATCTACAACATTTTTCATTATTAGCATTTTCATTTAGTACTATTTTTCCTTTCTAATTGTTAGAGAAATCCTATAGAAGGGAGGTATGCATTTCTGTTCTTTTTCATTTCTATCAGATCATTTACTAAGATATACCTTGCTCAAAATTTGATGTAATATCAGGCGGATGTAAACACTAGAATTCCATTGCTACAGCAAGGACGAACACCAGAGGTGCCATCCAGGGATGCTGGTTTACTTGGAATTACTGGAAGCACTCGTTCGGCTTTACTAGATCCTCTTGTTGCTTCTCACCCCCTTCCAGGGTCAAATCTGCTTAGGTGAGGCTTATTTTTCCAGGCTGATTTATGACTACTGTTCTCTTTTTGTTCCTTTGGTGCATCTTAAATAGGAATTATGCTTTTGTGCTTGTGTCTTATATTGAGTCATTACTGGTTTTATGTAACATGTTTATGTATGTTATAATATATTTGTGCAGATTGAATTTCCTAGAGCTTTGTCTATGTTTGTTTTAAATGCATGATTAGGATTGTTTATCTCTGGTCAATTAGTTACATTTTTAATTTATTTTTCAGACTTTGGTGGTATCCTTCAAAGTAGAAAAGATTTATACTGCACAAATTTCTTCATACGACCATTTGATTTTGACATTTTGCAGAAATGGTGCAAGAATTATCTCAATCTGATGTCTCTGTATTCTACAATGTGTCTGGCTTGAAAAAATTTCTTCTAAATCACTGCTTTGATACTACTTGTTAAGAACCTTGAGACTCAAATAACTTAAATCACCATCCAATATGTTAAATTAACAAACAAATCATCAACAGGAGACAATTAGAAGAGATTGCCTTTGTAAGGCCACCAATTAATACTCTTTAAGGAAAGAATAGCTAACAAGATTTCCCAATATGAGGTGGGCACTTGGAGTTGACTACAATGACCCTTGGTAGACTTATTATTACAATTAATATCTCATTGCCTTGGGTTATGCGTGGCCCATGCAAACTACTTGATAGAATAGCTAACAAGATTTCCCAATATGAGGCGGGCACTTGGAGTTGACTACAATGACCATTAGTAGACTTATTATTACAATTTATATCTCAATGCCTTGGGTTATGTGTGGCCCATGCGAACTACTTGATAACAACAATACACAATACAATATCCCTAAATACCTAACAAAACTTGGTTTACGGTTTCTATTAATGTGACTATGGTCACTGTTTGATCCTTGACACACCAATACACTATACAATATCCCTAAATACCTAACAGAACTTGGTTTATGGTTTCTATTAATGTGACTGGTCACTGTTGAACCTTGACACATCTTGTTTGCTTTTAGTTATAGCACCGAGCATGGGTTAAATTTAAAGGGAAATCTGAAAGTAGTACTCTATCAAATCTAATTTCTTTTGTGCTTTTAATCAATGAAGTGTCTTTCTTTATCTTGCTTTTTCTTTTCACCACTATGCTTTTTGCTTTTAGACTTTCTAATATTTTCTTTCCTTTGTTGTCTCCGTTAATCTAAACCTACTGCTTATATCAATACAAGATGCTTTCAGCTTGGACATTGAAAACCAAAGTTCTGTGGTAAAGAGTTAATGGAACCTTGACTGATTTCTTCTGCAGTGATTGTGGAGTGATATTCTCTGTTCCCTTTTCAGATGCTTGTTTGTCTCTGTAGATATTTTATAATTTCAATGCATTTAGCTGTTGCTTTTGCAAATCTTTTTCAAATCCGTAATTTGAATCTTATCTGCAGGCATGATCCTTACAACACAGCTACATCACTGGTTGGCCTTTCGCAAGTATCTCCACTAGTGACTACGGATCCTCATCTAGACAGGAGATCCTCCGGTTTAGATGATTTCCATGGTTTATCATCTTATAGAACTCCAGCAAGCACAGGTGTTAATTTGGCGGCTGGATTAACGGATGCAACCGCCACAGAAAGGCGGCCTCCTCCTGTGAAGTTTGATCCTTTTACTGGTCTACCTTACAAGTTTGATCCTTTTACGGGTGAGCCTTTACAGCAGCCGGGATCAATGCCGCCTTCCCGCGTAACTGGGAAGTATTACTGAATGTGTCAGTGCTAAGATATAGTTAATTAGATCAGTGCACTTTTTAACATTCTACTGCAAAAAAACTCTTGTTGCACTGGAGATGACCTCCTATTTGTGATAGGCTAGTGTTGCTTTGGTTCCTTTTTAGATGTTGAAGATTAGCCCCCTTATTTATGTTACATCGCTGGTACATAATAATCATTTATGTTGCTGAATTATTTAAATTTCTCTTTTGCTATCTGTTTTGTATGCCTGCCTGCCTTGTTTGTCAGGTTGTTCATCTTCAGTAGGTGCATGGTTTGCTATCCATTTAAACTTTGTTAGTGCTATTAAGGCTAATCCTGTTCTTGATAAAATGCTTATATTAATACAAAATCAAATTCAATATATTGTGTTTTCAGTATATATGATGATAATATTTCTGACTTAGGAGTTTAATAACAATTTTACAAAAAGCCTAACCAAAGAACGAGTCAAATAGAGGCATAAGTGAATCTCTGTCAATTAGTGATTTATTAGAATTGATGTCACAGGAGCTGAAAATGTTGCTCTATTCTTCCAGCATTTACTTATGCGTGATTCTCAATTTCAAAATCTTGTCAAAATAAAGGAAACCTACAATGTAGTCTAACATGGTTGGGTGTATCTGAGCTTCTTGGAGAGAATTTGCCATCAGCACAAAGTAAATGATCAAGTCTCAGGGAAAGATTGACATTGCTCTAGATTTTAAGGGTAAAACTATTAAAATTAAGGAGCGTGTAAAGAGCTCTTTTGCCATGAAGTTGTTTGTTCATTCCATAGATGATCATATATGGAGGAATATTTCTGTTCGAATAAAATTCAGAACATTAAATCTTTTGAGGAGCATGAAGTTATTTGATCGTTCTATAGACATTAATTCCTTATAGGAGTATACATAGTGAAAATTTGAAATAGTCTTAACTGATCTGATTAGTGGGTTTTGGTATTTAGTAGTAACGTGGTTTTTTGATGTCAGATGTTTGCTTACATTGTTGTAGTATGTCAGATGTTTGCTTACATTGTTGTAGTGGAGCCTCTTTTACGAGGCTTGGAAGTTATAGAAAAGTGCATATTTAATATGAATTGTGTGGATTATACATATTGCTTTAAAAATGTTGGAATATGTGATATTAAGCTTTACTTGAGCCCACAATTGACTGTCGTGTTTCATGCATTTGTATAGGCATATGGGTTTTCGTGTTAATTGTAATATTTTAATAATATTTTAACTTTACATCAGGTAATATAATTTGATTATTTAAACCCTCGAGACTAATCATTTTTGTTAGTATAATTATTTTGGTTTCTACAAGTACTCTGTATATTTTATTGTGTTTATATGTGAGATATTGTTTCTGGGGAATGTGTCTATTCTGTTCTTTTTTAGAAAGTATTGCTAGATCAAATATAACATTTGAGTGGGTGTGAATCTTCATTATTTGGCCTAAGGTTTTGATGGTTTTTCTTGAAGCATTTTGTGTTGTTGACAGTGTCTGGGGTTTTGGTGTTAAAAGCCTAGTTGGACTTGGATTGCTAGGAGTTCATTGTGTTGTAGCAAACTTGTTTGTTCCAAGAGAGATTTATTGATAGGTTCTTTTTTCATTTTATCTCAACATTCAATCTAACTCTTCTGAGTTAATTGAGTTTGCTTGAAATCCTTATTCGTCTTTAATTAATTTTTTTTGTTTTAAAATAATTCTTCTGAGTTTATTGAATTTGCTTGAAATTCTTATTCGTCTTTTATGAATTTCTTGTTTTAAAAATTATTCTTCTGAGTTTAATGAGTTTTATGAATTTCTTGTTTTAAAATTATATATATATATTTTACTTTGGAACTTTTGGCATTGATGTGGTATGCATGGGAGGTAGCCTTCATGATTATCTAAGCAAAGAAGAAAATATTGAACACTTTCTGCCTGTCCTAGATGCTAGAAAAGTCATGGGTAGACCTTCGTGGATGGATTTGTTGTTCGTTGGCTTATTGCTTGACTAGAATTGGCACACAAGTGGCAATCCTTGTTTTAGGAAGGTGATACATGGAAATTTACAATCTTTGTCTAGTGGTCTGCACCCTTAGCGCCTAAGTGGTAACCCATTTCAGAGGGACTAGACTTTAGTTGTTTTTTAAAAATTATGTCTAGTTGACTATCTAATCAGTGCCCTGTTAGTACCTTCTTCATCTGTCTGACAATGACACATGGCATTTTAGGATGTGTTAAGAGGTTTTTTTTTTAAATTTTTGCAATGGTTTGAAATGTTTTGTTGACATTTCTTCTTAAAGGTTAAAATTCTATTAATGGAACTTAAAATAAGTTAAGCCAGGGCGAGATTATAAATAAGCTTTCTTTTTGTATAGATACTATCACCAAAGAGCCGAAGAGCCTTATAGTTGGGAGAGGATTCCTTTTGTCTATCTTTCCATCTTTTTGTTGTTTTATCTTTTTTTTTATCTGTAATGTTTGATTATCTCCATTAGGTGCCCTGGTATGGAGTGTTCCATATTGCCTCCTCCTCTTCAGGTATCTTGAGATTCTTTTGATATTTTCATCTCCAGGGTTTCTATTAGCTTCCTTGTTAAGGTGTTTCAGGTTCTCTCCGTTGGTTTATAG
Organism: Wollemia nobilis; assembly: GCA_028583015.1. Taxonomy (NCBI): domain Eukaryota; kingdom Viridiplantae; phylum Streptophyta; class Pinopsida; order Araucariales; family Araucariaceae; genus Wollemia; species Wollemia nobilis. The sequence goes on along the minus strand of JAQPPZ010016944.1, from coordinate 4,998,868 downwards.
TCGTCTATAAAAGTTCTATATCTCTCCAGCTATAATTGCTACCATATAAAACTAATACCTAGATTCTAGGCACATTTGATTTTTGTGAATGTGAATATGTTGACTTTCGAGTAGTTCCATAAAGTTTCCATAGTTGGAAGTAAGGTCCTTTTGAACCATTGGTGCCAGATCGTTTAGGCATATGGGCATGTGAAGAGCAAGTGGAAGATTGTTTCCTCTTCATTGTTACACATTATGCGTTAGGTCGGACCTTTGAAGCCTTTCTTACACAAGTTATCTTGAGTCAGGATACTATTGTAGGCCATCTGCTAAGATAAGCAATTGATCTGTCCAGTCTTTGGGTTGCCACAACTTTGATCAAGGGAAAAGATTGGGGGATTGAGGGAGAGAAGATATGGATCTATAAGCCTCTTGGATTGAGTAAATACCAAGGGTGCCAAAACCCGAAGTTATTTTATCTTGTTTTGCTTTCCTCACCCAAGGTCTTATGGTCATGATTTCTTGTAGTTCTGCCTTCTCTGCCTCCCATCCTTTACATGGCCATTCATCCGGAGGGTACCATAGGAGATGTCCTAGGGATTGGTTGTTCAATGGTTTTAGGTAGTGGCCCACATTGACCTAGCCATGTTCGTAGAATGCCAGTATCAAGATAGTTAGATGGGGATTGGAAGTCTATGGAGGGGTAGTGTTCCAAAGAGTCATCCTAAAATCTGGCATTGCTCTCATCTCCAATTTTCCAAATTAAGCTCTTTTAATGATAGGAGTTCTTTTTTTCAATGCTTTTTAGATTTCTGAACTTTCTCTTCTTACTAGGAGTCGGGGAAGATCAGCGCCTGTGTGATATGGGTAGTATCTCACTTTCCCTTGTTATTAGGAGTTGGGGAAAGGTCAGCTCCTGTGTGATATGGGTAGTATTTCACTAGGAGGAGCTTGGACTTGAGTTGCTTAGATTCCAAGACATCCATCCTCTTTTGGATGACACTTTTTCTCAGCTGATCAAAGCTGTTTTTTTGACTCCCTTTGGCATCGGGCCATAAGAATCTCCACGTTATTTTGTTTTTTTTTGGTAATTATTTTAATAGATTAATAGTGGGTTTTTATAGAGGATCCCAAAACCTTATGTACAAAATTAGCCATACTTCTAATGATGTATCATGCCTCCTGGCTGGAAATATAAGCCTAATTGCAAGAAAAGCAGACCCTAGGCTAGTTGCCCTGAGGCTACAAAAAGGGCATTTAAGCTTGATTAACCATATAACGAAACGAAAAATAACTGGGAAAACGACAAGTAAAAGCCGAAGAAATTGGAACATGGAGAGCGGAAGCAAAAACCAAACACCAGAAACTGCTAATCCTGATCCTCTCGATCATCCGAAATCGGACGCTTCTGGCCTTGCTTCAGAATTTTAATCATGGAATTGACGGGGATAGAGCTGCCACCCTAACCCGATACTCATCGGGAAGGACCTTCCGAAATCTGCGCGGGGAGCAGCTCATGAAGGGATATCCGCTCTAGCCAATCTTTCCACCTCGGATGGGAAGCGAGATTGCCACACGACCGGACACGTGGTCGCGAGCCCTTTGTTGGCCATGTGGTCAGCGACGTGATTGCCTTCTCTAAGGATATGACTTGCTTCCCACCTGCCACGTTGGGAAAGAAGCGATCTTGCCTCAAGAACGATGTTGAAGACCCTCCAGGACGGGTCTTTGGTGCCGAGGAGGTAATTCACAATGTCGAGCGAATCTTCTTCAGTAATTAGAGGCCGAGGATCCTCGGAGAGGATTTGGATTCCTTTCAGAGCGCCTCGGGCTTCGACATAGTGATTCGTCTGGGCTTCGGCATTTTTGCCACATTGTTTTGATTGTTGATTATTCATGCATAAAATGTTGAAGTTCTCACTCCTCTGTGATTCTCTACGAGTTTTGATGCCAAAAAAGCTAAGTCCGAAGACTGTCGCGATATCGCGACAAAAAGCAGCATGGAGAGCACAGTTTCAAAACCGTCGCGATATCGCGACATGTCGCGTTATCGCGGGTCTGTTGAGGAGAGAGAAGCCAAAGTCAGAGAATGTCGCGATTTCGCGACGTGTTCCAAAATCACGGTCAAAGTGGTCAACGGAGGCAGCGCATTACAATGGCCATGGAGCAGAGTAATAGAAAAGGTCACGAAATCGTGACATAATTAAGCAAAGGGCGATGACAATGAACCTCGTAGCGATTTCGCGACAGAATAGTGAACAAGGAGCAAAATGTGAAAGACGTCGCGATATCGCGACGTGTTGCGTGGTCGCGGCAAAGTTGAAAGAAAAGCATAAGGCATGAAAGGTGTCACGATTTCGTGACATTTTTGGAGATGAAGTCAAGCAAGAAGAAAACGTCGCGATTTCGCGACATATTGGGCAGACAGGCCAAAGTGCGGAAACATGTCGTGATTTCGTGACATGTTGTGGGGAAGAGGTAAATAAGGAGAACATGAAACTGTCATGATTTCGTGACATGTTGAAGATTAAAGAACCAAATGAGGCAAGATGTGTCATGTTTTCGATTGAGAGGATGAACGACAAGGAAGAGAAAATTGTCGCGAAATCACGACATGTTGGTTTCGCGTAAAGAGAAGGGCAGAAGGTAGAAGATGTCACGATTTCGCGACATGGTGAAGTTTTCGTGACATGTTGAGGAAAGAAGTCCAAAAAAAGGAGAGTGTCGCGATTTCACGACGTATCAGGAAGACAAAGCCAAAAGAGAGAAAGGTGTAGCGAAATCGCGCCTTGTCGCATTTTTGCGGTTCGAAGCAGCCAAAGGACAACATGGGGAAAGAATGTCACGATTTCATGATAGGTCATAGTTTCACGAAACAGAGCAAGGAAGGAGCAGAATAGTACGAAACGTCACGATTTCGCGACGCGTCGCGTTTTCGCGAGCTAAGGTGACGAAGGAGACCAAGGAGCCAAATACGTCACGATTTCGTGACATGGTTGGTTTTCATGATCCAAAGTGGCAAAAGTGTACGGAGCAAGAAAATGTCACGATTTCGTGACATGTCACGTTTTCGCGACCCGTCATAGTTTCGTGCCAGAAAGCAGTTCAAACGGCCCGATGAAGCATTGCGATTTCCAAGGATTAAAAGCTCTCCAGAATTAAATGTTTTGCTGCTTTCCAATGTATACAAGATAGAAGAACGTGCCCAAGCCACTAGAATTGAAGACGCCTCCATTATTCAAAGCTTCTGTTCATGATTTTTCTAACGGTTCAAGCATGCTTCGAGAATGACCATTTAATGAAGACGACCGGTTCCTTGTTTCATTTAATTTCTGGTTTCTCCGAGGTCTGGTTTAAGGGGATCATTTCCTTATTTTTGTTGCACATTTTGTAGATCTCGAGGAAGTTCCGTTGCATGTTTTAAATGCTACAGAGAGGCAAGACCTCTATAAATATCAATGTATATCTCAGAAAGAGGGATCGAGAGAGAGACTTTTGCTGAAAGCTTTTCAAGTTCTTTGCATGAATGAAAGATATTTGGCCTCTGGTTTTGCAAGCAACTATCTGTGTGGTTTTCCTTCTATCTTATACATTCCTCATTTACGCTCGTATTTCTTATCTGCTGCTTAATTTGAATTCTGCATCTGAGTTTAAATATTGCTAGTGAGGAAGTGAGTTCTGGAATGTGATCTTGGAGGTTATCTGCGCAAGGTTGTAAGTTAATTACGTCGCTATCTTTTGTTATATGTTGTTAGTGTGCTTGAGGTTATCTGCTGCTAATCTTTCTCGATCTGATAAATTTGGCCTGTGGCTATATTTCCCGTTTCTTTCTGCATATTTCCTATTTCTTTCCTGCAACTCTAGTCTTCAACAGCATAGAATTTAGTAAGGGAACCAGCCCTCTCTGGAGATTGGTCTGGGAGACATTTCTTTCTCCCAACCTTTCAATGTTGGCCGGGTCTAGGGCGCATTTCGTATAAAATCCTTTCCTGTGGCAGATTCGTGACCAACAGTTTTTGGCACGCCCGGTGGGACAGACTGTTTCTATCTCAGAAAGATCCCATAGTATTGAGGGTTTAATGTTCGCCTTCATGCCGTATAGTTAGAACATTTGGTGACTCTGCAGTACCCAAAAATCTCTGAACGTGGATGCAGTGAAAGTTGTACTTCATGATCACGAGATCAAAGTCCAAAAAAGTTGAAGATCTTGTTGAGTTTTTTGAACTTGACAAAGACAAAAAGAGGTGAACACTCTAGGTTGGTTTCCCCATCGCTTGCATCATCTGCCATATCCACACAAATCCCTGGTATTGTTACTAGTTTTCCATCTTCTCAATCACATACACTAGTCCCAATGGCCCAGTATCCTCCACCCAGGCAGTTTTTAGCATGGAATAGTTCAGGAGCCTTGAATTTGTAGGCTCAAAATCCAGTTCCCCAGGCCGCTTTGAAAGCCTTGCCAACCTATGATGGTACGGGTAAGACTGCATATGAACATATTCATGATGTAGCTTCTTTGGCAGCCATTCATGATATAACAGATGAAGATGTGATGGTGAAGTTATTAGTGTTATCCTTGAGAGGAAAATTGTTGTATTGGTATCGATCTCTGCAACCAGGCACTATTGCATCATGGGATCAGCTAGGAGAACTGTTAGTTAAGAATTTTCATGAACAGGCTGACCCATTTTCATTGTTGCATCAGTTTAACGCAATCCAGAGGCACCCGTAGGAGGCGATAGCAGATTTCAATGTTCATTTTACCAGAAGCTGGCAGCGAGTGCCTGAAGGTCTTCGCCCTACCCCTGAGCAAGCTACGTTCTACTACCTTCGAGCATTCAATACAGACATTGGCTTGGCGATCAGGCAGTCCAATGTGATGACCTTCCCGGAACTGTTCGAACAAGCACAAAAGGCGGAGGCAGACTTGATTGCAATCGGTAGGCTTCCTCCAAAGGTAGCAATGCCCATTTTACCTGATATTCCACAACATTTATATCCTAGTTCATTTTTGCAATCTATGTCTTCCATGTACCCTGTTCCATCATGGAGCTCCAGTGCACCTCAAATTGCACCCATCCCAGTTCCTCAGCTCTCTACTTCAACAAATCCCCAGTTGCCTGCACCCAACATTCTGCCATTCCCCGCTTCCACTTCATTCCCAGCATTACCGGCACCACCAACACCTTTGCCCTTACCAGCACCTCCTGCACCTGTAAATCCTGATCCTTATACGACACTCTTGCAAGAGGTAAAATCTGCCAATTCTGCAATAAGAGCAATGGGTAATAAGATCACACTTATTGAAAGGAAGCAAGCTGAGCGAGATTTCCAGCCTAGGAGATTTCAACCTCCATCGATTACTAGAGAACAAGCTGCTTCAACAAGCAAAGCACCCGAGAAGAACCTGACTGTTTTGGCAAATGAAGATGCAGTCCTTGTAGAAAGAACATATTGGTGTTCAACATGTAATGATCCACATGGAGAAGACACTTGCATGGTTCATTTGAATTATGTGCAGACATTGGCCGCTAGTTCTTCGGGAGGGCAAGTCAATATGATCTCTGAGGCAGGCCATAGCTTAATGGTTCCATCTGAAGAACAAGTTTCAGTTCTCACGAGGACTGGAAAGAAGCCTGTTACAGTAGATCCTGCTGAGCTAGAGCCATTAAAAGTGCCAGCTGATTTGAAGAAACCAGTGAAAACTCCTGTGCCAGTATCAAAGCTAGATGCACCTGTTTTACCGAAAGATCCTGTTCCACACAGAGTACAAGAAAAAGCCACAACTGCACAGGCAAGATCAGAAGCAGAGGAGCAAGCTAGAGAAAAGCTGAAGTACCCTTCATTGACGAAGAGGCTGAGAGTAGAAGCCACTCAGCAGTATCGAAGCAGATATGATTTCCCCGTTGAAAAGAAGGAATCTGCTGCGGTTGCATACAACATTGTCGAAGAATTGAAGAAGACCCCAACTAAGGTTAGTCTTTATGATGCATTGCAATTGCCTGGGCAGGTAGATTTATTGCAAGAATCTTTGAAATCTATGAAGGATAGTGAGAAGGGTCCTACCCAGACAATTTATGCTCAAGCTTTAACCACTTCCATCACTGGTAAGAATAGACCACCCCCGTTTTATCTGTCACTGCAAATAGAGGGTTGGATCGTGCATAACTGCATGATCGACTCCGGAGCCGCTACAACTGTCATGCCAAAGGCAGTTTGCGAAGTTATGGGTATGGAATACACATGAAGTAGCCCTGGAGTCTTGCAGTTAGATGGTACTCCTATGAAAATGGTGGGTGTAATCAAGGATGTCCCGATTGTTTTACACACTATGCCTCAGATTACAGTCATTCAGGAGATAGTTGTGGTCGATCTAGAACCGTATTTCAGTATGTGCTTATCCAGAGAATTTACTGCAAAGTTGGGAGGTTACCTTGCACTGGATTATTCCCACTTGGAGATCCCTTTCAAAGGAAAGAGACTCCGGATTCATAATGAAAAACCTTCCTCTTTTCATATTGAAAGGTTGGATGAAGCAGGAAAGACCATGCAGTCTGTCAACATGCTAACCGAAGAGTTAGAGGGTTCTGATTTGATGAATGAGGTTTTAGATGAGCTTCAGTTGGAAGACGGGTTTTCCATGCTTGATTTCAATGCTATGCTGGAGACCGAAATCGGTTGTTATTCTATCACAAAGCCCGAGGATGGCGCAATGCAGGTACTCCTTAACCAAGATGATCAGAGCTCTATCAAGAATCAATTATGGAAGTTATATTTTGATGGGGCAAGATGCAAAAATGGTGCAGGAGCAGGTATTGTTCTGATTTCTCCCTCTGGTTTACAAAGAACATATTCATACCGTCTCACTTGGAATTGTACTAACAATGCTGCCGAGTACGAAGCATTATGCCTAGGCTTGAAAAAGGCAAGAAAATTGGGAATCGAACAGTTGCAAATTTTTGGTGATTCTGAGTTGATTGTAAACCAAGTAACAAACAGGTGTATTTCCAAGCAACATTATCTCAAAGCATACCGCAACCAAGTTTGGGACCTGTTTGAGTCTTTCACAGCTCTGAATATTCAAGCCATTTCACGAGAGTTGAATAAGCATGCTGATCTTCTAGCATCTCTTGGAGCAAATTTTTCTCCCATTGAGCAGGTAGTGAAGAAACCAAAGACAGTAAGGATGGTGTACAGGCCTAGTGTCCCAGACAAAGATACTTTCTGGCAAGTCTTCGAGAGTGATGAGCAAATTGTTAACTTTTTGATTCAAGAAGCTGCCACTATCAAAGGAAGAACCTTAGAGCACGAAGAAACCGAAGGTCTGATTCAGTTGCGGAATAATCATATTCCGAAAGGTCTTATCACTCTAGAAAGTTTGTTTGATCAGCATGATCGGTCCAAGAAACATCGGATTGAGATCGACAAGAAAGAGTACATGGAGTTGCAATTGGAACCCAATAAGGTCATTAAGATTGGGACTGATTCTACTCCTGATGAACTGCAAGAGATTAGGCAACTGTGTCAAGAATTTTTTGATATTGTGGCTTGGAGTTATGAGGATCTGAGGGGATATGATAAACAGATTGTTCAACATACTATTGAGTTGGAAGAAGGAGTCAGACCCTTCAGGCAAAAGCAGCGACCAGTGAACCCAAATATTGAGACTCTCATGAGGGCCGAACTTGTGAAAATGTTGCAGGCCAAGATTATATACCCGGTTAAGCACTCGACTTGGGTTGCTAATCTGGTTCCGGTTCGAAAGAAAAATGGAGACATACGACTGTGTGTAGATTTTCGAAATCTGAACCGTGCATCTCTGAAAGATCACTATCCCTTGCCTCGCATTGATCAGATACTTCATGTTGTTGCTGGGGCTCAGCGTTTCTCACTGCTAGACGGTTTCTCTGGATATAACCAGATTTGGGTTAGGGATGAGGACCAGTACAAGACTGCATTCACAACCAAGTGGGGCACTTTTGCTTATCAGCGAATGCCTTTCGGATTGTCAAATGCTGGGGCCACATTCCAGAGAGCCATGGACATTGCATTCGAGGAGCTTTTGAATAAGATTATTGTCATTTATCTTGATGATATGACTGTCTTTTCACATAAACGGGAAGATCACTGTTCTCATCTGAGGCAAATCTTTGGAAAATGTAGAGAATTTGGTATTTCCATTAATCCAAAGAAGTCAGTTTTTGCAGTGAAGGAAGGTAAACTCTTGGGGCATGTCATTTCAGAAGATGGTTTGGCAATTGATCCATCTCGAGTCGAAGCATTGAAGAAACTATCGCTCCCTGCCAATAAGAAAGAGCTGCAGTCTTTCTTTGGGCAGATTAATTTTATCAGGAAGTTCATTTCTGATTTTGCCCAGGTTGTCAAGCCCATGACTGAGTTGTTGAAGAAGGATGCAGAATTTAAGTGGACAACTCAGAGGAAGGAGGCATTCCAAGAAATTAAGGACAGAATAGCGCAAGCTCCTGTATTAATTAATCCAGATTATTCAAAAGATTTCATTCTGTATGCAGTTGGGGAAGATGAGAGCTATGCCGCAGTACTCACATAGAAAGGAGACGATGGGAATGAAAGGCCCATTGCTTTCCTTAGTCAGGTTATCTTACCTCATGAGGCAAGATATAATTTCATTGAAAAATAGGTATATGTTGTCATGAAGTCTCTTAAAAAATTCAAGCACTTCATATCTCAGAGTAGGACAGTCGTCTATGTTATACATCCCGATGTAAGGAATTTCATCATTCAGGGTGAGATGGGTGATAAACGCATTGGTTGGGTCACCAAAATTCAAGAATTTGATGTTGAGATTCATCCGACCAAGCTAGTGCGGGGTAAGGCCTTATGCCAGCACTTAGCAAAGACTACAGCATCTGGGATAGTTGATTATCAAGCAGATGATCTTGCTGGAGATAGCAATCTGGTGAACCTCTTAGTACAAGGACAAGATTGGGCTGATGACCTCATTAACTATTTCACAACTGGTAGATGCCCTTCACAGTTAAATGCCTCACAACGGAGAAGGTTTCGTCTGCAAGCTCTCAGGTATGTGTTGCTGCCCGAAGGATTGTTTTTCAAGAACATTGATGGCATTCTTTTAAGGTGTGTCAAGGAATCAGAGAAGGCTAGACTCCTGGAGGAGTTTCATTCTGGCATATCAGGAGGACACTATGCAGGTAGACCAATGGCTTTAAAAATTATTCGGGCTGGTTACTATTGGCCAACCTTGTTCACAGATGCTTTCAAGATTGCCCAAGCATGCGACAGATGTCAGAGGTATACAGGAAGGGTTAGAAATGCATCATTGCCCCTGCATCCAATTCAAGTTGAAGCACCTTTTCAGTAGTGGGGATTGGACTTTATTGGGATTATTGATCCGAATTCTTCAGCTGGACACAAGTATATCTTGACAGCTACAGATTATTTTACGAGATGGTCTGAGGCTATTCCAACCAGGGTTGCAAATCAAGAGGTGGTGATCTCTTTCATTGAAGGGCTGATCACACGTTTTGGCATTCCTGATGCTATTATCACAGATAACGGAACTCCATTCATTGGAGCTGAGCTAGCAGAATTTGCAAACAAGTATGGTGTTTTCCTGAAGACATCCTCTAACTATTACCCTCAGGGAAATGGCTTGGCAGAGTCCACAAACAAGAACTTGCTACGGATTTTAAAGAGATCTTTGGGGGATAACAAGAGATCATGGCACCTTCTGTTGAATCAAGCTTTATGGGCAGATAGGATTTCAATCAAGAAGTCTATCAAGACTTCACCATATGCCCTGGTATATGGAAAAGAGGCAAGGTTGCCTGTTCATCTAGAATTGCCAGTATTGTAGCAGTTGCAGGGATTTTAGGATGATGAAGCAGATATAGATTCCATGGATATGCGGTTGGCTCAGTTGTTGCAGTTGGAAGAGCAACGTTCTTTGGCCTATGAGGAGTTTGCTAAGCATACACAGGTTATTTCAAAGTGGTTCCATAAAAATTCCGCTGATCGTCCACTTAAGGTGGGTGATTTGGTCCTGAAATGGAATGAAAGGAAAGCCAAGCCAGGAATGCACAAGAAGTTTGATGCTCTGTGGGAGGGTCCATTCCGCATTGTCAGTGCTGGTGCAGCAAATTCGTTTCATCTGGAAGATTTGGATGGCAGCCCACTTCCTATTTCGATGAATGGCTTTCATCTGAAAGCCTACACTCCATGAAGTGTGAGTCCAGTATTACCTTGTACAGTTATTTTGCTTTTATAAAAAAAAAAAAAAAAAAAAAGAAAAAAAAAGAAAAAAAAATTGTGGATTTCCTCTATCAACTTCGGCTCTTTTTGCATGCGAGCCCATAGGTACGTTTATTTCTTTCTTTTTCTTCTTCCTTCCCAATAGATAGTGGCTTCCTCGTCTATTTCTTCCTTCCCTTCCTTCATTCCCTTCTTCTCCTCACTCCTTTTCCTTCTGCAAGTAATTAAGCCACTACTGTTGTTTCTTTCCCCTCTCGATATTCCCATTTCTCCTTTCCCTTTCTTCTAATCCATTGTCATTTTAGCATTTATCCGTTTCACACCTCTCCATTCCTTCACTTCCATTATTCATTTCACCATCAACTATCTACCTCCACCATTCCATCATTCCCATTTCCATCTCCATCCCTCATTCCATTCATTTCCTTTTTGTAACCCTGGTGCTTTCATGGAGATCATTTTACACAGCTAAGCCAAATACAGATTCCTTTGAGTTTTGAAGTCAGCAAGAGTTGTTGCAGTAGTCTATAGAGATGTCCCCACATCACATTCTTTCTCTTTCTTGACTCGTTGCCCAATGGATTCAGTCCTGGGATTCGTGCATACAGCAGAACTGTATACCCCATGAGCCGCCAAGAATGTTGGCATTTTTGCCACATTGTTTTGATTGTTGATTATTCATGCATAAAATGTTGAAGTTCTCACTCCTCTATGAGTTTTGATGCCAAAAAAGCTAAGTCCGAAGACCGTCACGATATCGCGACAAAAAGCAGCATGGAGAGCATAGTTTCAAAATCGTCGTGATATCGCGACATGTCACGTTATCGCGGGTCTTTTGAGGAGAGAGAAGCAAAGTCAGAGAATGTCGCGATTTCACGACGTGTTCCAAAATCGTGGTCAAAGTGGTCAACGGAGGCAGCGCAGTAAAATTGTCGCGATATCATGACATGTCACGTTTTCATGACTTACAATGGCCATGGAGCAGAGTAATAGAAAAGGTCATGAAATCGTGACATAATTGGGCAATGACAATGAACCTCGTCGCGATTTCATGATAGAATAGTGAACAAGGAGCAAAATGTGAAAGACGTCACGATATCGCGACGTGTTGCGTGGTCGCGGCAAGGTTGAAAGAAAAGCATAAGGCATGAAAGGTGTCGTGATTTCATGACATTTGTGGAGATGAAGTCAAGCAAGAAGAAAACGTCGTGATTTCGCGACATATGGGAAAGGAAAGTGGGAAAGCGGATTGGGAAAGGAATAGGATGTCGTAGATTTCGTGACATATGTGGAGATTAAAGGGAACATGAGGCAAGAGTGTCATGTTTTGTGAGGTTGATACAAGGAAGAGAAAATGTCGTGAAATCGCGACATGTTGGTTTTCATGTATAGAAGAGAAGGGCATAGAAGGTAGAAGATGTCACGATTTCGCGACATGGTGAAGTTTTCGCAACATGTTGAGGAAAGAAGTCCAAACAAAGGAGAGTGTCGCGATTTCGTGACGTATCAGGAAGACAAAGCCAAAAGAGAGAAAGGTGTAGCGAAATCGTGCCTTGTCACGTTTTCGCGGTTCGAAGCAGCCAAAGGACAACATGGGGAAAGAACGTCATGATTTCGTGACAGGTCATAGTTTCACGAAAACAGAGCAAGGAAGGAGCAGAATAGTATGGAACGTCACGATTTCGCGACGCGTCATGTTTTCGCGAGCTAAGGTGACGAAGGAGACCAAGGAGCCGAATACGTCACGATTTCGTGACATGGTTGGTTTTCATGATCCAAAGTGGCAAAAGTGTACGGAGCAAAAAAATGTCACGATTTCGTGACATGTCGCGTTTTCGCGACCATCACAGTTTCGCGCCAGAAAGCAGTTCAAACGGCCCGATGAAGCATTACGATTTCCAAGGATTAAAAGCTCTCCAGAATTAAATGTTTTGTTGCTTTCCAATGTGTACAAGATAGAAGAACGTGCCCAAGCCACTAGAATTGAAGACGCCTCCATTATTCAAAGCTTCTGTTCATGATTTTTCTAACGGTTCAAGCATGCTCCGAGAATGACCATTTAATGAAGACGACCGGTTCCTTGTTTCATTTAATTTCTGGTTTCTCCGAGGCTGGTTTAAGGGGATCATTTCCTTATTTCTGTTGCACATTTTGTAGATCTCGAGGAAGTCCGTTGCATGTTTTAAATGCTACAGAGAGGCAAGACCTCTATAAATATCAATGTAGATCTCAGAAAGAGGGATCGAGAGAGAGACTTTTGCTGAAAGCTTTTCAAGTTCTTTGCATGAATGAAAGATATTTGGCCTCTGGTTTTGCAAGCAACTGTCTGTGTGGTTTTCCTTCTATCTTATACATTCCTCATTTATGCTCGTATTTCTTATCTGCTGCTTAATTTGAATTCTGCATCTGAGTTTAAATATTGCTAGTGAGGAAGTGAGTTCTGGAATGTGATCTTGGAGGTTTTCTGCACAAGGTTGTAAGTTAATTACGTCGCTATCTTTTGTTATATGTTGTTAGTGTGCTTGAGGTTATCTGCTGCTAATCTTTCCCGATCTCGACAAATTTGGCCTCGTGGCTATATTTCCCGTTTCTTTCTGCATATTTCCTATTTCTTTCCTGCAACTCTAGTCTTCAACAGCATAGAATTTAGTAAGGGAACCAGCCCTCTCTGGAGATTGGTCCGGGAGACATTTCTTTCTCCCGGCCTTTCAATGTTGGCCGGGTCTAGGGCGCATTTCGCATAAAATCCTTTCCTGTGGCAGATTCGTGACCAACAGGCTACAAAAAGGGCATTTAAGCTTGATTAACCATATAACGAAACAAAAAATAACCTGGAAAATGACAAGTAAAAGCCGAAGAAACTAGAACATGGAGAGCGGAAGCAAAAACCAAACACCAGAAACTGCTAATCCTGATCCTCCTGATCATCCGAAATCGGACGCTTCTGGCCCTGCTTCAAAATTTTAATCACGGAATTGACGGGGATAGAGCTGCCACCCTAACCCGATACTCATCAGGAAGGACCTTCCGAAATCTGCGTGGGGAGCAACTCATGAAGGGATATCCGCTCTAGCCAATCTTTCCACCTCGGATGGGAAGCGAGATTGCCACACGACCGAACACGTGGTCGCGAGCCCTTTGTTGGCCATGTGGTCAACGACGCGATTGCCTTATCTAAGGATATGACTTGCTTCCCACCTGCCACGTTGGGAAAGAAGCGATCTTGCATCAAGAATGATGTTGAAGACCCTCCAGGACGGGTCTTTGGTGCCGAGGAGGTAATTCACAATGTCGAGCGAATCTCCTTAAGTAATTAGAGGCTGAGGATCCTCGGAGGGGATCTGGATTCCTTTCGGAGCGCCTCGGGCTTCGACATAGTGATTCGTCTGGGAGCCCAACTCTTCACAGTAGGCCACCACGAGATTCCCATCATGATCTCTAACAACACCCCCTGAACCAGCGGGCCCAAGATTACCCTTTGTCACTCCGTAAAAATTCAATTTAATCCACCCCACGGGGGGCTTGGTCCATATAACACTTCTTCGACAGGGACCTGTAACAGCTTTCGAAAACAGGCAGAGATCCATCCTTTCGAAAATCGCTTCTTCGCTTGGAAGGTGGGGACGGGGACTGGGAACCGCTTTAGAGTTCTCGATGGCATAGGATAAGGCCCTTTGAGCGACACAAAGAGGCACTTTTGGGGCTCTGCCAAAGACTCTGGCATTCCTCTCTAACCAAATTTTCCAAATGGAGTGGTGGAAGGAGGCCTCAAGGAGGAAAGAGAGTTTAGGATTCTTGAAAGGATTAGGCCATTGATGGAAAGCATCTCTGAGGGAGCTGGGAGAGCACCAGAGGATTTGGAAGGAGGATAGGACAATGTTGAGGACCGAGTGGGAAAAGCGACAGTGAAGGAATAAATGGCCCTGCGTCTCACACTCCGCTAAACACATGTAACACCTATTGGGGAGGGCAAAACCCCTCTTGTGAAGGTTGTCAATGGTTAAGGCTTTGTTGTGAAAAGCAATCCACACAAAGAAGTTCACTTTAGGGATGACCCCTTTCCTCCAGACAACTTCCCACCGATAATCCAGGGCAGTATTGTTGGTAAGAAACTCATAGGCGGATCTGATAGAGAAAAGGCCATCCTCCGTACCACTCCAGATGATTCTGTCAGTCCTCCTAACAGATGGAATTAAAATCGATTGGAAGATATTTTCCAGAAAGGTAACCTCATTATTAAACCCTTCCACGACTGGAAGTTTCCATCGAGGGAAACGGGTGCTCTGGTCTATGAAATCCACCACCCTAAGTTGGGAATTTGGGTCGGTTTGGCCTCTCACCCAGCAAGGTCCGTCCTCAAGCCAAGGGCTTCTTCAGATGCCCACCTGTCCTTCCAAAAGAGGATGAGGTTTCCATCACCCAAAATCCATCGGGCTCCCAAGCTAATCAAATGACGGGTTTGGAGCACAGATTTCCAAAAAGCCGACGCTTCGGGGCGGAGTCTCAATGTCAAAAAAAGAATTGGAGCCAAGATACTTCCTTTTGACCATCTTAACCCACTCCACCAAAAGGCTCCGTTCTTCCTCCCTGAGACCCTCGGTGTAACCTTCGAGCTCCATTCTCTCCTCCAAAACTTTCAGGTTCTCTAAGATGGACTTTTTGGACTCAAAAATGTTGCCGAAAACCTCTTTATTCCATATTTTCAGCTTCTCTTTGACCATTTTGGGTTTTAAAGCCACTCTCTTAGAAGCGTTTCCTCCCACCTCCTATTGCCACCACGTTGAAAACAATCCTTTGAAGCCTTTATGAGAAGTCCACATGGATTCAAATCTGAAGGGGGTCTTAAAAACGGGCCCATCGTTCACCTCCAAAAAAATAGGGTTGTGGTCAGACCCAATCCTTGGTAGGGTCGAGAGAGTTGCACCACCAAGGATGGGAATAACTTCTTGGGAAATAAAAAATCTGTCGAGCTTGACTTGAATCGGGCTGCTTCCAATCCTTCTGTTGCTCCACGTGAAGGATGCCCCTTTGAGTTCGATGTCAAGCAGGCTGTTAGTAGAGACAATCTCTGAAGTCCTCCAAGCTACGGCTAGAATGGTCGGACCCTCCTTTTTTTCGGAAGGATGAAGGGGACAGTTGAAGTCTCCCCCTAAGACCCAAGGAAAATTACTAAAATTCTACCTCATCTGGGAAATAGCTTTCCACATTTTTGCTCTCTCCGTGGCAGAATTTGAAGCACAGAATCCAAGAAAAATTGGTGGTTTTGGAATGGAACATCACATTGATAATCCTATTAGAGGTTGATAGCAAGCTGCCCTCAACACTCATTGGATCCCACAGAACCATGAGACCTCCCGCTTGTTCCCCATCTGCGGGATCGGACATAAATTTTGCCTTGGCCCAAATGGCCTTAGCAACTTTATTAGAGGAGATAGCATCGGTCTTGGTCTCTTGCAAAATTAGGATGGAAGGGTTAGTCCTCTTTCGGAGATCAGCCACTAACCTTCGTTTGGATGCTCCGTTCAGTCCTCTCACATTCCATGAGAGAACTTTCATCTGGATAGTTTGAGGTTCTTCTTGCCTCCCATTCCTTGTTGGGGGGAGGTTTTGATACATGTGTTTCGTCCGTCTGATATCAAAGTCATCCAGAACCAGCAGACGTTGGGTTCCATTTGCAACATCTGTCGCTGTCTCTTTGTCTCGCCTGTCTTTGTTAGGAGGGCGGCCCTGCTTCCTTTCACTACCAAAATCCATGCTTTGCTTTTGGCTCCTCGTATTTCGAGGGCTAATATGATCGGACTGTTCACCCCTCCTACCTAGGAGGTAATATTCTAGCAAGGTTTGTGAATGGTTGAAATCGAGATGGCCTTGGTCCTGGAGCTTGGGTGAATTATAATGAGTGAAATTTTGGGAGGGAGTCTGATCCTTCTCCTGCGAATGGCTTTCCAGGCGGGAGTCTGCTCCTTGCTGAGTGTTTGCTCCAAACTACACAGGGTCCGTTTGGTGGGTGAAAATATCTTCAGGTTGGGAGAGTTCATTGCGGTCTGTGGAGGGGCCTGGAGATTCATGGCCCTTTACATTTGGAAGATTGGACTGCTTCACCTGGCCTTCACCATGTTCCAGGGGGTTACAGGTTTCACGCTTCTGCTTACCCGATTTTTGAAGAGGACAATTGGACTGGAGGTGCCCTTGAGAACGACACTGGGGGCAGCAAGCTGGTCTATTCTCATAGACAATAGCTTATTTGTGAAGAACGGTGCCTCCAGACTGGAGAGTGATGGAGGATGGGACCTCCGCCTCCAGATTTGTCAACACACAAAAGCGAGCTTGGACGAACCTTGTTCGAGCTCGGGTGGGAGGGTCAATGGTGACCAACTCCCCTATGGAGCGAGCAATACCTCTTATTACATTTTCATGCCATCTGAAGAGGGGAAGACTCGGGAGCCTAACCCATATTGGGGCAATGTTGATGTTCTGGGTGTCAGGATTGAAGTCCATGCCCCACTTCCTAAGAAATAGGCTTCTACGGCCTAGAAACCATGGGCCTCCAGCCAGGATTTTACAGTCGTCCTCCTTGTTGTTCAGTCTAATAGCGAAAAAACCTCGAGATAGGGCCGCCAACTCCATATGCCCAGAGGTCCTCCATTTGCTTTCCGCCCACTTGCGGATGGTCTCCATATCGGGACGACCACCAATGAACTTACCTATGAGGGTATACTTCTCATACTCCACGAAGCTTGAGAGGACTTCCATCGGGATGTCCAGATCATCCCCAGTCGAAAACAACTCCTTGGTAAAAAAACCTCTTAGGGTTTCTGAAACCGCTGCCTGAGCATACGACTTCTGAGGCCCACCTCCCCATTTGTCTAGTGGGTCCTTACCTCGACTGACACCGTTGTCAATCCGATCTCCTTCATTTGGCAAGGATGCCTCCGTACCTCCGGACCTCAGGTGCCCTCCGATTGCTCCGCTGTGCCCTTGGTTCGATCCGTTGCCGCTCCCATGCTCTCCCGCAGAGGACTTCCCGCCCATCATCATCAGGGAGGAGGTATGGAATTCCTCCACGTTATTTTGTTGAGGTCCTTCACAACAAACCTTTTGGGGTTGCAAAGACTGAGAATTTGTACATAGGCATTGCTTGAAGGACTACTTTTAGTAATGTAAATTTGCATCCAAAACTTAACCATTTGTTCGTCAGTGATTTAGCTTAGAGAAGATTCTATATTTTATTGTTCTCCAATCCTTAGCTTTTAAACTTCTTCCTGAGAGGGGGATTCTTAGGTATTCTTAGGTATTCCAAAGGGGGAGAAATTTCTTGAATTTTAGCATTTGGGTAATCCTCTCCCGAACTCTCTTTGTAACATCGAAGAAAACAATTTTGGATTTATGGTCATTTATGAGTTGACTATATAACAATCAAGGAGGTTTCTTATGTTAATTGCTTCCCAGATTGTTGTCTTCCCCTAAATTCGAGTATCATCCATAAATTGCAAGTGAGTAAGGTTGTTGCCTGCCCCCAAATTCCAGTATCATCCACAAATTGCAAGTGAGTAAGATCCAAACCAGAGTTGATACTTATTCCTGTAACGATGTTCTCTACCTTCTTTTGTCTGATATATATCCCTAAGCCTTCCACATAAACAATGAACAAGTAAGGTGAGATAGGGTCTCCTTGTCTGATCCCCTTGGAGGCTTGGAAGGGTTGGGATGGAACTCCATTTATGAGGACTAAGAAGGAAGCCGATGAGACATTCCAGCACCCATGAAATGCATTCTCTTTTGAAACTAAAATTTTTGAGGATTTTGGCCATAAGTTACAATTGACCCTATCATAATCTTTGGAGAGATCAATTTTTAGGAATATTCCTTTATTTGCTTTCTTGGTGAGGGTGTGGAAGGATTATTGAGCTAGGATGATGCCATCTAGAATATGTCTTCCTTGCACAAATTCTCCTTGTTCAAAAGATATGATTGCTAGGAGGATTTTTTTAAGCCTTTTTGCCATTAGCTTGGTGAGGATTTTGTAGATCACATTGGAGAAAGCAATGGGGTGGAAGTTTGCAATGTTCTCCATGTATCCATATTTCAGATCAAAGCTAGGTGGGTGTGATCGAGGGCTCTAAGGATCCGACCATTGTATCTGATCTCTTCTAATGCTTTTGTAACATCTTTTGCTATTGTATCCAAGAAAGCTTTGAAGATTGCGGGCAATTGGAGAGTAGTGGAAAAAATTGGTGTTCCGATCACCCTCCCTCAACCATGTTATCCATCTCCTTTGTTTCCAATAAGCATATTCTTTCTGGTCTATTTACTCCTCTTTCTTGAAAAGGGCTTCCTCCTGAGAAGGAAGCTCTTCGGATACTACCCCTTCCCTAATTTTGGTAGCCCCCTCTTGCATTTCTATTGTGATCTTTGCCCGTTGCGAATGAAAGTTAGTGCGTTGGAGTCGACTCCAATATTTCAAGTTTTGTCCCATGGGACGGTATCCCTTCCTGCCACCATTGACAGATCAGATCTAGAAGGGCTTCACTTCGAAGCCAAAAATTCTCAAAATTGAAACCCTCTAAGGTTATGCTTTATTTTGTCTATGGATAGACTAATCGGGAAGTGATCCAAAGCTAGGTGGTTAAGAATCTTCGATTGACACTGCCATCGATGAAATGCTTTCTCTCATACTAGGATTTATCTAGCCTAGATTTTATTGTGCCCTCCTCTTTCCTCTTGTTTGTCCAAGTATTGGTACAACATGAAGGAGGAATGTCAATAAGCTCTAGTTGATCTGCTTGGATGATGAGGAGTTTGTCCTTGTCATTCAATTATGCTCTTCGCTCTTCCTGATTATTTATCGACATTTTAGCATTCATATCTCCACCCACTATCCAAAGGTCCTCTGGGTAAGCTTCTCTACTAACCTGAACTACTTTCCATTGGATTTTTTGATCTCTAACATCCTTCATTCCATGCACGTTAATAATCATCCATATTTCTCTTGTATTCCTATTTTTAAGTCTTATCATAAGAACTCCTTTGGTAGTTGTCGAGTTGATTTCTTGAAAAGTATGTCTGTGCCACAAGATTAGAGAGATTCCTAAAAAGCCTTTGGAGGCTTAGGCTATGTAGTCATACTGCTTTCAGTTTCTACTTGATATGGGTTTTATTGATTCGAGAGAGGTTCTGGTTTCCTATAGTAACATAACATTCGACTTGGTCTCTACTAGCATTATTGTGACAACCAATTGTCTAGGGCATCCCACCCGTCACATTCCATGTGTGTACTATCATTGGGAATCAATGTTATTGAAAGTCACTATTGACTTGACCAATCATATTTCTCTTAGTTGCTCTCCTTGTTGAATCTTTTCTTTGTTTGATTTTTTACTTGCTCTCTGCGAAGTTGCATTCTTTTCTCTTGTCAATTTGGCTAATCCCGAGAGTTGGTTTTTCTCTGTTTTTCTTAGAAAGTCCTATAATCACATACTGTGACTGGTGATGGTCTTGGTTGTGGACCATGATGGCCTTAGACCAATCGTGGGACGGAGATGGGATGGGAGGGTTCGCTTGATCAATATGGTAACAAATTGGTTGATGTGGGTTATTGGGTTATCAATATTATGTAAGCTCAATATGCCATGGTTAACCTTGTTATGGATAAGCCTATTTACTATTTATAATTAACCTAAATCTCATTTGTTATATCAACTTAGGTTGAAATTTATGACATAATTAGGGGTTTTGGTATTGCTATAAATATAATGGTTTTTTAGCTTAAGATTAAATCACAAGTCCCAATATCCTGGACCTAATATAAATAAATTTGAAAGCTTATAAGTCTTTGATCAATATAAATCAATCAAATTCATGAAATAATAACAATATTTTATTATAATACTTGCAATATTATTGATCAAATATACAAGATCTATATTACAATTATCTTACTTGGTCTTATAGTTCTTAAATGCTTCTTCATACAATACATGGAGGTTTGTCTCCATAATATAACCTTATAATGACTTTTCAATACTTGACTATTGCTCCCCTCACATATTGAAGAGATGTATCTTTTTCTATTCCTCACATATGACAAATCTATTATGTCTCTTAACTTTACATCTTGCCACATACTATGTGACTCTTCACTTGTATACTTGGCAACTATAATGACTCTTGAATTACCTACATGACACATTGCACACTCTTACACTCTACACACTTGGACACTATATTACATGACACTTTGCACACTCTTCCACTCTACACACTTAGACACTATATTACATGACACTTTGCACACTCTTACATTATACACACTTGGACACTATATTACATGATACTTTGCACACTGTCACACATTGACACATACTTTAGGGGAAATATAAAACACTCATTAATCTAACAACTCACATCCTAATCTAATATTTATAAATGTACAAATGCACCATGGGGGTAATTTAACATATACCAAATAATATAATATCTTCAACACCCCTTGTATTACATTATTTGGTTTTGAAGGCTTTTAGTCTTCAATATACTACCTTCAATCCTTTTCTTTGTTCTTCTTTGTCTTCAACTTTATTTCTTCGAATATTTTTGATATTCTTCTTTTGTTTCTTTGCTCTGTTATTCTCAAACTTGGTCTTGATCATGTTCTTTTGTCTCTGAGTGTTGTTTCTTCTTTTCATTATATTTCTCAATAAATCATCACAATCATCACAATAATATGACTCATATCCTTCATTAGTATCATTCTTGCTATTGTCAGATTTAGGATATAAAGATTATCATTTTTTATATTTATTGTTAAATTCTTTTTCATTTTTATGAGATTGAATTTCTAATGAAAGTAATCCCATATATACTATTATCATTATCTCAAAATGTGATGACTTTTTTAGAGTCTTCACTTACTTTTGTTAGTTTTGTGCTTAGATAATCTTCAAGAGTTCCATATTGTTCATCTTTGGATTCTTTGAAAATTATTTGTAATATCTTTTTCAATTTTGCATCTTTTTATTTTTCAACATTCTCTATCATGCTTTACATGCAACTCTTTAAGTTTTCTAGCATTTATTCACTATCTTCTAATGAAACACTTTGAGTAATTCCTTCCATGACGAATTTTCAAAAATCAATTTCTTTGATGTTGAATTCCTTAATTCTCCCAATCAATCAATAATTTTTAATCTTCAATTCACAAAATCAATAAATTTTCAATTGTCTAGATTTCAATTTCAAGCTTTAATCAAGCAATTAACTTCTTATAAATCCAATTTATTTTTTTCTTTGTATAGTTTTGTAAATTTCAAATCTCTTCAATAATCAAATTCTTTAATATTTGGGTGTAATATCGCTCTTGTTGTGTTCTAAGGTTTTCCTATTCTGCCTAGGTCAAATCCTTGTTATTTATGGCTCCCAACCCCTACGAGGTAGACATTCATTCTAACATCACATGAGATAACCCTAGTGAGAATGCCACCCATCAGGTGCCCATGAAATTTTATCTCAAAGGTGGTTAGCGAGGTAATGTTTCATCCTCTAATGTCGATTTCCCTCTATAACCTTTTGATTCTACATGCATTTGGCTCAATTCCTACACCTTGGTTAGTTATTTTGTTGATCGTATCCATAATGAGTCAATTTTGAGGGATTGGACCAATTCGGTCTATGTCCCTCATGGTGTAAAGATTACATAGGTTTGAGATCTTACTAAGGGTTTCTTCCTTTTTTAGTTTTCTGAACCTGCTTAGGTGAAGGCTATTTATCAACATGATCCTTGGAACATGCAAAGCTATTTTCTAGTTCTTGTGGTGGACCCAAGAGTTTATTGTGTTTGAGGATGAAGTCTTAGTATGGGTTGATTTCCCTTATCTTCCCCTTCATTTGTGGATTGTTTTAGAACAAATAATGGGTGTGCTAGGGCAAGTCGTTCTTGAGCTTGAGATATTTTTTAATGTCCATCTGACCAGGTGGGTTTGTGTAGAGGTATATTTATCTAAGGTCCATTAGCATTCAATTGGGAGAGACCATAATTTAATAGAGTGTTGTTTACATCAACCCCCTAAACACATTTTTTTGATGCCAAGCATCTGATCATTAAAGTGAAATACTTTCTGCTCATATCGCATAACAAGCTGAAACCAACTCCCGCACCCCCATTAGGGCAACCCCTCAACCCAATGAGGAGGGTTGGACCATTTTGGGAAGCCATATAAATTAGCACACCAATATCACTAAAATATCAAATCCTAAGCAATCTATAAAGGCGATGGTTGTTGTAAATTTATAGCCTTTATATAAGGCTACAAAACAACCTATAGAGCAATTGGTTAGTGGCCCTTCCATAATGGAGGTGGTCAAAACAAAGGTCCCACAACCTCACCTAAAATATACATTGAGCTTAGGTAGCATGGTCCCCCAAAAGGGAACAATACCATTTTCTCCTCCTTAGTCTCCTTGTTGCTGCTTAGTCATTAGCCTATAACTGTTCACATTCAACATACTTTAAATTTAGAGAAGCACCCATCAATGTATAATGGTTATATTACATGGTAGAATGATGTGGTGGAATACACCATTCACTTTCTTTGCATCTATGGGTGTCAGCTGAATTTCTTCTATATGCGAGTAGATAAGGCCGTTGCCTTGGAGCTCCAACATACCATGCTTGTGTTGGAAGCACAACCTTTCTCCCATGTGATACAAATCTAGGTGGTTAAGTTTTTTCAACAACAACAAATTGCAAATGCCAATGTCACACGAGGTGCTCAAATCAAAGCTAAAATTCATTGGCAAAAGGTTGGAGACAAAGTTTCCAAATATTTTTTAATCCCTAAAAGGGTGGAGCCTAGATCAAAAAATTAAGTGTATTCGAGAGGGGAAAACCAGTTTTACTAAGCTTCTAGGTATCATGTATGTTTGTTAATCACTACTAAAAGGTGTTTCAAGCCAAAGAACCTCTCAAACCTGGGAGCAAGCTCTTCAAAAATGTGTCCAAGTGGTTCCTTATTATCTTTTGATTTTTTGGAAAGCCCTTTGTGATAACCTCTCATCACAAGATGAACTAAGAATTGCTATCTTTTCCATGGCCAATGATAAGGCCTCTAGTTGTGATGTGTTCCCTATGGATTTTATAAAACCCTCTAGGATACAATGGGGACAAAGTTACACCAAGTTTACTTAGAGGTTCTAAGCACGAGTTCCCTTGACCCTTTGATAAACAAGGGTAATATCAAACTCATCCCCAAATTTGAGGGTCATGAGGACATCTACAATTGGTGTCCTATTATACTGGTTAGTGTATCATATAAAATTATAGCCAAAGCTCTAGCACTTAGGATAAAAGAATTACTCCCTTTGATTGTTTATCTTAAACAAACTGGGTTTATCAAGAGCCAATACATCTTGGACAACATCATTTCTATTTGGGAAGGCATGGAATGGGAAAGACAATCTCAATAGAAGATTTTTTCCATAAGATCGACTTTGCTAAGGACTATGATCGTATTGAATGACCTTTCATCTTGGCCATGTTTCAAGCCTTAGGGTTTGAAAACCATTTTCTTTGATCTATTCAAATACTTATTGTATATGCTTCTGCTTGTTTGATGATCAAAAATCATCAATATTTGCTCTTTGGCCTCTTCAAATCCATTAGGCAAGCATGCCCCATTGCTCTAGCTCTTTATGTTTTGAATACTAAGGGCCTTGCAAACCTTTTGGTTGATGTAATTTCCTAGGGCAGAGTGAAAGGAATTTATCTTCCTATCCCTTCTCAATAGCTTGTCAATGGTCATTTTGAAGATAACTTCTTCTTGATGCTTTTTGAATAAGAAAGCACCATTGATAATTTTCTATAGTGCCTTGGCACACATTTTGAAGCTTTTGGGTCTAGTATCCAGTGGAAGAAAAACCAATGTTACAGATAGTCCTTTTCATTGAAGCCAGACTAATTATATAACTTTCAATGGAAATGGATACAACATGGAGAAATGCTTCATTTTTTGGGAATTCCCTTGCATTTTAATCTTCTTATTTTTTATGGAAATATGTTATAGACAGAGTGAAGAGTAAGCTTCACAAATGGATATCCAAGCCTCTATCACTTATTGGAAAGTTTCAGGTCTATTAAAAAATCTTAGCTGCCACTCAAGTTTACTATTCGTATTCTTGGGCTTCATCTACGGCATCTCACCAAAAGTTGGAGAAGCTCCTCCAATTTTTTTTGAGTTGCTTGGGAATTTTATTGTCTCCCAAGGGCCTCTAGGGTTTTGGGACTTCTTGATACCCAAGGACAAGGAATAGCTCTTTGTGCTAAATTGGTCATCAGAGTTGTACGGGGCAATGAAGCCTAGAAGGTGCTACTTTGACATTGTATCTCCTTAAGTTCCCCTTATGGACGAAAACATGGAAGGGCCTTGGATTTACCTCTCTTTTAGTTATCCAAAAGTCATATCTAAGGTACTTTTATCCAAAAGTATCAAAAGGGCATGAGAGTCCCTCAAACCTTGGCTCCAATGGGATGGTAGTGGCTTATGATCTGGCTTATCTATGAATAACCTTTCGCTTTGGTGGTCCCTTATCATCATGCATTAGAACTAGCATTTAGCCAACCTACCCTAAGTGAAGGCTCTCCATTTTTCAAAAGGAAGTAAATGTCATCTATGATATTTTCTCCAATCACACTAGAGATTGGCTCTCTTGGCCTAAAGCTAAAACCAAATTTAGCCTCCAAGAGTAGGATAGGGAGACCTTTCAAAAAATCCAGGAAGCAATCCCATTTCACATGCTTCACAAGATTATAGTTCACACCTCACACCCATGATGGAAAGATTGGAAGTTGTATCTTGATACCCCTTTTAGAAATTACAACTCAAAATATGGGTAACTAAATATCCCCTCATCTATCCATTGTTTTTGTGCTCAACACATGTTGGAATCCTCAATCCTCTCCAAAAGATGCAAAATAATTTTTCCACTATTTGGGACCCAACTTTGGAACCCAAATTTATGCACTTCTCTTTGTGCCTATTTTTTAAAGGTCTACCAATTGGGGACCAGTTAGTTCATTTGGGGGTTCAAAACTCTAGATGTTCATTCTATAAAAAATGAGAGACTGTCAATCACTTATTCTAGTTCTATCCTAGAGCCCAAGAAGTTTGGGTCTAGATTCATGATTTTTTCCAACCATTTCATACCAGATGCTTCTCATGGCATATGGTTATTCTTGGGGATAATATGGGCATGCTTGCTAGCATTAACCAGCCATGGAATTTTTTTATATCAAAAATTCTATTTAGCATTTGGAAGGATCATAACTATACTATTTTCTCTAGCTTGAATATTTCTATAAATTTTTTAGCTTATGCTAAATCTATAATTTTTCTAATGTTATGGTATATATTCAAGCACAGACTAATAAGGTGGTACTTGAAGTTGAACACTTACAAACCTTGTTGGATCATTGGGCTAATAACCCCTATTTAGTGGCTTGGGTCCCTCCTTCGATCTCTGGAAAAGGTTAATCTACTTAGAGTGAGCATTGATGAGATTGTAGCTCCCATGCCCAACAAGCTCATAGCCCATGTTTAGACAAATAATCTAGAAGCCCTTCATAGTAGCAACATTACCTTGTTCACATCCGAGGTTGGTTTGTCGTCTTGCCCTCTACCCCTTAGATGCTTTGCTAGGGGTGGGATACTACTACTCAAGACCTAGGTTGGGTAATTGCTAATTAGGAGTAGGGCTAGAGCTTCAAGAATTGTCCTTCCATTGGTTGGGTGCCCTCTAAAGACACCCCACTTAGGTAGGGTAATACCAAAGACAAATATCCTCCCTATTCTGGTGGTGCCATAACCACTTAATATTTTTACCTTGGCATACATGTTCTTTTGTTGCTAATAAGATTTAGACTATAATTGAAATCCCCAAAGAGTTCTCTTATTTTTACTCTTTGTGGATACTTAGTTTAACTTTTTGGGGTGCACCTTTTTTTGTCATCTTCCTTTTTTGTGAACAATGTATTATTTATTCTTTAAGTAATAAAAGACACTTTTCAACAATTTTTTTTGTAATCTTTAACAATGTTCAAATCAATAAAATTTAAAATTCTTTAATTTTTAATCAAGCAATCATGCAATCAATTCATCAGTTTTAATTTCAATCTTGTAACTCCCACAAATTCCTTTCAATTTTTAAATTTTGATTCAAAAAATCAATCAATGAATTTTGCATTCATCAATCTTCAAATTCATTAATCAAATTCAAATTTTCCTTATATCTCCCATTTTTTATTTTCAATTTTAGTTTTTAATTTTCCTTGTAACTCCTTTTCATCAATTCATTTTATCAAAAAAGACTTTAGAAAATCAAATTCATTCCAATACTTATAACTCTCCTTTCAATAATTAATTATAAAAAATAAATTGTATTTCTATAAATAAAATCATACACCCTAATAATAATTAAATGCACCCTTTTAAAAAAATTTAGCTTTATATTTCACCTTAGCTTTATCAATACACCCTCTTTTCCTCTTCCTTATATCCAAATTTGAAGTAAAACTAAAATACGTTCTTCCAATTACAATTTGACGTTCACCAAATGTTCAATATTATTCATAAATTCACCTTAGGCTTCCAACCTAGTTTTAAATATTTTCTTATGTCTTCAAATGGCTTCAAATGATCAAAGTACTACTTTGGTATCTATTTTCAACTCAAAATTCCTTCAAAAGTTTTTCAGATAATAATTGGGTCAGAGCGCGACTTTGTTACCATTGATGGCTTTTTAGCCAGATTAAATCATAGGTCCCAATATCATGGGTCTAATATAAATCAATATTGAAGCATACAATTCTTTGATCAATATAAATCAATTAAATTCATGAAATAATAACAATATTTCACTAATAATACTCACAATATTATTGATCAAATATACAAGATCTCTGTTATAGTTATCTTGTTTGATATTACAATTCTTTGATGCTTCTTCACACAATACATGGAGCTTTGTATCCATAATATAACCTTAGAAGATGAATCTTCAATACTTGACTATTGCTCTCCTCACATATTTGAGATATGCATCCTTTCCTATTCCTCATATATGACAAACCTCTCATGTCTCTTGACTTTACATCTTGCCACATGCTATGCGAACCTTCACCTGTATACTTGACATCTACACATATGACTCTTGAATTACCTACATGACACATTGCACACTCTTACTCTCTACACACTCGCACACTTTATTACATGACACTTTGCACACTCTTACACTTTATTACATGATACTTTGCACATTCTCACACATTGACACATACTTTAAGGGAAATACAAATCACCTTCCTAATCTAATAATTCATACCCTATATAATATTTACAAATGTACAAATGTACCATGGGGGTACTTTAACATCTACCAAATAATGTAATATCTCCAACAAAATACCCACCTCACACTCAATTTTTATTGAAGTTTTGTGTAGTATAATCTATTGATAATGATATTTTTAGTGTCTATGGATGCCCCTAAATCCTTGTGTCTCTCCTCTTCATTTTTTATCCTATGCTCTCTATATAATATTTGGGTGAATGGTTTGATTTTGTTCATTTTTGGTAAATATTATGAATTTCAACATGCTATTAGAGCAGGTTTGGAGCTACCTCACTTGGTCACATAGGAATACTATTTGGTGCCTCCAATATTTATTTCAAATGCTTGGACATATCTTTGTTTTATGTCTTATAAGTACTTTTTGCAAAAGGGGAAAATAATATTTTTCATCCTCAACTTTTTAAAAGCCTTGAAGGAAACATTTGCTTCTTCAAATATTTGCTTTGGATCGTAGATTTTTGATCATAGAATGCAAGTATTGGAAGGCTATATAGTAATCTACATAATGGGTAATAATTTTTGAGTTTGAAAGTATACCCCATTTTGTGTGCCTTTCTTTGTCTTGGTACTATTTTGGGCACATGAAGCCCTTCTCTACAAGGAAGAGATGCACCCCTATCCATGTGGGATAGGTGCCATTGCACCTAGGGTGCAATATACAAGTGCATGATAGACTTCATGAGGTGGGATCAAACCACCACTTGTCTCTTTTGATTGATGAAGATAGTCCTCAACTTTACATCTTATATCATTCTCTATATAAAGCCTTCCTTCCATTTTTAATAGTTGTAACATAATGGTCTCTATTGATGATTTCCATTTAGAGGGCAATGGATTGATGGGAATCACACCATTTTGTCTATCATAAGAGGTTAGTGGGTTGTTAATATACAAAGGCATCCTACTATTTCATTGATATATAATGACTTAGTGGTTTTAGGGAAGGTTCTATAGGAGAAAAATCCTATGTTTAAAACCTCTTCTGGTTGTTTTTGTCCTCACAGTAGATAATAGGAATGGAAGGTAAGTCATGGCTGCCCCTTCTCATTGATTACTTTGGCACGATGGCTAGAAAATTGTATTTTTAGGAGAGACCAAGGTTTGATTCCATTTGATGTATCTTAGACTTTGCATTAGGCACGAGGTCGACATGTTCATTTTTGATGCCATGTCCTACCATTTTTTACATTAAAAGGATATATCCAATAACTTATTTACAAGTATCACATATAGGTTAGTGAAGTGTAGTTGAAGTTGTAGAATATAAGTGGGTTGCACCAATAAACTAGAGCACAACATGTGGAAATAAGCAATTAGATATCATATTTATAAGGTTAGAGGCTTTAATTTTTAATTTTTTGGGGTCCATTAGGAATTTTTTTTTGAAGGCCATAACTTTTTTATATGGAATTATCCCAAGCCTATTTTTTAAACTCATATAATTTCTTGAGATCTACACATTAGAGATACAAATTTATGAACCTGTTGTAGTATTAAGGGGTATATTGTATAATATTGACCATAAAGGCCTAGCTACTTATCTTAGTGGTCAAAATTATAGTATTTGGTCAACTCAAATGATCAACCTCGTACGAAGTAAGAATATATGGTGTATCTTTTAAGAGGATAAAGTACCAATTCTTAATGATGAAGCTCAACACCAAAAGGTAAAAGAGGCTCTAGGTTTTCTTTCCTTGTCAATTTGAATAAGAGTTGCTTTTTCATATCAAATAAAAAAATGACCCTATCAAGGTATCATCAAAGATGAATGGACTTTTTGAAAAAGTTAATACTACTAAAGTAAGTCACTTGACATTAGATCTTTCTTCTCTTAATCTAGCCGATTTTAATAACAATGAGGAGTATATTGCAAGATTCAAGGCTTTGAGGGTAAATATTGCATCTTTTGGAGGCAAAAATAAAGATGATGCAAAATGCATTAGGATTGTCCTTACCAATATATTCCCCTCATTTCAGATATTGAACCTAATAGTTCATACAATCCTTATATTATTGGAATCCCAAAACACTCTTACTCTTGATCATCTTTTCTCTATTCTAGTTCACTTTTATGTTTTAATACATAATTGTGGCGGTGGAACTCCTCATGTATAGGCTAATATAAAGGAATTCCAATCTAAGGAGTCTAAGATTTAGGGGCCCATGGGAAAGGCTAAATATTCATAAAAAATTAAGACCATTAGTAGATACCACAAAAGGGAGAGACATCCTACAAATAATTGCCTTCTAAACCTATAGAATATTGAAGCTAAGTTCTCGAAGCAAGGTGGTCATATTTTAGATGACGAGGGATATTTAGATGGATTTACCTCAATTATAGAGGCACACTAGAGCATCCATTATGGGGGGAATATGTTATTGCCATTAATGTATTCTCTCATTGGCCCTTAAATTTAGATTATGGGGGTTGTTGAAATTATAACATGATTCATGGCTAAGAGCCAACGCTGTGTGACGTATTGGATAAATCCAAGGGAGTTTCATTGTGAAATGTATTTAATACTTTGTAATATTTTATTATATAATCCCAATAAGTCATGGTTAACCTTGTTATGGTTAAACCTAATTTAATATTTGTAATTAACCTAAATTCCACTTGTTATGTTGGCTTAGGTTAAACATAATGATGTAATTAGGAATTTTGGTATTCTATAAATACCTCCCACACACTCCTCTATTTTTTATTAGAGTGTTTTGCAATATAATCTATAGATAGTGATATTTATGGTTCTTGCACCCCCAAATATGTATCTCTTCTCTTTCTTTGTCCTATATTTTTTGTATAATATTTGGGTGAGTAATTCACTTCGGTATATTTTTAGTTAATATTATTATTCCAAGAGGGTATATGCTATAATTTTTAATAAAGCATCAAATATTTAAGAAAAAGAAGTGATTGCTAATGATATATAATACCAAGTATAAAAAGCTAGAGTTTAGTATTCATAAGAGCATGGTATGTTCAATGAAGTATGAAATGGTCAGTGTATAATCACTTGATATATGGGATAAATATGTGATTAGTAATAGTATATAAGTCCAAGAACAAAAACACTATATACACTATCCATAGTCTCCTTTCCTCAATAAAATGTCACCAAGTTTAAAACTCTATCAATAGTCCAATGTTTAATAGTTCTAAGAAGAAATTCTAGGCAATCTTAGAGTAACATCTATCTGGTAGATAATGAAATTATCTTTAGATTATTTAGACATTCCTATCCAACAATAGAGGTAATCCTATGCTATTCTACAATAAATAGCTAATGAAGTCATCCTTACTTTACTATAACGTATATCAATTTATTAAAAATATATAAATGCCACTATGATAAATAAGATGAGAGCATAAATTTCTTGGCTTGGATAAAGTTATTTTCCCATTCATGTATTAGTCTCAAAATGCTCTAATTTTATCCTAAATTCAATCACCTAAATAAGATCAAGACTCCTCTAGGGAAACTTCAGTGTAAAATATTTTCCTTTTGGATAATTCTAAGATATTTAAGAATTTCAAATGACAAATACCATATATTTTTTAATATTTAAAAATATCAAAAATTTATATGCTTCTTGGTTTCTTGCCTTATATATATTCCTAACATGAATTTATTAAAATTATCAACCTAATGAATCACCAATGTATCTATGTGTTATTTGGCTTGAATTGTTGATGTAAACTTTCCTCATTGTCTAAAGGGTGAAAATGAATAATATAATATATTATGCAATCCTATCAACTAATGTTTTATAATATAGGAAGAGATTTATTGTATACTCCTCCAACATCATATTTAACTTTAAATTTTTCATACCCTAATCTTAATGTATGTCAATTAAGATATAATGTAGTTATTAGAGGTATATAAACACCTTTTCCAATAATTAATTGTATCAATCATGATCATTGTGATTTCTATTAGTATTGTGTGATCAAGGCCACCCTCTCTATAATTGTGTGGTGTTGTTATCTCCTTTTACTATCTATTCTTCTTTTGCTATGAGATTTGAGTAATGTATTATTTTGATTAATTTTAACAAATATTAAGAAGTCCAACATTTTATAAAATTAGGTTTGAAACACCATTGCTTGATGATGTGAAGATTTTTTTAGAGCCTCTATTCCTTCTTTTGATTATTAGAAAAAAATATCTTTTACTAGTTCATAAACAATACTAGATTAAAACAACATAAGAATGATGGGTTGAAGAGCAAAAGGCCTTGATAAACTAAATCTAGAAAAATAGAAAATATGGAATCAAAGGAAAAAAGAAGATAACTATACACACATAACATAGTATTTCACCTGGAAAACCCTTACAGGAAAAAACCCAACATAGTAATATCTCCTTATTGTATAAAATTAACTGTCTCCAATACATAATGTTCATCTCTCATCTCTCTACAAACCCTGATGCAAGTGCAATTAAATAACAACACAAAAATAGATTTTACAATACCATGGGAAAAAAACTATGGGTTTAAATATTTAACCCTAAACAACCCATATGGGTCTAAAAATAACTTAAGAAATCCTAAAACTTTCATCTGGGGTTGCTACTCCCAAACTCTCACTTTTTAGAGGCTGTCATCCCTGAACCCCTACTCGGGATCCGACTCGGTCCCAAACCCTGATGAGGATACATAGAGAGTGTCCAACACCTATTAGAGTTAACCCCACCGGAATAACATAGAAAATATTCAACATATTTTCAACAGTCTCCCACTTGTTGAATACTTTCCATAGGGGCCAAAAATTGCCATTATCAACTATCAAGGGCAACCATACCCATAGATATTCTACACCAAGAAATATTTTGAGTAGGTACAACCTTTGTTAATGAATCAACAAAATTATTATTTGTATCACCTGATTCCCTTCAACCATCTCTCTCACATAATGGTACTTGATATAAATATATTTTGATCGATCATGAAAACTAGGATTATTGGCCAAAAATATTGCACTCTGACTACCACTGTCAATTCTCATAGCCTTATGCTTAAAACCAAGTGTTGAACACAAGCTCTGTAGCCATAATGCTTCTTTACATGCATGAGTTGTTGCAATAAACTTAACCTCTATTTGTTGGAATATATTACATGATTTGGTTCTTTACTAATGCACCTTCATGGGTACATATTTAGATTAGGAGATAAATAGTTTATTAGAGTAATTTTAATAAATGCACAAGTGTTAGAATGTGCAATGATGTAAATGTGCATGTATTCCACATGTACATGAGTCTTAGGGTTTAGTAAGAGGCAAGGAATCTATCTTACTATATAAATGCCTCATTGTGAGATTTTTGGGAGGATTTTTATATTTCTCTGTAAATACCTTGTTGTGTTTCTCTTGAGATTCTAAAAATATTTTTTAACAATCCCTAAATTCATCTCCATCAACTTCTTATTTTTCTTATCCTTCCATTACACATACATTAAGGTCATTAACCTTAAGTTATTAATATTCCAATAGTGAATCTAAAGTTAAAATTATAATTCAATCAAAAAAACAAACCGTTCAAAGAAAGGAGCCCGTGGACTGTAGCACCCGCCACTGTAGAAGCCTGCGATCTGTAGCAGCCGCCACTGTAGCAGCCCGTGCACTGTAGCGGCCGCAAAAATTTTGGCCCTAATAATAATAAAAAAAATGGCAGATTTTGGAGGCAGCAAGTTGTGACGGATGGAGCAGCAAGGAGGAGGAGCGGGAGGTCTAGGGGCGACAAACCCTAGGTGTGGGGCTTCGGAGGGCAGATCAGCAGACACGGCAGGTGGGGGATCTGGTGAGATAGCAGGCCCCCAGGCGAAGGATGTGGACAAGGAAGTTCTATTGGAACCGGTCCAAGGGCGTTGGGCGGATGCGGTTGAAGATATCTCTGAGGGGGACCAGGACTCTGTGCGTCAGGATCAAAGGAAGACCCAGGAAGGAGACAAAGAGAAATCTGGCAACTGGAGACCTTCATATCTTAATGCTCTTCGCGGGAAGCAAAAATTATCCGACTCTTGTTTTAATCTAAAATCTGTCAATGGTAGGTTGCACGTCCCGGATACCTTAGCTCAGCATGTGGCTATGGAGGGCATAACATCTCTGGTGGCAAAATTTATGGGGGTGAGGCCGGACTTGGAAGTCATAAGGAGATGGGCCGTCCAAAAATGGCAGCCAAGGGCCGGTATGATGATTAAGGCTTTACCCAAGAGTTTTCTTTTGGTGACATTTCAATGTGAACAGGACATGGAAAGGACTCTTCAAGGAGGTCCTTGGTTTTTTGGGAAAAGGGGCTTGTATCTGAAGCGTTGGTCCCCCGATTTCAACCCCCAGACTCAGGTGCTGGATTTGGCTCCGATTTGGGTTAAGATGCCGGGATTACCTCTGCTTTTCTGGAATGAACAAATCTTGGCTGGGATAGCTACAGAGATTGGGGAACTAATAGCTATTGATCCTGCAACCTTGAGCAAATCAAGACTCCTTTCTGCTCGCATGTGTGTGTTGGCGGACCTGAGTAAAGAGCTCCCTAAATCCATTATATTGTCGTCTATGTTTGGCCTTCACACTCAGGTCTTTGAATATGAAAATATGTCTTTTAAGTGTAGTGTTTGCGGGAAGGTAGGGCACCAGGGTATCCACTGCATTTCCAAGAACCAGCCCCCACTCCAAAATACTGCTCCTCAAACCCAGAATAATATCCCTCCCCCGCAGATCTCCATTCCTACCCAACATGGGCCTCAAGGACGTGGAGCTCGAAATCCGAATATCAGAGACCCTGTTCGCCCTATTGTAAGCAAGAGGCAACGTTATAACCCTCCTCCAAAAAATACCTATGCCCCGAAACCCTCTCACAGGGGAGCTGGTCCCTTTGATGGGAACCCTCAAGCTCAACCTGCTCCTAAGATGATACAACAAGCCTCGTAGCCAAATCACAAAGGAAAGAACCCCATAGATCAACGCCCTGGGGCAAGTAAGTTTGATTGGGTAATACGGGAGACCTATGGAGGCTCGATGGAAGTGGTCCCATGTACTGCAGAGGAATTTATGGGAAGAAATTCCAAGGAGATCAACATCCCAATGGAGAACAGTTTTGATGCATTAAATCATCTGAAGGGAGATCAGATGGATAGCCAAGAAGTGGAATCTGAGGTAGAGGAGACTCAAGAGAAGGATTTAGAGGAGCAAAATCAGAGGAAGGAGCAGGAAACTAATAATACAGGCAAGGATACTCAGGAGGAAGAGGTGAACCACCAAGATCAGTGTAACCCCAAAGCAGGGAAAAAAGAATCTACTAATCAAGAAGCTAAGAGCACGAAATCATCTCCACTGTCAAAAAGACCAGTTAACCTGGAAAGCCAGATTGTTACCCCAAAGACCAAGACTGACCTATCCAAGATGGTTACTAGAAGCCAAGTGAATCCCAAGGAACCCCAGCCTAGAGCGGATGTATGGGGATATGGTTCGGTAGGAAGAGGGAAACCTAGCAATGTTGCCTTAAGGCAGAAAGAAGCAGAGCGAGGAGTGGCTGATGGCACTCAAGCAATATTGCTCTTTGGGGCGAAGGCTCGAGGATCCAAAGCCCATAAATGAAGATTCTTTCATGGAATATACGCGGGAGTAATCCTACAAAAATAAGAGCTTTGTATGCTCTTAGACAAGAACACAAACCGGATATGATTTTACTGCAAGAAACTAAAATGGAGGAGAGTAGAGTTATTCCTTTTAAGAATAGGACTTGGCGAGAAGCTGAAGTAGTAGGCCAAGAGGCCACTGGAATAGCAGGAGGGTTGCTGGTTATGTGGAACAAGAATGTGATTGATAGTAGAGTGATTCTGATGTCTAGTTGGTTTATTTGTCTCTTATGTGTGGATAAAACCACGCAGGAAGAGTGGATCTTAACGAATGTATATGCTCCAGTTAGACAGGGACTGAGAAGGGTTCTTTGGAGTCAGCTAGCTGAATTGAGGGAGACGGTCCCCAACTACCCTTGGATTGTGGCGGGGGATTTCAATTGCTATCTTAATCCTGCAGATAAATTGGGGGGCTCTCAAAGAATAACTACTGATATCTATGAGTTTAGAGATTTTGTTGAGCAACATGAGCTGATGGATGTGGACCTGCGTAGATTCTCCTATACATGGTCTAACAAAATACTGAAGGAAAACCAAATTCAGATCAGATTAGATAGGTTTCTTCTTTCTCAAGAATGCCTGGAGAGGTTTGGGGACTCTTCATTAACGACACTCCCAAGAATCGGGTCTGATCACAACCCAATTCTATGGGAAACAGGGGAGGACTCTAAGAAAAGATACATCAGACCCTTTCGATTCGAACTTATGTGGTTCCAACATCAGGATCTCAAGGATCTGGTTGCCCAATGGTGGGACAAAAAGTATAATGGTTCGAAACCGGCCCAAGTGGCATGTAAACTAAGGAATGTGAAGGCTAACATTAGAGAGTGGAACAAAACTTCCTTTGGCAATATTTTTGTTAAAAAGGCAGAACTAAAAGACAAGATCAATGAACTACAGGAGAAGTTGAAGTCAGAGCAGCTTACAGAGGATCTGAGAAACCAGGAGAGGGAGCTGTTAGCCGAATACCACATGGTGCTAGGATTTGAAGAAACCTTCTGGAGGCAAAAATCCAGACTGCGTTGGTTAAAGGAGGGTGACAGAAATACAAAGTTCTTCCATGTCTCTACTCTTCGCCACAGGAGTTCTAACAAAATTAAGGAGATCAAGATGGCCGATGGGTCTAACACCAAAGATATGGAAGACATAAGGAGGGAAGCGGTTGAGTACTTTAAATCATTGCTAGAAGATGTAAATCCAACTATTGAAGAAGAGGACTCTCTCGCTGGCGGCCATTCCACCCCTCAGTAATCGAGAATCTTAATGGATTCTTACTTAGTCCTTTCACAAAGGAGGAAATCAAGAAGGTGGTTTTTGACATGGATGGTAACACCTCCCCAGGACCGGATGGCTTCCCCGCAGCCTTTCTTTCGAAGTTTTGGGATATCCTAGGCAATGATGTAGTGGAAGCTATAATTGAGGCTCAAAAGGACATGGAAATCCCAGAAGGAGTTAATGCTACATTTTTAGTCCTCATCCCTAAACTAGTGGGAGCAATGGAATTTTCCAGCTTTTGCCCTATCGCTTATGTAACACTCTGATGAAGATTCTCACAAAAACAATCGCCAATAGGTCGAAGGTTATCCTTCCTTTCATCATTGATATGAACCAAGGAGGCTTTGTGAAAGGGCGACAAATACTGGATGGTATCATCACAATTCATGAGGTTATTCATTCAATGGTGGCTAGTAAGGAAGCAGGTATGTTACTAAAGCTTGATATGAATAAAGCCTACGACCGGGTCTCATGGCGGTTCCTCACCAAGATTTTGGGTAAGTTTGGTTTCTGTCCCCAATGGATTAAGTTGATTTTTAGTTGTATCTCTACTACAAGATTTTCTGTCATGGTGAATGGGTCACCCTCCGGTTACTTTAAGAGTGAAAGGGGGTTGCGACAAGGAGATCCTTTGTCTCCTTACTTGTTTATTATTTTAGCGGAAGCATTGGGTAGGAACATTTCAACAGCGATGGCAGATGGTCGATTGGAAGGTTTCAAACCTGCCTCAACAGCAGAGCCAGTGTCTCACCAACAGTTTGTGGATGATACGATCATTGTGTCCAAAGCCTCGATGCCTCAGGCTAGGAAGCTGAAGAGAATTCTAACCAAGTATGATACAGAAGCAGGACAATACATAAACTATAAGAAGAGTAGCATCTATTTCTTTAACACGCCTGGTGGGAGGGAGGAAAGAATTGCTAACCTCTTCGGTTGTGGAAAGGAGCTTCTACCAGCGACTTATCTAGGCATGCCTATGTTCGAAGGAAGAATGAAGGCTACATTGTGGAACTCAGTCATTGACAGGATCTCCAAAAAGTTAGCAGGATGGAAGGGCAGCCTTCTCAGCTCCGCAGGAAAAGCCTTATTAGTTCAAACTACTTT
The DNA here is from genome assembly GCA_028583015.1 of Wollemia nobilis. Classification (NCBI taxonomy): domain Eukaryota; kingdom Viridiplantae; phylum Streptophyta; class Pinopsida; order Araucariales; family Araucariaceae; genus Wollemia; species Wollemia nobilis. The sequence continues at coordinate 4,961,215 of JAQPPZ010016944.1, read as the reverse complement.
ACAGAGCATTCCAATTTACTGCATGTCTCTATTTAGAATGCCTGCAAAGGTCCGAGCTACTTTGGAGCAAATTCAACGCAACTTCTTGTGGTCAGGTTCAGAGGAGAGAAAGAGAATTCCGTTGGTAGCATGGAATCAGGTGTGTGCAAGCAAAGATCAGGGGGGCCTGGGGCTAAAGAGAATGAAAGAAATGAATCAAGCTCTGATTGGCAAATAGGTATGGAGATTTATCAATAATGATCAATTGGGATGGGTAAAACTTCTTAAGGCAAAATATATCAAAAATAATCAAGACTTCCTGAAAGCTGATAATCTCCCTAGAGGATCCTATTTCTGGAATTGTTTGCTCGAATGTCGGGAGGTAGTCAGGAAAGGCATCAGATGGAGAATTGGTAATGGAAGACAAGTGGACTTTTGGCAAGACCCGTGGTTGGAAGAGGCCCCTCTGAAAGATAACTTAGACCTTCAGGTCCTCCAACATAAACTTTCGGAGGAAATGGGAGGAAAAGTAGGGGATTTTATTGTTGTAGCACAGGAAACTTCCTCTTGGAAGAAAATCACAGTTCATAATCTGTCAAAGCAAGAGAAGGTGGCCCTAACCAAACTCAATGATGCTTTAAGGGTGTTCCCGATCATTCCTGGGGAAGGAAGAGACAAGGCGATTTGGGGCAAAACTACAAGTGGGATCTATTCAGTAAAAATTGCCTATAAGTTAATCCACTCAGGATTCAATGGCTGGACTCCGACTTCTATTATTTGGTTAAATAATTTAACCCCAAAAATTGCTTTCTTCTTTTGGTTGGCAGTTCAAAATAAGATTCTGACAACAGATAATCTGCAAAGGAGAGGTTTCCAATTCATCAATCGATGTATCTTGTGTGAGAAAGCGATAGAATCTGTAAGTCATATATTTCTTACTTGTGAATTTTCTTGTACAGTCTTCCAAATGATCCTGTCCAAATTTCATATAGATTGGGTCTGCCCAAATAGCATGTCTGACTTCTGCATACAATGGGCTTCCCCCTTCCGGGCGAAACTTTTGACTTGGCTCTGGAAGCTCAGCCTTACCCCATTTTTTATGGGGGATATGGAATGAGAGAAATAAGAGAGTATTTAAAGGACGTAAGAAAGATCCCAGGTTATGTGGTAATAAAATAATCAGAGCTTTGAAAGAAAACTGGAAAACTTTCTACTTCAAAAATGAGACCATGTCTCTAAGGGAAAGGAGGATTTTGCGGAACTGGGGAGAGGAACTTCCAGACCTAGACATTACAACCAACCCACGGGATGGTGTCAAGTGGATACCCCCCACACAAAAGTGGGTTAAGTTTAATTTTGACGGGGCAGCCAAAGGAAATCCGGGGGCTACAGGAGCAGGAGGAGTTCTGAGAAATGAGGAAGGAAAAGTGGTCCTTGCCTTTGCAGAGCCTTTGGGAACTCAAACAAATCATTTTGCAGAAGCCCGAGCCTGCATGCAGGCAATGAGAATTGCCAGATTTGAGGGTTATAAGGAAGTTATCTTTGAAGGGGATTCGCTTAATATAATCAAGGCAATTAAGGAGGATAAAGACCCCAACTGGACCATCTTGGAGCTTATCCTAGAAGCAAAGATTCATAAATCTCATTTGGTTAATGCCCGAATCCAACACACCTTCAGAGAAGGGAACCAGGCGATGGATCTAATGGCAAATATTGCAGTTTCTGTTGGGGAGATGCAAATTTGGAAGGATAACTTCCCTCAAGAACTATTGGTGTTGGCTTCTAGAGAAGAGCTAAGATCAAACATGTTAGAGCATCAGGAGATCAGAGGGGTTGATGATGAGTAATCCGACAGATGGAATTAGGCAGAGGTACAAAAGGCATCCCATTTGCTGGGGCCTGGGAGGTGACAAGTGTACAGTACAACAGCCTAGTGGTATTAGTAAGTGCTAGGTGTTGTTTGGTTTTTGTTTTATCCTGAATAGTCAAGCGACAAGTATAGGATAGTGGACTCTAAGTATGGCTTAATGTGGGTCTTAGATAGATCCATTTTGTATTTTGATTATACGGGCTTGATGCTAGAACCAGCCCATTTTGACTATGTAAAAGGTTTGTGGACCTTATAACCACCTCTACCTTATACCAAAAAAAAATTATAATTTAATCAACTAAAATAGTAATAATCAAGATAACAGTTTTCATATTTTGGACATAACCAAGCTTCCTCCATCTCCTTGAACCCTACTATTTCCCTCTAGGAAGGGCAAAATGTAAATATAGGATATTATTCTTTCATTTGTGCTAGTACTATTAATGATGAGTTAATTCATGGTCATAAAATTTGTCCAATCAAATGATAGGACACTTCATGCTACTTGTTAGCCTTGTATCCTATACCAAAAAAAATCCTTCCTCAAGGTGGCCCTTCAGACTCTCATTTAAAATGACTTTTTCTTAGATTGAAAATATTGTCTATATCCTATCTTGATGATCATGATTAATCATCCTTGATTCCTTAGATCTAGAGAATTTGGGAATGTTACCTTCTCCCCCTCAATTGGAGGATGAATATCATATTCTTATCAAGAAAACCATTGATATTAATATTGGAACTTCTAAACATAAAAAAATCTTTAAATTAGGTAAGGACCTATCCTATTTTAGCCTAATTGGCTAGGTCCATTCATCATAACCACCAAGTTTGGTTTAGGAGCTTATAACTTGGCTACACTTGATGAAAAATAAATAAAAAACTATTAACATCATGCATATTAAGAATATTACATCTGATTTTTTATTATCTACTTGTATTTTGATGATTGGCATTTCCTACTTGCATGACTGCCTATTCTCATACTTGCCTTTATGTATATCTTTGTCTCTGCTTGGACTACCTAATTTCATATCAAGTTAGGGATCCATAATGACATAAATTATGATAATAGTTGGGATAGTTCATCCTTGCATTGCACTTATGCTATGTGACTATGTGGGTGGATCCTCCTAGTTCCCATATTTTGTAAACCAAATCAAGATTTGTGCAATCTATCTATTTTTATCAATATAAATCAATTAACCTAGTTAATATTTACCTATAAATTTTAATCTCTATCATCATCTATATCAATTCAAATCCAGTTACCCTGTTATGTTTCTCTTGATCAATCCATCCTTATCAACTACGCTAATATATAAATGATTAAATTAAATCAATTTATTTCAAGTAATTTAGAACAATCTATCCATATAAGTGTAAGTCAATTTATTATTATCAAATTGTGTCAACTTATACCTAGTAATTTTAATCCATATATCTCTATCAAATTGAACCAATCTATCCTTATCAATCAATCCAAATTAGTCCATATTTATCAATTTATATGAGTCTATTAGCCATTTATCTATCCCATTATAAATGAAAATAAATCCACCTCTTCATCAACTAAATTCAATCTATCTTTATCAATCTATCGATCTAAACCATCAATCTATTTATCATTTTTCTATATCAAGCTTAATTTACTTTGTCTCAAAATCAAATCTTCAATATCCTTTCAACTACAACTTCATTGCAATATGATGAATACTATGAGCCTTCACAAGTGTTAATATCCCCATAAATATTATTCTTTGTTTCTTTCCCACCTAATGTCTTAGATGCGAGGATAACCGACCAACAACAAAATGTCTTCTCTACTGGGGGCATCATCCGTTGTCATGAAAATCAAACATAAGTCTTCTAGAACACTTATTTATGAGGTAACTTAGATTGGAATTCAATCTAATTGCACTAAGGCTAAGAGGTAAAATCAATCAATGTTCCTTATGGCTAATGGGCTAATCAAATATTTCTAAATATTCTATGGCTAATGGATGAATCAAATTATTAAAATATCCCTTAAGTAGGTTATAAAATGTAATCAAGTCATCAGATTTCCCTTTAAGTGCTTACTTAAAGGAATTACATGTAATAAACTCATTAGAATAGCCTCTACATGTTTGCTTCGAGATAATCATATGTTAAATTATCAACACATCAAAAATATTCTTTAAGCATTTGCTTAAAGTTAATTATGTTGATCAAAATGTCCTTTGGATGCTTGATAAAAGGTGATCATCTTCATAAAAAGTATCATTTGGGAACTTTCTCAAAGGTAATCATGTTTATAAAAAATGCACTTGCTAAAAGGTAATTAGTTACAAAAATGTCCTTTGGCATCTACTCAAGAGTAATTAGTTTTTTAGAAATTCCTTTAAGTTCTTGCTTAGAGGTAATAAATTTTAAAATTTATCCTTTAAGTTCATGCTTAAAGGTAATCAATCTAAAAAATTATCCTTTAAGTTCATGCTTAAAGGTAATCAATCTAAAAAATTATCCTTTAAGTTCATGCTTAAAGGTAGTCACTCTCAAAATATCCTTTAAGTTCACACTTAAAGGTAGTCAATTTCAAAAATTTACTTTAGGGTAACACTTAAAGGTAATCACTTACAAAAATATCCTTTAAGGTAACACTTAAAGGTAATCAATTATAAAAATATCCTTTAAGTTAACACTTAAATGTAATCAATTTTTAAAAAGTATTTTAAGTTAAACACCTAAAGGTAATCGGTTACAAAATAATCTTTTATGCACATTTATATATCTCATGAAGGCAAATATGTCACCACTTAAGAGCTCACCAATAATCAAGATAAGAGGCCACCACTTTAGGGTGAATCAATTTTTACATATTTATATGTTTATATTTAAAAAAAATATCCTTTAAGGTAACACTTAAAGGTAATTAGTCACAAAAATATCCTTTAAGTTAAAACATTTAAAGTTATTTGATTTTACAATTTTTGTTTTGGCAACATTTGGTATCTCTCATCCTTTCATTCTTTCCATTCATATATTTTCATATTCCCTCTTTCATCTCTTTATTTGATCTTCCTTAATCCATCCTAAATTCAACATCAACCATCAATCATCAAACCTAATCAAATTTCTAGTCAATTATCTTCTCAACCAAATATCCCTTTCCACTCTTGATTAAATATCCTTTTAATCTTTCATTCCATCTTAATCAAATTTTCACCACAACCCTTGTCTGGATCATATCAAAATCAACTTTCATCAATTCAACATGGTTTTCCCTCAAAAAATCTAGGGGGTAAACTAAGGCAAGGTAATATTTAATGCTACTTAAAACATAATCCTTAATATGACTATAATCAATCTTCTCATCCCTCATCAACCTTAAGCACCAACACAAAATTGATGCATCTACATCAGTTTTTAATGCATTTATTTTACAATAAATGCATCAAAAGGAGGTAAAATGTAGACTCCTAATTTTGTGCACTTTAGTCCACCATAACCCCCATTCACCATCCTTCTAATCAACTTAACTGAATCCACCTTCCACATGCCCAAATTTAGAACATTTAGTGATCCAAAAGCAATGACATCTTTGGGGCATCAATATCCATTACAAATTTTCAACATATAATTCTATTATAATAGGACCAAAAATATATTTTCAATGAGTATGGATTTACTCCTATAATTATAAATGCCTCAAACTATGAGAAAACAACACTTGGATCTTTTTTACCCTTTTTATTGCCAAAAACTAACATTTTTTAAATTTTAAAAAAGTTTGGCACCCAAGTTGGCCTAGTAGTATGTAAAAAACCAAATCCCTATATAAAGCTACCTTTTGGGAAGGCCTAAGAAATATTGCAAGAAGAAAAAAAGAGAGACAATTCTTCTAAGGAGAAGAAGAATTATCAAAAGAGATATCCATATGATGTCAGAGTTACTTTGTAAAATACTTTTTTTGTGAACCTTCATCCTTTCATTTTTCTAGCAATTTATAGAAAGCATTAAATCATCATCAAACCAAACATCAATAATCATTAGGTCACTAACAAACATCTCTCAACAATATTTCATAAATAAAGGGGCATTGTATGGTCTTGGCTTGTGTTTATTCTCTCATTTTTTACATGTACTCAAAATTTATTTTTTAGCATTCATTATCCTTTTTAATTCACATGTTTTTGATCCTTTTATCTCAAGGAATAGGGTCTAATTGTCAAATAAAGAAAGTCACCATCCTCACTAAGATGTAACGTACCCCTCTGCTAATCACTACTTTTTTCTATTTCTATCTTGTAGGATTTTGATAGGTTCTACAAAAGCACTAACAAAGAGCAATAGGGTTGGTAAGGAGCTAGTGGAACTTTTGCAAGTGGGTGACACTTTTACCTCTATGACAAAATCAGGTATTTTTGTCCTGTATTTTGTTATTTCTATTTGAAGGGAATTATATATGTTTCTATTTCCATTTATTTATTAATTAGCAAAAGGAAAAATGTTAATCCTTATTTAACTATTATTGAAATATGGAAAAATTTGAATCATTATTTTGTAGGCACTGAAACAAAATTAGCATGTAGCTCACATTTTAGGGTAAAATATTTGCTACACCTTTCTTATTTGAAAAGGGAAAGAGTCATTTTTTCATATAAAAATACATCATTTAGTCTTAGGTTTTTATTCGTTGTATTTTTTGTTTGTGCATCATAGATTAAAGATAGGATTAAATCCTAAAATAAAAAAGGTTTGTGTTAGTTGGAAGTGGATCTTGAGAGGATAATTGGTTCCTTGGTTTCCTTAGAAATGTAGGTGTTTTAATAAATACACATTTAACGTAGTCTTAGTATTATCCCTTTTATTCCCCCTAATCTCGAAGTGCGAAGAGAAAAGAGGAAACGCATTGGGATCTCCCCTTTGTGCTACTCCTTTTTTCCCTCACAGTAGTAGGCATTATGTAAATGATGGAAATGCACTCGTATGTTATATGCATTATGAAATTTCTGGAAATAATTGTATGCTTATAAGCATTATCTAAATGATAGAAAGACACTTATATGTTGTATGTATTATGGAAATTCACAAGGACTTGTATATTTGCAGGCATTAAAAAAATTATAGAAAAGCCATTGTATATTTTATGTAATGTAAAAGTGTTCGTATACTTATGTATATTATGAAAGTGTTGATTTACTCAGGTGTATTATGAAAGTGTTCATATAATAGACCTAATATGATTGAGTGCTTTATAAAAGAGTAGAAATACTTGGTTGTATTATGAAAGTTTTGATCTACTTGAGTGCATTAAGCAAGTGTTGATATGTTTATGTGCATTAAGAAATAAAGTATATATCACTTGTGTGTAACACATTATGAAATAAAGTATATATCACTTGTGTGTAACAAATTATGAAATAAGGTATATATCACTTGTATGTAACACAGATGGATTAAATACAATTAAGAGAATAGGTTGATTTTTTGACCTAAGTAGATGAACATAAGGATAGGCATACAAAATATTGGCTTTTTAAGCCTTACTACCACAAAATATCACAGGTCCCAATATAAAATAGCCACAATATTAAAGGTCAAAATAATAATATAAGAGTAGAATAATATATGAGCAAATTAATATGTATATCAAGGCCAATATAATAAATAAAATAACATTCACTTATATAATCAAATATGAATGTAAATGGCCTAAGTCATTCATGAACTATGCATGAAGAAAAACTTACAATATTAATTGCTCAAAAATTATATACAAGCTTTATTCCAAACTGGATCTCTTAAACATATTACACTTTTGTTTCTCCTCCTTGGATTTCTTTCTCATGGAGTATTATCTCCATAATATAGCCATAGTAATGTGACTCTTCAAGTACTTAACTATTGCTCTCCATATGACAAGTCTCATGACTCTTGGCTTATCATCTTGCCACTTGCATACAAGACTCTTCATAGATACTTGAATATAAGACACTTGCACACATCTACATGATTCTTGTAATTCTACATGTACTTATAATCTAAGACACTTGTGCACATTCTCACATTACATATTTGCACTCTTACATATATGACACTTGTGCACATTCTCTCAATCTACACTTGCACTCTAACTTACATGACACTTGTGCATTTCTTGCACATTGCACTCTTACATGAAACTTGTGTATTTTTTGCCATTAAAACTTACATAATAGGGGAAATATAAATCACACTTCTAATATAAATACTCAACCCTATTCTATTACATATTTACAATTGTACCATGAAGGTACCATGGGCGTACATTAGCATATACCAAATAATATAATATTCCTCAACATAGACTTGACTCATATGAAGAGGTATGTTCAAGTATAGATGGATGCCTCAATATGCATAATAATTACATCATCCTAGATAAAAAGTTGAACCCTATATATGAAAATCTGACTAAAAATTATGAATATATTTTTTTAAGCGAAAAATCCCTTGCAAAGTCGCCTTGGTTTGAGAGACCATGAACAGGGGGTTCTTCACTGTCAAAGTCACCCGGGAGTCGCACCCGACCCCTGCCCGCACCAACATTATCAATTGGATTTTGGATACCCAATTCAGATTTTTGGTAGGGTGGAGATTTGAACCTGGGACCTCCCTTGGAGGATTGCCCTCTCCTCTCCAACTCACCTACAACACCTGGGTAAAAATTATGAATATTATTCATATTTTCATCTATGAAATTAGATATTGTCACATTTTTATCTCTATTTATTGATTTTTTTGCACTTTCTCCATTGCTAGAGGGCCAAAACTCCATTGGATGAAGTTGAGACAAGGGTATTCCAAATGGAATAATACTTTGGTTAGGTAGATAAATACTCTAATCATTATCTTCCTCCTGTAAATAGGTTTTCATGATATTTGGACCTTGATAGTTGATTCTAATGTCTCAACTTAGAAGTGTGACCTCTTAGTTGATATGATCCATGAGATTTTGATGTGGAGAATTTTTATGGATTTCACAAGGTAAGAGTCATATTTAAGATGTAAACTATTATATGTTCTTGATATGATTATTAGTATTGGTGTTATTATACCAAATTTATGCATTTTTGTTAGAATTTCATTGTAATACAACATGTTTTTGCTCTATTCATAATAAAGAAAAAGGTTCTATAATACCTTGCATAGAATGTTGACTATGAAAACCAAAATATTGCTTCATTGTATCTTATAAAAAATTGAATGAGTCATGAGTTTATATGACCTATTGTACTTCATTGAAAGGTTAATAATTATAATTACATGTTTAATATTCCTTGCAAGAATGAATTGCTATTCTATTATGAAATAATAATGGAATGAATAGAGTCCAAATGCATGCTTAGGTATTATTGATGTAACACTTAATTTGATATTAAGTAGACTATAGTATGAATATATGCCATTGTCATACTTGCATATTTTCATAATAATTGATTGTAATTCTAAAAGGAAAGTCAAGTATTATAAATGATTTTTGTACTTATTAGATGAAAGGCTAATAAGTTTGAATTTTAGAAGTGATGTATAGTTTTTTATCTTGTAATGGAATAAGATATAACTAGTTAACTAGTTGTATTAGTCCTAACCTTTAAAGTACCCTATATTTTATATACTATAAATACCAATGTTTAGCCAACATTAATCCTAATTGGAAATCAAACATTAGGGACATTTGTGGATGATATTTTTTAACCTAACACACTATCCTGATATAGGCATTTATGGTTAATAAGAATATCAAATTTAGCTATAACAAGTTGGATTTATATAGGCATTGATGGGTGTTAAGATTATAGAAAATAACTACGAAGCATATCCTAGTTAAGGCATAGTTGGATGTGATAAAATAACTTAATTTACACTAGATTTGTGAAAGCATAGATAGGTACATAAATATCAACTAGCATTTATCGTGCAAGCAAGGTTGACTACTTGTATGCTGGCTTAGCATAAGCTTATATGGGATGATGAAGGATATCAATTGAACTTAAGCCTTTATGGAAGGTTAAAAATAATATTATGAAACATACATACATACATACATACATACATACATGATATCTATATATAATGTATGTATGTATAACTATATTTAGAAACCCTTAAGTGCTACAAATGATGGTTAGTTATAGTCATGATATGCTTATAACTATTTAATAACAATGTTATTGTATTCTTGTTGTATCTTCATATATAGTTTATAATTATATAAAATGAAATTTATCATAGCCAATATACATGCAAATAATTTGGTATTAGAGAAACATAGTTCATGAGTGAGATCATTGGATTTGCAAAGTGGTAGTCAAAATAAATGAAGATCAATTCATTAAGGTTGAGGTATATTACATTATTTAGTACATGCTAGTGTACCCCCATGGTACTATGGTACTTTTGAACATTACCCCCATGCGCTTTGGTTAAAAGTGTAAAGGATGGCATTAGAGGCTCAAATAGCCAAATTAGGAGGAGGTCAGGCACTTTTGGCCTAGGCATGCGAGGGATGGATCCTCAAAACCTCAATGCTAGGTGAAATATGGATGAAACAAAATTTGGCTAAGTACAGAGAGTGCTAGACATTTTGTACCTCATCTAGTAGAAAATGGGTACTAAAAACCTATCGTTCGATAGCCTACAAAGAAAAAGAAAGAAAATTTAGCTAAGTCTAGGAGAGGCCAAAGTTTTACCCCTGTAGAAGATGAAATTGGGTATAAAAAATCTGTTAGTGCAAAAATTTTGACAGCTTGCAAAATTAAAAAAGCTAAAATTAGCTAAGTATTGGAAGTCTAGAAATATTTTACCAAGCATAGGCAAGAAGAGGTACCAAGGGTCCATCACCATTTTATTAAGAGCATAAAGAGATAGAAATATGATGTACCAAGATTGCTAGAAGATGGGTACCTGACCATGTAATACATATATGCAAAGAAATATGTCACCTGTCAGATGTGCAAATGAAAATTACATAAGTCCTAAGGCTATCAAAATATAGGAACAAAAGCTAGTGGCAGAATGATATCAAAAGTTTATCACCTAATGATGAAGAATGAAAATGGCCAAAATATGATTAGGTCCCTCAACCGATGAAAGTTTCATTCTAGTAGTAGAGAAGGAGAGGTACAAAAGACCCATTAGCCCTAGAAGGAGAGTTGAACCTACCCTAGCGGAGAAGAGGCAACACAAATTTTTTTCCTGGTGGTAGGAAAAAGAAGAAAATACAGAAACATCTAAGTATCAATACTGTCAAAAGATATGTACTAGAGCTAGCAATGAATGGGAACATAAAATCTATAGCCTATCCAAAGTAGGGATGCCAAATTGGCTAGGTATTGAACCCACCAGAGAAATTGCCCTAGAAGTTAAATGGATGGATACCATATATCCATTGTATGATGGTAGGCAAAAGAAGAAAATGCAAAAATGTCTAAGTATCAGGAATACTGAAAGATATGTACCAGAGCTAGCAATGAACGGGTACATAAAATCCATTGTCTACCAAAAGTAGGTATGATAAATTGGCTAAATCCTAAACCCATAGAAGAAATTGCCCCATTGAATGGATTGGTACAAAGAGTCCATCACTTGTTAGCATGATTAGAAATATGAACAGAAAGCACCAAATATTTTGTACTAGGTATAGGCAAGAAGTGGTACCCAAGGCCTGTCACCCAATAATAGGTAGAATAAATAAGTGGATAGTTCTAAGGGTTCTCTTCATAAGATATTTTGTACCTGACCAAGAAAGGGATGGGTACAAAAAAACCCGTCATCCGTCAACAACATCGTTATGCACCTGAAAGCCATGGGTTTGTAGAGGTAGATCAAATTTAATATCTAGTAGTAGTTTATCAGTATGTGGGTGATCACCATATCATTTCACAAATAGGGTAGGATTGCCTATTAGATAATTCCAACAATGAAATCTCTATCTATGTGCTTGTGTGGATGTTAATGGTAGCTCAAAAAAAATATCAAAAAAATATCAATAAACTACACGTAGACAATAAGGCCAATATGACTTAATATAAAGCAAATTATAGCCACGTTAGCAGGCCATAACCAGGTGTTTACAAGAGGTATAAATATGAATAGCTTAACAAAATAGAAAATATTATGACATAATGATAATGCACATTTAAGAAAATAATGCCTTTATAACCGAATGTATTGTAAAAAGCTATAAATACTAGAGTGTAGGAAGTTCAAATGGTCAACTCTTAAGCTTTTACAAATTGCATTTATGAAAGCACATTGCAAATGGACATACAAATTTGATTGTTATTTGGCCTTTGGTTCAACTTTCTTGCGGAACATGTATGTATAAATGGTTGCTTATTTCTAATAGAGGCTAATTGAATGAACATAGTATTAATTCTTCTCTCTAGATTTTTGCATGTATTATTTTTCTAGTTTTGGAATTCACAATCCATTGGACTATAAAACACATAAATTATTGTTCTATGATTGATAAAAATTGGTTGGCCTATTAGGTAGTTTGATTAATTTATTGATTGCATAGCTTTTATATCTCATGTATTTTGATGTGGCTTAACCTATACCATTATAGGTTCTAGATTTAGCTTATTTCATGTCTTTCAACACCCTTTTACCCCATATTTTAGGAATATCTAGTTAGGGCTTCATAGGAACCATAATCCTCAAAATATTGATGACTGAAGCCTTACAACTTCAAGGTCATATGTTGGTCAAAGTATTTGGGTACACAATATTACCATAGGAAATTTTTTAAAGTAATAGTTTTTGGCATGCTCGATGGGACACAAATCCCACCATATAAATAAATCAAAGTTTTGGTGATACTTTGTATAATAAGATCCTTTTTAATCACCTGAAGACTCTATGTAAATGCAACTCAGATCTATTTTAATTTTTCTTTAAAAACCCTACTGCCTCATCATATTATACAATATATGTTCAAAAGACAGGTGGTTAGAGGATTGGATGAACCATTAGAATTCTTAGAATTACCTCTCCATACTCATAAAAGATAAAATTATATGGATTCTCCCAAATCATCATCTTATTTGAATCTTTTGAAAGAGAAAAACCCTAAATATCACACTCCATCGACCTCATTAAACACTTTGTTACCAATGGCTTGAAATCATATTTAGAACCTTCAAAACTATCCAAATTGGAATCATATAGGGCCTCTAAATTTGCCCATCTAAAATCCAATTTCCCAAGTAGCAATAAAAGCACTACCAACATATGATGGCACTAGGAAGACTGCTTATGAGAATTTTTAATGAATAACATCACTAGCCATTGTAAATAATATTTAGGAAGAATATGTCTATTAGTCATATTGTTGAGAGGAAAAAAGTTGTACTAGTATAGAACCTTGCCAGATCAAACTATAACTACATGGGCTTAGCTAGATGGAAATTTAGTGGAAGAAATAATGAACAATCAGATACATTCTCTCTACTAACATAATTCACCATGATGAAAAGGCACCCATAGGAGGAAATAATAGATTTCAACATTAGGTTTAGTCAAACATGGAAAAGAGTGCCCCAAGATCTTTAGTAAACTGATGAACAAACCATGTATTATTATCTGAGGGCCTTCCATTCAGATTTGGGTATGGCTATAAGGTAGTCCAATGTATTTACATTCCCTCAGATCTTCCAAGAAGCATTCAAGGCTAAGAAATATTTAATTTCTATAGGAAGGCTATCCCCCAAAATGGTAATCCCAATATTCCCATATTTTCCTCAGCAACAAATGCAAACCTTTGTTACACACACTTCCTTTCCAGATGCTACTTCTACCATTAAATTCCCATCATGGACAACTCCACCAACTACTCAAATAATTCTTGCACCTCCTACAATACCATTTTTGTCAGTACCTTTTATTGTTCTTGCATTACCATCTCCTGATCCTCAAATAATTGTCTTGCAAGAGATGGTCACAACCATAAATAACCTCACCAATTAAGTTACTACCATGAAAATGAGGGAGGCTAAGAGAAAATTTCAACCAAGAAGGTTTCCATTTGTCATAAAGGATCAAGCTACTTCTACTAGCAAGCCTATGGAAAAATCCAATATAGTATACAACAATAAGGAAGATGAACCCTCTATCTCAGGCTCTAAGTCAGACTATTGGTATTCAACATGTAATGAACCACATGGTGAAAGCTCATGCATGATGTACCAACATCACATATAGAAAGTTACCATTGAAAAGGTAGAAAGGGCTCAGAAAGACTAGGTAAATATGTTGAGGGAAATGGACTAAATTTCATGATACCATATATTGAACAAGTATCGATCCTAACAAGATCAGGGAAGAAACCTATACTAGGTGATCCTAAGATAATGAATCCATTTAAAGTACCTTTTGAGATATAGAAACATCCAAAAGTGATGTCCTTCAAACTGCACCAATACAAAATCCATCTTAGCAACTACAAAAGGTGACAAAGGAGGGTGAAACCCGAGTAGGCAAGAGATAAATTGAGATACCCTTCTCTGACCAAGCACCAAAGGATTGAGGTGACTCAAGAATACAAGAGTAAGTATGGTGAACCTAAAAAAGAACATAAAATAGCATGCCATTCTTGGTTTCAATATTGCAGAGGAATTGAATAAGACTCCATCAAAAGTTAGCATGTATAATGCACACCTTATTCTAGGATAGATTGATCTATTACAATCTTCACTCAAGTCTATCAAGAGTCAAGGGAAGTATTAGGTAGAGATTAATTTAGATCAAGGTCATTCTACCTCAATGATAAGAAAAAATAGACCATCACCATTTTATATATCTTTGTGAATGGTGGGTGGATGGTCCATTATTGCATAATTGACTCTAGAGAAACTACCACATTAATGCCCAAAGTAGTTTGTGAAATAATGGGTATGGAATATATAAGGAATAGTCTTGCTGTACTATATTTGGATGACACACCAGTAAAAATATAAGGTGTAATCAAGGATGTGCCCATGGTGTTGCACAAATTACCTCATATTACTATTATGTAGGAAATTATGGTAGTTGATTTGCAACCTTATTTTAGGATGTGTCTATCAAGAGAATTCACTACCAATTTGGGTGGTTAATTATCTCTTGACTACTCACACATGGAAATCCCATTTAAGGGTAAAATATTTAAGATATTTTCTAAGAAGCCATCTTCCTTCATATAGATAAGTTTGAAGAAGAGAATCATCAAGCTGACAAAGTCAACATGATGACTAAAGAAGTGAATATAATGGAGAAAGTACTGGAAAATCTCCAAACTTAAGATCAATTCTATTTTAAGGACTTCAATGCTTTGATTGAAATAGGAGTTGACACCTACTCGATCATGAAGCATAAAGAAAAGAAAAATGCAGCCTTGGTAAGCTAAATGGCCTAGAAAAACCAAATATGAAAGCTCTTCTTTGACAAATCTAGATGTAAAAATGATGCTGGTGTAGGCATAGTGTTGATAGAACCTACTAGAGAAAAAACATTTTAATATAGGCTAACATGGAGTTGTACAAATAATGCAATAAAATATGAAGCACTATGCCTAGGATTAAAGAAAGCTAAGAATATGGGGATAAAAAAACTACAAATATTTGGTGATTTCGAGTTAATTGAGAAAATAGACTCATTGGATTCATAATAATAAGAAGTTACAATGATTTTATAGCACTCCAATCAGTTTGAAATCTCTACTATTATGGATATCTTACTTGCTCCTACTATGTTTAGAAACACTCTAAACAATTCCCTATATGCTCTCATAACAAAACTGATTTCCTCTCAAATAATAAAATTGGTGCAACTATATTTAAATGAATGCTAAATATTTAGAACCTATATACTTTAGGGAAGATACTCTAAAGTATGCTCTAGAGTCCAACATTCTCCCCCTTAAAGTTGAGAGGACTGACTAGACAGTCTCTCAACTTTATATACTGAGCTTTCACAACTCCTTTGGTGAAGATGTATGCTATGTTGTCCAAAGTGCTGCAATATCATAGCTCAATTACCTGTTTCTCCACCATGTCTCGAATGAAGTGATACTTCATATCAAAGTGCTTTGACCTGCTATGGTGGATAGGATTATGTACCAATTGTATGACACTCATATTTTCACAATACAATATAGTAGGACCATATTGTATTTATCCTGTTTATTCAAGTACTTTTCTTAACCATAAATCTTGGGTACTAGCATTTGTGATTGCTATGTACTCAACTTCAGTAGATGATAATGCTACAACAATCTACTTTTTGTAACTCCAAGTAATTAGTCCTAACCCAAGACTAAAAAAATTCCCTGAAGTAGATTTTATATCATCTATATTGCTGCCCCAATCACTATAACTAAAGCCAACTAATTTTATAGAATTATATTTGTGGTAATGGATCCCAAAATCCAATGTACCCTTTACATATCTCAAAATTCTTTTAGTTGTGTGTAGATGAAGTTTAGATGGTTCAGCCACATACCTTGAAACAAGATAAATTGCATATTGAATATCTGGCCTTGTGTTGATGAGGAACATTAGACTCCCAATTGTGCTCCTGTAAGTGGTCATGTCAAATTTTGGTGGTCCATCTTCTTTTCTCAATTGTATCCCATGACCTGTTGGAGTTTCAACAGACTTGCATTTTTCCATATCAAATTTCTTTATCATATCTTGAGTATATTTGTGTTGATATATGAAGATTCGTTTACCTGTTTGATGTACCTCCATGCCTAGGAAGTAATGCATCAAGCCTAGATATTTCATTTCAAATTCTTTCACCATGGAGTTTTTTAACTCCTTATTCATCTTATCACTACTACCCATAAATATTAGATCATCCACATATAAGCATAAAATGAGAATATATTTACCTTATTTCATGTAGTAGAGAGTAGGCTCACTTTTAATCCTAGTGAACCCATACATTTGAAAGTAGCCATCAATGCGTTAGTACCATACCCTTGGTGCTTGATTGAGTCCATACAATGCTTTCTTTAATTTGTAGACCTTGGTGCTTGATTGAGTCCAAGGAAAGTACTAGTATGATTATCTCCTGCTATCAACAGGAGCAAAGGTCTCCTCATAGCCAATCCCATAATTTTGAGTAAACCCTTTTGCTACTAGCCTTGCCTTGTGTCTTTCAATACTCCCATCAACATTGAACTTGGTCTTGTAGACCCATTTACATCCAACACATTTCTTACCTTTAGGAAGCTCCACTAGCTCCCAAGTATCATTATTTTTTATAGAGGTCATTTCCTCTTTCATGGCTTGTTTCCATACATCATGAGCACATTATTTTTCATAACTATATGGCTCTAGCTGTACACTAGTAGTTAAATCATAGTTTACAACATCACCCTTAGGCTCTTGAGAGTCATCATCACCATACATGTGTAAATTTTCAAGTCTTTTTAAAACTGCATTCATCTCACTAGCTTGGCTTCTAGTGTATCTTTTTTGGAAATTCTTATCCAACATTTGAAAAGAAGGATGGTGCTGAAGTGTTATCTTACCTCTTGATGGAGAATCAATATTCATTGGTGAAGAAATTACTGATATTTGTGGAGGACTTGGAGTAGCATCAGTTGTACTTGAAGTAGTACTCATACTTGGGCTTAAAGGAGGACTTCCTTTGCTATTTTTGGGCTGCACTTGCTGCATTTGAGAGGAAATTGCATCATGAGATCCATCATAAACATAAATTTTTTGATGACCCCATACTCCCCCTTCATCAAAAATCACATATCTAGAAATTACAACATTATGTGTTTTTGTATTGTAGAGCCTATATGCCTTTGAATACTCACAATACCCAATGAAAATACATGCTTGAATTTTGGGGTCAAGTTTATTTCTTGTTTCATAAGGAATTTGTGCATATTCAAGACAACAAAAAATATTGAAGTGTTTTACATTTGGCTTTTTTTCATACCAACCATCATAAGGAGTCATCCCATATAAACTAGAAGTAGGACTCCTATTCAAAATGTAAACACTTGTTCTAAAAACACCATCCCAATACATGTTACTGAGTTGCTTTATTTGAAGCATTGATCTATCCATTTCTACAATAGTACGGTTCTTTCTTTCAGCCACACCATTTTGTTGTGGGGTGTAAGAAGTAGTTAATTGCTTTTTGATCCCACAATATTACAAAATTTGAGAAATGCATTTGAACAAAACTCCCCTCCTCTATAAGTCCTTAATATATTTACAACATACTCACTTTTATTCTCTACATTATTTTTGAAATCTTTGAAATATTCAAAAGCTTCGTATTTAGTTTTCAAAAAATAAATCCAATACATTCTAGAGAAATCATCAATGAAAGTGAGAAAGCATTGGACCACAAATGTCCGAATGTACCAATTGTAGTGGATGTCTTGCTCTACATGCTTGTCCTCTTAAAAACTTGGTTCCTGAGTGTTTTTCCAAAATACATCCTTCACACACCTCCTTGTGCTATTCAACTTTTGGCAATCCACATACCATAGCTTGTGAAGTCAACAACTTCAAGCTTGCAAATTTAAGATGACCATATCTCAAGTGCCAAAGCACACTTGGATTTTCTATGGCCACATTAGCAAGTTGGGCACCTAATTGTTCCCAAAACTTAAGAGGAAACAACCTATTCTTTGTCATAGGTACTTGTGTAACAACTCTATTACAATATTTTTGTCAAAAATTACACATTTTCCATCTTCAAAAATAAGCTTGTAGTTCTTTTTCATTATTTGTCCAACACTATGTAAATTATGTTGGAGTTTTGGGGGTTTAATAAATGTTGTTTACCTTCTTCGTGCCTTCTTTTTTTGGAACCTCCATGGCTACCATACCTTCAACTTGTAGTGCCTTGTCATATCCCAATTTTATCTTTGACTTGTAGGTGGAATCCATTGTAGCAAAAAGTTCTTCTTTGCCACTCATATGATTTGAGAAACCAGTATCCAAAATACAAGTTTCATTGAGATTTTGATCTAATTTTCCATAGGTGAGAAACATATTTGAAGAATTTCCTTCCTCTTATCCATAGTTTCCATAATTATTACCTTTTCCTTCTTGAGAAGGTTTGGACCAACAATCTCTAGCAAAGTGACCAACCTTGCCACAATTGTAACAAGATTTATTTGATTTATTACCTCCTCTTCCTCTTCCTTGGTTGCCACCTCTTGATCTACCTCTTCCTTTGCCTCTCCTTTGTCCTATTCCTTGGCCTCTTCCTTGTCCTCTTCCTTCACCCTCCTTGGATGAGAATGCTTTGTCATCACCTCCATAGCTTGTTGAAGTAGAACCCTATAATCTCTCTTCATGAGACATCAAAGAACCAATTAGAGCATCAAAAGTTAGAGTAGAAAAATATTTAGACTCTTCAATAATGATAGCAATATTATTCCATTTACGAAGAAGTGTTATCAAAACTTTCTTCACCACTACTTTAGTTTTGATGTCTTCTCCAAGGGTTTACATTTTATTTACAATGGCTTTCACTCTAACACAATAATCATCTACATTTTCATCAATTTGCATTTTTAGATTCTCAAAATACCTCTTCAAGGTTTGAAGCCTCACTTGATTCACTTGATTTCTGCCTTTATAGCTATCCTTCAAGGCACCCCAAGCATCTAGAGTTGATGTACATGAAGCAATCCTTGGAAAGATGCTTTTCTCCAAGGCTGCTTGGAGATGGTAGAGGGAAAATAAATTTTTATTTTGGGCATCCTTTTTATTAGTTCTATAAGCTACACTCAAGGTGGTCAAATTTTTAGGTTCATTTTAACCTTCTTATAAAATATCCCATAACCCCTTGCCTATGAGTAAGGTCTTCATCTTGATAGACCAATACTCATAATCTAACCCATTAAATTCAGGAATGGGAAGATTGTTATTGGCAACCATTGATGCTAATCAACAAAACTTTGGAATAATATAGATAGCTTCTAATACAACATTTTTACAATAAATATCAGCATAAGATCTTATTTTACTAAATTGACTCAAATTGTTAAGTCAATCTCTCAGAATTAACCTATGATTGCAAAAATGCATGCTTCTTTTTTATTTACTAAAATATTAAGGACCAAATTTATCTTGAATCGACCAATACTGATTGAAACAAACTAAAATTTTTACTGTAAACTTATGATATATGTATCTAAAAATGAACTAAATTTCAGAAGCAAATTCACACAAATGAGAAATATATGATCAATATACTTTTGCCCTTTCTAGATCTTAGAGTGTTTTTTGAGACAACCTCAATGTTTTTTCGCATAAATAAATCCATACAGCTCCAATTTTTTTGAAAATTAAACTCTATATTCTAGATATAATAATATGAAAACCATATAAATTTTAGAAGAAAATTCACAAAGGTGAAAAATATGCAATTATTCACTTCTCTTTTTACCACAATTCAGGATCTGGGATTTTTGAAGAAAAAATCAATATTTACACAAATCGATCAATACAAATCCAAACGACCTGAAATTTTGTATGAATGATAATTTTATCTAAATAATATTTATTTAAAAATTTTAGAAGCAAATACCTTGTATTCCACATTATAAAACCATTTTATGAAAAAACTCAAAATGCTAATAAAATCAAAAAATGAGCTCCAAATTACCTAAAATTTTTACTACATCCTTTTGATACAATTATCTAACAATCCTCAAAATTTCATCAAAAAATACTTAGGATACATAATATATAAATTATTTAATAAATATATTCCTTGCAACTCTGCTGAGTGCTGGCCACTTGAGTTTCTCTAACAAAGTATGTGCTTCAGATCTCTTCATGCCACTCTCCATAGGTTTTGATCCATCTGAGAAAACCTGGCTTTGATACCAAAATGAGAAAATAGAATCATTAGATTCATAATCATAAGAACTTACAATGCTTTTATAGCACTCCAATCAGTTTGAAATCTCTACTATTATGGGGATCTTACTTGCTCCTACTATGTTTAGAAACACTCTAAACAATTACCTATATGCTCTCACAATAAAACTAATTTTCTCTCAAGTATTAAAGTTGGTGCAACTATATTTAAATGAATGCTAAATATTTAGAACCTATATAATTTAGGGAAGATACTCTAAAGTATGCTCTAGAGCCCAACATTAATATTCAATCAGATTATAGAAAAGTGCATCAATAAACAACACTACCTCAAAGCCTATAGAAATAGAGCATGGGATTTACTAGAGGTTTTTGAGGCTTTGAATATCAAGGTCATCCCCAAAGAGTAGAACACTTATGCTGACATATTAGCATCTATGAGAGCTAACTTCTACCCAGTATCTAATGTTATACGTAAAGCCAAAATGATGAGGCTTATGTATAGGACTTATGTGCATGATAAGCACACCTTTTGGCAAGTGTTTGATAATTATGAACAAGTGATCAATTTATTATTTAGAAAATGAATTTCATAGGCGATCGATTGCCAAAAGAGGATCGAGACAATGAATTGATATAAATTAAGAACAATCATATCCAAAAATTATTGATGATGCTAGAAAGCTTATACAATGGCAATGACCAACCGACTACTCATAGAATTGAGGTTGACAGCTAAATCTACAAGGAAGTACAAATCAAAATTGAAAAGAACATAAAAATAGGCATGCATTTCTCAGAAGAAGAGGTAAAACAAATTTTAGGTTTATGCAAGGAATTCAATGATATCATAGCATGGACCTATGATGACCTTAAGGTGTATAGTAAAGAGACCATACAACACACTATTGAGATTATACCAGATGCAAAAACTTTATGGTAAAAGCAATGACCAGTCAATCCCAAGATAGAGGTCTTGATGAAACATGAGCTAGTAAAATCATTAAATGCTAATATAATATACCCCATCAAGAATTCTACATGGATGGCCAACCTGGTCTCAATAAGGAAGAAAAATGGAGATATCTATCTCTATGTGGACTTCAAGAACCTAAATCAAGCTTCTTTGAAGGATCACTATCCTCTTCCATAAATTGATCAATTACTACATACTATAGCAGGATCCAAGAGATTCTCCTTAATAGATGAATTCTCTAGTTTTAACTAGATATGGATCTAGGATGAAGACTAGTACAAAATTGCATGCACCACCAAATGAGGTACCTTTGCATATTAGCAGATGTCTTTTGGCATGCCCAATGTGGGTTCTACTTTCTAGAGAGCTATGGATTTAGAATTTGGGTAATTGGTAAAAAAGATAATAGTCCTATATTTGGATGACATGCCTATGTTCTCTCATAAGAAAGAGAAACATGTTGAACACCTTCAATTGGTATTTGAAAAATACAAGGAATTTGAGGTTTCATTAAACCCTAAGAAATAAAATTTTGTCATGCATGAAGGGAAGTTGTTAGGACATGTTGTGTCCAAAATAGGGCTATCTATTGACCCATACAGGTTAAAAGCTATTATAGCTATTTATCTACCACTAAACAAGAAAGGGCTTCAATTATTTTTTGCGCAGATCAACTTTGTGGAAAAATCCATTTCAGATTTTGCTCAAATAGTTAAGCCCATGACTGAGATGTTGAAGTAGGAAGTGGATTTTAAATGGATGGATGTATAGAGAAATTCTTTCAAGAATAATAAAAAGGTAATATCTCAATCCCCTATCTTCATTAATTCATACTATTCCAAATATTTCATCATTTATGTGTTTGGGGTAAAAGAAATTTATGTTACTGTACTCACTCAGAAAAGGGAAGAAAACAATGAGCGACCAATAAATTTTCTAAGTCAAACCTTTCATGACCATGAATAAAGGTATAATTTTATTGAGAAATATGTCTATGCAGTAATCAAAGAAGTTTAAGCATTTTATTTATTAGAGCAATACCTTGGTATATGTAGTGCATCCAGATGTCTGAAACTTTGCAAATCAAAGAGAGTTGGGTGATAAGAGAGCTGGTTGGATGACGAAGATTAAAGAATTTGATGTTGAAATCAAGCCAACCAAGATAATAATATGTAAGTCTCTATGTCAATAGTTAGTAGAATCTACATTACAAAATGCCAATATGTTGAATGGGGAAGAGCAATATACTAAGTTGAAAAAGGTACAAGTGTAGTCAGAAACTTGGATTGAGCAATTGAAAATCTATTTCAACTTAGGCATATGTCTGAATGGCCTAACTACATCTCAAATATAGATACATATTATAGGAAAGGAAGAATGTACTAATTAAAGGAGTTCTATAACAAATAAACTTTGATGGAGTGTTGTTGAGATGTTTACATCCAAATACGATGAAAAAAGTAATCAAGAAGTTTCATAGTGGTTTTTTAGAAGGTCATTACTCAGAATAGACCAATATAGTGAAAATCCTAAGAGACATATACTATTTATAATCAATTTCCTTAGATGCATTCAAATTGACCAGAGCATGTGACAAGTGCCAAATGTTTATGGAAAAAAGCAAGCATATGGCAATGCCTCTTCAACTAATAATCATAAAAAACCCTTCAAAAAATGAAGGTTGGATTTTATCAACATTATCAGTCCTAATTAATCAACCGAACATAAATACATCCTAAAAATTATGAACTATTTCACTAAAGCTGAGGTCACCAAGCATGCTGATTAGGACACGTTGATTGACTTCTTGGAAAGGTTGATTACAAGGTTATGAATCCTGACCATCATTGTTTCAGATAATGTTGGATCCTTTATAGGTTTTAAGACTATTTATTTTAAAAGAAAATATGGCATCTACTAGAATGTATATTCAAATACCATCCCTAGGGGAATGGTCTTGCAGAATCTACTAAAAATAATAAAGCACAATATTGAAGATAACCCCATAGTTTGGAACCTATTGTTAGATCAAGTGTTGTGATATGATAGGATCACAATCAAGAAATTACTAAAAAAATATCCTTAAACCTTGGTGTATGGAAAAAAAGTTGTATTATCCATTAATTTAGATATTTCAGCGCTAAAGTTCATAAATGAATACCCAGAGAATTTGTAGCCAATGAAAAAAATATGGTAGAATTAATCCAATTGGAAGAAAGGCATGAGAAAGCATACAATAATATCTACCACCACAAAACAACTATCAAACACTGATTTGACAAGAAGGCTATGCTAAAGGTATTCAATGAAGGTGACATGGTTCTCAAATAGGACATGGATAGAGTAAAGCCAAGCGTTCATGAAAAATTTGACTCTATGTGGTTCAACCCATACCTTATTGAGTAGAAAAAGGATCTAAATGCATACGAATTATATCACTTGGATAACTGCATGATACTAATTCTGGTAAATGACCAACACTTAAATAATTATGCCTAAGACAAGTGGCATCTTTCTTGTACATATGTAAATAGGACATGTACATTATCTGTATATAAAAGCTTAGTTGTATGAATGGTTTTTTTCATGATTGGATTGCAATATTGAAGATCATCTATCGATATTTGCATGATAGGTCATACCCTTTTTTATCACAACTCCACTCACTAACCAATTATAGAACTGTTTAACGATTAAACCAACCAATTGTTTTTTAAGGAAGAGTGGCGAGTCGATAGGTTTCGAGTCATGCAGGCCACCTAATTTATGTAACTATTAGATTACTATTGGCCATATAAGCTACTGAGTTGAGTGTGCATTATTACTACCATGATGGATGATTATCCCTTGTAATATCTACCTTGATTAATGTAATGTACCAGGTTCATGAACTGATGTGGAAATAACTAGGCTATCAGTGTCAGTTAATTGAGAAAGTTCCTTAAGCAACAAACCAAAACACCACTAGCCAACCGATGTAAAGCATGATGAAATCTTATTGGATGATAGTGCACTTCACAAGAATGTGCATTAGAGCTCTCCAAAAGGATGACTATTCTTGAGCAAAATACTCCTAGGCATACATGATATTTCAAATATAAACAATAACAACTCTAAACTAGCTAAGCTTGTAGTCGAACATTATAAATAGAGTTTTATGATGAAAACTCATTACCTTGCTAAAACTTAGAGGTAAAAGTGTTGGTGAATTGAGGAGAGCAATCACATAAAATAAAGGTAGAATTTATAGAAATGGCATGAGGAAATAAAAGTGTCACAATACAAAATTCATTGAAAGAGCTACAATATAGAATGGCAGGCATACACAATGTAGTAATTATAGTCAAGTTAAAGCAAAAGATATTTTGAGAAGGGTTAGAGGCTAAAGGTAATAAGTTCTCATTAAATCACCTAGGTGATGTGGTATGGCATTTAGGGCTAAGTAGATTCATGCCCATACCACTGCATCCATGCCCAAAAATTCTAGAGGTGATGGTGAAGTATTATGACCCAAAAACAACTATTGCTTGTAATTCAAGATTGGAGTAGTTATTCATCATTGATAAAGAATATGTGTCCAAAGAATTTGTAGTCAAGGACATCCCTGGAGTTATACCAATGATAATTAACTTGGAGGAGCATAGGTTGTATTTAACCAAGGATGCGGTTTGGAATTGGCTCACCAGAGTGGTAGGGAAACTACCAAGGGACTATATGAACAAGACAAGGAATTTGAGGGAGTTTAACTCGCATGCATAACTAGTTATATCAATGTTGGTAATGATACTAGGTTTAAGAATATATTTTGTTGTATATCCATATCATATGGGCATGGCACATGCAATTATAGTGGCTTACTTTTCTTTCGCATTGGATTGGGCTAAATTTTTAGCTAGAAGTATACACAAAAAATTGGTAGCCATGAAGAATAGACATTGTGAGATATTCACATATTTGGCCTAAATAATCCTTTTTCACATGATCCCAGATCAACATGACATTGATGTGCAGATGATGGATGAGAAGGGTTTAGCGCATCCTATAGTAGACTAAACCCATGTTCTAAGGTAAATCTCCTCATATATGGAATTTAACAAGTTATTTCTAGGACATGCCTTGACTGTAGTCTACAAAAATACCCCCACATCATGCCTAAAGCCAAAGATATAGTAATAATAAAAGAGCAAGACGTAGAATATTAGTTTTCCTAGAACAAGGTACTATTATCATATTATATGATTTTCTAAAATATCCATTTTTGCTGCCATATTATGTCACCAAATGGCTTTTTGGACTAGAGTATTGCAGATAAATATATGTAATAGAGAAACATTTTGGCTTGGATGTCAAGAATATTGTAATTTTTTTACTCCCTATAAAATTTGAGTGTATTATTATGTCCAAGAGGGAGCCAGAGCAATATATCGACTTGGAAGCTAAACTGGAAACTTGATAGTTACTGGTGGTGCCACATATGTGGCACTATGACCCGAACATCATATTCAAGGAGAAGTTATAAAATATAGATGTTAAAGCACCTCCATTTAAACATGTGTAAAATACAAATATTTAAATATTCAAAAATCTAGTGGAGGTCTAGGTGGTGTCGTCCCACTATGTGGCAATGTAGGAGAGGTCACTATGGAGAAATTGTAATGAGTTTAAGTGGGTTTTTGACCCAAAAATAAATGAATATCAATTGATCAACTTAGACCTCATAAAAAGAATTATGCAATAGAAGGGATAGGAAGAGCACAAAGTAGAAGAGTGGTGGATATCACAGTGTGATCATAATCAAATTAGAAATACTCTCCTTAATGATAAAGCTGATAAACATTTCATTACAAATTTTGATAATGAATATATTAGTTGGAAAATAAAACATGAAAAGTAAATCTTCCTAAAAGTTAAAATATTGCTAGATTCTGAAGAAGAATAAGAAGAAGAGGAACCAAAAATAGAAATCCGATAACAACCACAAGCTCCCATTACCATCGATGATATTGAAGCTAAAGAAGAATCATTGCCCCAGTCTTAGTAGTTGTTAATATGACATGCTATAGGTGTCAAGGAGGTGCTATCATCTATCTAAACCATGAGGTCAAGTACTCCTAAAGAATTTGAAATATTGTTAGAGGTGCAGCCTGAATCCTCTGAATAAAGCTCTAAATCAAGCAAGAAATGAAAAGACCATCCAAATCCTAGAAGTTCAAACACCAAAAAGGCTACAAATAGAAGATAGAGACTGCAACAAGAAAAATAACCACACTTAAAAGGTAGGAGTTGTAGTAGGAGGCACAAAAATGTGAAGAAGTAGTTGCACTAGCAGAGGCTTAGTAGGAAAAAGAGAGGGAGCTTAAGATTAAAGATGCCAAAATAATCTAGATGGAGAAGCCAAAGCAGAAAGTGCAAGAGTAAGGTAAATTCTCTAAACCCTCCTCACTATCTCATCAAAGTTTCTCATCAATAGAAGTTCTAGTCTCTCCACCCCTCAAACCCATCCATAATTAGAAATTATCCCTACCATTATGGAGATTCTATAAAAACCATGTCCCCCATAACCCATTCTACAATCCCTTTCATTCACTCCACCAACTCAATCATTCATTATGCAAAAATCATCGTTGCACCCCCCATAATTCACTCTACCATCCACAAGCCAAAAGTGCCAAGAATTATAGGAAAACATCACCCCTACAAAGGCAATGATTTCTTACCCTCTTACTCCATTACCTGCATTTATTACTACCCCTATAATTCCCCTCACTATTGAAGAACCACTCTTAGAGGTCTTTTCCACCATCTACACTACATAAGATAACCAAAAAAGTGGAGGGAAGAAGAGCAGAAAGAGTAGCTATAATAAAAGGAGGAGGAAGCAGTCACCATAACTTATAACACATTGGACTTAATTGAGGGGAAAATAATAAAAGTTAGTGCTCATACAAAGGTCAAGAAGGTAGCTTCCCAAATGATACTAGAGGACTAGAAGCTAGAGGTGCACAATAAAGACATATCCAAGATATCCAAAGTAAAAAATCTCTAGGATATTCATACAGAGATAGATACGCTATGTATAGTCCAAGAGAATAGACAAAAATATAACAACTACTGATAAAAGGATTATAAGTCTAAAAATCAAGCTTGCCAGATAGAAGATATATCAAGATGCCCTCAAAAATGAAATCAAAATATTTAAAGGGATCATTGATGAAGGCCCTTCTAAAAAGGAGTTGTGTAGAAGGATGAGAAAATTAAGAGTTTGGAGATAGAATTGCAAACAACACAAGATAAAATGCATCAACGAGATTCAGAGTTGCTGGACCTTAAGGTCAAATTGTAGCAACAATAGAAAGCCTTAACTACTACCTTGTCTATATTACAATAGGAGAAAGATAAGCCCCATGGCCCAAAAATCTTAAAATATTGGCTCAAGCAAGTTAGGAGTCACTACTAGGGAAGGATAAAAGGATCAATCTTACAATATTTCCCTCCTTTTTGGAAAAAATTATGAGAGACTGCCAACATATCTATAGAAGCAAATAAAGAGTTTGACAAAGACAAAAAGGCTTTGATGAGAAAAATAAAGGAAGCACAGATAGTTAGAAAAATGTTAAGAAATCATGAAAAGCATTATATTTTGTAAAAATAGTCTAAAAAATATTTAGAGGAATGCAGACTCCCAACTCATCAAATATATCAAGCAACTAAGTTGATCTATCAACGAGAGGAACTATTCACTACTCTAAAGAAAGAAACTAATGAAATGATAAATATTGCTAAGGAGGTCAAGGCTCTTGATGCACCAAGTTTATGGGATGAAAATAGGCACTTCCATAAGGAAGAAGTGCAACCAACTATTTGATCAACAAATCCAAGATGAATGTGAGGTTGAGTCACTATCAAAATCACTGGTGGTAGACCAAGGTTTTGCAATCTTCTATAAAATTTCTTAAATATTAGCCAAATAAGAGGAAATGGCTGGAAGATATAACAATCCACCTTATGAGAACCCTTGTAGATTAAAAAATGTTGTATCTAAACTTAGGAAGATTCTAGAGCCTCCATTGGAAACTTGGACTAAGATGTACCAAGAACTCCATATCCTCATGATATCTCATACAATATTACAACAAGGCGAATCATCAGAGGTGGCCTCAAAAATGCAACCCCAGTAGCAAGAAGAGCCAAAGTACTTTCCAAAAAGGGGTTATGATTAATAGCAATGTAAAAATAATACTTTCTTGTACTATAATAATTTCATACTTGTACAATTTTATTATTGTCTTTTAAGCAATTGACTCTGAAGCCCAATGGATCAGATTAAAAGAAGTAGTGATAATGACATAGGTCATACTGACATACAAACAAGAAGGTAGCTACAAAAAATTCTATTAAGAATAATGAGATAAGCCCAAGTACTAAGAATTAAATTTGCATCAAACCAAAAATATTTTTAGATAAAATTGCTCGAATCACAATTATGATATTATTGGTAGTTGGCACAAGTGAGACTTAGGGATTTGTCCTATTGAAGGCCACATCCAAAGAGTATCTCTCAATACTGATAATAATCTTGATGGGAAGGAATAGGAAGAGCTGGAAACTTGAAAGTAACAAAATGAATAAGTTATTACTCAACTGGATTAAGAAGAAAGGAAGAGACAAGGAATACAATAAGTAGAAGAATGATGATTTTCTAAAATGCTTGACATGGACCTAAAGTAGTTGTTAGCTACAAATAAAATTACTCATGGAAATTCAGTTTTGTGGGGTTGTCCCATTTTTTGGGTATACCTATATTCCATTTGTATTTCTATTTTTCCATTTATGTCTATATTTACACCTATAAATTGTGCCACAAAGTCTTTTTTTGAGTCTTTGCTCAGGTTTTTTGTGAGTGTTCCATAATCCTTGTATCCTAGTGCACCACTTTTGCTTCAACTCTTCCATTTTCCCCTATCTTACCGCCTGTAAAATTTTCCACAAACTCCATCCATATCATTATTAGTATTTTGTTTCTTATTTTTTTCGTAAGTTTTTTATTTTGAAATGATAATGTCCTATGTAGTACCATTTTTTACTCCTTTTTATGCTTTGTTTTTGCTAGTCTACATATATCAATGTGAGCATCCCATATTTCTCTTTCTATGACACATAATCAAATACAGTATGAATTCTCATTTTCCACTAAGAAAAATCCATTGTGAGTCATCAATAATGTGGATACTTTTGAACTACCCACATGCACTTTGGTGAAAAGTGCAAAGTATGGCATTAGAGACTCAAACAACAGAATCAGGAGGAGTTCGAGCACTTTTGACCTAGGAATGCTAGGGATGGATCCTCAAAACCTTGATGTTGATGAAATATGGAGGAAACAAAATTTGGCTAAGTATAGAGAGAGTCAGACATTTTGTACCTCATATAGCAGCAAACGGGTACCAAAAACCCACCGCTCGATAGCCTACAAAGAAAAAGGAAGAAAATTAAACTAAGTATGGGAGTGGCCAAATATTTTCCCTATAGAAGAGGGAATTGGGTATAAAAAATCCATTGGTGCAAAAAGTTTGGCATCTTGCAAAAGTTAAAAAGTTAAAATCAGCTAAGTCTTGGAAGCATCAAAAATATTTTACCAAGCATAGGCAAGCAGAGGTACCAAAAGTATGTCACCCATAGATGAAGAGTAGAAAGAGATAGAAATGCTCTAAGTTCCAAGACTATTGAAAGGTGGGTACCTGGTTGTGCAATACATAGATGACAAGAAATCCATTTCTCGTCAGATGTGCAAATAATAATTACCCAAGTCATGAGGCTGCTGAAAGATAGAAACCTAAGCTAGTGGTAGAATGGTATCGAAAGTTTATCGCCTGATGATGAAGAATAAAAATAGTCAAAATAAAGTTAGGTCCCTCGATCAAAAAAAGTTTCATCCCAAAAATAGAGGAGGGGTACAAAAGACCCATCAGTCCTATTGAAAGAATTGAACCTACCCTAGTGGATAAGAGGTACTAAAAATTTATCACTTGGTGGTAGGAAAAATAACAAAATGCAAAAATATCTAAGTATCAGGACCATAAAAATATATGTACCAGATCTAGCAATGGATGGGTACATAAAATCCATCATCTACCAAAATCAAGGATGACAAATTGGCTAAGTTTTAAACCTGTAAGAGAAATTACCCCAAAATTTGAATGGATGAGTACTAGAAATATATCGCTTTATGGTAGGCAAAAGAAGAAAATGCAAAAACTCTAAGAATCAGTACCTTTTGAAGATATGTACCAAATCTAGCAATGGATGGGTACATAAAATACATCGCCTACCAAAATTAGGGATGACAAATTGGCTAAGTCTTGAACCTATCAGAGAAATTGCACCAAAAGTTGAATGGATTGGTACAAAGAGTCTATCACTCGTCAGCATGACCAGAAACAAGAGAAAAAAGTGCCAAAGATTTTGTACCAAGCATAGACAAGAAGTGGTACCCAAGGCCCATCACTCGATAATAGGTAGAAGAAGGAAGTAAATAATTCTAAGTATTCTCATCACCAAATATTTTATACTCGACCAAGAAAGGGATGGGTACAAAAAAATTATCTAATAGTAACCCTATTATGCACCTAGAAGCCATGGATCGATAGAGGTAGATCAAGTTTGATATCTAGAAATAGTTTGTTAGTATATAGATGGTCACCATATCATTTCACCAACAAGGCAAGATCGATTGTTAGATAATCCCAACAATAAAATATCTACCTGTGTGCTTGTATGGATGTTAATAGTGACTCAATAGAAAAAAAAAAATATCAACAAACTAGATACAGAAAACAAGGCCAATATGACTTAAAATGAAGCAAATTCCAACCATGTCAGTAGATGATAACTAGGTGGTTACAACAAGCAGATCATAGAATAGCTTAAAAAAATAGTAAATATTATGACATAATAACAATCCACATTTGAGACAATGATGCCTTGATACCTGAATGTATTATAAAAGCTATAAATACTAGAATGTAGGATGTTCAAATGGCCGGATCTTAAGCTTTTACAACTTGCATGTATGAAAGAACATTTCAAAGAAATACAAATCGGATTATTGTTTGGCCTCTGGTTCAACTTTCTTGTAGAACATGTATGTATAAATGGTTGCTTATTTCTAATATAGGCTAGTTGAATGAGCATAGTATTAATTCTTCTCTCTAGATTTATGCATGTGTTCATTTTCTAGTTCTAGAATTCACAATCCATTGGACTATAAAACACATAAAATATTGTTCTATTATTGATAAAAATGGTTGGTCTATTAGGTATTTTGATTAATTTATTTATTGCATAACTTTTATATCTCATGTATTTTGATGTGGCTTAACCTGCACCATTATAAGTTCTAGCTTTAGTTTATTTCATCTCTTTCAACACTCTTTTACCTCATATTTTAGGAATAGATAGTTAGGACTTCATAGGAATCGACATCATTCAAATATTAAGCATTGAAGCCTCACAAATTCAAGGTTAATCAGTGTTGATCAAAGTATTTGGGTGTATAATATTACCATAGGTAGATTTTCAGACTAACAACTACCTCCATGGTACAATTGTAAATATGTAATATATTAGGGTTGAGTCTATAGTTTAGAGTGTGATTTATATTTCCTATTTTATGTAAGTGTTAATGTGCAGGAAATGCACAAGTGTCATGTAAGTTAGAGTGCAAGTGTAGATTGAGAGAATGTGCACAAGTGTCATGTATCCAAGAATGCAAATATGTAATGTGAGGATGTGTGCAAGTGTCTTAGAGTCAAGTGTCCATCTAGTATGCAAGTGGAAATATGATAAGCCAAGATTCATAGGACTTTTCATATGGAGAGCAATAGTCAAGCACATAAAGAGTCACATTACTATGTCTATATTATAGAGACAATACTCCATGAGAATGTAATAAAAAAATAAAAGATCTGATATTCATATATAATTGTAAGAAGAAGGAAAGTAATAAATATTGTATACAAGTTTTAAGTAATTAATATTGTAAGTTTTCTTCATGCATAGTTCATGAATGATTTAGGCTATTTACATTCATATTTGATTATATAAGTGAATGTTTATTTCAGTATTATATAAGCCTTGATATACATATTAATTTGCTCATATATTATTCTACTTATCATTATTAATATTTTGATCTTCAATATTATGGTTATTTTATATTAGGACCTATGATATTTTGTGATAGTAAGGCTTAAAAATCCAATAGTGGTATCAGAGCTATCACCTAACTTTATCTATTTTTTATAGATTTTAATGAGCCACCATTAATATTTTAATTTAGATTCTATCCAATTTAAAGGAAGTGAAGACTTGGAATCTATTTTTTTAAAGGTCTTATTGAGTAGAGGATTGAGAGGACAAGGAATAATCACATTTATTTGAATGTTGGGGTTTTTCCACTAGGTTGAAGGAAAAACTTTGAAGACTAGGAATCAACTATATTGATAGAAAGGATCTTAGAAGAAAATTTGGTCATTTGATATTGGAAACCAGCTTAGAAGAAAGTTGTATATTTATAGATTGAAAGAAACCAACTCAGAAGATAGTTGAAGATTCGGGGATATATAAAGTCACCCTGATAATATTTTGGATTCTCTAGAGATAGAGGAGAATCATTATTGATAGTTTAAAAAGAACCAAAGCAGAAGAAAATTTGGTCATTCAATGATATTTAGAGTCACCCTGATATTGATATTAGGTTCTCTAAAAAAGAGAACTATTTTTTGTTCTTAGGTGTGACCTAAGGTATTGAAGAAAGTATTTTTAGGGGTTGATAAGCTTCCTACAAAATATAGAGAAGAATTTTAGCTTCCAGAGATATTACAAAAAAAAGAAAGAAGTTAAATAACAAAGAATAAGAACAACACCAGATTAGAATTTATAGCAAGAAAGAATAAGAGTGTGGAGTCATCATCCATATAGATAAAGCAACATAAAATAATAAAGCCTAAGTTACCTTGAAGAATAAATCTAGAGTAGCCTTGAGAAAGAACAAAGTCATAATAGTCTTGAAGAAGGATAAAAAAACATAAAGCCTATACGATCTTGTATAATGTTAGAGAATATTTTACATTATCGTATACATATCAATGTACTACCTTTGGTACATTATTGGGTTATTGAAGAAAAAATTAGTTGCGATTTGGGGGAGTTCCCTACCAAATATTTGAGTTTCAAGGATAATATTTTAGTGCAAAAATTGATTGTGAAAGGGCAAAAATTAGGAAAAAATTACTAGCTGTAGAAATTTAGATTTACAAAGAGAATCCTGAAGGAGAATAAAAACCACCACACTATAATTTCAAGCAGCAATATAGAGGAATTACTAAGCTACAAATTGATGAGTTGAGGAGCTATTTAGGATAGCCAAGAATAGTTGCAAGTCCATCCAGTAAAAGGCAGTACTAAGGTGAATCTAATCACCTATCAATCATCCATATATAGAGTTCATTAAGGTACACAACTTGGGTGCAAATAGGTTCATTAGTTGAACTTTAATTTAATTCATTATCAAGTTCCATTAAGAACCATATTATATTTTTAAAGATAAGGTTGTATATTTTAGTCTTCAAAGGGAGTGCAGAAGATAGTTTCTTTTAAGGTTTATACTTGTAAATTAAAATAAGAGTTAGATATATTTTGATAGAAATAAAAATATCATATTCCTATTATCTAGTTACAACAAAGAATACTAAATTTAGTTATAGAGGTTATAGTGCATTTAGGATCAATTACTAGTGCATGATTTAAGGTTCATTTGAAGGAGTAATAAGGTGATATCAATATTGCACTATACTAGTTATTCTTAAAGAGTTTTAAGGTGCACTAAGTATTTTAAGTTGTAGTGAAAATTAAGTGCATATTTCAAACTACTTTGAGGGTTTATTTATAGGAGAAATAAGGTGAAATTATTATTATCCTTAAGTGCATTGAGTTAGAGATATTACTGGTACATTAAGGATTAATTGCACTATTCTAGTTATTCATTAAACTAGTTACTCTCAAAGTATTATTATGTGCATTGATTATTAATTTAATATTAAGATCAAGAGCATAAAACTTGCATACTATCAAAGTATCTAGAGACACTATTCGATGCATAAAAACTACAACATTTTTTTTGCTACCAAATAGGGTTATATTCCTCCAAGGACTGGAGAAGAAAAACATCAAAACTAGGAAAATGAGCTAAAAAATGAGACTAGGAGAGTCTCACATTATAGGTGCAATACAGAAGCCATCATAGGTTTATTATAGGGTTATACAAGCACCAAGTTTATCTCTATTATTACATCAAGATGAGACAAAAACAAAGTGTCTTAAGGACACTCTACGTAGTCTATCATCCTAACTACAAGCAACTACCATTGATAGAGGATAAGCACAACCAAAGTACTAAAAGAGAAGCCATTACAAAGGGGTTCAACATCCATAATTTACAAAGTACAAGCACTAGAAAATGCGATTAAGAAATGATCCATCCAAAGGGCTCAATATCCATCGAGTGGTGCTTGAGTGAAGAGACACTCTTAAGGCTCGAAAGCCAACTCATCAAGGTGTTAGAGGACACAATCATACAACACATAAGGTAATGATAACCTAAAATGTACAAGGATAATGTAAGGACCAATCATACATAGCATATCTACAACACTAAGGACATATGTAAGATATATATATTATCTACATAAATTCATGGTGCTAAGGATAACATATTACAAGGGATATAAGGTAGAAACAAGGTGCATTACCAAGCTACAACATGGACAAACCACCAACCGAGAGGAAGCACCGTAGGAACTCCATTTAAATTTCTATAGAATATTCATAGCTAGATCCAACTGTGTTGGAATACATCATCCATCTTCGCTGGAGAAAAGGAGTCATATCATGATTTACTATCACAAAGGAGGTAAGGAAAGCTTGTAATAGTTGGTAAGAATATATTGAGAAATCTATAAGGAATTGCTACATTTAAGACAAGAGTGCATGCAAGGAAGACTCAAACACTTGTCTTAGAACAAAGGGAATATTATGCCACTTGGCACGAAGGTGTAGGAGAATCCTCAAAACCTAATGCTCGCGCTCAATAAGGAAGAGTGCTCAACCAAGTAACACTCTCATATTTAAACTAATGGTCAAGAAAATCATCTTAAGCGTTCACCTACATTTTCAATGCTCAAGAACTACTACACAATGTGTCATATCACCAAACAAGTCCTTCATCAATGCTATGCCACATAAGGAGTTAAAATAGTTGAATAATATTTGTGCCACTTGACGCTTGTGTCAAGAGAGTGGAAGAATAATTATAGCCACCTGAATTAGAAGCACAAGGTGTGGTAGCATATTTTCAACCAAATTTAAGGTACGGTTGAGAGCATATTCAAGGTACAAGACACGAATTCAAGGAGTCAAAGGAGTATTAAACACACTGCCACTATCAAACATCCACCATCAAGGAAGTACAACAACCATTTATCAAGGAAATACAACATTATAAGGTAAGGTTATAAGTTGATTAAAATTATTTTTATTTAGGAGTAATAAGGGGTATATCATAAGGTTGAGTTTATTTATCATTTATATTGGAGAAACAATCAACCTTAATACATTTGAAAGCAAATAAAAGGAGATCATATCCATAGTATTTCAAATTACTTTAGTGGAATATTTGCAATTAAACACCATAGGAGATATAAGGGTTTCTACTTGAAAAATCAATATTATTATTGCATATATTATTAATCTCTAATATTCCAAAATTAGAGAGTTATAAGATATACTACATCAAACATAGATAATTGGAATTTAGAAATATTAAACTATTGGATATTAAGGGGTATAAAAGGAAGTTTATTATTTACTTAAAGGAGTTGAAATTATTTACTTACACTTATCTCATACTAAAGGGGAAAAATAAATCCAACCATAGAGAAATTCAAATTCATAAGTGCATAATTCATTAGGAGACATAAGGTGAAATAAGAGTTGATTATTATCATTCCCAAAATATTACCAAATCAACTCAAAAGGTGAACTAATAACTACTAAGCACTTTATCAAGCTTATAGCTTACTCTAATAACTTAGGAGACATAAGGAGTCCTACAAAAACTAGGTTTTAGAAATTTCTTATCAAACTAAATTAGGGAGATATAAGGTAGCCAACAAGGATCATCATGACAATAAATAAATTCATCCTTACAAAATCTCAACTACTTAAAGGTCCAAATTACTCCTCATGGAAAAATAAAGTGAGGGTAATTTTAATTGTAGACACCAAAATCTAGCCACTTGTCCTCCATCCATAATTTCCCACCATCCACTTGTCCACCATCCTTATTTCCCACCATTTTTGACCATTATTCATATTTATTTTTATATATTTATTTTATATATATTTAAATATAATATTTTATATTATATTTTAATATATGTTTAATAAATATATATTTATAAAGTGGATTATTCCTAGCTGTCCGATATCATCTAATCTCATCCTTCCATTTACATTAATCCATACCACATCCTAGATTGATTGCCCACCCTTAGATATGCTTTAATATCAACCACATGATTAGTGTCATTGAAACCCTAAAATATGCCCTAGGTTGGACTATTAGTAGGAGTCATTTTAAGACTCAGCCCCTTGGAAGTTCTTTGAAATCCTAACTAGCTAAAGAGAAACCTAAGTTTCCTAAATTTTTGAATATCTTAAGTACCTTAGAGTTTCAACTGAGATTTTCATGCTTTAACTCTACATTTGCTCTAATCCATCCACCATTTCTCCATCACCTCGTTCACTGTTGCCACTACCACATCCCTCACCCTCATCAGATTTGCTTTTGCAGATATGATATGACCTCTCAAGTACTTTTCTACTCTCCACAAACCTCTTGAGCACCTTGCTACTCTCCACAGATCTCTCAAGCACCTTACTACTCTCTGTAGATCTCTCGAGTGCCATACTGCTCTCCGCTAACCTCCCAAGCACCTTGCTATGCTCCTGAATAACCTATGGGTGTTTCAGAGCCCTATTCTAACATCGAGCAAGATCCTCAAGTGTTGCTAGGGCACACCCCCACCATCGACCTACAACAGATCCATCCATCAAAAAAAATAAGCAAGAGCAAGGTAAATCTGTTTATGTTATTATATTTCATATTGTCTTATCCTATTCACATTTGCATTGCTATAACTAGAGATTTTAAGTTATGATTTTTGAGGGCTCAGATTGTGGAGTCCTCATTTGTTATTATTGATTCTCTGGTTTCTTTGTGTGTAGGATTTTACAATAAATCAGAAGCATTGGACAAATGCTTAAGCTAGAGTGGCCTGATATTGGATACGCAGAAGCCCACTCAACCTTTTTGGGAGTAAAGATGCAGTTGAAGACACCACCAATTATTTGTGGCTAGGATTTTAAAGAACCCTAGCAAAGTTTATAATATTTTATCAAGTGATTCTTGGATCCACTATTGTAACAATGGAGTTTCTAGGATCCCTCCATTTATCAATA
The DNA here is from genome assembly GCA_028583015.1 of Wollemia nobilis. Lineage (NCBI taxonomy): Eukaryota > Viridiplantae > Streptophyta > Pinopsida > Araucariales > Araucariaceae > Wollemia > Wollemia nobilis. The sequence goes on along the minus strand of JAQPPZ010016944.1, from coordinate 4,922,937 downwards.
TAAATTCTATTTTGTTGTGCAATATTTGATTCACTTGAGTTCTATTTTATATGCTTTATTTGGTGTCACATTTTTAGCTCTATATTAATAGTTGAGAAGCTTTGGAAAAGTTTTAAAGGAATAACTACTAAACCCAATTCAGGTGATACAAATATTTAGAAATTTGAAGAGAGCGATGCAAAAGCATTAATCATAATAAATTTTGCCATCATAGATGAAATACAACCTTACATCAGTTCCAGTAGGAACATCTACAAAAGATTAGAAAACCCTAGAAAAAATATTTGAAGGGAAAAATAAAGCTACTATCCTAATATTCAAATTCAATTACATTCCCTGAAAATGAATAGTGGTGAAAGTATAGAACTATTTCTAAGAAAGGTAGCAAATATTAAAGGAAAATTATTAACCTTAGGAGAAGAGGTTAAAGATAATTTCTTGTTCAAGTAACCATGAGAGCTCTTCTATACAACTACAAACATCTAGTTACATATTTAAAAAGTTCTAAGTAAAGATATATCTTTTGATGAGCTAGTTAATATTATTTAAGAATATGAGGTGGAAAATATAGTGAAGGATGAAATGACTAACAATGCATTGGTTTCAAAAGATAATCCAAAAGGAAATGTTACCTCATCCTCAAAATGATGAAGACCATGGAATAATATATATTGTTATGTACGCAAGAGAAAAGATCATAGCACTAATTACTATAGATTCAATACCAGAAACTAGAAACAGGGAAATAAAAAAACTATGTAAGCCAATGAAATAGGGCATTCCAACCAAGAAAATATCAAGCTCAAACTAGTCCTCATTAGCAATAGTTTCAACGACTATATAATTACCCTCAATTGGAATATCGAGAAGGGAATCATAAAGGACATCTAGCTCAAATGGTTCAAGCAAATTAAAGAACTAGAAGAACCAACTAATGAACATGAATTTAAAGCTTTCACAACAAAGATAGCATTTTATGAAGATACTAACTACTTTTTTTAACATGATATAGAAAGTAGAGAAGGAGAAAAAAACTAGATTGAAGATCAATATTGAAGCCTAAAGTATTCAATACCCAAATAATGTAATACAGGGAGGTGTTAGAGAATATATTACATTATTGGGTATATATCAATGTACCACCTTTGGTACATTACTAGAGTAGGAGTTTACTTTAGAGTAAAGTTAAGTAGTTACTTCAATATGTAATAAATGCACAAGTGTTAGAATGTGCAATGATGTAAATGTGCATGTAGTCCACATGTACATGAGTCATAGGATAGAGTCAAAGGTAGAGTAAAGGCCAAGGAACTTATCTTCGTATATAAAGGTCTTATAGTGAGTGAAATAAGAGAGGAGAGAATATAGATAGTGCATTGTATAGATTGATAGTGTGGTACAATGTAGTTCCTTTAAAAATAGTTTATGGAGTGGTCATGTCCTAAATTATACTCCATTGTATTATTTTCATGAGATTTCATTAATGGCAAATTTTTGAGTTATTGCAAAAGTTTATCTCTTTGTTTTCCTACATATTATTATGCCATTATCATATAGATATCATAGCTTTCTTATCTTGCATCTTGTGGTTGCATTTTATATATTATATACTCATCAAAATATAACATATAAAATAGAACTACAAAGCTACAAAGTTGAAAGAGGTAGAAATATTTGTTAGTGTGCTTTATAGGTGAAAGTTGAGACCAACATATGTAGACTGACATTTAAAAACCAACATAAGTAGAGTGGCATTCACAGGCCAACATATGTAAACTGACATTCGTAGACCAAATATGAGTAGTCCAACATATGTAGACCAAGCACATGTAGTCCAATGAGTTATAAAAGTACACGTAGAGATGTTTAAGAGAAAGAAACATTAGAAATAGAAGTGCACTACTAGTAGAACATGTTATCTCCAAAAAAAGATAAAAAAGATCTTTATCTCTCAAGAAGAGATTACTACTTTATCTAAAGCTATCAAGCAACATTCATAGAGATAACAACATTTTCTAAAGTGACAAGCACCATTCAAAGAGAAGAAATAAAGCATCATCTATGCTTCTAAGTGACTAGTGCCATATAGCATTGTTAAAAATCTACCAACACCATTCAAAGGAGCATATAGTATTTTATAAGTGACCAATGCTATTCAACGAGGAAACTACAATATTTGTATTCTTCACAAAGAATAAGAAAAGGGGGCTAGCACAAAGAAGCAAAGGAGACAACATAAAGAAACTAGAATATCAATGAAGGATACCAGTGAAGGAGGCCAAAAATGAAGGAATAAAGGAAACTAGTGAACCATTATAGTGAAGGAGATTAAAAACTAAGAAGGAGATAATAATGGTGATAACAAAGCAAGTGAACCAGTAACAAAGACTGGTTACATAAAAGTAAGTGAATCAGTAACAAAGACTAGTGATAAAGAAGCAACGAAACCAGTGATAAAGACTGGTGATGAAGAAGCAAGGGAACTGGTGATGAAGACTAGTGACAAAGAAGAAATGTGAAAAATAAAATTATGAAGGTGAAGAATACTATGACAAAGGTAAAAAATCCAAGTAAGTTGAAGAATCTAGCAATGAAGATAATACACCTATGTGAGGAAGTGAAAATACCGATAAGGGATTGTGGAAGACAAGCGTTAGGAGTGCACATCAATGCCTATGAAAAGTAATGACATATTATTGCTTATTCTTAAGCTTAAGTAACACATACTGAAGTTGAACATTATTGCAATTCAAAAATGAAATGTTTCTAACATTTTGATTAAAGCATGCAAACATAAGTAGTTGATTAGCACAAATCACTTAATTTGCGGTGCAATGAATGTTAGTGTATTCAACACATCCAGTAGAATGTCAACTGCATTAGCACATCCACTGAGCATGTGGAGAACAAATTGAAGTGCAAACCATCTAAGGAGAAGAGTAAGGTAAGTTAAAAAATTAAAGTTTTTCAAATGCTTTAATTAAAGTTATAAGTTAGAGATTATAATTGGAGTTATAAGGTGATTACATGCTAAGGAGTTATAAGGGGATTACAATTAGGAGTTAAAAGATTTAGTTAGTTTTTTTTATTTCTTAAAGTTTGGAGCAATAAGGATTTCTGATTTAATTAGTTTAATTGATTACTTAAAGTTTTTTTATGTTTTAAGATATTTGGAGTTTTTTAAGATAGGAGATTTATTTTCTTAAATTTTGAGAAAATTAAAAATATTAGAAGTTTTTAAAATTTTTGTAAATTTAAATATTTGGGAGTTAAAAGGTTTTCTACATCAAAGGTTTAGAAAATTTTATAATTTGTAAATTTCATATTTGAGTTATTTCTAAACTAGGGAGTTATAAGGTTTACTACTAAAAAGGATTTCAAACTTTTTGAATGAGTTCCATTATGTTAAATAATAAAAATTTCCTTTCTAAATATCAATTATTGAAAGGATCAGATTTTGAATTATGGAAGAACAAAATGAAATCAATCCTAGTTGTAGAAAAACTTTGGGATATAGTAAGTGGAACAAAGAAAAAACCTAGAGAGGATGAAAGAGAAATACAAAAAATTGAAGAAGGAGATGTAAAGGCTCTCATGTTAATAACATTTGGAATAATAGATGAAATACAACCATACTTAAGTGGAGCAAAAACTTCTACAAATGCATGTAATACATTATGCAAAATATTTTAAGGGAAAAACAAAGCTACAATTATGAATTTACAATCTCAATTGTATTCCTTAAAGGTTAATAGTGGAGAAAGTATAAAAATATTTCTTCAAAAGGTAGTAGATATAAAAGCAAAGCTATTAACTCTAGGAGAGAAAGTAGAAAATAACATTATTTCTCAAGTAACTCTAAGGGCACTTCCAAAAAATTATAATAATTTTATTACTTCTTTTACAAGTTCTAAGCAAGGAAACTACATTTGATGACTTAGTTAATATTCTTCAAGAATATGAAGTAGAGAACTTAGTCAAAGATGAAATGACTAATAATGCATTGGTATCTAAAGAGAATATACCAAGTAATATAGCTTCAAATTCCAAATAAATATCTAAGTGAAATTCAATATTCTATCATAAATGTAAGAGGAAGGGTCACAATACAATTGTTTGTAGATATAATCAAGGAAATCAAATGAATAAAAATCAAGGGAGTCAAATGATTAATCCTGTCCAACAAAGACAATATCAATATCAGTATCGATATAAACCTTAACAACAATTTCAATCTCAACAACATCAACATTATCCTCAATACCAATATGGTCATCAACAACAACCTCAACTACAATTTAGAGAAAAAAATAAAAAAGGAAATGTAGTTCAAGAAATTCATGAAATTCAAGAATTCGAAGAACCATCTAAATAATGTAAATTCAAGGCCCTTACAATAAAACTCTTAGTAAATGAAATATTTCATTCTAAAGATACTAATTTTTCAGAACAACAAAATATAGGAGATATTTTAGATAGAAAACATGGTAAGATCAAGACCAGGATTGAGAAGAACAATATAAAGAATCAAAAGAAGAAGATCAAGAAAGTAAAGAAGATAGCACAAAGAGATATAAGTCAAAAGCAAGTGCTAGCATAGGAACCTGATGGATCACATACTAAATATTCTACTTGAAGATTGAAGATAAATTTGAAGATCAATATTGAAGACTAAAGTCTTCAATAACCAAATAATGTAATACAAAGAGGTATTGAGGTATATTACATTATTTGTTAGATTCTAATGTACCCCCATGGTACCTCCATGGTACAATTATAAATATATAATAGATTAGGATTGAGTCTATAGTTTAGAATGTGATTTATATTTCGCATTTTATGTAAGTGTCAATGTGCAAAAAATACACAAGTGTCATGTAAGAGTGCAATGTGCAAGAAATGCAAAAGTGTCATGTAAGTTAGAGTGCAAGTGTAGATTGAGAGAATATGCACAAATATCATGTATTCAAGTACATTACAAATATGTAATGTGAGGATGTGCACAAGTATCCTAGATTAGGAGTGAATGTTGAAGTTAAGATGATGTGTGCAAGTGTCTTGAGGTCAAGTTTCCATATAGTACACAAGTGGCAAGATGATAAGTCGAGCCATGAGACTTGTCATATGGAGAGAAATAGTCAAGTACATGAAGAGTCACATTACTATGGTTATATTATAAAGATAATTCTCCATGAGAATGTAATCAAAATAGAAGATTTAATATTCATATATAATTGTAAGAGGAAGGAAAGTAATAAAGCTTGTATACAGTTTTTTAAGCAATTAATATTGTAAGTTTTCTTCATGCATAGTTCATGAATGATTCAGGCTATTTACATTTATATTTGATTATATTAGTGAATTTTTATTTCAGTATTATATAAGCATTGATATACATATTAATTTTCCCATTTATTATTCTATTCCTCATTATTGATATTTTCATCTTTAATATTAAGGCTATTTTATATTGGGACTTGTGCTACTTTGTGGTAGTAAGGCTTAAAAAGCCAACAATGAAGAATTTTTTGTCAATCCAAGAAGGAATTAGATAATAAATCATGTTAGAAGTTCTTACAAGATCTATGATATGATGAGTATGTTATAAAAGGGGATATTTAGAGTCCTTTTTGTTTTTTGTAGGTTTGATTTTTATTTGAGATTAAGAACATTCTAAATTTATATAAAGCTAAGATAATGCATTTAAGTGGAAATCAATTCTTGAGATCATGTAGAAGAATTTAATAAGAATGTAGTGTTTGGTGCAAGATGTTTGAAGGTGAGGCTTCTCACAAAGGCAAAAGTAAGTGTAGTCCTATTGAGGAGTTATTGTTGACAAAAGCTATCAAGAATATGTAAAGATAGAGTTTCTTAGCATGGTCTTAACTATGTGAGGGTCATCTAAAGGATAAAAAGAAGAGAGCCATAAAGTGGAAACCATGAATAGTTACTAATCATACAACTAATAATTTAAATCATATAGTAAATTTCATCATGTATGAGGTCCATCTAAATGGTTGAAATACCATCTAACATAGTTCTTTGGGTCATATACTATTGAAATATCATTTAGTATGATTATTGTTGATGAGTGCATTCCAATGACAAGGGTCAATATTAAGAATCATTTAGAAGTGAAAAAGGATATTTAAGATTTATATGGGCTATTTGGAAATAATATTGGTTCATCTACAAATAGAAGATCATTTGGAAGGATTAATACGGCCAACAAGAGTTGTATAATTGTTATTATCAATGTATTTTAAACAATTGATAATTACTATCAATGTGAATTGTCTAGTGCACTTGTTTGATGTAGATGAGATATGTTGTTGAAATAATATGATCAAAATAAAGGACAATTTTGAATCCATAGTCATCTATATTTTTAGTCAAAATAAATTCTAAAAATGGAGGCATAGAATTCCAACTAAGAGAAAAAATGAATCTATCGGTGTCAAACCTTGATATCTAAGATGTGTTATGACTTTGAAATTTGTTGAAAGAAAACGTCATTAGATAATATGTGTTAATTTTGTGTATTATTATAATATATATTTTTAAAGAGTTCCATGTCATATATGAAGTAAAAAAGGCATGAAGTATCACGACCGTCCTTGGTAGTATTAGCTACTCAAGTTGGACTATGTATTAGTGAATGATGTTTAATGCTTAGCTTTGTTGTTTTGATGGATATATGCTTCTAATATTGTGTCCATTTTATGTAATAATATGATATTGTTGATGCTTTTCTTGGATGTAGGATCAGGTGCTCTCATGGATGAACAAGAGAATTGTCCATAAGGAATAAGAGACCATATTGAAGGGGAAATGATGATGATGACCTAGTCATCAAATAGCTCAGGGTAACATGAATGAATACCCTTTTGTGTATGCTCATGTTTGTACTATTAGAATTTAAAATTTGCATGCAATGAGTCTCCTTAACATAAGTCTATGATAGCTTGGGTCTATCTTAAATAAGAAACCACTCATTTAGGGATAAAATGATGATACAAAACATTGAGAGAGTGTTTTTGTTTGGATATCCTTCCTTTGTGCATGTGACTAAATGTTCTCCTTGTTAGATTAGATGGATTTATTCTAAGATTACTTATCAGGGTTGGAGCAGGAGATTATTCTTCTTGCTTTGTTTGATTAAGAAAGACTTAATCTTAGATTTAATGTTAGCATTAAATAATTTTAGATCTAATGTTAATCAAAAGAATGATTAATGTTAGTTATGCTAGCATTAAATAATGTTAAATCTAATGTTAATCAAAATAATTATTAATGTTAGTTATGTTAGCATTAAATAATGTTAATCGAAAGAATGATTAATGCTAGTTATGATAGAATTAATAATGTTAGATCTAATGTTAATCGAAAGAATGGTTAATATTAGCATTAATTAATGGAATAATTAATGGATTTAACATTAATAAAATGGTATGTTGCTAATGTTAGATTTGTTATTAATCAAATGAATTATTAATCATTTGTTTGATTTTTGTGTTAGTAAAGAATTTTTTTTTTTTAAGACCTTGGTCTATGCTTGCTCTTGTTCTTGGCATGTTGGAGCCACATTTATCCATGGTGATGGCACATTTATCACCAATTTATAACCTTAGAGGAGCTGCATTTATCCTTTATTGTTTGCTTGTATTTTATCTTCCCACGATGTTGTGAGTGGCTTTCAATTGAGGGGCTAAGCATTGGAGAAACACTCTTAAATATTATGCCATAAGCCTTGCAAGGTGTAACTCAAGCTTACCTCACCCATTTTATTTAAAGCACAAACTTGGAAGGGGCTAGGGGATGGATGAAAAAGGAGCCAAGGGAAAGGAAGGAGATTGGCATAGCAAAGCACAATGTTTGTGAGGGACAAAGCTTCAGGAGAAATATATCGTGCATTATTCTGTTGAGATAGGTATGCTAGGGTGGTATGATTGTATTATTTTCATTATTTGCTTTTGCATTTCTCCTTATTTTTTAATGATGCTTGATGTTGTGTATGTTTGTTTGAGTTGGATGTTACTCTTGCACTTCATAAGTCTTCAACGTCAGTTTATTGAAAGCCTAGTTTTGTAGTTCTTTTGTTCTCTTCTTCAACTCGGGACCTATTCTTCTTGCACAATGAAAGAACACTATGTGGTGACACAAATTTTTTATCGTTCACATTGATCGAGACCTTTGCTTCATGTTTGATACCCCCTTTTGTTGCTTTGGTTTTGTCTTGCTAGCATGTTATAGTTTGTGTTCTTGTGGGGTAGGGTGTCGCCATAGGATTGCACCCTTTGCATCATCTTCCTTAGGATTTTAGGATGGTGCATGCTTTCACCTGAGTTCAATGATTTCATCTGATATTTATGGTAATATGGTAGTGTTTCCAGGGTTGATTGTGAAGTAGGCACCCTTGAGAGCTCTCCCTTATGTAATTCTCAAGAGTCAAAATCATCACCTTTTCCTAAGTTAAGCTTTACCTTATTAATATCCTTTGGTGCACATGAATATATTGGCTTCGTGTTAAATGAAAAGGAAATTAATCTTTGGATGCACTTTTAGAGTTGATTTTATAAAGTTGATCGAATGTATTTTTAAAAGGGGTTTATTTATCCTAATGTTAGAATCATTTAATCAATAGATTGATTAATGATAGTTTTATCTAATGTTAGTTGTTATATTAATCAAATTGATTGATTAATGTTTTATTTAATCTAATGTTAGATTATATTAATAAAATGGTTTGATTAATTAAAGATAGATAAATCTAAAGTTAGATTATATTAATCAATGGATTGATTAATTTAAGATAGATCTAATTAATCATATGATAGATTAGATTGAAAATTAATCTAATGGTTAATTTAATATAATATTTAGATTATTAATTAACCTAATGATAGATTAGTTTGGAAATTAATCTAATGGTTAATTTAATATAATATTTAGATTATTAACTAATCTAATGATAGATTAGTTTGGTAATGAACCCAACTTTTAATGCATGTTAATCTTTAGATTAATAACTAATCAAATGATAGATTAGTTGGGTAGATTAAACCAATGGTTATTATAATCTTTATATTTTTAACTAATCAAAAGATATATTAGTTTGGCAATTAATATAATGAAGGAATTAACTCTTTATAATCTTTGGTTTACTTAATCAATTGATAGATTAATCTTAAGTCTTTCAAAATAATGTTTAAGACTTGCAAATGGCAAATTGATTACTTAGATCTCTAAGTTTGTTGCTTAACCAAATGATGAGTCAATTTAGTTGTTGAGCTAACGAAGGATATGTGTAGCTTTGGATTTTGATATTTGTGAAAAATATATTGTGGAAATATATTTTGTAGAAATATATTATGGAGATATATTGTTTTCTATTTGAGAAAAATATATTGCGAAAATTTATTTTGTAGAAATATATTGAGATATATTGCTTGCTATTTGAGAAAAATATATGTGGATATATATTGCTTGCTTTGTGAAAAAACATATTGTGGAAATATATTTTGTAGAAATATATTGTGGAGATATATTGCTTTCTATTTGAGAAAAATATATTATGGAAATATATTTTGTAGAAGTATATTGTGGAGATATATTGCTTGCTATTTGAGAAAAATATATTGTGGAAATATATTTGTAGAAATATATTGTGGAGATATATTGCTTGCTTTGTGAAAAATATATATTGTGTAAATATATTGCTTGTTTTGCTTAAGGAAAAGAGAGATTGGAATGTTTATTTGGATGTGGAGTCCAACAAAAATAAGAGAATTATGGGAAGTTTCCTTATTCAATAATTCTTTGGGCGTAGAGCCCAATATTAAGTGAAATATTATGGGGTATTTCACATAATCTCTTAAAGTGGGTGTGGAGTCCATCTATAGGGAAGAAATAAGGGGGTTTCCTTATTTGCTTTGTATATTTTAAAACATGGATAAACAAGTTGGGCGTGGAGCCCATATTGGATGAAGAAATTTATGGGGTTTCTTCATGTGATTGTTTTAAAATAAAATAGAAATGTAAAGGATCATTTCTATATGAATACTTGATGTAATGGATCAAGTATGTAGAAAGTAAATGGCTTGTTTATTTTCTTTATGTTTGCTTATGGAATTGTTGTGTTTTTGATAGAAATTATTTGTGGAAAATAATTCAGAGGAAGTATGGACTTCCTATGCATGTGTTGCTTTAGGGAAATGAATCTTATATATATTTTTTTGAATTTACATGGTGGAATCAGTAGCCACCATGAATTCGAGTAGGCTGTCTAGATTTTATGGGTGCCATAGTATTCTGCGCTGTCCATCCCAGAAGCTGCCACACAGTTCTTCGCATAGTCCACCCCTATAACCACCATGCCACAATAATTTTAAACCTTTTACATTGTTGAAAGCACAAATGAATCTTATAGTTATGTATGGGTTGTTTAGTGATAGAAAACATTTTGGAAAGAATTAAGGGCTTCTTACTTGAGTGTTGCTATATTGAAATAGATATATAGAGCCTTGGAATTTGTTATTTGTGGAAAATATCTTGGAAAGAATTATGATCTTATTTTGATTGTATTTGCCATACTAATTTTTTTTTAATAGAAATACAAGGGCTAGGGATTATAGTTGTGGAAAATATTTTGGAAAAGAAGTATGAGCTTCTTTTGTGTGTGTAATGAATCATATAGAAATGCATTCACACCTGTATATGAGCTATTTTTATCCCCACATTCCTATCAAATACCATAGAGAAAAGGAAGATGTTTAGATCATGCTAAGTTTAATCTTCAAACATTCTTGTTATACTGATAAAGTCACTCTTGGTGGAAGAGGATTTATTGTAATAGAAACAAAGACTATTATTTTGTAATATAGACCTTTTTTGGATGAATATATGGTGCCATGTTGATAAATGGTTTTATAGTTCTTATCTATGATATTGCTTAATCCAAAGGTTATGATAGATTTGTGTTGCAAGCTTTAGATGATTAGATTTTATCTATTTCTAGAAGAATATTTTGATTTAATTCTTGTAGGGTGAGTGAGTTAGAGAGAGAGAGAGAGAGAGAGAGAGAGAGAGAGAGAGAGAGAGAGAGAGAGAGAGAGAGAGAGATTATTCTTGGGCTTAGGGTTTTCTTTGGGGAGAGATCTAAAGTTAACCTTGTCAAAACTCTCCTTTTCAACTTGGGGCTATTGTGGGGATGGAAACACCTAGTTCTTGTGTCCATGAGAAGATAATCACGTGGAGTGACTATTTTTTGGGCCATCATAGATATGGGGTAGACAAGCTTGATGTTTAAGAGATCGTCGTAGAGGTGCTAGTTAAACTAGACTAAGACACTACACCTAATGGACTCATCATAGATTGAATTATGATTGGAAGTAGGAATTGGAGTCCCCCCTTATCTAAATATTTAGAAGGGATAATCCTAACACTAGAGTCAAAAGTTCCAAAAAGTGGGAAGACCCCTTTTGGAGTATCCTCTATACCACAGAGGTATACGGGGTGAACCCTAGTTATCTACGGGAGCTTGGTCTCTCCTATCCACTTAGGTGATATATGTAGCATCATATACTCAAAATGTGGTTATGTCTAGTCAACATGTGTATTGCATGGATACTCTTGTGAACCTTAGAAAATAATCTCTGTTGGGTTGGTTAGGTTTTGGGGTTGTTACATGAAGGTATTGATACATATAAGCATAAAAGTGAGAGAGATCTATTTTATTTTCATGTTTGTAGGGTTCTAGAAAGGGTGGGAGTTCCTAGGATGTCTTGTGAGGAATATGAAACATTGAGGTAGAAGCACCATCAAAAACTAAATAACAGTGGCACAAGTTATCTAGCATGAAATTATGATAATAACATGTGTAGTGAAGGTGAAATATAACCATTCTGAAAAGGTATCATAGTAGTGCAAATTTTTGGTGACATATAGAAAACTTGCAAGGTTTTGGATGCAATCTAAAACCTACAAGCTCTTGCATATAGATATTTGATCTAGAAAATAAATGATAGATTGATAAAATTCCTTTCCAAACCATATTTCATAACTAGCATAAGTCATCAGATCAAATAGATATATGGTGGAAATTACCTCCTAACATCATCACATTTTATCACTAAATTATTTGGAAATCACTATTTAAATTCTCATTTATATGGAAAAGGTGTTTTACATCATTTAAAAGGAAAATCATTTCCTTTATCCCACATGGATTGTGAAAATATAATATTTACTTTTTAATAACTCAAAATCACATAGAAAATAGAATTAAACTAATTATCCATTTTGATAGTAAATTGTAAAACCATGAAGATTATATTAATTTTGTCCAATTTTACAATTATAGGGGTATATACTATTAAAAAATTGAGTTATTTCAACATATTCACTTACATTCATAAATCTAAAATGCTATGACAATAAAATATGAATGGGATAAAATTAATATCTTGATTGAATCCAAAAATTAGAATCAAATTCTACATCTATAGACTTAATTACACTATTTGAAGATGAAGGATAGTGAGAAACTAGAGGGATTTGTAAAAAGAGAATTTGAATTGTGAACCTTGCTTTATAATTTAGGTGAAATTATGAGTGATGGTGTTCTTCTTGTATTACAAGATCTACCATTGAATTTTAGTATTTTGATGGTAATTTTAAATTCCACTAACCAGATTATTACTTTTGAGACTCACAAGTTTGCTTCAATAAGACAAATAAATTCATAAAATAAATATTGAAGATAAACATACTCTCACCATGCATTAAAACTTCAATAAGCCTATGTGGATGAAGAAAGGTAGTAGATCCCAACAAGCACCAATAATAGCATAAATAAGTAGTCAACAACAACAATAAGAATAATGGAAATTTTACATTTCAATTCACATCTTCTATTTGTGGGAAACCGAGACATGTATGTTAAGATTGTAAATATAATTTTACACAAGATGTTTATAATAAGAACCAAAAACAAGTATCAAGAGGTAAGCAAAAAGGTCCTCAATGGTAGAGGAGGAATGCACCTCAACACTAACATGGCAACATAGAAAAGGATGCTAAGTTTGAAGGAGAAGTAGAAGAATTTTTCTATTCAACACAAGCTCCTAACACAATCTCAAAATATACACATACACATACACATATATATCTCCTAGTTTGGTATGTTGATTTAGGGGCTATCAAACATATTATAGGCTAAAATGAATGGTTCATGTCACTCAACCATTTTTATTATAATGGGAAAGTTACTCTTGGAAATAATTTAACATAAATTGTTGTTGATATTAGTAACATTTATTTGCATCTTGGTCCACATACCTATCACCTGACTAAAATTCTTTGTATGCCTAGCATCATGAAGAAGTTATTTTTTGTGAATCAATTGCTTGATCAAAACCTTAATATTGAATTTGATAGAATAAGATAAAATAATATTCACCTCATTTAAGACAAGTCCATAGGTTTGATAGTCTTATGATACATACATGGGAAAGATATTTCAAATTATGGTTGTCTTACAAGACAACCAAGATTTGATATCAAAGGAGTAGGATGTTGCTACCGTTTGCCATAGATTATTTGGATGTATTATTTTTGGCTACCTAAGAGCACTTTATAATAATTATATGGTAATATCTCTTCCTTCACTAAAAAATATTGCTAACATGTGGATGGGTTGCTTAGCAAGAAAGCAACACTGAGTCCCATTTCACTCTAGTAATTGAGCAACTAGTCCACATGAGCTAGTACACACTAATATGTCTGGACATATAGATATAAGTTTTATTTATTATATATTTTTAATTGTTTTTTAATGATGATAAAAAATGAAGGTGAATGTATTATATGAAGAAAAAGGATGAAGCTTTTCATTTTTTCAAAGAGTTAAAAGCTCATGTGGAGAAGTTTACTAGTCATCCATCTAATCACTTACTCAGATCGAGAGGGGAGTACACTAGTAATAAATTTTCTACTTTCCAAAAGCATAATGGTGTTCAACATCAATATGCACGTCAACAAAATGATTTTGTGTAGAGGTATAATCATACTATTTGAGAAATGGTGCAAAGTATGCCAAGTGACACAAAATTGTAGTTAGCATTTTTGGTAGGATTTGTTTATAAAAGGAATTATTTATTGTACCATGCACCCACACTTACATTGAATGGTGTCACACTGATGATACAAGCAACAAAAAAATTAAATAAAAAATTATCAAAGGATATACATGGATTTATACAATGTGATGTCTCTTAGAATCCAAGGGACTCTTGATGTTCCTTCTTCTAAAGGAGATAAAATGTGACATTCTATTTTCCATAAGTAATGTAATAATTATTATAAAAAATTCCCCCTTTATTACATTATTTGGTATATAAAGATAATTCTGAAATAATTCAAACTTGATTCATCCAAGTGCCTATGTGAAAATATCTGTAAGTTGATCTCTGGTGGGAATGTACTTGAGTTGTATGTATTTTGCGATTCTAAACTTACTCTCAAATGAAATGACATTGAGATTCAATGTGATTTTTCCTTTCATAAAATGTCATTTTCTTGACCAATTTCATAACACCTTGATTATCACAATTCAACAAGGCTGGTCATTTTTACACAAATCCATATATGATAATTAGATTTGTAACCAAATTACCTCACATGCAAATCCTCATGCAACTCCTCATACAATATGATATTCTGCCTCTAAGTATGATAATACCACTGCATATTTTTCCTATTACATGAGATAGGTCTAGATCCTAGATGAAACATATATCTAAACATTGAATTTTTATCATCTACATATTCAATATAATTCCAGTCCATGTATCTCTATAGGAAAATCACCATTTGTATTATATTCTAGGCCATATTATATTATTTCATAGACATAATGTAGTATCCTCTTTGTAGCTTTCCAATGACTATAATTAGAATCTCGCATGAATATTGAAAGATAACTTATAACAAAATTTATGTTAGGCCTGGTGTTCATCAGATATATGAGAATTCCAATTAGTTTACATAAAGAGGAGTAGACACCTAAGGTGGCTTATCATATCTAGACAATTGTAACCCTTACTCCATTGGTGTTGCCTTAGTTTTACAATTTATCATCCTATAATGTCTTGGCGTACTTTGTTTGTATAAACAAAATGTGATTCTTTTTTTTCCAAACTTCTAAGCCAAGACAATAGTGTAGAAGTCCCAAATCTATCATGTTAAATAAATTTTTCAATTCATCCTTCACATCATTCACCAATTTGTTTGAACAACCATTGGTGACCAAATCATTTGGGCACAAGAATCACTACCTCATTTCCAATTTTATTAGACAAAGAGATTTACATTGAAGGTACTTCTGGTGAAACTATGCTACAAAATGTGATCATTAGTTTTGATATGTCAGGATTTGAAAGCCTAATTCAACCTATATAGTGAATTTTTTAGTCTATAGAATTTTTAAATTTTCCATTTTCAACAAATCCTTTGGGTTTTTTCATGTACACTTCTCTAAGATCACCATTTAGAAAGTCAAATTTAACATCCATTTGATGAATCTTCCAACCAAATTATGTTGCCATTGCAAATACTGTATGAATGGTGGTCATATTTACTATAGGTGCGGATGTTTATTCATAATATATTCCTTCCTTCTATGCATATTACTTTGCAATGAGCCATGACTTATATTTATTAGTGGATTTTTCTACCTTATACTTGATTTAAAAAACCCAATTATAGCCTATGGGATTCTTTCCTTCTAGTAAATAAATAAGCTCCCATATTTTATTCTTCATAAAAGATGTTTATTGTACTTCCATGGTTTCCTTCCATTATGGTAAGATTAGTCTAATTCTACATTCTCTATTACAAAAGTCATCAAGCCCAAATTTACCTCTTGTCATGTATTACTACAAGTAAATGGTCATTAGAAGTTAGATCAAGTGGTGCATCAAACTTAAAATATTTAAGAGTATTTGTAAGATATTTTGGAGTCTTTCTTTGTTGTGGTTGAGAAACCACTACCAATTCTACTGTTAGTTTTCAATTATCATAAAAATCCTTAGAATCATTAGTGTTTGTTTTAAATTATTCATTGAATACCACATCTCTACTTATGTATGTTCTTGGTATCTGGATTTATCAATTGATAATCTTTTGATGCTTCATCATACACAAAAAATGTAAGGTAGAGTTTTTACATCCAAAATGGTCCTCTTTTGTTTTGGCACATGTATGTATACCTTACTTTTAAAGATTCTAAGATGAGAAACTGATGGCTTCCTCCTAGATCAAGCTTCTTTAGGTGTAATCCCTTGAAGTTAATTTTTTGGAGATCTATTTTGAAGATAGACCATAGTAGAGATAACTTCATCCCAACATTATTCTTTATACTAGCTCTTGTTAGCATGCAATGAACCATTTCCATGATGGAATGATTTCTTCTATCAACAACCCAATTCTATTATGGTGTATAGGTAGTAATAAGCTATCCCTTGATCCCAATTTTTGCAAGTAATCTTAATTTTTTTTGGATGTATATTCCTCTTCGATTTAAGTATAGGACTTGAATATGATGTTCAATGCCTATTTCAAAAATATTCTTTAAGCATTAAAATTTCATGAAGGTATATAACTCGAGTGATATAAAATATACTCATAGCTTCTATGAGTAGTCATCAACAAATACATAAAAGTACTTGTGTCCATCGTAACTGGATAGCATGGGTTTGTACAAATTAATGTGTAAGACATCTAATAATTCTCTTGCTTTATGAATCCTAAGCTCAAAATATAGGTACTCGATGTTTCTTTCTTAATAAACAACCCAAACATACTAACCATGTGTGTGAAAGGTTAGGTAGATCTATCAACATATGATGCTTACCCAATTGGAGTAAGTATTCAAAAATTAGATGTCCACATCTCCCAAGTCAAAGTGAGGTAGCATTTGTTGTGGTTGTATATAGTGCAACATTAGGAGATGATAAAACATAATGTGTAAACAAGCTATTCTTGTAGGAACCAATTGCTACAAACTTGCCATATTTTGTGATGATACACTTATTTTTTTCATCAACTCTGTATTCAATTGTCATGTCTCAATCTAGTATTTGTGATATAGATAGCAAGTTGTTTTCTAATCCTAGTATATATAGTACATTCTTAATTATGCATTTACCATTGATCATATTGATAAGAACATTTTCCACTCCTTTAACATAATAGGTCTTATCATCAATGATGGTGACTAGTTTGCCATCTTTGGATTTTAAGGAGTTAAACCACACTTTATCTCTAGTTATATACTTACTAGCACCTAAAACAATATACCAAATTCCGTCCTTTAGTTTTATCATTGCCTTAGACATTGGTATCTTGTGTGCTAGTTTAGAAGTATTTTCACATTCAAATTCTAGTTCTTCATGCACAACATGATCCTATTGTTGCTTTAGATATGGTTTGAACCATATTCATTTGAGGAGGTTTATGGGATTGACCTACTCAAGTCATAGAATTGTATGTAAAATACTTTATATTATGTCCTCTTTCACATATGTGATAATACCTCTAATTTTTAGGTTGTTTTTGTGATGATGATGAAGAATAAGAAGGACCCTTTTCTTTATAGAAATGATTACAACTGATCTCTTAACTGATTATTTGCTTTCTCCCATTGAAGCATATTTACCAATTCTTCAAAGGATACATTTTTGTTTGATACTTACAAAAAAGTAATTAGCACTCAAAATAAATTTGGTAAGGCTCTAAGTATGATGTGTACTAAGATCCTATCTTCTACTATTTCCCATATGGTATTCAATCTTGCTTTCAATTTAGCAACTCTATGAAGAGATTATTCAATGATTTATCCATCTTGAAATCTTAGTTTATGGAGTTGAGATTGAAGGTAAAGAATAGTGGTTTTATTATTACCTTCAAATATGGTGGAATGTGTATCCCATACCTCCTTGGATGTCAAAGCTTCGCCAATGTATGGTTGAATGACATATGGTATGGTAAAGGTGATGATCATTAGTGCCTTAGCATCAACCTCATATGATGGTTTTTTAGCCAGATTAAATCGTAGATCCCAATATATAGGATCTTAAACAAAATCAATATTAGAGAATTCAATATATTTGATAAATATCAATGAATATAATATTCATAAAAACATAATAATACAACACAATGAATAAAATCACTGTATTATTAATGAATCAAATATAAAATATTTCTATTATAAATATTCATTACAATACATGGATCTTTGTATCCATAATATAACCTTAGAAGGTGACTCTTCAATACTTGACTATTGCTTTTCTCACATATTCAAGAGATGCATCCTTTTATATTCCACACATATGATATACCTCTCATGTCTCTTTACATATTGCCACATACATGTGAATCTTCACTTTTATACTTGAAACCTAAACACATGACTCTTGACTTAATTATATGACACATTGCACACTCTTACATATTACACACTTGCACACTTTTACTACATGACACTTGGACTCATCCTACACATTGACACATATTTTAGGGAAAATATAAATTACACTTCCTAATCTAATAACTCACACCCTAATCTAATATTTATAATATACAATGGTACCATAGGGGTACATTAACATATACCAAATAATGTAATATTCTCCAACATCATCAAAATACTATTGAGCCTCTTCATCCTCTTTTGGTTGAGTGATCTTTTCAGTGATAATGTCCTAGAGTTTCTCAACCACTTAGATGGTCCTCATATTGGTATTTCATGGTCCAAAATTTGGACTTTTGAGTAGCTATGATTCTATAAGAAATAATTTTGAGGTCAACATGGTGAGGGTTCCTTGTGACCCCTAAATGATCCCCATTTCAACACAACTAGTTTGATATATTAAAAATTTCTATATACCCATCCTTCCTATATACCCATCAATACATAGAAGATGTTAGTCCTCTTGATATACAAGGTCATACATGATAGAGATCATAAGATACATGAAAATGAAAAATATGAGGTTTCGAGGTAGTATGGAAAGAAATTCACCCTATCAGTGACACTTGCTTAAAGAAAAATTCTTGCATGTGGGCATAACTTCCCTATATACTTGGAATTTCTCAATTTTAGGATTTATGTCTGACGATAGTGATAAATAGGATAATGAATGGAGTGAGATAAAATAATGTCCTTATTTCCCCTTGATTATTTATAATATTGATGTCCAAACATTATTATGGCAACTTTAATAGGCTATAGACACATTAAATTAACATGACAACTTTACTTGTAAATGCAAGTTAGAGGTGTCGTTGATACCGAATACTCCAAGTGTGCTTAAGCACATATAAATTTTAAAATAAATTGTTTAATTTTGTTAAGGTGTCAAACACTGTTGAAAATGCATCTTTTTTACAAAATTTTACCACCTCCATTTTAATTTTACAAAATATTCACTATAGTTTAAGTTTGAACTTTTTTTAAGAATTATAGAAAATTGCAAAAAAAAATCTAAGGGTAGTAAAAAATATTGTCTTTTGTAGATTTTGATCCCTTGATCCTATTTAAAAATTTTACACTTTATTTCAAAGTACCAACTCCCATTATTAGTACTTTATGCATGTAAAAGAAAAGATTTTGCTTTTACCTCAGAATGTAATTTGAAAGCATTTTTTTTAAAAGAGGGGAGTTGAACCTAAGACTTATTAAAAGTCATCAAGGTTTCCAAAGTAGCTAACCATTCATTTTAAAGGTTCTTCCCCTCATCTGCTTTCTCCCAATTTTACCACCAACCATGGCCACCATGAGCTTTCTTTACTTCCTACTCTAACAATTCTTCTCAGATAAAAATTATGGTCTATCAAGAAAGTGCTTACGGGTTCTCAAAAATTCTATGAAAGTGCAAAATTGCTTTTCAACATAGGATTTCAAAAAATTATGCAAATCATTAGTCTTAAGGTAATTGGATAATTATTATTGATTGTCGTAACATCTTGGAGTTTGCATGCATGTCATCTATAGCACCATAATTAACATCAATTAAATTACATTCAACCTTCTATTCAAGGCAGAATTTTGTGAGCTCAAGCATAAAGATTTCCCCCCCAAAAAATGTATCTAATTTCTTAAAAATTCTAAAATTTTGAGCCTAAAAATTGGCTTAATAAAACAATCCAATTTCATAGAAATTTTGTGGATTTATGTGAAAATAAAATCTTGAAAGATAAGTTGCCTTGGTGTATGGTATTTCCTAACCGTCAATAATATCAAACTCTTTAAATAATGATTGACATTCAGGAAACTACAAGGGACATCCTGCAGGATGTCCTGATCTACTTCCCTGCTTCCTCATCCCCTGGTTCTATCATAGTTCCTAGGAACTTCCACAACCCTTCCTTCTTGGATGGCTAGTGTTGTAGATGATCTCCTTGGGGTGGGAGGTCACTTTTCCTTTTGTCTACCCCTTTCCTAGCCTGAGTGAGGGTTTCTTTCATGTGCCTCTATTCTGGGATGTCCATGGGACCTTTCTTGGGTTTTATTTAATGCTTTAGGGATCCTTTTCCTAGTGTTCTCAATTTTATCCCAGGTTTGTTGTAGGTTTCTACTTGGAGATGGGTTTTAGTGGTTCTTTATATGTGATGCATTACGAATTTGGAAGAGGTGTTTAAATACATCTTGGTGCTTCTTGAGTAGGTTTTCACAACATCCTTTTGGTTTTGGGGGGACCACGTGCTTATTTTATGTGGATTTGCTCTTCGAGTTCCTGGTTTTGGTCTACTTGGTGGGCTCTTAACATATTTTTCCTGACTTCGGTGAGGCCTCTACTTTTCATACTGTTGAGACCCCACTTGCCTTCCTTTTTTGGTTTCCTAAATCTGTTCAATGGTGGAGTTGGAGGTTGTATAGGGTTTCCTACTACATATTTTGGTCTTGGGGAGGACATGTGCTTGTTTTCTATAGCCTGTTATCATTGTGGCTACTTCAATTTGGGTTCCCTGGGACCTTACCATACCTTTCTTGTAGCTTGAAATTCTGCATTTGATTCCTTTAGTTTCTGCGTAGCTCAATCTTGTATGCAAGGAGATTTTATGGCCTATGAAAATCCTTAGATTTGCGGCTCCATTCTCTAGGCCCAATGTAGGATGTTATTCTAGTCCTATTTTCTTGCATCCTGATGTGTATCCTGACCCTCCTTGGGTGGGATGATCCTTCATGGTGGTTCTTCTGTCCCATCCAACTATTCTGGGTGGTTTTCCTACTCAACATGTATCCTGGTTTTCCTTGGGTGGGATGATCCTTCATGGCAGTTCCTCTGCTCTATCCAACTGTTCAGGGTGGTTTTCTTGCTTGACAGTTTTGTTTTTCAAATTTTCCTTGACGGGATACTGGTTTCTAGTTTTTTACCTAAGCGAGATTTTTCAAAATTGTATTCTTCCTGCATAGGCAGGAATTTTCAAATTTCTTGTTGGGCAAGATTTTTAAATTTCTTGATGGGCAGTATTTTCATTTTTCTTTCTTTGGGCAAGATTTTTTAAAATTTTCTTGGTTTAATTTTCCTACTTGGGTGGGATTTTTTTCTTTTCTTTCTTTGGGCAAGATTTTAATGTACTTTTCCTTTGGCCTATCCTTTGGCATTTTCTTTGGCCTATCCTTTGACCTTTCCTTTGGCATTTCATTTGGCATTTTGTTTGGCCTGTTGACCTATTGTAAAAAGGTTTTGGGGCCCCTTTCAAAACCCATTTTTAATGAAATTTTAACTTATAAAAAACTCTTTGAATAAATGTACAAAAAAATAAACTTGGTTGGTGATGACTTGTGAAGAGACAATAAATTAGGGTGGTAACTCCTCTAATAAATGAAAGTGCATCTAAATTTTTTTAAATAAATTAAATGGAATTACATGTGTAGGTGGAATTATCTACACCATTTCTAGAAATAAGACTCAATTATAGTATTCATTACATGTATGGAAAAGCAGCAACGAGGTCCAGAATGAGAGTTAAAATCTCTCAAGTGATATTAAGGACAAGGGGTCCAAAATGAGGACCAATATACATGGAATTTCAAAGACAACATGGGATAAGATAACATGACTTCGATTTATAAAAATTATAGTAAATAGTGAAGGAGACACAAATATTTGCAAGGATGTTCTAAAGCTTCTTGATATATGCTAAGAATGCCACTTCTAGGGAAAAGTAACAAATATTTTGAATTCAAAACTAGGGACCCTGTATGATACCAATTATGGTATGAGAAATAGAACAAAATAATAAAAAATATCAATGTATGTACATGGATTTATATAATGTCATGCCTCTTAGAATCCAAGAGACTCTTGGTGTTCCTTGTAATGGAGAGACTTTCTATTTTTCCTAAATAATGTAATAATTATTATCTAACACACACTAGAGGAAGCATGGATAGGTGTTACGCACATGGTATATCATATTTGAATATTTTTATGTACATCATTCATGCATGTTATAAAGTAAAAGTAGAAAAATTTGGAAGAGAAGTCCAAGATATGCATCTTTGTTGGATATAGTAACAAGTTAAAGGCTTATCGACTCATGGACCTTGACACTAAAAAGTTGTATATCAATTTATATGTTATGCTTGATAAGTAGAATGAGTGTGACTCATATTCTAAGCCAAATGTTTTAGATGAAACACATATTCATTTATTTGATGATGAAGCCTTTGAGAGAGAGGGTGAAGAGTTTAATTTTATTATGGATATAATCCCATGAATAATAGAGTCAAACTAAGACCATATGAACCCTCTTCTTTGAGAATCATCCACAATTACAAGTGGTATTTCATTGTTGTTCATAATTCAAACTTAAATGGTGTCCCAAACACATTGACTATAGGTCAAAAACTTATAATAAATTATGTAATGAGGTCAACCTAGCTCTAATGAGCACAATTGTATAAAATTTTAAACCATCGATGTTTAAAAAAGATCTTATATTAAAATAATGGAAGAATATCATGGATGTCAAATATCAAGCTTTGATGAAGAACAAGATGTGCTAACTTGTTGATATTCCATATTAAAAGAAAGAAATTGGTTGCAAGTAAGTTTTCAAGATCAAATCTAATATTAATGGGAGTATTTAAGAGTATAATCCAAGGCTTGTAGTGAAGGGCTATGCACAAAAGGAAGGCATTGACTATGATAAGACCTTTGATCTAATAAATATCAAGATCATTTGGATGGTGTTGATAGTGGTAGCTCAATTTGGATGGAAGCTACATCAAATTATGTAAAAAGTGAATTCATTAATGGTGACCTCACTAAATAAATATATATGATATAGCCAAAGGGATTTTTAATAATTTAAAAGAAAGGAAGTTTTGTAGGCTAATCAAATATCTCTACATGTTTAAGAAAACTCCTAGAGCTTGGTACTTCATTATCAATGACCATATTTTACAACATGGATTCAATTATAGTCCTTATGATCCAAAATCTATATTTCAAATGGAAAGGATGGAAGGTCATGATCATACATGTTATGTTGACAACTTGGTCGTCACTATAAGTTTGGAGAAGTTAATTAAGAGGACCAAAAAATACTTTAATGAGTCATTAAACATAAGAAAACATAGACTTATGCATTATTGTCTTGGCTTGGAGGTATAAAAAATGAAGAATCACATTTCATGTCACAAATGAAGTATTCCAAAATATTGTGTATAATGTTTTAGATAATAGATGACAAGTTGATGCCACTTTTTATGGAGGTAACTATCCTAACAAGATCATTAATATAGCTAAATGTAACTCTCTATCATCATTTCATTGGGAGTCTCATCTATTTGATCTATATAAGACTAAATTTATATTAGTTATGTTGTCAGTTAACCAATGGTGTATTATAAAAAAGTAGCAAAGCAGGTACTTAGATCAATCCATGGTACAATTGAATATGGTCTAGAGTACAAGAAGATTGATCATGTATTCGTGATAGGATTCATAGATGTAAATTATGTAAAATACATTGATGATAGAAGATAAACATATGGATTTTTATTATTATTGGGATCTATTCCAATATCTTAGAAGTAGCATGTTATTTTTTGATATTTTATTAATACAAAATATCATGTTGTACGAGTTATTTGTAAGATGATATGGTTGTGTTGCATATTGTGAGGGATGGAAATTTTATAGAAATAACCATCAATCTTGAATTGCAGCAATCAAGGATTTCAAAAGCTTATTCACAATATAGTTTTTCATCTACATGTAAAACATAGAAAAGTTTAATTCCACTTCATTCATAAACATATTTGAGAAGATAACATATATCTTCAATTTTATCTTACTATAGATCAATGTCCAAACATTTTCATAGTCTTTTACATGAGTAAAGTTTGATTTTTTTTTGATGTTCCAAAAAACCTTGCTCAATAACACACCTCAAGAAGGAAGATCTTGAAATTTGAGTTGTATCTGAAGAAATGGTGAGTGAAAAAGAGGCGAGCAAAATTTTAGTGATTGGGGCATCGACGAACGAAAGGCAGAAAGGTTGGGACAAGGGTGAGCACTCATCAAAATAACATTTTACAAATAGAAAGTAATGAGGAGAAAGCGGAGACATGGGCATGGGCTTGCGGTCACGAGAAAAACTAACACAAAAACAACAAACAAAAATATCCCAAGAGCCAAAGGAGAAGGGAAAGGTGATCGCAGAGGCAAAGACCCTCCTGATAAAAACTTTCTAGAGAATAAGGCGACCAGTAAGTCATCTTTCATAAAAATGTTACGAGGTAAAAATAAACCTAGTTCCTCAATTGCAAATGCTTTCGTAACTCAAGGATACAATATTCTATGCTCTAAAAAAGTCTTGTTAGAATACGCTAGTCGGGATTCATTCTCCTTGATAGGGAAATTCATCGATGGGAGACCAGACATGGACTCACTTCGGTGTTGGGTAGCGACCAAATGGAAAACCAGAGGATGCCTTGAGCTATCAGCTATGACCAGGGGTTTCTTCATGATCCACCTCAATACCCAGGAAGACGTCGATAACATCCTATCAAGAGGTCCTTGGTTTTTTTGGAGAATAAGTCTATTCTTACGGAAGTGGGTAGAAGACTTTAATCTAGAATTGTAGAGCATAAATTATGCCCCCATTTGGGTGTGGCTCCCAAATCTGCCACCACACTTCTTCTATGAAGATGCTCTCCAAGGGATAGCCCAAACTATAGGGGAACTGGTAGCCATTGACCCAACAACCCGAGCTCAATTGCAATTGACACACGCACATATTTGCATTAATGTTAACCTGGAAACTCAGCTCCCAAGCTAGATAAATCTAATCTATGGGATCTACAAGTGAAGTCAGCCACTGGAGTATGAGAACAAGCCAACATTTTGCTCTGAGTGCCAAATGTAGGGGCACCTATCATCACAATGCCTAAATCGCAAGAACGTGCAGATGGAGATTCAGACCGAAGCCAAAATAGACTAGGGCAAAATTCAAAATATGAAAGCAAAATCAAGCGTGAACCAATATCTCAAGGGCAAACAATAGGCTTTCCCCCTCCAAGCAATGACAAGCAAAAGGTAAGTAATCTCCTTACCATATCCAAAAAATTTCTTTTGCTCAACAATTCTAGTCAAAATATTAAAATCCAGGATGAGGAATCCCCTTGTGAGGAAACCCTAGACCCAAACCCTACTTCTCTCCTTGAAGCCATGGATGTCTGTGCTCAAGAAAACCCCACCCCATCCCCATCTCGACACCCTTCATCCACCTCTACTAATGGCTATGCTTCCCTGCCACCCCCTCCCAGACCCCTCCAAGCCCCATCTCCCCACCCTTCATCTTCCCCACCTGGTATGGCTGGGACACCTCGTTCTCCACCCATATCCCCTGAAGTTGAGGTTGATAATGACATCCCACCCCAAGAGTCCCCAGAATAGTGGAGCCCCAAACAAACCAGAAGCTACAAGAAATCCCAGATTGATGTGGGAGGTGATAGAAAGAAGGGTAGACCCTCAAGAGCAGATATTAGAAATAGAGATGCAGCTAAAGATATAGCTAACGATACCCAAAAGACCCTATTTCAGGATCTAGGGATAACAAACAAAGAAGAAATCAAGAGAACCAAACCCCCCGTGCAGCAGGGCAAGGGGGGCAAAAAATCCTCCAAGAGTGCCAAATGAAAGTCCTCTCTTGGAATGTGAGAGGACTAAATGGGGTAGCCAAACAAAGAGTGGTTGTTGCCATGAGAAAGGATTTGAATCCTACTATTTTCCTTATCCAAGAAACCAAACTCGGTGATTACTGGTCCCCTAGAGTTACCAAAACCATATGGAGGAAATGTGAATTTGCTTACACTCCAGCTCAGGGCACCTCAGGTGGCCTTCTATGCCTTTGGAACCCTATAAAAGTTGAAGGACAGGTCATCTCAAGGGATGAGCGCTTAGCCAACATCCTCTTTCAGGAATCCAATGCCCAGCTCTCATGGATCTTGACCAATGTGTATGCTCCCAATACCCCTCAGGGTAGAAGTATCCTTTGGAACAACCTCACCAAGATGAGACAAGCATTTAGGGACATCCCCTAGATCTTAGCAGGGGAGTTCAATACCCCCCACACCCATCGAAAAAGAGAGGCAGGAATATCATGGCACCCAAAACCATAGATGATTTTGCATAGTTTGTCAACTCTAATGAACTGATGGAAGTTCAGCTAAAAGGGTCCCAATTCACCTGGATCAATAGAAGGACTAAAAATGACCTCATCTAAGAAATATTAGACTGCTTCCTGTTGTCCCAAGAAGCACTCGTAGCCTTTGAGGATTCCAGTTTGCAGGCCCATACAAAAATTGGGTCTAATCATAGTCCACTAATGTTTGAAATTACCAGCAAACCATAGTTCAAAACCCCCTTCCATTTTGAATCTATGTGGACCCAACACCCAGACCTCAAAAACTAGATTGCTGAGTGGTGGGGGGAAAAGCACATAGGGACTACCATTAACCAGGTTATGCAAAAACTCAAAGCAATCAAAGGTAAGCTGAGAGTGTGGAATAGAGAGACTTTTAGAAACATCTTTGACAACAAAAATAGCATCAAAAATAGACTCAATCATATTGAGGACATGTTCCAACAGGGGCAAGGAAATGATAATCTCAGAGCTGAAGAGAGGATTCTCCTCTCAGAATATCACAACACCCTATGAAAGGAAGAAATGTTTTGGCACCAAAAATCAAGAGTGTTGTGGCTTAAGGAGGGAGATTCTAATTCAAAAATTTTCCACATCTCTACCCTTAGACACAGAGGAGCCAATAGAATTAAGTCCCTCACCAGGAAAGATGGGACCTGCACTTTTGATATTTACCAAATTTGGGAGGAGGTTGTCAACCACTTTGATTCCCTCCTTGGGACCCCTTCTCCCCCTCCCGGATAGGCTATGGACACCCTTCTTGAGAACATCCCCAGATCCATCACTGATGCCATGAACTCCCTTCTTCTCAGCCCCCTCACCCCCAAAGAGATCCATCAGGCCCTCTTCTCCATGTAGCCTGACAAAGCTCCCACCTGATGGGTTCCCTCCCAAATTTTTCCAAACTTACTAGGACATCATTGGGCCTGACCTGTGCCTGGCCATTTCTGAAATGCAAGCCAAAAGTTTCATCCCCAGGGATGTCAACTCCACTTTCCTCGCCCTCATTCCCAAGGGGCCCAATTCCAAGTCTCTATCTGATTACCACCCCATTAGCCTATGCAATGTCATTTACAAAGTCTTGTCCAAAGCCTTGGCCAACAGGCTTACCAGCATCCTCCTGTCCATCATCGATCCCTACCAGGGTAGTACTATCAAAGGCCGAAACATTATTGATGGAGTCATCACTATCCATGAGCTTATCCATTCAGCCCATAAGTCTAACAAGTCAGATTTTTTCCTCAAATTGGACATGAATAAGGCTTTCGATAGAGTGGACCATGAGTTTCTGACCAGAATCCTCCTTAAGTTCGACTTTCACGAGAAGTGGGTCAATCTGATTTCTAGTTGCATTTCCTCGTCCTGGTTCTCGATTTTGGTCAATGATTCAATAGCAGGGTATTTTCCTAGTTCAAGAGGGCTGAGGCAAGGAGACCCCCTTTCCCCTATCTTGTTCATCATTTTGGCTAAGAGCCTAGGAAGAGTTGTCAAGTCTGCCTGCTCTAGAGGAATGATTTCTAGCATCAAGGCCACTTCCAACCTCCTGCCCTCTACCCACCGAAGTTTGTGGATGACACCTTGTTGGCCACCTCTACCTCTGTTTCTGAGGCCAGGACCATCAAAGGTATTCTCAGCCTTTATGAAGAAGTTATAGGCCAGAAGGTTAATTTTAGCAAAAGTAAACTATACTTCATCAACACCCCAACAAAGAGGTAGGCCAAAATTGTAGGTATTCTGGGTTGCACAATTGCTGATCTCCCAACCACTTATCTGGGGCTCCCTATGTTCCAAGGAAGGGCGGTCAAGACCATGTGGAACAGTGTCATAGAAAGAATCCACAAGAAGCTGGTAGGATGGAGAGGGGCCCTCCTCTCCCAAGTAGGTAAAGCCACTTTAGTTAAGTCCATCCTTCAAAGCATCTCAATGTTCTTTCTTTCTATTTTCAAAATCTTGAATGTGGTGGGAGAGAGCATAGAGAAGATTCAGAAGCACTTCCTCTGGGTAGGAATGGATAACCAACAGAAATTTCACTTAATGGCCTGGGACAAGGTCTGCTCCTCGAAGGATAGAGGTGGGCTAGGCCTACGCAGAATCAACCTCATGAACCAGGCCCTCCTGGCCAAATAGGCATGGAAGGTGGTTACCAATGCCGATCTGGAATGGGTCTCCATAATTAAAAGAAAGTACCTCCAACAACATTCATTCAGGGATGAAGGGACGCCCACCCATGGATCCTACTTTTGGTGATCAATTTCCCAAACCAAACATCTCATCCAGTAAGGGGTGAGATGGCAGCTCGAGAATGGCATGAGCATCAACTTTTGGAATGACTCTTGGGCTAGGGATGAGCCCCTCATTAGAGACCCAATCATTGCACCAATCAAGCACTTGATTGATTGCAGATTGCAAACTTTATCTCTAGCACCCACAACAACCACAGGTGGAAGGTGATTCAGTTGAGAATCAGTAATACCACTCTTGACAGAGCTAAGTCTACCCTCCAATCCATCCTTAGGGTAAACTTCATCCCTCAGACCCAAGTGATAGATAGGCTATGTTGGAAAGGCACCAACGACGGGTAGTTTTTAGTGAAGTCTGCTTACCAGATAGGGGACTCCCTCCCCAGGCATCCCATCCCCACCAACACCCCCACCATTGCTAGATCCATTTGGCTGAAGCATCTTGTCCCAAAAATTACCCACTTTTGCTAGCTCATAGCTCACAATAGAATTTTGACCATAGACAACCTGATCAGAAGAGGCGTCATTATCCCCAACAGATGTTACCTATGTACCCAGGCCTGGGAGTCCACTCAACACTTACTCATCGAGTGTCCGTTCACCATGGAGGTTTTTTCTTCCCTGACCTGCAGGTTCAAGGTGAGTTGGGCCTAGCCCAAGACTATCTTCGAGGTGATCACCCAGTGGCCCAATCCCTTCAAACACCTAGGCTCAAGTTTTTGTGGAAAGCTCTGATGCATCATGGTTTTTGGTAAATTTGGTTAGAACGGAACAATCACACTTTCAACGATAATCCTAGGAGCCCTGAAGCTGTTGCCAACAGAACATTATCCTTTGCTATGGAAAATGCTAGCATCATCCCTGTTTCAGATATCATTGATTGCGGTGGTGAGATGGCTGTGCTCAACAACCTGGGCATATATTTTTAGTGTTCCAGGCCTCAAAACCCCCTAGCTCCTGAAGAAATGCCAAATGGATTCCCCCTCCCCCTGGGTGGCTCAAAGCCAATTTTGATGGATCATCCAAAGGCAACCCGGGAGATGCAGGGGCGAGGGGGTCATAAGAGATCACATGGGAAATATCATTATGGATTTCACAGAGAATGTGGGGATTCAAACTAATAACTATGCGGAAGCATGAGCTCTTTGGAGGTGCATCCAGGTCAGCAATCACATGGCCAATCCCATCATATTTGAGGGGGATTCTCTCATTGTGGTTAACCACATCACTAGAACCAACAATGGTGGTTGGAACATAGCCAACATCATCCAAGATTGTCTAGACCTCTCTTAGGAAATGCCCTCAAAGCATGACTTGTCATGTTTTCAGGGAGGCTAACAAGGTGGCTGACCTTCTAGCCAACATGGCAGCCAACCAAACCAACCTATCCATTTGGGAAGAAGCATTCCCTCAGGAAGTCTTAACAACAACCAATAATTACATTCATTAAATGCATCATTAGATGCCACATCAATGTTCTTTTAACACCTACGGTATTTTGTTTCAACACCAAAAAAAATTTCAAAAAGCTCATTTCTAGTAATTATAGCTGCCACAAGGGCATTTTTTCAACACCAAAAAGGTATTCTCTTAACACCACGAGCATTGGAAATCCATGTCTCTCCATCACTCCATGAGACCATGTCTCTCCAATGCAATAAAAGAAGTTTAGGAAATCTCGAGTG
The DNA here is from genome assembly GCA_028583015.1 of Wollemia nobilis. Lineage (NCBI taxonomy): Eukaryota > Viridiplantae > Streptophyta > Pinopsida > Araucariales > Araucariaceae > Wollemia > Wollemia nobilis. The sequence goes on along the minus strand of JAQPPZ010016944.1, from coordinate 4,892,285 downwards.
CATTCGAGACCCTCCTTGGCACCGGCCAGAATGATGTCGCACAACAGAATGAGAAGGAAAAATTCCAGTAGCTCTAGGAAGACTGTTTTAAGCAGTTGGGTTGCCTATGAATGTAATGGTCTTTCGTTTTTTATGTGTTGTAAGTTTGGTTCTATATTGCACTATGGTTGGAAGGGGAAGACCCCTAAATTTTGGTTTCAAATTTATCACTTTTTTGTAAATATAGGCACTGGATATGCCCTATGTAACAAGGACAGGCCCCTTCAACCTGATCAGTAAATAATTTTTTTTTTACCTACCAAAAAAAAGTTTGATTTTTTTTAAAGATTTTATTATTTGTAATTTGATTGAACATTGATCTAATTAAGGGAGAATATTATAAATAAGGGGTTGTTATGGATGCTGATATGGTTATAACTATTTGATAATGGCTTCATCATCTTCTTATTGTATCTTCTCTTTGTATATAATTTATCACTACATCAATAGAAGTTTGTTGTATTAAATCTATATTCACATCAAAGAATGGGTTGTTACTTATGGTATTAGATCCTAGATCAAATATTATGGTCTATAAAGCTCATTAGTATTAAAATATTTGTTGATATGCTCTTTTTTCAAAAAAATCCATGATGTATTATTCTACAACTGAGGTTTTTAAAAGGGAATATATATTGCTTGCAATATTTATATAAAAGTTATTATTGCTTACAATATTTGTATGCATAAAATATGATATTGTTGCAATTTAGATTATGGAACAAAGAACTAGTTGCTTGGATACTTGAATACAACTCCAAATTTTAGTATCTATTGTTGTTGACTTCTTTGCAAGTATGAAAGCTCTAACTTGTATGCAATATTTGAGAGATGGGAATGTATGCATAATTTATTTAAGTGGCACAACTATATAAATTACATGAGACCTTACTAGATACTTAGGGGAATTATTTTTTATAGAAGAGAGTATTTTCGAAGAGAGAATTGTTGGGTGTCCATTCATATGTAGATAACCTTGGAGGATAAGCATACTAGCTAATTATATATGTGGGTGGTTGCATTCATTATAATGTTAGTTTGATTGTATATTAGAATGAATTCGTATTGATGGGTGCTTATACAAATGGACAATAGATACATTTACCCAAGGTGTAGATTTTATTACTATAAAAAATGTTTTGCCCAAGTCTAAGATTATATATTCATTATGTTCATCGATTTAAGCTATATGATTATGTAGGTGATTAAATCATTCTCTTAATTTCCATGTCTTGCAAACATACATGTAGATGGATTGATACATATACACACTCTTTGACCCATTGATAGTACATATCTACTCCATAGAAGGGTCAAAATATTTATGGAGGAAATTGAGATGGGAAAGAAAGTATAGAGTTCCATGGTTGGCCAATAAACTACTCGATAATTATCTCCCAGGTTATTTAGTGATAACAACATATTTGTAGAGGATACCAATCTAATTCATTTAAATATGTTTTAGTAGATTGAATCAAGAAGGGATATGTAATAAATATTAATATTTTACTTTAGTATGGAACTATCCTAATTCAATGTATGAGTCTATGATACTTAGTATTGCCTAAAACAATACTTTAGTGTGGAATTGTTGTAAATCAAATTATACATGTACATAAATGTATGGCCAATGATACTTCATATTTGTTGAATCTTCTTATGAAAAGAGTTTATTTATTATACGGCATGTTGAAACATGTAATCAATGCAATGTACTTATACTGAAGTAAATATTGCTTAGGCTAAATAAATTGTATAAAAAATATCTTGAAAATATATCAATATCAATAAATTTTAGAAATACATATAAATAAACAATCATTAGGATGATGACTATTTTTTGAGAGGAAGTATGTCATATCCCAAAATTTACAGATCTAATTATATCATTTATTTCCTATTTTAGATGGATGACCTAGAAGTGATGACTTAGCATGTGTTGTTTAGTATTAAAATACATCAAATATAATGATATTTTTTTGATGATATTTTATGATAAAATAGTGATTTTATAAATAGACTAATTATTGGTTTCAATTTTAGGTTAATCATAGTGTTTCCCTCTATCAAACTGAGAAAGGGAAGGTATCTTCAAGGAGAGGGTTGCAAATGCATAGCAACAATATAGATAAGAGAGAATTAAAATTACATACATACCCAAACTATATTCTCTATTTAATTGTGTGCATGATTGAATGTTGACAAAAGTGCTATGGGATGCAATAGTGTTTTACACATTGAACATCTCTTTGACATTTGCATGTAGTCCATGGTGAGTTTTGATGGTATGAATCATGAATGTTTGTATTGTAATAATTGCATTATTAAGGTAATGCATGCTTGAATTTATGAAAGGCATTTTTTTGAGTTAATTTTATTTTTCAAATATTAAACAAAATCAAAATTTTTTAATGAGTTTTTTGTTGAGCAAGGTGCAGCGACAGTATTGTCATTGTTGTCAACACACTCAGAAGGACAGGTTGATGCGGTGGACAGTTGTTCGGAGGTTTTTTGGAGTATGTACAGTGGTGTTCAATGCTTATGAGGATGTTTTTGATGTTCGGGTGAAGTTGTTGCAGGTTTTTCGTGCAAATTTACAAAAGTTGCAAAAATCTTCAGGAAGTTGTCAAAGTAGCAAAATTGTCAAAGTTGCAAAAAACATCAAAGTTGCAACAATGTCAATGGAATGTGTTGGAAAACCCAAGATACTATTTGGAGGTTTGTTGATAATTAGCAAGTATGGTTGCAGTGTTGGAACAGCCGGTTGCTTCGTCGGTGCAGTGTTGGTCAGTTTCATGCTTTGTGACAGGTGTAAAATCTACGTCAGAGGTCACTTTACGGGAGAAATATTAAGCAATCCGTGAGGAATTGAACCTCAAATTTTTTACTGGAGGTATCTGGATATACTTAGAGCTTAAGTTTTAATTTTCAGCCCAAAAAAGAGTCTGAAATAATAAACGGTGAGCGTTGCAAAATGACGAGCACTTTTTCAATTTATGTGACAGGTGTAAAATCAGCACCAGAGGCCACTTTGTCCGAGATACTGCGAATAATCCGTGAAGAGTTAAAATTTAAAATTTAAATTGAAGGTATTTGATTTATCCAAGAAAATATGTTTCAATTTTTAGCCCGTTTGGAAATTTGAGGAGGAAGTTATGACTGTTACAAAAAGCCCTGTCAGCTCTTTTTGGCAATTTTGGCAGTTTTTAAGAATATAATGGTTGAGTGGTACTTTTTTGTAACTAAAAAAAAGAGCTACGTTTTTTTAATAAGAAGCATATATATGTTTAAAAAAAAGAGAGGTTATTTTTGGAGAAAGGACTACGGGTGCATGTTGTGAAGAAATTTTTTTCTTTGGCATTTTGATTGAAAAAATGTGCAAGGTGTGAGATAATCAATGTGTAGAGTTGAGAAGATTGAAAAGGTTAGACATAAGATTTTAGAGGAGAAGATTTGTGAGCTAGACCACTCAGGGTATTTTGATGAGATTTAAAATTTTTATTAGAGCTTTTTTAATTTTATTGGGTCGATGTTTGGCAACAGGGGTCGGTGCTCCTTGCAGTTGGTGCTGCTAAAGTCCGGGTTGGTTGGTGCCATTCCATGTAGTTGGTGCTACAAAAATATTGTAAAGACCAAATATTTTTGAGGCTGGATTTGGATGGGAGTCCAAACAGTCCATTGGCACTGTGGTTTTCCCACATCAAGTTTCCACTATAAATATGGTGTTATGTGATGCATGTTTGTGTGATTGCTTGTTTTGATTTGTTTTCGTAGTTGGATTAAATTTTTATACACACTGATTCACCCCCCTCTTAGTGTCACGCTTAGTTCAACATTTTTGGGCTCTTAAAATACTTTGATTTATTGGTAAAATTTTATGCCTTGTGGCATAAACTCATTTGAGATGGTATGGTTTTAATAAATATTTTTTCCACCTTGAGGCATCACACATGCTTGCTTCTTGGTGGATATAACTTTTGAAAAGCTGTAAATGTGAGGATGTGACTAAATTAGGGCTTTAGATCTCCTTTAACTTACAAGACATGCTTAAACCTTTTTATTTTTAATGAACTAAATTTATTCTTATGGGTGTTAGGGGTTATGTAGCATGGATATTTATTATGAAGGATAAGTTTTATATGGAAAAAACAAAGGAGGAAAAAATTTGCAAGAGAAATATGAGAACTTAGTTTCTATATCATCTCACACAAATTATATCTAATTTTCCTTTCTCCAACTCTATTATCTATATTTATGCTAAAATATTGCTTAAATAGAGTGTCTCCTTTTGTGTTAGAATACAAAAATAAAAACCCTTTCATTGGTTGTGTGCAAACAGATTTATTTTTTTTGTTCTTGTTACTAGATTTAAAATATTTTTTCTTATCCAAAAAGTTATGTACATTTAGGTTCAATGATCAAAAGTAAATGCAAAATAAGATAACTTGCATATATTCAAATATGAAGAGGAAATACAAAAATAAAATACATTCAGCGATTAAAAGAAAAGGGTTTATGATTTAAGAGTTATGGAGGGATTGTTGTGCTTTTGTTTATAGAAACAAAATGCGTTAATATCCAAAAAATATGGAACAAGAATTTATTTGAGAATTTATTATCTTGTGGAAAAATCATTTATCTCTTTGGATCCTCCGATATCCTATAATATTGAACCTATATATATGAATAATTTGAAAAACCTTTTTAAAAATTTATTTGTATATTTGATTTTTTGCTTGTATAGTAAAAAAATTTGTTTTCTTGTTTGATTTTATATCACCTAGGTGTAGGGTTAAGGAATCTAAACTATAGGGACACGAATATGTGAGGCATATATGGTCTAAATGGATAGTGGAATATTTATGGGTTTTAATTCCTTTTAATTTTATTTGATGTTAAACCCTAAACAATGAAAAATAGAAGATCTTACAGTTTGTTTGACAAAAGTCCTATGTGAGGATGCCTAAAAATTGTTTAATAAATATCCTATGCAAGGATAGCTACAAATTGTTTAACTAAAGCTCCATGTGAGGATGGTCACAATTTATTTGAAAAATTCCTATGTCAGGGTGGTTGTAATTTGTTTCATAAACATCCTATGTGAGGATGTCTATAAATTATTTGATAAAACTCTTACGTGAGGATGGCTAAAAATGTTTTTAGCAAAATCTCTATTTGAGGATGGTTGTAATCGATTTGAAAAAATACTTATGTGAGGATAGCTATAATGTGTTTGACAAGATTCCTTTATGAAGGTGACTTTAATATTTTTGACAAAATTTCTATATGATAAGAAATGGGCATGGTTGTTGATTGTTTGACAAAACTATTAGCATGAATGTTCAATCCCTCCCTATAAAATAGAAATGATGCATCAAAATATTATAGTCCAATGTGGTTGAATATTTTGAGTATACTACCATAGTGTTGAAGAATTATTTTAGTAGACATACCATTTGATTGGTTAATAATGAACATGTTTTCATTGCATTGAATTTTTCATTTAGCATATATCTAGCTTTTATAGGTGTATTTGAGTGTACTATCATTGCATTGATGTTCTTGAATATGCTATCATTGCATTTGCATGATTCACTTAGAAAATATACAAATTATTTTAGATATGCATGGAAAAATTTTAACCACATAATTTAGGATTTGATTGACTTTATATTGATGATAAGCATATATGGCATAGTAGATAATCTATTAACTAAAAAAAACAACACAATTCTACTTTGAATATATCCTAAGGTTACAAACAAGGGTCTACTTGATTAGGTTGTATTTAAGACAAGTTGGTTCTATAAGTGATTGTGCCTATAACTTGACCATAAACTTAAGACTTATAAGGAACTATATTTAATAGATGCCCTTTTTAAACAAATTGGAATATTAAATATGTTGTTGTGGAGTGTATGTATCTTGTTGTTGCTTTTTACATATTATCTCTATTATGAAACAAGTACATTTTTTTGAAGTGGATACTAAGATTGATGTTGATATATACAAATATACATACATATAGATAAATAGATAGATAATTAAGGTGCTCAAATTAATACAAGAGAATTGTATAAATAGAAGAAAGATATTGCATTGTTTCTTTTGTTAAATTAATATTGTTATTGTTTTTGCATGCATTATATAAATATTAGAAATGCACTTCTATATTGAATGTATTATGAAAAGGATGAAAGAGTACTTATATGTTGTATGCATCATAAAAATATTTATAACACTTAAATGCTTATAGTCATTACAAAAATGTTGAAATTACATTTATATGTTGTATGCATTCTACAATTGATGAAGTATTTGTATGCTTGTAGGCATTATGAGAATGCTAGAAATACATGTTTATGTTGTATGCTTTCTATAAATAGTAGAATATGTGTATTGTTAAAGGTATTATGAAAATTATAGAAACACATTTGTATGTTGTATGCATTCTATAAATTTTGAAAGATGTGTAGATACTAGAAATATACTTATATGTTGTTTGTATTCTAAAATGCTTAAAGATGTGCATGCTAGTAGGGATCATATAATGTTGAAAATATACATGTATATTGTATTCACTCTTGAAATGCTAGAAGATGTGTTTCTTAGTAGGTATTAAATAATTCATGAAAACACACTTGTATGTTGTATGTATTATAGAAAGGACAAAAATTCTTGCATACTTCTAAGCAATAGGGAAAATTCACTTGTATTTTGTATGCATTATGGAAATGTTGAAAAAAATTATATGTTTATATCCATTATATAAATTCTAGAAACACCCTTGTATATTGTATTCATTATGAAAGTGTTGTTATACTTATGTAAATTATGAAAATATTGATTTGCTTGGGTGTATTATGAAAGCACTAATATAATATAATCTACGTGATTGGGTGCATTATGGAAGTGATGATATACTTGAGTGCACTATAAATGTGTGGATATGTTTGTATTAATTATGAAATAAAATTTATATTGCTCATGTCTAACACATGTTGGTATGGATTGAACATCATTGTGACAATAGGTTAGGTGTCTGAACTTAGTCGATGAACATAAGGATAGGCATACAAACTTACCATATTTAAGGAGGCATGTTTAAGTATAGATGGATAATTCAATATGTATATTAATTGCATCATCCTAGATATGGATTTAATCATTGTATATAAAATCTTGACTAAATTTTATGAAATTTTTAAAATATATTTATTTATGATACTACATGTTGATTGATTCTATGGAGATAGTTTTACACATATTTTTCTTTGTTTATTGATCTTATACATTTTCTTCCTTGTTAAAGGGTTGGAACTCCATTGGATGGAGTTGAGGTGGGTATTCCAAATCAAATATCACTTTGGTTTGGAAGATAAATCCCCTAATGAAACTCTCTCTCTTGCAAATAGGCTTTCAATGGTAGTTGGATCTTAATAGTCTATTCTAGTGTTTGGAGATGAAAGTGTGACTTCTTGGTTGATATAATTCATGAGATCTTGATGTAAATACTTTTTGTGGTTTTCATTATATAAGAGTTGTATTTAAGATATAACCTATTATATTTTGTGGTATTGTGATAATTATTAGTGTTGTACCAAATTTATGTGTCTTTGGTAGAACTCCATTTTAATATGACATATCTTTACTTTATTTAAAATAAAGACAAATGTTTTGTAGTACCTTGTATAGAATGTTGAATATGAAACCAATATATTTCTTCATTGCATATTCTAAAATGATTGACTCTTAAGTTCATATGACCTATTATACTTCATTTAAAGGTTTATGAATGATAATTACATGTTTGATATTCCTTACAAGGCTGTATTTATATTTTTCTATGAAACAAGAATGGATTATGTAGAGTCCAAATGCATGCTTAGGTATTATTGATATAATATGTGGTTTTAAGATTAAATAAACTACAGTGTGGGAATATGTCATAGTCATGCTTGCATACATTCTTAATGGTTGATTATTCTAAAATTGAAGTCAAGTTTGTAAATGATTTTTATAGTTGTATTAATTATAAATACTACTTACTAGATTAAAGGCTTGCAAGTTTATATTTTAGAAGTAAGATGTATATTTTATCTTGTAATGGAATAAGATATATAAATATGTAACTAGTTGTATGAATGGGTAGTTAGTCCTAACCTTGAAAGAACCTTATCTTTTCCTATGAACACCATATTTTAGACAACATCAAAACTTATGGATATTTATGGGTGATAATCATCTAAAATTATAGAATTCAACTGCAAATATTTTGGCCTTATATGTTAATATTATAGAAAATAACTATAAAGTATATTGATCTAGTTTAAGCATAGATGGATGTAAAAATTAACTTAATCCTTACTAGATTTTCTAAATCATGGATGGGTATACAAATATCAATTGAATTTAAGGTTTTATCTATAAAATCTTGTAAATAATATATATATATATATATATATATATATATATATATATATATATATATATATATATATATATATATATATATATATTTTCATAAACCCTCAAGAGTGTGTTGTTACACATATGCTAGAATAATGTGTTTATACGTTTGTAATATAGGCATGCAAAAATTCATGATAGATTCCTCCTAGAATAAGGTAATGGTAAATGGAACCACTAAAGAAGAAAAGTTGATGAGGAAGTTGGCAAGGAAGATGAATAAGCAAAGAGTTGTTGAAATAGATAATAATGAAGCAAATCCTTCTCAAAAGGTTTGCTTAAAACAACTAACAATGTTGCTCTCAACTCTGCTTAAGACTACTCAAACACATTCTCAAATTTGCTCTAATACATGTCCAAATACATGCTCAAATATGCTCTAATACATGCTCAAATCTAATATAATACATACTCAAAATAGCTCATAGAATATGCTCAACCAATCCCAAATTTTACACACAAATGATGTTCAAAATAATGCTTGTATCTCTTCCGTAAATGCTTTCTTCAACTAGGAAATTCAGAAATATTCTACCAAGAATTATTTCTTGAACATATAAAGAATAATATGCAATGCAAAAGCTCAATATGTTCTCTTCCAAAGTCACTCAAAGCCAATGCATAAATGCTTCACAAATTCATTCAACAATGCTACACAATTTATTCTCAAACTCTAGCACACGTGGTTCTAATTTCATTCACCAATGAAACACAAGTCAAATCAAACCTTTAATCTCCACCTTATGATTCAAAAATATTTTCTCAACCAAACACCTTTAAGAAGGAATAATATCACCATACCTCTTAACTTGCTTTGATGAATATGTGACTTCAAAAACCTGTCTCAAACGAATTTTCCTTTCAAAATGCCACTTCAAAACTGGTTAGTAGATCTCTCTTTCAAATCATTCACATTAAATTTCTCCTTTAAAAATGTGCACAATAGAATCTAAAAAATAATGCTCTATGACTTTTTTTTATCATAGATGAAGCATTAATAATTATAAAAAACCCTTCAACATTCCTTTTCACCATACAGAAATTACAATAATTTTTTTTTTAGACATTTTGAGTATAGTGTTGTCATTGATGTCAAAGGTGAAAAGGTTGAGTTTTGTCTTCAAGGTTGAAACAATACATACAAAGGAATTTTCCATGGTTGTAAAAGCAAGCAAAGATAATTTTGAAGAAAAGGATTATAATATTTAAATTATAATATTTAAATATTATTAAGGGAGATTTGGAAATAACAAGGGCTTCATTTGGTAAATAAAAAGGAAAGAGAGATTTTAATTGACAAGGTAAAAGGTTTACTTCTCATTGGTGAAAAAGACCCAAGGCAAAAGGTTTACTTCTCATTGGTGAAAAAGACCCAAGGGAAAAGGTTAATATAATATATTTTTTAAAATATTATAAAACCTAAGTTTAAATTGCATGGTGCCAAAAATAAATATAATTATTTTCAAATTAATTTAAAGGTGGGTCGATGTCTAAAACGTGTATGGAAAGCATATATATCCTAAGGTCTTTGCAAAGAAGAGTGTGCTTTTATTAATGCGAACATTTGAGAAATCATGCAAGTGTGACAACAAATAAGGATAAGAGGATAGTGCTAATTTTGAAGCATAGGAGGATGAATTAATGAAAAGTTCATGCATCCCTTGACGTCATCCGCCATGGTGGCCCAGCGTGGCTAGGCTTGTGTTAAGATGTTTGGAAGGTGGAGGTCTGCGGTTCGATTCTCCCTAGTGCCAGTTTTGAAGAGATTTTTTTGTTTTCGGTGAATGCACCAAGGAACAAAGATGGAGGTCTACACGATAGGTCTCAACCACTTGGCTAGTGCAAGTGGTTAAGCACTTGCATTAGGAGGTTGAGGTCGGAGGGTCAATTTCCGTTTGTGCCAACATTAATAATTTTTGAAAAAGGTATGCACTAAGGTTGTTTAATATTTGCTTTGCTTGGTGTTTGAGGGGTGTGCTATGGTATAAAAGTTTTTGGCAAATAGGAGGTATAAGGATAATTTATTTTTGCCAAATATTTTGAAGATATTGCTATCATTAAAAAATTATTTTTATATGCAAAAGTAGGAGTGATAAGGTGTAAATGGTTGATTTAAATTTGTAAATCAATGTTATGGGTTATTAAGTGGTTTGAAAATTAATTTATGAAAGTAGGGAGATAAAAGGTGTAAAAAGTGTTTTTATTGCTTGTAATAGTTGCATTAAATTTGAGGGACTTGGTTCATGATTTAATGCTTTATTTTGAATAACCAAGGGAGTAATAGAGCATTGGTTTGGAATTAAATTGAGCATATATTTTTGGAAGGGAAATTCATGTGGATGGTTTGAGAAAGTATTTTGCTATCTAACCCTTGAAGTGGCACTAGACAAATTAGGTGTTTGTGAGATAGGTTTTTGAAGACATATCTTTGTTGGAAATTTTGAGTAGTTTTGTTGTCATTGATGTCAAAAGCGTATTGGTTCAATTTCGTCATCATTAAGGACATCAAGTGGTTTTTCCAAAAGCAAGAAGGTCTTGAAAAGGAATAGGATATAATATTTATTTTTAATATTATATGCCTAAAAAGGCCCAAAGGATGAAGACCCAAGGAAGGAGAAGCAAGTTTAAATTAAATAATAATATTATATTATTATAATATTTCGGGCCAAATAACAAGGTGAAGAAAAACAAGGTTCAAGTTAAAAAGACCCATGAGGAGATTACAAAAGATTTAATTTAAATTAAAATATTTTAATCTTTGATTAAAATTTTAATTTAAATTAATAATGGGTGCAAAGGTTTTAAATTTAAAATATTTAAAATCTAATTCAAATTTTAAATTCGAAATTCGCTGACGTGTAAAAGACAAGAAGCATGTGTATTAATATAGGAAATAAATTTCATTTCCTAAGTCCTTGAATACACACACCTTCGAATGAAAAAATCGAGCGCTGCATTTGTTGGAGAAAGAGAAGTTCACGTTTCAAAGTGATTGGAGGTAGACTAAGGTGTAAGGCCATCATCATGGATAGAAATATCCATCGACGGTGGTAGCACAGGTGGAAGTTGAGATAGTGCTAAGGCTTGCAAGGAAGGGATCATGGGTTCGATCCACGCGATTGACGTTTTTCTAGTGGAGAGGTTTTCATTTTTCGTGGGCGCCTTCATGAGGAGAATAAAGTGGGAAACGTGCACCTAAAGTCTCATGTGGGCACGCAGCCCACTTGGTAGCCTAGCTTGAGGCTAGGGTGTTGGAGAGGCTACGTTGTGTGTTCGAATCATGCCAAAGATATTTTGGTGGGTAGATTAGTTGAAAGGTATGCTAAAAATATTTTTACTTCTCCAAAGGTTGTGAATTTCAGAAATTGCTTAGAGGTCTTTGTAAGTTGGAAACTATAAGGTTTTTGAGGGAGTTATAAGGTAAAGTAAATTAAAATATTTTAATTTTAATTTTTGGTGATTGAAATTTATTTTATAAAGTTGGAGTGATAAGGTGTATAAAGGAAATTGTTGTGTATTTTGTTATAATGGAAATGTTGACTTATATTATGTAAGTTTGGAGATTATAAGGTGTACTAAGAGATTTGATATTTTTGTATGGTAAAATAATTATTGGAAAAATTATTTTGTGGAGATCTTGAGATAGGTTGTGGCTACCTAACCCTAGTATTGGCAAAGAAAATTTGATTGTGGTTAAGACAGGTTTTGAAGACATATCTCCATCAAAACAAAAGGTATGGGTACATCTTCCTTGTGAGTAAAATATTGTTGGATTGGATGTTGTGAATGCTAAGTTGGAGTGAAAAGGATTGTTTGATAAGCATTGTTGAGTTTGGTTTTGAGATATCCAATATTGATTGATGAGGGTTTTCTAGAATGAAGGTTGATGCTAGAAACCTTGTTTGATAAGCATTGTTGGAAATATTGAGTGAGCCTTCATGTGCATGATTAGGGTTTGTGAAAGATCATGAGTATCATTGTTATGTGAGTTTGAACTAAGAATTATTGTGAAATATTATGAGTAAGATTTTATGAATGTTTAGGTTTTGATAAGAATGTTGAAGTTTCATTGAGTGATTGGTTGAGTGGAGTTGATTGAGCTTAGTTGATTGGAAGTGTTGGAGTGATAGTTCAAGTTTTGTGAAACAAATTGTTCTTTACTAATTTGAGAAAGAGATATTGAAAGTGATTGAGCATTGTTGTGAGTGTGAAACATATTGAGTCTCTAACCATTCTCTATATGTTTCTATGAGATTAAACAAGATTCTGTGTGAATCTTGTTTGTGTGATTGAAGAAGTTTTCTGTGATAGATTGAGTTGAGTTGAATAAGATTTTATGAAAGCTTGTGAGTATATTTGAGTAAGTCCTAGAGTGGACTTAAGGATAGAATTGAGGAAGCTTTTGTGAAATCTTAAGGATATATTTGTGTGAGCTTTTGTGGAAGCTTACAAATTAGATTTGAGGTAAGTCTTGGTGAAGACTTGTTGAGTATATTGAGCAAGTTCTAGTGAGGACTTGTTGAGTATATTGAGGTAAGTCTTGGTGAAGACTTGTTGAGCAGATTGGACAAGTTCTAGTGAGAACTTGTTGAGTATATTTGAGGTAAGTCTTGGTGAAGACTTGTTGAGAATATTGGACAAGTTCTAGTGAGGACTTGTTGAGAATATTTGAGGTAAGTCTTTGAGAAGACTTGTGAGCAGAGTTTATTGATTGATTTGTTCAAACCTTGAGTTAAGGTTTGGGGCAGATCTAGTAGATTTGATTTGTGATTGAATCAAGCTTTGTGTTAAGGCTTGAGGACAGATTTGAGGATAGAGTTTGGTGTATATTTGAGGATAGATTTGTGCCATAGTAGAGATAGATATTGAGCATATTTGTGCTAGACCAAAGGACTATGTTTAGTGTAGATTAGAGATAGATATTGAGCAGATTTGTGCTAGATCGAAGGACTATGTTTAGTATAGATTAGAGATAGATATTGAGAATATTTGTGCTAGATCAAAGGATTGTGTTTAGTGTAGATCAGAGATAGATATTGAGCATATTTGTGCTAGATCAAAGGACTATGTTTAGTGTAGATTAGAGATAGATATTGAGTAGATTTGTGCTAGATCAAAGGACTATGTTTAGTATAGATTTGAGATATAGTTGAGAGTAAGATTTGGAGGTGACAGAGTAGAGGATAGTAGTCTCTAGTGGATAGAGATCCATTAGCTAGGGTAGTGAGGATAGAGGTTTTGAGTGAGGATAGAGTCTTCAATGGAGAGAGATCCACAAGCCAGTGTAGTGGAGGTAGTAGTCTTCTAGAGGATCACCAACTAGAGTAGAGGAGAAGGAGTTCTCCTATGGATAGAGATCCATGAACTAGTTGAGGGGATTGGTGTCTCCTATGGATAGATATCCATGAACTTGATTAGGGGATTGGTGTCTCCTTTGGATAGAGGTCCATAAATATTGTAATAGGGAAAGGATTCCCAAGAGATTTGTTGAGAAAATTTTAGTGAAATATTTTCTCCGTGGAGTAGCCCACATTGGGTGAACCATGTTAAATTGGTGTCTCTATTGTGTGTGGTGATTTGTGCATTTCTTTGATTACTACTATTGATATTGCCATTGATATATTGCATAATATTGTTTGGGAAAGAAAAGTAAAAAGTGGTCTTATACTGTTCACCCTCCCTCTCAGTATAAGCTTGTGTTCTTCAATTGGTATCAGAGCGGGTTCCTTCGAAAGAGTTTAACAACTTGAAGGAAAAGCTCACAAGAACACAGATGGATTCTTAGAATGGATCTTCAGGGAATTTAGCACCATTGTTCGATGGGAATAATTATGCACTTTGGAGTACAAGGATGAAGTTTCATCTAATGGCACTTGGAAATGAAATATGGGAAGTAGTTGAGAATGGATACATACCACCAACAACTCCACCTATAGATAAAGATGGTAAGCTTCTACAACTGAGTAATTCAAAGGTAATGAATGGAATTTTAAGAGGCTTACATGAAATAGAGTTTATAAAGGTTATGCATTGCACATCAACAAAGGAAATTTGGGATAAGTTGCAAGGCATATATGAAGGAGATAAAAAGGTCAAAAGGGTAAAGTTGCAAAATTACAAGAGAACATTTGAAGACCTAAATATTAAGGATGAGGAAAACATTGTTGCATATCTACTTCGTGTGGATGAGGTTGTTAACTCCATGCAAGGACTTGGACTTAAGGTTGAAGAAACAGATGTTTGTGATAAGATTTTAAGGTCACTCCCAAAAAGGTATAGTGAAAATATTTCAGCTATAGAAGAGTCAAAAGATATTGAACTTTTGACAAGGGATGAATTACATGGAATTCTCATAGCTTTTGAGATGAGAATAAAAGAGGAACCTATTCCCTAGAAAGAAGCAACCTTCAAAGCTACTAAGAAGACAAAGGGTAAAAATTCAGATTCAAGCAATGAGTTATCCAGTGATGAAGAAGCAAATTATGGCAGAAGGAACAAGGACTCAAGAAAGTATAAAGGTACAAAATCAGTTAGATGTTTTAATTATGGTAAATATGGTCACTATGCAACTGATTGTCCAGAGGCTGGAAATAGCAATGATGATGAGAAATAGGATCATAAGAACAGGGAAACAGGAAAATATAGGTACCAAAAGAAAAATAGGGATGGACAAGGTACACAAGGAAAGAAGTTTTTCCAAAGGTATAAGAAGAGTTTTTATGCAGACAAGGCAAGTAAGAGTTCAAGTGATAGTGATGGAAGCTCTTCAAGTAATGAAGAAGAAGAAACCCTATTTATGATAGTAGAAAAAAAAAATGTTAGAAAGAGAGGTCCAATGATTCTCAAGTGTTTTAGATGTGGTAACTTTGGTCATCTTGAAGATAGTTGTACAAGGAATGGATTCAGTTTCAGTGAAGATGAATATGAAGATACTCTTGAAGGACCAGAAGAAAGTCTTCTTATGGCAATAGAAGAAGAAGGGAGTACTTCTAGTGGAAATAAATCAGAAAGGAATGAAGATGATCCTAAAGGTAAACAAATAGAGGAAGAATCAGAGGAAGGAGAAGTTGATCTTGAGGGTGAGCTCATTTCTGCCCTTGATGCATTAAGAGAGGTAAGAAAGCAGAACTCAAAACTCAAGCTTAAATTTCAAGAATGTGATGAAGAGAAAGGAAAGCTTATAGAGGATCTAACTAACTCAATAGCTAAGACAAGGAGATTCAAAGAGAAGTTAGAAGCAAAGGTTTTAGAATGTGAAAAGTTAGAGCATGAGGTAGCTTCACTAAGGAAGGAAGTAAAAGAGTCTAAGGACAAGTTACACAGGTTTGGGAGAAGCTCAAAGAACTTGGATAATATTATCAAGGTACAAAGATCTTCGTCAAACAAAATAGGACTTGGTTTTGAATAGGTACAAAGAAAACAAGGAGAGGAGTCAATCTCAAGCTCCGAAGAAGAAGAAGCTTTAGAAGAAGAGAGTGTAAGAGAGAGTGAGACTTCTGAGGATGAGTTGGACAATAGAAAGTTCAACAAGGAAAGGAACAATGCACAAATGAGGAACATATGGAACAAGAAGCAGCACAGGGTAAAAGAGACTAAGAGACCAATGGGGTCAAGGCAAGGTAGTTTCAATGGATGATGCTTCTCATGTCATAGGTTTGGGCACAAGGCTACACAGTGCAGGACACATGAAAGATAGGAATATGGAAATTTCAAAAATAGACAACTTTTTCAAGGGTATTGCTACTCTTGTAATCAGTTTGGTCACAAGGTAGTAAATTGCAGGGTTCATAATAGGAATGGATATGGCTTCACCAAGAGGAACTACAAGATATTTGCACCTTCAAGGAATCACAACATTAAGTGCTATAAGTGCAATAATGTTGGGCACATAGCTAAGTGGTGTAGAGCAGAACTTCCAGAGACAAGCAGGAACATGAATAGTCAGAGGAATCAAAAGGATCAGTTGAGGAAGAAGGTGGACAAAGGTAAAGATCAGTGTATGTTGGGAGTAGAGATACTCCCACCCCAGAATTAACCACCTCAAGAGGAGGTGGGGGAGGGGCTAAGCTAAGAGTCTCATTCTTAGCCCCAAGCCCCAAAGGTGGCCCTTTGCCATTGATGACAAAGGGGGAGAGATTTGAGTTAGGGGGAGAGCATTCAGTCAGAGGGAGCAGTTTCTCAGGGAAAGCAGCTTTTGAAAAGGAAAAAGGAATGGTAAAAATAAAGGGGTTGCCATCAATGACAAAGGGGGAGATTGTTGGAAATTTTGAGTAGTTTTGTTGTCATTGATGTCAAAAGCGTATTGGTTCAATTTCGTCATCATTAAGGACATCAAGTGGTTTTTCCAAAAGCAAGAAGGTCTTGAAAAGGAATAGGATATAATATTTATTTTTAATATTATATGCCTAAAAAGGCCCAAAGGATGAAGACCCAAGGAAGGAGAAGCAAGTTTAAATTAAATAATAATATTATATTATTATAATATTTCGAGCCAAATAACAAGGTGAAGAAAAACAAGGTTCAAGTTAAAAAGACCCATGAGCAGATTACAAAAGATTTAATTTAAATTAAAATATTTTAATCTTTGATTAAAATTTTAATTTAAATTAATAATGGGTGCAAAGGTTTTAAATTTAAAATATTTAAAATCTAATTCGAATTTTAAATTCGAAATTTCATCGACGTGTAAAAGACAAGAAGCATGTGTATTAATATAGGAAATAAATTTCATTTCCTATGTCCTTGAATACACACACCTTCGAATGAAAAAATCGAGCGTTGCATTTGTTGGAGGAAGAGAAGTTCACGTTTCAAAGTGATTGGAGGCAGACTAAGGTGTAAGGCCATCATCGTGGATAGAAATATCCACCAACGGTGGTAGCATAAGCGGTAGTTGAGATAGTGCTAAGGCTTGCAAGGAAGGGATCATGGGTTCGATCCACGCGATTGACATTTTGCTGGTGGAGAGGTTTTCATTTTTCATGGGCACCTTCATGAGGAGAATAAAGTGGGAAACGTGCGCCTAAAGTCTCATGTGGGCATGCAGCCCACTTGGTAGCCTAGCTTGAGGCTAGGGTGTTGGAGAGGCTACGTTGTGTGTTCGATTCTCGTCGAGGATGTTTTGGTGGGCAGATTAGTTGAAAGGTATGCTAAAAATATTTTTACTTCTCCAAAGGTTGTGAATTTTAGAAATTGCTTAGAGGTCTTTGTAAGTTGGAAACTATAAGGTTTTTGAGGGAGTTATAAGGTAAAGTAAATTAAAATATTTTTATTTTAATTTTTGGTGATTGAAATTTATTTTATAAAGTTGGAGTGATAAGGTGTTTAAAGGAAATTGTTGTGTATTTTGTTATAATGAAAATGTTGACTTATATTATGTAAGTTTGGAGATTATAAGGTGTACTAAGAGATTTGATATTTTGTATGGTAAAATAATTATTGGGAAAATTATTTTGTGGAGATCTTGAGATAGGTTGTGGCTACCTAACCCTAGTATTGGCAAAGAAAATTTGATTGTGGTTAAGACAAGTTTTGAAGACATATCTCCATCAAAACAAAAGGTATGGGTACATCTTCCTTGTGAGTAAAATATTGTTGGATTGGATGTTGTGAATGCTAAGTTGGAGTGAAAAGGATTGTTTGATAAGCATTGTTGAGTTTGGTTTTGAGATATCCAATATTGATTGATGAGGGTTTTTCTGGAATGAAGGTTGATGCTAGAAACCTTGTTTGATAAGCATTGTTGGAAATATTGAGTGAGCCTTCATGTGCTTGATCTAGGGTTTGTGAAATATCATGAGTATCATTGTTATGTGATATTGAACTAAGGATTGTTAAATATATTGGAGTAAGATTTTGATACGACTTGTTTAGGGTTTGATAAGCATTGGTTTTCATTGAGTGATTGGTTGAGTGGAGTTGATTGAGCTTAGTTGATTGGAAGTGTTGGAGTGATAGTTCAAGTTATGTGAAATAAATTGTTCTTTACTAATTTGATAAAGAGATATTGAAAGTGATTGAGCATTGTTGTGAGTGTGAAACATATTGAGTCTCTAACAATTCTCTATATGTTTCTGTGAGATTAAACAAGATTTTGTGTGAAACTTGTTTGTGTGATTGAAAGAGGTTTTCTGTGATAGATTGAGTTGAGTTGAATAAGCTTTTGTGAGAGCTTGTGAGCAGATTTGAGTAAGTCCTAGAGAGGACTTAAGGATAGAATTGAGGAAGCTTTTGTGAAAGCTTAAGGATAGATTTGTGTGAGCTTTTGTGGAAGCTTACAATCATATTGGATAGAGTTGAGGTAAGTCTTGGTGAAGACTTGTTGAGTAGATTGGGAAGTTCTAGTGAGGACTTGTTGAGAGATTTGAGGTAAGTCTTGGTGAAGACTTGTTGAGCATATTGAGCAAGTTCTAGTGAGGACTTGTTGAGAAGATTTGAGGTAAGTCTTGGTGAAGACTTGTTGAGCAGATTGGAAAAGTTCTAGTGAGGACTTGTTGAGCATATTTGAGGTAAGTCTTTGAGAAGACTTGTGAGCAGAGTTGATTGATTGATTTGTTCAAACCTTGAGTTAAGGTTTGGGGCAGATCTAGCATATTTGATTTGTGATTGGATCAAGCTTTGTGTTAAGGCTTGAGGATAAAGTTTGGTGTAGATTTGAGGATAGGTTTATGCCATATTAGAGATAGATTGAGTATATTTGTGCTAGATCGAAGGATTATGTTTAGTGTATATCAAAGATAGATATTGAGCATATTTGTGCTAGATCGAAGGACTATGTTTAGTGTAGATTAGAGATAGATATTAAGCAGATTTGTGCTAGATCGAAGGACTATGTTTAGTGTATATCAGAGATAGATATTGAGCAAATTTGTGCTAGATCGAAGGACTATGTTTAGTGTAGATCAGATATAGATATTGAGTAGATTTGTGCTAGATCGAAGGACTATGTTTAGTACAGATTTGAGATAGAGTTGAGAGTAAGCTTTGGAGGTGATAGAGTAGAGGATAGTAGTCTCTAGTGGATAGAGATCCATTAGCTAGGGTGAGGTAAGAGGTTTTTAGTGAGGATAAGAGTCTTCAGTGGAGAGAGATCCACAAGCTAGTGTAGTGGAGGTAGTAGTCTTCTAGAGGATCACCAACTAGAGTAGAGGAGAAGGAGTTCTCTTGTGGATAGAGATCCATAAACCAGCTGAGGGGATTGGTGTCTCCTATGGATAGAGATCCATGAACTTGATTAGGGGATTGGTGTCTCCTTTGGACAGAGGTCCATAAACATTGTAATAGGGAAAGGATTCCCAAGAGATTTGTTGAGAAAATTTTAGTGAAATATTTTCTCCATGGAGTAGCCCACATTGGGTGAACCACGTTAAATTGGTGTCTCTATTGTGTGTGGTGATTTGTGCATTGCTTTGATTACTTCTGTTGATATTGCCATTGATATATTGCATAATATTGTTTGGGAAAGAAAAGTAAAAAGTGATCTTATATTGTTCACCCTCCCTCTTAGTATAAGCTTGTGTTCTTCAATCTCCATAAGGGTAAATTAAGAGGTATGGGCACATAATTCCTTGTTTAAAGTATTTTGTTGAAGTGAATGCTTTGGAGAGAAAATGATTGTTTGATAAGCATTGTTGGAAATATTTGAGTTAGGATTTGTGATTCATTGTTGAATATTTTTGGATACATTTGGGATAGAGTTTGAGAACAAAATGTGCTTCTATTGTTGAAAGAAGTTTGAGACATTTGTGCTAGATATTGTGAACTACTTGTGCTAGGTTTGAAGATAAGTTTTTGCATCTTTGTGAAACCTTTTTGAGCATGTGTTATAAGTAGTTATGAGTATGTATTTGAGAAGAATTGAGCAGGAATTATGAGCAGGTTAGAGGTAAAATTTTGAGCAGATTTGAGGTAGATTTTTGAGCAGGTTTGAGGTAGATTTTTGAGCAGGTTAGAGGTAGACTTGTGAGTAGATTGGATTAGTGTTGTGAGTAGATTAGATCAATTTTGTGAGCATAGAATAGGGGATAAAGTTCTCCTATGGAGAGAGATCCACAAACCATAGCAGAGGGGATAGAGTTCTCCTGTGGAAAGAGATCCACAAACCAGAGTAGTGGGGACAAAGGTCTCCTATGGAGAGAGATCCACAAACTAGAGTATAAGGGGATTGGTGTCTCCTTTGGATAGAGGTCCATAAACATTGTAATAGGGATTTGATTCCCAAAGATTCATTGAGAAAAATTTATAAGGAATATTTTCTCCGTGGAGTAGCCCACATTGGGTGAACCACATTAAATCATGTCTCTCATGTGTGTGATGATGTGTGCATTATTTACTACTTTGATATTATTGTTGTTATCATTTGGATTGAGAAGTAAATTTTTTTATCTTATACTGTTCACCCCCCTCTCAGTATAATCTTATGTTCTTCAATTGGTATCAGAGTAGGTTCCTTCATGAAAAGCCTAACAACTTGAAGGAAGATCCCACAAGAACATACATGACCTCAAAAAATGGAGAAGAGGCCATGATCGACATAAAAGAGAAATTTATTACTACTCTTAGAAACTTGGAAAAGGTTAGAAGGAAGAATTCAAGTTTGAAGGATCAAATCCAAGAGGATGAGGAAGCAAATATGGAACTTCTACAAAACCTCACAGAGCTCAAGGTAAAAGTTGAAGAGGGAAGGAAAATTGAACAGGATATGGCAGAATAGTTAAAGGCAAAAGAGTTAGAATGTGAAAGGTTGGAATCTAAAATTGTCTCTCTAAGAAAGGAAGTTGAAAAGACTAAGGATAAGTTACAACAATATATAAAGTTAGGGAAATAGAAAGAGGATTCAAGCTCCCAAGGAACAAAGATATCAAAAGAAGAAGAGCCCATGACTTATGCTAATGCATTGAAAGGCAAAAGCATCAAGAAGGAAGAAGGCAAATAATATCCATGGATAAAATTCAATTATAGGAACAACAAAGGAAGAAGCATGCAACCATATTATTCAAGGCACTCTAATAGGTTACAAAATTTCTTCCATGGCTATTGTTTTTCATGTAACAAATATGGTCATAGAGTTGTACATTGCACTATTTATGTGAGAGATAATGTTGATAGAAATTTCAATTCTTTTGCACCTCTCATGAATGACAATATCATATGTTACAAATACAATAACTTTGGGCACAAGGCCAAATGGTGTAAAACAATATTTCTTGAATTAAGAAAAAAGAAGGAGGATCAGAAGGTTCAAAAGAATACAACCTCAACAATTAGGAGAGAGAGAAAAGAGCAAGAAAAAGTGAAGTCAATGTTGGTACAAACAACTCTTCATGTACAAGATAAGAGAAAATAGTGGTTTCTTGATAGTGGTTGTTCAAGTCATATGATAGGGGACAAGAGTAAATTTCTTGTACTTAAAGAAATCAATGGAGGATCAATAAAATTTGGTGACAATGGTTCAACAAAAATCTATGGGAAAGGAACTTTGAGTTTAGATAATGGAAAAACAAATATAGAGAATGTATTGTATATCAAGGGATTGAGGCACAATTTACTAAGTGTAATCCAAATTTGTGATCAGGGGCACACGGTCACTTTTCATCCAAATAGATGTGAGATCAGAAAATCTAAAACATGAAATCTCATTGCAAATGCCAGTAGAACTACAAATAATCTCTACATGCTAAGTGAGATTAAGGGAGAAAAGTGTTTCTTATCACAAGAAGATGAGAGTTGGTTATGGCATAGAAGAATGGGTCATCTGAACTTTGACAACATAGTGAAAATAAGCAACAAGCAGGTAGTCAAATATTTACCCAAGATAAAAATGCCACAAAACACAATTTGTGCACAATGTCAGCATGGAAAGCAAACAAGAACAAGTTTCAAGTCAAAATAATTTACGTCATCTGAACCATTGAAACTAGTTCACACTGACCTATGTGGTCCTACAAGGACAAAGAGTCTACAAGGTGAAAGTTACTTCATGTTATTTATAGATGATTTCTCCAGAATGACTTGGGTAGCTTTCTTAAAAGAAAAGTTAGAAGCCTTTGAGAAGTTCAAGGTATTCAAAGAATTAGTAGAAAATGAAACAGGTAGAAGGATTAAGTGTTTAAGATCAGATAGAGGAGGAGAATTTACTTCAGGTGAATTCATAGAATTTTGTGAACAACATGGGATCAAAAGAGAATATTCAGCAACAAGAACTCCACAACAAAATGGAGTAGTTGAAAGGAAAAATAGGACTATTGAGAATATGGCCAGAGCTATGTTAAATGAGTCTAATATTTCATATGGTTTTTGGAGAGAGGCAGTTCATACAGTAGTATATATCATCAATAGAGCTCAAGTAAGAGTAAATCATCACAAAACCCCATATGAGCTCTGGAAAGGGAGACCAACTACTATAAAATATTTCAAATATTTTGGAAGCAAATGCTACATAATATGGGAAGAGAATTAATTGGGTAAGTTTGATTCAAGATGTGATGAGGGTATTTTCCTTGGCTATTCCACTAAGAGCAAATCCTATAGGTGCTATAATAAGAGGACACATACAATTATGGAAAGTATAAATGTGACAGTTGATGAACAGACAAGGTCAAAATAACCAACTCAAGAAATTGTGTATCAAGAAGAAGAAAGTTGCCAAGAAGAATTAGGTGAAGAATCAAAAGAAGAGGAAACACAAAGAACACCACCTAAGACTCCATCCAGGTATGTGCAGAAAAATCATCCAAGAGATCTGATTATTGGAAATCCAGATGAAATACAAACAAGGAGGAAGATAATAGGAACAAGTGAACATGCAAATATTTCTTTGTTGTCTAAAATTGAGCCCAAGGATTTCAATGAGGCAAGAGAAGATAAGTTTTGGGTCAAGGCAATGGATGAGGAATTGGATCAAATAGAAAAAAGTAAGACTTGGGAACTTGTCCCATGACCAAAATATAAGAATGTAATTGGCACTAAATGGGTTTTTAGAAACAAGTTAAATGAATATGGTCAGGTAGTCAGAAATAAAGCAATATTGGTATGCAAAGGTTATGCACAAGTTGAAGGGATTTATTTTGATGAAACATTTGCTCCTATTGCATGAATTGAGGCCATAAGGATGTTTTTAGCTTTCTCAAGTTTCAAAAACTTCAAAGTATATCAAATGGATGTAAAATCAGCTTTTCTCAATGGTGTCTTGGAAGAAGAGGTCTACATTGAGCAACCTGAGGGGTTTAGCCTAACTGATAAGCCAGATTATGTATGCAGATTAAATAAGGCTCTTTATGGACTAAAGCAAGATCCTAGAGCTTGGTATTCAAGGTTGGATAAGTATCTTCAGGAATAGGGGTTTAGAAAATAAATTTTTGACAATAATTTATACATAAAAAATGAAGGAAATGACTTATTAATCGTGGTTTTGTTTATGTGGATGATATCTTTTTTGGAGGCAATAATGATAAGATGTGTCAAAAATTTTCAAAGAGTATGCAAAATGAATTTGAAATGTCAATGCTTGGTGAATTGTCCTTCTTTCTTGGACTACAAATTTCACAATCAGAGAAGGGTGTATTTCTCTCACAAACCAAGTATATAAAAGAGATGTTGAAGAAATTCAAGTTAGAAGACTACAAACTAGTAAGTACCCCCATGGTTATAGGATGCAAGTTGAGTAAAGATGATGAATATCCTGAGGCAAATCAAATATTGTATAGATCTATGATTGGCAGCTTACTATATGTCACAACTACAAGACCAGATATAATGTAGGCAGTGGGACTGGTGGCAATATTTCAAGCAGAACCAAAGGAAACACATGTATTGGAAGTAAAGAGGATTCTTAGGTATTTAAAAGGGACTATGGATTTTGGACTCTGGTATCCCAAAAGTGACAATTTCACTCTCATAGCATATATAGATGCAGATTGGGCAAGCAATATTGATGACAAAAAAAGCACAAGTGGAGGAGCATTCTTTCTTGGAGATTGTTTAGTCTCTTGGCTAAGCAAGAAATAGGCATCAATATCCTTATCCACAATAGAAGCAGAGTACATTGCAGTGGTTTCTTGTTGTACACAGGTGTTATGGATGAAGTAAACTTTAAAGGACTTCAAGATTGAGCATGATCATCCCATATCCATACTATGTGATAATACAAGTGCCATAAACATTTTAAAGAATCCAGTGATGCACTCAAGGACCAAGCACATTCTAATAAAATATCATTTTATGAGAGAATAGGTGATAGATAAGCAAGTCAAATTGGAATATGTTACTACAAAGGAATAGATTGCAAATATTTTCACTAAACCACTTCCAAAGGAAACTTTTGAGTATCTTAGAAGGAAATTGGGAGTAGTTTTACTCCCACCCCAAAATTAATCACCTCAAGGAGAGGAGGTGGGGAGGGGGCTGAGCTAAGAGTCTTATATTTAGCCCCAAAGGAGTCCCTTTTCAATTGATGTCAAAGGGGGAGAGATTTGAGTAAGGGGAGAGCATTTAGTCAAGGGGAGCAATTTCTCAGGGGGAGTAGATTTGGAATCCAATGGTAGGAAAAGGAATTTTTAGAAAGGGTTGCCATCAATGACAAAGGGGGAGATTGTTGGAAATTTTGAGTATAGTATTGTCATTGATGTCAAAGTTGATTGTCATTGATGTCAAAGGTGAAAAGGTTGAGTTTTGTCTTCAAGGTTGAAACAATAAATGCAAAGGAATTTTCCATGGTTGTAAAAGCAAGCAAAGAGAATTTTGAAGAAAAGGATTATAATATTTAAATATTATTAAGGGAGATTTGGAAATAACAAGGGCTTCATTTGGTAAATAAAAAGGAAAGAAATATTTTAATTGACAAGGCAAAAGGTTTACTTCTCATTGGTGAAAAATACCCAAGGCAAAAGGTTTACTCCTCATTGGTGAAAAAGACCCAAGGGAAAAGGTTAATATAATATTTTTTAAAAATATTATAAAACCTAAGTTTAAATTGCATGGCACCAAAAATAAATAGAATTATTTTTAAATTAATTTGAAAGGTGGGCCGACGTCTAAAACATGCATGGAAAGCATATATATATCCTAAGGTCTTTGCAAAGAAGAGTGTGCTTTTATTAATGTGAACATTTGAGAAATCGTGCAAGTGTGACAAAAAATAAGGACAAGAGGATTTTGAGAAATGTGAACGATTAGCAATTGAATTCATAAACATAAAAATATATAGTACATGGTATACCAAAGGTGGTTAATCAACCAACTTAACCAAACTGTTCTAACCAATCAAGAAAGTGTATCACCTAGAGAAGCATGACATAATGGAATACACTATGCTATATGATGCTATATGCTAACATCCCCCCTTATTACATTATGTGGAAATACAAAGAGTATTGCAAAACAATTCAAATTTGATACGTGCAAGTGACTTAGTGAAAATTTTTACAACCTGCTTATCAATGGGAATGTACTAGATCTGGATGTGGTGCTTTGGAACTTCATCTCGAATGAAATGACATCAAGTGTCAATGTGTTTGGTACACTCATGAAATATTGGATTCTTGATAAGACTCAAAACACATTTATTGTTGTAAAATAAATGAAGTGGAAGATTCTTTGGAAGATCCATGTTTGTAAGAATACAACTTAACCACATTATCTTGTAGACTGCTCCACTTGTTATGTGATATTCTACCTTTGTAGAAGATAAAGCAACCAGTTGCTGCTTCTTACTATGCCAAGAGACAGGTCCAAATCCAATATAGAAAATGTATCCAGAAGTCGACTTGTGATCATCAATGATCCGACATAGTCTGAGTCTGTGTATCCCTGTAAGAAGAACTTGCCATTCTTCTTGTACTCCATGCCATTGTTTGTAATACCATGGAAATAATGAAGAACTCTCTTTTTTGCTTTCCAATGAATCACCTTAGGTTCCTGCATGAACCTTGAAGGATAACCCACATCAAAACTAAGATCTGACCTGGTATTTATTAGATATATGAGACTCCCAATCAGCTGGTAATAGAGAGTACCATCTACCTATGGTGATTTATCATATCATGATAACTTGAGTCCTCACTCCATTGGAGTCACTTTAGAATTGCAATCAATCATGTGATATTTTTTGACCAATGTCTTGGCATACTTCTTTTGTGTAATATAATTCTTTTTATGAGTCACTTCCAAACCAAGACAATAGTTAAGAAGTCCTAGATCTATCATTTCAAAATATTATTTCAAATCATCTTTCACTACATCAATCATGTTCTTTGAATTGCATGTTATGATCAGATCATCCATATATAGTACCAAAATCACTATGTCAAAACCATTGTTCTTGATATAGAGATTTGCATATGAAGGACTTCTTTTGAATCCATGTTGAACTAGGTGACTATCTATTTTGATGTACCAAGCTCGTGGAGCTTGTTTGATACCATACAAGGATTTGACCAACTTGCAAACATTCTGTTCTTGCCCTTTAATCACAAATCCTTATGGTTGGATCATGTACACTTCTTCTTGTAGGTCACCATTCAAGAAATCACTTTTTACATCCTTTTGATGTAACTTCCACCCAAACTGAGCTACCATGGCACAAAGTACTCAAATGGTAGTCATTTTTGCAATAGGGGAAAAGTATATTCATAATCTATCCCTTCTTTCTAAGAATAGTCTTTTGCAAAAATATGGGCCTTATGCTTATCAATAGTACCATTTGCCTTATACTTCACTTTGAACACCGATTTGCAGCCAATGGGCTTCTTCCCTGAAGGCAAATTTACTAGCTTCCAAGTATGATTTTTCATGAGAGATGTATGTTCTGCATCCATGGCAGACTTCCATTGAGGCTCACTAAGCACATCTTGAATTGTTGTGGGTTAATTTTCATCCAATACTAACATAAAAACCTGTTCATCATCCATATCTATTTTTTTGTCTTCCTCTACATCTACATATAGTTCATCAAACTGTTGGTAAAGCTCATCAACCTCTGAATTGGATGCCTTTGCTCTCATATGCTAAGTCATACTGCAAGTACAAGGTCGATCTAGGGTGAGACCTAGAAGTGAAGTCAACTTTGAATCTCTTAATGTGCTAGTATACCATCTTGAAACCATCTTCTGTAGGGGTGGAACCTCTTTCTTAGGATCCTCTTCCTCTAGATATACAGTTGTATATGTGTTATATGATGTGAAAGCTTCATCAAATACCACGTCTCTACTAATGTGTGTTTTCTTGGTCATAGGATCTATCAATTGATATCCCTTTGAATGCTCATCGTAACCAAGAAAAATATATTGTAAGGTTTTCTCATCTAAATTTTTCCTCTTTTGTTTTGGTATGTGCATGAATACCTTACATCCAAAATCCTTAGATGAGAAATGGAGGGTTTCCTACAACTCCATGATTATTGTGGAGTCTTGCCCTGTAGATCTCTTGTGGATGCTCTATTCAGGAGGTATGATGTTGTACTCACTGCTTCTGCCCAATACTCATGCTCAAGATGTGCCTCCTTAAGCATACATCGAACCATTTCCACAATGGAATTATTCTTCCTTTTAGAAACTCCATTTTTCTGTGGAGTATAGAATGTTGTTAGTTGTATCTTAATCCCATGTTCATTCAAAAATGATAAAAATTCCTTGGAGGCATATTCCCCCCTTGATCTGAGCAGAGGGTTTTAATGGAACATCCTGAATCCTTCTCAAAAAGCTTATTGAATTGTTGAAAGGATAGAAATACTTTTTACTTCAATTGGAGAAAGAAAACCCACATATTCCATGAGTAATCATCAACAAACAATTGAAAATACCTCTTGCCATCATAGCTATGGACAACACAGATCGATGTGTACCAACTCCAAAGGTTTCTTAGCTCTTGAAGAGCTAACCTCAAATGATATCTAGTGTTGCTTCCTTGTTAAGCAATTCGAGCATATTGGAAATGTGGATGAAGGTTGGGAAGATCTTTCACCATCTCATATTTTCTAAACTCGAGCAAATATCCTGAACTCAGATGCCCATATCTCTTGTACCAAAGAGAAGTAGCCTCCTTTGTAGTCATTGCCAAGGCTACATGAGGCATGGAAATGACATCTAAGATGAACAAATCATGCTTGTATGATTCTATTACCGCATGTTTTCCTCTTTTGGTGATAAAACATCTCTTTTTGCCCTTATCAATACTAAAAACAACATCCATGTCTCTATCTAAGATTTGAGGGATGAAAAACAAATTGTTGGTAAATCTAGGAAAATAGAGTACCTTCTCAATATAACAATTGCCATTTGGAAGAGTGACAGAAACATGTCCTTCACCCTAGACTCGGTAGGTCTGATTGTCAGCAATTATCACTAGGTGACCATCCTTTTCCTCAAATATCTCAAATATCCAATTCCACAAATAGAACTTGTCTTCCAGAAACATTAAGAGATGTGATCAAAACTTTGTAGGATTCTGGCAAAGCTCTCAATATGAATGAGGTCAAGAGAGTATCTGCCACTATCTCTCCTATAACATTCAATTTGAATTTCAATTTCACCACTCTGCATAGGAACAGGTCAACTATATTACCATATTTCATACTGAGTGTATGTAGTTGGGTTTGAAGGTTTAGAATAGTGGATTGATTCTTTCCTTCATAAATGGTAATCAAAGCATCCCAAGCTTCTTTACCAGATTTGGCATCACAGATATGAGGTTGGACCTCATATCTAGTAGCAAGCAGAATAAACATGAGACATCTTCTATCCTTCTTATCAAAGTCCTCTTGATCTACCCATGTTGTTGTAGGACATTTTATAGTGCCAATCACTACATACCACAAATCTTCAACCTGAAGGATAACTCTCATCTTTGTCTTCCATGGTGCAAAATTAGAACCTTTGAGCAACTATGAATCTGACAGATAGTTGTGAACAATAGCCATTGTGAAGGTTCCTTATAACACTAAATGGTCCCCCTTTATTTATACTTGCAAGAGTACATGAAAGGGAATTCAATAAAATTGATGGCACCTGCCTCAAAACCCTTCAAAAGAAGGTTGATGAGTTGGAGAAGTTTAAGCCAAATAATAAAAAAGAATTAAGGTATTAAATAAAGTGAATATCAAAACTGGTTTGCCTTATTTCTCCTTGATGATTTATAGAGAATAATAGCTCAGATGTCATTGTTGCAGCTATATTAGGCATTAGATACAATAGTTCAAGAATGAAAACATTACTTGTAAGTGTGGACTAGAGGTACCATATATACCGAACGTTGTTGTGCAATAAATTGTACAAATAGGTATAAAATTTGGGGTCTTTTATTTGCTTTGTATATTTTACTTTATGATTGAAATGCAAGAAAATAGGAAATTTAAATGCAAAAAAAATCACAAGTGCCCACAAATTTAAACACTTAGGTGTCGATTTCCATAGAAAATACACCTATTACAATGCCAATTTTGTTACAATGATGATATTCAAAACCAAATGTTCTTTTCAAACCAACAATTTTCTTCCCCCCTTTGTCTTAGAATTTTGCAAAAGAAAAATGCTTTTGATCCCCCCTTTTTGTTGCAAAATAAACAAGGACTAAAAAAATTGAGATATACCCGTTCAAAGTTTTATGAAGTGCAAATAGTTACTTATCCCTCCATGAGAGAAAAAAAATGCACTAGGTTTTCATCCAATGTGAGTGGCAAAAAAAATGGGTTGGAAAAAAAACAATTAAAAGAATCCTTATCCCTCCAAAACAAATTGTGTTTTTTTTTAAAAATATGCCACTATCAAAATAGGAAAAAACTAAAGGTAAAAAAATACCTCTTTTGAGAGCTTATTCCTCTGAATTTGGTGCTTCAAATAGGGCTCCTTAGGCATAAATTACCAAAAAATTGCTCTTCGTAGGCAAAAATTGTCAAAACATTGCTCTCCATGGGCAAAAATTTGCAAAAAATTACTGGTAGTGATAAAAAAACTGCCAAATTTGTTAGCAATAACAAAAACATTGTAAAATAAAATTTTTTGTTTGCAAAAAAATTGTTGTCACGGGCGAAAATCGAAACCGTGACCTCCGTGTCACCAAGATCTTCACACAAGTTTGAAGAGCTAGGCGGGCTAGTGTGCTCGATGGGACAATAAAGATACCACCCGTGTCTTATTACCATTAGTACCCAGAATAGAGAATAAAATCTCTTGGGAATTTAGTCCCACATGCATCATGCGGATGCACGTAGTGGGATTTAAAAGAACAAACGGTCCCCTTATGTTCGATTGCCTATGGGCAATCAAGAAACTCTCACACACCCTTTTTTTTCCACTCAGACCAACAAGAAGATGCCACATTAGCTTACCACATCACCTTACCACACCAGTCTGCCACATCATCTTGCCATGCCAATCTGCCACATCACCTTGCCATGCCAATCTACCATGTCAGCTAACAATAGTCAGTTTGCCATGTCAGAAAAATTATCTCGATCTTCGATCTTGTTGGTGGTTTGTATGGTTTCGGTTTTGCTGGCGGTATGTGTTAGTTGGTTGCTATTAGTATGCATTTGTTAGTCTTTGTCCCATCGATTATTATTAGTGTAGTATCTACGTTAGTTCCATCTAGTTCATAAGAGTCTGGTCTATCAGTCTGTGTCTGTTCAGTTTGTTAGATTTTGGTTTATCAGTATGCATCCATCCGATTCGTCACTGTCTGGTCTATCAATTTGTGTACCGCATGCATAGGAGTGCTCGACCTCATTCTACATGCAGAGGAGTGTCCTCGGTCAGCATGAAATTAGCCTATTCATCGAAATCCACCTCGATAAGCATGCTTCACAAAGAAACTCCACCCTTGTGTCCATCTAAATTTGATACCATGTGAGAAACATGAATGATTAGCCATTGAATTCATAAGCATAAAAATATAAAGTACATGGTATAGCAAAGGTCGTTAATCAACCAACTTGACCAAACTATTCTAACCACCCAAGAAAGCGCATCACCTAGAGAAGCGTAACAAAAATGGAATACACTATGCTATATGATGCTATATACTAAAAAATATAACATCGATTTTGGAGTGTAGAAGGAGGAAAAATTAATTAAAAGTTCATGCATCCCTTGATGTCATCTGCAAGGGTGGCCCAACGGTGGCTAGGCTTGTGTTAAGATGTTTGGAAGGTAGAGGTTTACGGTTCAATTCTCCCTAGCACCAATTTTGAAGAGTTATTTTATTTTGACGAACGCACCAAGGAACAAAGGTGGAGGCCTACACGATAGGTCTCAACCGCTTGGCTAGCACAAGCGGTTAAGCACCCGCATTAGGAGGTTGATGTCGAAGGGTCAATTTCCATTCATGCCAACATTAATAATTTTTTAAGAGGTATGCGCTAAGGTTGTTTAATATTTTCTTTGTTTGGTGTTTGAGGGGTGTGCTATGGTATAAAAGTTTTTGGCAAATAGGAGGTATAAGGATAATTTATTTTTGCCAAATGTTTGAATATATTGCTGTCATTAAAAAATTATTTTTATATGCAAAAGTAGGAGTGATAAGGTGTAAATGGTTGATTTAAATTTGTAAATCAATGTTATGGGTTATTAAGTGATTTGAAAATTAATTTATGAAAGTAGGGAGATAAAAGGTGTAAAAAGTATTTTTATTGCTTGTAATAGTTGCATTAAATTTGAGGGACTTGGTTCATGATTTAATGCTTTATTTTTGAATAACCAAGGGAGGAATAGAGCATTGGTTTAAAATTAAATTGAGCATATTCTTTTGAGAGGTGGTTTGAGAAAGTATTTTGTTATCTAACCCTTGAAGTGGTACTAGAAAAATCAAGTGTTTGTGAGATAGGTTTTTGAAGATATATCTCCATAAGGATAAATTAAGAGGTATGGGCACATCATTCCTTGTTTAAAGTGTTTTGTTGAAGTGAATGCTTTGGAGAGAAAATGATTGTTTGATAAGCATTGTTGGAAATATTTGAGTTAGGATTTGTGATTCATTGTTGAATGTTTTTGGATACATTTGGGATAGAGTTTGAGAACAAACTGTGCTTTTATTGTTGAAAGAAGTTTGAGACATTTGTGCTAGAGATTGTGAACTACTTGTGCTAGGTTTGAAGATAAGTTTTTGCATCTTTGTGAAACCTTTTGAGCATGTGTTATAAGCAGTTATGAGTATGTATTTGAGCAAAATTGAGCAGGAATTATGAGTAGGTTAGAGGCAAACTTTTGAGCACATTTGAGGTATATTTTTAAGTAATATTGAGGTAGATTTTTGAGTAGGTTAGAGGTAAACTTGTGAGCAGATTGGATCAGTGTTGTGAGTATATTAGATCAAATTTATGAGCAAAGCATAGGGTATAGAGTTCTCCTATGGAGAGAGATCCACAAACCAGAGCAGAGGGGATAGAGTTCTCCAATGGAAAGAGATACAAAAACTAGAGTAGTGGGGACATAGGTATCCTGTAGAGAGAAATCCACAAACCATAGTATAAGGGGATTGGTGTCTCTTTTTTTTAGAGGTCCATAAACATTGTATAAAGGATTTGATTCCCAAATATTCATTGAGAAAAATTTATAAGGAATATTTTCTTTCTGGAGTAGCCCATATTGGGTGAACCATGTTAAATCATGTCTCTCATGTGTGTGATGATGTGTGCATTGTTTACTGCTTTGATATTATTGCTATTATCATTTGTATTGAGAAGTAAAAAGTTTTATCTTATACTGTTCACCCCCCCTCTCAGTATAAGCTTATGTTCTTCAAAATCAAATCACAATAACACCTTATAACTACTTCTTACACAAGATTTATTTTTCTCAAGCACACATTACAATATCAATAAGCCTTTATGCACCTCATCTATCCTAGATTTAATTTTCGAAAATTACAAATCACAAATAAAATTTATAACACCTTATTTCTCCTATGCTTGATAAAATATTTATCCCTATCCAACATAGCAAATGTTTTTTCTTTTATCAATTTTATAATATAAAAAATTTTGTCCTCATACCTTTGATTAAACTGCCACACGAATAAGTCTTCCTTTTTGCCTTGCAAAAAATAGCGACCACAAGAATTGAACCTGCGTCTTCCTACTTACCAAAATCTTAGTGCTAGCCTAGCGACTAGCTGGGATAGCCACCAGCTTGAAATATAACATGTAGCAACTTCCTCTTATTTCCTTCCTCAGCCAAAATAAGCTTCGTGGTCTGCCTTGCAAAAGAGCACCCGCAAGATTTGAACCCGTAACTTCCTGCCTATCGGCGTCCTAGAGCTAGCCTAGCGACCAGCTGGGCTAGCCACCAACTTAAAATATAACGTGCAACAACTTTCTCTTATTTCCTTCGTCAACCAAAACAAGTTTTATGTTCTACCTTGCAAAAGAGCGCCTGTGAGATTTCAACCCGCAACTTTCTACCTACCAGCACCTTAGCACTAGCCTAGCGACTAGCTAGATTATCCACCACCATGGGATTAGAAAATCAACACTTTGTCCTTTTGTCCCTTTATCTGCCTATGTTGTATTTTCCCTATTTCAACAAACGGATTTTTGAGCTTCACTCTCCAATAAAAATCCTACTCATATGAAATAAATTAAACCCTTTTATATATGCTTTGATGGGCATGAAATAACGTTGATGTTTTGATGGGGTAGGGCATATTAATATTTCCTTCAAACTTTTTGGCACCTTTTTTAAACTTTGAACCCTTTGTATTATAATGTTAATATTTGAAACCTTGGAGTATAGAAATAATTTTGTCTTTTAAATATTTTTGCCTCCTTTATAATATTTAAATTTTTATTTAAATATTATAACCTTTCTCTTAGAAAAATATCTTGGAGATATATAATGCCTTGAAAACCATTTCATTTTTATCATCAACATATTTCTGCCTTATGTACTCTTTGACATCAATGACAACAACATGCTCAATATTCCAAACATTTATAGTGTAATTTATTTCACCCCTCCATAATTTTGATTTAATTTAATAAATTATAAGAATTAGAATTGTGTTATAAATTAAATATAATATTGATCCTTGTAGAGGATAGTGTACTTCATTCCCTATAAGTTATTATAGGTTTTAAGTTAATGAAACTCTTAATGTTAAGAAAGGAAATAAAAATTAAAAATTAAAAAATGAGAACAACTAATTGATATTTAAAAATAAGTTAATTATAGTGTTTATAAATTATTAATTAATAAATGTTAAGTAAAAATATTTCACCAATTTATTAGCTAGCTTAGATATTTATAGTGAATATATTTACTAAACATTCACTAAATATTTGGGTGACAACAATACAATCTTTAAACCTAATATTATTGTTAAATAAACTCATATTCATAAAAGATACTACATCACTTTTTAACCATAGTAGAATTCTATGATCCTAGAATGAAGAATACACCATAAAAATTTTGAATTCGACTTTGGATGACTTTTGGAGCTTAGAACAAAAAATATAGCATGAGGAAGAGGAAGAGGTACATGATAGACTACAAGTTTGAGCTATAATGATAGGATAACAAATAAAAAAAAAATAAAGAGAACACATGAGAGCCATATTGGGCAAGATGAAGAGGAAGAGGCACATGAAAGACTATTTTCTTAATAGAAAGGATAAAAAGGACATGAAAGTCAAATCTTATTAGTGTTATAGGTAATTCCTTTTAATTTTGATTTAGTTTTTTGATGTTTAGGATGCCACTCCAACATCCAAGTTATACAAATGAAGAAAAGTTGCATTGATAAAGAGCTTAATATCAAAAGGAGTATCAAATATGGTATAAACAAAAAATGATTATATCACAAAGGGAAGAGGACAGAAGAAAAAATGCATAAATAAAAAATAAATTCAAGCTTCAATTATAGATGACCAGATACAAAAACAAAAGGGGGTTTTGAGAGCCAAGTTGAGTAAGATGAAGAGGAGGAGGCACAATAAAGACTATGTGTTTGAGATAAAATGATAGAAGACAAAATGGAAGAACAAATAAATAGGCTACATGAGAGTCAATTTGATCAAGATAAAGAGTACATAAAAGAGTATAACTTTGAACTACAAAGAAAAAAGACAAAATGAAAGAATAAAAAGGGTGCATGAAAGTTTAGCTAGATGAAGAGGAAAAGGTACATAAAAAACTAAAACTTTAAGCTATGATCATAGAATGCCATGTGGATGAACAAAGAAAGAGTTCATGTAAGAATCAAGTTGAGTAATACCAAGAGAAGAGGTACATGGAAGATTTCAAGTTGGAGTTGCAATGACAAAAGATCAAATAGTAAAACAAAAAAGAGGATGTATAAGAGTCAAGCTAAGAAATATAAAGAGAAATAGGGACTTGATGGACTACAAGGATGAATTACAATGACATAAGACAAATGGAAAAATACAAAAAGAGGATGCATGAGACCTAATCTAAGCAAGATGAAAAGGATGAGGCACTCGATTGATTCTATGTTCAAGTTATAATGATAGAAGACTAAATGGAAGAACAACAAAAGAGGGTGCATAAGAATAAAGCTTAGTAAATTGAAGAGGGTGAGTAAGAGTTGAGCTAAGTAAGATGAAGAAGAAGAGGCATATGATAGACTGTAAGTTTCACCTACAATTATAGAAGACCAAACAGAAAAATAAAGAAAAAGAACATAATATAGATGCGTTGAGCAAGATGAAGAGGAAAAGGTATATGAAAGACTATGCCTTTAATACAAGGGATAAGTAGGGAGGGATATATTTTATGTCATGTGTGTTATACGTAAATTCTTTGTAAAGACTATGCTTTTAATACAAGGGATAACAAGGACATGGACATCATATTTTAAGGAGTTGAGCTAAATGACTCTACAAAGGGGATATAGAAACATCACCTCCTATGAAAATTTATTCCTTAATAAGTTGTATTATAATAAATAATATAGTTCTATTGTATGCCACTCAATATACGATGAAATTCATGATACTAGCTTAGATACTCTCTCTCTATCTCTCTATATATATTCAATGCCAAAAGTACTAAAAGATATGAAAGTTGAGATGTCTACCTTAATAGATATATATTGTAGATATCTAAAGTTTCATATGTATTATATAATTAGTAACAATGATATACAAATTTAAAATTTTCAACAAGATTAGCAATTTAGATTTTAAATGATAAACTAATAAAAAATTGTATACAAATATGGATAAAAGTGTGTAAATCTAAATCTATGTATTTATAAAGTTCAACAAGTATATTGGATTACCATGAATTCAACATTTGTATAGTAAAATAAACCTTTAGCATTGTTTTTATATGATTTTTTATATCTTACACTAAATAGTAATATTAGAATTAATCATTAATCATGAAAATAATAACTATTCATAAATAATAGTATATTTTACACTATAATAATCATACATTATTTATTTTTGTTCATCTAAATATATAATACTTATTATATTTAAAAATAAACTATGTGTCTCAATATTTTAATCTATTATATATATATATATATAAATTCTTTATTAGATAATGCTATAACACAAATAAAACTTAATTCAACCCATATAATCTCATTAAAAAATAAAAATAAACCAATCTAATAAAACGGCAAAAACCAAATTTCCAATTGAAGTTAAGATAATTAATAACACCCTATACTTTATTCATATAAAAATCCTTTTTGAACCCTATATCTTCAAATAAATACAAAATTAAACATTTCTAAATATGTAAGTGAATAGGATAACAAAGACAATGGCAGCAATAGGAAGTGCTGAAATTAGAACTCTTTGAAGTTCCCGTCGAAGTCGTGCTCGCCTCTCATTAGTGGCTTGAAAATAATACTTGAACACCCACGCCAATGATAGAAAAACAACTGCAAGTGCCGGTGCTGCAAATGCTGTCACCATCTCCCCTATAAAAATCATCCTGTATGCATGTCTGTCATGCTTCCTTTCCACCTTTTCAAGATGACGAGGTACTGTTGCTAAGATGGTTGCAGTTAAAAATGCAAGGCCTGTGGAGACTATAGAAGTTCCCAGGCTCAGCATGGACAGTTTGGCCAAGAGAGAGCGATCTGGAGTAAGCTTTGTTTGCACTCGTTCTCGAAAAATCCAGGCAATCACCACTGACATGGATGCAAAAAATGCAAGACAATCTGAGAATAAAAACACATTAAA
Source organism: Wollemia nobilis (assembly GCA_028583015.1). Taxonomy (NCBI): domain Eukaryota; kingdom Viridiplantae; phylum Streptophyta; class Pinopsida; order Araucariales; family Araucariaceae; genus Wollemia; species Wollemia nobilis. Next base: position 4,854,628 of record JAQPPZ010016944.1, on the reverse strand, counting down.
AACTGAACTTAATGCCATCTTAGCAATTCCGGTTTCCTTATTGAATCCTCCTGGAATTGGAAACATTGCTGCAAATGTTACTGAGGCAATGAGGGATGCCACTAACGTGTCCACATCAAATATTTTGGGCTCACCATTACCATTTTGATCAACAGACTTACGAAGACTTATCAAACTTTCATTGGCGCCAGCATCTTCCAAAATCCTTGCAATCCCGTCAAAGTTGGGGTTTGTACAATTTCTTGCATTTGATGATGCTATGTTGAATGCACTTAGACCTTCATCGTTGATGGCATTCACATTTACATTGGGAAATGATACTAAATAGTGCACAAGCTGCAAAATCAACAAATTAGCCATCATAATCATTTTCTCACATATTTGAAAATACTAGACTCCCAATCCTCTAAGTGATAAACTAAAAATATTAGTCAATTGGATTTTCAACCTCTTAAGCTGCAAAATCAACAAATAAACCATCATAGTCATTTTCTCACATATCTGAAAATACTGCACTTCCAATCCTCTAAATAATAAACTCAAAATATAAGTCAATTGGATTTTCAATCTCTTAAATAATAAATTAAGTTAATTTAGTTTTTTTTTAAATTCAAAATTTAATTTGTTATAAAATTAATACATGAAAACATTCAATTACATAAACAAATCAATATTAAACTAAAATAAAATTCTAATCATAAAATATACCATTAAATTTATATCATAAATTTTTTTGGTGTGGGCAATGTAAAAGCACAGGATAGGGCCAGTGTAAAAGCACAGGGTCTCCTAGGTACCAGAGCAAAGGAAGAAAATGTAGGGCCAGAATGGAATATATAAAAGGTGGAATAAAGCAACATGAAAAGAAACCACATGATAAGATTTGAGACCAAAATCTACATATTCAAAGCTGAGCCGATTTACCTTGAGGATATCATATAAACCCTTTAAAAATAAGGAGGTTAACTACCTTACACCTATCACAATTTAAAAATTTCAAAGATAGATTACAGTGGTCAAAAATTTCAAAGATAGATTACAGTGGTCTCAGTATCCTATGTGGGTGCATGACATTCAAAAAAGAATCCAATAAAGCTAGGACAGTTTTACCTCAAGGTCCACTCCTTTCCTGGCCGCCAAATGAAACACAGTGTTGCCCGAAATGTTACTATCATAGCTGAGAATTCTGGCGCTCGCCTCTATGTTCTCGCTCAGCAGCTTCTTCACCATACCAAACTGATTAAATTCCACGGCGAAGTGCACCACGGTTTGGAGGCTCGTGCTCTGGATCTCAACACAGTCAGGCACATACTCTAAAAACAGATCAATGATCTCCAAGTTACCTTTCATGGCCGCTATGTGGACAGCACATCTCCCGAGGTCATCCTTCTTGGTCTCCAAACACTTCCGCCACTTGTCATCCCACCACGATTTCAACCCCGGCTTTCGCAGCTTGCCATCGCCACACCAATCCAACCATGCCTTCAGAATTTCTCTCACAATCTCCACATGTTCCCCATGGACGGCAACGTGAAGCGGAGTGGCCCCAAATTCGTCGCCCACAAGCAAGAGCGGTCGCAGAGAGTTGAAGCAACTGGGCCTCCTCTGCTTCAGGATAGATTTCACCACCTCTGCATTACAACAAAATTGAACTCTACAAACATTGAAGATGAAAGACCCAAAAAAAACAAAACAAAAAAAAAAAAAAATCTCTGATACCTAAATGGCCTCCATAAACGGCGGCGTTGAGGCAAGTGCGGCGATCGTCGCGGGGCCAAAACACTCTAACCCATGGCGTGGCGTTTAACAAGAGCTTGACGGATTTTTCGTGGCCGTGTTCGGAGGCGACGGTGAGAGGGATCTCCCCATACTGGTTGCGTTTCCCGGCGGGAGATTTGTTGTGCTCAAGCAAAACCTCGACCACCTTGTCGTTGCCCTGCCTGGCGGTTTCGTGGAGCGGCGTATTCTCTTCGGCGTTCCGAGCTGCGGTAAGGCTGCAGCATTTTTTCACATTGTTAAGAATCCACTTCACCAGATCCAAATGCCCTTCCCTCGCGGCAATGTGCAAGATGGTGTTGCCTTCAATAGTAACGGCGCTCAGAAGCCAACAATTTTGTTCATTATAGTCTCGAAGAGCGTTTGTATCCGCCCTCTTGGCGGCGCGAAAGACTTCAGGATGCATTCTGCTCTGTATTTTTGGGCTCTTTCTTCTACATTGTGGTATGATTGTATACACTAAATGATTTTTAAAGGTTAGTAGATTGGTAAAGGTTTAATTGATTATGAGTTCTCTTTTCTACATTGTGGTATGATTGTATACATTAAATGATTTTTAAAGGTTAGTAGATTGGTAAAGGTTTAATTGATTGGTTAGTTAAATATTTGTTAAAAAGAGATTTAGGTTTAAACTTTGGAGTGCATACCATTTTAGTAAGCTTTAACAAAAATGGTAATCATTCCTAAATCCTTTGAAAGAATACTAAACACACTATAATCCCAATCCCAATGTAACAACTCCTTTTACTAAAGAAAAGCTTACCAATTACTAAAATAATAATTATAAAGTATGTGAAAAAAAAAGTACACAATCTATAGTTAGATTTAGATTTCTTTGAAAAAATTACGGAAATGAATATAAAGGTAAATAATTTGTGTAGGCCTTGTTCTTCACGTATAGTATCGTTGCCCCTCCGAATTCACATGCTTTTCTTTATTGATTTTTGCTGGAATTTCTGGCAAAGTGCAGACATGCGGTCCAGAACTTGTTCTTCACGTATAGTATAGTTTCTCTCCGAATTCACTCGTTTGTCTTTATTGATTCTTCACTTTTTTTTTTGGCTCGAATTTCTGGCAGATTACATTACAGATATGCAGTGCCGACTTATTTTTTTTTTTTTCTCTTTTCCTAACTTCCCTTGCCTTTTCTTTCTTTAGTAAAAACAAAGGTAATGGCTACAGTAAATTTAGATGGAAAACTGAGTTGAATGGTTGCTATAGATAATCACATTTTGTTAATTTTCGTTTTCTTGTAGGCTAATACTTAACTGGAAAATGTAACAACGAAGCGAATGGCTCTAATAAATTAGAGGGAAAACTGAGTTGAATGGTTACACTGGATTATTAAAAAATTAAAGGTTATAATCATGGGTGCATTATGTCATTGTATATTAAATTGGGATATTTGTTCTAATTTGGCAATCGTAAAAATAAGTGAATGTCTATAATAAATTAAATGGAAAACTGAGTGAATGGTTACTATGGATAATTAAAAAAAAAAACTATGGTTATAATAAGGGGGTGAATGGGTCATCGAATAGTTATTTTGGTTATTTGACTTAGTCTTTTTTAACTTTGTTTGAAGAGAAGAATTAAAATATTATTTTTTTAATTTGTTTTTAATGGATTAATCCATGTATAATAAATTAAAGGGAAAAAATTTAATAAATAATTTTAAATATATAAAATTAAAGGTTATAATAAGAAGCATTATGTTTGATTGAATATTAGATTTTTTTAAAAGTGATTTGATCTTATTAATATAAATAAGATTGTATTATTAGAAAAAAAAAAGGGTGGTATGCAAGCACACTTGAAAAGCTTATGCAGAACATCAATCCATATTCAAAAAAAGCTTGAGACAACTATAAAACAATTAACATATCAATAAGAAAGAAAGGATAGAAGGCTTGCTAGCACTCAAGTCATAGGAGTAGCATCAACAAAGGGATCAAGGTATGTTAGAACTGAATCCCACCCAAAATCGTCGTCTTGCAATGTCGAAGTGTCCCATGTAGTCTACGACAAAGTGGTAGCCCATATGGTATGGAGCAAAATCCTTCCCTAACACATTGGTCTTATGGGTGAGGGCTACAAGCAGTCATAGTCTTGTGGTCTCAATCTCATTGCTAAGAAGAAGAATATCTTTGGTGAGGTGGAAAGGGAAAAACTCGAGCTATAGGATAGGGATCATTTGCCCAATGATCCAACAAAGTTAGTAAATGTTGAACCTCAAGAGAAACCTTGTTTTCCTGTGCTTGAATATTAAGTAAAACATTGGAGCATATTAGAGCTTTTGAATACATGGAAAACTCTGGAGATGCATACTGAGTAGAAAAAAATTCCATTACGGTTTTTCCATATGTTAAATAGAATCTCAGCCCTAAAAATATGCCAAATATGTTCCATATGTATTGGCATTCGAGTTGTATCCCCAAGAAGAACCATAGGCCAAGAAAAGGGTTGTGGCCTAAAAGGTTTAAAAAAATCATGAATCCATTTCCATGCCACTTGGGCCCTAGGACAATACCAAAATAAATGTTCAATGGATTCCCTGCAATGATAAAAAGAACAGTTGAAAATATACAAAATGACGAAGGTGTTCTCCTATAGGAAGTCCCTAAAAAAGGAGACACCAAAGAAAATGAGCCACTTTAGGCTCCAAAATAACATCCCATAGAGTGTGATATATGTTCTGCCAATCTAAGCTGGTTGCCTAGATTCTCCATCGGTCATTTAACTTGGGGACCATGGGCAGATGTGGTAAGAGCCAACAATACCCTTTTCTTGGCTTATAGTTACTGAAAGGAGTGTTAGGATACTATTTCCAATATTTCCACCTAGGATGTAGGGTTCGAACCCCAATTTTATGAAGCATTTTAGGTTGGATTGTGGCTTGAATTGCGTGAAACATTTCTTTATTGACATCAAGAGATGAAACTATGTTTTAACTTCTATCCATGAAAACCAGTTCCTAGTCTGCTTGGAAAAGAGGTAAAAAATAATCCAAATGCCCTTATGGAAAGATCAAAGGATTCAAACCCAAGGGATTTTGGTCAATGGTTGCTCTTGATAGGTGAGAATGGGATACCACCATAATGACTACTGATTAATAGAGAGTCCAATACTAAAATCATTGTCATTCTAGAGCAACCAAGGTCGAAGAGCTTCCTAGGCCTTCCAAATACTCTTAGCAACAAAAGTGCCTTGAATTTGAACTGACACCTTCATCACCAAAATGGATTGTAGACCAAGCCCCCTCTAGGATTTTCTCCCATGGGGGACACCAAAGGCTATGTAGTATTAAAACAAGTGTTTCTAAGCTGCATTGTCATGCGCAACACGAATGACCTATTTGACACAAAAAATAGTGTCATGGCAAAAAGTATCAAGGAGCTCTAACCCTCTTAAATAATAGATTTTATTATTTTATTGAATGTTTTTATTAGAAGAAAAAATTTAAAAAATTATTGTGTAATATCATTACACATTGGATGTATTAGAGTAATAAATTATCGATGTCGAATGGACAATGTATTTCTTATTAAGTTCCCCTATTTCAAATAAGAAATATTGGTCTAGGATTATAAATTAAAAATAATTTTAATCTTTTAATTAATAATGTGTTATATCTTTGTAGTCCATAAGAGTGGCATGTTGGTGATTGCAAATTCTTATCATTTGAGAGGTCCCAATTTCGAATCCCTATAGATTGAGTAGATACATAAAACGTCTATTGAGACCAGTGAGGGATACTGTAGTGGGAAGCCCTTTGGTTTTCATATAGAAGACCTAAGTTCAAGTCCCAGTAAGAGGGGATCAAAACCCCTCATAAAAATAGTGTAAACTCAATTTTTAATCAAATGACATTGGCTCAACTGGTTAGATTCTTCAAAATTCAAGGAGACCAAGGTTCAAATATTACCAAGCGATACATAAATAATATCCAAGATTTGTTGTAATACCAATATGTAGTAATGATGTAATACAAATGGGTGTTATATCTTTTAAATTAATTAATTTATTAAATTAAATTAATATTTAATAAAATATAAAATATAAAATATTATATTAATTAATTAATTTATTTAATTGTATTAAATCAATACTTAACTCAAGTTTGATTCCTTAATTTTAATTTTCATGGACTCTTATGTCATAGGATTTTTTTTTTTAATTAATCAATTATGTTAAATTAATGTTGGGACTCTACTTGATCCTTCCATTTTAAAGGATAGTTTTGAGTAAGATAGGGTTTAATAAAAAAAAGTTGAAAAAACATATTTCAATTCAATATTTTATTTCAATTATATATTTAAATTAGTGTAAAGTTTATTGTTTTAAGTAATAATTTTTTTTAATTAAAAAAAAATCATCATCCCACTAAGATCAATTAGACCACTTCATCAATACTTTTTATAAAGATATATTAAATTGAAATCCAAATCCATATTGAATCAAATTGTTGCAACAATTGTATTCATAATTAAAGGATATTTTTATATAAATTTCAAGATTTCTATGAAGAAAGGATAGACATTGAATAACACACATTACTTTCCTAGCTATAATATGGGGATATGAAAAATGTTGACTCCTTGAAATTCAAATTTTGATCTATTTAAAATAAAGGCCTAGTTGTAGGAATGAAATGGAAGTGTTTGTTCTTATAAGACATACTCGAATAAATGTTTTAAGTTGGTAAACATTGACCACAACCACCAATATATGTAGTCTAAGTTCAAGGTAATGGATAAAACAATATTTTATTTTGTTTGTTGTATTTTTTCCTACCACTTCAAGGTGCAAATGATATAATAAATTTCAACCACCAATATATGTAGTCTAAGTTCAAGGTAATGGATAAAACAATATTTTATTTTGTTTGTTGTATTTTTTCCTACCACTTCAAGGTGCAAATGATATAATAAATTTCAACCACCAATATATGTAGTCTAATGGATAAAACAATATTTTATTTTGTTGTTTTTTTTTTATTCTTACCACTTCAATATTTTATAGAAGGTGCAAATGATATAATAAATTTTAATTTAACAACTTAAAAAATAATTTAAAAATTCAAATATTTAAATATATAGGTTTAAATATTTGATTAAGATAATTTAATTCTTAAAGAGTGAGTAAGCAAACCTTATTTATTAAATATAATTTTAAAATCAAATTTTTATTTGTTAAGAAAACCTTAGCTTTACTGGAGAATTATGTAGATTTTTTTAATTTTATATAATAATCACCATAAAGAGTTAATTTGTGTATCATCCATTAAATTTTTATATGTAATGGACTAAAATATTACCCAAATTCCAAAAAGTAATTTGTATTCATGGAAAAGGTAGGAGTACTATAGATTATATTATCACCCTTAACCCATTTGTAAACTTAATAGATAAATTCAACATTATAATATCCTATACTAGCTACTTTAACATTAAACATAACTTATTTTGAAATAATAATTTTTTTTTAATGTAATAAAAAAATTACAAAAAGCTTACTTGCTTGAAGAATATCAAAAATATCAAAAATTATAATAATTTTTTTGTAATAAAAAAATTACAAAAAGCTTACTTGCTTGAAGAATATCAAAAATATCTAATTTTGATAAATTTCAATCATTTAAATAGTATTTCCTCAATTGAAAATAGCACATTTATAACTTACCTTTTTGAACATGCTCAAAGGTATTTATATCCAATTATGTTTAATCTAAATCATTGTAAAACCAATTCTTGGTATAATATGAAGTTCTAAAATCCAGGTTTGCATAAACGATGCAGGTAGCACATCCAGGACACCTTGGAGCAATAACAAGGCTTCACAAAAACTTGATGTGGATCTACGATGCCTTTAGGAAGAATGAAGGTTTTGCTAGAATGACGTGAATCCGCATCAAGCAGTTTTTGATCAGATCTGTGAGGTAACTAGCTAGCATAGCTATGGAAGCAAATATGCTCGTAAAATCATGACCGATGGAATCTACACAATACCGCTACCAAATGTCACTTGCATACTTCACAATACATGAAGGGAGCAAAGTATTTACAGGTCTATTTAACACAAATCCATTGCTCTTTTTGGATGGCACGACTCATGATATAAAAGTTCAACAAAACCACGTAGTATAGAATTATGATAATCTATTGGTCAAAGTAACTTATATGCCTTTGAATAAAAAGGGGGTCATGAAATTGCAACGTCAAGAATCCATGAGGGATAAGCTTACAAGTTGCTAGGAGCACAAAATGTCGTGGATTCACGACTAACCTCAAAGTCACTCTTCTTTACTCAAATAGCAAAATTAAAACATAGAAGATAAAAGTTAGATCTAATTGTAACCTTGCTTGATTATTTCATTCAAACATACAGAGAACACACACAGTACTCACAAATACACTAAATATATTTCATATATTTATTGAAAATAAATTCAAACTACTGTACAAAGATAATATAAACTTTTACAACTGACGCTTCTTACACATGAAGTGTTTTAGACACATATAGAACAAGATCTCCTTAGTTGCAGGTTCAATCCAATAGAATTATCGATAAGGCTACAACTTCCACTTCTTGCTTCTCCTTTATCTTCCTGTTCTCTCTCTGAAGAATACCAAAGACTTAAAATATACAACTACAAATGGAGGGAAATGCGAGAAAGGCTCACCAACAATATGACATGCATTAAATGCAAAACATGATACCAGATGAATTTTTGAATAATTGCAACCTAATCATGAACTACCGATAATTAATTCAGATACAACGAAATCTGGTGATTGATGTAGAAGATAAAATTTTTTAGATGATGTCAAATTTGGTTTAATTTTCTAACATCCTCCCTTAAACCAGATTTCATAAAAGCTTTGACATCAAGAATTTACCTCAACCTATTAAAGTCTTCCTCCTTCAAAGATTTTATAAAAAAAATCTGCAACATATTCCTTGGACCTGCAAAACAGTAACTCAATTTTATTAGATTTCATTAGTTCTATGATGAAATAGTATTAGATTTCAATATGCTTGGTCCTACCATGAAACAATGGATCCTTTGACAGTGCTATGGCTGAATTGTTGTCATAAAATATGGTTGTTTTCCCTTCTGGTTAATGATTTAGCTCACCTAAAATTCTTTTGAGACAAACTGTCTGGCATGCGGTTGAAGTGATGGTAACATATTCTGCATCTACAGTTGATAGTGCAACATTTGGTTGATTCTTTGATGACTATGAAACTACTCCCGATCTAATATGGAAAGCATAACCAAAATTTCTCTTCCTGTCATCTATATTGCCAGCCCAATCGCTATCTATGTAGCCAACAAGTTCAAGCTGGTCTGATCTTGCATAGTAGATTTTATGGTTTCTGGTCCCATTGACATGCCATAAAATTCTTTTGCCTGCTTTCTAGTGAGTGTCCTTTGGAGTCTCCATAAATATGCTAATCAAACTCATTGTAAACATTAAATTTGGTCTGGTTGCGGTCAAATACATGAGACTACCAACTAACCTTTTGTAAAAAAGTTGGATCAACATTGCTATCGCAATAACTATTACTTAGTTTTAGGCCTGTTGCAACTGGTGTAATGGTAGGTTTGTTGTCCTCAATTTTAAACCTCTTCAAGATATATTGCATACTTGTCTTGAGAAATGAATATACCATATGCATACTGGATAACTTCAATTCCAAGAAATTTTTTTATCAGGCCTAAGTCCATCATCTCAAACTCCTGCTTGATAACATTTTTGAAATGTTCAAATAACATATTGCTATTGTTAGTATAAATCAGACTGTCTACATATAAGCAGATGATTATCATCTCCCCATTTGTATTTGTCTTCATGTAGAGAGTGTGCTCATATAGGCATTTGATGAACCCATTCTCCTAAAAATATGCATCAATGCGGCTCTACCAAGCCCTAGGTGCTTGCTTCAATGCATACAAGGATTTCTTCAACTTTAGTACCTTACCTTATTGCCCCTCCAACTCATAGCCAGGTGGTTGGTCTATGTAGACCTCTTCTTCCAGCACTCCATTCAGGAAGACATACTTGACATCCATCTGATAAACATTACAATATTTTTGAGTTGTCAATACCAAAATCATTTTGACTATGTCAAGTCTCGCTACAGGTGCATATACTTCATGATAGTCAATCCCTAACTTTTGCTTGTAGAATTTTGCAACCAACCTAGCCTTATGCCTTTCAACTTCACCTTGGGCAGTAAATTTACTTTTATATACCCATTTGACTCCAATGGTCTTCTTGCCTACTAGAATATCCATTAATTCCCAGGTCTGATTCTTCACCATGGCTTCTATCTCATCAGCCATAGCTTTCACCTATTTTTTGTTCTAAATTGCTTCTTCAAATGAAATTGGATCACACTTAGAAAATAAAGCAAAATCAAAATGTTTTTCATCTTCAATTTTATTTCTAGTTACCTCATATATATATATATATATATATATATATATATATTTCAAGATCCTTATCTTTGATGGAGTTTTCATGTTGGGAATCATTCTTGCAAGTGGAGGTGACCATGATGATGAGGTAGTGTTGTTGTTGGAACTGGTACTACTACTTGAAGCTATAGGTGGATGCACTCTATTTTCTTCCAAGTCCCCAGACTCAATAATTGTTGGCTCTAGCTAACTAGTTTTGGATTTTTAGTTCCAAGCTTCATATTTCAAGAACTTCACATCTTGAATTATAATCAACTTCTTTGTGACAGGGTTATACAACCCGTAAGCCTTTGATTCTTCACTATACCCAGTGAATTATATTTTTTTACCTTTTTATCTAGCTTCTTTCTCTTCTCGTCTGGAATATGCGCATATGCTATGCATCCAAAAACTCTTAAACGAGTCACACTGGGCTTCTGGTTGCTCCAGGCTTCTTGAGGGATCTTGTCCTTCACACTTTTTGTGGGACACCTGTTCAGTAGATAAGATACACAACATATAACTTCTACCAAAAATTCATGTGGCAATCTCTTTACCTTTAGCATACTCCTTGCCATATCCATTATGGTTTTGTTCTTCCTCTCTGCAACACTGTTCTGCTATGGTGTATATATGGTTGTGAACTGCATTTTAATTCCATTTGCTTTGTAGTAATTTTAGAATTTATTGGAGATGTATTCACCTCCTCCAGCTATTCTGAGAGTCTTCACGTAATAGTCGCTTTGTTTTTCAACCAAAGCCTTGAAGTCCTTAAATTTACGAAAAGCTTTTAACCTTTGTCTGATGGGATATACCCATGTTCTCTAATTGAAATCATCTATAAATGTCAGGAAGTATTTTTTGTTGGTAAATGAGTTGGTTTGCATAGGGCCATAAATATCATAATGCACCAGGTCCAATGGTTGTGAAGCTCTCCATGATTGTCCTATAGGGAATGCATCCTTGTGCTACTTGCCAACTAGACAACATTCACATGCTTGATTGGGTTGTTCTATAAGGGGTAATCCGTTCACCATATATTTCTTGTGCAGCAGGTTTAGGCCATTGAAACTTAGATGACTGAATCTAATATGCCATAGCCAAGTAGCATCTTTCACAACTGCACTAAATGAGAGCAACAATTTATTTTGAATTTGCAGGGAAAACATCTTGTTCTTTGTCATGGTCATATTTTCTACAAGCTCATTCTCTTTATCTTTGATGATGTAGGTTCTATTTTTAAAAGACACAGTGTACTCCTTATGCACAAGCTATCCAACGCTTAACAAATTATGTTTTAACCCAGGCATATAATACACATTAGGGATGTGCCTTCTTTTACCTTACTTGGTATGGATTATGATCTTTCCTTTGCCCATGATAGGTACCTTATTGTTATTTCCCATATTCACCTCAGATTTGATGGTTTCATCTAACTATGAGAACATTTCTCTATTCCCAGACATGTGGTTACTGCACCCACTATCGAGATACCAAGTATTATTTTGGTTTTTTTCATCAATACTGCAAGTTAACAATATATTCCCACATACATCTCTACTTTTTGAATTTTTATTTTCATTAGTGTAGTGGACTTGTTGTTTGTTATCCTTGACCAACTTCTTTCTACACTCATAACTAAAATGGTTGAATTTCTTGCAGTAATAACATTGGATCTTGGATTTGTCATACCTCTAGTTTGATCCTCCTTGTTGATTTCTGCCATTGCCTCTTTCTCTTACTTGATGGAAGTTGCACTTATTATCTCCTTCTTTAGAGTTTGACCATCCTCCTCTCTTATGACCTCTTCCATGCTTACCTCTATTGCTCTATCCTCTTCCTCCTTGATAACTTGAGGTGAACTGATGGGAATATTCTCTTCTACTATTGTCTTGAAATGAGACTCGCATCTTGAACGCTTAGTCCAATGAGGACTGGTATGTATAGTTTAGCCTCTGATCATTTGTTTGCATAGAACCCATGAGCTCATCTACGAAGAGGGTTGTTATGATATTTCCTTTACCCATGATAGGTTCCTTGTTGTTATTTACCATATTCACCTCATATTTGATGGTTTCATCTGACTGTGAGAACATTTCTCTGTTCCTAGACATGTGGTTACTGCACCCACTATCGAGATACCAAGTATTCTTTTGGTTTTCTTCATCAGTACTGCAAGTTAACAATATATTCCCACATACATCTCTACTTTTTGAATTTTTATTTTCATTAGTGTAGTGGATTTGTTTTTTGTTATCCTTGACCAACTTCTTTCTACACTCATAACTAAAATGGCAGAATTTCTTGCAGTAATAACATTGGATCTTGGATTTGTCATACCTCTAGTTTGATCCTCCTTATTGATTTTTGCCATTGCCTCTTTCTCTTGCTTGATGGAAGTTGCACCTAGTCTCTCCTTCATTAGAGTTTGACCCTCCTCCTCTCTTATGACCTCTTCCATGTTTACCTCTATTGCTCTATCCTCTTCCTCCTTGAGAACTTGAGGTGAACTTGTGGGAATCTTATTTTCTACTATTGTCTCAAAATTAGACCCGCATCTTGAACGCTTACTCCAATGAGGACTGCTAAGTATATTTTAGCCTCTACTCATTTGTTTGCATAAAACCCATGATCTCATCTACTAAGAGGGTTGTTAAGTCCCTCAATTCTTCAATCACTATCACAACTAAATCAAACCTTGCTAGTAGGCTTCTTAGTATTTTCTCCACTATTCTCTAGTTTTCAACATTCTCTCCATTCAACCTCATCTGGTTGATGATACCCATTATCCAAGTAAAGAAGTCATAGACTCTGACTTACTCATCTACAAATTTTTGAACTCCCTTCTTAGCATCTGCAATATCACAAACTTTACTTTTTTGGTGTCCTAGAAGGAGTTGGCTAAAATTTCCCATGCCTCCTTTTATTTTGTTGCTACTCCAATTCTGGGGAAAATGATCTCTTCAATTGCTTGCATTATGTAGAATAATGTATTTTGATAATTCTTTTGATTTCTAAGACTCAAACAAAATATTTATCTAGATGCTCTAGTAATCGTAGTTCTTACCATTGAATCGTGAGATCTACAACTATAAATAACTACCACTGGAAGCCATTATTTCTTATCTTCCATGAATGGTGCTAGCTATGATACTAATTTGAAGTTCTAAAACATAGGTTCGTAGAAACACTGCAGGTAGTGGATCCACGACACCTTGGGGCAATAACAAGGTTTCATGAAAACTTAATACGGATCTGCAACACCTTTAATAGGAATGAAAGTTTTACCGAAATATGATGCAAATCTACGTTGAGCAGTTTTTGAGCAGATATGCAAGGCAACTAGCTAGCACAGCTATGGAAGTAAAGACACTCGTAGAATCATGATCGATGAAATATAAACAATATTGCTACCAAATGTCACTTGCACACTTCACAATATAGGAAGGGAGTGAAGTATTTACGAGTGGATTTAACATAAATTCTTTGCTCTTTCTGGTTGACACAACTCACGATATAAAAGGTTAGCAAAACTGCATAGGGCAGAATTACAATAATCCACTGGTCAAAGTAACTTATATGCCTTTGAATAAAAAGGGGGTCATGAAATTGCAATGTCAATAATATGCGAGGGATAAACTTACAAGCTGCCAAGAGCACAAACTGTCATGGATTCGCGACTAGCCTCAAAGTCACTCTTCTTACTCAAATAGCATAATTAAAACATGGAGGTAAAATTTAAATCTAATTGTAACCTTGCTTGATTATTTCATTCAAACATACAAAGAACACACGTGGTGATCACAGATACACTAATTATATTTCATATATTGACTAAAAATAAATTCAAACTGCTACTTTAGTATTACAAAGACAATACAAAATTTTACAACTGACACTTCTTACACAGGAAGTGTTTCAGACACATCTGCAACAAGGTCTCCTTAGTTGCAGGTTCAATTCAGCAGAAGTATCCAGAAGGCTACAACTTCCACTTCTCACTTCTTTGTCTTCTTGTTCTCTCTTTAAAGAATACCAACAACTCAAAATATATAGCTGGGAATGGAGGGAAACATGTAAAAGTCTCATCAACAATCTAACACGTATTAAATGCAAAACATGGTACCAGATGACTTTTTGAATAACTGTAATCTAATCGTGGACTATCGGTAATTAATTTGGATACAACGAAATCTAACAATTGATGCAGAAGATAAAATCTGTCAAATGATACCAAATATGATTTAAATTTCTAACATAATATTGATTATAAAATTTGTTAAAAATATTTTTTTACTTACCATAAACAATACAATAATCACATAATAATAATATAATAATAATAATAATAATAAGATAATTTTTGTATTAAATGACATGATTTCAAATAGTTATATTTTGAAAGTAAACTTAATTTAAATCTTTTCAACCCATTACATATTACATGCATAACTTCCAAAACACATGATTCTAATACCATTATGTGGTCATATTGCTTCTTCAACTGGGGATCAAAATTAACCATTAAACTTTGAGTGGTTTTTGCATCTTTTAAAATCGTTGTAATGCACTCAACGTTGACGTATAATATTAAGTCCAGTGGTGTTAGCCCTTCATTGTTGATTGTGTTCACGTTTACCCGTTTACCTTTGGAAATGACACCAGATATTCTAAAAGCTGGAGCATAAAAAAATAAAAATTTCTTCAACAAACTATTCTCAATATGTCTACAAACCCAACAAATACATAATACACCTATAAAGATGATTAAGCAAAGCATGCTTCTTCAAATAGCATGTTGTTTTCATTTTAGAATAGAATACGAAAAATACATTCAATTGGGAAGGAAAAGCAATGGCTAAAAAAATTAGACGGGTTATTTATTTGGTCGTTGGGCCATTGGCTTCTTTATGAAGAATAAAAATTGCCTTGGATCACTCACGCTTGGAGCAATATCGGGACAAAACCTTTGGCGCCAGCGAGATAGGGAGAAAAATTAAAAGTTTACACACTTTTCAAAAAACACCACGTGTGGTGGATGAGAGGAAATAAATGCATTTTTTGACTAAGTAGAGTTTTCTCCAAATCATTGTTTGACTTATGCGCTTTTCGAAGAAAATGGACAATCCGAGCACTTTAGGGAGAAGAATGAAAAAGGAACTTTGCATAAAAATAATCTAACTCCTTTAATCTCCAAATCACAAAATAAAGTAGAAAAATGAGCTTCGGGAAAAGTAGGTTTAGCGATGGAGGGAGTGGGAGGAAAAGACAAAATAGATATAGGACAAAGAGCCTATGCCCTAAGTCGCTTAACTTAATTAAAATTGCCACAAATCACTCATGAGATGTATGCTAGAGGTAATTTTGAGGAGTTGTGAGCGATGGAGGGTAAAATAGAGTAAGATAAATGCAAGTAAGACAAACCACTAAAGACGAAAAAGATAAAGGGATGAAACTTGATGCCTTTGAGTGGTATGGTTAGAAATGATGTAGATCGCTCAAACCGTGAGCGACAGAAGGATAAAACAACATAAAGTGAGCGATATGAAGAAAAGCCGAAGATTTACTCTTAGTATTTGGAAACCTCAAATCTTGATGTTGTTCCTCATCTTCACCTTGAACTGGACTATTTCATCTAGTTGTGAGAACATCTCCTTGTTCCCCGTCATGTGATTGCTGCACTCGTTGTCCAAATACCAGACGTTCTTCTGGCACTCCTCCTCAATGTTGCAAGTCAGAAGAACATTTTCTCCTACTGTATTTTTAGTTTTATCTGTGTAATGGGCTTGTTTCTGGTTCTCCTTGGCCATCCTATTTCTACATTGTTGGATGTAATGGCCTAATTTCTTGCAATAGTAGCATTGGACCTTTGACATGTCCTTTTTTTGACTAGATCCAGCTTACTGGTTTCTCCCACTGCCTCTTCCTCCTTGCTGATGGAAGTTGCAGTTGGTCTCTCCCTAACTAGGGTTTGAGCATCCTCCTTAATTATTTTCTTTCCCATGCCTACCTCTGCCTCTTCATCCTTGAGAACTAGAAGTGCCATGATGGGAATCTTGCCTGCCATTGTCTCAAAATGAGACTTGTGCCATTAATGCCTACTCCAGAGAGGACTAAGAAGAGTAGCTTAGCCTCTACTCATGTGTTTGCAAGGAACCCATGATCTCATCCATTGAGAGGGTTGTCAGATCCTTTGACTCCTCAATTACTATCACAACAAAGTCAAATTTAGCAGGCAGGCTTTTGAGAATCTTCTCTATGATTCTCTGGCTCTGCACGATATCTCCATTCAATCGCATCTGGTTGATTACGTCTATTTTTTGGGTGAATAAGTCACCCATGGACTTCATCTCATTCATCTACAAGTTCTCAAACTCCCTCCTTAGCATCTGTAGTTTCATGAGCTTAACTTTGTTGGTGCCCTGATACAAGCTGGCCAAAATCTCCTAGGCCTGCTTTGCCTTAGTGGCCAATGCGATCCACGAGAAGATGGTCTCTTCAATCGTTTGCATGATGTAAAATAGGGACTTCTAGTCCTTCTTGGTGTTTTCCTTCAATAGGTCCTTGTCTGCTTGGTAGAGGGCGACCAATGCTGCTGCATCTACTAGTTCTAGGTAGTCATTCTCGACTAGGTCCCATAGCTCTTGAGATCCGAATAGGATCTTCATATGGATGCTCTAGTAGTCATAGTTCTTGCCATTGAAGTGCAGGATCTACAACTATAAGTTGTTGCTATCGAAAGCCATGCTTCAGTCTCCATGTTAAGGCACCGAGGCTTTGATACCAATTTGAAGAATAAAAATTGCCCTAGATCACTGGCACTTGGAACGATATCAAGACAAAACCTTTGGCACCTATGAGATAGGGAGAAAAATTAAAAGTGCATAAAAACACCATGCGTGGCGTATGAGAGGAAAGAAATGTAAATTTTGAGTAGAGTTTTCTCCAAATCATTGTTTGACTTATGCGCTTTACGAAGAAATTGGACAATCCAAGCGCTTTAGGGAGAAGAATGAAAAAGGAACTTTTCCTAAAAATAATCTAACTCCTTTAATATCCAAATCATAAAACAAAGTACAAAAAGGAGCTTCGGGCAAAGTAGGTTTAGCGATGGAGGGAGTGGGAGGAAAAAAAAATAGATATAGGACAAAGAGCCTATGCCCTAAGTCGCTTAACTTAATTAAAATTACCGCAAATCGCTCATGAGATGTGTGCTAGAGGGAATTTTGAGGATTTGCGAGTGATGGAGGGTAAAATAGAGTAAGAAAAATGCAAGTAAGACAAACCACTAAAGATGAAAAAGATAAAGGGACAAAACTTGATGCATTTGAGTGGTATGGTTAGAAATGACATAGATTTCTCAAACCATGAGTGATAGAAGGATAAAACAACGCAAAGCAAGCGATATGGAGAAAAGCTAAAGATTTACTCTCAGTATTTGGAAACCTCGAAATCGCTTGTTTGATGAGATCAAAAATGGGGTAAACCAAGGGTTCTTGGAGATGCAGTACACACGAATAAATAAAACTAGATTTTATTTATAATAGTAGATAAATTACATTCAAACCTTCGTAGAGGGTTTACAGACATCTATGTTAAAGTAGGATAAACGAAAACACATGAGCACTCTGAAACTATTTTTCGGGACTACAACTACTCTGAACTCTTTTTGCTGCTAATATGCATCCACGATTCTGTACCCTTTCTCTCACAGACTCTCTCTCTCTCTCACACTCAAGTGACAAAACATCTATGTTTACATATACTTGGAGATAGATGACAAAGAGCAGGAAACTTCCAAATACTCACACATGAGAATTAATGGTGGATGGGACAAGGCGTCAAATCACTCAGTACTTGGTGATGTTGAGTGATTCCCTGGATTGCTATCACAAATAGGTTTTTCACATCTTTGGTTCTTGTTTCGAGCAATAGCGAGATGGGGATCAGGTTTAATAATTTTAACACCCTCCTTTAAACTTGATATCACAAGCCCTTTGACCCCCAACTAGAGTCACAATCTACTGAAGTCCTCCTCCTTCAACGACTTGGTAAAAATATCAGCTACCTGCTCCTTAGATCTACATAACTGTAACTAAACCTCGCCCAATTTCACCAGTTCTATGATGAAGTGATATCGAATATCGATATGCTTTGTTCGCCCATGGAAGATTGGATCTTTTGACGGTGCAATGGTGGAATTATTGTCATAGAACACTGTTGTCATGCCTTCTAAAGAATGGTTCAGTTCACTGAGAACCCTTCATAGCCAGACTGCCTGACATGTGTCTAAAGTGGCGGTGACATACTCTGCTTCAGCAGTGGACAACATGATGATTAGTTACTTCTTGTATGCCCATGACACTACTCCTAAACTAAGATGAAATGCATAACTAGAAGTGCTCTTTCGATCATCAATGTTGCCAGCCCAGTCACTATCTACGTAGCCCACAAGTTCCAACTGGTCTTATCTAGCATAGAAAATGTCATGGTTGTGCATCCCGTTGACATAGTGCAGGATTCGATTGCCTACTTGTCAATGCAAATCCTTTGGAGTCTCCATAAACTGACTAACAGAATGAATCCAAACATTAGATCTGGTCGAGTTGCATTCAAGTAGATCAGACTGCTAAATAGCCGCTTGAACAAGGTTGGATTGATGCTTCTCCTAGAGTCCAACTGATATTCACATAATGACACTGAGAGGGGGGGTGAATCAGTGTAGCTATTAATTTTAATATCTACAACATTTAATATGAAACAAAGAGAACTTGAAAACTAGAAAAACAAATTGAACAAGAGAGCACACCACAACACTCAATATACCGAGGTTCACCAATTTGGCTACTCCTCAAAAATGACTGCTTGGACTCCAATCCAAATCCAGTCTTTGCAAAATACCAATTTTACAAATACTTTACCAGCATCTACTGGAAGGAGCACCAACCCCTTAATTTTCTACTACAACAGATGGAGCACCAACCCCTAGTACCAAGCACCAACTTGGACTGCAATTCTGATCAATTTAAAATGACATAAAAATGTCTTCACTTCATACACGACCCTAACTGGTCTGCAATTAACCCAACTCTGCACACTCTCACGGCTCTGCTAATTTCTCTCTTGACTCTTTTCTAACCCTCTTTTTACAGCAATTTCCCTCTTACAGTAGCAACATTAATCTCTATACGACTATTCTTTTATAACCTTCTTTTTCTCATCGGGACTCTTTGTCTTCTATAGCGTTTCAATCCTGCATGCAGTCGGATGACATTCTCGAGCTGTTCGAATTCTTTTCTCCTCTCCATTAGCGGCTGTTCGAATCCTTGCAAGTACGACTGTTCGAATGCTGCACATACTTCTTTTCGAAAGCTTTTCGATCCTTCATATTTGATTCTTCGAATACATGCAATATGGCTGTTCGATTCCATGAATACGACTATTCGAAACCCTGCAATACGGCTATTTGAAAACATGCAATACGGTTGTTCGATTCCATGAATACGACTGTTCAAAACCTGCAATACGGCTGTTTGAAAACATGCAATACGGCTATTCGATTCCATGAATACGACTATTCGAAACCCTACAATATGGCTGTTTGAAAACATGCAATACGACTGTTCCAATGCATGTCCAACACCTGTCAATGCGTAACCGCTTAGATCGACTTCGATTACTTTTTACGTAGTCGGGCTGCATGATGCTTTTTTTGACGCGTGTCACCTTGCATGCTCCTTCGGCTTTTACCTGCCAAACTGTTACCTATCATGATATCGTGACACTTTTTGTAGCCGTACCCTTCATGCCCTTGCTATCGTGAAATCGTGACCATTTTGGCCTTTGAAAGCTTTCCCATCGTTCATGTCACGAAATCGTGACACTTCGAACTTTTGCTGACGTCATCCTTAATGTTGTCACGAAATCGCGACGCTTCCAGCTTCCAACAGCTTTCCTTGCACCCTATCATGAAATCGTGACACTTTCAGCTTTTGCTGACGTCATCATCATTCTTGTCGTGAAATCGCGATGCTTTCGGCTTCCAGCAGCTTTCCTCGCAACCTGTCACGAAATTGCGACATTTTCAATTTTGTTGACGTCATCCTCAGCTTTGTTGCAAAATCATGACGCTTTTCGCTTCCGTACACTCTTCTTTGCCAGCAACCGCGAAAATGGAACATGTCACGAAATCGCGACGTTCTTTGCTTCCGTACACTCTTCTTTGCCAGCAACCGTGAAAATGGAACATGTAAAAAGTATGTTCTGTACACTCTTCTTTACAAAAAATTGGAAATATCACAAACATTATCGCTTGTACACTCTTCTTTGCCAGCAACCGCAAAAATGGAACATGTCATGAAATCGCGACGTTCTCTACTTCCGTACACTCTCCTTTGCCAGCAACTGCGAAAATGGAACATGTCGTGAAATCACGACGTTCTCTGATTTCGTACTCTCTTCTTTGCCAGCAACCGCGAAAATGGAACATGTCACGAAATCGTGACGTTCTCTGCTTCCGTACAACTCTTCTTGCCAGCATCCGCAAAAACAAGACAATTGCTACAACTTTGTTACCTTGCGCTTTCGACTTGCTACATCTTTGAGTTTTGCAATTTTGACTGGTAGCGAAATCGCTACACCTTTGTTTCCATACATTTTGTCATGCAGTGAAATCGCTACACCTTCTTGTTTGTGCCTTTTCACTTGTAGCAAAATCGCTACACCTTCTTGTTTGTGCCTTTTCACTTGTAGCAAAATCGCTACACCTTTGTTGCCATTCATTTTAACATGCAGCGAAATCGCTACACCTTTGTTTTCTGCACTTCCGATTTGTAGCGAAATCGCTACACCTTTGTGCCTTGCATTTCCAGCTGTGCTTTGGATCGCGAAACTTCGACATGTAGGGAAATCGCTACACTTTTCGTTGCAAGCTCCTTTCCTCCATTTATGTCGCGAAATCGTGACATCTTTTCACCTTGCTTCCTTCTCTGCCAACATGTCGCGAAATCGCGACAGTTTGCTTTGCGCCTTCTCTCTCTCCGGCCATGTCGCGAAATCGCGACAATTTTTCTTGCATTTTCTCTCTCCTCGGCAATGTCACGAAATCGCGACAATTTTTCTTGCATTTTCTCTCTCCTCGGTAATGTCACGAAATCGCGACAATTTTTCTTGCATTTTCTCTCTCCTCTGTTTTGTCGCGAAATCGCGACAGAAAACATGTCGCGATATCGTGATAGTTTTCTTCCTTGTCTTTTTCTGCCAATTTTTGAATCTGGGTCACCTCTGTTTTCCTTGAAATTCACTGCACTTGATCTGACTGACCTCTGAACTGCATCAACTGCATCAATCTGTCTGTGTTGACAACAATGACAATACTTTTGCAATGCTTTTGCTGCACCTTGCTCAACAATCTCCCCCTTTGGAATTGTTGGCAACACACTGCAACCTTGCTCAATTTCTTCTCCCCCTTTGCCAATAATACCAAAGGGCTGCTGCAGACTCCCCCTGAGTCTATGCACAACATTCTCAAGCTTAAAAAGTTTGAATGCTCCCCCTGAGAATGTGTTTCCCATAGCTAGTCAGTGCTTGGGTGGTGTGACTACTCCCAACTTCTTTCGAAGGTATTCAAATACTTCCTTTGGCAAAGGTTTTGTGAATATATCGGCTACTTGCTCTGTAGTTGGAACAAAATCCAATTTGACCTCTCCTTCTGCAACTTTATCCTTCAAGAAATGATATCGGATTGCAATATGTTTGGTTCTTGAATGCATTACTTGGATTCTTGGATATGTTGATAGCACTAGTGTTATCACATTTAATTGAAATTGGCTCTCTGAAATGAATACCAAGATCTTTCAACGTTTGTCTCATCCATAATATCTGAGTACGACATGTTGTTGCTGCAATGTATTCTGCCTCTGCAGTGGATAGAGAGACTGATTCTTGTTTCTTGCTGTGCCATGCTACCAGCCTGTCTCCAAGATAAAATGCTCCTCCACTTGTACTCTTTTTGTCATCAATACATCCTGCCCAATCTGCATCAGAATATGCAATCAAAGTGAAGTCTTTACCTTTTGGGTACCACAACCCATAATCCATAGTACCCTTGAGGTACCTGAAGATCCTCTTTACAACTGTGACATGAGTTTCTTTGGGACTAGCCTAAAATCTTGCAACCATGCATACTGCCTGTAATATATCTGGTCTAGTGGCTGTTAAATACAACAGGCTTCCAATCATAGACCTGTACATTGTTTGATCTACATCTGGAGATTTATCATCCTTGCTCAACTTGCAACCTGTTGTCATGGGAGTGCTAACCGGTTTACTGTCTTCCATTGTGAACTTTTTCAGCATTTCTTTTACATATTTAACTTGAGAAATAAAAATGCCCTTTTCATTTTGATTGACCTGCAGTCCTAAGAAATAAGAAAGTTCACCAATCATAGACATCTCAAATTCTTTCTTCATTTTAGTTGATATGTCTTTGCAATATTCATCCATCTTTGTTGCCAAATATTATATCATCTACATAAACAACAAGAACAATAAGATGCCCCTTCTCTGTTTTGACATATAAATTGTTGTCCACCAAACCTTTCTTGAACCCTTGATTAATTAGATAGTTATCCAGCCTTGCATACCATGCTCTGGGTGCTTGTTTCAAACCATATAATGCTTTCTTTAATCTGCAAACAAAATCTGGATTGTCACCAAGTTGGAAGCCATCTGGTTGTTCAATGTAAACCTCTTCTTCCAGTTTTCCATTCAGAAATGCTGATTTTACATCCATTTGATATACTTTGAAGTTTTTATGAACTGCTAATGCCAGAAACATTCTGATTGCCTCTAGTTTGGCTACCGGTGCAAAGGTTTCCTCAAAATCAATGCCTTCAACCTGAGCATAGCCTTTACAGACCAATCTTGCCTTATTTATGACCACCTGCCCATCTTCATTTAATTTATTTTGAAAAATCCATTTGGTGCCAATTATGTTTTTATTTGTTGGCCGAGGTACTAATTCCCAGGTATTGTTTTTCTCAATCTGATCTAGTTCTTCATTAATTGCCTTCAACCAACTTTCATCAGTGCTTGCTTCAACAACATTTTTAGGTTCAATGCTAGATAACAGAGAATAGTTCCATACTGCTGCTCTTCTTGTTTGAATACCATCTATGGGATCCCCAATAATCTGTTCACTTGGATGATTTTTTTGCCAGTTGCCTGTTTTAAATTTCTTGTTTTCTTCTTCTTCTGATTCAGTTTTTACAACATCTGGATCAATTTTCTGATTCTTATCTATTTCCTTTTCATCATCACCTTCAATGACTTCTTCATACATAGGGTAGTTTTCTTGATAAGTAATTTCTTGTTCTCTACCTTCATCAACTTTCACATCAGCACTCTCAACAATTTTCTTTAGCCTCTTGTTGTAACATGTGTAGGCTTTGCTTTTTGTTGAGTAACCAAGAAAGATACCTTCATCGGCTCTATCTTCAAATTTACCGAGGTTATCTTCAATCCGTTTTATGTAGCACTTGCCTGCCAAATACTTTGAAATGTCTTGTTGTTGCCTTTACGCCAAACCACGGCTCATAAGGTGTTTTGCTTTCATGTGGTCTTAGCATGCACCTATTTTGAATGTAAACTACAGTATGTACTGCCTCTTTCCAAAATCTGTCAGCTATTTTATTCTCAGCCAGCATTGTCCATGCCATTTCCTGCATTGTCCTATTCTTCCTTTCTACAACACCATTATGCTGAGGTGTTCTAGCTACTGAAAATTGTCTTCTTATCCCATATTTTTGACAGTATTCTGCAAATTCTTCTGAAATAAACTCTCCTCCTCTGTCTGATCTTAGGCATTTAATTCTTTTTCTTGATTGATTCTCAACAAGATTTTTGAAGGTTTTAAACATCTCAAAGGCTTCTGATTTAAGTTTCAAAAATAGTACCCATGTCATTCTTGAGTAGTCATCTATACACAGCATAAAATATTTGTGTCCATTTATGCTTTCAGATCTCATGGGTCCACATAAATCAGTGTGAATTAGTTCTAATGGCTTGCTTGTGAAGTATTCTTTTGCTTTGAAAGTGGCTCTGGTTTGTTTTCCCTTTTGGCATGACTCACAAATCTTGTTTGAAGGTTTACCAATAGTTGGTATGTCTCTTACTGCCCCTTTTGAGCTGATTTTTACCAGATTATCAAAGCTTATGTGACCGAGTCTCTTGTGCCACAGCCAGTTTTCTTCTTCCTGACCAACCAAACAAGCTCCTTCTAAATTCTCTGAAAGAGTATACAGATTTCCAGAAGTTCTCAGTCCAGTGGCTATTAACTTTCCATTTTTTGTCTTTCTTACTTCACAGCCCTCCTTCTTGAAGATTACATCATGACCTCTATCACAGATTTGACTTACACTCAGCAAGTTATGCTTCAGACCAATCACAAACAAGACTTCTTTTGATTTTATATTGCCATCACTGATCTTGATTGATCCCTTTCCAACAATCTTTGCTCCATCATTATTTCCAAATTTCATAGAACCACCTTCATAATTCTGTAAATTCTCAAATTTTTGCTTGTCACCTGTCATGTGACTGGAGCAACCACTATCAAGTATCCAAGGTGCAGATTTGTTCTGAGCTTTAAAGGCAGTCTGAACAATCAAAGATTCCTTTTCTTTCCATTCTGGTTTGATAGCAGATTTGGCTACTTGTTTTGCCTTTGTCCTTTCATTAGCATGTGCCTGTTTTTCAAGAAATTTCTTGTTTTGTTTCAACCCACTTGGTTGAGATTTTCTACTCCGATAATTATTTGATGCAAAAGTGCTTCTAGAGTTTCTAGCAATATGTCCAAAATTATGACAATTATAACATTCAACTGCATAATTCATTAAAGGAGAAAAAACATTTTCTTTGGTGAAATTCCTTTGAGATACATTATGCCTACAATCTGAAATCTTATGACCATAAGCATTGCATTTAAAACAATAACCAAGAAAAGGAATGATTAAACCTGGGTGCAGGTCTTTTCTGGTTTGAAGTGGGAGCCATGAATCTTTTCCTTCTTGGATGTGTGACTTTTGTGAATCCATCTTTGTCGGTACTTTTCTTGAATCTGGCATTGTTGCTTTCTTTGGCATGATTTGTTTTTTCTAGGTCAACCACGATCTTTTCTTCTTTCTTTATGGGTTCTACATTCAAGGCCTTTGAACCCTTTGATGATTCTCCTTCATCGAAGCCTAAACCAAATTTGATGCCGGAAGGCCTTTGGTTATTTAACATTTTATCCAGCTTTACAGTACTTTCTTCAAACTTATGAAAACAACTCAATTTTCTATTCATCTCCTCTAGCTGCATCCTTAACTTAACAATATCTTCCTCTAGCTTGCTGCATTCAATTGTCTTTATAGTTAATTGTTCATCAAGAACTTCAGACATTTTCTTGAATTCCTCTGTTTGTATTTTTAAATTGTTTATTATGTTAGTGGCATCCTCTAGTTTTCTTGAAAACTTTTTGTTCTTTTTCCTTTCTGCACTCAACTCTTCAAGTGCAGCAACCAATTCTCCTTCCAGATAAACTTCAGCCTCATCTTTAAAGTTTTCATCACCTTCCTGATTTTCTTCTGTTCTTTCCTCTTCAAGTGCCATGAACATAGCTTCACCTTTTCTTCTTGAGAATCCTCATCCGAGCTTTCTTGAAGTGCTTGACATTCTTGGATATGAAGCTTTTCTTCTTGAAGTTGTTCTTTCTGAAATTTTGTTTCTTCTTCCAATCACCTTTTTCTTGGTGTGAACCTTCACCATTTTTGGTTTTCTCATGCATTGGACATTTGGCTGCAAAATGACCGACTCCTCCATAATTGAAGCACTTAAAAGGTAGCTTTCCTCTATATTTTCCTTTTCCCTTTGTGAGTTTTCGAACAAAATTAGCTTCTGTTTCATCCAGTGTCTCTTCATCCTCAGATTCATGTTCAACTTTTATATTCTTGTGTGCTTTAAAAGCTGCTTCTTTGTCTATAGACTTGGTTTGTCCTATTCTCATTTCATATGCTGTCAAGGAACCATGCATCTCATCCAAGCTGAAGTTGTTTAGATCTTTTGCCTCTTCTATTGCAGAAACTTTGGAGTTAAATCTTTTGTGCAGTGTTCTGAGAACCTTTTTCACAACAACTGCATCATCAATTTCTTCATCGAGTCCTCTGATTGCATTAATGATTTCGTTGACTCTCAGCATATAAGCCTCTATGTTCTCATCTTCATTCATTTGCAGTGCTTCGAACTGTGCTCGATGAGTTTGCAGCTTGGCTTCCTTGATCTTGTTGTCTCCTTCATGGATGCTCTTCGAGTTTATCCCACATGTCTTTTGCTGATTTATAGCTCATGACTCTTATCAGTTCACTGTCAACAAGCCCACACATTATGGCATTCTTAGCTTTGGAGTTGTTCTCAAATTTTTTCTTCTCAGTAGTATCTGTTGGAGGAGTAGTGGGTGTTGTGTATCCACTATCTACAGAATCCCAAATATCATATCCCAATGCACTCAGATATGTTTGCATCCTGAGTTTTCAGAAAGTGTAATTTGTTCCATCAAATAAGGGAGCTTTGTTGGATGAGAATCCTTCATCGCCTGCCATTGTTTCTTCCAAGATCTCCTTAGCTGATTAAGCTTGAACAAGGAACCTTGCTCTAATACCAATTGATATTCACACAATGACACTGAGAGGGGGGGGTGAATCAGTGTAGCTATTAATTTTAATATCTACAACATTTAATATGAAACAAAGAGAACTTGAAAACTAGAAAAACAAATTGAACAAGAGAGCACACCACAACACTCAATATACCGAGGTTCACCAATTTGGCTACTCCTCAAAAATGACTGCTTGGACTCCAATCCAAATCCAGTCTTTGCAAAATACCAATTTTACAAATACTTTACCAGCATCTATTGGAAGGAGCACCAACCCCTTAATTTTCTGCTGCAATAGATGGAGCACCAACCCCTAGTACCAAGCACCAACTTGGGTACTGCAATTCGATCAATTTAAAATGACATAAAAATGTCTTCACTTCATACACGACCCTGACTGGTCGGTTTGCAATTAACCCAACTCTGCACACTCTCACGGCTCTGCTAATTTCTCTCTTGACTCTTTTCTAACCCTCTTTTTATAGCAATTTCCCTCTTACAGCAGCAACATTAATCTCTGTACGACTATTCTTTTATAACCTTCTTTTTCTCATCGGGACTCTTTGTCTTCTATAGCGTTTCAATCCTGCATGCAGTCGGATGACATTCTCGAGCCGTTCGAATTCTTTTCTCCTCTCCATAAGCGGCTGTTTGAATCCTTGCAAATACGACTGTTCGAATCCTGCACATACTTCTTTTCGAAAGCTTTTCGATCCTTCATATTTGATTCTTCGAATACATGTAATATGGCTATTCGATTCCATGAATACGACTGTTCAAAACTCGGTAATACGACTGTTTGAATCCATGCAATACGGCTGTTCGAATCCATGCAATACGATTGTTCGAAACTCTGCAATACGATTTTTTGAAAACTGCATATGTTTTCGATTCCATGAATACGTTTGACACTTCGAATGCTTTTTCAATCCTGCATATACAGCTGTTCTAGTGCATGTCCAACACCTGTCAATGCGTAACGCTAATCGACATCGATTACTTTTTACGTAGTCGTTGCATGATTTTCTGTATGCTTTTTCGACACGTGTCACCTTGCATGCTCCTTCGGCTTTTACACCTAAACTATTACCTGTCGCGATATCGTGACACTTTTTGTAGCCGTACCCTTCATGCCCTTGCTGTCGCGAAATCGTGACCATTTTGGCCTTTGAAAGCTTTCCCATCGTTCATGTCATGAAATCGTGACACTTCAAACTTTTGCTGACGTCATCCTTAATGTTGTCGCGAAATCGCGACGCTTCCAGCTTCCAGCAGCTTTCCTTGCACCCTGTCGTGAAATCGTGACACTTTCAGCTTTTGCTGACGTCATCATCATTCTTGTCGTGAAATCATGACGCTTTCGGCTTCCAGCAGCTTTCCTCGCACCTTGTCGTGAAATCGTGACATTTTCAATTTTGCTGACGTCATCCTCAGCTTTGTCGCAAAATCGCGATGCTTTTCGCTTTCGTACACTCTTCTTTACCAGCAACCACGTAAATGGAACATGTCACAAAATCATGACGTTCTCTGCTTTCGTACACTCTTCTTTGCCAGCAACCGCAAAAATGGAACATGTCACGAAATCGTGACGTTCTCTACTTTCGTACACTCTTCTTTGCCAGCAACCGCGAAAATGGAACATGTCACGAAATCGTGACGTTCTCTACTTCCGTACACTCTTCTTTTCCAGCAACCACAAAAATGGAACATGTCACAAAATCACGACGTTCTCTGCTTTCGTACACTCTTCTTTGCCAGCAACCATGAAAATGGAACATGTCGCAAAATCGCGACGTTCTCTGCTTCCGTACACTCTCCTTTGCCAGCATCCACGAAAACAAGACAATCGCTACAACTTTGTTGCCTTGCGCTTTCGACTTGCTACATCTTTGAGTTTTGCAATTTTTACTGGTAGCGAAATCGCTACACCTTTGTTTCCATACATTTTGTCATGCGACGAAATCGCTACACCTTCTTGTTTGTGCCTTTTCACTTGTAGCGAAATCGCTACACCTTCTTGTTTGTGCCTTTTCACTTGTAGCGAAATCGCTACACCTTTGTTGCCATTCATTTTAACATGCAGCGAAATCGCTACACCTTTGTTTTTTGCACTTTCGATTTGTAGCGAAATCGCTACACCTTTGTGCCTTGCATTTCCAGCTGTGCTTTGGATCGTGAAACTTTGACATGTAGGGAAATCGCTACACTTTTTGTTGCAAGCTCCTTTCCTCCATTTATGTCGCGAAATCGTGACATCTTTTCACCTTGCTTCCTTCTCTGCCAACATGTCGCGAAATCGCGACAGTTTGCTTTGCACCTTCTCTCTCTCTCGGCCATGTCGCGAAATCACGACAATTTTTCTTGCATTTTCTCTCTCCTCGGCAATGTCGCGAAATCGCGACAATTTTTCTTGCATTTTCTCTCTCCTCGGCAATGTCGCGAAATCGCGACAATTTTTCTTGCATTTTCTCTCTCCTTCGTTTTGTCGCGAAATCGCGACAGAAAACATGTCGCGATATCGCGACAGTTTTCTTCCTTGTCTTTTTCTACCAATTTTTGAATCTGGGTCACCTCTGTTTTCCTTGAAATTCACTGCACTTGATCCGTCGACCTCTGAGTCGCATCAACTGCATCAATCTGTCTGTGTTGACAACAATGACAATACTTTTGCAATGCTTTTGCTGCACCTTGCTTGCTCAACTTTAGCCCCATGGCAACATGTGTGATGGCAAGTTTGTTGTCCTCCATCTTGAACCACTTCAGGACATCCTTCGCATACTTACCCTGAGAAATGAAGATACCATATGATGATTTGTCAACTTCAATGCCAAGAAAATACTTCATCAGCCCTAAGTCCATCATTTAAAACTCCTTCTTCATGGTTGTTCTGAACTGATCGAACAAGACATTGTTGTTGCCAATGTAAATCAAATCGTCCACATACAGGTAAACAATTATGAGCTCTCCTACTTCATTTATCTTTAGGTATAGGGTATGCTCATATGGGCATTTTACAAACCCATTTTCTTAAAAATAGCCATCAAATCGACTATACCATGCCCTAGGCGGTTGCTTCAATCCATACAAGGCCTTATTTAGCTTGAGGACCTTACCCTCCTGTCCTTTGATCTCATAACCAGGTGGTTGGTCTATGTAGACCTCTTCCTCCAAAACATCGTTGAGGAAGGATGACTTGATGTCCATCTGATACACTTTCCAACCCTGTTGGGCTACCAATGCCAGGATCATCCTGATTATGTTAAGTCAAGATATCGAAGCATATACCTCATGGTAATCAATACCTTACTTCTGATTGTAGCCCTTTGCCACTAATCTAGCCTTACGCCAATCTACTTCACCTTAGGCATTGAACTTCATCTTATACACCCACTAGACCCCAATGGTCTTCTTCCTTGTTAGAAGATCTGCCAGTTGCCATGTATCATTCTTCTCAATAGCTTCTATCTCCTCATCCATCGTCTTTACCCACTTTTTATTATGGATTGTCTCTTTAAACTCCACTAGATCACACTCATTAAAGAAGGCAAAGTCAAAATATTCCTCATCTTCATGATTGTGGGTTGCCTCGTAGATGTCTTGCAAGCTCCTCGTCTTTGCTGGAGTCCTTAAGTTTGGTATCCTTCTTACAAGTAGAGGTGACCAGGATGGCGAGACTATGTTGCTACTGGTATTGCTACTACTTCTTGAGGCTACAGGTGGCAATGCACTAATCTCATCCAAGTCAACAAACTCAATAACTATTGGCTTATGTTGGCCAGTCTTGGACTTCCAGTTCCAGGTTTCATCTTCTAGGAACTTCACATTGTGGATGATGATGAGCTTCTTCGTCATAAGGTTATACATCCAATATGCCTTTGCCTTTTCACTGTACCCTATGAAAATGCATTTCTTTGCTCTATCATCCAACTTCTTCCACTTCTCTTCTAGAATGTGTGCATATGGTATGCACCCCAAAACACGTAAATGATCCACACATGGCTTCTAATAGGTCCAGGTCTCCTGAGGAATCTTGTCCTTCACACTTTTGGTGGGACACCTATTTAGTAGGTAGACTGCATAGGTTATAGCTTCTGCCCATAATTCATGTGGCAATCCTTGAAGAACATAAGCTTATACTGAGAGGGAGGGGTGAACAGTATAAGACCACTTTTTACTTTTTCTTCCAATTCAATATTATGTTGTGTATAGATAGTAGTATAAATAGTAGTAATCAAAGCAATGCATAAAATACCATACACAATAGAGACACCACAATTTATGTGGTTCACCCAATGTGGGCTACTCCATGGAGAAAATATTTTACTAAAACTTTCTCAATCAATCTCTTTTGGAATCACTCTCAATTACAATGTTTATGGATCTTTGTCCAAAGGAGATGCTAATCCCATAATCTCAAGTTCATGGATCTTTTCCACAGGAGAACTCTTTCCTCTTCTGCTCTGGTTATGTGATCTTCTAGAAGACTGTCTCTCTACTACACTAACTGGTGGACCTCTCTCCACTTGAAGACTCCTCACTCAGATCTGTCTTCAACTATGCTAGTTGTTGGATCTCTATCCATTGAGACTCTGTCCTCTATAATCTATCACCTCCAAATCTCTGTCAATAGGCTCACTAAGAACCTACTCAATAGGCTCACACAAAACCTGCTTAACAAGCTCACATAGAACTTGTCAAATCTATGCTAGCAATATCACCAAGAACTTGCCCAAATCTGCTCTATCAAGCTCACCAAGAACTTGCCCAAATATGCTCTAGCAAGCTCACCAAGAACTTGCCCAAATATGCTCTAGCAAGCTCCCCAATAACTTGCCCAAATTTGCTCCAACAAGATCACTAAGAACTTTTCCAAACACTGTCCTCAAATTTATCCCAACACTATCCTCAAATTTATCCCAAAGGCCTTCTCAAAGGCTTAATCAATCATCCTCAAGTAGTACTCAAAATGAACTCAACAATGAATGACAATCTCAACTCAAATTAACTTCATAGAAGCATAAATAGAATTGTTAGAGACTCAATATGTTCTAATCTCATTCTCAACCCAAATAAATCTCAACTTAACTCAAATCAACTCATAAAAGCATAAAGAAAATTGTTAGAGACACGATATGTTCTAATTTCACTCTCAACTCAAACCAACCGCAACTCAATTCAAGTCTTATAGAACCATAAAGAGAATTGTTAGAGACTCAATATGTTCTAACCTTAATATCAACTCAACATAGAATAATGGAATAGTTTGTTTCATAGAAATTGAAAAATCACTTCACACATCACTTGACTAGGCTCAATCAACTCAACTCAACCAATTATCATAAGAAACATCTCTTTCTCACACAACCTTAGTCCAAGTATGTATCAACCAACTCAAATATTTCCAACAATGCTCAACCACAAATCTCACATAACAATGATACTCATGTTCTTTTCTAACTCAAGTTCTTTCACAACCAATGGGCTTCAAAAACTATGCTTATCAAATAAGGTTTAGACACAACTCTCAATTCAAAAAACCTTGAAGCATTCAACCAACCACTTTTGAAAAGGAAACCACAAACAATCCTTTTCCCTCCAATGATATTTTAGAAATTAACCACCATAAACAATCAATAGGAGAATGTGCCCATACCTTTTATGAAGATGAAAAAAACTCTTTGTAAATCTACCACAATCACAAAATTCTTTTACCAATCTTCACAGGGGTTAGTAGATCACAAAATAATCAGCATTACTCCATTTTTAAATGATCATCACAAAGGCATTTAATTACACAACTTCCTTATCTCTCCTAAAACCACTTGTACCATAAAATAAAATAAATCAAAATATTGCATAACCTTTTCACTCCCAAAACAACTTATACCATAAAATAAAATAAATCACAATATTGCATACCTTGTCACCTCATGAAAGAATTAATCCTCTTGAAAAAAAAACAAGGCAAACTTCACTTTTGTAACCCCTTTGCAAAATCTGAAATATCTCTTTACACAAACCTTATTTCTCCTTCTAAATAAGTTAGTCAAATAGCCCTCGAAATAAGCTTTCCGACGATATATAATATGCCCACATTCCAAAATAAATTGAAACCTTTACATATATATATATATATATGCCAACCTCCATTAATTGCACATAGGTCGCCCCTCCATTAATTTAAACTTAAACTTTAAACTTTAATATCTTCATCACCGGAGGTCCTTTTTCGATGAAACAAAATTCCACCTTGGATTTTAAGAAAATCCCTTTCCACATAAGCCCACCATAGTTTTAAATAAAACCTTTTATTTTTCCTGCCTTGGTTTTCATAAAAACCCTATAAATAGCCATGCTTTCCAAAATATCATAAATGCTTATTTATGAAATATTTTGGCCACCAAAACCAAATGTGATCCATGTGACATTAGTGACAACATAAAATGCCTCAAATTAACTCAAATTTCCAATAATACTTTCACCTTCATCATGCTACATGTCATCTCCATGATGGTTATGTTCTTCCTCTCAACTACACCGTTCTGTTGCAATGTGTATTTGGCAGAGAGTTGTCTCTGAATTTTGTTCGCCTTGCAAAAATTCTGGAATTTGTTGGAAATATATTCTCCTCCACCATTCGTTTTGTGGGTTTTGACTTGGTAGTCGCTCTGTTTCTCCACCAGAGCCTTGAACTCCTTGAACTTGCCAAAAGCCTTCGACTTCTACTTGATGGCATAGACCCAGGTTTTTTGGCTAAAGTCATCAATGAAGGTCAGGAAGTACTTGTTGCCAACAAATGTGGTGGTCTGCATTAGACCGCAAATGTCTGAGTGCACCAGCTCCAATGGTTGTGATGCTCTCCAAGACTAACCTGAAGGGAACGAATCCTTGTGTTGTTTATCGACCAAGCAACCCTCAAATTTTATTTGATTGCTTAATAAGGGGTAAACCCTTCACCATTTGCTTCTTGTGTAGCAAATTCAGGCCACTAAAACTCAGGTGATCGAACCTGATATGCCATAGCTAGGTAGCATCCTTCATGACTGCACTTAGGTAAATCAAAGACTCATTCTGAATCTACAACGAAAACATCTTGTTCTTTGTCATGGAAACCGTTGCAATCTACCCATGTGCTTTATATCTAATGGTGCAGGTTCCATATTTGAACTGGACAATGTGTCCCTTCTGTACGAGTTGTATCACACTCAGTAGGTTGTGCTTCAACCCAAGCACATAGTACACATTACAGATTTGCTTCCTTTTGTTGTACCTAGTGTAGATGAGGATCTTGCCTTTCCCCATCATGGGAACCTTGCTGTTGTTCCCCATATTCACCTCGAACTAGACTATTTCATCTAGTTGTGAGAACATCTCCTTATTCCCCGTCATGTGATTTTTTCACCCACTGTCCAAATACTAGACATTCTTCTAGCACTCCTCCTCAATGTTGCAAGTCAACAACACATTTCCTCCTACTACATTTTTGGTTTCATCCATGTAATGGGCTTGCGGTTGGTTCTCCTTGACCATTCTCTTTCTGCACTGTGAGATGTAATGGCCAAATATTTTGCAATAGTAGCACTGGACATTTGACATGTCCTTTTTTTGACTACATACAGCTTGATGGTTTCTCCCACTACCTCTTCCTCCTTGTTGATGGAAGTTGTAGTTGGTATTTCCCTCACTAGGGTTTGACCATCCTCCTTGCTTATTTCCTTTTCCATGTCTACCTCTGTCGCTTCCTCCTTGAGAACTAGAAGCGCCATGGTAGGAATCTTGTTTGCCACTATTTTGGAATGAGACTTGTGCCTTGAATGCATGATCCAAAGAGGACAAAGAAGAGCGACTCAACCTCTGCTCATGTGTCTACAAGGAACGTATGAGCTCGTCCATTGAGAGGGTTATCAGATCCCTCGACTCCTCGATTGCTATCACAATGAAGTCTAATTTAGCAGGTAGGCTTCTAAGAATCTTCTCCATGATTCTCTAGCTCTACATGATTTCTCCATTCAACCGCATCTGGTTGATTACGTCTATCATTCGAGTGAAGAAGTCACCCATGGACTCCATATCGTTCATCTGCAGGTTCTCAAACTCCCTCATAAGCATCTATAGTTTCACGAGCTTAACTTTGTTGGTGCCCTGATACGAACTGGCCAAAATCTCCTAGGCCTACTTTGCCTTGGTGGCCAATGCAATCTACAGGAATATGGTCTCTTCGATCACTTGCATGATGTAAAATAGGGCCTTTTGGTCCTTCTTGGTGTTTTCCTTCAATAGGTCCTTGTCTGCTTGGGAGAGGGCAGCCAGTGCTATTGCATCTGCCGGTTCTAGGTAGCCGTTCTCGACCAGGTCCCACAACTCCTAAGATCCAAACAAGATCTTCATCTAGATGCTCCAATAGTCATAGTTCTTGTCATTGAAGCAAGAGATTTGCAACTGCAAGTTGTTGTTGGAAGCCATACTTCGGTCTCCACATCAAGGCACTGAGGCTCTGATACCAATTTGAAGAATAAAAATTGCCCTGGATCGCTTGCTTGGAGCGATATCGGGACAAAACCTTTGGCGCCGACGAGATAGGGATGCATTCTTTTCAAAAAACACCATGCGTGGCAAATGAGAGGAAAGAAATGCAAATTTTGACTAAGTAGAGTTTTCCCCAAATCGTCGTTTGACTTATGCGCTTTACAGAGAAATTGGACAATCCGAGTGCTTTAGGGAGAATAATGAAAAATGAACTTTGCCTAAAAATAATCTAACTCCTTTAATCTCCAAATCGCAAAACAAAGTAGAAAAAGGAGCTTCGGGCAAAGTAGGTTTAGCGATGGAGGGAGTGGGAGGAAAAGAAAAAATAAATATAGGACAAAGAGCCTATGCCCTAAGTCGCTTAACTTAATTAAAATTGTCGCAAATCGCTCATGATATGTACACTAGAGGGAATTTTGAGGAGTTGCGAGCGATGGAGGGTAAAATAGAGTAAGACAAATGCAAGTAAGACAAACCACTAAAGACAAAAAATATAAAGGGACGAAACTTGATGCCTTTGAGTGGTATGGTTAGAAATGACGCAGATCGCTCAAACCGTGAGCTACAGAAGGATAAAACAACGCAAAGTGAGCTATATGGAGAAAAGCTGAAGATTTACTCTCAGTACTTGGAAACCTTGAAATCGCTTGTTTGATGAGATCAAAAATGGGGCAAACCAAGGGTTCTTGGAGATGCAGTGCACACGAATAAAAAAAACTAGATTTTATTTATAATAGCAGAGAAATTACATTTGAACCTCTATAGAGGGTTTACAGACATCTGTGTTAAAGCAAGATAAACGAAAACACAGGAGCACTTCGAAACTGTTGTTCGGGACTACAACTAGTCTGAACTCTTTCTGCTACTAATCTGCATCCACGGTTCTACACCCTTTCTCTTACAGACTTCCTCTCTCTCACACTCAAGTGACAAAACATTTGTGTTTATATATACCTGGATGACAAAGAGCTGGAAACTTCCAAATACTCACACATAGGAATTAACGGTGGATGGGACAGGGCGTCAAATCAATCCGTACTTGGCGATGTTGAGTGATTCCCTAGATCGCTATCGCAAATAGGTTTTTCACGACTTTGGTGCTTGTTTCGAACAATAGCGAGATGGGGATCAAGTTTAATAATTTTAACACTTTATTGGGATTATAAGGAGAGAGCCGTCATAGCCAGGGATTGTTTATGGCAGACATTTAAAGCAAAAGAAGAAAATGAGTGGAATCTTGAAAGTTCAAAAGATAATATTGGAAGGACCTTTATTGTTATGTTCAATAGAGACCCTCTAAACAAAAGAAAAAGGCAAAATAGTAGCGCAGTCGAATGCGCATACCAAGCACTAAAATTCCACGAGCCACTCACAAATTCCAAGTTCCACAATTACAGTCAATTAAATCTTTATGTCTTTGAAAAAGGAAGGGCAGCTATATATAGCCAAGTGTAATTTTTATTGGGTCCTTTTCACGTAGAGTCTTCTTATTCTATAAATAATAGAATATGATCTTAGAAAATACCATAAAAAAAAGTTAAATCTTTATTATTTAATACTTTCAACACGAATTAATTGGCATTAACTATTTCTTGGACATTTTTTTAGAAAACCAAGAAGGCTATTTCTTAGACATTTTTTTTTAGAAAACCATGAAGACCCAGTCAGCTCGACCAAACCAAAAAAAAA
Organism: Wollemia nobilis; assembly: GCA_028583015.1. NCBI lineage: Eukaryota > Viridiplantae > Streptophyta > Pinopsida > Araucariales > Araucariaceae > Wollemia > Wollemia nobilis. The sequence goes on along the minus strand of JAQPPZ010016944.1, from coordinate 4,817,477 downwards.
TAGTGGGGACGGAATAAACTCAACCATCAATTGCTATAAACAAAAGTTAAAATACTTCATAAAGTTTGAATAAATCTAACGTGCGGATCCACTGCATTCATTGCTGCGAGGTGCAAAGCTGTGTTGCAGAGATATCGCAGTCGTAGCTCACCAGCTTTGCATTGACGTCGCAATTAAGCATGAGAAAACATAACTATCCATAAATAATAATATATTCTAAATTATATAATATAATTTTTTATAAGGTTTCTTCGTACATTATTTATTTTTATCCATCTAAATATATAATGCTTATTATATTTAAAAATAAACTATCTAAATATTTTAACCTATTTTATATTTATATGATAAAGAAGCCATTTACATTATAAAAAAATATTACTCAAAATATATATATATATATATATATATAATTTTTTATAATATAAATAAAACTCAATTCAGATAAAAAATAAATAAAAATAAACTAATATAACAAGATGGTGAAAGCCAAATTTTCAATTGAACTCGAAAAAAAAATTAAAAAATACCTTATACTTTATTCATTAAAAAACGTTCTGAATTCTGTATCTTCAAATAGATACAAATTTAAATATTTCTAAAGATATAAGTGAATAGGATAACAAAGACAATGGCAGCAATAGGAAGTGCTGAAATTAGAACTCTTTGAAGTTCCCGTCGAAGTCGTGCTCGCCTCTCATTAGTGGCTTGAAAATAATACTTGAACACCCACGCCAATGATAGAAAAACAACTGCAAGTGCCGGTGCTGCAAATGCTGTCACCATCTCCCCTATAAAAATCATCCTGTATGCATGTCTGTCATGCTTCCTTTCCACCTTTTCAAGATGACGAGGTACTGTCGCTAAGATGGTTGCAGTTAAAAATGCAAGGCCTGTGGAGACTATAGAAGTTCCCAGACTCAGCAAGGACAGTTTGGCCAAGAGAGAGCGATCTGCAGTAAGCTTTGTTTGCACTCGTTCTCGAAAAATCCAGGCAATCACCACTGACATGGATGCAAAAAATGCAAGACAATCTGAGAATAAAAACACATTAAAAACTGAACTTAATGCCATCTTAGCAATTCCGGTTTCCTTATTGAATCCTCCTGGAATTGGAAACATTGCTGCAAATGTTACTGAGGCAATGAGGGATGCCACTAACGTGTCCACATCAAATATTTTGGTCTCACCATTACCACCATTACCATTTTGATCAACTGAATTACGATGACCTATCAAACTTTCATTGGCACCAGCATCTTCCAAAATCCTTGCAATACTGTCAAAGTTGGGGTTTGTAGAACTTTTTGCATTAGATGATGCTATGTTGAATGCACTTCGACCTTCCTTGTTGATGGCATTCACATGCACATTGGGAAATGATACCAAATAGTGCACAAGCTGTAAAATCAACAAAGAAGCCATCATAATCATTAACTCACAAATTTGAGAACACTGCATAAAATATCCTTATCCAGTAAATTTAAATGCACTTCTAGGCTATCCTTCACAAATATAATCAACAATTTAATTTCAAATCAATTATATATTTTAATGATGTTTGCATATATTTAATCTCCTTCATGGATGTTAAAACCTTCAAATTTGGTTAACAATATAATTTAGGACTCGTGGGAGTTTAAAGGATAGGGTTTCTATTCAGACTCCAACATTTAATCATATAACCTAAGGGCTCATGGATTTTAGAAGATTCTAAAATGATGATTCTAATCTGGTGATTCTAATCTGGTTAACAACATTATGTGCCATATGACCTCTCAATGGGTGTTACAAACGCTTCTTATTCTTTTTTCAAAACTTTTACTATTGGGACACATCTTTGACTCAAAGAACGAAAAATATTGGTTTTTAAGACATCTAAGTGATTTAGCTTTAAGTGCTTTTTAAAGACTATAAACCAACTTATTAAAAAAATATTATAAACAAAGACATGCAATATATAATTTAAATAATGAACTTAAGAAGATTCTAATATGATGTTTTTAGAAGATTCTAATATGATGTTTTTAGAAGATTCTAATCTGCTTAACATTATGTGCCATATGACCTCTCAATGGGTGTTACAAACGCTTGTTATTCTTTTTTTCAAAACTTTTACATTTGGGGCACATCTTTCATTCAAAGAATGAAAAATATTGCTTTTTTACACATCTAAGTGATTTAGCTTTTTCCAAGACTTAAGTTTAAACAGTAATTAAGTGTATAAACTAATTTATTAAAAAAATATTATAAACAAAGATATACATTGCTATATAATTTAAATAATGAACAAAAACTGCTACTTCAAAAGAGCTTGGAAAAGCTCCAAAATTACTATGAATCCAATACATGAAAACACTCCATTGCAAAGGAATATAACAAGGCTACAAGGGGATGGAGAGTGGAAATTTCGTTTTACAGTGCTTCATAAACCGTGGGCCAGTGTAAAAAGCACAGGGTCTCCTATGTACCAGGGCAAAAGAAGAAAATTTAGGGCCACAATGGAATATTTAAATGGTGGAATGAAGAAACATGAAAAAAAACCATATGTTATGATTCAAATCTAAAATTTACATATGTAAAGTTAAATAAATAAAGATTTGAGATGTAGATCAATTGATTCGACCAAATCTTATAAAAAAAGTAGAGGTTCAAGATTCAAATCTAATCTGAAACCTAGTTGAATAGAACTTTCGCATTATCTGACCGATACCACCGTCTCTTGATGTAGTAGTAGAATACAAATACCTGGGCATAGACTTTCATGACAAACTTAATTGGAATACATGTAGGATGAAAAGAACTCAAAGTGGCTGGAGAGCACTCTATGCACTTCAAAATAGGTGTAGGAATGCCGAGTTGTGGGACTGAAAGACCACCAAGGTCTTATTTGGCCTACTTGTTACACCAATTCTGTTGTATGGTTGCGAGGTGTGGGCTAGTGGCACAACAAATGCAAAATGGAGGCAAATAGAAAGGATTCAAAAATATCTAATCACAAACTTTCTCAAAATTAAGGCCACAACCCCTTATGAAATTATTCTAGTTGAAACTGAAATGTTCCTTTTAGAAGCAATTGCTATGACCAAGCTGTTATGTTACTTGAAAAAAACAAAAAACATGACAAATGATAGATGGCCTAGAGCAGTTAGGGACGAAGAGTTGCATAGGCGAAAGAATACATGGATGAAACAAAATCAGAAATGGATGAGACGTTGGGAAATCAACATAAATGAATACCCAAATGTCAACAAAGACATTAAAAATTATGTGAATGAAAAGTTCAGAAGTGGAATGTGGAAAAATGCAAGCAGGAAAAGACAATATTATATAGCAAATTTTAACCCAACGTATGACCACAAGGAAAAAGCGTATATAGGCGCTGAAATCAAGTGGAAGGAAAAAATACTCATTGCTCAAATAAGGACTAGCTCTCATAGGTTTAGATGTGAAACAGGGAGATGGACAACGCCTAAAGAACAATGAGAAGAAAGGATATGTACTCTATGTAGCACAGGGGCAGTAGAGACAGAGGAACACTTCATCTATAAATGCCCGAGTTTTTTAGATATCCGTGACAAATACAAAGAAACACTTGGGAACGAGTTTATTACAGATTTATTTGAAGACAGTAAAATAAAAAAAATTGGAGAATTGCTAACACAAATCAGCAGGAGAAGGAACAACCTTCTCAATCAAAAATATTAAAGATCATATGATATGATTTGAGTAATTGTACTTCCATATTTAAGGTCCCATAGACCATATTTGGATCTCACGGACGTACTTAAAATCTTTCATTCATTCAAAACAAACACAACTAAACGGATAAACAAACACGCTTTAAAAAAAAATGGTTAAGAAAGACCACGAGGTCTTGGATGGGAGATCAAGAGTTCGAGGGAACAATTACAGTGGGTGCATGACATTGCAAAAGAATCCAATAAAGCTGGGACAGTTTTACCTCGACATCCACTCCTTTCATGGCCGCCAAATGAAACACAGTGTTACCCGCAATGTTACCGTCGTAGCTGAGAATTCTGGCGCTCGCCTCTATGTTCTCGCTCAGCAGCTTCTTCACCATAGAAAACTGATTAAATTCCACGGCGAAGTGCACCACGGTTTGGAGGCTCGTGCTGTGGACCTCGACACAGTCCGGCATGTACTTTAGAAATAAATTAAGGATCTCTAGGTTGCCTTTCATGGCCGCTATGTGGACGGCACACCTCCCGAGATCATCCTTCTTGGTCACCAGGCTATTTCGCCACTTCTCATCCCACCATGATTTCAACCTCGTCTTTCGCCGCTTGCCATCGCCCCACCATTCCAACCATGTCTTCAGAATTTCGTCCACAATCTCCACATGTTCCCCGTGGACGGCAACGTGCAGCGGAGTGGCCCCAAATTCGTCGCCCATAAGCAAGAGTAGTCGCAGCGAGTGGAAGCAGCTGGGCCTGCCGCTCAGGATCCGCTTCACCACCTCTGCATTACAACAAAATTGAATTCTACAAACATTGAAGATGAAAGACCAAAAGTGACAACTCCGTTCTCACAACCGAATCAATATAGAAATTTTAACACATGCAAACACTACATTAGTTAAGTAGAAGGGGTATTAATTTATTAACAAATGCACACATTACACTAGCTAAGTAGAAGGGGTATTAATTTGTTAACATATGCACACACTACATTAGTTAAGTAGAAAGGGTATTAATTCATAAACCACTCACCTCTCACAACTGGCTAAGTAAAAGAGGTATTAATGGATTAAGTAACCACTCAGTTCCCACAACCGAATCAATGTGGGATTATTAACACATGCACACACTACGGTTAATGGATTATTAACACATGCACACTACATTGGTTAAGTAACCACTCAGGTCCCACAACCGGATCAGTGTGAGATTATTACTAGCTTAGTAAAAGAGGTATTACCGAATCAATGTGGGATTATTAACACATGCACACACTATGGTTAATGGATTATTAATACATGCACACTACATTGGTTAAGTAACCACTCAGGTCCCACAACCGGACCAGTGTGAGATTATTACTAGCTTAGTAAAAGAGGTATTAATTTAAAAAAAAATATGATACCTTAAGGGGGACGAAGGGCTCCCACAACTAATGGATTATTAACACATGCACACTACATTGGCTAAGTAACCACTCAGGTCCCACAACCGGATCAATGTGGGATTATTAACACATGCATACACTACATTGGCTCAACAAAAGAGGTATTAACATTACATTGGCGGATCAATGTGGGATTATTAACACATGCACACACTACTTTGGCTCAGTAAAAGAGGTATTAACACTACATTGGTTAAGTAACCACTCAGGTCCCACAACGGGATCAGTGTGAGATTATTAACACATGCACACACTACATTGGCTCAACAAAAGAAGTATTAATGGATGGGATTATTAACACATGCACACACTACATTGACTCAACAAAAGAGGTATTAATGGATTATTAACACATGCACATTACACACAACCGGATCAATGTGAGATTATTAACACATGCATGCACACACTACACTGGTTGTATGACCTTAAGTGGAACCAAGGGTTTCCACGGCTAAACCTGTTACTACATTGGCAAAGAGTTTGGAAAGTGGATCAATGTGGGATTATTAAAACATGCACACTACATTGGCTCAGCAAAAGAGGTACATGCACACACTACATTGACTCAACAAAAGAGGTATTAATGGATTATTAACACATGCACATTACACACAACCGGATCAATGTGAGATTATTAACACGCATGCACACACTACACTGGTTGTATGACCTTAAGTGGAACCAAGGGTTTCCACGGCTAAACCTGTTACTACATTGGCAAAGAGTTTGGAAAGTGGATCAATGTGGGATTATTAAAACATGCACACACTACATTGGCTCAGCAAAAGAGGTATTAACACTACATTGGCAAAGAGTTTGGAAAGTGGATCAATGTGGGATTATTAACAAATGCACACACTACATTGGCTCAACAAAAGAGGTATTAACACTACATTGGCTAAGTAACCACTCAGGTCCCACAGGATCAGTGTTAACACATGCACATTACACACAACTGGATCTGTGTGGGATTATTAACACATGCACGTTACGCACAACGGATCGGTGTGGATTATTAACATATGCACACACTACATTGGTTGTATGATACCTTAAGGGGAACCAAGGGTTTCCAGCGCTAAACATGTTACTACATTGACAAAAAGTTTGGGAAGTGTTGGGCTCATAAAGATCCCATAACAAGATCAATGTAAGATTATTAACACATACAGTATACTAACTAAGTAAAAGAGGTATTAATAAAAAAAAAAATCACTGATACCTAAATGGCCTCCGTAAACGGCAGCGTTGAGGCAAGTGCGGCGATCGTCGCGGGGCCAAAACACCCTAATCAATGGCGTGGCGTCCAACAAGAGCTTGACGGATTTTTCGTGGCCGTGTTCCGAGGCGACCGTGAGAGGGATCTCCCCATACTGGTTGCGTTTCCCGGCGGGAGACTTGTTGTGCTCAAGCAAAACCTCCACCACCTTGTCGTTGCCCTGCCTGGCGGCTTCGTGGAGCGGCGTATTCTCGTCGGCGTTCCGAGCTGCGGTAAGCCTGCAGCATTTTTTCACATTGTTAAGAATCCACTTCACCAGATCCAAATTCCCTTCCCTCGCGGCAATGTGCAAGATGGTGTTGCCTTCAAAAGTAACGGCGCTCAGAAACCAACAATTTTGTTCATTTAAGTTTCGAAGAGTGCTTGTATCCGCCTTCTTGGCGGCGCGAAAGACTTCAGGATGCATTCTGGTCTGTACTTTTGGGCTGTCTCTCTCGACCTTGTGGCGGTATGAATGCTGCCTAATAAGTACACAGTAAATCTATAGTTAGATTTAGATTTATTTGAAAAAAATAACGATATGTGATTTTATTGAAGGAAGAGATTCGTTTAGGGAAATTAATATAAAGCTAAATAATTTGTCTAGGCCTTGTTCTTCACGTATAGTATCGTTGCCCCTCCGGATTCACATATTTTTCTTTATTGATTTTTGCTCGAATATCTGGCAAATTGCAGACATTCGGGTCCAGAACTTGTTCTTCGGGTATAGTATCGTTGCTTTCTGAATTCACGTGTTGGTCCTTATTGATTCTTCGCTTTCTTTTGGCTCGAATTTCTTGCAGATTACAGACATGCAGGGCCAGCTTGGTTTTCTCTTTCTTTTTCTTTCAAATATTTATTTTGTTCTCCATACACGTCTTCCTAATTTCCCTTACTTTTCTTTCTTTAGTAAAAACAAAGCAAATGGCTATAGTAGTTGAATGGTTGCTGTAGATAATCATATTTTGTGAACTTTCTTTTTTTTCTTTCGTTCCTTTTCTTTTTAGGCTAATACTTAACTGGAAAATTTAACAACGAAGCGACTGGCTCTAATAAATTAGATGGAAAACTGAGTTGAATGGTCTTAAATGAAAAATTAAGGGTTATAATCATGGGTGCATTATGTTATTGTATATTTAACTTGGATATTTGTTTTAATTTGGCAATTGAAAAAATAAGTGAATGTTTGTAATAATTTAAATACAAAACTGAGTCAATGGTTGCTATGGATAATAAAAAATAAAAAACGGTCGTTATAATGAGGGGGGAATAGGTCATTGAATAGTTACTTTGGTTATTTGGTTTAGTTGTCTTCTGAAGAATTAAAATTTTACATTATGTAATTTTTTTTTTTTAAATTGAAAAATAAATTGAATGTATAATAAATTAAAGAAAAAAGATTTAATAAAATATTTAAAATATATAAAATTAAAGGTTATAGTAGGTATAATATTGATTATAAAATTGTTAAAATTTATTTTTGATTTATTATAAAAACTAATTAATAATAATAAAGAAAAAAAGAAAATTTTGTATTGAATGGCATGATTTCAAATAGTTATATTCCTCAATTTTTTTAGAGGAAACCAAGTTTGAATTTTGTTGAGTGATACATAATTATCAAAACATCATTCTAATACTACTATGTGGTCATATTATAATATGGGTTAGACCCATTTCAATCCCATATAACCAATTAATAAAAAATATATTTTTTATTAATCAACAAAAGGAACATTTGAAACTGCAATCCTAAGAAGCTTTAGAAACTCAATTCATACAAAAATATCATGTAATAAATTAAAATTTCCCATCCAATAAAATTTATTCTCATCCAAGGACATTGAAGATGGAATTAAAAGGTTTAAAAAATGTAAGGTATAAAAATATAAAAAATATAACAAGATAAAATATCTCAAATTTAGTTGGTTTCGAGGGCTTGGTTCAACAAAACGCTTACACAGAGGCCAGCGTTTGAATCCCTCGGGCAACGTAGTACCAGTGGGTGTGTCGTGTCAACATAGCCGGCTACATAAAAGGTTTACTCGATGCTACTGGGGGTTATAGTGGCAACAAGGAACGAGATTCGAATCCACGAAGAAGCGTAGAATATTGTAACGAGTTACCAATTCCTCTAGTATAATAAAAAAATATACCTAGAATTAAGTTGTAAACTTATTGTAATGGTAAGGGATTTGGCCTCTCTTTAAGAGGTCCAAGGTTCAAACCCCACTTAGTATGAAGGGACCGAGACCCCTCATAATTTTTTTTGTAAACTCATTGTAAAAATATATCTAAAATTAAATCCTCCACTCCTATCCTATACATTTAGCACATATTTAACACTATAATCAAATAAGGCTTACCTAAACAATATATGAAAGTTCCATTATACATTTTCAAAAAAATGGTGACAAAAATAACCCTTTCAACTATAAAAATATTACGGTCTTTCCAAAAATATCTAAACAATTAGAAATTATAATAGAAAATAAAATCAATCAATCTTTGAATGAGAATAATCTTCTTGGGAGAGCATCTTGTGGATGTGTGCTCTCTCGAAGAGCTATTTTACCAGGGGCTAGGAGGTCCTTTAGTTTTTCCTTCGATGGTCAGTCTATGGTGGCTTTCTCTTCCGGGAGAGCATCTTGTGGATGCATGCTCTCTTAAAGAGATATTTTACTAGGGGCTAGGAGGGCCCCCAATTTTTCATTTGATGATATACGATGGCTTTCCCTTCCTGGGAGAGCATCCTGTGGATGCGTGTTCTCTCGGAGAGCTATTTTACCAAGGGTTAGGAGGGCATCCAAATTTTTCTGTAGAGGGCACCCAATTTTTTCTTGAGTGGTCTGTGATGACTTTCCCTTCCTAGGAGAGCATCATGTGGACGCATGCTCTCTCAAAGATTTGTTTTTCCAAGGGCTAGGTGGATCCCTCACTTTTTATTTAGTGGTTTGTGGTGGTTTTCCCTTCCTGGGAGAGCATCCTATCATGTGAGCATGTGCTCTCTTAGAGAGCTTGTTTTACCAAGGGGTCAAGAGGACCCTCTATATTCATCTAGTGGTATGTAATTGCCTTCCTAGAAGAGCATATTGTGTGTCCATGTCGGTGTGTTGTTGGATTTGTAGTGCTCTAAGATGCTTCTCTACCCTTGGGTCTCAAGAAGTTTTCCTTTTTTGATCGTTCTTGGAAAGACCCTTTAGGGAGGTTTTTTTTTTTTTTAAATGACAGTTTGAGCAAGATTCCCATGCCTTGGTGGGAGTTTTTTATTTTTGAAATTCTTGTATGAGAGGCACCCTTGCTTGGGCTGGAAACTTCAAATTTGAATCATTTGTGGACCTTGTCTTAGTTTAGTTTCTTGTAATTTTTGGTAGCTTCTCTTTGTGGGATTTCTTGCTTCGTAAAAGGTTTGGAGACCCTTTCAAAACTTCTTCTTCCAACCAATTAAAAAATTTATAATTTTAGAGCTAGAGGCTAAGTTAAATAAAAAATGCAACTGTTTATGATTAAGCACATTTGTACGCATAAAATTACTATTGGAAATTATTGTAATAAGAGGAAATCAATATACCTATTGAGCTTAGATTAATAATGTATTAGATTTTATGAGAGGATCATTGCTTATAAACTTAAAAATAAGCAAAGCTAGTCAAGTACAATCCATTACAACATTAGAGTCATTCTCCTTATGGAACTTAGTATAAACTTTAATAAACTCAAAATCAAAAGTGTGTGTATGTGTGTGGGATTCCTATGTGGTTGCCTTATTAGGGGTCTCATCCTATCAAAATAAGATTGAAAAACAATTGAGTCTACAAATTCTTCTTGTTAGAAGAATCAAAGGTTAAGGTTTAACTTTGGCCTTAATATATGATATTAAGATATTACTTTATTATATTAACAAAAAAATGAATTAGATTTTATGAGAGGATCATTGCTTATAAACTTAAAAATAAGCAAAGCTAGTCAAATACAAACCACTACAACATTAGAGTCCTTCTCCTTATGGAACTTAGATTAATAATGTATTATATTTTATGAGAGGGTCATTGCTTATAAACTTAAAAATAAGCAAAGCTAGTCAAATACAATCCACTACAACATTAGAGGCATTCTCCTTATGAAACTTAGTATAAAATTGAATAAACTTAAAATCAAAAGTGTGTGTATGTGTGCGAGAGTCCTATGTGCTTGTCTTGTTTGGGGTCCCATCCTATCAAAAGAAGATTGAAAAACAATTGAGTCTACAAATTCTTCTTGTTAGAAGAATCAAAGGTTAAGGCTTAATTTTGGCCTTAATATATGATATTAAGATATTACTTTATTATATTAGCAAAAACATGAATTTTTATATTTGAAGAAGTATTATGTCACTTCTTGATATATAATTAAAATCAAATATATAGATAAAATCAAACTATGGCATTAAGTAATGCTTGTAACACAAGATAAGAGTTATATATATATATATATATATATATATATATATATATATATATATATATATATATATATATAAAGATTGAAAAACAAAACAATTGAGTTTATAAATTCTTCTTGTTAGAAGAACCAAAGGTCAAGGCTTAACTTTAGCCTTATGATATTAGAGTCTTATTTATTATATTAGCAAAAACATGAATGATCATATTTGAAGGAGAAGCATTATGCCAATTTTTGATATATAATCAAAATCATATATATAATCAAATTATGGCAGGAGGGTCCTACTCCCTCTCCCTGCTCCCCCTCCCCTGGTTCTTGCCCAGTCCCTAGCTCATCTCGGGTCATCCCACTCTAGGAATGCTTTGTAGTAGATGATATCCTTGGGGGAGATCCTTCTCCACTTTTTGCTCCTTTCCCAGCAATTTTAGGGTTTCCCTGCCTGAGCCCATGGTGTGGTGCATCCCAGGGGTATCCTAGGGTTTCCTACATGTTTTTTGGATCCCTTCCTCAATCTCAATTAGGCTTTCCCTTGGGAATTTTTGTAGGCTTTCCCTTGGGAATTTTTGTAGTTTTTTTGCATGGATCCAGTTCCTAGGGCTTCCTCGATTGGTGGTGGTGGAAGGTTGGGATTTTGTCTACTTCTTAGTGCATCCTGTGAGGTCCTCTCTACTTTAGGGTTGGTATAGGATGGCAGTTTCCTCTTCTGCTAATGACTCCTCTCTGGGATGCATGTGGTTGTTGTTGGTCCCGTCCTGTTGGGTAGGGCCCTTTTTGGTTTCCTAGAGGCTTCTTATTTTTTTTTCTTTTAGGACCCTAATGTCATTTCCTAGGCTATCTCGCTGGTGATCCTTGGCCTATATCCTGATGTTGTTTATTGCTTTGCTTGCACGGCTACTTGCTACTCTGCTACACCCTGGGTTGCATCCCGAGCCGTCCCTGGACGAGGATCCTCTCAAATTTTCTAATAATTTTGTGCTTATGGTTTTTGGGTAGGATTTCTAGTTGCAGGATATTTTTGGCCTTCCCGCTCTCCCTACGCAGGTCTAGGTAGGTGCGTTGTATCCACCCCTAGGAGGATTCTAGACTGCTATATCCATCCCCGGGTGGATCCCATACTGTTGTATCCACCCCTAGGAGGATCCTAGACTGCTAGCAATAGGAGGATAATATTTTTGTGAAGTGAGCCTCACTAGTTGATACTAGAATCTGGTCTTTTTGTTGGATCAAGGGTTGTTTCTAACCCTTTCTCTTACAGTTTGTGTTTATTTTCATGTATTAAGAAATTGCTTTAAATATCGATGCTACGACCCTTTTTGTTATAAGGTTTTGGGATCCTCTTAAAAAACCCAATTTGTAAATAAAATTCTAGTTACTTATAAAAAAAAAAAAAAAAACAAATTATGGCACTAAGCAATGCTTACAACTTAAGAGAAGAGTTGACACCAATATGGCATGAACTATTTTAAAATGGAAATTGGTGAAAGAAATATATTAAAGAACTTATTAAAAATTAGAAACTTCATACCAAAAATAGATATTATTTGACAAGATCTTAATGATAAATTGAGAAAATCCAATGATAACCTGCAATGAATAAAATCACTTCTAAAAGAAAATTCCAACACAAAAATATTATAAATCAATTTAGACTAAATTGTTTATCTTATAATTAAAACAAGAAGATGAAAATATTAGTTTATAAGAGTATCTTTGTTTAGCCTATGATCAAGAAGAAGTTGAGGATGCAAAATATGTGATGATATGTTATCATGCATATTAACCTTTGAAATAAAGATTATTATTACAAAATTATGACTTGAGTAGCTTATATAAGTCATTAAATTTGACATCTATAAAATTGGGTGAATATCTTAAGAATGTTTTGAAACATCACAAATATAAACAAGGTTTTGTAAATTAAAATTACAACAATATTAAAATAAAATTTTACTGAGCTAAAAATTATTCATATATAATTTATGTTTTTTCCTTCCTTTCTCTACACAAAATTAAAAAAAATATTTCATTATATAATATAGACATCAATCAAACCATTGGATTCAATTGATAAAATAAATAAACTTTTTAATATAAAATCTTAAATTTAAATCTTATATATAATTTGTTTATCAATTTACTAATTTTAAAAAATAAATTTAATTATTCTTTTGCATAATATGTTTATCAATTCTTTTTTTTACGAAGATATTAAAGTGGAACAAAATTCCAATATAAGATATTAAAGTGGAACAAAATTCCAACATAAGAATATGTCGTTGAAAATAAACAGCTTACAATTAGAACAACATCACATGAACCCCTTAAAAAGTAAAAAGACCAACTACCCCACATACACATGCCGGTACATGAACCGGTTAAAAAGTAAGAAGGCCAACTACCCCACATACACATGCCGGGACTCTGGACTTAGTGAGGAGTCCCACATAAACAAAACCAAAGGCTTCCACCTTTAACCCTGCTACCCCATAAAACACAATACCATCACTTTAGAGTTGTAGTTACTGCCATTTAAAATTAAAATGAAATGGATAAAAGGGAGCAATGCAGCAGGAAAAATGGCTTTTTTCACAATAAACATATCTAAGAATATTCAAATTAAATGGAAATAACACTGCTGAAGAAAAATAAAATAACCATCACTAAAAAAATTAATTCTACACATGATAAGCGAACTGGATGACACCACTTTCATTCCAGTACAGTGAGATAGGACACGCCATTCACTGTTTCCATATAAACCTTTACAGGATTCTTTTTATAATATATGTGATAATGATAAACAGCACAACGGTGGCAATAGGAAGCACAGTAACCAGAACCTTCTTCAGTTCCCGCTTGAGTCGCTGCTGTCGCTCATTGGTAGCCTGGAAGTAATATTCGATCACCCATGCCAACGATAGGAAAACCACTGCAAGAGCCGGCGCCGCAAACGCCGTCACTATCTCCCCCAAAAAGATCATCTTATATTCATGCCTCTTATGCTCGTCCTTCACCGTATCGAGATGACGTGGCACTGTTACTAGGATGGTGGCAGTCAGGAACGCGAGGCACGTGGAGACTATGGAGATTCCCACGCTCAGCATCGACAGCTTGGCCAGCAGAGACCGGCTTGCAGTAAACTTGGTTTGCAGACGTTCTCGAAAAATCCAGACAACAACCACCGACATGGATGCGAAGAAGGCAAGACAGTCTGAGAACAAAAATACATGGAAAATGGTTCGGAGTGACATCGTGGCAATGCCCGTGTCCGGTTCGGTTCCACCGGGCACGCTGAATATGGCTGCAAATGTCACCGTGGCAATCAGAGATGCCACTAATGTGTCCACGTCAAGTATTTTGCTCTCGTGGGCATCTTGTTGCTTCTTCAATTGGGGATCGAAATCAACCATTAAACTCTGAGTGGCTCCTGCATCTTTTAAGATCGTTGTAATGTAGGCATTATTGACGGATAGTGCTCGGTCAAGCGGTGTTAGACCTTCGTTGTCGATGACGTTCACATTTACCTTTGGAAGTGACACCAGATATTCTAAAAGCTGCAGCATCAAAAAAAGAAAAAATAAACCAGCCAAATTTCTTCAGCAAACTATTTCAATTAAATATGTCTACAAACCCAACAAATACATAATCAACCTGTAAAGACGATTAAGCAAAGCATGCTTCTTCAAAAAGCATGTTGTTTTCGGAATATGTTTTAAAATATAATTTATATGGAAATAGTATCACACGAATTAATTAGAAAGTAAGAGGATCAACTACCCCACATATGTGATATATGGGTGAGGAGTCCACATAAACAAGGGCTTCCACCTTTAAGCTTGCTACCTCAATGACAAAATGTTTGGTAAATATTGGACTCATATACTACTCAAATGTCAAAACCAAATCAATGTAAAAGTGAGTGAAATCTTGAAAGTTCAAAAGAAAGAACCTATTGTTAAGTTAAATGCAGATCAATGTAAAAGTGAGTGGAATCTTGAAAGTTCAAAAGGACCATATTGTTAAGTTGAATACAGACCCTTTAAACAAAAGAAAGAGGCAAAAAGTAGAGCTGGCGAATACCCCATACCAAGCAGTAAAATTCTATGAGCCACTCACAAATTCCAACTTCCACATTTACAGTCAATGAAATCTTCATGTCTTTCACTTTGAAAAAGGAAGGGTAGCCGATTGTAATTTTTATTGGGCCTAAAATTAAAAAAAAAAATTAAGTGTGGGTTTTTATTTTTTTAATGTTTTTTTAAACAATAAAATATGATTTTGAAAAAAATCATAAAAGTTAAATGTTTATTTTTAAAACTTTTAAAATGAATTAAATGGTATTAACTATGTTTTAGATTTTTTTTAACATGAAGACTTAGAAAGTTCAACCAAATGAAAAAAATAAGGGAAGGAAGAAAAAGTATTAAAGGGGAATAAATTTAATATGTTATTAGAAATAAATAGTTTGTAAAGAAATAATATAATAGTTAAAAAGCAAGAGGACCAACTATTTCATATATACCAGAACTGGATGTTAATAAAGTAAGTACTCATACCATTCTATTAACAAATAATTTAACAAATATTAAAATTGTTAGATAAGAAAAAAATTAAAATGTTGAAAAGTGGGGGAATAAATAAAACCATCAATTGCTATAAACAAAAAGTTAAAGACTTCAAAGCGTTTGAATAAATCTAACCTGCGGATCCACTGCATTCATTGCTGCGAGGTGCAATGCTGTGTGGCCAGAGATGTCGCAGTCGTAGCCCACCAGCTTTGCATTGTCGTCGCTATCATTTTCTAATAACAGCTTCTGCACTATATGAAACTGATTAAATTCTACCGCATAGTGCAGCGCAGTCATCTGGTTTGCGCTTCGAATCTCCATGCAGTCCGGCATTTCCGACAGAAACACGTCAATGATATTACAGTCGCCCTTCATGGCCGCAACGTGAACGGCACACCTTCCAAACTTATCCTTCTTTCTCATCAACCTCCGCTTCCAAAACTCCATCCCAGGCCGCCAATCCAACTCTGTCCTTATGATTTCACGCACAATCTCCGCGTTTCCCCTGTGGACAGCAGCATGCAGCGGACTCGCGCCAAATTCATCCCCAAACAACAATATATAACGCAGCACATTGAACCAGCTGGGCCTCCTGAGTATGGCCTGCACTACCTCTGCATTGAAAACATACACATTCATTCCAATGAATATCTCTATCCAATATTAAGAAGTTCAAAAACAAATTGGGTTGATTAGGTTGGTCGTCGTCGGGTACTCTCAAAACTAAAATAAAGAAATACTAACATAAGAATATGTTAGTAAAAATAAATAGTTTGTATGTAACAGATTATATGAATAGATTAAAAAGTAAGAGGGCTAATTATCCCATAAGAATATGTTATTGAAAATAAATAGTTTGTATGTAACAGCATTACATTAACAGGTTAGAAAGTAAGAGCGTTAACTACCCCACACATGAGGCGAGGTAAGGAGTCCCAAAGGAGACCAAGGCTTCTACCTTTAAGCCTGGGTCCTGTTACCCTCATTGAGAAAGAGTTTGGCAAGTGTTGAGGCTCATAAACCACTCATAAGTCCTATAACCAGATAGCACCCATTACACTAACTAAGTAGAAGAGATATTAAAGTAGAAAGAAATTCCAACATAGAAAAA
The DNA here is from genome assembly GCA_028583015.1 of Wollemia nobilis. Taxonomy (NCBI): domain Eukaryota; kingdom Viridiplantae; phylum Streptophyta; class Pinopsida; order Araucariales; family Araucariaceae; genus Wollemia; species Wollemia nobilis. The sequence continues at coordinate 4,800,946 of JAQPPZ010016944.1, read as the reverse complement.
TGCAGCAAAAAGTTTGGTAAGTGTTGGGGGTCATAAACCACTCAAGTCCCACAACCAGGTCGCATACATTACACTAAATAAAAGAGGTATGAAAGTGGAAAAAGAAGAGGACCAACTACCCCACATATTGCGACTTGATGTTAATAGAGGTAATGTAAGACCAAAAACTTTCATCTTAATTATTAAAATATTAAATCGATAGAGAAGAAACAGTACAATAGCACAACACCAGTTCCTTCGTCGCATACTGAACCAGAGAAATGTGAGCATTAAAGACTTGCTTAACTTACCCAAATGTCCTTTGTAGGCTGCCGCGTGGAGACACGTATGGCCATCGTCCCTGAACCAAAACACCATTACTAATGGCGTGGCGGGCAACAAGCGCTTGACGGCGTCTACGTGGCCGTGGTCGGAGGCGATTGTGAGGGGCGTCTCCCCGAACTGGTTGCGCTGCCAGGCGGCAAACTTATTGTGTCGGAGGAGAATTTTGACCACGGCATCATTACCGCCCTCCGCAGCTTCGTGCAGTGGTGTACTGTCATCAGAATTCAACTTCTTGGACAAGCAGCCCTTGACGTTGTTAAGGATCCAGCTAACAAGAGGCTCATGCCCTTCTCGTGCGGCGATGTGGAGGACGGTATTTCTCTCGAATGTAACCTTGGACAAAAGTGACGGGATTTGCCTATATATGTCTTCAACGACCGTAGTATTGCCAATTTTGGCGGCGACGAACAGGTTGCGATACATCCTGCTCTGTAATTTTCGGCAACTTTTCCTACCAGATGATCCCCATGTCTGTGCATCCTTCAAATATATAATAAGAGAATTTTACCGCTGCCAAGATTTCTTTCCAACTCTTGAAGCAAACCCAAAAATAAAAAGGGTGTCCAAACGGATTTGTTAAAGGAAAAGATTCCTCTACGATTTCTCTTTCGCGCGTCCCAACCCAATTTCATTATTATTTTGGCGATGTAATGCATTCTCTTTTTCTTTTTTATTTGATATATAAAAAGTTGCTTCGTAAGAATGGTTTGATAAAAGTAAGGTTCAAATCGCAGGGACTGCTTTCAACAGTTTATTTGTTTCTTTGTTGTTGATTCTGGGTCGTACTCAAAAAATTTAGCACAGACTACTACCATGCCTCTGAAATTTGAACTTAAATCTCTTCTTTACAAATACTTAACCAATCAAAATGACCTGACTTTCTCTGTTATGTGTATCATCAGTCCTCTTGGATTTGACATGTTTATCTTTATTTATTCTTCTGTCCCTTTTTTTTTTGTAATTATTTTGCTACGTCCAAGTGTAAATATGCTTTCCCTTTTTCGCCCGGATGGCCAGTTAATGGTACGATTTTCCTTTATTCTATACTTGGTAGGCCATTTATGTCGAACTTTAACGTCTAGTGGGACTTCCATATCACCCTCGTTATTTGCTTCATACATATGAAAAGATAACTGCCGACATGGAAAAAGATATATTAATTATATTTTAAAAAAAATTAATAAAAATTGAATTTTTTATAAGGTATATATAGTTTTTATTGGGATTATTTTTATAATAATTATAAAATATTATATTTGTTATCATAAAAACTATATTATATTTAATTTATTTTGTATCAATGGTATTTTTTATTTTTTTCTATTCAATATATTCTCCCTCTTATTTTTAAAATCAATTCTTTGACTTCATTTTCATTTCCATTAAGAAATAAAATCTTATTTAATCAATTGTCTTCTAAAATTTATATTTCATCGGGTCAAAATTTAATATCACAATTGGTTAAATTATTTACTACTCAGTTTCCTTCTTTAGAAATATGCTCACATATCAAAAAGACCATCTCTAACAAGAGTTGAAGAACATCTACAATTATGTTATTTTATTTAATCTCCACATCAATTTTTATTGATAAGATTAATGATAATTTGTGAACCCCCTATCATATGGCATTAGCTCAACCAATTAAATTCCTCAATATTTAAAGAGGAGACCAAGGTTCAAATATTGCCAAGCGATACATGGATAATATCCAAGCTTTGTTGTAATACCACTATGTGGTGATGATGTAATATGGATGGGTCCATTTCATTCCCATATAACCAATTGAAAAAATTTGTGAACCTTCCTTAATTGTAATTTTAATCCTTGTAAGAAGTGTCTTAGCCTTTATATAGTTGTTAGTAAAAGTTTCATATGATTTTAAGTAGGTGATGAGAGTTTTGCCTTCATTATTTTGAAAAACACTATCTCACCAACTATTCTTGGATTTTCTTTAGAAGCATCGTCAAAATTAACTTTTAAAAACCTAAATTTTTTTATATTTCTATTTACCATAGATTGAATAAATCCTGTGAGTTAACTTTGTTATCGTAGATGACCCTTTCATGTGTATTCAAATCATGTAACCAAGAGACTAGCACCTCTCTTTTTACGCTTGAGATTTCCCATGATGAGCACCATGTTATACAAGAGAGGCAGTAATACGATTCTAACTTTAGGCATGACTTTGATATTTATTTTTTAAGTTTTATTATTTCTTTATAAGTCCCAACAAACCTACCCAAAAAACCAATCCTCCATTTAATACATAATGCTTTATCTTTGAAACATTTAATCTAATGTTCAATCAACTCTTTCAAAGCTAATGAAGCTAACCAATATATCTCATATTTTTTAAAATGTTACCTCAAATTGTGTAATCAAAGGTATCGTGAAGTAAATGATTACATGACTCCATATCCTTCTCATATAAGGTATGCCTAAAAGGTCAATGTTATCCTATTATTTGTAGACTCTCTTGTAAGAGTCTTGCTTTGGATTGTCAACTAAAGAGATGTTGAGGTCTTAGGGAGGGCCTTCAATGAACAAATATTCTTCTAAAAGGATCATTGGGAGTAGAAAATTTTGATTTCTCTAAATCCACATATCCCAACTTGACCAAGTATCTACCATATTTTGATAGATTCCAAACCAACTCATCCTTTTATGTAAAAATGGGCAAATAATACTCTTGAAGCATATGTTGAAACCCATTTGTTATTTATTTTATTTCCTCTTCTTTTGACAAGGTTACTAATAGAAATCTATGATTTGGAGTTTTTGCTTACCTTAATATAGTATTTTACCTTCACAAGCTAAATATGCCTAACCTAACAGTTGTCATTCTAGATCAAAAATAAAAGGATAAGTCTTCAACCAAGTATCAAGACAAAAAGTTGCATAATCCTCTCATTAATTGAGTATCTACTATGTTTCTTGACCAATTATAAACTATATGATATGAAGTTTCATATTAACGATCCTCTAGGTAGGATTTGTTTATTGAACAATTTCATTGCATCAAGATAACCTATATTTTTCAAATAACATTTTTTCCCAAATATTCCCTTGATATTTGAATAATATCTTAAGTTTTTGTTTCAAATGTTATTTTATCATGATGTAATCATTAGTTAAGTGTGGAGTTATGGATAGGTACAAAATCAATTGTAATTAGAGATCTTTCCATTTTTGCTTATCGCTTGTAAATACACATTTATCACATCATTGTAAAGTTAAATAACATGTCATTTACATTTATAACATTTGGTATCACAAATTCAACATTATGAAGGTAATACCAACACTACATAGTAGAGACACCCTTCAGAGATGGTATCTATCTTGGAAAAACTAGGAATTATGAACAACAATTGAAGACTTCTTTTTTAATATAAGTAATTTGATGATCGTGAGTTCATGTACGGAGAAGGAAATAACCTTGCTAAATCAATTATAAAAGAGAATATTTTTTGTTTTTGTTTTTTATTATCTCTATAGGTTTGAAGCTAAGACAAAGATTATCTATCCAATTACATTAGAGTTGTCATCTAATAGATGAGACATGTTGATATGAGACATGTAGTAAAAGCTAAGGTACTATCAGTTATTGATATTTAAATACTAATACCAATGAGGGAGACCAAATCTATTTGAAGATGGTTATATTCAAGTTAAATTTATCACCATTGATGGTTAACTTCATTACCAAGAAAGAGTTATCCATGCATTCAAAGGTTGTCTACGACCATTTGACATTGAGTGAAATATGTTCAAAAGGAAAGTGGGTCATCTTAAAAATTGAATATATTGCCATTAATGAAGAGCCACTATGTGGGCTATCAAGCCAAAATAATATAAGCATCATCTAAGAGTTAGAAATATCATCTTAGTCATATCAAGTGTCATACAAATTTATACGTGCAAGAGTTTACATTCAAACCCACATAATATCATCTACAAGGAGGGTCATCTAAAGTTGACGTAGGGCCATCTAAAATAATAATTTAATAAAAAATTAAGGTTGTCTAAGTTTATGCTTATTGTGCATGGTAATTGGCATGGTCAAAGATGTTTTGACAAAGATGTCTTAAGAATAATACAAAATGTTGAAGAGGCCCATGTCTTTGACTGAGATAATGTGGCAAGAAAAAAATACTAGAATCTAGTGAAATGGTTGACTATGAATGGTATTGTGAGGAGTTAATGGAAGTCTTGCTAAAATAAGATGTGTGGCCTATGATAAAAAATACAAAAAATCTTAGGCATTGATGTCTAGCCAATCTCTAGAAATTTTGAGAGAGAAATATCCATAATAAAAGGTATTTTAATCCATTGTAAACCTATGATGTTGTTGATTTGAGGAAATGCTAAAGGAAGAGTATTAATCAATTTTTACATGGAGATATTAAAGTATAATATTGTTGAAATATAATGCAAGATAGAAATGTTCATAGATCCTGAAAAAAATAATTATGTAACCCTAAAGTGTCTTCATCTTTAGTCATAGGATAGGGAAGATCAACAATAGAAGTAATCATATTGTTTGTAAATATGAACCATTTAATTTATAGTGATCAAAGAAAGAGATTAAATAATATAAAATCATCAATTTGTGGTTGATGTCATCATGTTGAGTGGTGCACATTCATTTGGAATCAAAAGCAAATAAATATCCCACATTCATTGTGGGTAGCAATTCGAAGCATTTAAATAACTCTTTGCTCCTATTAACAATTAAAGTGAAGGAAAGGGAATGAGTTGAAAGTTCTTCCCTTTTGAACATTGGCTATTTCCTTCATTTAACTACGGTTTTTTCATAATTATAAGCAATCTTTTTGTGAGTATAGACATATATGTACTCATTAGGAATATCTTTTTGAGTGTAAGTGTAATCTACCCAACTTAATAATTATTAGTTTTGTGAATATTAAATATGGTTATTAATGCCCAAAATATTCAATTGTATAATTTATAGTTTTTGACAGGTAACCACTATTCCACATGGAAGATGAGTGAAAATTCACCTTGAGTTTGAGGAACTATGAGGAGTGGTATCTAGTACCATGCAAAGACATGCCATGGACTCAAAAAATTAAGACAACTTGAAACTTATTTGATCATAATATATAGTGGTTCTAACAATATATAACCATATATTCATGATATAACGACCAAAGATGTATGGAAAAACTCACTATGATGTTTGAATCCAAAAATAAAAACCAGATTTTGCACTTATAGAGTTGATTGTATTGTTTAAAGATGAAGAGGGATGATAAATTAAAGGGTTTTTTACAAAGAAATGTTGAGTTGAGAGTCTTGCTTCAAGCATTAGATAAGAGAGTGAGTCATGATGTGCTCTTTCCCATTATGCATTAAGAATTATTACATATGTTTAGCATTTTGAAGACAACTCTCGATGTTACTAACCAAAGTCCAATTTTTTAGATTTATATGAGTTTGCTTCAACACAATGATGCAATTCAAGAGATGAAGCCTAAAAATGAATGTGCTTTCATCACATATCAAAAAGGCAAGAAGCCAATGCAATCAAAGAAATTTGATGGACCCCCTAACAAGCACCAACAATAGCAAAAAGAAAAAGGACAAAATAAATAGCAACAACAAGGACAATGGAACTTTTCATGTTCCATTGTCACATATTTCATTTGTAATAAATTGAAACATGTACTTTAGTGTAAGTATAACATGTTTACACAACTAGTTAAATTCCTTGACTTATAGGGAGGAGACCCAAGTTCTAATCTTGCTAGGCAATATATGCATAATTTTTTAAAATATTATAATACCATTATGTATAACTTGAGTGTACCTAATGATAAGAAACTGAAACTCCAAATAGGAGGTGTAAGGCTCAAATCCAATGTGATATAGTTATACACAATACTTTGGTAACCAAATTTTAGTTGAATAAACATAAATAACATCCTCTATGAGGGTTATCTCATATGGCCTATGGTCTCATGGACATTAAAAACTACTTACCCTTTACCTTTATAAGGTTATTTTAATAAGAACAAAAAGAATACATTGGGAGGCAAGTAGAAGGGTCCTCAATTGCAAACAAGGAATGCACCTCAGCACCAACATGGTAATATAAAAGAGGATGCTAATTCTAATTAAGGAGAAGATTATGCACAAGTTCCTAAGTTTTTCATAAAACTTGTCTTAGTTTGATATGTTGATTTAGGGGCTACCAAAAATATGATAAACCAAAAGGAATGGTTTGTGTACCTTTACCATTCATTATATCATGGGAAGGTTATTTTTCAATAATTTGACATACACCATTATTGATATTGGTGATGGATGTTACATCTTGGTTTGCATACATGTCTTGTTTGAAGTTATTTATATGCTTAGCCTCACAAAAAACTTACTCCCTATGAATAAATTACTTGCTCACAATTTGAAATTTGAATTTGATAGAGCATGTGCTAAGAAACTCCATCTCATTTGAGACAAATCTAGAGATTCGATAATTATTTACCATGCTATAGGCATATACAAGATTTTTATTTTATAGGTGTATTATGAGACAACCAATATTTGGTAATTAAGGAGGATGAATCTACCATACATTAGCATAGGATATTTGGACATCTTAGTTTTCCCTACCCAAAAATCACTCATAAGTCATGCTATGGTGAAAGGTCTACCCTTAGTAACAAAGCCTCATGATATTTGTATGAGTTGTTTGTCAAGAAAGTAGCATCAAGCCCCATTTGCCTTGAGTAGTCAAAGAGTGATTAGTCCACTTGGCCTAGTGCATACTGATCTATGTAGATTCATGAATTTGATTTTTAATGGTTGTTAATAATTTTAGCTATTTTTTGATGATCATGCATAATGAATGTGTATGTATTGCCTAAAGATAAAAGTTGAAACCTTCCATTTTTCCAAGAGTTCAAAGCTCATATGCAGAATTTTATTGGTCATCATATCCATGTTCTCCACTCAATTCTAGGGGTGATACACCAATATTAAGTTTTTGGTCTCTTGAAAAAATAACATTTAATGATAGTTTACAATTGCTTATATATATCAACAAAATAGATTTGCAGAGAGGTATAATTGTACTACTAGGGAGATGATGTGAAACATGTTCAGTGATGTTAAATTAGAGCTAGTATTTTAGAAAAAAATTATTCAGATTATGGTTATTGTTGAATTGTACCCATATTTGCATTGAATGGTAACACATATGTAAAGGAATATATAGATATCAAGCTCATTATGTCACATATTTGAGTGTTTGGTGCATTGCATTCATTCACATTATAAAGTAGAAGTAATTAAAGCTTAGATGAGAAATCCAAAAATTTCATTTTCCTTCAATACAATTATGAGTCAAATGCATATCGAGTCACGGATTCTAAAACCAAGATGTATATTAGTTGTGATGTCATGTTTTATGACAAGAATGAGTGTAACTCTTCTTCTAATTCAAGTACTTTATATGAAGCACATATTTTATTTTTTTATAATGATGATGATTCCTCAAAGAGATGATATTGAATCAAATTATGATGATGATGAAAAGGATCTAATGGAGTTAATGAACAAGGACCGTCTACTTTGATACCTACTCATAGGCCTAAGTGGTATCTCAGTACAATTTAGGGTCTAAGTGGTATATCAGTACAATTTGTGCTATAAAATTGGATGGAGTTCTAAACACGTCAATTTTAGGACCACAAACTCACAATAAATTTTAAAATGAGGTAAAACTAGCCTTTATGAGCACAATGGTGCTAAACTTTTAATGATGGTGGAAAATAATTTAAGAAGCTTTTGCATCAAAATAATGAAAGAGTGCCATGGATATCTAATATTAGACATAGATAAATAACAATATGTGACAACTTGTTGATCTTCCAAGTGGAAATAAAGTCATTGGTTGTAAGTGGATATTCAAGATTAAATACAAAGCTAATGGGATATTGACAAATACAAGACAATGCTTATTGTGAAAGGATATGCATAGAAGGAATTGATTATGATGAGACCTTTTATTCAGAAACAAATATCAAGACCATTCAAATGGTATGCTTAATAACAACTCAATTTAGATGGAAGTTGCATTAGAAGGATGTGAAGAATGCATTCCTCAATGAACACCTCAATGAAGAAGTGTGCATGATGTAGACAAAGGTATTTTTCATACTTGGACAAGAGGGGAAGCAATGCAGGCTTATCAACCTTCTCTATGGGATGAAGCATGCTCCCAAAGCTAAGTATGTGAATATTGATGAGCATATTTTGTGACATGAATTTTATTACAATCCTTATGATTCAAACCTATACAAATGAAAATGAGGACATATTATATTATGTACCTCAATGACTTAATCATATTTGGAAGTTGGGTCAACTTAATTTAAGGGACCAAAAGAGAATTAAAAAAGTTATTTTACATGAATGATCTTCGGCTTATGCATTATTACCTTCACTTGGAGGTGTGGAAAAAGAGGAATCATATTTTAATGTCATAGATGAAGTATGCCAAGATATTGCTTGAGACTTTTTGGATGACATATTGTAAGTCAATGCGTACTCCAATGGATATAGAGTTGCAACTATCCTAAAATGATCCATATCTATAGGTATTTGTTACTTTATATCACTATTTGATTACAAGTTTGATTTATATAACTTATAATATAGTAGATATCAACTATGCTATCAAAGATCTTTCACATTTCATGCAATAACCAAAGTTGTTTCATTGAAAAGCAACAAAGTGGGTACTTAGGTATATCTATGGTATGAATTATTACAATATGGAGTTTAAAAAGAATGATCATTTCTTCTTGATAGGTTTCATAAATACGTATTATGTAGGATCCATTGATGATAGGAGATCCACATCTAGATATGCATTGTTTTTTAGTGCTAATATGTTTTTTTAGAGAAATAAGAAGCATCATGTTGCTACACAATATTCTATTAATACTAAGTATAATATTGTAGGAGTTTTTGTGAGGTGATATGGTTATGTGACATCTTGTCAATAATGGTAATTCCATAGAAACAACCAATGATATTGAACTATGACAATAAAAGAGTTTTAAAACTTGTTTGTAGTCTATCTTTTCATGAGTGCATGAAGCATACTAAAGTTCAATATCAATTATTTGCAAACATATTCAAGAACATAACATACAACTTCAATCTTGTCCAACTATAGATCAAGATATAAAAATTTTATAGTCTCTTGCATGTATTAAGTTTACATTTTTTTCAAAATTCCCTTAAATTTACTTCTCGTACCTCGGTACTACCTTGTAATTTTTGCAAATTTGAAAGAATAATGCGACAAATAAATTGGGTAATCAAAGCCTCCCAAAAAATATAAAAATTTAACTATGGATAGGGACCAATCCATTTGCAAATATTGATTGATTGGCTTCAAGTACAAATTTGCTTACTGAAGAGGATCGGTTGACTTATGAGAGCAATTCACTCAATAGATGTTGCCGATCTATTTGTAAGTGTGAGTTATTCAATCATTAAAAATGGGTAATTTACTTGTAAAACTAGAGCAAACTACTTAGTCACAAAGGTAAATTAAAGGTATGGATCCCAACATGAATATTCTAGAAAGCAACATTTAAGCATGTAGTGGTACACTAAATCTTTTTATAAGCCTTCTAATCCTATTAGAGGCATAATTAAGGCAAGTAATATTTTATGGTGCAACATTCTACTAAAGTTGCCCCCAAATATTTACTTTTACTAGAACTAATTATTTCTCATTCCAAGTAACTAAAGGGTAAGCTTTTGCTATAAATAGAGGCCTACAAACCTCATTATATTCATCTTTTATCCATAAAAATTTAAATCTACACTCTGTGCAACCCAAAATATGATTTTGCTCATGAGATTATAATAAATTGGCAAGTCCTTAGGAGTTCCATTAGTAGCATCACCCTTTTGGTTTGTTAAATATGTGGCAGTTGTGGCATGGCCCTTCTAGCCCATCTTATCATTCACTTATCAATTTCATCATCTAATGAACAAGTATACATTGATATTATTTGACTTCTCATGCAATTATTAATCATACACTTTCCTCAAAATGGTTCAAAACCTGTATTTTCTTAAATCTCTCTCACCTTTGAGTTTCATGCATTTTATTTCCACACTTTACCTTTTTATATTTTTCTTTTCATACTTTACTTTTAATACAAGTTAGTCTAGATTAATTTAGGAGTATTTTGCAAGGACAATGGGGAACTTAACTAAATCTAAAGGTTGGGAAAATCCATTGGCAATCCCTTCCAATTTTTTTGAAACTTGAATTAGGGCACAAAATCCCAATTAAAAGTTAGGATAATTCCCCAAATCAACATAGCTTTTGGCATGCCTAATGGGATTAACACTCATGTTCTCCTAAAATCTGTACTTAATGCCTCAAATTTAGAGCCAAAATTACATCCATCACTAATGGAGTGATTAGATAAAAATTGATAAGATTTTACCTAATTCAAGTTTTGAAAGTGAATCGTTATATTTTAGATAAGCATCTAAAAATTTAATAAGGTATTTAAGAAGATGATTCGATTACAACTTGTAAGTGATTTTTCCTAATTTAAGTGAATGATTTGCTTTTAAATTTCTACACTTTCACAAATTGAATCTAGAGCAACTCAAAGAGGCAAGGAATTTAATTTTTCTATTCTAGTATCAAATTGGTTTTGAAATTGATCTTTTTTTGTTATTTGTGCTTGATTTTTGTAGGTATTTTATGAATGGTGACTTTTATATAATCTTCGAAGTTTTGAAATTTTTGCAAAGATGATAACTTCAATGGCATTTGAATATCATCAAAATTAAAATATGGCCTTATATATGCATCTATCATTTTTAAAAGCACTTAAGGGTATATTCTAAGTCATTCTACCAAATATCAAATCAATAAGCAATTTCCTCAAAATATACACGCAATTTGCTTTGAGATAGTAAAATATCTCTAGAATAGATTTGATGAGCAAGTTGCTCTAAATATAAGAAGTGAATCTCTAGGAAAGATAAATTTCTTCCTCCCTCCCTCATAGACATGCAATTTTATCCAATTTCAAAGATGATTCTTGAGCAATTTACTTTGAACTTCTACTAAAAAAGTTATCAAGTCTAGAATTAGTAAGTGAACCACTCAAAAATAACAAGTGAAATACTACATTTTTTTAAGCAAAGCACTCTACACACAAAAATATTCAAAATTATTTTTGCTAGTGAATCACCCTAAAATTGTGAATAAATCGCTTTGATTTTGAAAGCAAATTTATCCATAATATTTTTTTTGAATTTGTATAGTTTTTAATCATAAAACTCTATGTGTAAGCCTATGAATAGATCATTAAAGGCTCAAAAAATGGGGAAATCCCATAAAATAATTTACATAATTACATGCCATCAAGAGAAAGGAACAAATTACATGTAAGTGCATCAACAGGATGATTTTGAAAAGATTCCATCATCTAATCCCACCTTGTTGAAAGGTAAGAAGACCATGACCAAGCCAATTAGTCAAGGCTTCATGCCACCACAAATTGGTTACTTGAACCAACAAATGAGTTATTCATCCACTCTAGGAAAGTAGACTTGATCTAGTCTTGCTCTAACTTTGACTCATAATAATCATATCTACCAACTATTGATTGACATAAATAACCTTACCAATAACCCACTCTTCATGAGTCAATTCTATGCTAGTAATCCATTGCCAACCTCTAGTACATAAAATTTCCCTCCTACAAATATTTCTTTGACACAAATTCCTTGTAGATCTAGTTTATCAAATACATCTAACATCCCTCTAGGTCAATCATTGACTCCTACTATAGGGTCGCGAGGCTTAAATATGAAACTTGCTCAAAACACTCAAGCAATGGATAGATATATGGGGTTGTAAATATCCCAGTAAAATATTGAGGGATTAACACTACCTGCAACTAGTCAAGCATAGTAGAATGTGCAAGGTCTACCTCCCCAAAATCATGAAATCCTACAAATAGGTTTAAATTTATCTTTCACCACAATAGAATATTTATTCCCCTATAAAGCAACAATATGTATACAAATGTACTCCATATCAATACCCTCCACCTTAGTTACCAAGTTCGAGTTTGTATTCGAATTTGACATTCTTGAAGTTCGAAAGAAATTCGACATGTTTAAAAATTCGAAATAAAATTTGATATATTATAAATGTGCATACATCCTTTCAAAATGTTATGTAAATAAATTACTAACTAAAAAACTCAAACAAAACTTGAAACAAACATTAATAATTTCCTTATCGTATATTTCTAATGGTATCATTTTAAATATGTTTTACGTTTTGGTATATTTTATATTTAAATGTTAAAAGTAAAATTAAATGGTAAGTTTTATATAAATTAAATTTTATATCTAAAATCCTTTCAAAACCCCTTTTCACTGATAAAAAAACAATTATATCTAAAACAAACACCTAATAAAAAGCATGATAACTTACTCAAACTTACATATGTTATTATCATTTATCATCAACAAAAATTTAAATAATTTTAAAATAAAAATTTTAATCTTATAAGATTATTAAATTGCATCTAAATTGACTTTAGAAAACAACTTATTTTTTATAATTTTTTCCATTCCATAAATTTATTTTACGCGAAAACAGATTGTATTTTACAAGTTAGAAGACTTCAGCCTTCAAGGACAAGGCCTTATTGACGGAAAAGGAGAAAATTGGTGGACACTTCCATGCAAGCCACAACCACACAGGGTGATGATTCATTTTCATTTTTTTTTAGACGTGAAATCGAACTATTCTACTGTCATAATCTACTGTGTATGTATGTTAGTAATATCAATTCACAGTTGAGATTTTGGTTGTTTGACAAATACAGGGACCAAACGGTATGACATTGGGTCCATTGTTTCCTTATTTTGTGTGAAAAAAAAATTCCTTACTGAATTTAGGATTTATTCGCCGAACTTATTTGTTAGGGTTTTAAATTTGATGAATTACAAATTTTATCTAAAAAAATTGATGAATTTGGTAACTAAACTCTCCACCTTATTATCCCTTATATCCATATCCTCCATACCTTCCAGACCTACCTCATGGCAATGCAATGTACCCCCTCAACAACAAAATCATCAAACTCCACCTCAACAAAATAATCTAGGAGTATCTCCTAGGCCACAAAACCATTTGGACCTACCAATGGACAATAAATTTGGTTGCCTATTCTCCCATTCACCTAGTAGCTATGAAATCGATACTTATCTTCAATGGGAATGGGAACAAGATGGCACTATACCATATTAGCAAATTATCAATGCTTAAATCTACTCACTACATCTAGGAGGAGCACATTAGTATGCTTTCTAATATACTCTATTCATGATAAGGTTGCTTAATTTTATAGGATATTAATAGATAATTTATTTATAAGTTGAGAATTAATAGTGTAATTATTTATGCATAGGTATGGTAGCATGGGAAATGGTTACTCAATTTTTTTCAATTAAACACAATACAAAGACATCATCAAGACAATATACACAAAATTAATACTAGACTCTTGAGGACCTTGAACTTAATCACACAAAAATTTAGGCCAAATAAAGAAAATGCATTACCTTACTACATCAAAGGTTTATAATCTGACTTTAGCTTTAATGGCTTGTAATGCTAACCATCATCCATTAGTTGCAGCTTTCAAACAAATGGCTAGAGGAGAGGATGTTCTCATTTAAGTGGAAAAATACCTCCTACTCCACCAATGTACTATGCAACCCAAATCACCTAGAATATACCTATAAGTAGTTCCACACCCAATATATCATCTATTACTAATCCCCAAACAGAGGTTTCCATTCATCCTTCTACATTGTCATACATCATTACTCATCTTGTCTAAAATGTGTCATTCACTATAGCCTTTTAGCCAAAACTTATGGCCCTTCATGCTCCATCTAACTCAAGCAATGAGTTCAACACCAATTTTACAATGAACCAAATGGTGGAGGTGATCAAAATATTGGTAAATCAAAAAATGCAACTAGATAATAGTGTCAACAATCATAGAATTGGTAACCTTGAAAGATCTATAATCTTATGAAAGATTATGTGCCTCAAAAAGGTGCTAATCAAGAATAAAACAAACTCATAATCACTAATATAGAGGTAGAGATAACATGGTTTCTTCCATTTAATGATGGAAGTGATCTCATAACATGCATTGAATCCATCAAATATTCTCAAACTATTCATTGTAATCAACAATGTCAAGCTCAATACATTAACATTGTAGGTCAAATGTTCCCTATAGTGAATACAACAATATACCAACAACCCTAGGCTCCATAGTTAGTGCCTACCCTTCCCAATACCAATTGTGCTATACTAGTAAATTTTAGCACTGTGGAAACAAATGAAGAATTTGTATTTGAAGACAAAGCTATATGTGCTTATCAAAAAGGGGTCAATACTAGGGACAAGAGGAAAACCTTTGAAGAGCAAATTGTTAAGAAATAAGTTTAAACTAATAAAGATATAGTAGTCCTTAAAATATGGATGTTGCCCTTACATTTGAATGATAAAGTTCCTATAATTGTGCAACAAGGAAAGTGTAAGAAGAAGAGCACAAAGAGTGAGGTCATAAGTACACCTCAAAAGGGGAAGGAAGAGACACAAAATGATAAAGATAGGAGGACATTACAAATAACATAACCTACAACAAACAAAGGAGATAGAGAAGCAACTAATAAATCCACTAGAAGGAGGGAAATAAAGAAAGGGGTTATCTTTAGAAAGCCAAAAGGCAACTTAAATACCCTTGTCTGACAAGCAAAGAGCAACCTATAGCTGTAAAACAATATTAAAAGTTCACAACATGAATTGAGGGAACCTCTATGAAGTTTAAATTCAATGTCACAGAGGAAATGAAAAATCATGAGCTAATATCAGCATGATAGAGTCATTATCCCTACTAAGATAGTGGTACCTACTACATGAAGCTCTAAAAGAGTAAGAACAAAGTTATTCTAAGAGAAAGCAACCAAAATCCACTCTGACTAATATGGAATATCAATAAAATTTGATGGTAGAGCATCCAATTGATATCAATATCAATGCATTAAATATATAGAATACCCCAGACCAAATACATTTAAATTGTCCCTATTTTATGTGACACTTAAAATTGAAAATTACATACTCAGAAGTTGCATAGTTGATTTGGGTGCAACAGTCACAATTATACCTAAAGTTATTTTCAAATAAATGGGTCTTCCTTACACCAAGATAGCTAGACATCCAATCCAAATGGATGGCACAAGGGTCAATGCAATTGGGGTACTCAAAGATCTATCATTATTATAGCTAGACATCTATTGGAAATATGAGCAAGATTTGTTGTCATTGATGTCAAAAGTCAGTTTCAGTGAGCAGTGCAAGAGGAAGGATTTCAAGAGTCAGTTTCAGAAATAAGAAGGTGATCAGATAAGGTCTCAAGAAAAATAATATTATAATATTTTATTATAATATTAAAGGTCTAATGGAAAGACCTAAAGTAATTAAATTAATTATAATAATTTCATTATAAATTAATTTGTAATTTAATTTAATTAACCCTATGGTTATTAAATTAATTATAAGTTAATTATAATAATTTTATTATTAATTAAATTATAATATAATTTAATTAACCCTAAAGTTAGGGTTGCAAGGCAAAAATAAATGCATCGACGTCATGAATAAATCCCTCTATCGACGTCTAATATTATGGTGGCATAATGGTATAAATACCATATGCCTTAGTGGTAAATAACTTACCTTCGTTTGAATTACTCTAAGCCTACGATTTATGTGATTTATGCGACTTATGGATTTTGTGTGAGGAAGAAGACAAAAGTTTTTTTGTCTTGTGTGCGCCAACAAAGGAATAAGGTTGGTGAGGCTCTAAGCCTCATATCCATCCGGCGGGTTGGCTTGGTGGCAAGCGGTTGTGACTTAGGGCTTTGGCAAGTGGGAGGACCCATGATCGAATCTCGATGGCAGTTTTGGTGAGAGTTTTGTTTGGGCGCCAAAGGAAGCAGTACACTCTTTTTGGTTTAGGCACCAAGAGGGAAGGATATAGAGCACATGGTGCTCTTTGCTCCCAAGGTGAGCGCCTAGCTCATGCGGTGGTTGGAGCCATGGCTAGGGCGTTGGTGGAAGCGCAGCGTGGGTTCGATTCCCACCAAGGGCAAAAGGTATTTAAATTTTTCAAATTTAATTTTTGTCCTAAGGTTGTTTGGCATAAGATTTTTAGGGAGATATAAGGTTTGTGAAAGTTGATTTTTATATTGTGATTTTTGGTGATTAGAGTGTTGAATGGAGTGATAAGGCTTTAGATGGTTTTGAATGTTATTTCAAAATAAAGTTTTATTTTGTTTAATATTTGAAAGGAGTAATAAGGTTAATTGAGTTCTCATGTTGTGTATGGTGAAAATAATTTGTGAGGAAATTATTGATTAAAATTTTGAGAAGGTTTTTGCTACCTAACCCTTAAAATTGGCAAAGAGAGTAATTGTGATTGAGACAGGTTTTTAAGGGCACTTCTTCATCAAACAAAAAGGTATGGGCACATATTCCTTGTGAGTGATTGTTGGATGTTGTGAATGCTAAGTTGGAGTGAAAAGGGTTGTTTGATAAGCATTGTTGAGTTTGATTGTTAAAGGTTTTTCTGAGTGAAATTTGATGATAAAAACCTTGTTTGATAAGCATTGTTGGAAATATTGAAGTAAAGCTTTCATATGCTTGAACTAGGGTTTGTGCAATATCATGAGTATCATTGTTATGTGAAGTTGTGAATATTTGAACTAGGTGTAAAGTAATTTGAATATTGTTTGATAAGCATTGTTGACTAAGTTTTCATTAAGTGATTGATTGAGTGAAGTAAGCTTTTGTGAAAGCTTACAATATAGATTTTAGGTAAGTCTTGGTGAAGACTTGTTGAGCATATTGGACAAGTTCTAGAGAGGACTTGTGGATAGATTAGAGGTAAGTCTTTGGGAAGACTTGTGAGTAGAGTTGATTGATTGATTTGTTCAAACCTTGGGTTAAGGTTTGGGGTAGATCTAGTAGAGTTGATTTGTGATTGAGTCAAGCTTTGTGTTAAGGCTTGAGGATATATTTGAGGATAGAGTTTGGTGCATATTTGAGGATAGGTTTAGTGCAGACTAGAGATAGATATTGAGCATATTTGTGCTAGACCGAAGGATTGTGTTTAGTGTATATCAGAGATAGATATTGAGTATATTTGTGCTAGATTAAAGGATTGTGTTTAGTGTAGATCAGAGATAGATATTGAGCATATTTGTGCTAGATCGAAGGATTGTGTTTAGTGCAGATCGAGAATAGATATTGAGAAATTTGTGCTAGATCGAAGGATTATGTTTAGTACATATTTGAGACTGATATTAGGGGATTGGTGTCTCCTTTGGATAGAGGTCCATAAACATTGTAATAGGGAAAGGATTCCCAAGAGAATTTATTTGAGAAAATTTTATAAGGAATATTTTCTCCGTGGAGTAGCCCACATTGGGTGAACCATGTTAAATCATGTCTCTCATGTGTGTGATGCTTTGTGTGATGTTTACTACTTTATTACTATTGATGTTATCATATGGATTGAAAAGCAAAAAGTTTTATCTTATATTGTTCACCCCCTCTTAGTATAAGCACATGTTCTTCAATTGGTATCAGAGTGGGTCTCTCCATGAAAAGACTAACATCTTGGAGGAGGATCCATCAGAAACACACATGACTTCAGAAAATGAAGAAGAGACCATGTTTGATATAAAAGAGGAATTCTTCATTGCTCTTAAGAATTTGGAAAGGATTAGAGAGAAGAACTCAAGCTTGAAGGAATAAATTCAAGAGGATGAAGAAGCAAGGATAGAACTTCTACAAAATCTCACAGAACTCAAGATAAAGGTAGAAGAGGGAAAGAAAATTGAATAGGATATGATAGATCTATTAAGAGCAAGAGAAACAGAATGTGAAATATTGGAAGTAGAAATTGTATCACTAAGGCATGAAGTGGAAAATACCAAGCCACTAAAATATATAAAGTCAGGGAAATAGAAAGAGGAATCCAACTTTCAAGAAGTAGAGACATCAAACAAAAATGAGCTTGTCACCCATACCCCAAAAGGAAAAGACATCAGGAAAGAAGAAAGCAAAGAAGAACCATGGATGAGAGTTAATCACAAAAGGAGAAGCACTCGACCACACTCTCAAAGGCATCCAAATAGGTTACATAATTTCTTCCATGGCTATTGCTTTTCTTGTAACAAATATGGTCATAGAGTTGTACACTACATTAGTTATGTGAAAAATGATGTAAATAGAAATTTCAACTCTTTTGCACCTCTTATGAATAATGATATCATATGTTACAAATGCAATAATTTTGGGCACAAGGCTAGATGGTGCAAAATGGTACTTCCTGAGTCTAGTAAAAAGAATACAACCTCAACAACTAGGAAAGAGAAAAAGGGAAATGAAAAGGCTAGATCAATGTTAGTTCAAACAACTCTTCATGCTCAGGATAAAGAAGAACAATGGTATCTTGATAGTGGTTGCTCTAGACATATGATAGGAGACAAAGATAAATTTCTTGTACTCAAAGAAACTAATAGAGGATCAGTAAGTTTTGGTGATAATGGATCAACAAAAATTGGTGGAAGAGGAACTTTGAGTTTAGATAATGGGAAAACAAGAACAAAAAATGTACTATATGTCAAAGGATTAAGACACAATCTGCTAAGTGTAAGTCAACTTTGTGATCAAGGTCATATGGTTACATTTCACCCAGATAGATGTGAGATAAGAAAGTCAAAAACTGGAAAAGTCATTGCAAATGCAAGTAGAACTCCAAACAACCTCTATATGCTTAGTGAGATTAAAGGGAAAAAGTGTTTTCTATCACAAGAAGATGAGAGTTGGTTGTGGCATAGAAGAATGGGTCATTTGAATTTTGACAACATAGTCAACATAAGCAATAAATAGGCTGTCAAAGATTTACCCAAGCTAAAAAGGCCACAAAACACAATTTGTGCACCTTGTCAACATGGAAAGCAAACTAGAACAAGTTTCAAATCAAAGGGATATATGTCATCAGAACCATTAAAACTAATACATACTGATCTATGTGGTCCTACCAGAACACAAAGTATTCAAGGTGAAAGTTACTTCATATTGTTCATAGATGATTACTCCAGAATGACTTGGGTAGCTTTCCTAAAAGATAAGTCAAAAGCTTTTGATAAATTCAAGGTATTTAAAGAATGGGTCAAAAATGAAATCGACAAAAGGATTAAGTGTTTGAGATCTGATAGAGGAGGAGAGTTTACCTCAAATGAATTTTTAGACTTCTATGAACAACATGGAATCAAGAGAGAATACTCAACTGCAAGAACTCCTCAACAAAATGGAGTAGTTGAAAGGAAAAATAGGACTGTTGAAAATATGGCTAGAGCTATGTTAAATGAGTCCAAGATTTCAGATGGATTTTGGAGGGAAGTAGTCAACACAATAGTATATATAATCACTAGGGCACAAATAAGGGTAAACCATCACAAGACTCCATATGAGCTTTGGAAAGGAAGACCGACCACTGTAAAGCACTTCAAGGTTTTTGGAAGCAAGTGTTACATAAGATGGGAAGAGCAAAACTTGGGCAAGTTTGACCCAAGATGTGATGAGGGTATTTTTCTTGGTTATTCTACTAAGAGTAAAGCCTACAGATGCTACAACAAAAGGACACGTACTATTGTAGAAAGTATAAATGTAACAGTTGATGAAAAGATAGATTCAAGAGAACCGGTTCAACAAATTGTGTATCAGGAAGATGGAAGTTGTCAAGAAGAGTTTCGTGAGGAATCAGATGAAGAAGAGGAAGAAACACAAAGACTTCTTCCTAAGACTCCATCAAGGTATGTACAAAAACATCATCCAAAAGAACTAATCATTGGGAATCCAGATGAGAGATAGACAAGGAGAAGGATAATAACACCATCTCAACAAGCAAATTTTTCTTTATTATCTAAGATTGAGCCAAAAGACTTCAATGAGGCAAGTGAAGACAAGTTCTGGATTAAGGCAATGGATGAGGAATTAGATCAGATAGAAAAAAGCAAGACTTGGGAACTTGTTCCATGACCAAAAGATAAAAATGTGATTGGTACTAAGTGGGTATTCAGAAACAAGTTAAATGAAGATGGTCAGGTGGTCAGAAATAAAGCAAGATTAGTGTGCAAAGGTTATGCATAGGTAGAGGAAATTGACTTTGATGAGACATTTGCTCTAGTTGCATGACTTGAAGCTATCAGAATGTTCTTAGCCTTTTCAAGTTTCAAAAACTTCAAAGTATATCATATGGATGTTAAATCAGCCTTTCTAAATGGTGTTTTAGAAGAAGAGGTTTACATTGAGCAGCCATAAGGTTTCAACTTGACTGATAAATCAGACTATGTATGCAGATTGAAAAAGGCACTTTATGGATTAAAGCAAGCTCCTAGAGCTTGGTATTCAAGATTGGATAAGTACCTACAGGAATAGGGTTTCAGGAAAGGAATAGTGGATAGTAACTTATACATCAAAAATGATGGGAATAACTTACTAATTATGGTTGTTTATGTTGATGATATCATTTTTGGTGGAAACAATGATAAGATGTGTCAAAAATTTGCAAAGAGCATGCAGAATGAATTTGAGATGTCTATGCTTGGTGAGTTGTCCTTCTTTCTTGGACTCCAAATTTCACAATCAAAGAAAGGGGTGTTCCTTTCACAAACCAAGTATATAAAAGAGATGCTGAAGAAATTTAAGTTAGAAGAGTGCAAACCAGTAAGCACTCCCATGGTTACAGGATGTAAGTTAAGTAAAGATGATGAATCTCCAGAGGCAAATAAGAAATTATACAGATCTATGATTGGTAGTTTATTGTACGTCACAACTACTAGACCAGATATCATGCAGCAGTGGGATTAGTGGCAAGGTTTCAGGCAGCACCCAAGGAAACACATGTAGCAATAGTAAAAAGGATTCTCAGGTATTTAAAAGGGACTATGGATTTTGGGCTCTGGTATCCCAAAAGTGACAGTTTCACTCTCACAACTTATACAGATGCAGATTGGGCTGGCAGTATTGATGACAAAAAAAGTACAAGTGGAGGAGCATTCTTTCTTGGAGACTGTTTGGTCTCTTGGTTAAGCAAGAAACAGGCATCAGTTTCCTTATCTACAGTAGAGGTAGAGTATATTGCAGTGGTTTCCAGTTGTACACAGGTATTATGGATGAAGCGAACTCTAGAGGATTTTAAGATAAAATATGATCATCCTATTCCCATACTGTGTGATAATACAAGTGCTATAAATATCTCAAAGAATCTAGTGATGCACTCCAGGACAAAGCACATTCCGATTAAGTATCATTTTTTGAGAGAGCAGGTGATAGATAAATAGGTCAGGTTGGAATATGTTACTACAAAGGAGCAGATTGCAGATATTTTCACTAAGCCACTTTCGAAAGAGACTTTTGAGTACCTACGAGAAAATTTGGGAGTAGTTATACTCCCACCCCAGAATTAACCACCTCAAGAGGAGGTGGGGGAGGGGCTAAGCTAAGAGTCTCATTCTTAGCCCCGAGCCCCAAAGGTGACCCTTTGCCATTGATGACAAAGGGGGAGAGATTTGAGTTAGGGGGAGAGCATTCAATCAGGGGGAGCAATTTCTCGGGGAGAAGAACAGAAAAAGGTAAAAGGAATGGTAAAAGGAAAATGGGTTGCCATCAATGACAAAGGGGGAGATTGTTGGAAATATGAGCAAGATTTGTTGTCATTGATGTCAAAAGTCAGTTTTAGTGAGCAGTGCAAGAGGAAGGATTTCAAGAGTCAGTTTTAAAAATAAGAAGGTGATCAGATAAGGTCTACAAGAGAAAATAATATTATAATATTTTATTATAATATTAAAGGTCTAATGGAAAGACCTAAAGTAATTAAATTAATTATAATAATTTCATTATAAATTAATTTGTAATTTAATTTAATTAACCCTATGGTTATTAAATTAATTATAAGTTAATTATAATAATTTTACTATTAATTAAATTATAATATAATTTAATTAACCCTAAATTTAGGGTTGTAAGGCAAAAATAAATGCGTCGACATCATGAATAAATCCCTCCATCGACGTCTAATATTGTGGTGGCATAATGGTATAAATACCATATGCCTTAGTGGCAAAGAACTTACCTTCGTTCGAATTACTCTAAGCCTACGATTTATGTGATTTCGTGCGAGGAAGAAGATAAAAGTTTTTTTGTCTTGTGTGCACCAGTGAAAGGAATAAGTTTGGTGAGGCTCTAAGCCTCATATCCATCCGATGGGTTGGCCTGGTGGCAAGCGGTTGTGACTTAGGGCTTTGGCAAGTGGGAGGACCCATGATCGAATCTCGGTGGTAGTTTTGGTGAGAGTTTTGTTTGGGCACCAAAGGAAGCAATGCACTCTTTTTGGTTTAGGTGCCAAGAGGGAAGGATATAGAGCACGTGGTGCTCTTTGCTCCCAAGGTGAGCGCCTAGCTCACACGATGGTTGGAGCCATGGCTAGGGCGCTGGTGGAAGCACAGCATGGGTTTGATTCCCACCAAGGGCAAAAGGTATTTAAATTTTTCAAATTTAATTTTTGTCCTAAGGTTGTTTGGCATAAGATTTTAGGGAGATATAAGGTTTGTGAAAGTTGATTTTTATATTGTGATTTTTGGTGATTAGAGTATTGAATGGAGTGATAAGGTTTTAGATGGTTTTGAATGTTATTTCAAAATAAAGTTTTATTTTGTTTAATATTTGAAAGGAGTAATAAGGTTAATTGAGTTCTCATGTTTTGTATGGTGAAAATAATTTGTGAGGAAATTATTGATTAAAATTTTGAGAAGGTTTTTGCTACCTAACCCTTAAAATTGGCAAAGAGAGTAATTGTGATTGATATAGGTTTTTAAGGGCAATTCTTCATCAAACAAAAAGGTATGGGCACATCTTCCTTGTGAGTGATTGTTGGATGTTGTGAATGCTAAGTTGGAGTGAAAAGGGTTGTTTGATAAGCATTGTTGAGTTTGATTGTTAAAGATTTTTCTGAGTGAAATTTGATGATAAAAACCTTGTTTGATAAGCATTGTTGGAAATATTGAAGTAAAGCTTTCATATGCTTGAACTAGGGTTTGTGCAAGATCATGAGTATCATTGTTATGTGAAGTTGAGAACTATCTTGAACTAGGGTTTGTGAAATATCATGAGTATCATTGTTATGTGAGATTGTTTTATAAGCATTGTTGACTAAGTTTTCATTGAGTGATTGATTGAGTGAAGTAAGCTTTTGTGAAAGCTTACAATAAAAATTTTCGGTAAGTCTTGGTAAAGACTTGTTGACCAGATTGGACAAGTTCTAGAGAGGACTTGTGGAAAGATTAGAGGTAAGTCTTTGGGAAGACTTGTGAGCAGAGTTGATTGATTGATTTGTTCAAACCTTGGGTTAAGGTTTGGGGCAGATCTAGCAGAGTTGATTTGTGATTGAGTCAAGCCTTGTGTTAAGGCTTGAGGATAGATTTGAGGATAGAGTTTGGTGCAGATTTGAGGATAGGTTTGTGCCAGACCAAAGAGAGATATTGAGCAGATTTGTGCTAGACCGAAGGACTGTGTTTAGTGCAGATCAGAGATAGAGATTGAGCAGATTTGTGCTAGACCGAAGGACTGTGTTTAGTGCAGATCAAAGATAGATATTGAGCAGATTTGTGCTAGACCGAAGGACTGTGTTTAGTGCAGATCAGAGATAGAGATTGAGCAAATTTGTGCTAGACCGAAGGACTGTGTTTAGTACATATTTGAGATAGAGATTAGGGGATTGGTGTCTCCTTTGGATAGAGGTCCATAAACATTGTAATAGGGAAAGGATTCCCAAGAGAATTTATTTGAGAAAAGTTTATAAGGAATATTTTCTCCATGGAGTAGCCCACATTGGGTGAACCACGTTAAATCATGTCTCTCATGTGTGTGATGCTTTGTGTGATGTTTACTACTCTTTATACTGTTGATGTTATCATATGGATTGAAAAGAAAAAAGTTTTATCTTATACTGTTCACCCCCCTCTCAGTATAAGCACATGTTCTTCAACATCTAGATTTCATAATAGTATAGGAAGTGATAGTTGTAGACCTACCTTTGTACTTTGGTATGTTGTTGTCCAAATAATAAATTTATAAGTTATCTAGAGATGGTTACCTAGCAATGGATTGCACTCATATGAATATGGCTATGGATGGTAAGGTAACCAAGATAAAAATAAATTGCCTTGCAACTACCTTCTACACAAGCTTGATGATGAAAGTACAGTGAGTTGGAATGGGGTACCAAAATTCCTAGAATATGAAGAATATCTTGAAAGCAACAAAGATCTAAATATTCGCATGATAATTGGCGTATTACAAGATGAGGATATCCCAAGGTTGAATAGGAAGAAATTGAATTGGTAAACTATCTCATCACTAAAATGCCTTCAAATAGTATAGCCCTAACAAGTCAAGGGCTAAATAATATGTGGATAATGTACTTCAATGGTGTTAGTTCCAAGAATAGGACATGTGATAGTGTTCAATTCATTAACCCTCAAGGAATATAGACTCATTTCACTTATAGGTTATTATTCAATTATACCTATAATGTGGCCAATATGAGTCACTCTATATCAGTTTGAGGAAGGCTAAAAATATGGAGGTTAAGGACCTAAGAATATATGACAATTATGAACTAATTTTAAATCAAGTCAATTCCCCAATTCACCATAAATAACAGGCACCTAAAGTCTTACAACCATTTAGTCTAGGATTTGTTAAAAAGTTTTGATACATACAAAATGAAAGTAATCTCCAAATAATTGAACAAAAAGGTAGATAAGTTGGAAGGAAAGGTATCTCAATTTTTCTCCACCAAATATATGTGGGATAAACCTAAAAAAATATACATATTCTTTAGACCATTAGTTCTTGAAAGTTATGATCATTGGTAGGTATTTAACAATGAAAAAAAATCATAGAATTCTTAATCAAGGAGGCTCAACACACCAAAGAAAAAAATTAGTAGGGGGACAACAACAAGGATGGATTCATACAACTAAATTCAAATTAGCTATCCAAGGGTATGATCACTCTAGAAAGTGTATTCAAGCATTATGATAGTACAACAAGGGTGATACTTAAAGTAAAATATTTTTTATACCATCCATTCAAAGTAGATTAAGTGAAGTATCTACTACTTCAAAAGATTGCACTCAAGAAAAAGACCTTTTCAAAGAGATTATAGTTAGTACATATACATTATTACCTAGCCACATGAATATCTTAAGGTCTATGACCAAAATATTGTAGAGCATACTATTAGATTAGAGCTTGATGCTAAACCTTTCATACATAAATAGTGACTGGTGAATCCAAAAATAGAAGCAATTATGAAAAAATAGTTGTTGAAGCTTATGTAGGCTTATAGTATATTTACAATAAAACACTCCACTTGGGTTACCAATTTAGTTTTAGTGCGCAATAAAAATGGGGATATAAGGCTATGTGTCAACTTCAACAACTTGAATTGAGCCTCTTTAAAATATCACCACCCATTGCCCACCATTGATCAAATTTTATAAAATCTAGCTAGATTACATATATTGTCTCTTCTTGATGGCTTCTAAGGATACAAAAAGATTTGGGTTAAAGATGAATATCAATATCAAATACGTTCACCACCATATGGAGAAACTTCACATTCCATATAATGTTGTTCAATCTATTAAATGTAGGAGCAATCTTCTAAAGGGATATGGATATATTTTTTGTTTGACTTGTAGGTGATATAATTTAGATATACCTTAACAATATTTTCCAAAGTTGGTAGTAAGCATATCGATCATCTTGAGTCAGTCTTCCAAAAGTATATGGAATGTGGTATTGTTAACTTTTTAAGATTTAAACTTAAAGGAAATGCAACCATAAGTATGGAAATAAGCATGCAATGTTATAACTATGATAAAATCTAAATAATATGCATGAAAAAATGATAGAAAACTTGATAGAGTGCTCAAGAAATGCTCAATTATGAAAGCTCAAAAAAATATACAATGCTCTCCAATGGAGGTTACAACCTCTCCATTCTTACAAAATGGATCTACATTGTATCTACTACTACTCAATCTACACACTCCAAAAACCTCTTTCTCTATTTTATTATATGAAGGCCTATTTATAATGAGATGCAACTCTTTGTCTTCAATACACCTCATTATTCTATTCTAAGACTCATGTACATGTGGACTTCATGCACATTTACAATCATTGCACATTATTATACTTGTGCATTTATTACATTACTTTAATAAAATACTTAACTCCTAATATACTCCTAATTT
Organism: Wollemia nobilis; assembly: GCA_028583015.1. Lineage (NCBI taxonomy): Eukaryota > Viridiplantae > Streptophyta > Pinopsida > Araucariales > Araucariaceae > Wollemia > Wollemia nobilis. The sequence continues at coordinate 4,774,102 of JAQPPZ010016944.1, read as the reverse complement.
AAATATGTACCCATGATGGTACATTAGTAAGGAACCAAATAATGTAATATATTCCAACACCCCTTTGTATTACATTATTTGGGTATTGAAGACTTTAGTCTTCAATATGGATCTTCATCTTTCAAATATTCTTTATCTTGATCTGATCCTTTGTATTATATTTAACTCACATTGCATTTTATACCTCCTTGATTTGATTCCTCTTCTTCTTCTTCTTCTTCATCCTTGTCTTTAGGTCCAGCATATATACTCTCATAAGTGGTTGTACTGTCACTTGATTCTTGTAACAATATTTTCTCTTTTTCTTTGTCCTTTTTATCATTTTCTAGGTTCTGTATAGAAGCTTATAAACAAACACTTAAGGCATCATGATAAGATTTTGTGTTAGTAGAACTTGAAGTATCAATATTGCATGAGGATTAAAATATCTTCTCTAGGTATGATTCATCCATTTTAGTTTTCATTTTAAGTAATTCTATCAATCCTTTTTGTTCTACATTCTCATCCTTGTAACATTTGAATGTAAGTAATGCCATATATAATATGCTTCCATAGTCTAAAGGAATTTGAATATCACTCTTTCCATTATCAATTGCTTTGGTGAGTCAAGCATGTAGATAATATTCCATAGTTTCAAATTTGTCTCTTAGAGATTCACTATGAATCCTTTTCTACGTAAGGTCTAAGTCTCCTTCAGATTTTATAGGTAAGTTCTTGATTCCAGTTTTTATGATACTTTCTCTTTCCTTCCTAATAGTGTTGTTCATATCAATGTTCACTATATTCTCTGAGGTTGACATCTTTCTTCCTCTTTTAGTTTGAGTAGACTATGTTACTTTGTAGATTTTATATCTTTTAATTTGAATTCTATATTGAATCAAATCTTGTAGTGTATGATTTGAACAATGGAACTCTAGTTCTTTTGAGATCCTTTGGAGTAGTCAACCTTATAAATCCCTAGATATGTGATAAAGTAATGTTTAATTTATATCACTTACTATAATAATTTATATCTTATCTTGTAAGAAAGCTTACAAATGCAATTTCAAAGAGTAAACCTTTAATGTCCTTAGTTGGATTGTCTATGTCTCTTTCCTTTAAGTATGAGACTAGTGAGTTCACTTCTTCAACTAGTATTTGATGCAAGCAATAAACTTCAACTTTGACTCAATGCTATGATAAAATTTTAAACTTATATGATATTATTTTTATGTAAGATTCCTTGTGTCTTCCAAGTTAGAAGTTTTAGAAAGATTATATATTTGTAAATTACATTCTACTATCCTTATAACTCCTTGAATTAAGGTTTGCAAATATTGGAAGCAATAATAATAAAGATTTTAATGCTTCTATTTTCTACTTTCTTCTCAATGTAATCAAAGTGCCTTCTAGAGATTAATACCTTATTACTCCTATTAATCCAATATCTCTAGATTATAAAATGTAGTTGATTTTGACTTTGATAAACTTGCAATATAGATCTTACCTTATATATGTTATATTCAATCTTGCAAGCTTCCTATTATCAACTCAACGATCTACAAATTAATGAGGGTTGATGCTTCGAAGTGAGACATAATATTTTCATTCCTTTTTATCACCAATTTTTGAGCTCTTCTCCTACATTAATTTTGGTCTTCTCTTCAGCGGTTAACTATACTTTATCTCCACATTAACTCTTCCATGTGCTCTTTACTTTGGTCTACGACCAATGAGCATGTTCTTCTAGGATATTAATGCTCTAGGTAATGCTTCTCAACTGATGAATAAACTCTCCTATCTATGCTTGCTTCTTGATCTTTTTATTGTCTTAGACATCTTACATGCACCTTGAGTTCGCGATACTTCTATCAACGATGTTCTTTCACTAACAAGCTTTATTGTATGCTTCTCTATGACTACCTTAGCTCTTTTCATGTTGCTTGACTTTGCTATGTGCTCTTACTTTACTTCTCGCTCAATTACGTGCTCTTGTAAATGCCTTTTAATATGATTTTCTACCAAGTAATGTATGACAAATATCATGATTCTCTAAGGCAATGAACGTTCCTTCCTGCTGAGTGTTTCTAGTTGAGTAGGGCTCAATATAAATGGTGCAAACCTTGCTTTGAATGTGAATTTAAATCATTACAAGCTTATGACAAGATAATACAAGTGGCATTGATCTTATGTGCAATGGTATTCTCCCTTTGAAGCATTTTTATACCTTGTTGGCTTCCTTCGAGCATTATTTCAAATGAATGTCCTTCTTCCTAGTCATGGGTGTTATGATATGATTCTCTTCCTTGTACCAAATGGCACTCTCCTCCTTGCAAGGTATTGGCAAGTGTTCAATCTCCTTTTGCATATGATTTATCTTGTATCAAAAAGGTTTAAAGCTTCAAAGCTTACCTTTGACCAACTATTCCAAGTTATTTTGCTCTTCTGTGATAGCGAACTCTAAGATGTCTTTCTCCTCCAACTTGAACGATTCCTTCAACATGGATGGCATGATGCGTAATGGCTTTCTCTATTGCTTCGGTAATGATTACACCTTTCTTTATGTTGTGTTCTTACCAACTAACTATGATATCTTACCTTGGTTTATCAATTGTAACAAGATATACTCCTTCTTGCACTATGTTCACCTTGTTGTCCTTGTATTGTTGTAGGATTTTGATGTGGCAACTGACTCCCACTAAGGTTTTACCCTTGCATCGCTTGGTGCACCCAACTCTAGTGCCTTTAGTACCTTGATATGGCAGACATTGAACTCTTTGGATGACTCCTCTTTCAAGCACTCTGACTGTGCTTTTCCTCTCACTAATGGTGGTTAATTATATGTAGACAATGATCAATGTAATGTATCCTTGAGACACTCCTACTTTTGTCTTCTTCCAATGTAGGGTAGATGATGACAATGGTGCTTTTAGCAATCTAATTTTCACCACTATTTTGAGAGTTTCCTTTCTCCTTCTACTATTCTTAAACCTATCTCCCTTTCCTTGGAGATACTTCACTTTTTAGATCTCTCTTGTATAGCTCTAATGAGATGCTTATGCAAACATACACTGTGATGTTATAAACATTTTCCTCATAGAATTGGTTCTCTTCCCTTCTCAAAATGGTGACTTCCACTTCTTTTGCAAACTAAGATGAGTGGGGTAATACAGGGTTCAATATTACCTCCAAACCCTTGGCAATATTTTCCTTTGCTTGGCTATGTTTACACTAATAAATCCAAGCTTTCAATATTGTATTTTGCACTATAGAAAATGCAAAAATGTAGAGTCTTCTTTTGTTTAGAAATAGTCAATAGAATGTTGATATGTTTCTTTCTCTCAAAATATATCTGACTTCTATTTTTTCTTGTGCAGGTTTGAAACTTGTAAACAATAACTTATGCACTCTCTTGAAGACTTAAATAAATACTATTTATTCAACCTTTAATCCTTGAAATTGGTGCTTAATAACCTTAATAAGAATCCAAATATAAAAGCTCAACTAATGATGATGATGCCAGAATGCTTAGTTGAGCTGACTTTAATCCTCTCGCTAAGGGAAACAAGTATGGCTCTATTTTGTTGTAGACTAAAACTCCCAAAAAACCTGACAAAAAAACACTACTGCCAAAGATGCCAGAATGCAGGCACTTCGACCCCGATGTAGGCAACCCCTCCTCGGCCATATACATTCTGAATGTAAACAATGCTAGCGAAGACTACGAGTGTTCATCAATGTTTCCTTCCTCAACTACAAAAAGGAGATTCATCTAATGCATAGTCATCGAGGTCAAGTGCCCGCACTCTGGCATCTTCGACAATGGTGTTTTTTTTGTCAGGTTTTCTTAGACTTTTAGTCTACAACAAATTAGTAAAACCCTAAAAATATTCTTAACTTTTTAGGATTTAACTAATTTGTTGTAGACTAAAAATCCCATGAAATTTCGTAGGAGTAGGCAACCCCTCCTCGGCAATATACATTCTGAATGTGAACAATGTTGGCGAAGACTATGAGTGTTCCTTATGTTCCCTTCGGGGAAAGCTTCTAAGGTTTTTAGGGTTTTACTAATTTTTTGTAGACTAAAACTCCCATGAAATTTTATAGGCAACCCTTCTTCGGCCATATACATTTGGAATGTGAACAATTATGGCGAATACTGTGAGTGTTCCTCAATGTTCCCTTCCTTGACTGCAAAAAGGAAATTCATCTAATGCAGTATTGCATAGCCATCGGGGTCGAAGTGCCTGCCCTTTGGTATCTTTGGTAGCAGTGTTTTCATCTTCGGCAGCAATGTTTTTTTATCAGGTTTTATGGGAGTTTAGTCTACAAAAAATTATTAAAACACTAAAAATAGGGTTTTTCTAATTTGTTGTAGACTAAAATTCCCAAGAAATTATGAAGGCAACCCCTCCTCTGCCATATATATTTTGAATGTGAACAATGCTGGCAAAGACTGTGAGTGTTCCTCAATGTTCCCTTCCTCGACTACAAAAAGGAGATTCATCTAATGCAGTTTTACATAGTCATCAAGGTCGAAGTGCCCGCCCTCTAGCATCTTCGATAGTAGTATTTTTTTGGTTCTGGAAGTTTTAGTCTACAAAAAATTAGTAAAACCCTATAAGCTTTCACAAAAATCTTCTAAGATTTTTAGGATTTTATGAATTTGTTGTAGACTAAAACTCCTATGAAATTCTATAGACAACCCCTCTTTGGCCATATACATTAATGTGAACAATGCTAGCGAAGACTGTGAGTGTTCCTCAATGTTCCCTTCCTCAATTGTAAAAAGGATATTCATCTAATGTAGTATTGCATAGTCATTGGGGTCAAAGTGCCTGCGCCCTCTGGCATCAGGTTTTCTGGAAGTTTTAGTCTACAAAAAATTAGGGGTCGAAGTGCCTGCGCCCTCTGGCATCAGGTTTTCTGGAAGTTTTAGTCTACAAAAAATTAGGGGTCGAAGTGCCTGCGCCCTCTGGCATCAGGTTTTTTTGGAAGTTTTAGTCTACAAAAAATTAGTAAAACCGTAGAAGGTTTTCTGGGAGTTTTAGTCTACAACAAATTAGTAAAATCCTAAAACTCTTTTAGGATTTTACTAATTTTTTGTAGACTAAAACTCCCATGAAATTTTGTAGGGAACCCCTCCTCGGCCATAGACCATATATATTATGAATGTGAACAATGTTGGTGAAGACTATGAGTGTTCCTCAATTTTCCCTTCATTGTTCCTCAATATTCCCTTCATCGACTGCAAAAAGGAGATTCGTCTAATGCAGTATTGAATATTCATGGGGTCAAATTTTATGCCCTTTGGCATCTTTGGCAACCGTGTTTCCATCTTTGGTAGCAGTGTTTTTTTTTTTAGGTTTTCTGGGAGTTTTAGTCTACAACAAATTAGTAACACCCTAAAAATAAGGTTTTACTAATTTGTTGTAGACTAAAACTGCCAATGAAATTTTGCAGGCAACCCCTCCTCGGCCATATACATTCTGAATGTGAACAATGCTGGCGAAGACTGTGAGTGTTCCTCAATGTTCCCTTCTTCGACTGCAAAAAAGAGATTCATCTAATGCAGTATTGCATAGTCATAGGGATCAAAGTGCCTGCCCCTTGGCATCTTCGGCAGCAATGTTTCCATCCTTGGTAGCAGTGTTTTTTTGTTAGGTTTTCTAGGAGTTTTAGTCTACAACAAATTAATAAAACCCCCATGAAATTTTGTAGGCAACCCCCTCCTCAACAGTGTTTTTTTGTCAAGTTTTTTTTTTTTTTTTTGGGAGTTTTTAGGGTTTTACTAAATTGTTGTAGACTAAAACTCCCATGAAATTCTATAGGTAACCCCTCCTCGCCCATATACATTATGAATATAAACAATGTTGACAAATATTGTGGGTGTTTCTCGATGTTCCCTTCCTCAAATGCAAAAAGGAGATTCGTCTAATGCAGTATTGCATAGTCATCGAGGTCGAAGTGCTTGCGCTTTAGCATCTTTGTCAGCAATGTTTCCATATTCTAGTGTTTTTAGGGTTTTACTAATTTGTTGTAGACTAAAACTCCCATGAAATTTGTAGGTAACCCCTCCTTGGCCATATACATTTTGAATGTGAACAATATTGGCGAAGACTCTGAGTGTTCCTCAATGTTTCCTTCATCGACTATAAAAAGGAGATTCGTCTAATGCAGTATTGCATAGTCATCGGGGTCGAAGTAGTGCCTACCCTATGGCATATTCGACAACAGTATTTTTTGTGAGGTTGTTTTAGAGTTTTAGTTTACAACAAATTTGTAAAACCCTAGAAGCTTTGGTGGAAAGCTTCTAAGATTTTTAGAATTTTATTAATTTATTGTAGACTAAAACTCCCATGAAATTCCATAGGCAAGGCAACCCCTCCTTGGCCATATACATTCTGAATGTGAACAATGCTGGTGAAGACTGTGAGTGTTCCTCAATGTTCCCTTCCTCAACTGCAAAAAGGAGATTTGTCTAATGCAGTATTGCATAGTCATCGAGGTCAAAGTGCTTGCCTTCTGGCATCTTAAGCAGCAACAGTGTTTCCATATTTGGCAGTAGTATTTTTTTTTGTTTTTTTGTCAGGTTTTCTAAGAGTTTTAGTCTCAAACAAATTAGTAAAACCCTCAATAGGGTTTTACTAATTTGTTGTAGATTAAAACTCCCATAAAATTTTGTAGACAACCCTCCTCGGCCATATACATTCTGAATGTGAACAATGCTGGCGAAGACTGTGAGTGTTCCTCAATGTTCCCTTCCTCGACTGCAAAAAGGAGATTCGTCTAATGCAGTATTGCATAGTCATCGGGGTCGAAGTGCCTGCCCTCTGGCATCTTCGGCAGCAGTGTTTCCATCTTCAGTACTACAAAGAGGACTTTTAGTGCATTGCAAATAATGCGGGTAGATCTACTAACATTTCTATTGCCATCATGGTAAGTTGGTTGCATTTAATCATGGTTTTTTTAGAGGAAAAATGTTTGTTAATTTTTCAAGGTTTTTTTCATTGTGATTTTTGGAAAAACATATTTCACCTTCGTAAATTGGATTCTATCGCTGAAAGGTTTTAGGGTTTTTTAAGTTTAACATTTTTTTAATAATTTATTTATATGATTTTGGTTTCTTGTGAAGTTTGATTCAAATCATGTATATTGTATTGGGTTTCTTCTTTAATGGGAAGGGCCTCAAACTCAGACACTCATACTTGTGGGTGTAGGGTTTTTGAAAATAAAACAGTTAAGAAAACCTTTTATTAGCATTGTAACATGTATTTCACCAGTTAATTATCCATCACCCACCGTTGATTATATTGCATAAAGTTACAGTAAAATTGTGTTATGATTCGATGTGCATTTGCACCCACATTGAGTATATGAAATTGTATGGCACAAAGTTTTATGTGTATGTTTCATGTTATAGTAATAGCGAAGATGCATGTAAATTTGTATGGTTCTGCAACATTTGGTTTCCCAAAAATTTGGTAACAAAATGTTAATTCTACATGTGGTAGTATGGCATAGCTGCAGAAAAATTGCAGCGTGTTCATTACTACCATTTGTTATTAGAGCATGGTTGCAAAGAAATTGCAGTGTGTTTATTTTTGTCACTCAGGATCTAAAGATGATCTTTCATATCTGGATTGCTCCTGTTAGTCCAAACTTGTATCAGGGAGAGCGGGTGCTTCAATTTGGAGTGTCCCTACTTTTTGCAATTGCATACTCTTTATCTAGGATGGACACAAACAGACAAATAGAATGGATTTGGAGCAACGGGGTCATAGGTAATGCCAAGAACTTAGAGGCCTACAACTAGTCATTAGGTTGTACAGTTGGGAATCCTTCAATTTTGGTTATATATGCTATTCGGTAAGGAACATCACAATTCAATATGATCTTTTTACACCATGTTATGATTGCAACTATCTATCTGTACATACACAATTGTTGTTACTATCATAGGGTGTAGTGTTGCTATGGTCAGTCAAATGTGTCAACGATCCAATTATGAGCTTCATATTTTGCCCATGAGCCAACTACAGTCAATATATGTCCAATGGTACCCATGGAAGGCAAATGGTCGAGGATCGAACAGTAGCCAGGGTAGACCTCAAAATACTGTTCATAGGTGAAAATCATATTACTAATGTCAAGATCATGTTCAACAAGGAGATGTGGTATTAACTTTATGAAGCCAAATACTATCTTGTTATGAGGACTTTGATTTAGATCAATACAAGTCATTGATTTCCATTTGTCACCATGCAATGAGCAGTGATTCTTTACCTTCAGTTCATAAAGGTGTTGTCAAACTTGAAAGAGGGGAAAGTGCAGGGGACACAAATATATTCATTAGTTGACACCCTTTTGCACATAGAAAGTGATGGTGCAGTTGTGAGTTGTTTAATGGACAAGAGTGGTTTCATTATGATGCCACATTGATGACAAATTATACTTCTTATAAGATACTTACGTCTTCCAGATTAGATGTTATAATCAACTACCAACAACATCTTTGCTAATTCCACACAATTTATCCAATGTTTGTTGCTTTAGTGTATCCAAAAAGGGTTTATGCTTGGATGGATAAGTCAAGGCAATCAGGGCCTTCTATAGTGATCACACTATAACATTTTGAGGTAAGCAACTCATAAGTGGTGTAGCAGAACTGCACAACACTAATTAAAACAACCATTCTATACGTAAAATAATATTTATAATAGAGTGAAATCAGGGGCTTATCAAAGCATAGAAAATGGGTTTATGAAAGCAGTTTGTAAATGCAAATTTGCATCTCTAAATGGTTTTGCATTGTCCATCCTAATATTTCAGGTATAACTTTATTTTTAGTGAGAAATTGTGATAACCTCAAAATGAGAACTAGGGAATGAAACTCTGATTTGGCAAATATTATACATTGTGATTTACCATAAATGTGATTATAGAGCAACCTCCTTGAAGATCAGGGTCTAGTCTTGTCCTGACATATACCAAGTAATGACTAATACTATGCCTATCCACAATCATAATGTGTTATGAATTGTTTATTATTGCATATTAACAAGTAGAGTTATTATGGTATGGATTGTAGAGTTGGCTTGAACCTTCAATTCTACTAGTTAGGCTTTGTGTGGAACAAAAGTTACCTCTTGGAACTTGGTATTGTTGAAGATTATGTTTTAAACTAGGTTGTCACCCTTGGCATGGTTTTGTTCTTATTTACCATCAAGACACATTTTTCTTGGAAATCAATTGCTTGGTTGAAATCTTGATTCTTGTGACCTGCCAAGTTGAATGATCTGGTTTAACTAAAAAATATTTATTACACATGGTGTACACAAGCATGTAAACATTATTATAGAATAATTTGCATGAAATTTTTTAATTAATCTTAATAGAAAACTGTTCTTTCAAGGAATGAGACAAAGTTTTTAATGATTTATTACTTTTCAATTGTACTAGTGAAAATTTTAAACAAGTTAGATTTTTGTGAGATTTTTAAGTGGAGTCATTGGGAGTTATATTCCATGGGGACTTGTCTTGGGATTTGGGGGCCATCCCAAAGGCGCATCTTGACATCCTAAAAACCTCATCCTATTGTCCTGGAAACATGTCCTGCCATCCCAAAAAGTTGTCTCATCGTGTTTGTCCTAGAACTTCATGTAACATAGATTGGGAGTTAGAGCAGTTGAACAATTTTATAAAAATATTTCAATTTATATCTATGTAATTTTATTTTTCATAATTATTATAATCAAAACTTGCTCTTATATATTATTGGTTAAATGAAATTGTGAAGATATTTTCATTTCAAGTTAGAGCTCAAACCACTAATTTTTGTTATGCTCATAAAGACTTGATAGTTTGATGGAGTCAAACATGCTCAATGGGTATACATTGATAAAATGGTAAAACTACCAAGGGATATTAACAATTAATTCAAACAAAATGGTAAGTTTTGAAAAGGGGTTAGTTATTATATAGGGGTTTACCGCTAGGGGTTTAATAAATTAAAAGTGGAGGTGGTAAATTATAAAATAGGGGTTTTTTAAGAAGCCCGTGAATGCATGTGTTTTTAAGGCTTTCAACTAAGTCACCCCTCGTGCTAATTCCAGAAGCAATAGAATCCAGAGATCCAAGAAAGTGATCCCATCACCAACACTTCCACAACAGAAGGTTGTATAAAAGGTCACATCAAGAAGATCATAGCAGCTATAAGATAGAAGAGATTGGAGAGGTCTCAAGGAGAAACAAGAATACTTGGAGAGCCTTATTGCAGAGTTTTTTGAGGTCATCAAAGGAGTTCCTAGAAGAAGCTCATGATAGCAGAAGATTTGGGACAATTGTTGCCATCCGACAAAAATCCCAAAGAAGAAATATTTGGCAAGTAGTTTGCCAAATTTTGAGGAAGATTCGTGAAGACCTCAAGATATCATAATATTGAGAGGAAGGCCATATTTGAAGTCAAAATTAGACAAGGAAGTTGAAGAAGAACACAGACAGAAGAAGCCCAACAAATCCAAGAGATTTGGTGATTACCTTTCAAATCTAAGAAGGCACATTACATAAGATAAATTGTCTGCTAAAAAGGGCAACAATTAGGACAATAGTGCTAGCTGCTAAACTTCAGAGTTCCAGAGGTCATCCTAAAGGTTAATCAATTCATCCAGTATAAAATCAAGCAAAAATTCAGAAGCATTAGAGAGTTGCAAATTAATGAAGATAGAAGAGTTGTTTTACACATTCAATCAAAGCCACGAATCCATCTAGTGATAAGGTAGCAACAAGGTGAAACAAATCACCTCATAATCCTTCATCTATAGATCAGTAAAGGTAAGCAACTTGGGTGCAAATAAGTTTATTATTTGAACTTTGATTAGGGTTATTATCTAATTCCAATAAAGCACCATTATTATAATTCAGAAGTTGTAAAAAGAAGATTGCATTATATAGTCTTAAGGTGTGAAAAAGGAAATTACTTTTAAGTTTATCACCTGCACAATAAAATAGGAGTTGGATATATTTCGACAAAAATAAAAATAGCATCTGCCTATTGTCTATCTAAGAAAATACTACATCCTACATTATTGATTGTAGTGCAATTTTCAGATTGGTTTTAAAATAAGTATTATTTAGAAGATATTATTCTTACTTCAAAGTTGCATAGATTATTAAGTGCATTCTTTAAGAGTTATTAGTGCATTAAAGGAGTAATAAGGTAAGTCTACTATTGCACTATTCTATATTGGTTAGCTCATTTACTCTTAAAGATCATTATATGCATTCATTATTAGCTTGAGGATAAAACCAAAAGAACACAAAATCTACAAATATCAAAGTATCTAAAGATACTAGTCAGTACTCAATATCTATAATCTATTGTGGCCTATAGAAGCCATCAAGCAAATCAAAATTCCTCCAAGGAGTGGAGAAGAAGAAGGCAGCCATTAAAGTATTGAAAGAAGTTACAAATTGATACTTGGAGATTCTCAGATCTAAGGTGCATTAAAGGTAGTGCAGAAATCATTCTTTCAAAATCTTAGTATCTACATGATTATTAGTTTGGATTCATTACCAGATTAACCAAGCAAAGGATAGAGTTGTCTATAAAAGAAGACAACATCAAATCATCCCCTGCCTACAAGAAATACTACAAAGGAGCCATCATCAGAACCAATAGAAAGGAAGCTTACAAAAGAGATTTGAAGATCTCAGGTAAAGGTACAAAATCAAAGCATTTTACTCTAACTATTGTAATAATATTTATATTATTATATTGCACCATTCTACGTAGTAAGAAAGGACAAGGATTGAGTGTCTCAAGGACACATAAACGCTAGCAAGATCTATCACAAAGTGGCCAGAGGAAGGGCTCAATCTGAACAAGAAATAAGAGCTAACAGAAACCTCTAAGTACAGTGTCTAAATACACCCTTACAGCCATGAAAGTGGGTGTATTTAGCAGGTAACCTGAAGCACAGAATATCACAAAAATACCATTGTCCATCTACGCCAACCACCGTCTAGTCTATATTGCAAAGGAGCATTTAAACCAACATATTGAAATCATTAAGGGGATAGTGCATACAACCAAGTGAAAGGAGCTATACTTAGAATCTAGCCTGAGGAATATGTCCACCGAGTAGGAGCGCTCATATCAGCCCTTGGACCACCATAGAACCATATCCAAGCTCCTACAACCTCCATCAAACCAAGATCCAACCTTCAAGAAGCGTTGACAAACAAGAACTAGCTGGACGTACATTGAAAAGAAGTTTATAGAAGAAGAAAGGCATTGGAGGGAAGATACATGCAAATTTCCACTTGTCATATCTGACACAAAGCACTCATTCTTTGAGCAAGGAAATATTCGAACATTAGAAGGAGCACATAAGCCACTTGAAGAAAATTATTATAACATATTTGGAGCATTACAAACATCAATAGAAACTCATAAGCCACTTGGAAAAGGAACTAGACAAGCCCAAGCGTTACTCAAAGAAGTCTCATGTGCGTTGGAGCTCATAAAGCCACTTGGAAACCACTCAAAGAAAGTATTAGACTAGCCACAAATGTTACCCAAGGTACACATACCACTTGGAAGCCATCAAGAAGAGCTCATAGCTATTAAAGTGCCAAATTTCTGAGAGGAGAATAGAATGAAATCTATAGCGAAGTAGAACTAAGCCTACAATGAAGCAAAACGTGGCTTATAGTGAAGAAGATGGAAGTTGTAGATTCAAACTATCATAAATAACAACAATGAAGAAGAACAATAAATGCTCATGGTCGTAAGCACCCATTGAAGAAAATCCCAAGCCAAAATAGCATTGGGAGGCACAAAATTCAAAGAAAGAGCATGCAGGCCCCTCTTTGGACAGCAAGGTCAAAGTAGCATTGAATAAAGAGAAAATGAATCTTCACCCAGCCATCAAAGTACGTGGAGCTACTCAAGAATATGTAGAGCAACAAACCTTGCTAAGGTAAAGATTAAACTAACTTGCTTTAATAAATTATTGGAGTTATAAGGTATACCGGTTGATTATTAGAAAGTAAGAAAGAAATCCTAATAAAGGAAGAAATAATTAATAGATATTTGCAAATCAAGTAGGATATATAAGGCTGACCACCTTAGTAATTATAAAATATTTTGCAAATACTATTATTGCTATTATTTTCTAATATTTTAAGAAATAGGATGTTATAAGACATGCTACATCAAATTGTAATATTTTGGAATTAGAAAATTAAAGATTAAATTATTAAAGGTAGGAGAAAGAAGTTCATTAAAGCATCATATAGAGTTGGAATTAATTAGAGGGACAAAAAGAATCCAATCTAAAGGAACTTCAAAATTGATAAGTGCATAAGTTCAATAGGATAAATAAGGATAAATAGAAGTTGATTACAATACATTAAAAAAATCAACTCAAGATTGAACCACTACTTACAAAAGCACTTATAGCATAACATAAGAACTAGGGAGATATAAGGAATTATACAAAACCAAAAAGTTTTATCAAATTGGATCATATACTCAAGATAGATATAGTATTCTACAAATTCAAATACTAAAGAAGCAAAAAGAATACTATAAACTTAATTCACTAGGGAGCCATAAGGATGTCAACTCCAAAGAACACATTAAAATATGTTATTAGAAATGGAATAAGGAAATGGCTCAAAAATACACTAGACTCAATGGAAAGCACAATTGATGATTTAGAAAAACTAATGAATAACAAGGAAGATACAGATGAAAAAGGATCAATAAGATCTAAAAATATTTTGAAAACCCACAAACTAATAGTCTAGTGAAATCAAATCTCTCATATAGTACGGTAGAAAAAATAATTGATGATAACCATACTAATAAGGATGATGAAGATCATATTCAAAAGGAAGAAAAGAATATTGATCAAAAAGACCTCATACAGATATATGAAAGGAGTAAAACTGGAATAGCTTCAATTGTACACATGGTTTAAATATCTCATCAAGGATATAGATAAACATAATATTCCTAAATTAGATTTTTTAGAAGGTAGAATAGCTTTGCTATGTACTTATTGCAACCAAAATGGTCATGAGAAGATAAACTACTGGAATTTTTTGGAATTTCCATCCATGTAAATATTGTGGAGGAAAAATTCATTCATATTTCTTTTGCTAATACAAATATAAGTACTATAAAAGTTATGAGGAGAGATTAATGTACATAATAGATTATTTCTTTTAAGAATTTATTTTAGAAGCATCCACTAACAATGATTTCAAGCTTGATGACTGTAGAATACAAGAAAATAGGTCATTCAGAGAATCAAAGGAAAGAAAATGGATCAACACTGATCCACTTGTAACCTATGAAATGATGAGATCACTAGTTCATCAAAGACACCTAATGAATTCCAAGGATAAAGATTCATTCAAATATCTTGAGACAACAAATAACAGTGAAACAGAAAAGACAAGAAGAAACAACATAAAGACTGAAGACAAAGAAGACAAAGAGCCTGATGAAGCCAAAGAATATTCAAAGGAAGAAGATCCATATTGAAGACTAAAGTCTTCAATACCCAAATAATATAATACAAGAAGGTGTTAGAGTATATTACATCATTTGGGTCATGTAAATGTGCCACCCTTAGTACATAACTAGATTAGGAAGTTACTTGAGAGTAAATTAAAGTAGTTTTTTGATGAAGAAGTAATAAATGCACAAGTTTCAATGTGCAAGTTGTAAATGTGCAAGGTGTTCACTTGTACATAAAGATAGAGTATTGGCCAAGGAATCCATCTTCCTATATAAAGGGTCTCAAGGTGTGTGTTAGACATAGAGGTGAGATAGCAGTAGTTACTGATGTAGTGTAGTAGATAGAGATTAGTGATGGAATATGTAGTACGATAAGCATTAGTTACTGGAGTGTCCATTTCCTCCATTATACTACATTGTAATATTCTTATCATTTCTAGTTATAGCATATTTTAGTATTGTATCAAAACTCCATTACTACTCATCTTAGCATAGCTTAGATCTTGTGATTGATTACTTTCATATCATCAAAAGCTAAAAAAATCATCTTTAGCCATTTTGACATTTTTCTCCTCATACCTCTCAATGTGATAAGGATTGAGCTTGTTGCAACTGTGGTAGAGAAAACATGTTATTTTATTTAAATACAAAAGATATTACAATACAATATTTTCACATGCCTCGTAGGCTACAATAAGGATTTCAAAGGTGAAAATCTCTTTTTATAATGTAAGGTAATGGTACACTTGTCTTCTAGAACACCTCAAAAGGAGGGTGGATTTTATGCTTGATGACCACCCTTGGTTGAACGAGTCTCCAAAAGGTATACACAACCAAAATAATAGTTAGTAGAACCCCTTGGATCCACCTATGTTGGACCCAAACTAATGAGAGGAGCAAGCAGTAAAAATTTGTATTAAAGGATAAAACCAATCTAAAAATGAGATTAAAAACATCAAAAAAATTACCTTGCTTGCCTCTGTAAACTATATATTGTTGAATGTCTAATTGCATCTAGCTCCTAATTGGAACCGTCCCAGAGAGGATGGTCTTGACTGTGAATCATCCTGGGAGGATGGTTTCTTCTATGAATTATCTCAAGGTGGATTTTTTTTTTGTATTGCCCAAAATGTGATCAAATTCTAAGGGGGTCTTCTATAGGTTGTTAGTTGTCTTTGGTCCAAATATGGCATATGTTGTGTTAGGAAATACCTGTGAGAGAAAACACAATAATAGAAAATAGAAACAACAACATAAGTGACATGGATATTTACATGGAAACCTGCAATGTGCAAGAAAAACCACGGGGCAATGGCAACTTCTCTTTTTATTATTTTTAGCAAACTTTACATTCACATTTTGTAACATTTTCAACCAACATCACATATGCAAGGGATCACATCCCTTTTATAGAGTTGAAAGAAGACTCAAACTGTTTGTTTCCTCTCTCGATGGGAGCCTACAAAGACTGTTTATTTTTGCTCCCAAGGAAGGCACCTGAACCTGTTCGTCTTTCGTGTTAGACGTCTATTTGGATGTCTACTTGCTTAGACGTCTGACCAAGACGTCTAGCAGCCCAGACGTTAGGCCTGCTACCTAGATGTCTAGCCTAGACGTCTAGTAGCCCTACTACCTAGACATCTAGCCTAAATGTCTAGAAGGTTAGACATCTGGCCTGCTACCTAGATGTCTAACCCAGATGTCTAGCAGGTCAGACATTTGGCCTGCTACCTAAACGTCTGGTCTAGACGTCTAACAGGTCATATGTTTGACCTGCTACCTAGATGTATGATCTAGACATCTAATAGAGACATCTAGTATATCAAATGTCTAGCCTACTACCTATATGTCTGACCCAGATGTCTAGCAGGACAAACTTTTGACATGTTGCAACTTCCATTTCTATTGTTGTCTGACCTACATAGTGACTTCACTTCCTAACATTCTCCCACTTGAATTCAGTATTCAAAAATTCTTCTACCAAATATTTTCATCTAATGCCAATTTTCCAATGATGCCCTTGTTACTCTTTCAGCAAGCCCAGAGAAGTTCTGCACCACTCAAACTTTTCGACCTTGATAGGCTTTGTAAACATATCTGCAAGATTCACTTCAGTGTTGATTTTTTGCAATAGGATTTTACCTTCTTCCATCACATTTTTGATAAAGTGGTACTCGACATCAATGTGTTTTGTGCGATCATGAAATGTTTGATTCTTCACTAGCTAAATAGCACACTGGCTATCACAATGCAGTGTAATCTTCTCCT
Organism: Wollemia nobilis; assembly: GCA_028583015.1. Classification (NCBI taxonomy): domain Eukaryota; kingdom Viridiplantae; phylum Streptophyta; class Pinopsida; order Araucariales; family Araucariaceae; genus Wollemia; species Wollemia nobilis. Next base: position 4,757,322 of record JAQPPZ010016944.1, on the reverse strand, counting down.
GCATTACCTTGAAGTCACCCAACAATCACTCTATCCAAATTGCCTCTTTACTGGTATGAGTTGCTACAATATATTTTGCTTTAGTGGTTGATAAAGCCACAATAGACTACAACTTAAAATCCCAACTCACCGCTCCACTAGCAAGAGTGAAGGTATATCCTGTAGTGGACTTTCTCCCATCTCTATCTCCACCATAATCAGAATCCACAAAACCTTTAACTTGCAAATTTTTTGATCCAAAGTAAATGGCAACATCTGAAGTGGCTCTTAAATATCTAAATATCCACTTCACCACATTCTAATGCTCCTTACTAGGATTTGCCATGTACCAGCTGACTACTCCCATTGCTTGGGTAATATCCAATTTGGTGCTCACCATGGCATACATGAGGCTTCCTATTGTTGATGAATATGGTACACGAGACATGCTTGTCTTCTCTGCTTCTGTTCTAGGACACTGGTTGGAAGGCAACTTTAAGTGTAGAAGAATTGGGGTATTAAATGGTTTAGCATTTTGCATATTGAAGCACTACAGAATCTTTTCCACATATGAATTTTGACTTAACTAGATCTTTCTTCCTTTCCTCCCTGTGTATCTTCATCCCTAAAATTTGGTTTGCTGCTCCTAAATCCTTTATTTCAAATTTCCTAGCCAACTAAGCCTTAAGATCAATGATTTTATTTATGTTGGGGCCTGCAACCAGCATATCATCAACATACAACAAAAAAATAATAAAATTGCCATCATCAAACCTCTTATAGTATGCACAATGGTCAGCTTCACTCCTGATGAAACCTTAGCTCTTCATGAAGGTGTAAAATTTCTTGTACCACATCCTTGGTGCCTGTTTCAATCTGTACAATGATTTCTTCAGTCTGCAAACCAAATGCTCTTTACCTATTTCTTCATAGCCCTCAAGTTGATCCATATATATCTCTTCCTCAAGATCACCATGCAAGAAAGTAGTCTTTATGTCAAGATGCTCCAGTTATAAATCCTGTGCAACAAAAAGTGCAAGTAGAACTCTAATAGTAGCCATCTTCACAACTGGAGACAAAATTTCATTAAATTCAATACCTAACTTTTGCACAAATTCCTTTGCCACCAAGAAAGTTTTATAGCATTCCAAAGGCCCATCGTTGTTCTTCTTCACTTTGTACACCCACTTGTTTCCAATAGTCTTTCTTCCAGGTGGGACATCCACAAGTTCTCAAGTTTTATTCTTGTGAAGTGCCTCGATTTCATCCTCCATGTATTTTTTCCACTTTTTTGCATTCTCAGATTCTCTAGCTTCTTGAAATGAACTAGGTTCACCATCATCAGTTAACAAATCGAAAGAGGATTGATATACATGAGAATACCTTTCCAAAAACTTTTGTGGATGTGTAGATATTCTAACCCAATGATCTATCGATTGTGGCTCTTGGTCTTGTGACCGTTGTGGCTGCTCTACTTGTTGTTCTACTTGTTGTTCTGCATGTTGATCAAAAACTTTAGCATGTTCATCTTCACTCAATTCTACTTCAACAGGTACAACATTAGGATTTTGTTGTACCTCCTTCATTTGCATGGATTTTTCATCAACAATTACATCCTGGATAATAATTACCTTGTGGGTAGTAGGATCCCATAGTCTATACCCTTTCACTATATCTCCATAGCCAAGAAAAACACATTTTCTTGACTTTGGGTTAAGCTTGGACATTTTTTCTTTGGATACATGGGTAAACGCATAACAACCAAAGGTATGCATATGAGAGTAATCAACTGGCTTACAACACCAAACCTTCGCCAAGATCTATCCATCCAACACAGTTGTAGGTGACCTGTTAATAAGATAAATAGTTGTATTAATAGCCTCCACCCAAAAAAATTTCTCCAACATGGCTGCACTAAGCATGCTTCTTGCACATTTCATGATTGTGTGATTCATCAGCTCAGCCACACCATTTTGCTGTGGAGTGTATGGTATAATCTTTTGGTGCTTAATACCTTCCTGCATACAAAATTTATAAAATTCCTTGGAGCAATATTCATCCCCATTATCTAACTTGAGACATAAAATCAATTTGCCCAAACTCTTCTCTACCCGTGCTTTGAACTCTTTAAATTTTTGCAAAGCTTTCAACTTCTTATTCAGAAAATAAACCCACACTCTCCTATAATAATCATCTATAAAAGTCAAAAAATAGATGGCATCATTCAAGGACTGAGTGGGGACTGGTCCAAATATATTTGAATGTATAAGTTGCAAAAAATCAGAACTCTTACCAAGACTTGCAGTAAATTGAACCCTCTTCTATTTACCAAAAATATAGTGCTCACATAAGTCTAAATTACAAGACTTAATCCCAAAAAGCATACCTCTGTCATGCAAAATTTTTAGGTCTTTTTCACTCATATGGCCTAGGTGTTGATGCCATAGCAATACTGCATTCTGAATAGAAGTTGTTGTTGCTACATGGTTTGTCATCGTATCACCGCATAAATAATATAAGGTTCCTTAAGATTCTCCCTTTTCTACTATAAGAGCTCCTCTGGTAATCTTGTAGTAGTTATTACTAAAAGTGATAGAATACCCTAGCTTATCCATCATTTTGATTGAGAGAAAATTCTTCCTCAAATATGGCACATGTCATACATCACATAACATCCTTTCTCTACCATCTCTTCCCATAATTTCTAAAGGGTGATCATCACCCAAATAGACCTTTCCACCATAGTAGTTGATATTTTTCAAACCAGTCTCTATGGGGAGACATGTGGAGAGATGCACCTAATTCCAAAACCCAAGTGTATAAAATAGATCTATTGTTATTGATACAGAAGGCTTCACATGTTGTTGTCTCTCCTGAATCTGCTGCACTGACCTCAACTGATGGTTAATTTTACTTTTCACCATTCTTTAATTTTCAAAAATCCTTCTTGGAGTGTCCTAGATTCCCATAATGTTAGCACTTACTTTATGCTTATGTCCTTTAGACTTAGATCTGGACTATTTTCTACCTTGTTTACTTCCCTCAAAGAATCGATCTCTTATAGATAGGGCTTCATTGGTCGAGGGTTCCAAAGATGTTTTTTGCCTCAAATATTCTACCAACAAAACGATTACCACATCATCAAATTTGAGAGTTCCTGATGATGAATTACTGATTGTCATCACCATATGATCCCAAGTGTCCGAGAGGGAACAAAGTAGGGTGATAGCTCTATCTTCATCCTCCATATTCACATTAACTGAAACTAGTTTATTGATAAGAGTATTAAACTCATTCAAATGATCTACCATGGATGAACTTTCCTTCATCCTCAAGCTATAAAGTTGCTTTTTAGAAAAACCTTATTTGTTGTTGATTTTGTTTCATACAACTTTTCAAGATTTTTCCAAAGGGCTTCTACGATCTTCTCTTCAACTACATTGAACAAGATAAAGTCCGCTAGGTAGAGACGAATTGTAGAAACCACCTTACTATCTAGTGTTACCCACTCCTCATATTTCATGCTACTTGGTTTACTCACGACCCCTTTCAAGGCTAGAGCTTAGTTATTATGAACCAAAAAATCCTCCACCTTCATCTTTTATAGAGCGAAGTTCCTGCCATCAAATTTCTCAATCTTGAACATGGTTACACCTCATGTCATTATTGCAGCTCCCACTCACACAAAACCTTAGCTCTGATACAAGATGTTAGGAAATACTTCTTATTTTATACCTATAAGAGGAAACACAATAACAAAAAATAGAAACAGCAACACAAGTGACATAGATATTTACGTGGAAACCTACAATGTGCAGGAAAAACCATAGGGCAATGCCAACTTCTCTTTTTTTTATTTTTAGCAAAATTTACATTCATGTTTTTCAATTTTTTCAACCAACATCACATATGCAAGGGATCACATCCCTTTTATAGAGTTGAAAGAACACTCAAACTGTTTGTTTCCTCTCTCGATATAAGCCTTCAAAGACTATTCATTTTTGCTCCTAAGGAAGGTGCCTAAACCTGTTTGTCTTTTGTGTTAGATGTCTATCTATATGTCTAGTTGCTTAGATGTCTAACCAAGATATCTGGCAGCCCAAACATCTGGTCTACTACCTAGATGTCTGGCCAATATGTCTAGCAGCCCAGACATCAGGCCTACTTCCTATACGTATAGCAGCCTTGCTACCTAGACGTCTGGCCTAGATGTTTAGCAGGTTAGACATCTAGCCTTCTACCTAGACATCTGACCTAGATTTTTAGCAGGTTAGACATCTAGCCTTCTACCTAGACATCTGACCTATATGTCTAGCAGGTTTCACGTCTTACCTGTTGCCTAGATGTCTAGCAGGTCAGACGTCTGGTCTACTACCTAGATGTTTGATCCTAATTTCTAGTAGGTCAAACATCTGGCCTACTACCTAGATGTCTGACCCAGATGTCTAGCATGTTGCAGCTTCTCTTTCTACTATCGTCTGACTTGCATATTGACTTCACTTCCTAGCATGTTGGAGATTCCACCTGCGAGTAGTTTCACAAAATAAATGCATGTCATTAGAGGTATGCAATGATATCCATGACTAATATATAAGCAAGTATAATCTTAACAATGTGTACACAAGAAATTTCTAACTAAATTTTGGTAGAGTTTCCTTATAGTAATCCCGCACACCTTGAAAATGAAAGGAGGAACTATTTATAGAACTTCCCAAGGGCAAGGGGTGGTGAAGTGGAGGTGAGGTGGATGTGACATGGTAGCCAAGTGGGTTGAGTGAGGGGAGGAAAAATCTAGGTTTCCCACTTGGATGGTCAAAGGGGCATGTGTGCACCATACCTCATTAACATTATTGGATAGGGAGAGTCCTCACACCACTCAAGTGGTATGTGCACACCATGCCTCATTAATTCTCTTGGTGGGGAGAGTCCTCATCCCACCCATATGCATTAAGGAGCATGGAGGGTTGTGTGGGTGCATGGGGATGTGGAGAGTAGGGGGTAGGCTAGGCTAGGGTGAGGTGGACCTAAGCTAGAGTCAAAGGGTAGACTAGGGGAATGTGCACATAGGCTAGGGGGAGTGGGATAGTCACATGGTGACCATGGGCTAGGTGTAGGATGGGGCTTAATGGGTAAAAGGGGCTAGAATGGGCTGATTTAATGTTTCTAAGGTTACCATGTCAAATATTTGGATTAATTGGGACCATTACAAAATTATTAAACATTGACATTAGAAAAATATTAATATAACATTTTTTAGGTGTCTACATTTATCTCTTTTTGTACTGTGTTATGTATAAACATGATGCAGTGCAAAAATACATAACACAAAATGATTAGATTGACAATGGGTGACAATGGATGATGATGGTTGACCATGATTTTTTGTGCTCTACAATAAAAATTGAGTGAGGAGATGAAGTTTTATCTCAAATCAAGAACAATGTAGGATGCTCCAATTATGGAAGGGGTGAATATCCTTGAAAATTTACCTTTGAGAGATTGTTGAACTCACTTGATTTAGCAAGTTGACTAGTCGTAGGTAAGTATCCTCATGATGCTCCAATCGACTAAATAAGTGGACTTAATATTACCACCTTGATAAAAAAGAGTGTGTGAATAACCATATAGGCATTGGCCTAGAGAATATCAAATTGTATTGGATTGGAGTTTAATTTGAGAATATAAATTCTACTTTTTTACCTTATAGAGGAGGGCTAGTGATAGTCTCAGGCAAATATTCTTGGACAAACGTGATTCTAGGATTGAGTTTTTGGATATTGAACATGTTCAAGGCAACATTTATGGGTAATATCTACCCCCTCAAGAGGTGAGTTGATGGGTGAAGAAATTGAAGATAACAACAAAGCACTTGATAAAAATTTGTGCTACCACATAGTGGAAATGACTAAATAAAATGGTAAAGTATGATTGTAGGCACAAGAGAATTTTGGTCAAACTGAGATCATATGAGGTCTTACGGTGACCAACCGTATGGACCATACGTTCACTGACAAGTGTGCCATTACCTTACATTGTATAAAGGAATTTTTACCATGGAAACCCTTATTGTAGCCCAAGGGGTATGTTAAAAGATTGTATTGTAACATATTTTATAATCCATAAAATGACATGTTTTCTCTACCATGTTTTTTAGAAATTGATGGCAATCATGGTATTTTCACTACCATGTAAATTATCTCTAACAAAAACCATCTAGGTAGGTCTGGTTCATGTCAAAGCCAAGTTATAGTATCCCCTTCCTACACCATATGCTTCTCCACAACTTGTTCTATCTCTAGATTCTTATGGTCATAACCATAAGTCAATCTAGAGCATAATTCCATGGACCACTCTAAGATGATCCCTCACCATTCAATGACCCTCCAACCTGTTTGAAGGATTTCCCCCTCACTTTACCTAGTAACTTATCTATTATCCATAATATCCCCTATTTGAGTAACATGGACCATTCTGGACCCTTAAATTTTAACTCAAGCCTCATGCATCAATCCACTCACACCACTCTACCCAGGAGCCCTTGTGAGGATACCATGTTGTATTCCTCACATCGATCCACATCATCTCTCCCACTCCTTCAAATGCCATATCTTCCACCTCTTCTTTTGACACCTTATTCTCCATCCCACATGTCCCACATGGCCTATGTCTCATAGCCTCATCACTTATCCTATCCTCCACCTCCACCTTTATCCTACCTGTATTCTTATTCCTATCAACTTGATCCTACCCATATTTCCATCCTTGTCAATCCTATCCTTGCCACTCCACCTCCATTTTCAAATGAACTGCAACAAATCCTAGACCAGCTCACAAATATTGAGCTATAGTCGAGTTGTTATGGGGTATTTGTCCCACTACTACCTAACCAACATTCCAGTTGTCATCAACATCCCCCTCATCCATGTCATAGCTAGAATCCCTTTCTAAGACATCATCCAATGTCTTCCAAAAGTTGTATGATGCAAAAGTAATTTTCCTACCTAACATTAGGCCATTGGACCCCAATAAGTTGAAACCCAAATGGTATAATGAACATCACTTTTGTGTCTATCATCATCAAAAGGGTCATGAAATTAATGATTTTTTATACTTTAAACACCTGGTACAAGATTTGTTAGACTGAAAGGATGTAAATTTTGATAATCCCCTCCCCTTCCAACCAACAACTTCGTATAATTAGACATCAATTACCACAAAATGGGATGCAAAAACCATAAGAAGGTGCCTCAACATCTCCACCTAAACCCCATAAAAGTTAACCATGCCAATCACATCCCTTCCCACCAAGGTTTTATTGGCTTGATCAACCCCATCAAAGTTAACCATGCCAATCATATCCCTTCCCACCAAGGTTTTATTGGCTTGATCAATTATATTTTCAACAATCCAAGATCCCCTAGTCGACCATCTCAACAACATGACCCCCCCAATGACTCCATTCCCTCCTCAATCTATCCCTTCTCTCCATTCTAGTCAATTATTGATAAAGATGCCTGAATTATAGACACAATTGTGATGTGGAAAGACCCGACAAAGATTTGAAGTAATATAAATAACCGGGTAGCAACCAGGGTTTCAATGTCCTCTCCTTCCACGTTTGCATACCATTCTTTCCTGTACTGCAGGCTACATATTTCGATTCATCTAAGAAAATGAGGAATTTCCTAGCTACTCAGCTAAAAGACCTTCCCAAAGGAGTGAATCCACTAGAACCTCCCATATAAATTATAGCTTTTAAGGACCCTAAATTGTATTCCATCCTAGCCATGATTGTCGGGCTCAAAACTGATGAAAGGGTTCAAAAATGGCAAGTAGTAGTGGTAGAATATTTGTTAAACCCTAAGATGTATGACTCTGTTGTCATGAATAAAAGTGTAAGGCCAATTTTCTTCGACTGGCCCGAGTTCTTAAGTTTAGAAATTCATGAGGGTTTTGCAGCTTTGAAAGCAGGGACCCAATTTTCTTTCCGCTACACTTCTTATCCGGTTTGGTTATTCTTTTATTTCATGTCTCAAGAATTAGAATTTATATCATTAAATGATAGAGATTAAAAGGGGAGATTTTTGCCAGTCTATGAATGGACCAATGTTCTGCATAAGTCAGAGTCCTACTATGATTTCAATATGGAATTCTTAGGCCCTGCTCTAAAAATTATGTATGGACATATTAGAAGGTTGACCCCCAAAGTAGAGAAAGTCTTGCAGACCAAATATGCTGAGGAGGGAGACTAGTTCATTTTGACCCAAGTATGTATCAGATTATATGGGTTCACAGAGAAACCTTTTTTACTCCCCCATTATGTCACTGATAGGTTATTTGCTTTAGATTATGTTAGGCAGACGAAAACAATAAATATGAAGTTTGGGATTGGAATTAAAAAACTAGTACCTGCAACATGCCCTTCAAATTTGAAGGAATTACTGTTACGAAAAAGAGAAAAATGAGCAAATACAAAGTATTTGAAATAATTGGGGCTTATTGATATTCCACAGAGGTGGAAATATGACCTCTTGAATATGTTTGTTGAGAGGCAAGACATTTTGAATAAAACCTAGATAAAATATTATCATGTTAAAATCAGGAAAGATATTGAACAAAACAAAAATAATAGTTAAGATGAACCCCTGGAGTGGCATATAGAGAGGATGGAGCCTCTGCCCCCTGGAATGGCTTCTATGAAGTGGTTGTCTAATATGATCCTAGAAATGTAAAGGCCCATCAATTGACAAATGACAGAATTTATAGAATACTTAAAAATCGATCGAATTGGAATCTGGCAAAAATTCAAGAATGGTGGTTAATGAGAGTGCAGACAAACATGATTTCATCTAGATACCCCACCAAGGATGACAATCAATTTGATCCTAGGTATGAAGCCAATCATGAGTCATGGGCCGACAATTTTCATGTTAGGATCCCTCCTAGTATTGGAAGCAGTCATTTATCCAGCCCAGAAGCACCTCAGCAGCATGAATATGATAAGGACAAGAAAGTGATAGTAGCCTAGAACCCTCCTCTTGTTCAAACAAAACCTAGGACATCAAGGAAAATATCAATAGAGGAAGTTTTTACTAAAGAATAGAAGGAAAATTATAGTCAGAAGGCTGCCCAAATGATGTTAAAAGTGGGCTATGAAGGAAAAGGGCTAGGAAAAGAAGGACATGGCAGAGTTGAGCCCATTCAGGTATCCAAAAGGGAGAAGTGCTTAGTGCTTGGGTCAGATACTTCAGTTGCAAAAAATTATTCTTCAAGGGTTATGAAATTTGTACCTCCTGCAAATTCGGATACATAGTTTGATGAAGAACCTGTAGGTGAAAGACAAGAATGTTGTCCAAGACTCTCCTAGAGAACAAGGACCTCAATATGCAGAGGAAAATCCAGGTGGATAGGCTGAAGGAGATGGAAAAGACCAAATAAATGAAGGAAATGATGATGCAGATGCTTATGAAGTTAAGTATGAATCTTCTTAGAGAGATGTCTCACGCAACCTACCCAGTTCGGCTCAAGAGAGCCAAAATATTGAAACTGAAATAACTTCCTGTTAAACAGGAAATTGGAGATGAAAGACAATAGCAGGGAGGATACCCCAAGATGAACAAATAATAAATCTTGATGCAAGCGATGAGGAATATGGACAGAAAAAAGATGTTGAAGCCCTTGATGAGGGTAATATTCAAGATAAAGAAAATGTTACCAGTGAGAAAGAAGAGGAGGAAGGAGACCAAAAATGGATTCAACCAGGAGCAGATATGGCAACATATTCCCAGTATTTGCTTAGTGTCAGCTTTGTGTTGGCTCCCATACCTTTTATTCCTAACATTATTATCCTAGCAATTGGAGTTGCATCTTCTCAAGGGACTGACTCGCATCCAACGATAGCAAAAATTGAAAATTTGAAGAAGGTTAGCAAGAATTCCCTAGATTGGTGGACTTCCCACTCAGCTGAGGATCCAAAAGCACCTACCAATGTATGATATATTGTTTCTTTGGACCCATCTAGCATGCAAAGTAAGAGATTGAAATTAACTCCCATTACCAAGAAATCTAAGGAAGAAATGACTATGACATATTATCAGGCTGAAGAAATAAATGAAGATATCTCCCAGTCGCCCATGCAAGATGAGTGGGGAGAGGCTCAAGCACATTTGGGGACTATATACTTGCATGGAGGGAATTATAAAGAATTTTTTCTAAGAGAACAAGAGAAAAGGAAAGAGTTAGAGTCTGTGGTGAAGAAGCAAAAAACAGCAGAAAAAGCTCTAACTCTGGAAGCCAAAAAATGGGAAGATAAATTTAGCGTTGCTGCCAGTGAGGCAGAAAATTACAAAGAAAAATTAAACACAGCAAAAGCACAAATTCAAACACTCAATCAACAAATACAACAACTACAACAACAGTTAACGGAGCAACAAAATGCTCCGTCTAGGTTTTCAAAGGAGAAAGTTAAGAAAATAAGAAAATATTTGTTGAAAGAATTGTTGTCCTTAATGCTAAAAGCTAGGCCTTTGTTGCTATATTTGGCCAAATTCAAGGAAAATATTGAGGTAGTAGGGGAGGAATTTAAAGCTGCAGAATCATTTTTGTTTAAAATAGAGGATGCTACTACGAAAATTCAAATCTTATAAGAAAAAATACTAGAAAGTATAGCAGCTAAGCTAAGGAGTGAAGCCTGGTCTCAGGATAAAATTACAACGAAGAACTTCTTCAGGAAGTTCAAATTAGTAACCCAAGGAAACAAATTTTTGCATAAGCTGGAGGCTGAGGCAAAAGGGTTACTAAAAAATCTTGATTTAGCTATTCAAAATGGGCTTCCCTACCTCTGGGATGATAGTTCCAAAGTGCTAAAAGAAGATGTACTTTCATCATCTGTGAAAGCTTTCGTTGAATATGAGTCAGAGATAGAAGGCTAGAATGAGCCTATAGAAGAGACACAGGTGATGGAAATGATTCAAAAGATGACACAGGTCAAAGCCTACTTACAGGAGCTAATTTTGAGATAAAATAATTTCTTATGACAAGGTGGAGGAATTACAATATATATATCAACTTTTTATTGATTCTTCTAATTTGGATGACGAATACTGGAACCAAGTGTGCAAAACTTACCAGGAAATGATAACAGCAATGGATAAGATCTAAAAATACAAGCATCTTGGGCAAAAAAATTCAACTGGATCTGGGACTAGTTCCTAGAATTAAATATAATTCGGTAACCATTTTGTTTTCAAGAAGTTGAATGTCTTATTAGTGATAAGTCACTAAACTGTAGCAAAAGTTTTTACGAGGTAATGCTTACTTATATTTTAAGTGCATTTTTCCTTTCTTTTTGCTTTTCTAAGGTTTTATTTCTAAAACTGTGTTGTTGACTCCATTTTCCAATGGATGAAGGCCTGATTTCAAATTTTTGTAAGCAAAAAATCCCTCGAAAGGCGCCAAGAATGTTAGTCAAAATACGACTAACCCAAAAATGGTTGAAGCACTTTTTGAGCACTTTTTGAAGAAGACCGAAGCGGCCTACTTTTGAAGGAGCAATAAGAAAGCAAAATATGCTAAGGAAATAAGGTGTCGTGAAATCATGACATGTCGGATTTTCGCAGCGAAAAACAACGAGGCCAAATGGAAGAAAAAGTCGTGATTTCGCGACATTGCACATTTTCGTCAAGTTTGCCAATGAAGGAGCCCAATTCAAGGAGAATGGCGCAATTTTGTGACATGTTTCATTTTCACCAAAAGAAAAACCAAAGGGACTAAAGAGACGAAGAATGTTGCGATTTCGGGACATGACGCATTTTTGCAGCTGAAAGTGGCAAGGTGAACCAAAGAAGTAGAAACATCACGATTTCGTGATGTGTCTCAGTTTCACGGTCAAATATGAAGAATAGAGCTGAAGAGACGAAGGCATCACAATTTAGCGACATGTCACGTTTTCGCAACCTAAAAGAGGAGACAAAGCAAAAGGGACAAAAATGTTACGATTTCGCAACATGTTCCATTTTCATTGGGGGAAAGAGAAAGAAGCTTCGTAAAGGTAGAATGTCATGATTTTGTGACATGCCAGCTATAATGGCATAAAATGTATTTTTGGCAATTGAGACATGCACTGGCACCAAAATTTTGATTCCTGGGAAAGGCCAGATGATTGTAATGTGGTAGGCTCACCAAATAATTATAATATGACAAGCTCATCTAAAATATAATTTGCAGAGGATCTTTTGTAGATTTTTAGAAACTGCAAACAAATTGCTTGTAATTGATTAGGTGATCAAAATGTACATAGTAGAAAGATGCTCTTTTTAGGGTATATATATGGGTGAGCGACCCATGAAAAAAGGTCGGCTCTTGGATGTTTATAGATTGTATGTACATTTTGTTCGAATAGAAGCAATAAAGATACTCCTCCTTTTGGCTTCTGATTTTCTGTGTGCAAGTGTATGTATTTGGTTTTTTGAATTCTATTCATTTTAAGTTTATATTGTATCTGTTCTGAAATCTAAACTGTGCATATATGAATCTTGTTCCTGGAGTTAAATATTAAGGAATGCTTACATGTGTTAGATGAATGTCTAAATCATACTTAGGAATTCATGATTTCTATGTGAGGGTATAAAGGAAGCTTTTAGAGAGTGATATGTGCATTTATTTCTAGTTGTTGTCTAATCTGTACCATGATAAAAGTTCTAGATTCGACTATATTTCCCTTCTTTCTTGTTCCCCTTTTCTCTAAAAACCCAAAGGAACCAGCCTTCTATGGAGATTAAACAGATAGTCCCAAGTTAGATTCATCTATTCAATGTTGGCAAAGTCTAAGGCGCAATACTATTAACTGAAGGTAAATTTTATTCCAACAAGTTTCCTTTTTGAAAGTGGTTGGTTTAATACTTCAAGGTTTTCTGGATTGAGAGTTGTGATTAAACCTTATTTTATAAGCATTATTATTGAAGCCAATTGGTTAAGCAAAGAACTTGAACTTGTGTTAGAAAAGAACATGAGTATCATTGTTATGTGAGATTTGTGGTTGAGCATTGTTGGAAACATTTTGAGTTGGTTGATACATGCTTGGACTAAGGTTTTTAAGAAAGGGTTGTTCCTTGAGGTGATTGGTTGAGTAGAGTTGATTGAGCCTAGTCAAGTTTTTGTGTGAAGTGGTTGTTCAATTTCCATGAAACAAACTTTTCTATATTCTTATTTGAGTTGATATTGAGTATAAAACATATTGAGTCTCTAAAAATTCTCTCTATGCTTCTATGAGATTAATTTGAGTTGATATTGGGATTTGAGAATATAACATATTAAGTCTCTAACAATTCTCTCTATGCTTCTATGATATTGATTTGAGTTGAGATTGGATTTGAGTATTGAACATATTGAGTCTCTAGAAATTCTCTCTATGCTTCTATGAGATTGATTTGAGTTGAGATTGGGATTTTAGTATAGAACATATTGAGTCTAACAATTCTCTTTATGCTTCTATGATATTGATTTAAGTTGAGATTGAGTTTTGAGTATAGAACATATTGAATCTCTAACAATTCTCTTTATGATTATATGAGATTGGACAAGCTCTATGTGAGCTTGTTGAGAAGATTTGGATAGGTTCTGTGTGGACCTATTGAGCAGATTTGGACAGGTTCTAAGTGGACTTGTTGAGTAGATTTGAGCAGATTTTGTGTAGACCTATTGAGCAGATTTGAGCATGTTCTGTGTGGACCTATTGAGCATATTTGAGCAAGTTCTGTGTGGACCTGTTGAGTAGATTTGAGCAGGTTCTGATTGGATCTATTGAGCATATTTGGATAGGTTTTGTGAGGACCTTTTGAGCATATTTGGATAGGTTTTGAGTGGACCTGTTGAGAAGATTTGAACAGGTTTTGTGTGGACCTATTGAGCAGATTTGGACAAGTTCTGAGTGAGATTGTTGAGTATATTTGGAAAGGTTCTATGTGGACCTATTGAGCAGATTTGAGCAGATTTTGTATGGACCTATTGAGCAAATTTGAGCAGGTTCTGAGTGAACCTATTAAGCATATTAAGAAGGTTTTGAGTGAACTTATCGATAGATCTTTGGATGTGACAGAGTATAGAGGATAGAGTCTCAGTGGATAGAGATCCAGCAACTAGGACAATTGAAGATAAATATTTTGAGTGAGGAATCGTCAAGTGGAGAGAGATCCACCAGTCAGTGCAGTAGAGAGACAAAGTATTATAGAAGATCACTAGCCAGAGTTCTCCTATGGAAGAGATCCATAAACTTGATATTTAGGGGATCAACATATCCTTTGGATTGAGTGCTATAAACATTGTAATAGGGAAAGGATTCCCATGATATTATCTGAGAAATATTTAGAAGAAATCTTTTCTCCATGGAGGTAGCCATCTTTGGGTGAACCATGTTAATATGTGTCTCTATTGTATATGATGATTTGTGCATTGCTTTAGTTATTGCTATTGATATTGCCATTGATTATATTGATTAATATTATTTGGAAAAGAAAAGTAAAAAGTAGTCTTATACTGTTCACCCCCCTCTCAGTATAAGCTTGTGTTCTTCAATTGGTATCAGAGTCGGTTCCTTCGAAAGAAGTTTAACAGCTTGAAGGAAGATCCTACAAGAACACAAATGGCAAATAAAGGCAAGAGTAGAAGCATGAGACACAATAATAAAAGAACACCTATGGTCATGAAAGAAAAGAAAGATGAGTTTAATATTGTTGTGTTGGGAGGACAAATGTAAATAGATTCAAGAGATGAATCAAGTAATGGAGAAATATCCAGACTAATAAATTTTTGTACCAGATGTGGAAACACAAGTCACCATGCAACTTATTGTCCACAAGAATGTTTTGTTTATGGTCAACTTGGCAATGATGCAAGATATTGTAATGGGTTTAGTAGTAGTAAAGATGAATATGATATTCTTGGAAATAAAATTCTAGAGAATTGTTCAAGAAAGGATAACATGGACAATCAAAACAGGTATGAAGAGCTTATTGAATTAAAAAAATAGAATTTAGAATTGAAGGCTCAAATACAAGATGAGAAATGTAAGACAAAGCTTCTACAAGATATATTTAACTTTAGAGATAAGGTTGAAATAGCAAGAAGAGTTGAAGAATGTATGATTAAACAGACAAAGGTAAAAGAGATAGAATGTGAAAGGCTTATGATTACTCTTGGAGAATTAAAAAGGGATAACTTAGGATTAAGGGTTCAAGCTCAAGAATATGAGAAAGCATAAGCAAGGTTTCTACAGGAACTCACTAACTTCAAAATCAAAGTTGAAGAGACAAGAAAATTGAAGAAGGTATGGTTGAAAAAACAAAAATAAAAGATCTAGAGTGTGAAATATTAGATCATGAGATAGTTTCACTAAGGATGGAAGTAAAAGGTTCTAAGGACAAGCTACACAAGTTTGAGGAAAATTCAAAGATCTTGGAAAGGACTATCAATGCACAAAGGTCATCAGTCACCATAATAGGACTTAGTTATAAATAAGAACAAGGGAAACAAAAAGTAGAAAAAGGAGAGTCAAGCTCAAACACCAAAAAAGAAGAAGAGTCAAGAGAATTAAGTAAAAGAGAAAGTGAGACTTCTAAGGATAAGTTGGACAATAGAAAGTTCAGCAAGGAAAGGAACAATGCACATAGAAGATATAGATCGAACAACAATCAGAACAAGAGACCAATGAGGTCAAGACAAGGAAGCCTCAATGGAAGATATTTTTCATGTCACAGGTTTGGGCACATGGCTTCATAATGCAAGACACATGAAAGACATAAATATGGAAAAGGACAACTTTTCCACAGGTATTGCTACTCATGTAATGAGTTTGGTCACAAGGCAATGAATTGCAAGATTCATGACATAAGAGGATATGGCTTCACTAGGATAAATCCTAAGATAGTTGCACCTCCAAGGAATAATAAAATTAAGTGTTATAAGTGCAATAATGATGGTCACACAACAATATGGTGTAGATCAAATATTCCAGAAACATGCATGAACAGGAACCGAAACATGAACAAAAACAGGAATAGGAACAAGAATATGAAAAGGAACGGGAACATGGATGAGAATAGGAACATGGATGAGAACATGAATATGAATAGGAATAGGAACATGGATGATAACAATAACAGGAAAAGGGACATGGATGAGAACAAGAACAGGAACATAAGTAATGACAGGAACAGGGATGATGACTTGGGAAAGTGGATTCAAAAAACTCAAAAAAGAAGAGAAAAATATAAAGGTAAAGAACAATGCTTTTGGGGAGTAGAAATACTCCCACCCCAAAATTAACCACCTCATGTGGAGGTGGGGGAGGGGCTAAGCTAAGAGGCTTATTCTTAGCCCCGAGCCCCAAAGGTGACCCTTTACCATTAATGTCAAAGGGGAGAGATTTGTGTATAATGGAGAGAGATTTCATATGGGGATAGATTTGATATTTGAGAGAGCATTGAGCCAGGGGGAGCAATGTCCCAAGGGGAGTAGAAGAAAAAGGAAGGACATGTTTTAGTAAAAGGATATGGGTTGCCATCAATGACAAAGGGGGAGATTGTTGGACATTTTGAGTCCTCTAAGTCAAAGTTGTCATTGATGTCACCTGATAGAGTTGTCACTCATATCAAATAATTCGGCAAGAAATAAATTCATTCAAGGTTGTCACATTCATCCAGGAAAAAGCTTCATCAATGTAAAAGTGAAGGGAAAAAGGCTCCATAATATTTTAATATTAATGGGAGCACAGGTTAAGTGATTGGTCCATAAAACCTAAGATGGATTATTGCAAAAGTTAAAAAATAGGTTTAATAATTATTTATAAATTATTTAAATTCACAAGGAATTTAAATTTTATAAATAATATTTGATTTCGCCAAGGTTGTGCATTAAGACAAGGCTCCAAGGTTTATTTAAACTAAAACCTAAGGTTGGTTTGTTTTAATTTATAATATTTAAAATTTAATTTAAATTTAAATATATTATAAATTAAAACCATACCGACATCGAATTTATTCGAAGCGTCGACGTGATTGCATAAGAAGAAAAGGGCATTATATATAATGCCATCAAAGACATTAATCACTTACCCTTGCATTTTTGTTGAGTGCATGCAAAAAGGCTTGTGATTCTTAAAGGCTTGATGATTTATGAAAAGTGGAAGCAAAGATCATGCGGAGTTGTTGAGCACATAGGCCAGTGTGGCTTAGTGGTGTGTTGGCTTGGTAAGAGAGAGGAGGTCCCGCATTCAATTCACTTGAGGTTTTCTTGCAAGGACAAAGTGCTCGAAGCACATTTTGATTTTTTCAAAAAGCACTGGATTGTGAGGTATTTGATGCTGGTCGTACCTTTTTAGGTATGTGAGGGCGCGTGGCCCAATGGCGGCTTGGATGCGACTAAGGTGTTGGGAAGGAGGACGTCGGGGGATCGAATCCCTCTGAGAGGCAAAGGCAAGTTAATATTTTATGTTTTAATTTTTGTTAAAGTCTTAAGGAGAAATAAGGGTTATGCTATGCCCTAGAAAATTGGGAATTTTTTTATGGTTTTATTTTTGGAAGGGTAGCATATTATATATTTTTGGAAAGCATTTTTCAAGGGCTATTTGATTAACTTAGAAGGAGAAATAAGGTGTGTGTAAAGAGATATTTCTAGTTTTGTAAAAGGGATTCAAAAGTGAGTTTGATTTATTCTTTTTCAAAGGGGATTATTTCTTTCATGAGAGGACATGGTGAATTTTATTGAGTAGGAGTAATAAGGTGTTATTGTGATATTATTTGTATTGTTGTGATATTACTCAAGTCATCTAACCTCCTTGTGGTTGATAAGGAAATATTTGAAAGTGTGTTGAGTTTGAAATATTTTGTGGACAACTACTTGGCATCAAAAAGGTATGGGCAATATTCTCCATTGACTTGTTTGGGTGATTTATTTATGAAAATATCATTGGAGAGAAAATGATTGATTGTCCTTTCCTTTTTGAAAGAGTTTGGTTTAATGCTTCAAGGTTTTTTGGATTAAGAGTTGTGATTAAACCTTGTTTTATAAGCATTGTTTTTGAAGCCAATTGGTTATGCAAAGAACTTGAACTTGTGTTAGAAAAGAACATGAGTATCATTGTTATGTGAGATTTGTGGTTGAGCATTGTTGGAAATATTTTGAGTTGGTTGATACATGCTTGGACTAGGGTTTGTGAGAAAGGGTTGTTCCTTGAGGTGATTGGTTGAGTAGATTTGATTGAGCCTAGTCAAGTGTTTGTGTGAAGTGGTTGTTCAAGTTCCATGAAACAAAATTTTTTATATTCTGATTTGAGTTGAGATTGATTATAGAACATATTGAGTATCTAACAATTCTCTCTATGCTTCTATGAGATTGATTTGAGTTGAGATTGAGTATAGAACATATTGACTCTCTAACAATTCTCTCTATGCTTCTATGAGATTGATTTGAGTTGAGACTAGAATTTGAGTATAGAACATATTTGAGTAATGCCCACCCTAATTTATAGGCTCCCACTCAACCTCCTGTTCCTTCACAACAACCTCTACCATCCACCTATTATCAGTGGCTACCCTCGTATTCACAAATTCCAAATCATACCCCATCACCCACCCACTCACCACTTGATTTGGATGACATTACCTATTAATATTGTCATGAACATGATCAATATCTAAACACTCATTCTTGGAATCTGTGTTTGTCCAATAACCTTACCTAAGACTATCATGAACCCTCCTCTATTGGGGCAAAAAGCAAAATTTTTCTTCTCACCTTAAACTCCAATCTAATATAATTTGGTATACTCCATGCCTATTTATGTATGGTTACTCACACACTCACTTCATTGAGGTGGCACCTTAAGACCACTTAAAATTTGATTAGAGCATTATGAGGAAACCTACCTATGGATGGTTAGCTTATAAAACCAAATGATCTTAACAATCTACCAATGGCAAGGTTCAAGATATTCATCCCTTCCATCATTGGGGCATCTCACATTGATCATGAATCAAGAAATTCTTATGTCTCCTCCTCAAGTGTCACTATGACCCACTTAAAGCCTCCATCAACCCCTATCATCATTGATTTTCTCATCGGCTTCACTCTAGATGATCCTTCTTCCTCACCTCTTCAACCTCCTTCTATCTCATTATTTAATAGGTTCTATGTCATTGTTGTATAGTCACGCACGAGCGACTACATGCATATGGTTGGTCCTAGCTTGCAGGTCCCTGGAAACATTTGAGCAAAGGAGAATTATAAAGTACTTAATGGCTTCTTCTTTGATCTCCTCGGCATCCTTTGTTATAGCTCCATTGGATATCCCACTCATTTTTTTTCTCTCCTTCCTCCACCTTCTTCTCTTCTCCAATATTCTTCTCCTCTTATTTTCCCTACTCTTTTCCCCTCCCTCGACCTTCTTTTTCTCCTCATTCTTCTCCTCTTCAATCCAATTCTATGTCTAGGGTAGTTCACCCTCTTTCAAACCACCTTTTTGTTTGAGGGAGTTGACCCTCTTTCAAACCACTTTTTTTATCAAAGTGACTTGATACTCCTTCCAACCAATTTTGTGTCTAGGGGAGTTGACACCCCTTCCAAATTCAATTTTTTCACTTTTTCACCTATGTATGTGTTGAGTGGTGTTTTCACCCGATTGTGAAAGCACACTCTCCGGTAGGATCTGAGTCCAAAAATCCTCTGCTTGCAAAGAAAATAACTTTCTCCAAGGTTCCTGTTATGCTTAAATAATGTTGTTCAAATGAAATGCCAGGAATATCTTAGGGTTTGCAAGTGGATGTTAACAACGGGCACTGGTGGTTTATTAACCTTGAATTTTCAGTGGACTCAAAATGAATAAAATCTGTTTTCATCTTTAGTTCCGATGGATTTTCAGCTTTTTTATTTGAATACGATAATTAAATTGCAGAAAACAAAGCAAGGGTTTGAAAAGCAAAACAAAATAAATAAAAATAAGAATAAATTACGAGTCGGAATGCTGCCATCAATTAGATGAAACCGAAGATACTGAGGCTTTATGCATACAACCTAACCTAATGAACCCGCAAACTCACACAATCCAAATAGGTTAGGTGCGGGTCTCTAGGGTTTCTACTGTAATTCCAGACTTAGGCGTTCGCATGAAGCAACCAAGAGATCTTGCATTAAACTTCACCTAAAAGCCTAAGAAATCTGGAAGGGAAAGATAGAGCATTAAAATCATGTATGCACAAAGTGACTCCTTCTTTCTCATTAATGGATGCCAAAATTATGTATTTCGTATTAAATGATAACTCAATTACATTCAAAGAATGTTCCAGGGCAAAAATATTCCAAACAAAAAAGAAGGAAATTGCCCAAGTACAGGCCCAGAATAGCACGAAGCTCTTGTCTCTGCAACTCTGCAATCGGCAATTTCCAACCCTTCCTTCAATCTGCATTTCTGGTTTTATAGTACTGCAATGGCTCTTCGATTCCCTTTGTCGCTTCACTTCGTCTTCCTGCAAATGACCTTTCAAATTCCCACTTTTCCTTGCTTTTAATTCATACTGGATGCCCAAACACGCGAAATTTTCCACTGCATGTAACGTTCCTGCAATTTCGACACTTGTACGCCACGTGTCCTGCGTTTCCTGCGCCTTTCGTAACGCTTTTCTGTGAAAATCCCGACAAAAATTGCATGTCGCCTGTTCAGCCTCTTAGCCGCGATAACGCGACATGTCGCGAAATCGCGACATGTCGCGATATCGCTACACTCCTTCCGGCCGTATGTCTTTGGCAGCTCCTCGTAGCGATATCGCTACCACTTTTACCTTAAGCTTCCTCTTCATGAAATGGTAGCGATATCGCTACCACTTTTTAACTTAAGCCTGCTTTCCCCGAATGGTAGCGATATCGCTACCACTTTGACCTTGAGCTTCCTCTTCATGAAATGGTAGCGATATCGCTACCACTTTGACTTTGGGCTTTCTTTTCATGAAATGGTAGCGATATTACATTGAGCGATATCGCTACCACTTTGACTTTGAGCCTGCCTTCACGAAATTTGTAGCGATATCGCTACCATTTTGAACTTTGAGTCTTCTTTCCGCAAGGCATAGCGAAATCGCTACCATTTCTCCTTCGGACCTCCTTTTCACAAAACCGTAGCGAAATCGCTACCATTTTGTCATCCGTACACCTTCGCCGAAACACGTCACGAAATCGTGACCACTTTCTCCATCGGGCCGCCGACAGGTCGTGATTTTGCGACACCTTTTCTGTTCATGCCACCGACACGTCGCGATTTCGCGACACCCTTTTTGTTCATGCCACCGACACGTCGCGATTTCGCTGTGCCTTTTCAAATTTGCCACCGACACGTCGCGATTTCGTTGCGCCTTTTTTTACCTGCTGTCGTTGACCGCGTTGACCATGATTTTCCGACACGTCGCGATTTCGCTACGGTTTTCCAGTTTTGGTCGCGATGGCGCAGTGCCCCCTTTCTACACTTATGCATTTTTTCTTTTTCTTCATTTTTTAGCATCTAGGTGATTGAGATCTGCTCAGTAAGCCTGCAAAAAAGGTGGGTCCCCACTTCTGGGGTGTGTTGTGGATCAACCACAACAAATGGCGACTCTGCTGTCAAATGCTCTTGAGCATTTTAGTAAGAACCCAACCTGAAACATATCATAACTCGAAAACATGTGTTAGCACGTAAGCAATATAACAAATGCCCAAAGATCAGAAGTACATGAATTATCAGAATCATCAAGCATTAGCTCAGTGTGTGCAATGAATTTCCTTCCCTATCATTTGAAATTGATCAACACTCCATTATCAGTTTTGCATGAATGCATATGTGGGATGGTGAATGATTCGTGACCCTAATGAATGTGCTAAGGAGATTTTATTCTCATAAAAGGCATGGTCATTCTTCTACTATTATGTACAAGCATTTAAGATTGCCAAACCCTCTTAGGATCCACTGATTTATTACCTTATTGTATCCCAAAGTTGGTTATGAGTCCCTACTATCTTGAACCCATGTGCAAGTGAATGTGAAATCAGAACTTTGGGGAATCAGACTCCCAACCAACCGAGATGAGAGTTCAACCCTATCCTTACTATTCTGATTTAGAGTTCATTACCTCACTTTGAGCAAAATAATTAAACCAATTATGGAAGAAATGGTCATGCTAGTCTAACCCTCTAGACAATCAGTGGTCTTGTTTTTTAGGCAAGACATGATGCCATGCATGGGCATATCTAACCCCACAATCCAAAACTTATCTTCATTTCTTTGGACCTTGGGGATGACTACCCATCCTTTGCAGAGGACGAGTAGTACGATCCTTACAATCCAATATAAAGATGAGATGGGAAAAATTTATTTATTTTTTTACTTCTTGGACCTTGGGGATGACTACCCATCCTGGTTAGGGACATGTAGTACGATCCTTACAATCCAAATTTTAAATGTAAATGGAAAATATTAATTTTGTTACTTAGACCTTGGGGATGACTACCCATCCTTTGCAGAGGACAAATAGTACGATCCTTACAATCCAAGATTTATTATGAAATGAGACATAAGAGCTTTGGGGAATCAGATTCTCAACTAACCGAGATGAGAATTTATACCCTATCCTTACTACTCCATGTGGGTCAAATCAAAGCTTTGGGGAATTGGATCCTCAACCTAAGTTTGATGAGGATTTTAACCCTATCCTTACTACTCTGATTTTAGGCTTTAAGCTCTATGGAAGTGGTCAAAACCACTGTTTTAAGGATCATGTTGCATAATAGGATAGACATGAAAACCACTTTCGCCCAACCTTTTCCTCCAAGCTAGGTTTTGATCATTTTGCTCAAGATCCTTTTTAATGAATGAGACGTGCTTGGTTCTAGATATCTCAAGACTCAGTTTCCAACCTTAGGATTTACTTATATTTATGTTATAACACAACCCTAAGAGGATTTGACATACTTTAATGATTTGCACATAAGATGCATATGTAACTAAGATGAAATGTATGTAAAGTGAGATGGAGTATGAATGCATTATCTCTCGGATTGCAAATGAAATGATTTGTCATGCAAAACTGACTCTTTCATGTATCACAAGTTTCAAACGATGTAATTAAATTGCTTGTGTTACTTGTGGAGCTTTTACAAGACAATTCCAATGTTTCATACTCTCCTAACCTTAAGCATAAGTTGACATCTCAATTTTTTCATTTTTTTATTTTTTATTTTATACAACACAAAATATGTCAAATAAACACACAATATTAAATCCAAATTCAAAAATGAAACTTGAAAAACACAAACCAAAACCAAATCCCAACAACAATCCCAAAAACAAAAACTTGAAAGCCCACACCAACAAAAAAAACAAAAATTATATACACTATTGTACAAGATGATGCCAAGCTTGGACTATTACTTTCCCGGATCCCAAACATGATTAGAATATATCAAAAAACATATGACACAATACACATGCCAAATTTTGTAGGAATCCAACAACAATAAGATCAAACCAAGCAATGCAACACATCTCAACTTGCCATGCTTACCATTCAACTTTGATTTAGTTCTATTACCAACATCATAGGTGAGATTCAAATCAACTTGACTAGACAATAGTTGATATTCAATTTTATCTTGTCTATTCTTTAAAGTGCGAGTTTCATCGTTTCCTTCATGATTTAGAAGTAGGCTTTCCTTTTCAAATGTGAGATGTTGCAAACAAGAGCCTATTTCTAAAAATCTTGACTTCAAATCATTTTCCAGGATTTTAAAGCAATCAGAATCATTCAATACTTGACAAGCATCAACAAAATTTGGCATTTCCTCATTAATAATGTTAGCAACCAAAGGGACATCATGCAACCTATCACTTGAAATTCTTGTAGCTACTATCAAAGGTAAAGATTTCCCCTTGTCATCCATACTCAACCCATCATGATTAAAATTTATCATAACTTGATGAGTATTAGTAGCTTTTTCTTTTTTCTCGTTGTCTTCTTCATCGTCCAATACCTGTTCAAAAACACCAAAGTTAGGCACCCAATCAAACATGCGTCCATATTTTTCAAAACAAGAGCCTAATTTTTCAAGATATGTGTCACGTGACACCTTTCCACGATCAATGGCTTGAGTTGCCCCAAAATCCATATTTTCATTAAGATCATCAATAGCATCCAACCCATACCACCTAGGTTTTGTAATTTCATCACATTGAGATGGCATAGACATTGTAGAAACAATAGGTGGATCAAGCTTTCTAATTTCTTGCCCCCCAAGGGGAACAAAAACAATTGATTCTCCTTCTTCATCCATGTTAGTAGAATCATTATCCTTCTCCAACCTTTGATGAGATCCTAATCCTTCTTCCAAAACATTTTCAGATTGCACAGGACTTGTAATATCCTCATGTGAAAGGGCAATTGTATCATCCTGCATATCAATAGGCAAACAAATTTCATTAGCAGTTTTGGAGTGAGCATACTCTTCCCAAGAATCATAATGATCATCTTTCAAAATTAAATTGTGATGCTCAACTATTTCTTCTTCATCTTTTAATTCATCAACATGTTTCTCATCAAATTTATCTTCACCTTCCTTAGATGGTTCAATTACTTCCAAAATTGGGTTATTGCTTACATTCAAATTGATAAGGCTATCATAATCCACATGTGTAACCCATGATTCACGTTTAACATGATTTGAAAGGTGTGAATTTCCTAGGCCATTACTTTCAACAATGTCTTCCAATGTGTCATCCGAATCAGATTCATCCTCATAGAATTCATCTTTTGGTGAGTCAAGGGTTTCCAATCTATCACATGTTTCCATACTAGTTGGATCTAGTATGCCTCCCTTACCTAAAATCATATTCCTATGAAAATCATTGAAATTGATTTTAGAACCATCTTTTGAATCAAGATGAGTACTTTGAAGTTGATTCATACTTAAGAAAGATGGTTGATCTTGCAAAGTATGTTGAGGATTTTGAAATTGATTGAAGCATGGGAATGATTGTTGATTCTGAAATTGATTCACACTTGAACTTGGTTGTGATGGATAAATCATTGGGTGGGTAAAGGAGTTATTAAATGATTGAAGATTACATGATCCAAAACCCACACCATAATTTTGACAACTCAATTGTTGCTCAATTACCATTGCTTGGGTATAGGCTTGTGGCAAAGATGTGATTTGAGGCATCCCTCGCAAATATGTGGACATGGGTGAGTCAAGAGCATTGATGTATATTTGGAGAGCCATTTCTTCTTGAAGGGCATAAAATGTCACTAATTGAGCATATAATCCAAAGAATCTCTCAGAAAATGACTTCACATTTTCACTTGGTCCTTTTCTAATATAGGCCAACTGATTGTACATGAGGATTGGGTCAACTTGCTTTTTGTTGAATTGATTGAGAAATGTTGCCTCTAGCTGAGCCCAAGAAGTGATAGACCCTAAAGGCAGACTTGTAAACCAATCATGTGCCACTTTGTCCAAGGTATAAAGGAACATTTTACAAGCAACATCATCATACCAACTTGTCAAGTGATTCACAACAAATTTGAATGCTTGAATGTGTTCTTCTGCAGTACTTGTCCCATTAGACAAAAATTGAGGAAGCCATCTCTCAAAACCAACGGGCAAATAATGTTGAACTCCCGGTATATTTAATGGGCTACCTGTCATCCACGGTGTAAACATAGCCATTAGTGAATTTTTTAAAGAATATAACTTTAATAACCAAAAAATTCCTTTTTTATTTTATTTATTTATTTTATTTTTTATTTTTTTTATTATTATTATTATTATTTTTTTTTTTTATATTCATTTTAATTTTTAATTTTTATCTTTTTATATATATATATTTTAAATCAAATCAAATCGTATTATTCCTGTATGAACAGTCAAAGCGTTAGGAACAGTTCATAGCAATTCGTGTAGCACTTAAATCACAATGAAATAAACCGTTTCGGCCGTCCTTGACAAAACATTCGATTATCACCAAGAAAACCTGCAATAAAAACAATGTTGCAATTTAGCCGTAAATAATTTCAAAATCAAATCAAAAACTTAATATTCAGATATGAAAATCAAAATCAAATAAACCAGTCCGGGCCCTCCTTCTAGCGCCAATCTGTTGAGTGGTGTTTTCACCCGATTGTGAAAGCACACTCTCCGGTAGGATCTGAGTCCAAAATCCTCTGCTTGCAAAGAAAATAACTTTCTCCAAGGTTCTCGTTATGCTTAAATAATATTGTTCAAATGAAATGCTAGGAATATCTTAGGGTTTGCAAGTGGATGTTAACAAGGGGCACTAGGGTTTATTAATCTTGAATTTTCGAGTGGACTCAAAATGAATAAAATCTGTCTTTCATCTTTGATTTCGATGGATTTTCAGCTATTTATTTGAATGCATTAATTAAACTACAGAAAATAAAGCAAGGGTTTGAAAAGAAAAAGAAAATAAATAAAAATAAGAATAAATTACAGTCAGAATGCTGCCATCAATTAGATGAAACCGAAGATACTGAGGCTTTATGCATACAACCTAACCTAATGAACCTGCAAACTCACACAATCCAAATAAGTTAGGTGCGGGTCTCGAGGGTTTCTACTGTAATTCCAGACTTAGGCGTTCGCATGAAGCAACCAAGCAGATCTTGCATTAAACTTCACCTAAAAGCCTAAGAAATCTGGAAGGGAAAGATAGAGCATTAAAATCATGCATGCACAAAGTGACTCCTTCTTTCTCATCAATGAGATGCCAATACTCGTATTTTGTATTAAATGATAACTCAATTACATTCAAAGAATGTTCCAGGCAAAAATATTCCAGAACAAAAAAGAAGGAAATTGCCCAAGTACAGGCCCAGAATAGCACGAAGCTCTTGTCTCTGCAACTCTGCAATCGGCAATTTCCAACCCTTCCTTCAATCTGCATTTCTGGTTTTATAGTACTGCAATGGCTCTTCGATTCCCTTTGTCGCTTCACTTCATCTTCCTGCAAATGACCTTTCAAATTCCCGCTTTTCCTTGCTTTTAATTCATACTGGATGCCCAAACACGCGAAATTTTCCACTGCATGTAACGTTCCTGCAATTTCGACACTTGTACGCCACGTGTCCTACGTTTCCTGCGCCTTTCGTAACGCTTTTCTGTGAAAATCCCGACAAAAATTGCATGCCGCCTGTTCAGCTTCTTAGCCGTGATAACGCGACATGTCGCGAAATCGCGACATGTCGCGATATCGCTACACTCCTTCCGACCGTATGTCTTTGGCAGCTCCTCGTAGCGATATCGCTACCACTTTTACCTTAAGCTTCCTCTTCATGAAATGGTAGCGATATCGCTACCACTTTTTAACTTAAGCCTGCTTTCCCCGAATGGTAGCGATATCGCTACCACTTTGACCTTGAGCTTCCTTTTCATGAAATGGTAGCGATATCGCTACCACTTTGACTTTGGGCTTTCTTTTCATGAAATGGTAGCGATATCGCTACCACTTTTAACTTAAGCTTGCTTTCCCCGAATGGTAGCGATATCGCTACCACTTTGACTTTGAGCTTTCTTTTCATGAAATGGTAGCGATATCGCTACCACTTTGACTTTGAGCCTGCCTTCACGAAATTTGTAGCGATATCGCTACCGTTTTGAACTTTGAGTCTTCTTTCCGCAAGGCGTAGCGAAATCGCTACCGTTTCTCCTTCGGACCTCCTTTTCACAAAACCGTAGCGAAATCGCTACCGTTTTGTCATCCGTACACCTTCGCCGAAACACGTCGCGAAATCGCGACCACTTTCTCCATCGGGCCGTCGACAGGTCACGATTTCGTGACACCTTTTCTGTTCATGCCACCGACACGTCGCGATTTTGCGACACCCTTTTTGTTCATGCCACCGACACGTCGCGATTTCGCTGCGCCTTTTCAAATTTGCCATCGACACGTCGCGATTTCGCTACGCCCTTTTTTACATGCTACCGTTGACCGTGTTGATCACGATTTTTCGACACGTTGCGATTTCGCTACAGTTTTTTGGTTTTGGTCGTGATGGCGCAGTGTGTCGCGATTTCGCAACATGTTGCGATTTCGTGACCCCTTTCTACACTTATGCATTTTTCTTTTTTCTTCATTTTTTAGCATCTAGGTGATTGAGATCTGCTCAGTAAGCCTACAAAAAAGGTGGGTCCCCACTTCTTGGGTGTGTTGTGGATCAACCACAACAGTATGATCCTCACAATCATTTGGGCCTCTGATTTCATAATTCTTTGCATTGCATTCATCCCACACATCCATACATCAATAAACATGGTAACTGATTACGCACTAATTTGGTCTTATTTTGGGTACATGAATATGTGTTTCCCCATCGTGATTGGTGTACTTAATTAATGATATATAAGTATTATACATATTATGTCCATATGTGTGTCTCACACTTTGTCTATCCCAACCTCTTTATCCATTGTCTATGTGTTTTATTTCATCTCATGTCTTGTCCCACATGTTCCATGCACCCATATTTTATCTTTAGATTTATGTTTGTCACATGCCCTAGTTGTCCCAACTATCATGATGCCTTGATTCAATCATCTTCTTAGGTTTCTTGGAAATAGAGGTTGTCTGTTATTCAACCATACCTATTGTTCCATTCAACCTTTATTAAAAATTATCATGTTCTAAGGAGATTTCGATCTCCCTTTGCTAACTCAAGTTTCTTCTTAGACCAAACATATATTACACATTAATAAAATTTTGATTTTAGGAAAGATGACACCATGATTATTCTTGCCATAAAGCAAAATTTATCTTTCTCATCCTATCATGTGCATAATCCAAACCTAAGGATCCAAATAGCAAGTTTTAAAAAAAAAAAAGTAAAAGAGATCCAAATATTGGTTCCCTCAAGAATTTTAGACTTCTCAACTAGGGCTATAGATGCATGGCTAGTAGTGAAGCTACATCGAAGGATTATGAGGGTAACCTCAATTGGGGTTGTAGATGCACGTTTGGTAGTGGATTATACCCTTCGAGTGATTACATGTCTCACATTAGATATCTTTTGTATAAACCTTTGAATGCTCACAAATGAGCTATCTTATATTGGCTTGAGTCACAATTGGTTAGTCCAACCTTACTCAAGATGGAAAATGAACTTCACTACACACACATCGGTCCATGATTGGCTTAATATTTTTTAGGATGGTCTAGTTTTCCATAGGATATTGATTGATCATTATATGAGTTTGATTGTTGCAGCTAGGATGTTTGATTTTCTTCTAGGATATTAAAACCCTAAGGTATTTGGGCAACAAGTATCTTGGCTCACTATTATTCATTGCATATATGTACTAAGTCTCCATTCATATTATTAATCATTAATCATTTTCATGTGTTTATCTTATTAGTGAAATTTCCATTACATGTCACATTATCATGCATTGCCTAAGTCTTGTGTTCATTGTGGTTATCTACATCATATATACATATCCCCACATCGCAGGGCATACATATATATTGTGTCATTATGAATGGTAACTTGTCATTTATTAATACTAAAATTGATTGAGAAATTTACATCACACATCCGAAAAGTGATTAAACAAACAACTATGAATCTAAACCATGAAAATAAGTAGACACATCATCATCTATCACATAAGCATATCAAATCCCTTTCATCTAACATCTCATATCTATCTAATAACATACATTCATTAATCATACACATCAAAATGATCTACACATATGTATAAAATCATAACATATATCCAATCATCTGCATGTGCATATATATATATATATATAGGCATCCAAAATTAACAATTTTGCTAATATAATAAATTAAATATTAAAAAATACCTAAATAAGCCTTACAAAATCACAAATAATCTAAAAATCCATAAAAACCTTAGATACACTACAAATATATAAAAAAAAAGTAATAAATTAAATTTTGCAAACACTCCCCATACCCACAAAATGTTAAAAATAATAAAACAACTAATAAAACTTAGATTAGTCCAATTAAATGTAATTAATATCACCATCAAGACCCTTATTCATTGCCTCTCTCACTTAGAAAATGACATAAATAAATAAATAATAATAATAAAGTCAATTAACACTAACTAAAAATGATATTAAAGCCCCTTTTGCTAATTAATCATGGTTAAACAATGTTCTAGGCAATGCATTTAATAAAAATACTCTAGATGCCTGGAAAATTTGTCTAGTTTAATATTTAAATATCCCCTAATTTAGAACAAGTCGATGTATGACTCTTAAGATAAAAGAAGATTAGAGGGGCTCTCCCTACTCCCCCTCCCTTGGTTCTTGCCCAGTCCCTAGCTCATCTCGGGTCATCCCGCTCTAGGAATGCTTTGTAGCAGATGATCTCCTTGGGGGGAGATCCTTCTCCACTTTTTGCTCCTTTCGTAGCAGTTTCAGGGTTTCCCTGATCGAGCCTGAGATCTGGTGCATCCCAGGGGTCTCCTAGGGTTCCTTGCATGCTTCAAGGATCCTTCCTCGTTCTCCCTCAGGATTTTCCTTGGGGATTTTTTCATTTTTTTGCTTGGATCCGATTCCCAAGGCTTCCTCGATCGATGGTGGTGGCAGGTTGGGTGTTTGACTACTTCTTGGTGCATCCTGTGAGGTCCTCTCTGCTTCGTGTTTGGTTTGGGGGGGCCAATTTCTTCTTCTGCTAGTGACTCCTCTCTGGGACGCCTGTGGTTGCTGCCAGTCCCGTCCCTTTGGGTAGGGCCCTTTTCGATTTCCTGTTTGGAGGCTCTTCTTGTTGGATATACTTTTTTGTGGACACCCATGGCATTGGTTGGTCATCGGGGTGGGCCTCTTCCTCTTCCTAGGTTGTTCCTAGCCCTAGTCCTAGTTCCCTGAAGCTTCCATGAGCAAGGATGGGGGCTCTTGGTCCCTTCTTCTAGGGTTCCTAGGATTTTTGTTGCATGTCTAGATCTTGGTTGGGGCATGATCAGTGCATGCAAACCCTGGTTCCCCCAAGTTAGGCTTTTGAGGATCCTGTATTTGTGTTTGTTGTTGCTCCCCATCTGGGATCATCAGGTTGTTCATTTTAGTTCATGCTCAGGGGCTTCTGGTCCCAGTTCCCCGGATCTGTTCGTGAGCAAGGATGGTGGTTCTTGGGCCTTTTTGCTAGAGTGGCGGGGGATTCCTTTTGTTTTCTCTGGTCTATGGGGGATATCAGTGAGTTTGTAGTTGTGGTTCCTCCTTCCTCCTCCAGTTTTAGCTTTTGGGATCCTGTCTTTGCACTTGTTACTATTTTCCTTGTATCCTTTTGGCTTCCTCGTATTTCTCCTTACTGTGCATAGGGATATCTTGGCCTGTAGATATTCCCAGTAGTGTTGTTCCTCTTTTTAGGCTCAAGCGGAGTCATCCCATTTTTTCTTTGAGGATCCTGATGCCATTTCCTAGGCTATCCTATTGTTGATCCCTGGCATGTATCTCGGTGTTGCTTGATGCTTTTCTTGTGTGGATGCTTGTTGCCCCACTGCACCTCAGATTGCATCTCGTGGCATCCCTGGGCGAGGATCTTCTCCAATTTTCTAAATTTCCCCACTTCAGGTTTTCAGTCAGGATTTCTAGTTGCAGGCTATCCTTGGCCTTGTCGCTGTCCCTGTGCAATTCTGGGTAGATGTTCTGTTTCCACCCCTAGGAGGATCCTGAACTACTGTATCCACCCTCGGGTGGATCCCAGCCTGCTATATCCACCCCTAGGAGGATCCCAGTCTACCAACAATGGGAGGATGATACCTTGGCGAAGTGGATCTCACTAATGGTTTCTAGAATATGGAATTTCTACTGGATCAAGGGTTGTTTTTGGCCATTTTCCTTTCAGTTTGTGTTTATTTTCATGTACTTAGGAATTGCTTTAAATATCGGTGCTACGGCCCTTTTTGTTATAAGGTTTTGGGATCCTCTTAAAAAACCCAATTTGTATATAAAATTCTAGTTACTTATCAAAAAAACATATCCCCTAATTTAATATTCCACCTCACATGCACTTTCCCTCCATGCCATAAATAGAAATTTTAAATTTAAAATAATGCCAAGTCAACAAGTGCATTAAACCCACTTGGCCAAAGGACAACCACCTTATTAACTCTAGGTAATTTTTAAATATTTTCCTATCCCCCATGGCCTTGGGAAACTAATTAAAAATTAATTTCCCTTCCCCCTAGGACACCTCCTCCAAGGCAATTTAATGAGCCAACTCCCCAGCACCTACACCTCATCATTTTGGCAATTAAAAATTACTTGTCACAATCCCCCATGCCCATGGGAAAATAATTAAAAATTAGTTTTTCATCCTCTTAGGATTGCAATCCCAAAGCAATTAAATGACCCCACCCATCCCCCTTCCACCTCACCATTCTCTAGATCCTTCCCCCACTTACATTTCCCATGTGGAGACCAAGTGGAGCCTATGTGGCATTCCACTCAACCAGCCCTAAAATTCCTATAAATATCCTTGGCCATTACAGGAGCCCATTTTGTGCTAATTACATGTGACCAAAATCTCCACTCACCTTGACTTAGCCTACTTGACCATTATTCACAGCCTTCAATCACATCCCAAAACACTCCTAACTCCACCATTGCCCTTTTTGAATTCTCGAGTTCATCAATTTTTGAGTTTACAGGCACAGTCTCAAGATCGCCTCCCTTGAGATGATCAAGACCCTTTTTTACTGCCTCCCTAGAGACGGTCTCACCTCTGTTACAAAACAATAATGGCAACAACATTTTCGGTGATTGTCACATACTATGACAGGTATATTTCTTATGTTTTTTGCATTTTGATCTCATTTAAAAACAATTTTCTTTCATTGCACTATGGTTTACATATTTTTTGAGCTAAGGCCCAACTTAAGTGGACCCATCTATCTTCTAGCATCTTCTTTTTTGGTTGTGTGTAGATATTTCAATCCAATTTTAGCACCCCTTGGAAGTCCCCACTCACAAGAAAGCACTCACATGATATCTCCTAATCACACCTGTTGTGGAAGAGAAGTGTATACACCAGTCTCCTTGTTTAAAACCTTTGAAGGTTTGTTTGTAATTGTAAAAAGACAAAGAGTGTATTTTGTATAGTAAATAGTTTCATATCTGTAATAAAATCCATTGTATACATTGTCCTCTTTGTCTTGATATTTAGTTTGTTAATGGTGGCTTATCATCTCTACAAAATGGCATGCCCGGTAGGACACTTTCCTTAGCTTGTACTTTATTTTTACTTTATTTCAATTCATATATGTAACAAATATAAAGTACAATCTTTATTCTATGCAATTTATTGTTTTTCAACCACAATTGCATATTTTTACTAACTACTATTATTTTATGCTGATTTGTAGGTAACAATCGAGACCGCCTAGGCAGATACGGTCTCATACTGCTATACCACCTGGGTAGAGATAGTTTCACACCAGAGGATACAAACCTGCAAATTACTACATGGGCTCTTTTACTTTATTCTCAGTTCTTTTTGGTAGTATAATCTAGGGCTCTTTCACAAACCCCCAAGTATCCTTAGGCTTTTGTTAGATTATTTTTTTTCCTTTCATACTTTGCAAGCTTTCTTGGGTTTCCCTATTAACATAGTTTTACCATATTATTCTATTTTACACATACATAAGCCTTCTTAGGTTTTGCTTTAGCCTAGCTTACCTCTTTGGGCTTTCATTTTTTCACTCACAATCCTTCTAAGGCTTCTTTAGTCTTCTTCTAACACCCACTTTACAAGCCTCCTTGGGCTTCTTTTACACACACATCTAGCTTAGCTTACCCTCTTGGGCTTTGCTCTTTGCACAATTACAAGCCTCCTTAGGCTTCCCCTTGTACCACACCTTTGCCTCCTTTGAGATTTTGTTTTACACACTTTTACCACATTTTTCCTCCTTGGGATCTATTTCACACACTCTTAGCATAGCTAGCCCCCTTGGGCTTTCTCCTTACATACACTCACACACACCAGCCTCCTTGGGCTTTTAGTTTAGTTTTTGCCCCCTAGGGATTTACTTTACACACTCAAGTCTCCTTAGGCTTCCTTCTTACCATAACTTGTTCCCTTGGGTTTTCCCTTTACACATCCACACACACACACACCAACTCCCTTTGGGTTTACCTTTCCTTAGTTAGAATAGTTAGTTTTATTAGCGTCTTTATTTCTAGTACTCTTATTTTCTTGGTATTTTTTAGATTATTTTATTCTTAAACTTTTTCTTGTTTCTTAGAATAGATTTCCACAATTTCTACTATACAAATATTAGAAAACAATAGAAATTAATTTAGTGTGTTGTATTGTTTGCCTACTATATCTCTATTTTTGCATAGAACCATCTACCCAAAGGCGGTACCACATTCTATCATTGTGTTGGTATTTTTTGTTCTATTTTCTACATCCTAAGGTGTTACTATCCCCCCTAAGATGGTCTCTAACTAATTTACCGCTTCTATCTAGGTGATCTTGCATGTTAGCTATTTTACCCCATGTTGGTGTACTGTCTCCCTGAGATGATTTTGCATTGTCCTATCGTCTTCATAAAGGTGATCATGTTTCATAAGCATTTTTTGGTGTTGTTTGTTCCCTATTTTCCACTATCTGTTATACCATCTTTGTGAAGATGGTCTCACTACCTGTAACCGTCTCCTTACAGACGGTCTCACCTACATACAAAATTTTGATAGAAAGCTACATTTTTTAGTTATATAGTTGTTATATTTGCATTCATCTTAGCTTTAGCATAGACATTTTGCTTGATAACTGTTTAGATTAGATTTTCACACACTTGCACTAAATTTTCTACACTCTATTATTACATATATATATTTGAGTGCGAGGATAACATCCTTGGCGATGTTGGATTTCACCACCAACTGTCAGGAGCCCTAGAATCACCATATTTAGTATGATAATCTTCTGGATTTCATCACCAAAAAGCTAGTTACCCTTGGGACTAGCTTGGGGTAATCATTAGGTTAGACACCCTTTAGCCATAGGGCTTGATAATTGGTGAATTGTAGTTGTCGCTTTTGTTCAAGCCCGTTCGAGGGTGAAGCAAAAGCCTATGGGGTCTTACCTCATGTATTAGGTAAGTAGCAAGACTTAGATAGTGTAGTCTCTCTTGTAGAGGTATTAATTTTTTTCCCCTAGGCTACCTCGCACCCACCCTTCATCTTAGGATGCCATTTTAGCTATTGGTATTTTACCATTCGATGGAGTGGTAGGGTGCCAAAACACCTTTTGTAGATACCCCTTCATCTCCACATTTTGTAGTTTAGGGTAGGTTTTACATAAAACACATAGAAAAATCCTATTTATATATATTTGTGTGGCTATATATATTTGGTGTGGTTTGTGTTATTGATTGCTTATTTTGCACTTATCTATATACATACGAATAATTTTGCACGATTAGTATTACCTCTTAGGGTTGCAACGTATTAACATAATATTTTTTATGACTAACCTTTGTTTTTTTGTGTGTTTTATGGTTTCGACGTGAAGCCAATCCTAAGAACAAAACCAATCTACCATGGACCCTACCCAACCATCTTCCATCGCACCTATCTTACCACCTTTGAGTGGAGAGTTATTCACTTAATCCACTTATTTTCTATGACATAATCCATTTCCTTCATACACACATCACAATTATTATCCTTATCCCATTATTACTTCCATGGCCAATACCAAGACTATTTCCATGGACACCTCTAGTGAGGCCAGCCTAACTCGACACCAACAGGTCTTCTCACCTTTTGATCCCTCAACCTCTACCTTACCTCTTATTACCATTCCCCAACCTCCATCCACCATCACTACCATTCTTGATCTTTTATTCCAACCCCTTATAGATTGTCCCACCTCCCAAAACCTTACTCAACCTCCTACTTTTTTACCACCTTCCCTCCAACAACTAATGTCTCAGCCCTAAATCAATGTAATTACCCATTCTGTTACCCCTCCCTCCACATCGACTTTTGTAGCTAATAATGTTGGACCCTCCCAACCGTCATCTTCTACACTCCCTCCTCACTTCAATTCTACCATTACCCAACCATATACTACGGTATATGGTATGCCGATTCATGACCCTGGAATTTTTGTGCCTAATATTCCACCTCCAACCAACCCTCTCTTAACTTTAGCCTCAAAACCTTCTACTAGCACCAATCCTCCACTGCAATCAAATACTCTCAATGTCCAATAGCCACCGTAAATACAAATACCATCTAACCCTTTTATTACTATTCAAGTCCTCTCTCTTACTCAACAACACATACCTTTGCCCCAATCCCTAAATCAATCCTTTATACCACCCTAACTATCTCCCTCTAATCCTCCCGTTCAACCTCCTTACACCCATTACCAAATTATTCTTCAAAAACAACCATCCCAATCATATCAATGGCCGCAAAAACCCTCTCAACCTAACCCTCAAACCTTACCCTCATATCCTCAACAACAATACACATCATCTCAAGCCCCTCAACCCCCTCAATATACCCCATATCAAATCCCCCAATACACTCATCCCCAAGTTCCTCAACAACCCTCTCAAACTTTTTCCACATCCTTCACATCAATACCTACCATACCAAACTCTTAAATCCCCACCTCCAAGAGATCCTCAATCCCCTACTCAACCACATCCAAACCCTTCGTACCCAACTCCCTCTTTCCAACCACCTCCTGATGCCTTCCAATATTATCCTCAATATCCACCTTCCATCCCTTATCCTTCACAACCATTACTGCCTCAATATAATACCCAAACGTACTCCACCCAACCCCAAAATTAGACCTCTAAATATCCCACCTATACCCCTACACCTCCTAATCCTACTTACAACCCAACTCCTACCCCACCTATGCCATAGTCATCCTCATCCGATGAGATACAATGACTTATTAGTTGTATGAATGCACTTGAGCTCCAAACTATAGGTATAGGCTATCAAAAGCCTACCCTTAGTCAAATATACACACAATCCATTCATCCATTCGTACCCACCCCAATTTACTCCTATAAATTTTAGTTACCCAAACTTGAATCCTTTACAGGACATGGGGATCCGAAAGACTTTTTGAGTAAATACCTTAATGCTTGTTTTCTCATTAGCGGTAGTGACCACCTCCTTATTCGTACCTTTAAAATATACCTAAGTGGAATTGCTCTCAAGTGGTATCATGCTCTACCACAACATATCATATACTCTTTTGAGCAATTAGCCAGTCTCTTTCTCGAGAGAATCACCCTCTTAGTCAAAAATAAATCCAACCTCACTAACATCTATAACCTCAAGAAAATTGAATATGAATCTATCTTAGATTATGGAGCTCGGTGACAAGAAATTATTGATGAATTACCTTTTTTCTTACCTATCATTGAGTTAACTCATCTCTTCACTCGTAGTTGCAGCAAATACATCTCTTTACTCTTGCAATTACAACAATACTGGACCTTTGAGGAGGCATTAGCTCAAGCTAAAGTTATTGAGGATATTAAAATCCAAGAGGGCATCATAAAAATTAAAAAGAAATAATGGAATAATAAAAACCATAAGGGAAGTGCCATTTCATCCAAATCTCCCCAAGTCAACCAAATTGTCATTCCTGCACTCCCTCCCACCACCACTATCTAATCTTCTCCATAACCCCAATCTCAACCAACACCCCAACTATCCTTAACCCAACCCCTAGCCTCCAATTCCACAGCACAACCTTTAAATAAACCTCGTCGGGTTCCAAGATGTGAGTTTACTCCCTTAGCTAATCCCTTAGCTAATATCTTTCATTGCCTTATCGAATCCAAAACCATCACCCTTCCTGAAGTTAAACCTCTTTATGATACCAATAGACCTTTACCTTAATCCTACAAATCTCATATTTATTGTGTGTATCATCATCAACCGGGCCACGATATTGATCACTGCATGCAATTTAAAAATGTGATCTAAGACATGCTAGAAAGAGGGGAAATCCATGTAGATAATATAGTAGCTCCTCGTAATCAAAATCTTGAGATTTACCAAAATGCTTTACCCAAACACACCATAGCCTCTACATCCTCCACACCACCCAACCAAGTAAACCATATCGATCATAAACCTAGTTTTGTTGGGATGGTGCATGTGACAACTTAAGGTCAGTGCCAAACCAATCACTCACATCCATATCAAGCCCAAACCTAAACCCAATCCTCACATTCCCTATCCGACACTCTCCAAATATCGACCCCTATTATTACTGTAGCCCCCAAATAAGTCCCTCCTAAACCTATCCTTATCCTTACCTAGAAATTAACAAATTGTCTTAAACTCGCTCCTACTAAACTTTCTATATATGAACTTATTCAACAATCCTCGGTCCATTGAGAGGCTTTAATGGAAATCCTAAAAACAATTGATGTTCCCCCTTAATACCCATAATATTTTACCAATTTCATCGGCCATATATGCACATGCACTAAACCCACTATCACCTTTTATGACTATGAGATTAAGACAATGCCTATGAGGGCACCCGATCCCCCATGCATATTATTGCTTCCATTAATGGCCTATACTTTAATAGGGTCTTGGTTGATATGGGATATTCCATTAGCATCATCACATCGGTGGCCCTTAAACACCTTAATATTCCTTCTTACATATTCTATTCTGATTTTACCCTTTGTGCCTTCAATGATGCCCTTTGCCCCACTTTAAGAACTATATTTTTACCCATCCAAGTTGACCCTAAAATTATTCACACCCTACTATATATCCTTGAGGAATAAATGTAGTACAACATTCTCTTGGGATGACCA
The DNA here is from genome assembly GCA_028583015.1 of Wollemia nobilis. Taxonomy (NCBI): domain Eukaryota; kingdom Viridiplantae; phylum Streptophyta; class Pinopsida; order Araucariales; family Araucariaceae; genus Wollemia; species Wollemia nobilis. Next base: position 4,718,466 of record JAQPPZ010016944.1, on the reverse strand, counting down.
TGAATCTGAGAAATGTGATGCATTCCATCTACCTTACATCATTGTTTAAAGTTTATACATGATGGCCTTATTCATTGTATCCTGGTAGATGATGAACCATTTAAATACTGCAACTTAATCATTGATCCCTCTCAACCTCCAGTACCTACCACCCACTTTTCCCTCACCCCCAATACTCTTAATTCCTCACCCATATCCCACATTGTTTCCCACGTCTTGGCACCAATAGAGGATCAATAACCCACCTTCTCCCAAATCCTAGTTACACTCCTTCCATTACCTAAAGTCCTAGATCATCATCCTAATCCCCCATTGACCCTACTCTAGATCATGCCACTTATCTTTCCTAAGAATAGGATCCCCATGCTTCACATCACACACCAATTAACCCCACAACTGTAGTAATAGAAACTTCCCCCAACACTACCCCTCCATTGACCATATCTGACCCTATCCTGGTCACTTTACCCCAAATCACACCTACCACTCCCATAGCTCCTACTTCACCTCATCCTACAATATTACATGTCACTATACATATGACCAATCTGGCCATTGGTGAATACCTTGTACATAATGTACATATTAAAAATGTACCAAATGTAGAGTCCATAAAATATTTTGGCAGACCTCACAATATACCTCTAGCTACAGGTGTTGTTATGTCTTTAGTCTCCTTACCTAACCACACCAATTTTGTTTCTAGGGAACTTGACACGCCGACACTACCATCCACACCCATTTCTTTACAAGACCATTTTTATGGTACCATTGACTTCTTCTTTAAGCCATATGTTTTCCTATACTACTTATAGAAATGCCATTGGTAGGGTTTTAGCCTTGGTTGTTATGAGCAAGGCACCCACACCCTCATCGACCTATCGGGTCAATTACGTAATACCCGAGTCGGCCTTGGCTATACTGACATGTCTTCTCTTACCTATTTAACCAACACCCTTTCCATTCATGAGGAGAATGAGGAGACAAATTATCATAATATTACACCCTCTCCACATCCCCACGTCTTCATGATATCTATTTACCTCTTCACTCCTCTCCGCATTCTTACTGATCTTGATTGCCTATTACATATCCAGATTGAGACTATTGATATGAGCCTCATTTCTAAAACCCCTAGCCCAGGTGATTTTTAATCCATCCCATAGCTTATCTCTTACACTCTTAACTATATATCATTCTCTCCTAGTGATGAGTGTCATCAATCACACCATTTAATCATTATAATTGTTAGTCCAGGGTGGTGTCCAATGGTTGTATGCGATAGCAAGGGTAAGCAGCTTGAAGGTCAGTCTACTCAGGAAATGGCTTTATTGATAAAACCAGTCAGTTTTTGGGGTTTCTGGTGTCACCTCTAATCCTATGAGCTGAATTGAACTCCTAATTACATTTGCTGAAACAAAATTGCAAAAATGGAAAGATTGCAGAAGATTGAAACTAATTACTCTTGCAGAATCAAAAATGACAGAAATGAAACCTATTTATGCTTGCAAAATGGAAATGACAGAAAGTAACTCCTAATTACATTAACAGAATTAAAAGGTTGGAATGAAATGTTGCAGCAATGAAACAAATAGAAATCAATGAACACAAATGAAAATACCAAAACTAGAAATAACTGCTGAAAATAGGGAAATCAACTACTGTAGGAAATGCCAAGAACACAAAAGTGTTGCAAGATCTAAAAGCCTATACTAGGTGATCAACTTCCATGCACAGACATCTATAGCACTAATACTACATGCATTTTAATACAGTTAACAAATGAAATGAAAATTGATAGGTTTCTGCTAACCTGCTACAACAAGAAATGAACAAAAACTATCAAAAGTTGATCCTTCTCCTGAGCCTGGAAGTGGCCCTTGCTTCCTGATCCAGAAGAAGGCAAGAAGTTTGCTCTAAACTACCTAATGCTCACACATTCACTCAAGAAACTAATTGAATGGAGAAACTGCACCTTTTATTGATTATGACATGACATTACAACAATGTAGGAAAAATCTTGTAGAATTACTGCTTTGTTACAATTGAAACAACTATTCTATTCCTATCCTTCTATGCAAATGTCTATATGCTCAACCAACATGGGATCTTGTTATTTATACTATTCTATTACATATGTGGATTCATTCTATTGCTGCTTTTCAGGGATTCAACAATTGTGTTGAAGTTGTCTTCTTGAAATGTAGGAAACTGTTCTGCTGTAGCTTATCCATTTTACTTGTTGGGCGTAATATATTGGAAGAAATGCATTGGAAGGGGTGATAAAACCTCTCATACAACTGTATCCATATTCATTTCACCATTTTCCACCTTTTTGACCGTTCTATTGATGGTTTTGACCAAAATTGGTCCTGCTCCGCTCATTCCGGAGCTTGCTTCAGAATATCAGGCAGTGTAATAGTTCTAACGCTTATCCATGCACCAATTGCTCAGGATAATGGGTTTGACCAGCTAGGTAGTCTTCTTAAGTCCTCAGAAGACAAATTCCATAAGTTTTACGTGTTGGCATTGACAAATTCCAAGCCATGTTGTTTATGCATAACTGGTTGGAATTTGTATGGTCAAACTCTGTTTTCTACATAGTCATACCAGTTTGAATAGGTTTTGGCACCTTTTTGCAATTTGAATAGGTTAGAAGGCAAGGAAAACAAATAACATGATCCTAGAATGGAATACACATCAACATACATTATTGCATATTCAAAATAAATGTTTATTTGCTAAGTAAATTAGCTAAAATAGTGCAAAAAATGTAGAAAATGGTCAAAATAGAATACTATGCTCCTGAATATTTAAACATGTAAATAGTAATACATAATGCATTCCATCATCAAAATTAGCACAAAAACATAGCATAAGGTCTATCAAATAGTTTATGAAATATCCAAAAATGGTCTATGAATGAGGCAATTTCTGGCCTCATCATTTTCCCCCAACCTATTGTAATGCATGTCCTCATGCATTCTGTGAAGCCACAACAACACAGAGATCTATGTCCAGATTCCATTCTTCATAACTCAGTTTTCACCCTAGAACCTGATAGTATCCTTGGATTGCCTGCATTTTCTTGAGCCACTCTTGGAACTGCTCATCTGGCTAGGGATCATTATCAAAGAAATATGGAACAGGAGTTATAATAGTTGGCAACCTATATCTCAAACCTACCCAATGATATTTTAGTTTGTGGATGACCTACACTATGCCCTCAGCTCTTCTCCTGGACCACAACAAGTTGTTGGGCGAGATAGGTTCCCTTTTCTGAAGTGATATTGACAACTCTCCCCACTTGCTCTTACAAGCTGATAGAGCATTACTAAAATGTTGGTTACAAAAGACCTGAAAACTCATTACACAATCAGTAAGATTGCTTCTATAAACTTCTCTGATTCTCTGCTCCCTCATCATAGTGAAATGTTCATTTATGGAGGTCCTATAATTGGCATGAGAAGGTCTTATTAATAGTTCAGCTTTCAACTCCATTTCTTTGCTTGCCTTTTTCTCCTCCTCCCAATGCATCTGATTTTGCAATGTAGATATGAAGGCTCTCAACTGGATGTCTCCTATGAAGATATGTGGCAAGAATGTTACATTCTCAGGTATGAAGAAGTTATGTAGAAACAACTCACAAAGTAAATTCTTCTGTTCCTCTGGACTATGCAGATATGTCTCTACAAATTCCTCAGCAGTGTCCAGTTTGTAAGGAAGATTGGAAATAATCCTCATTAACTACCAGCAAAGGTATTTTTCTTTTAGGATCAAACTATAAAACCTTGCAGGTCTTCTGCACTGAACTAAGTACTCTACAATTTGACAAAGATATTGAACCTGTCCCTGCAACTTATTTGTTTGTGCATTTTGAGCATCAAGTTTTTGTTCCATAGATTTCAACGATGCAATTTGTGCTTCCATGCCTTGACACTTAAGCATCCAATGTGCTATATCTTCATTATACTTTGTTAGTGCAACTATTTGTGGGGACCTAGCTATCTGCTACACTTTTGGAGGTAGATCTACTTGTATTCCAATTTCTGTTGTGTCTATAAGGGGTAAATCCACTTGCACCCCAATTTTTGTTGTTTTAATTTGAGGTGAATCAACTGTAGTTAATTCAATAGAAACTTGAGGGGAATGCACATTTACCTATTCCTGTACTTCCTCTTGTTCATTGGCCTCCTTAACTACTTGTGATGTTTGTGCTTCCTATTGTTGCAAATTATCATATTGTTCTGCAAAAGCCCTTGAATCTTCATGTTCTGTCATACTGACATCCTACTGGAAGATTTGTGTTGTTGTCTCTTCTATTTCTATTCCTCTGATAGGTGATTCTTCCTCAGGTATGGCTGCCTCCCTATGCTCTTCTGCTAATTCCAATAGAATTATGGCCAACTCATCTTCAGAATCAGATTCTATAGGTTGTTGCTCTAGAGTTGACAACCTAGCCCTTAATTCATCTACCTCCTGCTACAAATCAGCAATAAGCTTATCCTTTTCTTTGATAGAGGCTTCATGTTGTTCAATCCAACCCATCTGTGTCCTAATGACACTTCTAGAAGCACGCAATTATTCTTGTATATCTTCCTTTCCTTCCTCTGCTATGAACTCTTCTTCAGAATCAGAATCAGAATAATCAACAAGTGAGATATTCTTTGTAGGTATTGTTGTATCTATGTCTGTAATTTTTGTGCCTACCTCTGCATCCTCTGTGCCTATATATGCTTCTTTTGTACCGATTTATGCACTCTCATCTACAAGCACTTCTCCCTGCAATATACCTTCAGTAGATGTATCAATATCTTTTGCCTATTTTGCACTCACTTGTTGGGATAGTGATACTACCTCTATATCCACTACCTCCTCCATTACTTTCTACTTTTGAAGTCTAGAGGACCTTCGCAACCCAATAGTAGATTGTTTGTGTTTGACCTTTTTAAGGGACTTTGGAACAGATTTTGACAATTCTGGAGCAGAGTCTACTTCAGGTGTTTCCTCCTCCATCTGCTCTTCCCTGCTTGAACTCCCAAGTTGTTCAGTGGGTTGTGTTGGAAAAATAGTTACATTTTCAAAAAATGTAACCTTCCTTCTTTTTCCTACAGGACCAAACTTAGATTGTTTCTCTCTTTGCTTCCTGGTCCTAGAGGATGGAGGTCCCTGTGGTGAAGAGGGAATTTATTTTTCAGAGGATTCAGTTTCAATTTTAGGTTCAAGTTTTCAATTTTTGCTTCTTCTTCAGATTTAGGGCTTTCAACCTCTGCTTCTTCTTTAGATTCAGGGCTTTCAACTTCTAACTCATTCCATGCAGAGAAAAACCTATCAAAACTTCTAGGGTTTCCCCTAAAATGATGTTTACAAATTAGCTTAATGAGCCCATGGTGTTTAGGAGTCCCTCTCCCTGCTTGGTATCGTTTGGCCATATTTTGTAACTCCTGGTATAAATATAGAGGGAGATTTACTCTAACTTCTGGGTTTGAACCACCATGCCTCAAATGGTTTAAAATTCTAATATGGTGTCTAGAAAAAATGGCAAATTGCCCATCACAAGTTAGAAACCTGATTACCCAGACTACTACATTATCCCAAGGGTGCTGTAAACTGGTTCTTTTAACCCCTTTGCAGACATTATTGTTCATTAAAAACTCAATTGGTTTATCCCCTTCTTCCTTAAACTGGTTAACTATTTCACTTAGGGCATTTTTACTAGTTTTTAAAATCTGTAACCCTTGTAGAGGTAATTCAGTAATGTGGCTTAAGATTTTCGGTGTTACCTGGATTGCCATGCCGCTAATGTGAGCCTGGTTGTTTTTGAGAGTGCACATAAATTCTGCCACCAATCCTTCAGAGTGTCCATCGAATTTACGTATAAATGACATCAATCCTCCTTCTGTAAAAATACGTAGCGACTCAGGATCTCCCCGTAGACAGTCTACATTTTTTGGCTCAATTTTATTTTTCTTTCCTCCCATATTCAATTTCTTGTGATCTATTTTCTCTCAGCCTTCTGGAATAGGTTGTTTTTCAGGTTTGATCTGAACAATTTGCATCTGTAGGGGCTATAATGTTTTAGCTATGGAATTTAATTTTCTCAGTGCAGGAACCAGCTTTGGAATGTGTCGAAGTGTTTGAAAAATTAAATCCCCTTTTACTTTTCATGTGGTAAACTCCTATTCCCTATAGGAATATGATTTATCTTTTTCTTCTGCTTGTGATTAAGTGGTTACAACTTGCTGAGGTGGTAGTTAATTGTTGGCTTCATCATGTACAACATGCAGAGTTTCCTTCTATCAAAGTGCCTTGTTGCATGTGCCCATGATTTTGCATATCACGAAGCATGCAACGGTTCCCATGATCTCTTTCTCATTGCAACCTTGAAATCCATAACTTGGAATGTGTGCCCTCATTTGTTATTTCCAACTCCAAATAGCAAAATTAAAACACTTTTGTGCCACGTGACACTTCATCCTTTGCCCTTGCTCATTCCAAAGTTTATTTTTCATTCTAATGCATGACATTATTTTATTTCGAAGGTCAAAAATCCTTCCTCATTCTGGAGCACAAACCCTTTTTATTCTAAAGTTATTTTTGTTTAGAAACAATAGTTTCATTCTAGAGCTTCCATAATTCTGAAGCTAAATAATATTCTCATTTTAGAGAATCGTATCATTCTAAAGCTCCTTCAAGCTACAATTCTCCAACTCTATATGCTTCCTTCATCCCCTCAAAATAGCCTAAAATGTTTTATCTCTCATTGACTAGATGGATATCTTTTGGATCAAACCTTATGAATGCTTTATGTACTAATTAGTGACTTTACACACTACATACTAACTATCTACAATGCTTAAAATATAAAGGGTACATACCTGATTTAACCACTTATCTACATTTGTACAGATGGTTGTTTCTGCTGACTACCAGCTGGCTCTTCTACTGAATAAGATAGGTGTAGTTCTGAGAATAGAGAAAATAATGATTATGAGAACATATGGGACAATGATGGTGAATATGACAAGGCAAACATGTCGAACAACCGGTTTTCATGCAAGCCAATTCAGAAGTGCCTCCTAGGAGGTTTTCACTTTTTGAATTATTCATTTTTTATCATTTTTTTTTTTTTCTTTTTTTTCTTTTTTTAATCATTTTTTTATTCTATTGAATTGATTGTGGAAGAAGTGGTTCCTTCCAACATGCGTACATCCAATTGCTCCACTTGCTTTAGAAACTCATCCTTAGTTAGTGGTTTATGATATATCCGAAGATGATGCCCATTAACCACTAACTTTCTATGTGAATCATCAATGGGTGAAAGGCGAACAACTCCATTTTCAAACACTTCTTCAATCTGATATGGTCCAAGCCACCTAGTCTGCAACTTCCCAGGAAAGTCTTCATAATGAGAGTCAAACAACAAAGCCCAATCACCTTGCTGAAATTTCCATTGTTGAATGTGACTGTCATGCCACAACTTTCACTGTGCTTGAATCATCTCAGTATGGTGCAATGCATCCATTCGTAGTTCATCCAATGCATTGAGTTGCAAAATCCGGTCCACTTGTGCCTATGACAAATCAATACCAACTTCCAAAGTAGTTCGAAGTGTTAGTAATTCAAATTCAATAGGTAAAAGAGGCTTTTTACCATAAACCAATTCATAGGGTGTAAATCCAGTGGTAGATTTCTAGGTAGTGTTGTAAGCCCAAACTACTTCAGGTAGTTTATCCATCCAATTCCTCCTATGGGAAGCTACTATTTTGGTTAAGATTCTTTCTAATTCCTGATTTGTTACTTCAACTTGACCATTTGCTTGAGGGTGATAAGGTGAGGATTTTATGTGCTTGATTTCATATAGTTTGGTGAAGGCTTCAACAACCTTTGATGTGAATTGAGGTCCTTGATCTGTAGTGATAGAATGTGGGGCTCCAAAATGCAGAAGAATTTGGGAATACAGAAAATCAACAACTTTTTCTTCTCATGCATGCTTAAAAGCTCGCACTTCTACCCATTTAGTCACATAATCAGTACATACCAAAATGTGCACCTTCCCTTGAGAAGGTGGGTCAATAGGTCCTACAAAGTCTAGCCCCCACCTCTCAAATGGCTCTATACCTACTTGAGGTTGCAATGGCATTTCACTGGTATAGGTAGGCTTTCCCATTCTTTGGCATGCATCACAATGTCTGACATATTTCTTTACATCCTTATGCAGGGATGGCCAGTAGTAGCCAACACCCAAGATTTTCCAAATTGTACTTTGTACTGAATAGTGCCCTCTAGATGGTTCATCATGACATGCACGAAGAATGTCATACACTTCATCCTTGCGGATGCACCTGCGTAGAACATGGTCAAGACTGCATTTAAAGAGTAGACCTCCTATCCATTTAAAAGAAGCACTTTGCTTGATTAACTATTTCTTTTGTTTAGGAGTGAAGTGAAGAGGAATTTTTCCTGTAGCTAAGTAATTAGCTATATCTGCAAACCATGGAGATTGTACAGAAATAGCAAACAATTTTTCATCAGGAAAAGCATCTTCAACCAATTCCCCTGTGTCTGTGTTTGGCAATCTTGACAGAAAATCTGCTACTACATTAGCCTTCCCTGGTTTATTAACTATGGTGATATCAAATTCCTGCAACAGTATTAACCAACGAATAATTCTTGCACTAACCAGGGGCTTATTCATCAAGTATTTAATAGCAACATGATCTGTATGGATGAACACCTGATATCCTGTGATATAGTGTCAAAACTTATTGATAGCATATACCACAACTAAGAATTCCTTCTCAGTAGTAGTGTAGTTCTTTTCAGCTCTTGTCAAGTTTTTACTAATGTAGTAAATGGCATAATGTTCTCCATTTTCAATCTGACCTAGTGCTGCTCCAATAGCAGTATTGGAAGCATCGGTCTGAATATGGAATGGCAGTTCCCAATTAGGTCCTCTCAACACAGGGGGAGTTGTTAATTTCTCTTTGAATGCTTCAAAATACTTTTGACATTCAGTAGACCAAGTAAATTCAGAATCCTTAGTCAATAATGCAAACATTGGATTGGCTATGGTACTGAAATTTGCAATAAATCTATGGTAGAAACCAATATGTCCCAAAAAACTCCTTACATCAGTTTGAGTTTTTGGAGGAGGAAGTTCTTTGATGACTTCCACCTTCTTGGGGTCAACCTTGATACCATGAGAGGAAATATGATGACCAAGGACAATCCCCTCCTCCATCATGAGAAAATATTTTTTAGGATTTAAAGACAAATGGTATGTTTCACAACGTGTTAAAACTTTTTCAAGTTGTTCTAAAGTATAATCAAAAGTTTCCCCACATATTGTGAAATCATCCATGTAAATTTCCACACTTTCATTTGTTAAATCAGAGAATATTGCCAAAACAGCTCTTTGAAAGGTTGTTGGAGCATTACATAAACCAAAAGGCAGAACCCTATAAGCAAATGTTCCCCAAGGGCATGTGAAAGTAGTTTTCTCTTGGTCTTCAGGTGCAACTTGTATCTGATTATATCCACTGAATCCATCAAGAAAATAGAAGAATTTCTTGCCAGCAAGGGTATCTAACACTTGGTCTATGAAAGGTAATGGGAAATGGTCCTTATGTGTGACCTTGTTCAACTCTCTGTAGTCTACACACACTCTCATTTTCCCATTTTTCTTTGGAACAATAACCAATGGAGAAACCCACCGACTATCTGAAATTGGATAAATGAACCCTACATCTAAAAGTTTTTCAATTTCTTCCTTGACAATATCTTTCAGAGCAGGATTCAAACGTCTTTGAGGTTGTCTCACAGGTTTAACATCTTCAGTGTATATCCTATGTGTACACACATCAGGGTGGATTCCAGTCATATCCTTATAACTCCAAGCAAAATCCTGAACATGTTTTTGTAGGACAACAAATAACTTTGCTTCTTGTTCATCAGTCAACCAACTATTAATATTCAAAATTTTACCTGGTTGTACTTCTATTTGTTTAATCCCTGGATGAATGGAGTTGACTGCTCCATACTTGCTGATCAAAGAATTTAATGGACAATGATGTGGTTGCAAAGTATGAAATACTCTGGATTCTATTTCAAAAGTAATACCTGATGGAATCATTCCTTGCATAGGACATGTGAAAGAAGTAAGAAGATGTTGATGCCATCCATGTGGTAGTGTGAAAGAGCTTTCTTGTATTGGAATGGATGACAGATGTTCTGAGGTATGCTCTTCATCCTTCCACAGCAAGCGATGAACAATGATTTGATCATCTTTAAGTCCTTCTTCCTGTAATGTCTCAACTAGGACAGTTTCATCCTCAAAGATTTCTCTTTCTTGTGAGTTGATTTCCTCAATGTGTTCCTTTACTATTATTGTGGCCAGAGTGGAAACAGTTTCTTCCTGTTCTTCATCAGACTCAGGAAACCATATTTGTCCAAAAAATTTGGTTGAAGGTTGGGCAGGTGGATAAAGGGAAATATTTTTAAGATCAATGCCATTTGAAATAGTCATTTCCCCAGATCTGTAGTCTATAAAAGCAGCTACAGTGGCAAGCCAAGGCCTTCCTAGAATGATGGGATAGCCATTAACTAAATTTCTAGGCTGCAATACTAGGAAATCTATAGGATATTCCCAAGAAGAAACTTCAATGGAAATGTCTTCCAGTATTCCTTCTGGTTTGGCAACTGACCTATCTACCATCTCCAAAACTGTAGTTGTAGGACTGAGATTATTGAGCTACAGTTTTTGCATTGTGTCTTTAGTCATTACATTAATTGCAGCACCAAGATCAATCAATACATTTGGAATTTGAACTAGACCAATAGTGACTGTAACAACTAGACTTCTTGGATCACTATATTTTGGAGGAACAAGTTTTCCAGATAGCAAGTCAGCCAATTTTCCTTCTACTTGCATAGTTTTAGGGAAATATTTCTTCTTTGCCAGGTTTCTTGATACACAACTCCTAAATGGTTTTCTTAATTAATGGCACATCCTTTATTGCTTGCAAAAAAGGAAGGGATATAGTCATTTTCTTAAGTTCTGTGACTAATTCTGATTCAGGAATAGTTACAGTATTATCAAACCTTTCAGGGTATGGTATTACTCCTATAAGGGGTACATGTTTTTCCTGCTCATTTTCTGGTTTTTCTTTTTCCTCTGTTTGCACTTGACTTGAAGACTCTTGTTTTCCATCAATTTCTTCAATGGTGGGTGGAGCAGGGTCAGGTAAGACCTTCCCTGAATGCAATTGGATATTACTACAACCAAGTACATGAACTATAGTAGTTTCTTCAGACTCAGCTCCATAAATAGGGGCTGCTTGTCTGGTATTATTTGGGTTAGCCATAGGCTGAGCTGGAAGTGGAGGTTGTTTTACCTGTTGTGCTTGTTGTGGTTGCATTCTTCCTTAAAAGTTCTGATTAGGATATGGAAGTAAGTTTTGGGTGTGCCCTTGATATCTTTGTTGCCCTTGATATGATGGGTATTGTGGCCCCCATATTTTCCCATATTGTTGATTCTGTGTCCAAGGTGGATTAACAGGATTCCAGGGTGGATGTGACCAATCTTGGGAAGATGTCCAAGATTGATTCCATGGTTGTGAAGGTGGTTCAACATATCCCCATAGCATATTCCAAGGGGTTTGTTCCCAACCCATAGGAAAGTGAGGGGCATTTTGATATTGTGAAAAGTTACCTCCCTACCTCTGCCCAATAACATTAAGTTCTTCAATCTGAGTTTCCAGAACATTTTTGAGTTGAGGCAAGAGATGACACTTATCAGTTATGTGCTCTTTTGAGAAAATGCCACAAATAGCTGAGATGGAAGTTCTGTTCAAGGGACAATCCTGTAAGGCATGCTTGTTTCTACATCTTGGGTAATAGATAGCCAAAGGGGGTGTAGAGTTAGATCTTGCATTTCTTTCCCCTAATGCAGAATTTAATTGGACAAGAATATCAGTTTTCATGTTAGCCATTTCTTCCATTAATTCCTTCATATCATTAGTACTAGGACTCCGCTTCTTCCTTCTTTGCCTAGTGCGAGAATAATTTCTGCATAACTCTACAATATCATTAATCTCAAGCTGGTTCACATCTCCTTTTCCCATTAAATCTAATACTTCTCTGGAATCATCCTGCAAACCTCTCAAAAATATAGTCTTTAATAGGTCAGGTTCCACAGGACCACATCTCTTTTGGATAAAGGTAAATCTATCAAGATAATCCTCTAAATTTTCATCCTCTTCTTGCTTAATCCAAAATAATTCATCCTTTCTATTTCGCACTCTATAATAGTCCTGATACTTATCCAAAAATGTAGTTTCCATTTGATCCCAAGTGTGGATTGAATCAGGTTCAAGGCTCATAAACCATCGTAAGGTTGCATCTTTGAGTGTAGATGGAAATAATTTCAGTTTTTGGTTATCATTGACATAGTCATAAGTCTGACACAAGACTTTGAATTCAAATAGAAATTGATCAGGATCCTCAAAAACAATTCCCCTAAATATTGGCAATATTGATGGTGAAATTGTTTTCATAGGAGCATTCTGAGTAGGATTCATATGAATAGGGTATTCAAAAGTTCTAATAGGATTGTCAGCATTATGGACCATAATATCCCTATCATGTTCTTCTACTTCTGCCATAGTTGCTTCCTCACTTTTGACTTGTACAATTGGTTTAGATGGACCAGGTCCTAGGGGTATGTCTAGAAGTAAGTGCTTCTAAGAGTTCTTCTTGCAAAGATCCTAAAATTTTAGTTGATGAAGAAGATGATTCTCATTTAAGTCTTTCAAGGAGTTCATATATAGGTAAGTCTTCTCTTGATCTTGAAAAACGTCTTCTTGAGAAAGAGTCGGTTCTAATAAACCTCCCTCTTTCATCTCTTGGCCTATGCATTCATGCTCATTTTCTAAATAAACTGAAGTACAAGTTTCCAAGAACTGTTACTTGTATCAAGACAACAATTCTTGACCTTCTTACTTCTCCTAACAACACCTAGGTTCCCCAACAATGGTGCCAAAAATGATGAGTGTCATCAATCACACCATTTAATCATTATAATTGTCAGTCCAGGGCGGTGTCCAATGGTTGTATGCGATAGCAGAGGTAAGCAACTTGAAGGTCAGTCTACTTAGGAAATGGCTTTATTGATAAGACCAATCAGTTTTGGGGTTTCTGGTGTCACCTCTAATCCTATGAGCTGAATTGAACTCCTAATTACATTTTCTGAAACAAAATTGCAGAAATGGAAAGATTGTAAAAGATTGAAACTAATTACTTTTGTAGAATCAAAAATAATAGAAATGAAACCTATTTATGCTTGCAAAATGGAAATGATAGAAATTAACTCCTAATTACATTAACATAATTAAAATGTTGGAATGAAATGTTGCAGCAATGAAACAAATAGAAATCAATGAACACAAATGAAAATACCAAAACTGGCTGAAAACAAGGAAATCAACTACTATAGGAAATGCCAAGAACACAAAAGTGTTGTAAGATCTAAAATCCTATACTAGGTGATCAACTGCCATGCACAGACATCTATAGCACTAATACTACATGCATAACAAATGAAATGGAAATTGATAGGTTCCTGCTAACCTGCTACAACAAGAAATGAACAAAAACTATCAAAAGTTGATCCTTCTCCTGAGCCTGGAAGTGGCCCTTGCTTCCTGATCTAGAAGAAGGCAAGAAGTTTTCTCTAAACTACCTAATGCTCACACATTCACTCAAGAAAATAATTGAATGGAGAAACTGCACCTTTTATTGATTATGACATGACATTACAACAATGCAGGAAAAATCCTATAGAATTACTGCTTTGTTACAACTGAAACAACTATTCTATTCTTATCCTTCTATGCAAATGTCTACCTATGCTCAACCAACATGGGAGCTTGTTATTTATACTATTCTATTACATATGTGGATTCGTTCTGTTGCTACTTTTTAGGGATTCAACAATTGTTCTGAAGTTGTCTTCTTGAAATGCAGGAAATTGTTCTATTGTAGCTTATCCATTTTACTTGTTGGGTGTAATACATTGGAAGAAATGCATTGGAAGGGGTGAGAAAACCTCTCATATAGTTGTATCCATATTCATTTCACCATTTTCCACCTTTTTGACCGTTCTGTTGATGGTTTTGACCAAAACTGGTCTTGCTCCGCTCATTCCGGAGCTTGCTCTAGAATATCAGGTAGTGTAACAGTTCTGACGCTTATCCATGCATCAATTGCTTAGGATAATGGGTTTGACTAGCTAGGTAGTCTTCTTAAGTCCTCAGAAGACTAATTCCATAAGTTTTATATGTTGGCATTGACAAATTCTAAGCCATGTTGTTTATGCACAACTGGCTGGAATTTGTATGGTCAAACTCTGTTTTCTGCACAGTCATACCAGTTTGAATAGGTTTTGGTGCCTTTTTGCAATTTGAACAGGTTAGAAGGCAAGGAAAACAAATAACATGATCCCAGAATGGAATACACATCAACATACATTATTGCATATTCAAATAAATGTTTATTTGCTAGGTAAATCAGCTAAAATAGTGCAAAAAATGCAAAAAATGGTCAAAATAGAATACTATGCTCTTGAACATCTAAACATGTAAATAGTAATACATAATGCATTCCATCATCAAAATTAGCACAAAAACATAGCATAAGGTCTATCAAATAGTTTATGAAATATCCAAAAATGGTCTATGAATGAGGCAATTTTTGGCCTCATCACCTATAACCATATGCATGGCCGATACAGTCGAGGCCCCTACCACACTCACATCTGCTAATGATCCCCTCCTAATTCCCACACCACACCAGTTGGAGGAGGAACCCCACATGCTAATTGAAGAAACCTTAGATATCAACCTTGGTTTCAACATTGCCAATTCATAGATAGTTAAAATAGGAAAAATCTTCTCTAAGAAAGAGCTAGAATGATTTATTGCACTCCTAAAAGAATATAAGCAGGTATTTTCTTGGTCCTATAAAGATATTTCTGGCCTTGATCCTAACTTAGTGATCCACAATCTTGTGTTAAATCTTGATGCCTAACTTGTTAAACAAAAACTATGAAAATTACATCCCACCATTGCCCTCATGGTGAAATATGAATTACAAAAATTACTTGACATGGGCTTTATACAATGCATCAACTATCCCAAATGGGTTGCTAATATGGTCCCCATTGATAAACCCAACAGAGGAATACACGTATGCACTAACTTTCGAGATCTTAACAAAGCGTGTCCCAAGAATTATTTTTTGCTATCTAATGTAGACACATTTGTAGATGCTACAGCTAGACATGAAATGTTATCCCTTATGGATGGTTTCTTGGGTTACAATCAAATCCGAGTTAACCTCGTTGATCAACACAAGACTTCTTTTACTACTCCTTGGGAAAATTTTTGTTACAAGGTAATTCCCTTCGAACTCAAAAATATCAAAGCCACTTACCAACAAGCCATGACTTATATTTTTCATGATTACATGCATAAACTCATGGATGTTTATGTCAATGATCTCCTCGCTAAGTCTAAACATCGACATGATCACATCGATGTTCTACGCAAAGTCTTGTTGAGTGATATTTTTGTCCAATCACAAGAATATACTCATAGTCAGAATTCTACTCGGATATCCTCTCTTGCAAGGAAATATTTGTGATTTCCCCAAGGTTTTGTTTAATGTGTTAATCTGCTTGCAATGCTTAGTGAAAAATGTGAAATGCCAAAAGTTAGTTGGATACCTCAGTGTTGCATATGCATGTTAACAAGGGGCTTGTTTTGGTTGATTTGATTTGCAATGATTTTATTGTTCATGGAATTTATGAGAAAATGTGAAATTATTGATCAAATATTTACTTTGAAATAACAACCTTTGAAATTTAATAAATATTTGATTTTAACCTTTGAAATTTTGATTTTAATTGATTTTATCTCAAATTGTTAATCAAATTTTATCTCAAATTGTTAAGGTTTGCATTTGATTTTATTTGAGAAAAAATTAAAATGAAATAATTAAATCTAAACTTTGCAATGTTAAAACTTTGGATTATTTAATCATTCACCTTAATGAAAATTTGAAATTTATTGAAATTTCAATTTTACGTAAAATGAAACTAAATGATTATTTGAAAACTATGCAAAGTTAAAACTTCAAATTTTCATCAAAAAATGTAAATTTACGTAAAAATGAAAATTTTAATTTTAATTTTTGAAACTTACGTATTTCTTTTTAGGGTTTTGATTTTTATTTGATGAAACTTTAATAAAAATAAAAAGGCTAGGGTTAGAAAAATAAATAAAATAAATTAAAACAAAACTATGCAGAATAGAATGGAATAGAAACAGAGAAAGATTATTGTAATAAAAATTCTTAACCCTAAATCTATAGAACTGATTCTTTAAAAATTTAAACCTAATCGGTTGATAGAAGAAATAAGGGATTTTTACAAGGAGATCTGGCGAACTGGCGGGAAATTTTTTGAGCAGGCGACAGGCGATGTTCTAGGGTTTGTGGAGCGAAGGAAAATCCAGGGCATCAGGTGGGTTGCCGTAGTGTTTTGCTAGTTACTGTGGATCTGAAGGAACGTCTGCTGCCCCAGGAGGGCCCAATGGGGTCTCCTCCAGACCCTCTCTCTGGGAGAAAGAGCTCTTACGCTGAATTGCTAAAAGAAAATTCTTCGTCTTCTAATGGCGAAGCTCAGAGAAATACTCTTCATACGCTCTTCAAGAACGCTGGCAAGAGTTCAACAGCACATCGAGTTAATGGATGCCTCCCACAATCCGCCTCAAGACCCAAGATTGTCATCGAACCAAAGATGGTCGAAGACACAATCATATACAGAGCTAACCATGATCTGATCTGTAAATTCATGGGTATCCGACCTACCCTGAATTTCTTGCATACCTGGGTCAGACAGAACTGGGAGCCTCATGGTGAGTACTCCTTATGGTTTATTAGTAACGGGTATTTCATTGTTAGTTTTTCTTCTCTAGCCGATAGAAACAGGGCGTTTGAGTCAGAAAAGAGGAACCACGGTCCGGCAGGGTTATTTGTTCAACCCTGGAGAGTGGGTTTCGATCCTCGTATTGAACCCACGGCTGTCCCGGTTTGGATCCGGTTGTACGCTCTTCCAATGGAGTTTTGGGGTGAGCAGGTTCTGGAAATGATCGGTAACTCCCTCGGTAGACACCTGGGCGTCTCCAAGGACACCATAGAAGGTAACACAGCTGTCTTTGCAAGAATTTGCATGGAAATGGATATTAGCCAGCCTCTACCGACAGAGGTGGAACTTGAACTGGCAGGAATATCTTGGATCCAACAGTTAGATTATGAGGCTCTGCCCTTCAGATGCAGAGTTTGCCACAAACATGGGCATTTGGCCCGATTTTGTCCAAATATTTTGAACACAAAAATGGAGGCCCCGCTTGGAATGCCAAATCGCCCCAGAGAGGGTAAGTCTACTCTTGCCAAAGAACCATCCAATACTCCTCAGGGTAATGATGTTCAGAAATATGGCTTTGAACAGCCCAAAAGAAGGAGAAAGCAAAAGAAAAATGGTAAGGAGCAATCACAACTCAAGCCAGCCAATAGATATGAAATTTTTAAGACACTAGTGGATCAAGAGGATCAAGTCATGGAAGGAGTGGATGGGAATATTGAGGACAATAACATCCACACTCATGCTTCTCCTTCATCTCCCCCTGTCTTAGAACAGGTGATTGAGTCCACTGAGTTACCGCAGCCAGAGAATGCAGGGGCACTGATAGTGCACTCCCAAGCGCAGCCAATAATTAAGGATGTCAGCATGGGAATTGCAAAAAAAATAGAGAAAGGCCAGCCCTAGGGATAACTCAGGTGGAAAAGAGATCCAAAAATAGCAACTCTCAAGGAGCGGGCAGAAAATCAAATAAGGACCTGCTAGCAGTTCAAGGAGACAAGCTGATCAATGGAGGATCGGTGAGGACAATTGATTCTTATTGCTCTCAAGGT
Source organism: Wollemia nobilis (assembly GCA_028583015.1). Classification (NCBI taxonomy): domain Eukaryota; kingdom Viridiplantae; phylum Streptophyta; class Pinopsida; order Araucariales; family Araucariaceae; genus Wollemia; species Wollemia nobilis. The sequence continues at coordinate 4,700,433 of JAQPPZ010016944.1, read as the reverse complement.
TTTCAATGATTATTCAATCTTGGAATGTTAGGGGTTTAAACAGTAGAACCCATCAATCTGTTGTTCAAAGACTCTTAGGAAAATGTAAAACAGACTTTTTGCTTATCCAGGAGACAAAAATGTCTTTAGATCTTATGTGTAAAACAGTTAATAGAATCTGGAGGGGCGCTGGTCATATGGATGTGGCTGCCCAAGGTGCCTCAGGGGGGATTGTTACTCTTTGGAACCCTCTGGAATGGACTGCAATAGAACATATAGCTTGGAGGGGTGTTCTCACATCTCATTTTAGGAATAATGTCACAGCTGAACATGTCTTAATCACAAATTTTTATGGGGCCCAAGACCTTGATGGCCAGAGGCTCCAATGGAAAGCTGTACATAACATGAGGTCCTCAAGGGAAGATTTAGACTGGATTATTGCAGGGGATTTTAATGCTAAATTATCTGCTCGAGATCAGGAAGGTGGAACCCCAATTTTGGATCCAGGGGATCGGCTTCTGATTGCCCAAGTCCAGGCCTTTCACTTAGTGGATGTTAAAGGCCCTGGAACCTACTTTACTTGGACTAACAAGAGGAGGGAGCCACATAGCAGGAAGGTAAAGCTAGACCATTTTTTGGTCTCAGAGGAGGCATTTGTAAAGTGGAACACTAAATTCCAGATTTTGGAGGGCCCAGTTTCAGATCACTTTCCCATTTTGTTGGAGGGAGGGACTATGACAGGGCAGCATCACAAACCTTTTAAATTTGAGAATTTTTGGTTACAAAAGGAGGATCTTCGAAAGAAAATTCTGCAGTGGTGGGAAGAAGGCCGTCTACCTTTTGGGACAACAATGTTTAGATTCCACAAACAACTTCATTTTGTCAAAGTTCAACTGAAACAATGGAGGCAAGCTAATAAGTCAGATTTTCAGCTCCAAAGAGCCCCCTTGGTGGCCAGATGGGATGAGGTTCAAAAACTCTTTAGGGAAGGAACAATTACTGAGCAGCTCAAAACCGAGGATGATGCCTTGCGCAAAGCGGTTGAGGACATTGATAACCAAGAGGAGACTTACTGGAAACAGAGAGCAAGAAACACTTGGTTATTAGAAGGTGATAGAAATACCAAATTTTTCCATCGATCAGCTTGTGCTAGGAGACAGATGAATAACATGGAAGCCCTTCAAGATGAGAATGGACACTCCTTTGATACTCTTCCTGGTATGCATTCCCACTCAATGGATTATTTTTCTAAACTTTTTAAGGAAAGTATGGAGCAAGATGTTGAGGCTCAGAATGAAGTTATTGATGTCATACCCTCTGTTATCTCTGAAGAAGAAAATCAGACCCTCCTTAGACCCATTGATAGAGATGAACTGAAGAATGTGGTCTTTGGAATGAGCACTGGCAAATCTCCAGGTCCAGATGGCTTTCCTATTGAGTTTTTTTAGGCCTTTTGGGATACTTTGGAGGAGGATGTTTTGGCTGTCACAGAGGAGTCCAGAACTAATAAAAGAATGCTTAAGGCAATAAATCATACCTTCATCACTTTAATTCCAAAAGGGGAGGAGGGGGCTCATATCTCTGATTTCAGACCTATTGCCTTATGCAACGTGATTTATAAAATAATCACAAAGATAATGGCTGAACGGCTAAAACCTCTCCTTCATAACATCATCTCCTCTGAGCAAGGGGGTTTTGTAGAGGGTAGACAAATCTTGGATGGGGTGGTTCTCGCTCAGGAGGCAATCCATACAATGCAAAAATCTGGTAATAAAGGAATGTTCATTAAACTGGATATGTCCAAGGCTTATGATAGGGTGGAGTGGAGTTTCTTGTCAAAGATGATGGCAGCCTTTGGTTTCTCTCAGGACTGGATAGATTGGGTCATGAGTTGTGTTTCTACGCCCTCTTATTCTGTTCTAATCAAGGGTCTTCCCTCGCAACCTTTTGGAGCCACTCGTGGTCTTCGTCAAGGAGACCCTTGCTCTCCCTATCTTTTCCTCATTTTGGCTGAAGGATTAGGTAGACTTTTCTTGAGGAGAAGACATCAAGGCCTGCTAACAGGTATCAAGGTGGGGGAGGAAATTTTGACTCACTTACAGTTTGTGGACGATACAAGATTGGTTGGAGTGGCCAGCTTCAGGGAAGCTAGAGGAATCAGAGATACTCTTAATGTCTACCTTAGGGCTTCAAACCAGGTCATCAATGATAAAAAATCCAAAGTGGTCTTTTTCAATCTTGACCAAAGGCTACAGGACAGAGTTATAGAGATCTTGGGATTCACAAGGACTTCTCTTCCAATAGTTTACTTGGGAGTTCCTTTGCATTTCAAAAAATTAAAAATAGATATCTGGAAGGATCTTTTGGATGGTATCAAAGATAGAATGAATCATTGGTCTCATAAATGGTTAAGCTATGGGGGTAGATTAACTTTCTTACAATCGATTATTCCAGGCCATGCCAATCTATAAATTCTCTATCCTGGCTGCCCCTCATACTATATGGAAAGAGCTGGACAAAATGGCTAGAAGATTTTTATGGGAAGGAGCAAAAGGGGAGAGGAAATGGGCCTTGGTTGGTTGGGATAAAGTTACCCAGCCCAAGGAAAAAGGAGGGCTGGGACTGAGAAGCTCCAAGCTTAATAACAAAGCTTTGGCTGGAAAACTGTACTGGAGGTGGATTTCCCAACCAACCTCCTTATTCAGTAGAATCCTAACCAGTAAATATTTGGGTCATGTTCACCCCAATGAGGTGGGCCGTTTCCCTCTGGATGGTACTGGATCCTTAGTGTGGCAGGCTCTCAAGCTTGGATCTCAGGTTATTAAAGACCAATTGTTTTGGAAAGTGGGGAGAGGGGAGAAGGCACGTTTCTGGACTGATTCATGGGACCAGTACCCACCCATCATTGCTGCGTTCCCCGAATTACAACCAATTAAATCCGCCATAGAAGCCAAGGGCTGGATCCAAATTGAAAGTTATTTCAACACTAGCCAAATGGGGGAGTATAAGTTTAAGAAGTTTAAGAGGTTGGAGGAGTGGCCAATTACAATCCCTCCGGAGTTGGCACCCATCTTGACCAAAATCTTGACAGAAAGGTTTCTCACAGGGAGAGACGAGGAGGATGAATTAGCTTGGGGCTATGGGAACCTTGGTGTATATACAGTGAAGGACGGATACGACAAGATCCTCCCAGAGCCTCCCCCACATTCATTTCCGGTTCAGGATTGGAGAAAGATTTGGCATTCCAAGGGCTGGCCAAAAGTAAATTTCTTTGCTTGGCAGTTTATGCACAATGGAATTCTCACTTTTGACAATCTCAGAAGTAGAGGAATCATCGGTCCATCTCAGTGTGTATTATGCCACAAGAACGAGGAAACAGCTGATCACCTGATGTTTGAGTGCCCTTTCACGCGTCAGATTTGGAAGCGTTGGTTCTCTCACTATAAACTCCAGGCTAATGGTGATCTGAATCGGACCAATATTTGGGAAAAATGGAAGAGGGGTAGATTTAAATCTAAAGCTCTTCGAATAGGTTGGGAGCTTGGCTTACTTTTCATCTGGTGGCAAGTGTGGTTGGAGAGAAATGCCCGTATTTTTAGAGAAACTTTCTCCTCGCTAGATGGAGTTTGGCAGGTCATCCGGAGCAAAGTCACGAAACTGTTGCCATCTATGCTTGAAGAGGAAAATCGAGGTTGGTCCTGGGCCACTTGGAAGAGGGAGCTGAAGAGCAAGAGAGACAGGACAGAGCTAGCTGGAAACCACCCCCAGAAGGTTGGATCAAAATCAATACTGATGGAGCTGCAAAAGGCAATCCGGGCAGTGCTGGAATTGGTGTAGTTTGTCGGGATCATGCTGGTTCAGTGCTCTATTGGGAACTGCAAGGCTTGGGAAGAGCCACAAACAATGAAGCAGAAGCCATTGCTATCAAATCTGCTTCCATCTGGGCAGTTAATCAGGGCCACAGGAGAATAATTCTCGAATCTGATTCTCAAATTATGGTTGGCGCTCTTGACTGCATGAGGAACTTTGCTTCGAAAGCATGGAGGTTGCGGATTCTTGTCTCTCAAATCAAGGAACTATGGAGGGAATTAGATGATGTGATCCCCGTTTATGTGAGTAGAGATTTAAATAAAGCGGCCGATTTCCTTGCGAAGATGGGTGCTGAGAAAGAGGTAGGGGTGCAGCTGCACAGTGACATGCCTTTGGAGGATGAAGTGATTAGGCAGGGTCTTGAAAGATCCTTGAGACAATGAGCAAAGAAAATGCTAAGGGTGGTTTTTGTCACGATATCGCGACCTGTTGCACCGTCGCGGCCTTTGGAGGGAAGCTGTCGCGATATCGCGACATGTTGCACCGTCGCGGCCTTTGGAGGGAAGCTGTCACGATATCGCGACATGTTGCGCCGTCACGGACTTTGGAGGGAAGCTGTCATGATATCGCGACATGTTGTGCCATCGCGGACTTTGGAGGGAAGCTGTCATGATATCGCGACATGGTGCACCATCGCGGACTTTGGAGGGAAGCTGTCGCGATATCGTGACATGTTGCACTGTCGCGGCCTTTGGAGGGAAGTTGTCGTGATATCGTGACCTGTTGCGCCGTCGCGGCCTTTGGTTGGAAGTTGTCACGATATCGCGACATGTTGCGCCGTCGCGGCCTTTGGTGGAAAGTTGTCACGATATCGTGACATGTTTCGCCATCGCGGCCTTTGGAGGAAAGCTGTCGCGATATCGCGACATGTTGCGCCGTCACGGCTACTGGAGGGAAGCTGTCACGATTTCGTGACATGTTGCGCCGTCACGGTTTTGGAGGAAAGTTGTCACGATTTCGTGACATGTTGCGCCATCGCGGCCTTGGGAGGAAAGTTGTCGCGATATCGCGACGTGTTGCGCCGTCGCGGCCAATGGAGGAAAGTTGTCATGATTTCGTGACATGTTGCTCTGTCGCGGTCGAGGAAGGATTATTGTCGCGATATCGCGACATGTTGCTTTGTCGCGGCTAGGGAAGGATAGTTGTCGCGATATCGCGACATGTCGCGATTTCGTGACTTGTTGCCTCGTCGCGGCCAAGGTTGGTTAGCTGTCGCGAAATCGCGACATGTCGCTCCGTCGCGGTCAAGGATGGTTTGTTGCCGCGATATCGCGACCTGTCGCGATTTCGTGACTTGTTGACTTTTTGCGGTCAAAGGTGGTTTGTGTCGCGTTTTCGCGCCTTGTAATCGGTGGGAAGGGTCTTCTCCCTTATGTAACTGATCTTTGTTTTAATACAAGTTTTTTCAATTTTTTCAAAAAAAAAAAATTTAAACCTAATCTAATTTGATCTGAATTCACACAATCAAAACTAGATTAAGTGCAATATTCTAAGAAAATAAATAATATATTAAATTAATTAGAAAGGCTACCATCCACATGCATAAACCTCACTAAAGAAATCAATATATTAAAAATATTCAATAAAGCTTTATTTCATAAAACCTTGCACTATGTAGTTACAATGGTGAAACCTTCAATGCAACAATCTAGAGAAATCTTCTTCAACAAACATTCTTCAACTTTTTCTTACTCCAAAAATATTTCGCTCCAAAATATTCTAACCCTTTCTCTTTGAGTCTCAATCGGTTTTTATAATTTGAAAAAGTTTAGTTGTTTCAGTTTCATGACGGTTTTTGCAACGAATTTCATAACTATTTTTTACTTTGTATTACTATCTTGATGATAAATTTCTCTCAAAATATATATTAGGTTAAATTATTTACAAACAAATATTTTAATTTAATTTATTTGCAAATTATTTTACCCATTTCTTACAAATTATTTAGTCCAACGTTGACATCATAAATGCATCAACTATATCAACACAACCCTTCATTGTTGCTACATTAAGTGAACATTTTTCAAATTCATCCTTCTCTATATTTAACTCCCTGATGCACCCTCTCTTCAATGAACTATTGATTATTACTTGTACAATTTCATGATGTCCTCTGTAGATGTTTGTATGCAAGGGAGTGGTTCTAGTGAAAACTGGTATGACGAACTGAATAATTACCAAACATCACCTTCCTCATAGCGTGATCATGAAGGATTAAATGCACACACTCTAAATACCTTCCATATGTTTCTAGTATTATGACGTTATAAAAACTAACGAACCTGGGCCACCTCTGCACAAAAGTAATTGTTCATTTTTTTTCCCATTGAGCAATTTAGATGACCCACACCCCAATCAAACCGCAGACCGTAACTACTCTTCACTCGATGATTGCACCTTTCAAATTGATAGCCACTGGTACATGTTGGATTTATATTGTGTTGCAATCCTTAAAAAAATAACATTAATTGTTCATCTTCGTGCATCTTCATCAGTTATGACAGCGTAGAAATATTCATTCCTCCTAGCCCGTAATGTGGTTGTTATTGTTGATGAGATAAATGAAGTAATTGATGCCTACAATGGATAGGAGCACCACTAAATTGAATAGCTCATGGTCATTGAATGCATCAACTTCATTGATTGAGCCACTTGAACTACTTTACCTGATTGAGAATCATTATATATTCGTAATCTTAAAATATTTTTCTCCCTCCCACTGCAAAATTCACTTCATGCACGATCTTCTTTAGAATCTCTTTGCAATGGATTCTCAGCCTCTTGTAAGGTATAAACATACAAATATAATACCTCCGCTAAGATAATATTAGGCCAATTGAATCCATAGGGGCGTTTCCAGCTTTTATTATTGTTGGCGTTTAAGGTATCGTAGTTTCAGTGTAATGTTCTTCTATGTTGATGGTCTACCATAGTTGTGTGCATCTTTTGGGGAGAACAAATAGCGAGATAAAGAACCACTACACCTTCTAGACATGACTGCTCTGAATTGTCTTGACTACAAATGCATAGTCATTGTATATGACCAACTTGTAACCTTTCTTGACTGCAATACTCAACATGTCTCCTCTTGATGGCATGAACAAAGTCTAATAATCAATATCAATGTAATCCTTGTATTTAGTCCAAATAGATCAGCACCAAGCATTCTACAGACTGCATATCATGCATTTTGTAAATACCTACAAAATACATATTTCTAGAAAATTAAAACATGTAACTTTAATGGTTATGAAACTTAATGGTTATAACACAACCCCAATCATTACCACAAAATGAACATGTTCCATGTTTTATTTTATATTTAAATTTCTAGAAAATTAAAACATATAACTTCCAAAGTATTGTCCTAGAGTGAAGATTATGACGTTTGATATCTTGGTGCCTCAGACGTAGTCTTCTTTAGCCACTGTGTGACCACATGCCCAAGAGGGGATGTTGGGCCATGCATCACACGGGTAAAATTTGTTTTAAAAATCCATCATACCAACTTCACCTTTCAAACCTGCATTTCAATTTGTGTTCCACGTAGCTCCAATACCTTAGAATTTGCAGGCTCATCATGCCATGTTTTAATGTTTCGCTTAAGTGCATTCATCGCCATATCAACCTCAAAAATGGTGCTCTTTGTTGGTGAAAATTGACTCCCATAACAAAGTCACCGCAGCTAAACAAATTCCTTGTAAATAAAAAATTATATTAAATTATATCCTCATATAATAATAATAACTTGGACAATAATAACATGGTTTGACAAGATTTGAACGTTGACCTTATTTCTAATTGATTTAAGATTATGATTTTATTATTAACAAAAATAAAACTTTTATGCACAGTAATACCTCTTTCTCTCAACAAAACAAATCATAGCAGAACTCTTTTAGAAAGTGAATTATCAATGGTTTAATATCATGTGTGCTTTATGAAACTATTCGGTTATATCATCCAATTAAAATGTTTGGGCACATGAAACTTGTTATATATTTGGATTCTATAGAATATTGCCTTCTTAGTGACATCGATTACCCATCAAGTGAGTTTTTTTGGTGAACTTGTATGCAAGCCATGGAGATGATGATGTCACAAGTGCTAAAAATATAACAATTGTGAACCCTCTAACTTTATTGACCACTTAATGACATCATAAATTATAACAAACAATGTAAACCAAAAGTCACATTCACATCAAGAAAATCAAGTGGGTCCCCAAATTGGGGTACATTGTGCGACGACAACAACAAGTCTTTGATCACCTCTTAGAACACAATGTTATGCTCAATTCTAAGAAGTGTGTCTTTCACATCACTTTCATATCTTTACTTGGGTTTATTATTTCCAAAGAGAGAATTTGAGTGGACCCTAATAAAGTTAAAGCAATAACGAATATGCCTCCCCCTAGAAACCTAAAGGAATTTAGAAGCTTGCAGGGCAAGATCCAAGACATTCAAATATTTATAGCATAATTCTTCGATAAATGCAAGCCTCTTAATCACCTTTTATAAAATGGGGTTAATTTTGACTAGATGCCTAAATTCTAGGCTACTTTTGATAATATCATGCGATACCTTACATCCCCTATAGTTCTCGTTCCTCCTAAGCCCAACATTCCCTTCCTTTATACATACATGCCACTAATTTTTCCTTAGGGACAATGATCGCACAAAAGAACGATCTAAACTGTGAGCAAACCATTTATTACTTGAGTAGCACTATTGTCAACTATGAGATCCGCTATTCCTATGTCGAAAAATTATCCCTCACTATACTATTTACCACCAAAAAATTATGACACTATATGTTAAATCATACTACTTATGTGGTGGGAAAATAAAACCCCCTACGTTATATGATGAGCCGCACATATACAAATAGTAGAATCATGAAATGGATTATTCTCCTCAATGAGTTTGATATAGAATTTATTTGTCAAAAATCCATAAAGGGTCAGGTCATTGTTGACCAACTCACAGAAGCTCCTTTACCCAATACTAAACCTCTTACAATCGAGCTTCCCAACGATTTTATTTTTATTTTTGATAAGATAAACGAACTAACACCACCCAATGAAGATAATGATGATCTGACTCTATTCTTTGACAGTTCTAAATGTGAACAAGGGGGTGGTGTAAAAGTAGTTCTAGTTACCCCGCAAGGGATTCCTATTCATTTTTCTTTTAAACTAGACTTTCCTTGCACCAACAATAATGCAGAATATGAGACCCTCATCCTTGGGTTCCATACCGTTTTAGTGATGCGTGTCAAGCGCCTGCATATCTTTTATGACTTCCTTTTAATTATCAATCAAATTAAGGGATTTTATCAATATAAACATCTAATTTTGTAGTCCTATAAAGACATCATTTATAGGTTGTTGGCCCAACTTGAGTGGTATGATATTGATTCCATCCCTCACTCATCCAATTGATTTGCAAACACTATGGCTTCCTTAGGATCCCTTATCCCCAAAAATTCTTTTTATTATGTCATTACGCTCCACATTAGAACCTTGTCCCAATCCACTCTTCATTTGCCTACACCTGATACAAAACATGATGTAAATTTTATTACTACCAAATCCCCTTCTCTTCAAACCTTACAAATTTGAACTCTCCTCCATACACTCATCCACATGAATTCCTCCTCCTCTACTGAGCCTACAACCAATTTGTATCCCTCCATCACTTCCCACTCCTTAAAACCTTCACCCAAACAATAGCCCAACCCTCAACCTCCACCTTCATTGTTGTAGGGGACTGTCATGCCACTACCACTTCCATCGACTCCTATTCCACCCTCTTTGCTCAGTTATGAGACTACCTTTAGATCATATCTTTTCCACCAGATTTCTCCTCCATCGTAAAGTGATAATTCAAACAAAGAGCAACATGATATTTGCTATTGGGAGATATCACTTATAAGCGAGGTTATGACGGTATCTTACTCCTTGTCTAGAACCTCAAGAAACTTAATGGGTAATCATTCAAGCACATGATAGTACATGTGGGGGCCACTTCAGTGGATTATCCATTTCTAAATGAATTTTAAGAATGGGATATTACTAGCCCACCATAGAGCATGATTTCTCTAAATATGTTAAACAATGTGTTAAATGCCAAACTCATGCTCACTTAACTCATGTGCCTTTGCAAGCTCTTCAGCCTATACAGGCCTATTGGCCATTTTCACAATGGGGGTTAGACTTGATTGGTAAAATTTCTCCCCCTTCTTCTAGATAACATACCTTTATTATAACAACTACTGAGTATCATAGTAAATGGGTAGAAGCCATACTCCTTACCTCTACTACCGAAGCTAAAATTGCTGAATTTATCCTTCATCATATCATTTATCGTTTTGGGATACCATCCAAGATCATTTTGAACAACGGTCCCCATTTAAAAATAAGAATGTTCACATCCTATGTCAAAAATACAACATCCATCACAGTTTCTCCACTCCTTGTTACTTGCAATCCAATGGACAGGTTGAGGCTACCAACAAAACCATATGTTCTATCCTAAAAAATATTGTTAAGGAAAACCATAGGTATTGGAACCTCCAATTACCCCTAGCATTATGGGCCTATTGCACTAGCATTCGCATCCCTATTGGGGCAACTCCTTTTTCATTGGTCTATGGCACTAAGGTGGTTATGTCCTTAGAACTCGAAATTCCATTCCTTTGAATTTATTTACAGGAATTCATGGATGATGATACCACCCACCAACCTAGGCTTGATCAATTAACCCTTCTTGATGAACATTGGATTAATGCCTTAGATAATCTTCACGTTTATCATGATCACATAAAATGAGCCTATGATTGTAAGGCTCATCCTCATGAATTCTAGATAGGTGACCTTGTCCTAAAAGCAAATCAACAACATTCTCATATCCTCCCTCACTTGTAGGATAAGTTCGTATCCAATTAGTTAGGGCATTATATCATTAAAAAAAATTGATACATGAGCATACCGACTTGCTACCCTTTAAGGCGACGAGGAGCTTGAGCCCATAAATAAATTGCACCTATGAGCCTTTTATGCATAATCTCCATATCCATTTATAAATATTATACCTCTTGTACATACATTTTCTTTGCCACACTTTTACATCCTTTTGCACCCTTTTTGTATCCTACATTTTATATCATGTTCTCCCTACCCTATAGATTTATTGTCACCTTTTTATTTTATCTTTATCTTCACCATGTCACTCTACAATATCCTTTATTTGTGAGGATAGTATAGCATAGTTGCTAGTCATATAGGAAGTGATGTTTATTATGGATTTTGTAGGCTGATTTGGTGAGGATAAGTATCTTATAATTATTGTGACTATGTCCTCTGTATTTCCCTTTCACATCATCACACACCTCACTTCGTATAATTATTGAAACTATATCCGTCACATTTCATATTTTTATCTCTTTATGGAAGGTGCCTACGTCACTAATCATTCATATTTCCTTTCATATGCAAGGGTATGTATGTGTCCTTCACCATCCCCTTCTTCTTGCATCCCTTTTCTTTTTCTTATCCCTTTCTTTGTATTCCAAGGATCTTTTTGTCACTTAGTCATACCTAGTATCTTCCTCAAGTGCACATATCTCCCATTCAAATCCACGATGATTTGGAGTCACCCTTCGTGACCTATTGATGTATCTTAGAATCCATACATTATACTAGGTGAGGATGACATCATGATTAGTCCTAATTCCTATATTAGCTCATCATGTCCCCTTTAGCGGTCCAAAACCCAAGGGTTCATGCTCTCAAAAAAAATATGATGAAAAATGTTGAATGAAAAAAACATTAATGGTGATGATATAGCCTAAATTCTTGGGCATATTAGACAACTCCACCGAGGCTATATATGCATGGCTAGAAATGAAGCAATGTTGATGAACCATGTGCTATCTCCACTGAGGCTATAGATGTTTGACTTGTAGTGGAGTATGCGTTCACGATGAGCTTAATTTCTCTTATTAGGGCTATGATTGGTTAATTCTAAACCTATTCAAAAATCAGGTTAATGAATCACTACACACACCATTATTCTAGGACATCTTTATATGTTTCAAGGGACCCTTAATCCTAATGGTCTTGCATGGGCATTTCATTTCTTGAGAAGAGTATTGGGGTGTTTGAGTCTTCTGAAACCTCCTTGGTATATTGCTCTCACTTCTTCCTCCCCAATTCCTCTCTCTCTACCCCTGGACATTATATACCCTTGTATATTTAAGGAAAGGTTTGTAAGTAGTAAGGTAAGTCTCCTCCCTTATTCCTATAATCACCATCATCCATATATTATCATTTCATTACATGATACTCATTAGTAATTTGTTTATTTAGATCCATTCTCATTCATTAGTCCATCACATTATCTAGCTATCTACTAACCCTCCACACAAAAAGCATACACACAAAGCCACAATGAAGAATAAAGTCATATATGTATATATATCCACATTCAAAAATGGTACATCATGCCCGTTGGCTATATATAATTATCAAAATACATAAGTATTCATCAAAAATATAATTAGGCCCATAGGTACTCATCCTGTAGACGACTTCTCACCTCCATCTTCACCTTCACCCATTTGGGGGTCTCATCTCTCCTACTCACTCCTATCCCCTCTGTTGACCTGCAATCTTATCCCCTTGTTAAATTGGGGTACTCGTGCACTGACAAATGGTGCTCTTGAACCTCTACTCCTACTCCTGCTCCCACTTCAACATCACAATCTTGAGGATCACTCAGATAATGGAATATCATGCCTCAAAAGCTCCACATCTAACCTCTGACTCCATGTTCGTGCTTCCTCGAAAGCTATCAAATTTGAGGTCCCTCCCTTCCCCTATCCTTGACTCTACTATCTCCTCATTTGATCTACCTCCTCCTCTAACTCCTACACTCAATCCCTAAGTTGTGAGTGCTCTCTCCTCAAGTGCTCTCGATCCTCTACATTCTGCATCTACCCCACCTCCAACCTCCCTACCTAGCTTTAAAATCCATCCTGGTTAACTATCATTTGATATCGCTCTTGCTACCACTGATCTAACCACACTCTTAAAGCATTTTATTTTGTCACCAATCGATCCATTATAGCCTCCCAATCTCGTAACTGTGTCACTTGTTGTGCCCTCTCCCTCTCCACCACCTCCTATATATTGTACATCCCATCCTCATATACCTAACACATCCTATCCCTCTTTACCTCTATCCAGGGTTATGCATAAGGGGTCGGCCCCAAAGTGTATATATAAAATCGGGGTGAATCTAGTGCTAAGGTGTATAGAAATCGGGGCGAATATTTCAATTTTTTTGCAAAAATTTTATCAAATAGTGGCGATTTTTTGAAAAATATGCAGCAAATTTTTCAGCCTTAAAAATAGCGACTGACACAAGGTGACTGACAGAAGCGACTGTCAAGGAGCGACTACCAAGAGCGACTGCCAAGGAGTGACCACCAAAGGCGACTGTCAAGTGGCGGCTAAAAATACGACTGACAAAAGCGACTGTCAAGTGGCGACTGACAAGAAAGAAGCGACTGACAACCACGACTATCAAGAGGTGACTATCAAGAGGCGACTGGCAAGTGGTGACTAGCAAGTGGTAACTGGCATGAGGTGGTTGTCAAGAGACGACTGGCAGGTTGCAACTGGCTAGTAGCGACTGGCAAGTGGCGACTATCAAGTGTCGACTACCAAAATGTGATTGGAAAGATGTGACTATCAAGAGGTGATTGACAAGATGTGACTATCAAGGGCGACTATCAAGTGGTGACCACCATATTGTGACTCATGTCTTGTCATGACATGACCACCATGTTGCGACTGTCAGGTGGTGACTGTCACCTGACGACAAGAAGAATACCACCACCAAATACCATCAATAAGATGTTGCCATGTGTCCTCTCATTTGCCATGTGTCATGCATCCATCGAATTTAGGCATGCAAACTTCTATAAATAGAATAGCAACATCATTTTCACCTTTTGCACGATGATTTCCAGAGCAATTTTAGAGCTTTTTCTAGTATTTTTAGTGCATTTTCTACAATAGTTTTAGACCTTTTCCAAGCATTTTTCTTAGCATTTTTTGATCATTTTTAGGGTATTTTTAGACCTTTTTCAGATTTTTTGAGCATTTTTTGATCATTTTTAGGGTATTTTCCTAGCGTTTTCAGAAATGGCTAGCGGTTCCTCTCCTCTCCCAACCAAGGTATCATTCAAGGGTTACTATTGCCCGAACGTCAAGAATATTTTTAACATTCCTGGGAGAGATTCCAACTGGTTGTACACCTTCGGACTTGTTGGAGTCATGAAGATGCCATAGTTGGACGTCAGCGTCTCCCTGATGCAACGTATTGTTAGTTGCTATGACCATGATGTGTCCACTGTACAGATCCAAGTTGATAACAAGCAAGTTGTTTTTACTGTGAACCCCTCGGATGTCCAACGATTAATAGGACTACCATTTTTGGATGGTCTCCTTGTTAACAACCAGTACGCGTTGACTGATTCTGACAAATCAACGCTGGCATCCAAATATGCCGTGAATCCAGACCATTTGAAAGGTAAGTTTTTTAAAATTTCATTTTTGTTTATCCTTAATTTTGATGTATTGTTGTTTCCAATGTCCATTCTCTAATAATGTTCTCTCTATTTTTTAGTTAATTCTTCAAAATCGAAAAGGGGTTTGAACATTTCCAATGTTTTAGATAAATTTCTTTATGGTTGTATTGAATTGTTCTTGGGAAGGCTTATTCTGTAGGGCTGACCTACAGAAATACCCTTTTGGGCTTTGTCATTGTTGATTCATTGTATTGATGGAGGGAGATATGATTGGTCCACTTTCATTTCTAACCGCCTAAAATAGGACCTCCTTTCTGTGCAGAAAATTCAATCTACGTATACGGTAACCTCCAACAACTATATTCTTTCTCTTTTTTATGAAGCTTATTACAATATTCAAACAAAAAGTCCTCCAACTGCATTGCACCCAGATTTGTTGCGTATTGGGTTAAGTGAGAATGAAATACAGGTAAAATTATATATTGGAATAGTCTCTCTTTTCTGTCTTTTCAAATTTCAATCAATCTTGTTATTTTCTAATTTTCTTTTGAAAATAGAGAAGAGCAACTCACTCATCCAGTAAAAGGGATGCCGCCATCAGGATTCAAGAAGCGTCTGGCGATTCTGACTCATAGTCGCAATCATCATCGGTACCTTCCACCCGTAAATGTAGGAGGTCTCCTGATGGACAACATACATGTGTTGCTCCTGAAACTTTTGGACGTGCATCTGCTATAGTGAACATTGAAGATGAAACCTCCACCTCACAAGGTAAACATATTTTTCAAAAGTTCTAATTTTAATAATATATTTTAACAATATTCAATTATATTTAGTTTGAGAAAATTTTTTAACTATTTTTAGAGGTAGAGCAAAGGACAACCGTTGCAGTAGCAATGACAATGGTTGTAGAGTCTGAGTCGGGTATGTTTAGTTAAAATTATTATATTTTAATGGCATTGTTTTTAAAAATAGTTTTAATTTATAATTTTCATGTTAAATTTTGTAGAGGGACCGACTCGATTTACAAGACTCAAAAAATAGATGCTTCCATCGGGTGCACAATAGGAAAAGCAGCCAGTCCTACAGCAAGTCCATCAACCCCAAGTTCATCTATGACAAGTCCAACAATCACCATAACATGCACCACCGGTGAGGAACCAATCTCGCATGCATGGGAAATAGTTCCTCACACCACCACGTCAGCCACTTTAGACTCAGACTCACACTACGGGTCAATCTGTTGTTTCAGGGACACCGTTCCCAATTTTAACACTTGATAATTTATCAAATGTAGAGAGCACTTCTCAGATGCCCCCTCCAGATACCAATATGGAAGATGATTTTATGTATCAAGATATGAATAATTTGAATTTACCACTAAAAACATGTGATCTGCTTCATGGTCTAGGGTTAGGTGATGAAGCATAGGAGAATGTTGAAGGAGATGTCATCGATGTTTCCTCTTCCCCCCACCAGCATGTCGACACCGATTATCATCCGACCGATGATGATAAAATAAACTTTTCTAAAAATGTTTTACTAGCAAACAACTGTAGGGCTAATGTTACTAATAATCTTCTTGTAGACATTGATACATTAAGACAATGGGAATATCGGGCCAAGGTTATGATCAAAGCAATAAATGGTCGATACAAGAACTTCGGACATAGAAAGGAGTTGTTTTCAAAGGTAGAGAATGAGCCACAAAAGCTCGATGCTCTGTTACTAAAAGCCCAATCTGGCACCATCAAGGCCGATGCTACAAGCAGTGATGAAGTTCTGGCCATTATACTTGACCGATTAGAGAACCTGAATGCTGAAGCCCAAGCATATTTCAATGAATGGGAACTAGACAAGAAGAAAGTAGCAGTGGCAGAAACTACAAGACTTACAACAGATGTAAGTTCTACACATATCTGAAAATCATTTTTTCTTTAATATACTTTTTAATTAATATTAATATTTTTCTCTTGTATTTTGTAGTCTAATTATCAACATTTAAAGCAACAGGTGTCAACCATGAAAACCTGGATCAGGACTACAAAAATCAGTGTGACTAATGCTATTGAATTGAAGAAGAGACTACAAAACATTGTTCGAGAAAACAATTGGCTGAAGAAGCTTATCAAAGAAAAGGGCCTGGATGTGGATGTTGCAATAAAATAAAATGAGAAAGAGCTGAATGCACCATTTAAAGAAGATCCCATGAAGGAAGAAGGTTTATTGCTAAAGGGGATAAACACTACAGGTGATAGTTTGGTACGGTCTGGTGCATTGGAAGCAAAGGATATTGAGGTAGATGCAGCTGACACTTCAGGCACTTTGCAACAAGAAAACATAGAAAAGTAGAACTGTTGTTTCCTTATTTGATGATTCTGGAATGTGGCATTGTGGTGAAAAAACATGGTTTCAAAGACTCCTATTTTAACATCTTTTTAAACATAATATTTTATATTATATAAATTTTATATTACTTTTTAGCTTTTCTTTCAATATTGTAATGGTTTGATCAGTTGTGTGGATGCAATAAATAATTTTGAATTATGTGGATGCAATAATTTTGAATTATACATGGTTTGCTATATCTAGTTTGCTATACATGGTTTTCATTACATTGTTTGCCATACATTGTTTTCAATACATGGTTTGTATACATGGTTTCAATACATGGTTTGTTTACATGGTTTCAATCAATTTGATATTCAATACGTTGTTTGCCATACATTGTTTTCAATACATGGTTTGTCATACATTGTTTTCACTAAATTGTATACATGATTTCAATACATGTTTTGCCATACATTGTTTTCAATACATGGTTTGTATACATGGTTTCAATACATGGTTTTAGTCAATTTGATATTCAATACATTGTTTATTTTCAATACATGGTTTGTCATACATTGTTTTCACTAAATTGTATACATGATTTCAACACATGGTTTCAATCAATTTGATATTCAATACATTGTTTGCCATACATGGTTTATTCAATACATTGTTTGCCATAAATGGTTTATTCAATACATGGTTTATTCAATACATGGTTTGCCCTCATTGTTTTCAATACATGGTATTCAATACGTGATTTATTCAATACATGGTTTATTTAATGCATGGTTTTCAATACATGGTCTATACTTTATTCAATATGTGGTTTATCATACATTGTTTTCAATAAATTGTATACTCAATACATTGTTTCAATCAATTTGATACATGGTTTAAAATCAATTTGATATTCAATAAATTGTTTGCCATACATTATTTTCAATAAATTGTATATTCAATACATTGTTTGCCATAAATGGTTTATTCAATACATGGTTTGCCATACATAGTTTTCAATACATGGTTTTTTCAATACATGGACTTTTCAATATACATGAAATCATAATATACACATATTCTGTTGACAATTGATAGCATAATATATGAAATCAAAATACATGTAAAAAATAGTAATATCTGTGATGCAGTAATCAATATTCTGTTCCAAAATACATGAAAACATGTCTCAAAATATAATCAAATCTCCATATTTGAAATCAAATCAAATAAATGAATTAAATCCCAATATAATATTGGGAAATGAAAGCATCTTTGCATCATAATGGTGAAATCTGGAACAAACTCTTTTCAGATTGTGCAAATTCTTCTGCACTCATTCCAAAAAAATTTGTCATCACAGTGTCATCAGTGTTACCATTATCCTCATCATCCAGAGTATTCATGACACCTCTTCTCTCTGCCAAATATTTCCAATATGACAAAGCTCTTTCATAAGGAAACTTCTCAACCTCATAGGTCGACACATATACTCTCAAACAATTTTCCAAATTTTTGTCCAATCTATTCCAAACTTTAGATTTTACATATGATAATGCACTAAATACCCTTTCATCCTCAACAGATCCTAAAATCATCATTTGGCATAATTCATACAAATTAAAATATTCACTCATACTATGTTGCAGGATACTACTGGGATATAAATGTTTCCAGAAACGTGAAATAGAACCCCTTTCATGGTGATTAGCAAATTGTGAAACTTGAGCAGACATTGTTGTTCCAAAATAGTTTGATTGGTTTGTCAAAAGATCTTTGTTGAGAATGCCATTGATTTCAATACCATTGAATACCACAGGTTTAGTGAAATGGCTAGCAAGATTGCCCATGTATTTTTGAAACAAACCAATTATATTCTGGTATTCATTACAAGGATTCCAAAATATCGGGTTAACCACACCCATAGCCTCAAGCAATTCATCTCTTTGAAAATGGTCTCTGATCTCTTTTGTCAATGATTCTGCTATGTGTTTCAGTTTAATTTTTGTATCTGTTACAACTACATGAAATCTGTTGTGTGTTATGGGCATTTGTTCAACTTCATTTGTAGCAATATCCATTCGTTGAGAAAAACAATATAAAGGAATTTCCTTTCCATGGACATTAATACAAAGATGATCATTTATATTGAACTTCAAAAAGTTCTGAGGATCATTGATGTTTTTCAATGCTCTCCAACTCTCAAACATGGGATCCATAAAACTTTCACCAGATGCGTACATCGTATCAATATGTAAGCAAATTCATTTTCTCGCCCTGATGAAATCCACAATATAAATCGATCTTTCTTGTGCAATTTTGATCAAAGTATTCATTTCTTCCAACATTGGAAGAATACCACACAATGTGAGAAGTGTTTCAAAGTCAGTCATTCGTAATAGCAAATCCTTAGCCTTATCAACTGCCCTACGGTTTACATACATAAACCCTACCAAGGATTGATATTCTTTGAAAACTCTATATGTCGGTTGATACATTGAAATCCATCTAGTATCCACGTCTTTTAAGAGTTTTTTACCATCAGTAACTCCAAGTGCAAACTGCTGAAACTCTAAAAATATTTTTGGACTACATGAAAAATAATCATGAATTTCATGGACAAGGTCTTCCACTCTAGCTACATTTGTAAATGTATCCACAATTTTATATGCAAGATTAATTCTATGAGCCATGCAATGAATAGGGATCAAATATGGGGTAACATATGTTTGTAGTCTAACACAAAGACCATTCCTGTGTCCTTGCATTGTAGCAGCACCATCGGCTCCGACACATATTAACTTAGTGGCTATTTCCATTTCATTCATTCTTGCTATTTCCTTTAAACTAGAAACAACAACATTGTAGATGTTTTCTGCATTGCAATTTTCCACCATCTTGCGTAGTCCAAGTAAATGAGGTTGCCTTAAATGATTTTCCAATGTGTAAACATGCATGCAAATCCAAGATGTGTTGTCAACAATAGTCACCTCATCAATTGAAAGTGATATGAATTTGGCCTTTTTAATTTTCTCTTTGAGGTCATCCTGCTCAACCAATGACAGACATTTTGCAATTTCCCAACCACTTCGATCTGACCAATGGACGCTGGGTAAATTCTGCACATCAGCTAGTCGAAATAGAGATTTATAATCAATGAAATCTGACATAGGTCTACCCTTTTTAAGAATAGTGAGTACAACAACAAACTGTAAACTTTTTGAAGCTAAAGTGAACTTTTCCATTTTTCGAAATTGGGCTTGAATCGTTGCACCTTTCTCAACCAAAGTTTGTTTTTCTTTCATTGCTTTATCATATTCTTGTGCATATCTGATATGGGCACACTCTGATGCATCCTTCCACCTATAATTTTTTTGTATTGGTCCATCACTTTCTTTTCTTTTTATATAAACCTTTCCACAATGTTTTTCTATTGTATCTTTCTTAACTTGCAATCTGTGATCTTTTTCATGTTTCTAACTACAAATTATGCATCTCAATTCTGTTATTACCTCATTACTATTCTCTGGAAGCACTGGCTCAACAAATGGAAAATCTGAAACCCAATCAGGCTGAAATGATCTGTTAATTGTCCATCTAGATGACCTGGCACGTTTATGTTTTTTAGAAGAAGATTCTCCGAAAGTGGGTACTGCATAAGAACTATTACTTTGTTTTCCATTTGGCGTGTTTGTTTCAGGAATCTCTTCATGTTGTTGTTCCATTTCTTTAAGAAAATTTTCATCTGTGGACTTTTCAATATCGTAGTTATGTGGAAGTGGATTCATACGAGGGTCAACACTATTTTCTGTAGAGATAATACTAGGGTCAATACTCAATACCAGGGTCATTATCATTATTCTTTTTAAAAGCATACATTCTGTTAAAAGCATACCTTCTTTTAAAAAATTTAGATAAACAATGGACAAAGCCATACACCAAAAATCACCCTTCTTAATGAATGAAGACATTATATATGAAATGAACAATGAACAAAAATTAACTGGTTAGTAAGTAAAGGCGTTCATACCTTCAATTTGTGCAGATGTTGGTGGCTGACTGGAATTCAAAATATTATGAAAGTATTTGAGGATACTCCTTTTATCGAAACTGGAAGACTGGCCTCCCTTCTTTCCACTGCCAACAGGTGACATTTTACCTATATAAAAAGAAGAGTAACAAGAAAATCATTTGAAAAATGGAAATAACTGGTTAAAGAGAGAACTACTATTCAAGACATCACAATATCTAACACATCACAAACCTCCTTATTGAGCGTCGATGAACAAAAATGTATAAAAAAGAAATAAAATTGATAATAAAAACTTATCGACAAATGGTTGTGTTGGTTCGACTTTTATACACACCTTGTGAAGAATGAGCATAAAATCTCGATAACACTTATAAGGGATAAATCCCACTCACTTTAGGATCTTGCTTTGGATATCCAAGGTGTGAGTTACAGAGTTGGGTCAAATGTCTATTCACTTTTTTTCGCTTCCGAAATAGTTTCAAGTGGACTGTCTGTTACCTTACAACGGGTCCTGGACTTGGTTCAGTATTGTTTTTCGGAGTTGATAGTTATCTTGGTGGGCAATCGGATTTTGCAATTAATTGTTTGATCTGACTCTTTGTGTTTCAGCAGATTAAATGGGAAGACAAATTTTAAAGAAAATAAAAGGGTGGATCATTTAACAGGAAAAACCAGAGAGAGTAAGGTAGGGCAGAAAAGAGAAGCTTATTTAACTTAGTTGCAGAATCAAAACACCAATCTCAGTTACACTGTTTAGCTTCGCAATAAGGCTCAATCAAAGAGGAAGGTATCTAGCTTTCTAAGACCACCTTCTACTAAGAGCATAAGATAGAAAGAAACAGATCTGGAGGAAAATCATAAAATAGAAAGGAAGTCTGTGTCAACTGATATCTCTCACCAGCAGCTTAGCTCGCGCAGTGAGGACAGAGCAATCAGAGACAAACCCTAACCTTAAATCTTCTAATTTTCCCTAGCATACATCAAACGGAATGAAGCCTAGTAATGCATCCGATCTTGGTATCATAGATTTACAACATAAAATAAATAAAACTTTTGCGGGATGAAAAACATGAGAAAATGTACTTATCGCAATTCGAGACAGATTAGGCTCCTGGCCACGCTATCCCAAAAAAAATGTGACATCAACTCCAGGTCCAGAACAAAGCATTCTCACAAGATCTTTTTGCATGAAATTGCTAAAATGGCTCTTATTCCAAGTTTTTCCCCCCTTCTCTTTGTTTTGAGGTATACATTCATGTTTATAGAGGACTTGCCTCTCTGTAGGATTTTAAATTATAAAACTGACTTTTCTTGGGAGTAATAAAATAAACACTGAAATGGGGGACAACCCGCCGATATTTGCCTCTTTTACAGTATTAAAATATAAAGCCCATAACATAAGTACTGAAAAGAGGGATAATCCGCCAAAATCTGTCTGTCTGCAACATTTTAAAATATAAAGCGGACTTTCCTGGGAGTAATAAAATAAACACTGAAATGGGAACAACCCGCCGATATTTGCCTCTTTTACAGTATTAAAATATAAAGTCCATAATAAGTACTGCTCCTTTTGCTGCTTTGCGCTTATCCTTGTCTTTCTTGCCATTACTTCCGCTAGTACACAACTGCCAGCTCGCTTCCAAAAAAACAAGCAAGGATTAGTATTTAATATTATTAAATTAAAAACTTAATGTTTATTACATGTCGGCTTTATTTATTTGACACGTGTCGTGAAAACGTGACGCTTCCTCAAGTTGCCCTCTTTCCTTCTTGCCGCGAAATTGCGACATGTTCGTCTATCGATGTCACGATTTCGTGACATCCCTTGCCTTAGGTTTTTTTTCTTTGGTGTCGCGATATTCACGACATGCCCGCCTTGCCTTGGCTCTTTTGTGTCACGATATTCGCGACACCCCGCCTTGCCTTGGCTCCTTTTTTGTGTCGTGATTCGACGTCACGATTCGCGACATCATGACGTCGCGATTTGCGACACCCCCTGCCTTGGCTCTTTTCTTGTGTCGCGATTCGCGACGTCGTGATTCGCTGCCTTGGCTCTTGTGTCGCGATTTCGCGACGCCCCTGCCTTAGGCTCTTTTTTGTGCGATTCGGACTGCCTTCTTTTTGTGTCGCGATTTTGCGACACCCTGCCTTGCCTTTTTTTTTTTTGATTGAAAACTTCATAGGAAGATTGCCTTTAAAATTTGACAAATTCTCGGAAAAGAAAGTAAAACAAAATACATAGAAAAATTTATTTGATGTAAGATAAAATGCTTTAAATGAATTGATTAAATGGTTAAATGAGAAGTGCTTCATAAGTTTTAGATGGAAAGAGCCCTATGCAAGCCTACTTAGATATTTTGATAAATGCAAAACTTGAAGAAGGAGGCAAGCAAAATTTGGAATTTAAAACCCGAAAAACTCAAGAGGGTCCTTACTGCAAAATGAAAGCCAAAAAATTTTCAAAGGATGGAATTTCATTTTTTTAGTGGGGGTGTGTTGCTTCTCAACAAATGGCGATATCTGCGGGTAAAATAGTAGCACTATTTTAGAATCCAGGACTCTAGTTTCAAAACAACATAGACCATGTACCATGCCTTGCCACAAATATTCTTCAAAATAATTTAACTACTACCTGATAGTTGTTAAAATTTCCCAAGGACATACTAGGTTGAATCACTTAAGGAAGATTTCCGATGTGCAATTATAAGTGTATAAAACTTTCTTCAAGAATGACTGGGCCTTCGAATGTTGCACTCTGGATTGATCAGCTTTTCTAGATTGTGAAAGGGGAAATCGAGTAGAGCTCTGTTTACTAGTTTAGCCTTTTACAGCCCCGACAGAGTTACTCTTTAGATTTACACGACCCTGATTCACAACTGTGAGGTGGCATATATAGCTTGGTGAACCCATTTGAGATGTATCCTCCAGGAGTCTTGGCTGCCTCCATCTATCAATTTTTTTTTTTTTTTGTATGGGAAATAACAGAGTGCCAGTTTATGTTGTCTTGCTCAACTTTCACCTTCTCTCTCTCTCTCCTTTGAAATATATCGAAGTCTGAAAAGCCTTGCTAAAGAACAATTTTTTTTTTTTATATTTCATCGATCTGGAACTGCTTCAGCCTGGGTACTGATAGCCTCTATGGATACTCAAACAATTTCACGAGTCAGAGTCCCCTCTTATGATCAACTTTTCTTGGATTCCTTGGGAGTTTCTCCAGCCAAACAGTATAGCAGTTTCTTTATAATTAAAATAATTGTGGCAAGCAAGACACAAAATCCAATCATCTTTCTACTATTGTTCTGAATAACAAAATAGTTCCACTGTTCAGTTTAAGCAGACTATCTCTTAATTAGAATAAAACAAAATGAACACAAGATTTTGAACTCAAAATAAAAACAATTTTTTTTTTTTTTTTTACTAAAAAAAAAAAAATTTAAAAGGTAAAAAAAATTTGTACAAACCCCAAAGGATAAACATAGAACTTTAAAAAAAACCAAAATAAAATAAAAACAAATCACTTTGTACAGACCCCAAAGGATAAACAAAATAAAATAAAAAACAAACTACTTCAAAGCTAAAATAAAATATAAAACAAACCACTCCAAAGCTTATTTACAATATATACACATGTTACAACGTCTTTGTGATTTATTCAAACGATGTACCGGATGGGACTGCTGAGAAATAATGCTTTAAGTATTGGCCATTAACAGGAAGGTTCAGAAAATTACCCTCAAGGTCCTGTAGACGGAAAGCATTATTACCTAGGATCTCGACAATCTGGTATGGCCCTATCCATAGCGGCTGCAACTTTGTATGTTTACCTTTCTTTTCATGGGCTTTGTCCCATAGAAGCACCAGGTCTGTGAGTCTGAAGGCCTTCACTTTGGCTCTTTTGTCAAACCAACGTTTGACTGTTTCTTGGTGCCGACTGAAATGTTCCAGGGCTTGAAGTCGTTCGTCCTGCACATTAGTTAAATCCAAAATACGAGCCTCTGCATCTGCTTGATCCTCAAAATAGTCTAAAACAAATTGATAAGTGGGTAATTTCAAAGAAATTGGAACAATGGGCTGAATGCCATACAGCAAGGCAAATGGGGAAGTTTTAAGAGCCACTTTATGTCTTATCCTGTCAGCCCAGAGTGCATATTTCAGTAATGTGTGCCACTGTCTAGGTTTGTCTGCAGCAGATTTCTTGATGGCATTCATCAAATTTTTGTTTGTGGACTCAGCTAGTCCATTACCTTGGGGATAATAGTTGGATGAAAATTTGATGACTATCCCTTTCTGGTATGCCCACTCTGCAAACTCAAATGACTGAAAAGTTGGTCCGTTGTCACACACAAAGTTCAAAGGAACTCCAAACCTGGTTATGATATTTGATTCCAGAAAACCGATCACCTCATGGGCTGTACTCCTCATGGTGGCTTCTGCTTCAACCCATCTTGTACAGTAATCAGTGGTTGTTAACACATACTTATGCCCTGCTGATGAACTCGGGTTTATCACACCTACAAAGTCGAGTCCCCATTGCGTAAACGGTTTGTTTATTATAACAGGTTGCAATGGTAAAGCTCGATTTGCTTGCTTGGATGCAAAAGTCTGACACTGATGGCAAGTTCTTACGTGCTGATGTGCATCTTTAAACAACGTAGGCCAATAATAGCCCGCTCTCAGTATCTTGTGTGCAGTAGCAGAACCTGAAGAATGCCCTGCTCCTAATTTCTCATGAAAACTAGACATCACCTCATTCACTTCACTCTGAGAAATGCATCTTAAGAATATGCCAGCATAGTTTTCCCTGTACAAGTTACCTCCTCTGAGTAGAAAATGTGCAGACTTCAGCTTTAGTGCTCTTCTTTGAGTTCTGTTCAGGTGAGGTGGACAAGTCCCAAATCTCAACAAATGAATGACATCTCCATACCAATCATCGGACCCAGAATCCAGTTGATTAATTTCTCCCTCTACAGGTATCTCAGCAATATGTCTGGACAGACCCAGTCCTCTGATTAATTTTGTAGGCCTGATCTCCAAGTCATACTCCTGCAGTCTCGTTACCCAATTACCTCTTAGCTCACCCAATTCGCCTTGGCTTAGTAGATATTTGACCGTTGGATCGGGAACTATAGCATGGACCTTGCTCCTCAGTATGTAATGCCTGAATTGCTTGACTGCTCTCACCAAGGCATAGGCTTGCTTGTCCAGGTGGGAGTATTTTAGCTCAGCACCCTTCAGGTTGGTACTTTTGAATGCAATTGGGTGCTCCCCAGTTTCTCTCCGTTGTGTTAGAACTGCTGCAAGTGTGTGTTCCGAAGCAAAAGAGTATAGGTAAAAATCTGTACTAAAATCTGGGCTTACCAGCACTGGAGCTTGTTGGATGGCAGATTTGATCTCTTGAAATGCTACTTTGGCTTCCGTTGTCCAGGCAATCTTTGCAGTCTCCTTTAGCATGTCATTCAGCGGCTTGACTATCTCTGCAAAACCAGAGATGAATTTCCTGACAAAGTTAATTTTCCCAAAGAATGATCTCAACTCTTTCTTAGAATTGGGAAAGGGTATCCCTGATATGGCTTCAACTCTTTCAGGGTCTACAGAAATGCCATCTTTGGTGATTAGGTGTCCAAGGAGTTTTCCTTCAGTTACACCAAAGACACACTTCTTTGGATTTAAAGAAATGCCAAATTCTCTGCATTTGTTGAAGACAGATTCCAAGTGTTTTACATGGTCAAACCGGGATTTAGAGAAAACTGTCAAGTCATCCATGTAAACAACAATGCACTTGCCCATGAGGCCCTTGAAAGCATGATCCATCACACGTTGAAAAGTAGCTCCGACATTGATCAATCCGAACGGCATTCTTTTGTAGGCAAAAGTTCCCCACTTAGTTGTGAAGGCAGTTTTCATCCTGTCTTCCTTTTCAACTAATATCTGATTATACCCTGAGAAACCGTCTAAGAAAGACATCATTTCCGAACCATTGACAATTTGCAGTACCTCATCCATGGAAGGCAGAGGGTAATTATCTTTCTCAGATGCCTTGTTCAAATTTCTAAAATCCACACACAAGCGGATCTCTCCATTTTTCTTTCTGACCGGTACCAAATTGGCCACCCAAGTAGAATGCCTAACGGGAAAAATAATGGCGGCACTCAATAATTTTTCTACCTCCTTCTGGATGAGGGGCTCTAGCAGAGCGTTGACATGCCTCTGTTTTTTTCGGAAAGGTTTGCAAAACTCTTTTAAAGGTATAACATGAGTGTAAACTTTTGGATCAAAAACCTTTAAGTCTTTGTAAGACCAGGCCATAACATCCTGGGACTTGTGAAGAAAATCAATCATATTTCTTTTTATTTTTGGGTCACAAGTTTTAGCCAACTTGAGGTGCCTGGGATCTTCTTCAGTCCCCACGTTCAGGTTCTCAGTCTCACTGTTTGTTACACCCATAGAATCCCCAGAACTCACCTTTTGTTTGATTCTGTCAAGATCAAACAGCCGCTCAAGTTCTACCATACCTCTCGGGATTCTATTATCTTTCAACCTCATTATCCCTTTTTCGTCATCGAACTGTTCCAGCATAGCATCCCTTTGACCATCATCCATTATAGCACTTTCGAATGCGTTGGTACTCTGCAAAAAATTTATAATTTGCTGGTCATCAAAAAAAACTTGAAAATTATCTACGTTATCTGGAACTGAGGGACAAGGGATTAATTCAATTGAAAATTTCTTCCATTTGACCTCCTCTAATGGCTTCAGATTTGTGGCTGATGAAGCTAAAACATCTGCAAGGGAATTCTCTTCTCTGGGAATGCGTGTTAGATTAAAAGCATCAAAATTCTCCATGAGATCCCATGCTCGGTATTTATACCTTTTCAGATAAGACGCCTTGCACTGAAATTTGCCTCTAATTTGATTGGCCACCAACTCTGAGTCTGTAAAAACCTGGATATTCTTCACACCCTTATCTAAAGCAAATTTCAAACCCAGCACTAATGCTTCATACTCTGCCAGATTATTCGTGCAAGGAAACTACAAACGATAAGACACAAAATATGTCTGATCTTTAGGCCCTTTAAGAACTGCCCCTGTACCAGAACCTTGTTTGGACTTGGCTCCATCAACATGGAGCATCCAAACCTCATTACCATGATCAGGATGAGCTTTAACAGGTTTCTCTCTCTGTGCAGTTGTTAGATTATAAACTCCGATATCCACATCAGAGAAATTAACAGTCTCATTTCTGGCATTATATTCAGTAATCATGAGTTTATATCTAGGTTCTCTTTCTATTCTCAATTGATTCGCAACACCCCTCCAGGGCAACCACATATGTGAAAAATCAGTCGCCAAGTACCCATTCAAATATTTTGACCAATCCCTGCTCAGAAGCATTCCATATCCTGCAGGAATATCTACCACCTGAATGTCGATTTTGTGTTGTGCTCTTGGCTCAGATGCTAGCTGGATGTGTATATTTCGGAGTTCACCTACCACTTTAACCTCGGATTTATCTAATTGAATAACTCTTCTCTCAGAGTTTGTAGGGGTTAAACCCAACTGTTGACAGATGGCCGAAGGCATGACATTGGCTGAAGCACCAGAATCTACCAGACAATTGTGTAAGTTTTTCCCAAATATATGGACAGTTAACAGGAAAGGCGAAACTTCAGTTTTTTCTTTATACATGACTAGGTTTGCATTTGCTATCCTTTTCCCTTTTTCCAGAGGTTTGGCAGTGGGCTCAGAGTATGTCTTCATCAAATTATTCCTTTGTTCAGTAATTTGGGCCAGCTCATGAAGAGTAATGTTAGCCTTGATTTTCTTCATATCCTCCACTATATTGTATCCTTTATTGAGTGGAGCAACAAACCTATCTGGTATTCTTGGATCTCCTCCCCTGGGTGGAGGTGGGTCATTACTTGGAGATGGATCTGGGGGCACATTATGGGAGTTGTCTGGAGGTGTAGATGTAGTATTCGGCTCTAAATTTTTGTTTCTAAGATTGTAGTTGTCCCTTCTATATTGTTGAAAAGCCTGTACTTCATCCATAGGCATCTCTGCAACATTTTCTGACTCATCTGGAAAAGTAAATGAATCTAATACCATAGCTGCACTATGTTTGGATGTACTTGGACTGTCAACATTTCTTTGATTCTCAGGACAAACTAACTCGCCAGTCAGAGCTTCAAAGGCATTACAGAACTCCAAACAATCCAATTCTCCGTGCTGAGATGTTCCGTGTATCCTGCACCAGTTGGGCAAAGCCAAATCATAGATATTCACATCATGCCCTTTACCTTTATAATCCTTGTTAGGTTCGTACGGCGGTCTAGTGAATCTATTCTGCTGATAAGGAAATCTGTTTGAGTTTTCTCCGTTAGACACTTGCCTTTTGAAACTCAAAAAGTCATTGGCCAATTTCTGGACCATCTTTGAGACTTCTTCAACTCTCATTTTATCAGATTCTTTTTCAGCATTCTGTATTTGTTCGGTGTGTGTTATAGCCAATGGATTTCCTACTGGTGGATTTTGGCATTTTGGAGGCATCGTCTGAAGTGGGATGGGGTTCAGAACGGGGGTATTTTGCGTAACAAAAGGGATTTGATGAGCATTCAAAGGTTGAGGTCCCAGTTGTTTCTCAAGAACCAAGGCTTCTTTATAAGCTTCCGTTAGGTTGGTAATATTAGCATCTCTTTTCAAGAAAATAGAGGTCACCGGATCTAGGGAATTCTTGTAAATTTCCAATGCTAGATTTGCAGTGGGCACATAATGACCCATCAATCTACCATAAGCCTTTTGAAACCTAACATTGAAAGATCTAGCAGTCTCATTGATTTCCTTTTTTATGCTAGAGAACTGCTGATATAATATACTGGGGTCAATCACTTCACCAAATTGTGATACAAAAACCTTTTCCAGATCATCCCAACTAGTAATGGAATCATTAGTGAGATTCAAAAACCAGTCATATGCTCCTTCTTGGAGAGTGAAAGGGAATAATCTACAAGCTACATCTTCATGTTGTACATTTAACAACTTCAAAGCATTTTTAAAAGCCACTAAGTGCTCTTCTACGGTTCTAATTCCATCGTGTTTGTAGGTAGGAAGATACCTTTCAGGGTTTCTGGGTAAATCATGGGCTGCCCCAGGGATGTTCAAAGCAGTGGAACCTAACCAGTTTGCCATTACTACTGGATCAACAGTAATATTTTCAATTGTATCTGGAGCAGTTACAAGTGGTGACGAAGCTATTTCGGTAAAAGACTTTGCCTTTCTGAGGTTGTTTCTCTTTGGGGTTTCTAATTCTGGCACAAGGGGCTCTCCGGCTCTAGAGTGGGACCTTGTTACTCTGTGGGTGGAATCCAGCCTTAGACAATAAACCTACAGACCTCAACAGATACTGAACAGAGTTCGGCCCTCCTTCTAGCGCCAGTTTTAAATGTTGGTTCGACTTTTATACACACCCTGTGAAGAATGAGCATAAAATCCCGATAACACTTATAAGGGATAAATCCCACTCACTTTAGGATCTTGTTGGATATCCAAGGTGTGAGTTACAGAGTTGGGTCAAATGTCTATTCACTCTTTTTCGCTTTCGAAATAGTTTCAAGTGGACTGTCTGTTACCTTACAACGGGTCCTGGACTTGGTTCAGTATTGTTTTTCGGAGTTGATAGTTATCTTGGTGGGCAATCGGATTTTGCAATTAATTGTTTGATCTGACTCTTTGTGTTTCAGCAGATTAAATGAGAAGACAAATTTTAAAGAAAATAAAAGGGTGGATCATTTAACGGGAAAAACCAGAGAGAGTAAGGTAGGGCAGAAAAGAGAAGCTTATTTAACTTAGTTGCAGAATCAAAACACCAATCTCAGTTACACTGTTTAGCTTCGCAATAAGGCTCAATCAAAGAGGAAGGTATCTAGCTTTCTAAGACCACCTTCTACTAAGAGCATAAGACAGAAAGAAACAGATCTGGAGGAAAATCATAAAACAGAAAGGAAGTTCGTGTCAACTGATATCTCTCACCGGCAGCTTAGCTCGCACAGTGAGGACAGAGCAATCAGAGACAAACCCTAACCTTAAATCTTTTAATTTTCCCTAGCATACATCAAACGGAATGAAGCCTAGTAATGCATCCGATCTTGGTATCATAGATTTACAACATAAAATAAATAAAACTTTTGCGGGATGAAAAACATGAGAAAATGCACTTATCGCAATTCGAGACAGATTAGGCTCCTGGCCACGCTATCCCAAAAAAATGATGTGACATCAACTCCAGGTCCAGAACAAAGCATTCTCACAAGATCTTTTTGCATGAAATTGCTAAAATGGCTCTTATTCCAAGTTTTTCCCCCTTTTGTTTCGAGGTATACATTCATGTTTATAGAGGACTTGCCTCTCTGCAGGATTTTAAATTATAAAACTGACTTTTCTTGGGAGTAATAAAATAAACACTGAAATGGGGGACAACCCGTCGATATTTGCCTCTTTTACAGTATTAAAATATAAAGCCCATAACATAAGTACTGGAAAAGAGGGATAATCCGTCGAAATCTGTCTGTCTGCAGCATTTTAAAATATAAAGCGGACTTTCCTGGGAGTAATAAAATAAACACTGAAATGGGAACAACCCGTCGATATTTGCCTCTTTTACAGTATTAAAATATAAAGTCCATAATAAGTACTGCTCCTTTTGCTGCTTTGCGCTTATCCTTGTCTTTCTTGCCATTACTTCCGCTAGTACACGACTGCCAGCTCGCTTCCTCTTTTACAGTATTAAAATATAAAGTCCATAATAAGTACTGCCAGCTCGCTTCCTGCAAAAAAAACAAACAAGGATTAGTATTTTGAAATCATTAAATTAAAACCTTAATGTTCATTACATGTCGGCTTTATTTATTTGACACGTGTCGCGAAAACGCGACGCTTCCTCAAGTTGCCCTTCACTTTCCTTCTTGGCCGCGAAATCGTGACATGTTTTTGCCTTAGGCGTCTTTTAAAATTCGTGTCGCGATTTCGCGACGTCGCGATTTTGTGACACCCATGCCTTAGCACCTCTCTTTTTTTTTTTGTCGTGATATTGTGACAGGCTCCCGCCTTTGCCTTGGCTCTTTTTTGTTGTCACGATATCGTGACGTCGCGATATTGCGATAGACCCTGCCTTTTGCCTTGGCTCTTTTTTTGTTGTCACGATATCGCGACGTCGTGATATCGCGACAAACCCTGCATTTTGCCTTGGCTCTTTTTTGTTGTCGCGATATCGCGACAGACCCCGCCTTTTGCCTTGGTTCTTTTTTGTTGTCGCGATATCGCGACAGACCCTGCCTTTGCCTTTTTTTTTTTTTGATATCACGACAAACTTCATAGGAAGATTGCCTTTAAAACGACCAAATTCTACCTGGAAAAGAAATAAAACAAAATACATAGAAAAATTTGTTTGATGCAAGATTGCCTTGCTGCCGTCGGATGCTCCTGCATCAAACACCCGGGGTAAAATGAGAAGTGATCCTCACTTCTGTTCGGTTAGGGGAAGACCCTATGCAAGCCTACTTAGATATTTTGATAAATGCAAAACTTGAAGAAGGAGGCAAGCAAAATTTGGAATTTAAAATCCGAAAAACTCAAGAGGGTCCTTACTGCAAAATGAAAGCCAAAAAATTTTCAAAGGATGGGATTTCATTTTTTTAGTGGGGGTGTGTTGCTTCTCAACAGGTTGGCCTTATATGCCAATCACCCTATGACAGTCGCAGTAGGACGGTCGCCTTATGACATTCGCAATGGGACGGT
Source organism: Wollemia nobilis (assembly GCA_028583015.1). Lineage (NCBI taxonomy): Eukaryota > Viridiplantae > Streptophyta > Pinopsida > Araucariales > Araucariaceae > Wollemia > Wollemia nobilis. The sequence goes on along the minus strand of JAQPPZ010016944.1, from coordinate 4,667,831 downwards.
CGTCTTATGATAGTCGTGTAGTGGCAGTCGCGGTGTGTCAGTCATGATGTGACAGTCGCGGTGTGGTATTCGCACAGTGATAGTCGTAGCATGTCAAACACATAGTGACAATTACAACATATCAATCACGTAGTAATAGTCGTGTAGTGACAGTCATGGAGTGACAGTCATGGTGTGTCAGTCATGTAATGATATTCATGATGTGTCAATCACGCGATGACAGTCATGGAGTGTCAGTTTTCTTATGCCAGTCACGACGTATCTGTCACTTCTATTGGTATCCTTTATCACTCGCTTCTACCAGTCACTTTTTGCGGTCACCTAGTCAAGTTGAGACTATGAGTGTTGCTCCCAGCCTCTAGGGTTACCTATATATAGTGGGGGTACAAGAGGCGATTTGGGCAGGATAATTTTTTTTAAATAATTTTAGGGTGAATATTAGGCGGGAATACAAATTGTACAGGGATGATTTTACCCTAAAAAAATTAATTCCTATAATTTTTGGGTGAATGGGCTGACCTCTCTATCTCCTACAATTGATATTGGGCATGGTCCCTCTCCTCAAGGGCCTGTCATCTATCCTCCAACACATATACTTGCCTCCTCAATTGCTATATCTCATCATCATATGTATCCCCTCTTCCACCTTGTATCAAGATCTCATGAGTCTACAACCATGCATTATAATCCATTGTGACTTCGACATTCTCTACCCCATCTACACCCAGATCCATATCATCCTCCTCGCTCACCTCTACCACCTCTCTATGGGGTCTCAAAATTCCTCCTCCTGTAAACCACTAGTGTTGGAGGAACACCATATGCTAGACCAAGTTGTCTGAGCATCCTCTCATATTGGAAGAGTTTATGATCTCCTCTGTGACACCCACAACACCATCTCTTCCTCCTCACTCTTCTCAAATGCACCCTATCAGTCTCCCATTGTGGCCCTACTAGCCAAGGCCTTCACATTACTTGTCTCAGCTATAATCATCGAAATGCATCCTGATAGTGCTCCAATCTCCCTGCTCTATTATGACTTAGGGCCCATTCCTTCTCATGATCCCACCTCATGGCATACCCAATCTTTGTATCTAGCTCTACATGTGCCTCTCATGATAGCCCTAATAGCCTCTCTATTGCAAAATGCTCCCATCCCCATACCTGAAGGAGGAAAGTCGTTATTCCATCTTCTTCATACATATAAATATTTAAATTATAATTATCCACTCCCATACAAAAACATTCAAAATTCTTCCCATCCCATAATACACACTTTATCCCACCTCCCTTGATCCCCCACATTTAGCTTACTCCTTTACCCCAAACTATATTTCCACCCCTCCCCATACCCCTAATTCCCCTCTCATCCCTTTTTATTCCCCTTACCCTACTTTTTCACCACCCACACCCTAACCCTTCATCCCCAACTTGACCATCTCCTCAGATATGGTCCTACCCAAGATCATCTCTAAGGAGATGATCTCCACCGAGATTGTCTCTATGGAGATGATCCCCAATGAGATCATCTCCATGGAGATGATCCCTCCCCTAACCCTTGACTTATTAACCCTCGTTGATCCCCCACAACCCTACCCACTCTCGCACATTCACTAACCACCCCCTCTCTCTCCGGACCCATCTTCCTCCCTCGAATGACCATTAATTTAATTAACTACCCATAAATTAAATTCTAACCCAACCCTCACTCCCATACCCATTAATTATTTATTTATTTTCCTAATTAATTAATTAATTAAAACTTCATTCAACCCCTTACCCCACCCCATTCCATACCTTATCCTATTGACCACCACAAACAAATCCCTAAAATTCAACACAAGGGTTTGAACCACTTATCGATTGCCTCCCACCCATTATCACGCCACCGCTAGCTGCTCCCACCTCCTCAGATGCACCCGCACAACTTTTATATGCCATCTCCTCACTCTCATATCTCTTTCTCTCATTCTTTTTGGTTGCAAAGATAACCTTCATAGCCGTAATTTTTCATTTCTATAGCTTTTGTGCTTGACAACCTGAGATGATCATGTGATTGGCCTAGACAGTGGCATGCGCTCGCTGTAAGTAGTCGCTCACCTACCAAAGGTGGTTAACCACTTAGAGACCATATCTACTGAGATGGTCTCACCTACCATATTACTTAACGCCCCCCCGAATTTCTACCTGCTTCTCTTAGTGCCTCTTCAGACATGCATACACCACTACATGACACCTTTTTTTTTACCTTTTCTTGGTCACCTTCGGTATTCTTCTTTCACACTACCTCCTTGGGAATTTTCCTTTTACACTTGCCTCCTTGGGCACCCTTTTACAATTTCCCCCTTGGGCATCACTTGTACATGCCCCCTTGGGCCTTCCACTTTTCACTAGCCTCCTTAGGCTATACACCTTTTAGTTTACTTTGTTTTCCTTTGTGTTCATGTGGCTCTATATTGTTTAGGTATGATGCTTTTACCATGGTCGCATTCCACTATCCTACTTTTCTACCACCCTCCCCCTTCCCTTCCTTCCCTAAGTCCTACCCTTACCTTCCTTAATTCCCCTCTCCACCATTACTTCTTTCCTTAACCCTCCTTCCCTCTTGACCTTGATCGCCTTGACTTAGACGATCTCCCTTGGCCACCTCTGTCGATATGATCTCTCTTCCACACCATCCCTTTGCATTTACCCATCACCACACTCACTTCCTTCCCCTTCTCTTTTCCTCTCCCTTTTCTTCCTTCCCCCTTGACCAATTTTTTCAAGTGGCTCGTCCTTGGCCTCGTCCCTCATATGCACACTCACCACTTGAGGGGGTTACCAAATACACTACCATGGGATAATCATCTCATTGGAGCAACACAAAAAAATGACATAATTTTTTCACTATGTTATTTTTACAAACACATTGCAAAAAGGAGCATCTATGGGCATCTAAAATTAACAATTTTGCTAATATAACAAATTAAATATAAAAAATATCTAAATACGCCTTACAAAATCACAAATAATCTAAAATTCCATAAAAACTTAGATACACCACAAATATCAAAAATAAATAATAAATTAAATTTTGCAAACACTCCCCATACCCACAAAATGTTAAAAATAATAAAAATATAAATAAAATAAAATAATAAATTTCTACCCATTTCCCTACACCATTAATAACTAATTAAACCTATATTAGGCTAATTAAATGTAATTAATATCACATCATGACCCCTATTTATTACCCCTCCCACATAGAAAATGACATAAATAAATAAATAATAATAATAAAGGCAATTAACATTAACTAAAAATGATATTAAAACCCCTTTTTGCTAATTAATCATGGTTAAAGAATTTTCTAGGTAATGCATTTAATAAAAGTCTTCTAGATGCCTAGAAAATATATTAGTAGGTGAAGTCGATATCCAGATCTTCAATGTTCTTCAACAGTAAGGTGTATGGTGGTGTAGTTACAGTCTCATCCTAACATGTAGTTACAGTCTCATACCGACTAGGTTCCCCCCTGCCCGGGGGTTCGGGGGCTCTGCCCCAACCTAAATTTTTTAGCATTCGTACAACCATAATTCTAGGCATTCATACACTGTGAGAGGCAGCAAATAATTTTTTGAAAGCAAACAGTTTTCGAAAGAGGAAGCGAATAATTTTTTGGATTTTTCCTTTTTTGGAAAGGAAATGAACATTTTTTGTTTTTCTATTAAAGGGAATGAACCCTTGCATGTAAATGTTGATTGAATGTAATTTTGTCAAAATCAATAAAATATCAAGCTATCATTGCCACGTGGTTTTTCCTACACATTATAGGTTTTCAATGTAAAATTTATGTTACTATTTTTTTGCGTTATTGTATTTTTTGCTTGCACATAATTTTGCTATTTATTTTCTACCATTTGGTATCAGAGCCTAGGGCTTTGTGCGAGTGGGAGCTGCAACAATGACTAGAAGTATAAACAAGTTTGAGATTAAAAATTTTGATGGCAGGAACTTCACCCTATGGAAGATGAAGGTGGAGAATTTGTTGGTTCAAAATGACCAAACCCTAGCCTTGAAAGAGGTCACGAGTAAACCAAGCAGCATGAAATATGGGGAGTGGGTAACACTGGACAGGAAGGCAGTTTCTACAATGTCTATACCTAGCAGACTCTGTCTTGTTAAATGTTGTTGAAGTAAATATCACGGAAGCCCTTTGGTAGAAGCTTGAAAAGTTGTATAAGATGAAATCTACAACAAATAAGGTTTTTTTGAAAAACAACTTTATAGCCTAAGGATAAAAGAGGGTTCATCTATAGCATATCACTTGAATGAGTTTAATACCCTTATCAGTAAATTGGTTTTAGTTAATTTGAATATGAAGGATGAGGACAGAGCTATCACCCTACTTTGTTCCCTCTCAGAGACTTAGGATCATTTGGTGATGACCATCAGCAATTCATCATCAGGAATTCTAAAATTTGATGATGTGGTAGCCATTTTGTTGGTAGAAGAGTTGAGGCAAAAATATCTCTAGAACCCTCAACCAATGAAGCCCTAGTTGTGAGAGATCAATATTTTGAGAGGAGTCAACAAGGTAGACCATAGTCCAGATCTAATTCTAAAGGACACAAGTTGAAAGGGAAGTACTATCATTATGGGAAGCTAGGGCACTCAAAGAAGGACTGTTGGCAGTTAAAAAAGGAAAAAAAAATGTGAAAAGCAATTTCAGCCATCAGATGAGGCCAGTACAGTAAATTTTGGAGAGATGGCAACATGTGAGGCTTTTTGTATTAGCAACAATAGATTTATTTTATATACCTGGGTTTTGGACTTGGGTGCATCTTTCCACATGTCTCCTCATAGAGACTAGTTAGATAAATATCAGCCATATAATGGTGGGATGGTCTACTTGGGTGATGATCACCCTTTAGAAATTATGGGAAGAGGGGACATAAGGATCAGGTTGGATGATGGTAGAGAAAGGATGTTATGTGATGTACGACATGTACCAAATTTGTGGAAGAATTTACTCTCAATCAAGATGATGGATAAGCTAGGGTATTCTATCACTTTCAGTAATAACTATTAAAAATTTATCATAGGAGCCCTTGTTGTAGCAAAAGGAGAATCTTATGGAACCCTATATCGTTTATGCGGTGATACGGTGATAAACCATACAACAAAAACAACAACTTCAAGTTAGGATGCAGTAATGTTATGGCATCAATGCCTAGGACATATGAGTGAAAAAGATCTAAAAATTCTGCATGACCAAGGTATGCTTTCTAGGATTAAATCTTGTAATTTAGACTTGTGTGAGCACTGTATTTTTGGTAAAAAAAAGGGGTTTTAGTTTACTGCAAGCCTAGTAAGAGTTTTGATTTTTTGCAACTCATACATTTTGATATATTTGGACTAGTCCCCACTAAGTCCTTAAATGGTGCTATCTATTTTTTGACATTTATAGATGATTATTCTAGAAGAGTGTGGGTTTATTTTTTGAAGAAGTCGAAAGCTTTGCAAAAATTTAAAGAGTTCAAAGCTCGAGTAGAGAAAATTTTGGGTAATCCTATTTTATGTCTTAGTTTAGATAAAGGGGGTGAATATTGCTCCAAGGAATTTGATAAATTTTATACGCAAGAAGGAATTAAGCACCAGAAGACTGTACCATATACTCCATATGTAACGTTCAACTTCTAGGATGTGTTAGATTCTTAGGATGAGTTGGTGCTACTATAGGAGATAGTACAGGATCTGGAGGGGAGGTTGATGGAGTGTGAGATGGATTGGGCAATTGACAACACAAGATTGATGGAGAGGAGGGAAAATAAGATATTGGTAGCAATTGTGATGGAGGTAGAGGAGCTGATCACAAAGAGAGATATATTGAGGGTAGAGCGGGATGAGGCAAGGACACAGCTTGTGGATGAGCAAGCGAGTCATGTAGAGAGTGTTAGGCAACTACAGCATTAGGTACATGAGACTATGGTTGTAGAGGAGAGGATGAGAGCTGAAATTGTAGCTCTATGGGATAGTATGCGATGAGCACAGTAGAGGCAGGTAGATACTAGTGCAGTGTGAGCTACAGAGGTAGAGGTAGCATGCCTACATGAGGAGATAGAGAGATATTGGTAGGCGATGGAGGAGGGAGATTGATTTAGAATAGCAGGTGAGAAAATTATGGTTGAGGTGGTAGGCTTGCAAGCTGATGTGGATCCTTTATGATGAGCAAACATAGATTTGTTTGGGAGGTATGCAGCGAAGGCATTGATGCGGGTATAGTGTGAGGCTCAATTGATATCGTATTGCCATGAGGTCCTAGAGTATACAAGATCGTAGTCGAGATCGAGATCACGATCTTGTACATATTCACTATAGAGTTAGAGGAGTGCCCCTTTTGTGGTATTGGTAGAAGAGAATATGGTGGCACCAGTAGTCTTGTAGGTAATGGGAGGTGTTCTAGGGTCGAGTGGGGCAGCCAAGGAGTGTAGATCAGAGGTGATAGCAAGGAGATAGGAGGAGAGTGGAGAGACTCCCAATGAGTAACAGGGATGAGATGACATGTTAGTGTTGTAGAGTGAGGTGGTGGCTAGGAGGCCAACCACAGATATATATTATGTACACTCAATTTTGTATCCTAAGGGTATTGATGATATGATATATATACATATATATATTTCTATGTGTGGCTTTATGTACATGTGTTATGATTTGTGTGGATGAATGCATAGCTTAGGATTATGTGTATGTATAATGTAAGATATGGTAGATGTAGGTGAATGTAATATGGAAGAATATATAGGCATGTAGTAGTATGTATGAAAATAATATCATTGTAGATTAGGATTAATTGAATTTTTATGCAATGTATATGGATGAATCTGATTGGATGTAGAGTAGAGAGTGCATGAGGTCAAATGAAATGACTAATATGCAAAAGGAGTGCATAATATGGATGTAATGCATATATGTGTAGAATGAAATGCATATAGGAAGCACTTGTATCGTTGCAAAACCAATGGCAATGTAATTTGTTTCGTTATCTCAGAGATGTAGGATGGTGAAGGATTTTTATGTGGTGAATTTGACTAACATAATTGTAGCGATCAAACCTCATGAAAAGTTTAACAAGGTTCAACAACAACTCATAACTATCTTGACTGAATGAAATTTGATCATGGACCTGTGTGTGCGATGAGTGATATTCATTTATCCATTTTGAGAGAGGTGGGATTAACCTATTACAGACTTAGCCAAGATAGCTAGCTCATCTGTGAGTGCACAATGATCTATATAAGAGAAGGTCTCTAATGTGATAGATGTGTCACCACTTGTAAGACTATTCTACTACTAGGTAGTCTCTTGGAGCCTATTACTGGTGATGAAAATTACCCCATGATGTTATGTTAAACCGAAGGACCAAAGATATCAAGCAATTTGATAGTACTCTTAGAGGCGTTTCCTTTTGTTTTTTACCCCTCTTCCTTTTGATTCTCTATGGTGCTCTTTTATCTCTTTTTTTGGGTATTGGCTGTTGTTTTCTACCCATTTTTTTATATTTTCTTATGCTTCTCCCTTTATTTATCCCTAGATTTTATGTTGATCACACAAATGATAGGATGAGCAGGGAAAACCATTCGCTAGATGGCAATGCCTACGCAAGGTGTTATCTTCTCTAAACTCAAAATTTTCTTAATATGTGAAATGTGTGAGTGGTCCACGAAATAAATCAAACCAACCAAGGGAAGTTATGAGAAGTGTGATAACTTGTCGACTAGAGGTGATGTTTGATTGACTTAACTAGTACATGGTCAAATTACACAAAACTGTGTACAATTCGTAATCCTAAAAAGGAGAGTGGGCATTCAAATGGTGTTGCTAACAAGTATGTGTTTGAATCTATTATGAGTGCATTTCTATAATGGATAATGTACAAGTACAAATATGGATGTCATGGATATAAGTGTGGATATGCAATGGAACATCTTGAATGAAATATGCATGAAAGAAAATATGTACAAGAGGAAGTCGTGGAACTAAAAGAGGATGAAGTTGGGAAATATCATGAAAGAGGTGCATAGATGAAAAGAAGGTAACAAAAAATGAGGAACATTAGATGCAGTTGCCCCAAGCATGGGGGGATGTGTAGGAGGTGGAAAATATGAATGCAAAAATAAGAATGTGTATGATTGACCATATCGAGAAGAGTGACAAGCAAAAGAGATGATGGACAAAAGCAAAATTGTATGAAGCAGATTGGAAGGAATGAAAGAAACAAAGAAGGAAGGAAGAAGAAAAGAAATGGAAATAAAGGAAATTCAACATAAGTATGTAGCTGTTCAAAGCGTGACCATACAACAGTGCAAAATAACAAGAAGGGAAATGAAGAAGGAAAATTTAGCACAAGAATATAGTCGCTCGAAGCGTGACCATACAAAAATATGAAATAATGAGAAGGAAGAAAATGAAGAAGGGAAATTCAGCACATGTATGTATCCACTTGAAGCGTGACCATACAACAATACAAGAAAATGAGAAGAAGAGAAATGAAGAAAGGAAATTCAGCACAGGTATGTAGCCACTCGAAGCATAACCATACAACAATGCAAAATAATGAGAAGAAAAATTAAGAGGATGGGAGGATGGGATAAGGATGGGGGTAATTATGACGGTCAAGTTATGAATGGCTAGGCGTAGTGGTAGTGTGACTAGTGTCCTGAAAGGTTGTGTGACTATGTAGGTACTAGAAGTAGTGGGGTATGGAAGTGAACGACGTATATGATGAAGTGGAGCGAGGCACAAGCGGAGGTAGGATGCTCTGAACACTGATGGGAGGGGTGGTCTTCTTGAAATGTGATAGATATTTCCCATCCACCATGTTGTGGATAAGGCATTCAAAAATACAGCATTTGTTGATGTCATGCCCTTGTTGGCAGTGGTAGGCATAGGACTGATTTTCATTGTATCCCCTTAGTTTGGGGTCATGTGGGTAATTTGGTTTAATCTCAGGTAGAACAAGGAGCCCTACGTGAAGTAGTTGGTGAAAGGTGTGAGAGAGGCTCCGAGAGGATAGGCGTGGGATAGATGTAAGGTGTGGAAGATAATGATCATAGGAAAGGTGGGTTAGATGGGGGTAGGCTGACTATCGACCTCGGCACTAGCAAGTCTTACATGTGAGGATGAGGGATATGTGTAAAAGGGGGTTATGGGGAATGAGTCGTAAAAAAATGAATAGTAGGTGAAATACATTGATAATGACTTAAGTGTAACTCAAGGTTGTCAAGTCGAGCGAGAATGTGTTAGATATCGGTGGGTGATGGAGATGGTATCAAAACAGGAGGAGAATGGAAATTTAATAAAATGGGTGAAGTTAGATATGGGCATAGGTATGGAGATGAATAGGGTGAGGAAGGTAAAGATGAGTGATGGTGTTGTATATGTGGTGGGTGTTGAAGGTAAGTACTGCAGGATGGACCTCGAGGTATCTTGAGAAGAGGTGAGGCTCACGACAACTATGAGGATTGATGATGTCAAGACAGGAATGTACATGAAGGGGTAGGATAGGAAAGATGTCGGTGAAGGTCCTAGTCATAAGGTAACATCCCATTAGCCTGAGGTAAAGGTAACCCCAAGGAGTGGGAGAAATTAGGTGGGTTCCCCTTGTTGGGATGAAATGAAACAGCAGGAGTATGTCGAGCCAATGAAATGGACATGTATGGATTTCTCTCATCGATGAAAGTGAGAGGAGATGAACTTATTGTGTTTGGGTAGGAGGAGGGGGAATGTTCTCTCGCATCAACGAATGAGGATATGGTGGTATTACTATTATCAAAGTGAGGAGAGATAGGAGAATATCTACAATCGAGAGAAGGGAGGATTGGGGTGTTATGGTCTATGTGGGAAGAAAAAGATAAACTATGAAGATGGATGAATTCAGGTGGCTCTGTATGTCTAAGTGGGGTGTTTGAGGATGGTAGGAGCATCAAAAAGTCTTGCATGATGAGCTGAAGATATGTGTTTTACCCAAAATTCTTCGAATGTGGAGTTGGCAAAAGCTTTACTTCATGATCACAATATTGAAGGCCAAAAATTTAGAAAATCCCATTGATTTCTTTGAGCTTGACACCCAAATTTTAGGAGAGCATCCTAGGTTAGTCACTTCGACTATTCCATTAGTTGGAACCTCTTCATAGGTAGCTAGTGTGTTTTATGTTCCTTCAAGTCCCTCTAGTACTACCACTAGATTTCCTCCTCAAGAAAATACTTCGGTTCAAATGGCTCAAAATCCACCACCACCACCAAGACAATTCCCAGCCCAAAACCACTATGGAGCTTTACATATACAAGCTCAAAACTTGATCCTACCAGCAGCATTGAAGGCTTTGCCTAATTATGATGATATAGGAAAAACAACTTATGAGCATGTTCAAGACGTGGCTTCTTTGGTGACTATTCATAACATCATAGACGAAGATGTCATGGTAATGTTGCTCGTGCTCTCTCTCAGAGAGAAGTTGCTTTATTGATATCGATCCTTGCCATCTGTCACTATCACCACATGATACCATTTTTCTGAGTTAACAATAAAAGGATTCAATGAAAAAGTAAATGGTTTTTCTCTGTTCCATTAGTTTACTAATATTCAGAGGCATCCATAGGAGGAAATTGTTGACTTCAATGTTAGGTTCACCCAAACTTGGCAAAGATTCCCTAATGATCTTCAATCGACTCTCAAACAAGTTGTATTTTATTACCTTTGAGCCTTCAATTTTGACATTAGCATGGCCATCCACCAGTCCAATGTATTTTTGGCCTTGTACTCTATTGCACAAAAGGTTGAGGTTGATCTGATTGCTATTGGTAAGCTTTCATCAAAAATGATGATGCCTATCTTTCTTGATCTCCCACAAAATTTATATTCCAACACATCTTATCAGTCCTTACTAATGTCCCCCATGTATTCGATTCCTTCATGGAATCTAAGTTCATCTCAAACCACAATGATAGTTTCTATCCTATAATTTCCTGCTCTTTCCATTCTACAGTTACCTGCTCCAGTTCCATTCCCAACACTACCATATTCTCTTGTACCAATTCCATTACCAGCTCCTATAGCACCCTCAAATCCTTATCCTCAAGAGAATTTGTTGAAGAGATGCAATCAATGAACTCACTAATAAGAGCGATGAGCAATGATATCACAATGATTAAAAAAAAATAGGCTAAGATATTTCCAACCTAGGATATTTCAACCTCCACCAATTACCAGAGAGCAAGCAGCTTCAACCAGCAAGGTGTCTGAAAGGAATATGATTGTATTGGAAAATGAAGAATCTAGCCCATCAGACAAAACATATTGGTGTTCTACCTGTAATGATATGCATGGCAAAGAAACTTGCATGGTTCATCTGAACTACATGCAGAAATTAGCAAATAGTTCTTCCTATGGTTAGCTCAACGTGATTAGAGAAGTTGATCATAATTTTATGGTCTCTTTCATGGAACAAGTTTTAGTTCTCATGAGAGATGGAAAAAATTCAATCATAATGGACCTAGATGAGATGAAGCCATTGAAGGTGCCTTCTAAGCTGAAAGTATAGAATAAAAAGAAACAAGCACAAATGAAAGCACCTGGCACAGCATCTAAGCCAGAAGAACTTGTTCTATTAAAATATCTCTTGCCTACACAAGCGATAGAAATATTACAAGCGAAGGTGTCAACTTCACAAGCATAAGCTGAGACAAAGGAATGGGAAAAAGAATACCTCAAATACCTATATTTGACCAAGCGTCAGATGATGGAAGCCACGCAATAGTATCGAAGCAAGTATGAGGTTGTTGATGAAAGAAGAAAGTCCAGTTCATCTGCATATAACATTATTGAAGAACTAAAGAATATTTTTGCCAAGGTTAGTCTCTATGATGCGTTATAATTGCTTGGACAAGTTGATTTGTTGTAAGAATCTTTGAAGTTTATTAAGGAGAAGAAGAAGAATCCCACTCAGAATGTGTTAGCTCAAATACTTATAAATTTGGATACTCAAAAGAATAGACCACCACCATTTTATTTGTCTCTCAAGATGGAGGGTTGGATTATGCATAACTGCATGATTGACTCTGGTGCTACGACGACTATTATACCAAAAGTAGTTTGTGAAATTATGGGTATGGAATATACCACGAGTAGCCTAGGTGTTTTGCAGTTGGACGATACTCCTATAATAACAATAGGTGTCATTAAGGATGTCCTTATTGTCTTGCATAGAATGCCTTAGATCATTGTGATCCAAAAGGTGGTTGTAGTTAACCTAGAGCCATATTTCAGCATGTGCCTCTCAAGAGAGTTTATTGCCAAGCTGGGAGGTTATCTTTCTCTGGATTACTCTCACCTGAAAGTTCCTATCAAAGGAAAAAAAATCTAAATCTACAATGAGAAGCCTTCCACATTTCATGTAGAAAGGATCAAAAAGGAGGAAAATTCCATGGATTATGTCAACATGGTTACTGAAGAACTAGAAGAATCGGATTTAATGGAAGAAATTTTGAATGAGCTTCATACAAAAGATGAATTTTCAATGAGTGATTTTAATTCCATGATGGAAATTGAAATTGATGGCCATTACTAAGCCTGAAAAGGCTGAAGTGAAGGTTTCTGTTGATCAAGATCCTATTATAGATCAGTTGTGTAAGCTCTATTTTGATGGTGCAAGATGCAAAAATAGCGTAGGAGCAGTAATTGTTCTCATTTCTCCTTTTTACATATAGGAGACTTATTCATATCGGTTGACCTAGAGCTGTACCAACAACGCTACTGAATATGAAGCATTATGCTTAGGTTTAAAGAAATATGAGAAAATCAGGATTAAACAGTTCTAGATTTTTGGAGATTTAGAACTGATTGTGAATCAAGTAACTAAAAAGTGTGTCTTCAAACAACACTATTTGAAAGTGTGTCACAACAAATTCTAGGATCTATTTGAAGCTTACATAGTGTTAAACATACAAGTGATCTCGCATGAACATAATAAGCATGTTGATATTTTGGTATCCCTTGGCACCAACTTTTCTTCACTTGAGCACGTGGTGAAGAAACCAAAGACCATGAGACTATTTTACAGGCCTTCAGTTCCTAATAAGAATATCTACTAGAAAGTGTTTGAAAGTGATGAGAAGATTGTGAAGATAAAAGAAGCTAGTACTATGGAAGGAAGAATACTTGATGAAGAAGAAGTTGAGGGACTGATCTAGTTAAGAAATAATCATATCTCGAAAGGATTGATTATGCTCAAAAGTCTTTTTGATCAGAATGATAGAGCTGAAAAACATAAGATCAAAGTAGATGGGAATGAGTACACTAAGCTGCAGTTGGAACTTGACAAGTCAATCAAGGTTGGAACTAATTGCACTCTAGAATAACTTGAGCAGATCAAGGAGCTATACCATGAATTTCCAGACATTGTCACTTGGAGCTACTAGGATTTTATGGGTTACAACAAGGATGTGATCCAGCATACTATTGAACTATAAGAAGGAGTGAAACCCTTCATGTAAAATAGAGACCAATAAATTATAAAATTGAAGTCTTGATGAAAGCTAAACTGTTGAAAATACTGGAAGCTAAAATTATTTACCTAATCAAGCATTCTACCTGTATATGTGGCACGTGAGTCTTGGAGCAAAATGAAAATAAGAAATATTATTCATTAACCTTACGAAAATTAGAAATTACAATGCTTAAATAGGGTTGAATTAACAACCTTAGAGAATATAGGAAAAGTTAGAAAATGAAGAAAAATAGAAAGGAAAGGAGGAAGGGAAATTGATGTCGAATGCCTTGCCACCCATGTCGTCCAATCTGCCAAGTTAGCTGCCGTCCAAGGAGGTAAAATGGTAAGGTCCAAAGCTTAACATTGTAAATGATGCGTAGTCGTTATACACATCATTAATTCTCAATGAATTTGTCAATCCAGGGCAATGTACAAGGCTATCTACGGAAGAAGGGGTGAACAGGGTTATAACTTAGGTCAATCTGGAGCAACAGGTCTTATTGGTGAAACCGATTGTGTGGGGGATTTAGGACATTCCTATCTCTAAATTGCATAAATTAAACCTTAATCTAGTTTGCAGAAATGGAAACTAATCATTAACTACAAAAATGAAATCCTAATTACAATTGCAGAATGAGACCTAATTATGTTGCAGAAATAACAGTTGCAAAATTAGAAGTCTGATTATAATTGCAGAAAGGAAATCTATTTACTTTTGCAGCAATGGAAACCTAATTATAGCATGGAAATGAAACCCTGTCAAGGCTCTGTAATAGAAGGTTGTCAATCTTCTATGTAGGGGTTGACAACAAAACACAAAATGCAAGAAATTACAGAAAATAGTAAATTCTAGAAATGACAGTCTGCAATAAATTGAAAGCTTTGCTGAAAGTGGAGATTACAACCAAACCATTAATCACAAGATTAATCTAAACATAAAATAAGCTAAGATTGCAAATACTATTAGTTGTTTACAAAGAAATGAAATGACAAGTTCTACAACTCATTCTGCTATAGCAAAATCAGAATAAAAACTTGCTTGTTAGTCCTCCTCCTAGGTCTGGAAGTGGCCAACCTCCTTGTCCAGAAGAAGGTATGAGTCTCTCTCTCTCTAGATCTTACTCACACTCATTTACAAGCAATATGAAATAGAAATAGTACACTTTATTGATTCAAGAACATGATTACAATAATTCTGCTGAAAACCTTGTTACAGGTATCGTGATACCACTTTTTTGATTATTGCCTATTTTCTCCTATATTTCTCTACTCTCTGCTTTCTCTATCTTCTACTAGCTCAACCTGAATGGGAGCCATATTTATAGATGTCCTAAGATCTACTGACAAACTGAGAATATCTCAAAAGATCTAATCCTATTATGCTTGCAACAATTCCTGGTTTTATCCTAGAAGAAGATCAAACTTGATCTTTCCATAAATGGTGGCTTTGGTCGGCAAGGACGGCAAAGTCAGATGGGAGATATTTTCCCTTACCCTTTTCAATATTTATTTCCCTTTTTCCAACATCAAAAATTGGTCAACAAGTCAAAAAGCACATTCTGTTTTCATTTCGAAGATAAGTGGCTCATTTCGAAGAGACTGCAATTCTCATTCTGAAGATCCGCTCATTTCGAAGACACTATGTTTTCTCATTTCGAAGATATCTGTTCATTTCGAAGAGACTTCGAAATGAACAAATGTGTGCTCTTTAAATGATTTCCTCTGCATTTCTCAAGTGGGTTATCTCTTAGGATCAGATTTCAATGGTCTTCATCTCTTTCCATATGTGAATTCCATGCCTTGCCATTCATTGGCGAGTATGGCTGGAATTTACATGGGAAAAACCAGTTTTTGTTGCACAGTAACAGTTTGCTTGCACTGTTGCCAGATTTAGGTAAAATAAATGCTTGAGACATATCAAAACATGATTAGTGAAATGTTGCTATCAACCTAAGCATATCTCATTTAGCAAGTCATAACAAAATAACATAAAACTTATGCAAAAAGCTGTAAAAATCAGAATATAGTATTTCAGATACATTTATCATGCAAATAGTTAATACACAACATATTGAATCAACTTAACTAGCATATCAGATTAAACATAAGAGTTTGTAGGCAATTTCGGTGTTCAAAACATGTTATGATTGAGGCATTTCCAGGCCTCATCATTTTCCCCCAACTTATATTAATGCATGTCCTCATGCATTCTGTTGGGCTATGGAATCACATATGTCCATGTTCAAATTCCATGACCTGTAGAACAACTTCTTGCCTATATAATATCCCCTGTTCTCCTGAAGGTTCTTGAGCCATTCTTCAAACTGTTCATCAGGTTGGGCATCTTCTTCAAAGTAGAATGGAACTAGAGTGATGATGGTTGGAGGCCTAAATCTGAGACCTATCCAATGATGTTGCATGATTTCAATCAATTGTATCACTCCTTCTACCCTTCTTCTGGACCATTCTAAGTTGATGGGGGAGATGGGTTCTCTTTTCTATAAAGACATGGAAAGTTCAGCCCATCTGTTTCTACAGATTGATAATGTTGGCACAAAATTGTCATTACAAAAATTTTGGAATCTAGTCACACAGTCCCTCAAGTTTGTCAAGTACATCCTCTTTACATCATCACTGTTCATCATGGTGAAGTGTTGTCTGGTGATAATTGGGTGATTTGGCTGAATTGCTCGACTAACAATTCAGCTCTTGTTTCAATTTCTTTATTCTGCCTTTTCTCCTGGTCCCAATAAAACTGATTCTACAAAGTGGACATGAATGCCCTCAATTGAACATCTCCAATGTAAATTTGAGGGTGAAATTCTACTTCTTCTGGAATAAAGAAGTTGTGTAAAAATAGTTCACATAGAAGATTTTTTTGCTCTATAGGGCTGTCAAAATATGCTTCCAGGAAATCTGCAGTTGTGTCCAATTTATATGGGAGACCTGAGCTAATCCTCATGACCTGCCATCTGAGGTATTTCTCCTTCAGAATAAGACTGTAAAATCTGGTTGGCCATCTGAATTGGACTAAAAATTCAGCAATTTGACATAAATCAGACACTTTTTCTTTTAATGCTTGAATCTCTGTTTCCTTTGCCTCTAGCTGTTTTCCTTCCAATTTGAATTTTTTAGTCTTAGTGGCAAGCTTCTCATATCTAATCACCCAACTGGCTATGTCTGCATTGTATTGTTCTAGGGACACAGTATTAGGTGGTCTGACTACAGGTGGAACTCTAGGTAGCAGATCTACCTGAACCCCTTTTTTTGCCACTTCTATTGGTTGATCATCTATCAACAATTCTACTTGTACCCCCTTATCTGCTATTTCTATTGGTTGGTCATCAGATAGTAATTCCATTTGTACCCCCTTATATCTGCTATTTCTACTGAAGGTGTAACAGATTTGAAATACAGGGACATCAATAGAAGGAGTACTTACTTGAACAGTTTTATGATGCTTCTTGGACTATTCCTATGCTGGTGACTCATCTCCAGTATCTTTTTCTATGCTCTTTGCCAATTCTGAAGCATCTTTAGAATGAGAAGGTAATGCTTCAGAATGAGAAGGCATTTCTTCATAATGAAAGGGTGTTGCTTCAGAATGAGCACCTATGTCTGCCTCAACAGAGTCATCTGCCCTAGATAAATCCATAAGCAATTGAGCCAAATCATCCTCATCAATGGATATAGTTGGCTATTTTTTAGACTGTGACAACCTTTCTCTCAATTCTGCCACTTCTTGCTGTAACTCTACAATTTTTCTTTCCTGCATCTCAATGATGTTTTCTCTCTCTTCAATCCATCTGGTTTGTGTTTTGACAACACTTCTTGCTGCTCTCAACTGCTCTGTGATGTCTTCCTCCTCTGTTTCTGCTTTAGAATCTGATGCAGACAAGTCAGCTGTAGTTGGCTGCTCAACAACTATCTCTTCCTCTGCAACATTTGTCTGCTCTTGTTCAGGAGGCTCTATGAAACTATCTATAATTGCATCTACCATTTTTGTGGCCTGTTGAACTGTAGCCACCTCCAAGCTATCCTCGCCCGCTCTCTTCCTCAATTATCTGTTCGGGAATTCTAGAAAGTTTTCAGGGGCTGGTTGTATTTCTGTGACATCTGGACTGCTTTGTCCACCTTCTTCTTCTATGACCTGTTCTGCCATTTCCCTCAAGTGGAGTCTTGTAGACCTCCTAGTTCTAGATGCAAACTTCTTCTTTTTGCTTTGTTTTCTGGTGACAACAAGGGTTGTGGGGACAGTTTTAGATGCTTCTATTTCCCTTGTTGTTTCTTCCCCTATTTGGCTAGGTGCTTCACTTCCCTGTTCTGACAAATCAGTAACAACTTCAAAAAAATGGACCTTCTTCTATTTTTCTATTCTGCTGCCAGTTCCAGACCCTCTTTTCTTTTGTTTCTTGGCTCGTGAGGTTGAAGGTTCTGGAGCAAGGTGTTCTGTTGTTGCTGCTGGGTGTGTTTCTTCCTCTGCAACAACCTCTACAATAGTTCTATTTCTTCTTCTGCAACAACCTCTGCAGTAGCTATTTCTTCTTCTGCAATAGCATCAACAACATCTGTTTCTTCCTCCTCATCCTCATCTCCAAAAATTACATCATTTAGGGTAGAGTAAAACCTATCAAAGCTCCTAGGGTTTCCTCTAAAATGGTGTTGGCAAACTAGTTTGATGAGACCATGGTGGCGAGGGCTTCCTTTTCCTTCTTGATATCTTTTTGCCATGTTTTTCAATTCTTGGTGCAGGTAGGGGGAAGATTTACCCTAACTTCTGGTTGTTGCCTACCATGTCTGAGATGGTTTAAAATTTTTAGATGATGCCCTGATAATAGTACATACTGCCCTTCACAGGTTAGAAATTTGATTACCCATGTGGCCACTTCATCCCAGGGTTCCTGTAGGCTGGCCCTTTTTACCCCCTTGCATGTGTTATTATGTGTTAAATATTCTGGCTCCCTATCATTTTCTTCTAGAAATTGATTAACTATATTCACCAATGTATTTTTGCCAGATCTAGAAATTGGAAGACCTTCTAATGGCAGCTCAGTAATTTGACTCAAAACTTCAGGGGTTACCTCAATTGTCATGTCGTTAATGTGTGCCCGGTTGTTTCTGAATGTGTGGGCGAACATGTCGGCCAAATCTTCAGAGGACCCATTAAACTTATCCAAAAATGGCATAAGCCCTCCATCTTCAAAAATCTGTAGCACTTCTGGATTCTCTCGGAGGTGGGTGGTATCCGTTGGTTCCATTTTCGTCTTTCGCCCCATTTTCCTGTCTTGGTACGTTAAAAACCGCTCACTTCTACTGCTATTCCTTTGCTGGATCTCTGGTTTTTGGTGTTTGCAGACTTGCAGGGTTTGGTTCCAAGTTTTCAATTGCCCTGTTTTTCTTCTTCGGAATGAACCGTAATCTGAGCACTGTACCTCGTAATCATTTTGCGTTAGCAAATATGTCTTCAAAAAGAAGGGTGGCACGCATTTCTATTTTTGCTCCGAACACATGTCCATCAATGGTTGCGTAGATGTCCTTGCCGTCAGATCCACCTTACTCATTTTTAGTTTTTCTATTTCGCCTGCGGACTTTCACGTGCATGTTTATTAGTATCAAAAAATGGTGGCATACTGTTGGTCACGTCCCCCGTGATTCTGGTACTTTCTAAATGGGTGCAAAAACAAACCACATCCTAACTGACACGTGTTCATTTATCGTATGCAACCAAAAGAATTTTTACTTGATCGTATTTCTTTTCTTCCTTGGATGCCACGTGGAGATGTTATATTGAATGCTCTTTTCGAAGATTATGATCTATTGCAAAAACAAAACCTCATTTTGAATATTATGATTTCATTCCGAAGACAAGTCTTCATTCCGAAGATCATGCTTCTTTGCGAAGTCAAATCCTCATTTCGAAGATAAATCCTCATTTCGAAGACAAATCCTCTTTCCGAAGATAAATCCTCATTTCGAAGACAAATCCTCTTTTCGAATATCAGGCTGCATTGCGAAGGCAAATCATCATTCGAAGATAGAACTTCATTTCGAAGACAAATCCTTCATTTCGAAGACAAATCCTGCTTCATTCTGAAGACAAAGCTTCATTCCGAAGATGATGCTTCATTGTGAAGGCAAATCGTCATTCCGAAGACAAAGCTTCATTTCGAAGACAAATCGTCATTCCAAAGACAAAGCTTCATTTCGAAGACAAAGTGCAACATTCATTCTACTATCATTCCAAAGACAATTTCAATCCGAAGACAATACAACAATTAATCTGAAGAAGATAGCAGGCACTATTTTTGGCATTCTTGTTCCGAAGATTAGGTAGAAATCAATATTCTCATGCTCAAAACATGTTTTAAGTATGCCAACTCTTATGGATACCTTTTATGCTAATGGTTAATTGTTATATACTATATACCAATCATTTACAATGAAGAAATGTAAGAAATATATACCTGATTAAAACAAATTAATGCAAGTTTTTGAAGAATGATTGCCTTTGTTGATGTTCTGTTGAGATTTTCTGCAATATTTCAAAACAAGTGCAGTTGGTGAATTTGTACAATGATGGTTCAAAAATTTTCAAGGTTATGCATGCCAAAAAACTGGTTTTCATGCATACCAACCTAGTAGTGCCTTAGAAAAGGTTTTCACCTTTGAGTTATTCATTTTTCTCTCTTTTTTTTTTTCTTGGTTTCTTTTTTTTTTTTTTACCTCTCCTTTTCTCTCTTTTTTTCTTGATTCTGACTATGCCCATGAAGGAATTCATGATTTCCCTGAAATCATGCCCATGAAGGAATTCATAATCAAAATTTATTCATCTTTTTGTTTTCTGCTTTTTTTGATTTTTTTGTATTTTTTTGTTTTTTCTTGAAATCCATGATCATGCTGATTGTTTTGAAGTGGAAGAGGAAATCTCTTCCACCTATTGTGTATCCAAACTGTCAAGCTGCTACAAGAATTCCTCTTTAGTCAGAGGTGTATGGTACACCCTGAGGCGATGTCCATTCACTACCAACTTTCTCTGTGACCCATCAATAGGAGATAAACGAGCTGCTCCATTGTCAAATACCTCTTCAATCTGGTAAGGTCCAAGCCATCTAGTTCTCGGCTTTCCAAGGAAGTCCTCATAGCGAGAATCAAATAGTAAAGCCCAATCTCCTTGTTGAAGTTTCCTCTATTGAATGTGACTGTCATGCCACAACTTCCTCTGCTCTTGAATTACTTCAGTTTGGTGCAGAGCATCCAACCTAAGTTCATCCAATGCATTCAGCTGTAGAATCTTGTCTGTCTGTGCCTGTGACAATTCAATTCCAATTTCCAATGTTGTGCGCAATGTTAGTAGCTCAAATTCAATAGGTAAGAGGGCTTTTTACCAAAGACTAGTTCATAAGGTGTGAATCCAGTAGTGGATTTCCAAGTAGTATTGTAAGCCCACACTGCTTCAGGTAATTTATCTAGCCAGTTTCTCCTATGAAAAGCTACTATTTTTGTCAAGATTCGTTCTAGTTCCCTGTTTGTTACCTCAACTTGGCCATTTGCTTGTGGGTGATAAGGTGATGATTTTCTATGTTTGATTTCATATAATTCTGTAAATGCCTCAATGACTTTAGATGCAAATTGGGGTCCTTGGTCTGTGGTGATAGACCGGGGAGCTCCAAATCTCTAAAAATTTGAGTATACAAGAAATCAACGACCTTCTCTTCATGAGCATGTTTGAAAGCATGCACCTCTACCCACTTTGTCAAGTAATCAGTGCATACTAGAATATGCACCTTTCCTTGAGAAGGTGGATCAATAGGTCCTACAAAATCAAGCCCCCACCTCTCAAATGGCTCTAAAACCAATTGAGGCTGCAGTGGCATTTCATTTGTATGAGTGGGTTTCCCCATTCTTTGGCATGCATCACAATGCCTGATGTACTTTTTCACATCCTTGTGAAGAGATGGCCAATAATATCCTGTCCCTAAGATTTTCCTAATTGTGCTTTTTACAGAGTAGTGTCCACCTGAGGGTTCATCATGACAAGCCCTAAGGATATCATATACCTCATCCTTTCGGATGCACCTACGTAACACATGGTCAGGACTGCACTTAAAAAGTATACCCTTAATCCATTCAAAAGAAGAACTCTGTTTGATCAATTGTTTTTTTTGTTTTGAAGTGAAATGTGGAGGAACTTTCCCTGTGACCAAATAATTGGCTATATCTGCAAACCAAGGTGATTGGACTGATATAGCAAATAATTTTTCATCAGGAAAGGTGTCTTCAACTAATTCCCCTTCATCTGTGTTCTGTAATCTGGACAAGAAATCTGCTACAACATTAGCTTTTCCTGGTTTGTTGATTATAGTGATATCAAATTCTTGCAGCAATAGTAACCAATGAATAATTCTTGCACTTACCATAGGCTTATTCATCAAATACTTAATGGTTGTGTGATCTGTGTGAATAAATATTTGATAACTTGTGATGTAATGCCTGAATTTGTTGATGGCATAAATTACTTGCTAGGAATTCTTTCTCAGTTGTGGTATAATTTTTCTCAGCTCCTGTCAAATTCTTGCTAATGTAGTAGATGGCATAGTGTTCACCATTGTCAATTTGTCCTAATGCTGCTCCAATTGATGTATTGGAAGCATCAACTTGTATGTGAAATGGTAATGTCCAATTAGGTCCTCTTAACACAGGTGGAGTTACTAATTTCTCTTTCAGAGCTTCAAATGATTCCTGACACCTTGCAGTCCAGGAAAATTTAGAATCTTTAGTCAATAGGGCAAACATGGGATTGGCTATTGTGCTAAAGCTAGGAATAAACCTGCGGTAAAAACCAATGTGTCCTAGGAAGCTTCTGACATCAGTCTGAGTTTTAGGAGGAAGAAGATTCTTGATAATTTCCACCTTCTTTGGATCAACCTGGATCCCTTGAAGAGAGATGTGATGACCAAGAACTATTCCTTCCTTCATCATCATAAAACATTTTTTTGGATTCAAGGATAACTGGTATGTTTCACAATGAGTTAAAACTTTGTCAAGGTTTTCTAATGTAAAGTCAAAAGTCTGTCCACATACTGTGAAATCATCCATGTATATCTCAACACTGTTGGTAGTCAGATAAGAAAAAATTGCTAAGACCGCTCGTTGAAATGTTGTTGGGGCATTACACAAACCAAAAGGTAAAACCCTATAGGCAAATGTTCCCCATGGACAGGTAAAGGTTGTTTTCTCTTGATCTTCAGGTGCAATCTGAATTTGATTATATCCACTAAATCCATCAAGAAAACAAAAGTATTTCTTTCCAGAAAGGGTATCTAACACCTGATCTATGAAAGGTAATGGAAAATGGTCTTTGTATGTCACTTTATTCAGCTCTCTATAGTCTACACATACTCTCATTTTTCCATTTTTCTTAGGAACTATAACCAATGGAGAGACCCACTGGCTATCAAAAATTGGGTAAATGAATCCTACCTCCAGAAGTTTTTCAATTTCTTCCTTTACAATATCCCTTAGGGCAGGATTCAGTCTTCTCTGGGGTTGTCTTACTGGCTTGACTTCTTCAGTATAAATTTTGTGGGTGCATATATCAGGGTGAACTCCTGACATATCTTTATAGTCCCAAGCAAAAGCATGAACATGCTTCTGCAAGACAACTATCAATTTTTCTTCCTCTTCCCTAGTAAGCCAGTTGTAAATGTTCAAAAATTTGCCTGGCTGGACTTCTATTTGTTTTGTATTTGGAAGGACTGAATTCACTTCTTCATACCTGGTGATTAGGGAATTAAGAGGACACTGCTGAGATGGGAGGAAATAAGAAGTTTCTATTTCATTACTTCCTGATGGAAGCATATCCTGTATGGAACAGTGAGAAGGAAAAATCAGGTGATGGTGCCACCCATGTGGTAGTGAAACAGAGTTTTCCTGTGATAGTAAAGATGGTTCACCTTCAAAATTTTGGTTCTCCTCATTCCTTAACAATTGATGGATATTTACTGCTTCCTCTTCTAACCCTTGTTCATGCAGAACATTCATTAGGATAGTTTCATTTTCTAAATTTTTTGTGTCATGGAGGTCTTCTGTGTGTTCCCTTACTACCAAGGTGGCTAGTGTGGAAATAACCTCCTCTGATTCTTCATCTGAATCAGGAAACCATAACTGACCTAAAAAATTGCTAGATGGTTTTGCAGGAGGATACAGAGAGATCTGTTTTAGATCAATACCATTTGAAATAGTCATTTTTCCAGATCTGCAGTCTATGAAGGCTGTTGCAGTTGCAAGCCAAGGTCTTCCCAAAATGATGGGATATCCATGTGCTGAATTTCTTGGCTGTAAAACCAAAAAATCTACAGGGAATTCCCAAGAAGAAACTTCTATAGGGACATCTTCAATGATACCTTCAGGTTTTGCAACTGACCTATCAGCCATTTCTAAAACTGTAAATGTGGGGCTGAGATGTTTGAGCTATAATTGTTTCATTATATCCTTGGTCATGACATTTATTGCAGCTCCTAGATCTACTAAGACATTTGATATTGGTACTGAACCTATGGTAACTATGATAACTGGACTTCCTGGGTCACTATACTTTGGAGGTACTAGTTTTCCAGACAAGAGATCAACTATCTTTCCTTCAACCTGAACAGTCTTGGGAAATGCTTTCTTTTTTCTTCCTGCTCTTCTAATGCACAAATCTCGGATAGTACTTTTAATCACTGGTATATCCTTAATGGCTTGCAATAAGGGCAATGATATAGTTAACTTTCTAAGTTCCTTGACCAGGTCTGACTCAAAATTTTTTGTTGTGGTATTGAATCTTTCAGGATATGGAATTATCCTTGATGAAGGTAATTGTTCTGCCTGTGGTTCTATTTTTTCTTCTTCTTTCTCTATTGTTGGTTTAACTCTAACTGGTTCCAAAGGTTCTTGCTCTTCATTTTCCTTGATTTTATTTGAAGCAGGTTCAGGTATAACTTTTCTTGAACGAAGTTGGATGTTACTACAATCAAGAACATTTATTTCAACATTTTCTTCAGCTTCAGCCACATAGACAGGTGATGCCTGTCTCATGTTGTTTGGATTAGTGATTGATTGAGTTGGAAGTTGAGGTTGTTTCACTTGTTGTGTTTGTTGTGGTTGGTTCTATTTTTCTTGAAAATTTTGATTAGGTGCAGGCAACAAATGTTGAGTTTGACCTTGATTTCTTTGTTGCCTTGGATAGGACTGGTATTGTTGATTCCACTGTGGTTGATTTTGCATCCAATGTGGATTAGTCTGATTCTGATTCTAGGATGGGTTGTTTTGATTCCATGATGGGTTATTCTGATTCTGATTCCAGGTTGAATTACTCCAATTTGTTTGTGGCCATTCTTGGGAATTTGTCCATTGAGGATAATTCCAAGGACGTTGGGGTGGTTCCGATTGTCCCCAAGGCATAGTCCAGGGATTATGCCCCCAATTTGTAGGAAAATGAGGGGGATTTTGGTATTGAGAGAAATTTCCCCCTTGTTTTGGTCCAACATAGTTGAGTTCCTCAGTCTGATTTTCTAACACAGTTTTGAGTTGTGGTAGCAGGTGGCATTTATCAGTTGAATGCTTCTTTGAACAGATACTACAAATGGCTGAGATAGATGTTTTATTCAAAGGACATTCCTGCAAAGCATGTTTATTTCTACATCTTGGGCAATAAATTGCCAAAGGTTCTATGGTTTTTGCTTTTGCAGACATTTCCCCCAAAGTTGTGTTTAATTGCACTAGAATATCAGTTTTAAAATTTGCAAGTTCCTCTATTAGGTCCTTCACATCAGTGCCATTTGTACTCTTTTTTCTTCTTCCCTGCTTATTGCGAGAGTAATTCCTATAGAGATCCATAATTTCCTCATTACTGAGAGTATTTACATCCCCTTTTCCCATCAAATCCAATACTTCTCTGGATTCATCTTGTAATCCTCTCAAAAATATGGTTTTACATAACTCTGGTTCTACAAGTCCACATCTCCTTTGAACAAAGGAGAACCTATCAAGATAGTCTTCTAATGTTTCATCATCTTCTTGTTTAATCTTGAATAACTCATCTTTCCTGTTCCTTACACGACAATACTCCTGATATTTGTCTAAAAACATAGTTTCCATTTGATCCCAAGTTCGGATGGAATTTGGCTCTAAGCTCATGAACCAGCGTAATGCTGAGTCCTTGAGTGTTGAGGGAAAAACCTTAAGTTTTTGATTGTCATTTACATAATCATAGGTTTGACACACTACTTTGAATTCAAACAAAAACTGATCAGGATCTTCAGATACAACACCTCGAAAGGTTGGAAGTACTGAAGGTGAAATGGTTTTCATGGGAGAGTTTTGTGTTGGATTCAAACGGATAGGATATTCAAATGTTCTGGAAGGTTGGGGCATATCCTGATCATCTCCTTCATTATGGACATAGCCATGTTGGCCATCTCTATCTAGATTGCCTCCCTCTGCCATAGTTTCCTGTTCCTTGGGAACAGTTAAACCTATCCAAATTTCACTCTCAAGAGGTCCAAGATCCTCTGTTGATGATGAGTCTGATGATTCTTCTTTCTTAGGATGTTCTAATGATGGTGAGACTGGTGATTTTTCTTTCAATATTTTTGGTAGTTCAAACACAGGTGATTCACCCCTTAGGCATGAAGATCTCCTTAATGGAACAAGCCAGGGATCCTTTTGGGTAATTCTACCTTTTTCATCCCTAGACTTACTCATTCATGTTTACTCTTTGAATGACATAAATTATAGGTCAATAGTTGTTACTTTAACCAGTTGTTCTATTCAGATTTTATCCTGAATCTTCACAGCTCAGTCTAATTAACAACTATTGGACTGTTGTCACCTTCTAGCAACACAATTCCTCGACAATGATGCCAAAATGATGCGTAGTCATTATACACATCATTAATTCTCAATGAATTTGTCAATCCAGGGCAGTGTACAAGGCTATCTATGGAAGAAGGGGTGAACAGGGTTATAACTTAGGTCAATCTGGAGCAACAGGTCTTATTGGTGAAACCGATTGTGTGGGGGATTTAGGACATTCCTATCTCTAAATTGCATAAATTAAACCTTAATCTAGTTTGCAAAAATGGAAACTAATCATTAACTATAGAAATGAAATCCTAATTACAATTGCAGAATGAGACCTAATTATGTTGCAGAAATAATAGTTGCAGAATTAGAAGTCTGATTATAATTGCAGAAAGGAAATCTATTTACTTTTGCAGCAATGGAAACCTAATTATAGCATGGAAATGAAACCCTGTCAAGGCTCTGTAATAGAAGGTTGTCAATCTTATGTGCAGGGGTTGACAACAAAACACAAAATGCAAGAAATTATAGAAAATAGTAAATTCTGGAAATGACAGTCTACAATAAATTGAAAGCTTTGCTGAAAGTGGAGATTACAACCAAACCATTAATCACAAGATTAATCTAAACATAAAATAAGCTAATATTGCAAATACTATTAGTTGTTTACAAAGAAATGAAATGACAAGTTCTACAACTCATTCTACTGCAGCAAAATCAGAATAAAAACCTACTGTTAGTCCTCCTCCTAGGTCTGGAAGTGGCCAACCTCCTTGTCCAGAAGAAGGTATGAGTCTCTCTCTCTCTAGATCTTACTCACACTCATTTACAAGCAATATGAAATAGAAATAGTACACTTTATTGATTCAAGAACATGATTACAATAATTCTACTGAAAACTTGTTACAGGACTGTAACAGTCACTTTTCTGATTATTGCCTATTTTCTCCTATATTTCTCTACTCTCTGCTTTCTCTATCTTCTACTAGCTCAACCTGAACGGGAGCCATATTTATAGATGTCCTAAGATCTACTGACAAACTGAGAATATCTCAAAAGATCTAATCCTATTATGCTGCAACAATTCCTGGTTTTATCCTAGAAGAAGATCAAACTTGATCTTTCCATAAATGGTGGCTTTGGTCGGCAAGGACGACAAAGTCAGATGGGAGATATTTTCCCTTACCCTTTTCAATATTTATTTCCCTTTTTCCAGCATCAAAAATCGGTCAACAAGTCAAAAAGCACATTCTATTTTCATTTCGAAGATAAGTGGCTCATTTCGAAGAGACTGCAATTCTCATTTCGAAGATCCGCTCATTTCGAAGACACTGTGTTTTCTCATTCCAAAGATATCTGTTCATTCCGAAGAGACTTCGGAATGAACAAATGTGTGCTCTTTAAATGATTTCCTCTGCATTTCTCAGGTGGGTTATCTCTCAGGATCAGATTTCAATGGTCTTCATCTCTTTCCATATGTGAATTCCATGCCTTGCCATTCATTGGCAGCTGGCTGGAATTTACATGGGAAAAACCAGTTTTTGCTGCACAGTAACAGTTTGCTTGCATTGTTGCCAGATTTAGGTAAAATAAATGCTTGAGACATATCAAAACATGATTAGTGAAATGCTGCTATCAACCTAAGCATATCTCATTTAGCAAGTCATAACAAAATAACATAAAACTTATGCAAAAAGCTGTAAAAATCAGAATATAGTATTTCAGATACATTTATCATGCAAATAGTTAATACACAACATATTGAATCAACTTAACTAGCATATCAGATTAAACATAAGAGTTTGTAGGCAATTTCAGTGTTCAAAACATGTTATGATTGAGGCATTTCCAGGCCTCATCAGTAAACAAACATTTTACCTTTTTATACTGCTTTAATTTCCAACATTCTCCCCCTTAAATTTGAGAGGACTGACTATACAATCTCTTAGATTTATATATTGAGCTTTAGCTATACCTTTGGTGAAGATGTCTGTAATATTATCCAAAGTGTTACAATATTGAATCTCAACTATCTGTTGTTCCACCATATCTCGAATGAAGTGATACTTCATATTGAAATGCTTTGATCTGCTATGGTGGACTAGATTGTATGCCAATTGAATGGCACATATGTTATCACAATACAGTCGAGTTGGACCACTTTTACTTTCTCCAATCTCTTTAAGAACTTTTCTCAATCATAGGGCTTGAGTACTAGCATGTGTGATGGCTATATACTCAGCCTCAGTCGATGACAATGCTACAACAGTTTATTTCTTGGAACTCCATGTAATTAGTCCTGATCCTAGACTAAAACAATTTCCTAATGTAGATTTCCTGTTATCTATATTGCTGCCCCAATCACTGTCACTGAAGCCAACTAATTTCATAGAATTACATTTTTGGTAATGGATTCCAAAATCCAATGTACCTTTTACATATCTTAAGATTCTTTTAATTTCTTGTAGATGTAGCTCAGATGGACTAGCCATAAACCTTGAAACTAGAGAAATAGCATATTGAATATCGGGCCTTGTGTTGGTGAGAAACATCAGACTCCCAACCATGCTTTTGTAAGTGGTTATGTCAACCTTTGATGCTTCATCGTCCTTGCTCAATTGGATCCCATGTCCAGTTGGAGTTGCAACTGATTTGCACTACTCCATGGCAAATTTCTTGATCATATCTCGAGCATACTTGTGTTGACATATGAAGATCCCTTTATTTTATTGATGCACTTCCATCCCTAGGAAGTATCGCATTAAACCAAGATCTTTCATCTCAAACTGTTTCATCATGGAGTTTTTGAACTCCATATTCATTTTATTGTTACTACCCATAAATATTAGATCATCCACATACAAACAAACTATGAGAATGTCTACTCCATGCTTTAGGTAGTACAGAGTTGGTTCACTTTTGCTTCTTGTGAATCCATACTCGCTAAAATAGCCATCAATGCGTGAGTACCAAGCTCTTGGTGCTTGCTTGAGGCCATAAAGTGCTTTATTCAATTTGTAAACAAGGTTCTCCTTTCCTTGTTCTTGAAAACCTTGAGGTTGTTGAACATAAACCTCTTATGTCAAGTATCCATTTAGAAAAGCACTTTTCACATCCATGTGTTGAACATTCCATCCTTTATGGGCTACTAAGGAAAGAACTGATTTGATTGTTTCTTGTCATGCAATAGGAGCAAAGGTTTCCTCATAGTCAATGCCAAATTTTTGAGTAAACTCTTTTGCTACTAGTCTCGCCTTATGCCTCTCAATGCTTCCATCAACATTGTACTTGGTCTTGTAGACCCATTTAAACCCAACACATTTTTTCCTTTGGGTAGCTTTACTAGCTCCCATGTATCATTATTGTTTATAGAGGTTATTTCCTCTTTCATGACTTTTTACCATACATTTTGAGTACATGCCTTCTCATAGCTAGTTGGTTCTAGTTGTGTACTAGCCAATAAAGCATAATTGACTACATCTCCCCTAAGATCATGGGAGTCATCATCTCCATACAATTGCAAATTTTCAAGTTGCTGCAAAATTGTATTCATCTCACTAGCTTGGCTTCTAGTGAATCTTCTCTGGAAATTCTAATCCAACATTTGAAAAGATGGATGATGTTGTAATGTTCTTTTGCCTCTCGATGGAGAGTCCCTGTCAATGTCCATCGATGAAGAACTTACTGATCTCTGTGGAGAAGGACTTGGAGTGGCGGTTGGATTACTTGAAGTAGTACTCCTGTATGGGCTTGGAGGGGGTGGTGTGCCTTTGCTTTTCTTTGGAGACACCTGATGTACCTATGAAGAACTTACATCTTGGGACTCATCATCAACAAAAATTCTTTGATGACCCCATTCTCCCCCTTCATCAAAAATTACATCCCTGGAGAGTATAACTTTATGAGTCTTGGGATTGTAGAGTCTATATGCCTTTGTAGACTCACAATACCCTACAAATATACAAGCTTGACTTTTTGGATCAAGCTTCTTCCTTTTCTCATCAAGAATGTGTGCATATGCTAAAGAACCAAACACTTTGAAGTGCTTTACATTAGGTTTCTTTCCGTACCACCCCTCATAAGGAGTGACACCATCTAAACTAGAAGTAGGACTTCTATTTAGAATATATACACTGGTTCTTACAGCCTATGCCTAGTACATATGAGTTAGATGCTTAGTCTGAAGCATCAATATCGCTATTTCAACTATGGTGTGATTCTTTCTCTCGGCCACACCGTTTTGTTGTGGGGTATAGGCAGTGGTGAATTGCCTTTTAATCCCACTTGCTTTACAATATTTCAAGAATGATTTTGAGGAGTATTCACCTCCTTGGTCTGTCCTAAGCCATTTTACATAATTCCCACTTTGATTTCTCTACATTGTTTCTAAAATCTATGAAGCAATCAAAAGCTTCATCTTTATGTTTCAAAAAATAAATCCAACACATTCTAGAGAAGTCATCTATGAAAGTGAGAAAATAAGAATAGTTTCTGAGACTCTATGTTTGCATTGGTCCATAGATGTCTGAATGTACTAACTGAAGTGGATAGATGGCTCTCCACACTTGTCCTTTTGGAAACTTCAACCTTGAGTGCTTTCCCAAAGCACATCCTTCACAGACCTCCTTTTGTTCATTGATTTTGGGAAGTCCTGTCACCATAGCTTGAGAAGTTAGAAGTTTCAAGCTAGCGGAATTAAGGTGACCATATCACAAGTGCCAAAGCACACTTGGATTTGTTATAGCTACATTTGCAATTTGAGCTCCTCCTAGCTTATCAAATTTTAGAGGGAATAACATGTTCTTGGTCATGGGGACCTGTGTGATGACACGATTACAATTATTTTTATCAAAAATGATACATTGTCCTTCATCAAATACAAGCTTGTAATTGTTTTCCATCATTTATCCAACGCTTAGCAGATTGTGTTGGAGCTTTGGAGTGTAATAGATGTCATGCACTTTCTTTAGTCCTTCTTTGGTTGGAACCTCCATGGCTCCAATACCCTCTACTTGCAATGTCTTATCATCCCCTAATTTGATTTAGGATTTATAAGTGGAATCTAGAGTAGCAAATAAATATTCTTTGCCACTCATGTGGTTTGAACAACCAATATCTAGAATCCATGTGTTATTTAGATTCTATTCTGATTGTCCATATGAAAGAAAAATATTAGAGGTATCATCTTCTTCTCCATAATTATCATATTGACTACTGATGCCTTGTGAAGATTTTGACCAGCAGTCACGATTAGAGTGACCTGGCTTGCCACAGTTGAAACAAGCTGATTTTGACTTGTCACTTCATCACCCTTGATTTCCACTTTATCCTTGATTTCCACGTCTTTGTTGATTGCCTCCTTTGTATGATTTGCCTCCTCTATTGGAATTGCCTCCTCTGTTCTGGTTGCCTCCTTTGTTTTGATTTCCTCCTCTGTAGTTGCCTCTACCTCTACCTCTACCTCTTTGCTTACCTCTGCCTTGACCTCTTCCCCGTCCTCTTCCATTGTTTTCATTGGAAGTGAAGGCCTTATCATCACCTCCATAGCTAGTTGAAGGAGTTTCAGGAAACCTCTCTTCATGTGACATTAACGATCCGATTAATGCATCGAATATTAAAAGGGAAAGATCTTTGGATTCTTCTATAATTATGGTAATATGGTTCCATTTTTGTGTAAGTGTTCGCAACACTTTTGTTACAATTGTCTCAGGATTAATTTCTTCGCCTAGTGTAACCATTTTATCCATAATTGCTTTTACTCTAACACAATAATCACCGACTTTTTTATCATCTTTCATTCAAATATTTTTAAAATCTCTCTTCAGCTTTTGAAGCCTTACCTGCTTCACTTGATTACTACCCTGGAAGCCATCACTCAATGCTTTCCATGCAGCTTGTGCAGTTGTACAAGCGGCGATTCTAGAGAATATCCTTTTCTCCAATGCAGCTTGGAGATGAGAAAGAGCAGAAGAGTTGCTCTTTTTCTCTTCTTTTCGTGTTTTCTTGTCTATGGAATTTAGTGTTGTCCCGTCTGAGGATTCTGTGTAGCCCTCTTCTATTATGTCCCACAAACCTCTTCCTATGAGTAAGGTCTTCATCTTTATATACCAATACTCATAGCCATAACCGTTAAATTCTGGTATAGGTAAGCTATTGTGTGAGGCCATAGTTACCAAAAAACTCTCTTTATTTCATGGTTACAATAAAGTACTTTGTTGTTTGAAAGAAAGAAAGAAGAAGAAGGAAGAAAGAAGAGATTACAAATTTAAGTCAAATCTGATTTGTTCTACTCTATCATTCACTGCTTATTCCTCTTGATGTGGGGATGTTATCTCTTGATTCACAAAATTATCTCCTACGTCTTCTTCGTTGTCACTTATCAATATTATTTTTGGTGATTCTGGTTCTAAGATTTCCACTGAAATACTGTAGTGTGTATACTTTGATTCTTGTGCTGTAGCTTGTACGATTTCGATTGTTTAAATTGACTCCTGAATGAGTTGTCTTCAAATTTTGCCTCGTACCATGAGTCAGGAAGCCTTTGATGTGCTATCAATGCATTTTGAAGTTGGCTAAACACAATGTTGAGCCCATAACCTCTTACTTTTTCATCAAACCTCTCTGCACCTTCTCTTGCTAAAATTGCACATAAGGCATGATAACAACTATTTGGTCTTTACAATTTTACAATTTGATCCTTGGTATCTTTTACAAAAAAACTAAGCCTCTTAGGCTTATTCTACAGTTTGTGATTCCTTGAATCAAGTAAAAAAAATAAGTACCCTTTGATTACAATAATTGTCTCTTAGACGACGAGACCTCACCCTGATAGGGTTGAGAGGGGAGGGCTCTGGTCCCTCTCCTGCTCCCCCTCCCATGGCTCCTGGTTTTTGCCCAGTCCCTGGCTCAACCCAGGTCATCCCTCTCGGGGAGTGGTTGTTTGCAGATGATCTCCTGGGGGGAGATCCTTCTCCACTATCTGCGCCCCTCCCGGTCGGCTAGGGTTTCCTTGGTTGTTTTTTCGGACTGGTGCTTCCCAGGGATCCCTGTTTGGTTGGGGATCCCTTCCATTTTTCCCTCAGGCTTCCCCCTGGGGTTTTTTGTAGGTGATTCGCATGGATCTGGTCCCCTGCATTTCTCAGTGCAGTGGAGGTGATAGTTTAGGGTTTGGACAGCTTCCCCCTTTTTCTTGTGAATCCTCGACAGGCTCTGTGCTTGGACGGGATTCTTGGTCCCCGCCTTCGGGATCCTCTTCTATTTTCCCGGGGCGGGTTCCTTGTGGTGCAACTCTTTGGTCACTTCCTGATGGACTGGATCCTCTCTGTGCTGGCTGTCGGCTTCCTACAGGATGGCTCTCGCTGAACTGAATGTTTTCCCGTGGGCGGGATGGTTTCTCCATAGGGCGGGATCCACCAAATCCACCGATTTTCTCGCGAGGCGGGATCCTTTCTTTTCTGCTGGTTTCCCGGATGGCGGGATTTCCTTGTTGCTTCCCGCTAGGCGGGACTGTTTGTGGTGGTTTTGACTGCTTCCCGCGAGGCGAGATTTTATTGTAACGGTTTTTCTTTGCTTCCTGCTGGGCGGGATCTTCTCGATGGTGGTTTTTGGCTACTCCCCGCTGAGCGGGATCTCCAAAACTACTTTTTTTCTTATTTGTTTGTTTCCCGCCGAGAGGGATTGTTTCATGCTTACTGTTACCGTTGGACGAGATTTCTGTTTTGGTGTTCAGTTTCAATGGATTGATGCCCTAGGCCCATTGCTTATGTAATCAGGTTTTGGGATCCTTGTTAAAACCCGCTATAAATACAAACACATAATTATCAAAAAAAAAAAAATTGTCTCTTAGACAATATTTTCCTTTCTTTTATAATATTAAAAAACTATATTACTATTTAATAAATTAAAAAATAACTGCCCTAAAATTTTTTTAAAGAAACAATTATATTTAATATATTAAATATAATATAAGTAGTTTTAATAATTAAAAGAACTTATATAAAAAAAAATTATGGTCTACAGGAATCGAACCCCCGACCTCTTGGCATCAACAAATCGCACTAACCAACTCGGCCACCACTGCCAATGAGAACTAAAGGGAATGAATACAATTTTATGCTATTTCGGATCCGATTTTTAATAATAAAAAAAATTCAAAGTTTTTTATGTCGTTAGGTTTCGAACCCACGACCTGCAAGAAGGCGGGCGTCTTATGGCTGGCTCCTCGAGCCCGTCGACCTGCGTGGCTCATCGGGAAGGCAAGGGAAGCTTGCCTTCCTTGTTCTTCTCATGGCCGCACCAAAGAAAAAAAAAATTAGGACTTTTAGTCCCACATCGACCATGCGAGAGCATTTGAGGTGTTTAAAACCCTCAATGCTCGCATAGTCACTTGATTGCCTTCGGGTAATCAATGACCACCCTTTTGCCTCCTTTAACCTGTCACCTATTGCCACGTTGCTTGTCACCTCCTTCCTAGGTCCACCACGTTTTCGGTTCTCCTTCTGCCACATAATCAGATCTGTGTCGGTTCTATGTCATCTGGTCTACGTCGGCCTTGCTCTCCTCTTGCCATGTGGTGCTCTCCGATTGGTTTCTCTTAGGTTGCTCCTTCTCCTCGCGTGCTCGTTGTGCGAGTCTTCTCCAGACCTCACCTTAGTTCGTGATTCATGGACCTTCTTTGACCTTGCCTCGGATCGTGTGTTGTGGGTCCCACTTGACCTCACCTGCCTCGGTGCTCATGTTACTGGTTCCTCCACCTCGATCTTCAGGCCCTCTTTGGCCTAGGCTTTGATACCAGATGTGGCACGTGATTCTTGGAGAAAAATGGAAATAAGAAATATTATTCATTAACCTTACGAAACTTAGAAATTACAATGCTTAAATAGGGTTGATTTAACAACCTTAGGGAATATAGGAGAAGTTAGAAAATGAAGAAAAATAGGGAGGAAAGGGGGAAGGGAAATTGATGTCGAATGCCTTGCAGACCATGCCATCCAATTTTCCCAGTCAGTTGTCGTCCAAGGAGTTAAAACGATAAGGTCCAAAGCTTACCATTGTAAACAAACATTTTACCTTTTTATACTGCTTTAATTTCCAACAGTATAATGAATTTGGTCCTTGTGAGGAAAAAGTATAGATATATTCACCTATGTGTTGATTTTTGAAATTTAAATCAAGCTTCTCTGAAGAATCATTATCCTTTACCATAGATTGATCAGATTCTTCACATAGTTGTAGGAGCTTAGAGATTTTCTCTATTAGATGGATTCTCTGGCTACAATTAGATTTGGGTCAAGGATGAAGACCAATACAAAATGGCATTCACCACAAAATGGGGTACATTTGCTTATCAGTGAATACCTTTTGGTCTCTCAAACATTGGAGTAACCTTTCAAAGAGCGATGGATGTAGCTTTTAGTGAGTTACTAAATTGAGTTATTATTATTTATTTGGATGATATGACTATCTTCTCTCATAAAATGGAGGAACACAACTTGCATTTAAGACAAGTGTTTGAGAAATATTGAGAGTTTGGAATATCCATCAACCTGAAGAAGTCTATTTTTGTGGTGAAGGAGGGAAAGCTCCTTGACCATGTAATCTCAAAAAAATGGTTAGCCATTGATCTAACTAGAGCTAAGGCTCTTTTAAAGCTGCCACTACCAGCCAATAAGAAGGATTTGCAATCATTTTTTGGCTAAATTAATTTTTTCTGAAATTTTATTACAGATTTTTCCTAGGTTGTGAAGCCAATGACTGAAATCTTGAAGAAAGATGTTGAGTTCAAATGGATTGAGCAAAGGAAGCAAGCATTCAAAGAAATCAAGGTCGAGCATTGTGTCAAGAGCTTGCAAGGAGCATTGCCTCTAAATCAATGGCTTATCAATATGAAGAGTCGATAAGTGAAAGTAATTGTGCTAATCATTCCTTAGGTGACCACGATTGGACAAAGGACCTTATTGAATACTTCAATTTAGGAAGGTGTCCTTCACATTTCAATGCTTCACAAAGATGAATATTCAGATTACAGACCCTCAGGTATGTTATATACCAAATGGATTGTTTCATAATAACATTGATGGAGTTCTTCTTAGGTGTCTTACAGAATAAAAAAGCAAAAAATCCTAGAAGAATTCCATTCTGGATCGTCAGGTGGCCACTATGTAGGGAGGCCTATGGCATTAAAAATCATCAAAGTAGGTTATTTCTGGCCTACTCTCTTTGTATATGCATTCAAAGTCAGTCAAAGTTGTGATAAATTCCAGAGGTATATCGGTAAGAGCAAAAATGCATCTTTGCTTATTCACTCGATCCAAGTAGAAGCACCATTTCAACAATGGGATTTATATTTTATTGGGGTCATTGATCCTAATTCATTTGTCGAACATAAATACATTATGATTACAACTGATTATTTCACTCCATGGACCAAAGCGATCCCAACCAAGAAGGCAGACCATGAGGTAGTCATCACTTTCCTTGAAGGATTGATCACTCGCTTTGGCATCCCAGATGCGATTATAACAGACAACAAAACTCCATTCATCGGCACCAAAATTAGAGAGTTTATAGGTAAGTATGGCATTTATTTTAAAACTTCATTAAATTACTATCCACGGGGAAATGGTTTGGCTAAATCCACGAACAAGAATCTGCTTAGGATTTTGAAGAGGACTCTTGGTAACAACAAGCAAAGTTGCCATTTGCTCTTGAACCAAGCTTTATGGTGTAATCGCATCTCGATTAAAAATTCTATCAAGATGTCCCCCAATTATTTGGTGTTCGATAAGGAAGTAGTCTTGCCCATTCACATTAAATTTTTGGTCCTTCAATCCTCGTAATTAATTTTTGATGAAGATAATGAATTTGATCCCATGAGCGCAAGGTTGGCTTAGCTGTTACAAGTGGAGGACGAAAGGGAAAAAACATACAAGTCATTCATGGAGCATTCTCATATGACCAAAAATTGGTTTAGCAAGAAGACTTTAGAGAAGGCATTTAAGGAGGGTAATCTTGTGTTAAAGTGGAATGAGAACAAGGCAAAGCCAGACAAGCATCACAAGTTTGAGGTAATTTGGGAGGGTCCATTTTAGATTTCCAGTGTGAACCAAGTTAATTCATATTACTTGCAAGATATGGATGGTCGTGTGTTGCCAATTTCGGTGAATGGTCTTCATTTGAAGGCCTACTTCTAGGAAAAAAAGAACTCGGGATCAAAAGTGTAAATATGTACATAGTTTTTTTAATGTTGTTTTGAAAAATGGCTAAGGATGGGGAGTGAAATTCCTTTTCAATGGACAAAGGTGTTTTCGCTGGCAAAAATAATTTTCTCTAGAAAAAACCTTCTCCGCCTCTATCCTGAAAAAAAAAAAAAGAGAGAGCGAAATTTCCTTTCACCAACAAAACTCCTCCTCATTGCCTTTTTTTGGGTATTTCACCCCATAAATGTTTTTTTGACAGCAAGAAAGTTAAAAAGCATCTATGGTTTAAAATTTTTGCTTTTCCAAGTGAAAGGAAGTAAAATCATGCCTATTTTTAAAGTCGAGTGCTCAAGTTGGCAAAAAGCGAAGGGAAAAAAGAAAGAATAAAAAAATGATTTCGCCCAAGAAGTCGATTTCACCCATGCATCTTTGGATTTTTGGAGTGAAACTCAAGATTGACAAAATAAAAGCCCACTCACATGATTTTTCTGGCAAACGAAGTGGCGAGAACTATTTTTGGAGCAAAAGAGGGCAAAATGGCTTTTCGCCTTGCTTTTTCAGCAAACTCCCAAAGCGCATGACGTTTCACCAACAAAATCAGCAAAATATTTTTTTGACACTCCAATTTAGTGAAATAAGGCACCCATCATGCAATTCAAGGCAAAAAATGGTAAAGCACGTTTTTCTAAATCAATCGTTAACAACAGCTTGCACCTCCCAAAAAACAAAAAGAATTAAAAAAGCAAAGCAACCAATCATAGCACTCGAAAAGGACATGGGCAAAACTAATTGAATCATTAGAAAGTGTGTTATGCCCCCGAAATTAGCAGGCATACCGCAGGCATTTAATGGTGTGATTGGAAAATTATAAAAGGTCAAACGTTTAAGTTGAAGAATCGAAAAATTGCAAGGAGCCTGTTAGAAAAATTATTGTGAATTGTTTTGTGCTCCAAGCTTCGAAGTGGTTTGTGTTTAGTTCAAAGAAAGCTAAATATGGTGAATAAAAATATAGAAGCAAAGAAAGAGAAATTTCAGAAGAAGGTTGATCTAGAAAAGAGGTAGTGAAATGTGAGGGAGGAAGAGGAAGAAGTAGAACTGGTGCCTTACTATGACCACCTGGCACAAATCGGTGACTGTGCAATTACAAACAAGGGCATGGAGAAATTATGGCTAGATGTCGAGTTTTATCTATAGAGGATGTTCGCTGAAATTTTGCACACCACAAAATTTTACTCACACCTCTTCTGGTATCTTTCCACACTGGTGCATTCATATCCTGAGCTGGTATGGGCAATTACCTAGTGTTATAATCCCACTGCGAGAATGGTTCAAAATGCCAATGGAGATAAGTTGTTTAGTATTTTAGCTAGCTCGATCAGGGATGCTTTTGCCTGGTGGAAAACCTCCTCCCAACTTCATGTTTAAAAATCTCATTCTGTCATAGTAGGAGGAGAGATACCAGTCTACAGTTTTGATGCAGCAGTTCATGGAGAATCAGTTGCTGAAGACACCATGTTTTGGATAATTACCAAAATTTTCGGTGTCGCTAAGGGATTTCAAGAGCCAAGATTTATATTCGATGTTGGCATGGATGGTTGGACTGCCCTCAGATTCCATAGTGCTCAAGTGACAAGCATAGCTAGCATAATATATTTCATAGATCAAATTTTATGCCTTGATTGCCATGACAACAACCACAAATTCAATTTCCTTTGATTAGGTGGATTTCGTAGCTCGGAGAATGCACACGCAATTGTAGAAGGTGCAGAGCGGGGAAGACATCACCTTCAGGCATTGCTCTTTTCTGGTATGGTACTTTTTCTATCACATGCATCCCCATTTTGCTTTCATAGTAGTAAGGAAGATAGATGAAACAAGGAGAACGTTGCCGATTTATTCATGGACTCAAAGTTTATCGATAAAAGAGTCCTATTATAATTTTAATAGAATGTTTTTGGGGCTTGCCCTTGAGCTTATTTATGGGGTATGCGATAGAGTGTCAAGAGCAATGAAAGAAGAGGTCGTTAAAAAGGAGAAGGGTGACGTATTTTTGCTGACACAAGGAGTGGTCATCAGAATTTTTGGCTTCACTGGTAAACCTTTTTAGTTTCTGTATTTTACCACCGAACATATTTTTGCCTTGGAGGTAGCCCGATAGAATTATTTTTTAAATGACACATATGGGATAGGTAAGGGAGAGAGAGCTACGTGTACTATGCCTTTCCATTTTGGAGATATTAAAATGACTCAGTGTGGGTAAAATGAATTAATCACCGAAAAATTGTATGACCATGGGTTGATTGAGCTCCCCCAACGATGGCGGTACTATCCTTTGGATATTTTTGAGATATTCATCAAAGCCAAGAATTTTCATTATTGTCCCTAAGAAGACATCTTGCGACAAATAAACAATCCCAAGGGATACGACCTTGAGTGGCACGTTGAAAATATGATGTTACTCCCTCCTTGGCATGATTGAAATGGAGGCTGAATATGATCTCATGAATCATCTAGAGCAGGTTCCTCCTCATGATTTTTTCAGTCAAATGAAAGTAAAATTGTCTGGATGGTCTGAAGAGAAGATCACGAATTGGTGGATCATGAGGGTCCATCGAGGGAAGCTCATGTCAAGTTATTTGTTGGTTATGGACAAGGCATTTTCACTTATTTATGATGAGGATTGTGAAAAGTACCAATCCCACTCTTTCATTGAATTGGTGCCTCGAAGTATCCACATCCCTGATAAGGAAGAAGATATGGTAAGAGAAAATGAAGCATTGGTTGAAGAGAGGATAGTTATCAAAGAAGAAGAAGAGGAACAACCGTCACTTGAGGAGCAGATTTCACTCAGAAAGAGGAGCGTGGGTATAAGGGTGCTTTTCCCCAATATGGTAAAAAAGCCCAAAAGTGGTGCAATTTTTGCTCTTAGCACAAAGCCACCTCCTTTGCTTACGGTTGAGCAGACTATTTTTAAGGAGATTTTCTCTTTGGCTCAGCAGGAACAATCGAGCCCGATGGTGACAATAGTAGATCTAGAAGAAGAGGAAGAGAATGCAGAGAAAGAGAAAGAGTTTGTAGTGCAACAACCTTCGTCGTCGACTCAAAAGGTATCGAAGCTTGCAGGTACACATTTTCTTTCTTCTTCTCTCACTAATAAGCACTTGGTGACCATTGCCTCTCCATTTGTAGTCCCCATATCCACTTTATATCCATTCATTGTATCCATCTCTTCAATTCCCCTTTCCACATCATAGTCACAGGTCACCGATGCTCCCCTAGTTTCCTCCATTCCCTCCATTTCTCTTTATTTCATTTCATTCGCATATACCCTAAACCATTTTTCCTTCCATTGTCCTTCATTCCATCTTCCATC
Organism: Wollemia nobilis; assembly: GCA_028583015.1. Classification (NCBI taxonomy): domain Eukaryota; kingdom Viridiplantae; phylum Streptophyta; class Pinopsida; order Araucariales; family Araucariaceae; genus Wollemia; species Wollemia nobilis. Next base: position 4,626,882 of record JAQPPZ010016944.1, on the reverse strand, counting down.
CCTACCAATCCTATTACCGCTATAAGTACGCAAGCCCCTCAGGGTAAGCGTAACTGTAGCACCTTCCACCTCCGCTCCTTTTGTTGAGCCAAACCCTCAGCATACCCTTATCCCATTTTCCCTAATTTTTGTAGTATAGGAGCCACTGGATTTCGATATGGAGCTGCTACCAGAGCACCCCATGGTAGAGAAGATCAACATAGTATAGCAAAGTTCCTCATATTGGTTGAAGAGTCACAAGTGGAAGGACGCATAGGCCCCGACTAAACCATTGAAGGTCACTTTTGATCCAGAGGCTATGGAGGTGCACACTATGAAGATGGTCCCTCAAGTCCAAAAACCCCAAGGAGAGATGGTACCCAGTGATTATTCATATCAAGTCATCATCGAGGACCTCACAAATATTGATACGGTTGAGAAAATGGGTAATATACAAGTGGAGATGAGTTTGATCTATTTGCACGGTGAGCATTACAAAGATCGTTTCTTCTAGGCCAAAGCAAAGATAGCAAAGTTAGAAGATGCTTTGGCTACACATAAGGCCCAATTGAACGTTGCACAATCAAAATATTAGCAATGGTAACAAAAAGTGATGAGCCTAGAGGACGAGATTAAGGGATATAAGCGAGCAGCCAAACAACATCAGGTGGTGCAACAAGAACCACAACATATCCAGGCCTTGAAGGACCAACTCTAAAATCTGCAAAATCAATTGGCATTGAAGGTGACGTAGTCGGTAACCCTTACAAAGGAGAAAATTAAGGAGACCCATAATCATTTGTTGATCCAATTTTTTTTAGATAGTGGTATATACCCTGAAGGGAACACAAAAAAAAATCTACTGTGACTTCTTTTTAGATAGTGGTATATATTCGGATGAGATGACATTGTCAGCCACCTAAGAACAATTTTTGAGGTTTTCTCTCTGTCCTAAGAGTTTTGTCTACCTGTGTAAGTGAAGAAGGTGAACGAGTTTTGTCTACCTTTGTAAGTGAAGAAGGTGAACTTAACCCCGTTGAATGAGAGGTCCACGGTTCTAATCTTTGCAATGCGAAGGGGAACACAAACAAAAATAAATCTCATGTAGCTTCCCTCTAGATAGTGGTATACTTGGATGAGATGACACAGTTGGTCACCTAAGAGCGGCTCTTGAGGTTTTCTCTCTACCTTAAAAGTTAGGTCCAAGGTTCAAACCAAGACGTGAACGAGTGTATGAAGGGGTGAGTGTGTATGGCTATGTGTTTGGTCTTTGTTGATTAGCTTAACTTTCATCTTCATAAGTCTACGTGGAAAGTAGTTTTCCACACTAACCTACGTTAAAAAAAAAATATTATATGAAAACCATATAATTTTTTTATAATTTATTTATTTACTTCTATGTTACATGTTCCATTTCCGTTATTGTGTATATATTGGTTCGAGTCCGGCGGCGGTCTCTTGCTATATGTATATATACCTTTATTAAGAAGTGTCCAATTACCAAGCAGACCCAGCAAATAAATTTAACAAACAAAGAGGTTTAGAAGTTTCAAGTGAAAAGCCTGAGGGAAGTTTTTGATTTTTCTCATCAAAAATTTGGAAGTGCAAGGATTCAGACCGTTGATATCATTTCGGAAGCCTTCAATTCACAGAACCAGTCGGAATTCGGACTTCAAACATTTCGTGAATAAAGGTATTGCTATCGCAAATTCAAAATCTAGTCATTTTGTTGATGTGATAGAAAACTCCGAATTCTCACGAGTTTTCAATATTCTGGCGAGAAATTTGATTGGTCTTGGGGAGAGGTATTTTGTAAGTTGCATTGAACTTTTTTCATAAAAATATTATTGAAAATCAACTTTCTCTCAAAATTTTTATTTTAATTGTATTTTCTTCAATTTGTTTTTGCCAGAGTTTCTACGGAGTTTTCTTGAGTTGCCGAGAACCTCTCAAAAATTGTAATGCCAAGCTTTTGTCAAATTGCGAGTTATTTTAACTATGTCCGAGTTTTTGCCAAGTTTTCTTAAGTTACCGAAAAACTTAATGCCAAACTTCTGCAAAGTTGCGAAGTTTTTAAACTATGGTCCACAGGATGTTAAAGAGAAATCCAATTTTTTTTTGTTCGCTACTCTTGACAGGAAAAATATGGCTTGATCTCCTATGTGTTAGGTTTCTACCGGAGATAGATTTTTGTATTCCCTTATTACCCAATCCTTGCCATTTTTTTTCTTCCTTTCCCTCAGACGCCCTTTTCTTTTCCTTTGCGTTCCTGTATTCTACCAATCTAATCCGCATATGATTAAGTACTGTTTGATATTCGCGGGTAGGGACAGTCCCTGTTTTGTATCGTAATAATCTCTTATGCAGTGTATTTTTCTTTGTGTTGAATACATGCGTAGACTTTGCGATGGAAACAAGTTTACAATGAATATGATGACATGTCCTACTATTAGATAAATTTATTACAGCTTTCTCCTGAAGTTATTGAATGCTTACAAACTTAGGGACGGAAAATTAACAATGAAGAATCTTTACCAGGTATGGGTAGGGGAGACTGGTATTCTACCTGGCCAAGGGACTCGAACCCCTGACCTCCTCACAGCTTACTCTGCTAAGACCTCAGGTTCAGTGTGCGCGTAACATGACCAAAAAAAATTACAATGCCCTTACTTTGTTTATTTCCTGCCGCTTCTCTTGCAGTTGCATTTATTCAGTGCTGCAATTGGGTGGGGAAAGCCCTCCGAAGTGAGAGTATTGGGAGTTTATTGTTCACATGGTTGGTATATATGTTTATGGTCTTCAGAACTTCTAAAAGTGCTATCTCTAAATTCCAGTTTTTCTGTGACCCGTCACTCTACGGATATCGCAATATTTGGGGTTCTGTTTACAATTCCATCTCTTGATCTTAAGCCTGCTTCACAATTGTGACTTGCTCGTTTTTGCGCTTGAGTGCCAGTGTTTTTGTATGCATTTCGTTGATATTGCTACGAATATAAGTCATCCATTCGACTCTGTCATTGAACTCATTGTTCTTTATGGGTTGAAGATGAAGGGCTCACCTTGGGGCCTCTTGACTAGGCGTGTATGGCTTCAGACTACTATGCTTCAGTGCAGTATTTGTTGCAAGAGAACAGTTTCTCGGAACATTGCCCAAGCTGACCTTGATGCCCAGTCTTTCTTTTTTTTTAAAAAATAAGCTGTGTGGCTTCTGTTAGGGCCACTCCTATCAAAATAACAAAAAGTTACATTTGTTGTCAGTTTAATTACACCATATCCGGCTTGCATTTTTATCAACAATATTCCTCATCTCCTTTGCTGTCAATTATATTCTTCATGTTTATCAAAGTGCTATATTTCCACAGTCACCTCCTTGACATCATATTTTGTAGGGCTATGTAAGAGCATGGCACCAGATGGAGCTTACCCAACGTCTTCATCTTCGTAGCACATCTTAGGCTTATTTTTCATTGACACAGACTTAGGTGCACCTCTGGGTGACAGAGATATTCGAATTTGGCCATTCACTTTTTAGGATGAGCTTCGTCTTAGAGTGTTTATCATCGATTATAAGGTTGGTGCTTGGAGACTAGTTTGCTTATATAGTGTATTGCTATTTTTTTTTTTGTATTGAATCCCTCTCCTAAGCTACTTTTTGGGCATCCCTTCTTTTTTTTTTGTTGGAGAGCAAGGGGTTGGGACTCGGGTCCCCCACCCTTGACAAATCACGACTCTCTTCTTTAGAGCTTGAGAGTTTACAAACAGATTCAGTTCTCATCTCAGTTGAGTTGCTATAGCTAGAAACCTATATCATTTTACATAAAATGTCTGAATTCTTGATTTTCATTTTTTGGATCTTTTTCAATTTTTTGTGTGAATACAAATATTTCAGAATTCAACATCCTTTTTGACATTTTCCTACAAAAACCTTCACAATACCAAAACTTCACCTCTACTATCTATGCATTGCATCTTAGTAGAGTAATATTTTCAAAACATCGTACTATCATAGTCCGCTTTACCAGATCTAGATTGCTAGTTTCCTTCCTGAAGCACAAGTGCAACCACAAAAATTATAATAAATAGTTTATATGAAAGCACATTAATATTATAAAATAAAGCAGATATTACCAATGAAAAATATTAAAGTAAATCTTAATCATTATTTGAATCAGGCAGTCAACATTTTCTTGTCAGCTTCAGCTAAACTTATTACTTCCTCTAACCATGGAGAAGATAATTTAACTTCATGATCCTCAATTAAAACCCCTCTATTGGCTAGCCTATATGCACATTTGTTTCCTTCCCTTAACATATTTGTAAACCTGATTTCTTCAAACTCTATAGCAAGGTCTTGAATTTCCACAATTATCTCTTGTATGTTCCATGGAGCCTTTGCTTTCCTCAAAATTGCATTTATTACTATGAATGAATCACCTTCCATCCATACTTTGTTCTATTTCATTTGTTTGCATATTTTTAACCCTTACAAAGTTCCCCAAACTTCAACTTCATTATCTGTCTTAAATCCGCTATTGAAGGCGTAATGAGACAAAATCTCTCCTCTATCATTTCTAATTATTCCTCCTCCTCCTACTGGTCCTGGATATCATTTAGAGGCTCCATCAAAATTCAATTTGACCAACTCCACATCTAGTGGTTTCCACTTTATATTCTTTGCCTTCTTTTTGTTTCTCTTGTACTCGACATCATAATTCCATTTTATGACTTGATTCCATCTATCAAGTCTCTCTGCTTCTAGATTAGGGATTGGGTGAGTTGATAGGATTGGTTTAGACTCTTCTGTGGCTAAACAAATCTTCCTTTTCATTACCTCTAAACTCCTTTCCGTTCCTTTAAATATTTTTCTATTCCTTTCTAGCCATACAGTCCAAAGTATTGTATCTTTTGATACATCCTAGATTGTCTGTAAAGCCTCACTTTTAAAAGTGCTCTGTCATTGCTTTAACCATTCTTCAATTCTGCCATTCATCACCATGCATTCTGCATCCATTGCCATAGTTTCCAAACTATTGAGCAGAGTCCCAACAGATGGTCTATACTCGCTTCCTCCTTTTTACATGTTTACATATGCCATATTACATAGGCTTAAGGGTCTAAATGAATCAAACAATTCTGCATCCTTCTTTTTTGGAATCAAGGTAAGATATGTTGCATTTTTTCTATAAGGTATGTGTTGTTTTACCCTAGACTCTTCCACTGCCACCAATGAAGAATCCTTCACTATATCCCAATGATGTTGATAGAATCCTACAGAGAGCCCATCCGGACTTGGGGATTTATCCTTATTAAAAGAGAAAAGAGCTAAATGAACTTATTCTAGAGTAATAGGCTCCATCAGTTTCCTATTGTCTTCATTTGTTATAACTGAAGGTACTTCTTGTAGAGGTTTATCATTAAGAACTTCAAACTCCTTTGATCCTAGAATATTTTGATAAAATACCTTGCCTCCTTTCTAATTTCACTCCGGTCTTCAATCCAAACCCCTTCTACTGATTTAATTCTACTAATTGTAGATGTTGATCTCTATACTATAGTCAATCTATGAAAAAACTTTGTATTTTTATTTCCTTCTTTCAACCAAGTCTGTCTCGATTTTAATCTCCAAAATTTCTCTTCTTTACTCAAAATATTATGATAATCACTAAGCAAGTCCCTTTCCCTCGAGCTTGGATTATTATGATCACCATTTTGGAATTTTGAAAGTTTATCTTTTAGTTCTTCCTTCTTCTCAAAAATGTTTCCAAAAGTGTTTTTGTTCCATTCTTTTAATCTAGATGTCATTGATTTAATTTGTTTTGGAATTGTATACAACCCACCGTTTCTTGAAGAATTCCATGTTTGTGCTATCATATCAACAAAATGAGAATGGTCTTCCCACATCTGCTCATATTTAAAATAAGATATATTTATTTGAATTCACTTACCACCATTTTAACTCTTATTAGCCAGTGATTTGAACCAATCCTTGTCAAGGTATTAATTTTAGCACAAGCCCCCTCATCTAGTCAATGATTTGAGAGTATGCATCTATCTAATTTTTTTGCTATTAGGTTCTGGCCGCTCCTGTTGTTGGTCCATGTAAAGTTGTCTTCTTTAAACTCAACCTCCCATAGACTATTGTTTTGAATAATAGCTGAGAAATATCTCATACTTTGGGTTAATTTCCTAATTCCGCCAAATTCTTCATCCAGCTTGGTTATGACATTAAAATATCCTATGATTATGAATCGGGTTATAACATTAAAATATCTTATTATTCTATTCCTTAATATTCTTTCACAACTTTCTTTTTCATCAGATTTATCTTCTCCTAGCTCTACTACAGAAGCTTTGACTTGTCCTTCTCATTTTCTGGTATTTCCTTATTAATGGTAGAGGTATTAACATCTAACACTGCATTTTCTTTACCATTTTTTTCTCCTAAATGGTGCATGGTACTTCAAGAGAGTCTTCAAAATCTGATGAGACACATTCCTTAGGTTCATTGAGAATGTTTGTCCCTAAATCAGGATCATATTGAATAGACGGTTCCTTGTTAATATGCTAAACCTATTGTATTGTGTCCTCTAAGCTTTGATCTACTTTTTCTTCATAGGCTAAAGCCTCAAAAGAGTTGGTATTTCTTCCAATATCCTTCCTTACTGGTCTCCACTGTTTAATTGCTTTCATTTGTTTAGATCTATTTTTTGGAAGTTGAAAACCATCCTCATCCTTATCCATTTGTAAGTTTCTCTTGTGGTTTTTTACATGTGATTCTGCTGGGCTCTTCTTAGGGCACAATCTCTCAATATGCCCCACCTCATGACATCTTCTACATCTAAAAGATATGTTTTTATAATCTATGGTTTGGTCCACATCTTATCCCCATACTTAGAATGATTGATTTTGGTAAAGCTTTACTTATATCAATCATGACCAATATCCGAGCATAAATAGCCAAGAATCCATCTTTTGTAGTTTATGACATCTTAAGTAATTCTCCCAGAGTGTTGCTTATTGCCTTGAAGGTATCCATATCCCAAAATTCAATGGGCAACCCATACATCTTAATGCAGACCGGTAGTAGGGATAGATTTACATTTTCAAGTGAAAAGCCTTCATACCAGTGGTTAAGGAAGAGTCTTGCTCTTCCCATAAACGAAGGACCCCCTTTTAGGATTCTATCTCTTTCTTCCTTAGAACAAAAAATGGCTAGGAAGAAACCTTTGGGAAGAAAGGATAGAATCACTCCTGGAGACTTCCAACTCCCATCAATCCATTTTCTCAAGGCCAAAGCCTTTGGCCAATACCCGTTAAAGTTACCAAAAACTGCCCTATCTTTGAGCAACAAGGATCGATCCTCTCTGGTGCGCTCACTAACCTTTACTACTAGAGATGATTATAAGGATTTAGCTATAAATCGGTCCATGGGAAGGAAACTAAAACTCAAAATAGATTGAAATTTACTAGAATATCTTATAGCAAATATAATATTTGATAAAAATTTATAATATTTTGCATGCAAATTTCAAAATAAAGAAGGGAAAAAGAAACTTACCTGAAAAATTCTATGCCTAGACAGAATGTCTTGCCTCATTGAAGCCCTAGCCCTCCATTGCTCCTCCCATCATCCAAACCCTGACTAATAAATATTTGCAATTTCGTTTTTTGCGACTTGGAAAAATCGTCATTGCCTTTGTGCTAAATGGCTGACTTCACAGGGTTGTATCTCCCTCAATATTGCTTGGATTCCTTCATATGACCACTCGTTTTAAACCTTTTCAAATTCCGCACAAATTGGTCCAAGAATCAGCTGAATTGGACAACCAGTCGCGAAGATACGACTCCTAAAAGATGAGACGTTTTAAAAAAATGCCCTAATCCTTTGTGAATTAAATATTAGATTAGTTTTGACTAATTTCAGCATCCCTTCTCATCTACTTCTTCTTTATTTTTTATTTTTTATCAACAATATATTCAACTCACTCTAGTTTCCTCTACAATCTCTTCGCCTCAGGATGGCTTTTTACGTGAAATGCTTCCTTTATCTTGCTAATTGCATATATGTTTTACTTTACCTATTATTATTGTGCCCACAACCTAAGAATTCTTCATGGGTCATAGATGGTTTGCTTCCACCAATTATAGATTATGGTTTGCTTCCACCAATTATAGATTGAGACCGACTGCCACATTCCTTTTGATAATAGATTATAGAATTTGCTGGCTTTGCTCATTTTAGGAGGTGGAGACAAAGTAGCACTTTATTTTGGTGTAGTATTTGCCATGAGTTCTGAGAGATAGTACTGTTTCTGCATAAATTCTGGAGCAAAAGTCCTTATGTTCTTTGGGTACCCCACTCAAAGGTGTTTACCTCTTTAGCATTGGGAAGATAGAACTTTTAGACATCACTTTTTGCAAGGGTCCCCAAGGAACACTGGATTAGTCTTTACCTAGCAGGCATTAAGTGCAGGGGACACAACTACCAATGTAGATGGTGAGACTATGTTCCACTCTAATGAATGTGTGTATGTATACAGATACGTACATACCTATATATAAAACAACTATTTTAAAGTTAATGCAGATGGAAGTGTGGAAGGTGTGCTCCGTTTTGAAGAACATGGAGTTTGTTATGGTGTGATGAAACTCCTCTACTGTTGTGTAGAGAATCCAAATCAATTTCTTTAGAGGTAGATTTGGCTAACGAGAGGTATATGGCTGTTATAGAAGAGTCAGCTTCTTGGGTTTGCTTAGATTGTGGCCTTGTTAGAAATTTAAGTTGTGTATGTGTGTTGATGGATATTCCATTGTGTGGCCCTTTTCGAAATGAATATGGGTACATGCATTCTTCTCAGCAGGAATACATACATATATAAAAGGCTAGATATATATTTTAGAAATACAGATTGAAAAGATAAAATGACCCGTGGTGGTTGTGGAATGGGATCCACTGCCAAGTTTGCATCTCAATTTAAAGTGAAAGGTCAAGAAATAAATTTTAAAGATCACAATATGAACATTTGTAATGGTTGAAGATAATTAATATTAATTAATTATATTTAAATATACCTTTAATGGTGTAGACTTGCCAGACTTTGGGGTGGTATATAGCCATCAAGATATGTAATCAAGTATATTTGTATCAATAAGAAATCATCTAGATTCACTGTTTTATTGCTCATTCATAACCACTATCTTCATACCATGTATTTTTTTAAGTTGCATCGACGCCAAAATTAGTTTCTATTTTTGCTGAAGAAAAAGGGTTGTACTTAGGCCCCCACCCTTGACAAATCACAACTCTCTCCTTTAAAGGTTGAGAGTTTACAAACAGATTTAATTCTCATCTCAATTGAGTTGCTATAACTAGATACCTACGTCTTTTTTCATAAAAGTCCGAATTCTTGATTTTTATTTTCTGAATCTTTTTCAATTTTCTTTGTAAATACAAATATTTCAAAATTCAGCATCCTTCTTGACATTTTCCTGTAACAGTCTTCACAATATCAAAACTCTACCTCTACTGTCTACGCACTACATCTTAGTAGAGTAATATTTCCAAAACTTCGTGCTATCATAGTCTGCTTTATTAGATCTAGACTACTATTTCCTTCTTGAAGTATAAGTGCAACCACAAGAATTGTAATAAATAGTTTATATGAAAATACATTAATGTTATAAAATACAACAAATATTACCAATGGAAAACATTAAAGTAAATCTTAATCATTATTTGATTCAGGTAGTCAACATTTTCTTGTCAGCTTCAGCTAAACTTACTACTTCCTCTAACCATGGAAAAGAGAATTTAACTTCACGATCCTCAATTAAAACCCCTCTATTGGCTAGCCTATCTGCACATTTGTTTCTTTCCCTTAACGTATGTGTAAATTTGATTTCTTCAAACTTTGTAGCAAGGTCTTGTATTTTCACAATGATCTCTTGTATGTTCTATGGAGCCTTTGCTTTTCTCAAAATTGTATTTATTACTATTAGTGAATCACCTTCCATCCATACTTTGTTCCATTTCATTTATCTGCATATTTTTAACCCTTCCAAAGCCGCCCAAGTTTCAACTTCATTATTTGTCTTAAATCCACTATTGAAAGCATAATGTGACAAAATCTCACCCCTATTATTTCTAATTGTTCCTTCTCCTCTTGGTCGTGGATTTCTTTCAGATGCTCCATCAAAATTCAGTTTGACCAACTCCACTTCTAGTGGTTTCCACTTTATATTCTTTGCCTTCCTTTTGTTTCTCCTGTAGCCAACATCATAATTCTATTTGATGGCTTGACTCCATCTATCATTGCTCTTTGCTTCTAGATTAGGAATTGGGTGAGTTGATAGAGTTGGTTTAGACTCCTTTATGGCTAAACAAATCTTCCTTTTCGTCACCTCTAAATTGCTTTCCTTTCCTTTAAATATTCTTCTGTTCCTTTCCAGCCATACAATCAAAAGTATTGTATCTTTCGATATCCCAAATTGTTTGTAACGCCTCACTTTTAAAAGTGCTCTGCCATTGCTTTAACCATTCTTCAATTTTGCCATTCATCACCATGCATTTACCAAATATATTAAGAATCCATTGCCATAGTTTCTAGACTATTGAATAGTGTCCCAAGAGATGGTCTATACTCTCCTCCTCCTTTTTACATAGAACACATTGTGAGGGGCCATGAAAACCCCTTTTCATTAGGTTATTCCAAGATAAAATTTTCTTATGACCTACTAACCATACAAACATTTTGACTTTTGGAATGCTTGGGCTATCCCAAATATTTCTCCATATTCTTGTGGTATTCCTATTTTGTTGGTGCTTTACATTATATCTGTTTCTTGATGTGTGTTCTCCTGATTATTCAACTCCCAAATCATCTTATCCTCGGCTCCCCTCGGAATAATCACTGTTGTTATCTTTTTGCTCAACTGTCTTCTAGCAACAATGTTTGGTATAGTTGTAAAAAACACTTCTTTCCATTTGTATCTTCCTTCCCGATCCTTCTACAAAATGTTTGAAACTCTATCACTATATTTGTCTTGAAGTAATCTCATCCATGGTTTCAAAATTGGATCTAGATTGAGTGGTTTTTTATCACACCAAGTATCCATCCAAATAGAAATTTTTTCTTCAGTTCCCACCACCCATCTTAGACCTTTAATCACTAGATCAATTGATTTTTTTAAACTGTTCCATAGTGCAAAACCATCTGGTAGTGAGCATGCAGTAAAGATTAAGCTTGGGTTATTGGGCTCAATGTAGTTAGAAGAATTCTTGCCCATTGTCTTTGACTCTTCTTCTACAATCTCCAAATTACTTTTCCCCCTAGAGTTAAGTTTGCATCCGTAGGAACTGTTAAACCAAGACCTCCGCTAGTTATATCATCACACACCTTGCTCCATTTCACCAAAGGAAATTTTCTTTTATCATGTAATCCCGACCACATAATATAGATTAAACTTTTTTCTACTGATTTTGGCATAATATACAAGGACATATAATATGTTGGAATGGTCTGTAAGATTGATTTAATTAGCTACACTCTTCCTACTAATGATAACTTTCTACCTTTTCATGCCAATAGTTTATTCTGAACTTTACTTATAACTGGATTCCACTATTCTATCCACATTCTCCCCTCAAAGAATGACATCCCTAGATATGTTGCCGGCAAATTTGCCTTCTTCAGTTGAAGTAAACTGTATATCCCTACTTTGATTCTAGTTGGAGTGTTTAGGAAGTAAATGGATTTTGTCCTATTAACTTTTTGCCCTGACACTCTTTCATATTCCTTAAATAAGTTATTAGAAGCTTTGGCCTCGTTTTTTCCTGCCCTCCCAAAAAGGGCTGTATCATATACAAACTATTGATGGGTGATGTTGATGTTTTACTAGCCTTAAGTCCGCTTATTAGCCCGTATTTGTATGCCTTCTTCAAGTTCCTTCCCAATACCTCTGCCAAAATAATGGATAGATATGGTGATAGAGGATCTAAATGATTTTGGTACTAGCCCATTGACCAACATTGAGTATGAAACTTTAGAGGCACTGTTGGTTATGATTCTGCCATGAGGAAAGGATTTGTTGTTAATGCGCCCAAATTCGCCCACTAGATTGAAAGGCCGGAAGGAAGGAATGCCTTCCGTGCCAATCTCCGGAGAAGGCCGACTCCTATGGGGGTCAGGTTAAGATAAGAGTGCAGGAAAGAGATAAAAAGGGTACAGAAAGAGATAAAAGTGCAGAAAGGGATTCCAAATGTGATTGGAGTTGGGTGGGGGGAATAAGCAGCACGGCAATGAATCAATCACCACTACTAAAAGCATTCATCTACAAACATACATTGAAACTACAGCTATTAGCGATCTCATGTATCCTCTATCTATGCATTCCAGGAATACTTGGCCATCAAATGCTGGAGTCCAGAGTTTAGTACAACGAGCAATGACACAAGAAACATGAGGCAGAAATGACAAGGAGAGGCAGCATGCAAGATAAAAGACAGTAAGCAGAGCCAAGTATATGTCTGTATTTGAGGCAAACGCACAGCTACAATTGTTCCCTAGCAATATATTCCCCTTCCACCACCTTACAATGGAAAAGTGGTGGGTATTTATAGCCCAAAATTCCCCCCGATTACATTCATGGGCACGAAGTCCCAGACAAGACAGTAGCTGACACGAGCGGCTGAGGAGCTGCTGATGTTGACTTCTGTTGGGCAGGACTGTACTTGCAGCATGGTGTCCCTGAAGGCGGTACGGCTACGTGGCAGCACGTTGGGACAAGTCTTCAGTCAGCAGGAATGCGGGTAGGTGCGGCAGATGGCACTTCACATCGGTTTAAATGATGACAGATGACACCGGTAGTGAAGCCCACGCTTTGTCCTTGCGCGGTCAAACTTGGCTCGAATCCCGAAGGTGGATACTTGTCGGATGTTGAGGTGTGACACGTGTTTGCCTTGAAAGGCAGCTTATCCAACTTCGCCAGGAATTCGGGCGCTATCGGGTTGCGCAGGAGGAAAACAACGCAGTTGGAAGGCCTTCTTGCCTTAGCAAATTTCTGAGTTGACTTCGCCCAACTGCGCACCGGTCAAAGGGCGCACTCCGACTTTGCTGCGAAGTCGGGTTGCGCACCGGTGCCTGGCTGTCTTCGCCCGCTGTTCGGACTGCGCACTGGAAAAGGGGCGCACTCCGACTTCGCTGCGAAGTCAGGTGTCGCCCCAGCACTTAGCTGTTTTTCTGCTAGACCATTCCCCTAGTGCACCCAAGAAGAAGGGCGCACCCCGACTTCGCTGCGAAGTCGGGTGTCGCCCTTTGACACTTAGTCAAATTTCCAACTATTTCCTGTCCTGGTGCGCATTTCGGGTTTCCTACTGCGCTCCACTTGAGGGGCGCACTCCGACTTCGCTGCGAAGTCGGGTGTTGCCCCAACACTTAGAAACTTTTCAAGGTACACCTGCTGAAGTTTTACTGGGGGAAGAAAGGGGGAAAGAAGAAGAGGGAATGAAGCTGTGAGGAAGAGGAAGGAAGGGAGAGAAGAAGAAAGGGAAAATGAGGAGAAGGGAAGGAAAAGAGCAGCTCTCTTGCAGAAACCAAAAACATGGCACCCCGTGCAAAATGTGGCAACAGGCACAAGCTTTAATCCATCTGACTCATTTCTTTCCAAATCCAAACTTTTCTAATATTGCATAAATCCCATTTAACCCTTAAATACCAAGTTTTAAGGTCATTGCTCTCTCTTTTCTAGAAGCTGCTGAATGCATTACTTCATGAGCTACTATGAATTTGTCTATAATCCGTCTCCCTCTCACAAATCCTCCTTGCTCTTTTGAAATAATTTTGTCTAACAGTGTCTTAACTGATTTGCCATCACTTTGAATATTATCTTGTATGCCATATTACATAGGCTTGAATCAAACAATTTTGCATCTTTCTTTTTTGGAATTAGGGTAAGATATGTTGCATTTATTTTATAAGGTATGTATTGTTTTACCCTAGACTGTTCCACTGCCACCAATAAAGAATCCTTCACTATTTCTCAGTTATGCTGATAGAATGCTGCTGAGAGCCCATCCGGACTTGGGAATTTATCCTTATCAAAAGAGAAAAGAGCTTAATGAACTTCCAAAGTAATAGGCTCCATCAGTTTACTATTGTCTTCATCTGTTATAACTGAAGGTACTTCTTTCAGTAGTTTATCATTAAAAACTTCAATCTCCTCCGATCCTAGAATATTCTAGTAAAAAAGCCTTGCCTCCTTTCTGATTTCGCTCTGGTCTTCAATCTAAACCCCTTCTACTGATTTAACTCTACTAATTTTGGATGTTTATCTCTGTACTATTGCCATCCTATGAAAAATATTTGTGTTTTTATCTCCTTTTAACCAAGTCTGTCTCGATTTTAATCTCCAAAATTTTTCTTCCTTACTCAAAATATTATGATATTCACTAAGCAACTCCCTTTCCTTTGAGCTTGGATTATTGTGCTCACCTTTTTGGAATTTTGAAAGTTTCTCTTTTAGTTCTTCTTTCTTCTCAAAAATGTTTCCGAAAGTGTTCTTGTTCCATTCTTTTAATCTAGATGTCATTGATTTAATTTGTTTTGGAAGTGTATACAGCCTACCGTTTCCTGAAGAATTCCCTGTTTGTACTATCATATCAATAAACTGAGGATGGTCTTCCCACATCTGCTCATATTTAAAATAAGATTTTTTTTTGAGTTCTCGTACCACCATTTTAACTCTTATTGGCTAGTGATCTGAACCAATCCTTTCAAGGTATTAATTTTAGCACAAGTCCATTCATCTAGCCAATGATCTGAGAGTATGCATCTGTCTTCTTTTTCGCTATCAGGTTCTAGCCTGTCCTGTGGTTGGTCCATGTATAGTTGCCGTCTTAAAACTCAACCTCCCATAGATTATTGTTTTGAATAAAAGCCGAGAAATCTCTCATACTTTGGGTTATTTTCCTAATTCCCCCAAATTTTTCATCTAGCTTGGTTATGGCATTAAAATCTTTTATGATCATGAATCGGGTTTCTTGGTCTTTACTTTTCATAAAGGCTTCAATCCCACTCCATACTTCTGATCTGCTTGATTGAGTTATAGGTCCATAGACATTGATAAGGATGAAACAAATATCTGCAAAGTAGCATGTGATTAACGAGGCTATCCAATGCCTAGTTTTATGAATGTTTTCACAAGAGGTTCTAACTGGATTCCAACATGTTAGAATTCCCACTGCCGCTCCTTCTGAAGCCAAAATTATTTTCTTGGGTATTAATATGTCGTTGACATTTGTTCAAGCTATGGCTTCATATCCTTTTGAGTGGTAATGAAGTATGCTAGTGCCATCATAATTGTTTGCTTGTCATATTTGAGAAAGCTTTATATATATGTCTACATGTAAAGATATATTTTGTGATTGTTGAAATATTTGTTCCTTATTGTTTAGTTCCCATATACTATACACCCCATTTTAAAGCTTTAGACTTATATTCATAAGAATAATCTTGAAACTTGGGCATAGTGTAAGGGAGGAAACGATAATCCATTTATCATAAGTTCGTTCCTTAAGTCAACGGTGACCAAAAGGTCATCGTTCTTGGTGATATGAGAAGGGTGATTATATTTCTTAATTGTGAAAACCATCTCATTATTGTTGATTTACTTGCGTTTTTTCCATGGACATGGTTAAGGGAGTAGGAGGGAAGTCAAAGTTGTTTGGAGATGAAGGGGAAGTGAATATATTGGAAAATCATTGCCAAAATTGTGGTTATTGAAGGAATATGAAATGGATGAGAGAGATGCACAAACATTCTTGTTCATTATTTGTATTCTTAATTCGTAAATGATTCACAAATATTTTGAGGAAAATAAATATTTACCAACACCATATTTTGACATGCTAGTTCATTTGGTTCAGGATAATTGAAAGGAATTTAAAAAACAATAACATTGCATTGACCTAGAATACCTCGAATTAACCATGGCTCATTGATTGTGAAGCGTTTGACTGCCAACTACTCATCTAGATGGACCTGCTATTAGTTCTGCTTTGTCTTTAATCTAGTTTATGATAAGTCCTCTTACACTTTCATATTATGTAATATCCATGCATCCCCTCATCTGCAACTCACATTCAAATTTTTCTTCACCTAACCCGTTTTCATGGGTCAGTTTGAAGTTCATAAAGGCTGTGGACATATGCCAAGAAGTCGTGTTGGTAAAGGCCTTGTGATTGTAAACAATTTGCAGTGGTTATTATTAGCTAAAATCCTTACCTTAGGAATATCAATGGTCTATGCCTTTTCAACCTTACAAATATGACATTAAAACTGGAACAAGAAGGTAACATATCTAATGTGAGGTTACAAGAGTAATGATCCAAAATCCAAAATAGCTCATTAAAAAAGACAACAATAATGTTGTGTAAGGTACACAGAAGCTGGCCATGTTTTGCAATATGTGGGAAATGTTGAATATTTTGTACATTGTTTCATATGACGTACCTAAGTTGTAGCCTCAATTAAGGTGTTCCTCTGTTTGGTGTTATAACAATTTACAACGCTATATTTCTTAGCCAATTTCATATGCTTGCAAATCAATCTAGTGTCTTGGATGCTGGCCTTCACCTTATTGGGTCCAGTTCAAGATTATTCTTTGAATATAAATGCATTTACCATATGTGTGCTTGTCATGGTAGGCTGTAGCCTGTAAGGTGTTGGCCACCATCCTGGTGGCCCTCATTTCAAGTTTGGAGACTGTTTCCTTTACCAGTGTGGTGGCCATATTATTATGAAGTATGCTGATTGCCACCTAACTGGTCTTTCTCTCTTCATTTTGTAATATATTGCCAGATTTGTCCCTTATGCAGGCGTCAATAGTTTTCTCCAGTTCTATTCATTGCTCAATTCTTGTTCTTGCTATAATTGCAATTCAAATTGTATGAATGGTTTCTTTTTCCCCCTTTGTAATGGGCTACCAGGTATTTTAGTTTATAGTGAGGCAAGCACAACTCACTTGGGGGTCAAGTATCCCTGACTCACACACAATGGGCGGCCTCTAAGCATGTCAAGACTTGAACAGAGCCTTTTTTATTGAAGACTACCCGTCTAAACCACTCGAGTTCAGCTTGGCGGACATATGAAAGTGGTTAATTATGTCAAGGTTAAATCAATCTCTTTTATATAAATTGAAGCTTTGTTAACATTGATCCCTAATATTTTAATTGAATCATTGCATATTTGCTTTCAACTGCCATGTGTTTTCTCTCATTTCAAAATTCGAAACCAATGCTGGTTTTATTTGTGTCCTTTTTTTTTTTCTCCCTGGTCTTACTAATTACATTGTTTACCAATGTTTCAACAGTACTTATCATGCTTTTAACTTCATGACTTTTGATTGGGTGTCAGCCATATTGCTTTATTGGTTTTAGAAGATGCGTCAAATGTGTCATTTTGATTAGAGTGTGAGGTTTGAATTTGCATGATGGTTTAGTGTCTTTTGGAGAAGATTTTTTATCTTTGTTGGTCTAAGTGTCACCATCTAATATATCAGTCATCATGAGTTGACCTTCAACTGTTATGTTGGAAACTTGGTCGTGGGTTTTACAATTATTGTACCAATAGTCGCCATTGCGCTAGTTTCCATGGGAAAATAGGAGAACAATCATTTTTTTTTTTGTAAATTATTGTAATTTCATTATACTAGCTTTGATTAAGTAATGTTTTAAGTTCAAAACGAAAAATTGATATGAATAATTCCTTCTCTTGTTTGATTACATAAGTGATTTCTTGCATAGATTTGTTTGGACTCCAATATGCACCAATGAATTTTCCTTTTATTTTTGGCTTCCAACAACACATATTTGTATCTTGGCCTGAATAGATGAAATGCTTTGTGTACTTGCGAAAAGCCTGGTGGCTTCTTCTGACTTGAGTAATCTAAAATTTAGTTTTTTGTTCAACAAGTCTCAAGTCACGTGTTTCTTTTTCTCCATCCTTGGCAAAATTGTTATTACATGTGCCAATTTTTTTTGAAGTTCTCAACAATCTTGGACTATTGTTTGTAAGTAACTATCAAATTAGATTTAAATTTTAATTGTCAATTGGATTCACCAATGTAAAGATGAATATGTTGTTGAAATTGTAATCTGATTCATGGCCAAGGCCGACATTGTCTGATGTAATATTGGATAGGCCTAAGGACATTCATTGTACAATGTATTGAATTTATTGTAAAATATTATTATGTAAGCCCTATGGGCTGCGGTTAACCAAATCGACCTTATAAACTTTTAATTAACCTTAAAGCATCTCTTGTTACGTTAGCTTAAGGTTAAGTTTTTAATGTGTTTGGGGTTTTGGTATTGGTATAAATACCCCCCATCACTCCTCATTTGATTAATAGGAGTGTTGTGAATCTTATCTACGGATGATACAACGATCATTTATGGTGCCTATCGCCACCCCTCAATCTCTTTGTCTCTATTATTTTCTTTCATTCTTTCACGTTTTCTGTATAAGATTTGAGTGGATGGATTGCTTCTGTTCATTTTTGGAAAATATTGTGAATTCCAACATGATATCAGAGCGGGTATGGAGCTGCTCCACTTCTCACGTAGAAGTGTTTCTCGAAGCCTCTAATATTTCTTTCCTAACTATAGGATGATTTCTTCCTCAAAGTCTCATAAGCTATTTTTGCATAAGAGGTGAAAATATATTTTTTTAACTTCTTTCTATCTGCCTTTCCAAAAGCATTGGAGATAAAATGTCTTGCTTTGCTCAAACACTTTAGAACATCAATGCGGATCCTCACAAAACACGTGTGGTGATTTAAAAGGTTTGCTGCTTGAAAAACCTGTATGCGCGAAATTTGAAGCCCCTTTCCTGCTTCAGCTTGGCGCCCTCCTGACCAAAAGCATGTATGCCCTTATTCAAGGAGAAGGGGCACACCCTCGGCCAATCGAGATAGGTAGCATTGTAGTTAGGAAAGCACCCTTTAAGGCATTGTGTTGTTGAATGTATGGGTTCAAATCCTCGCGGTGCTCGTTTTGTGAAGGAAACATCTTTTTTTGTGCATTTGAGTTTGAGAGGAAAAGCTTAGAGATTAGAGATTCCATTTCCTCCTCGATCCCTGCTGTTGTGTGATTATATGCATTGTGGATTGGAGACAACGGGGTGTGGGTTTGAATTTCTCAAATCTTTTGTTTTACTCCGTCACAGTTGTAAGGCCTAGAAAGTTGGATAGTGGAATTTTTTACACATGTTTGAATTTCATGCCCTCATTTTCTTTTGTTGTTGCTTGGAGACCTATCATATAGAAGGGAATTCATCTTTCTTCCAAACAACGATGGCAAAAAGTTGGACAACTTGGGTTCTTGGCACAAAAGAGACTCGGGTTCAAGTCCCTCTAACGCTTCTCGAGCTTCTTACAAAAAAAAATTGATATAAGGCTGATGTGGCCATCTTTCATGCCATGTCAAATCCATTTTTACATATAGATATCAATTTGGCCAACCGAAAGCAACCAAGTATCGTTGTCTCAAAGGCTCAAAAGCACCGATGTGGTGAATGATGAGTGGAAGACGCCAACGAATTGCGGAGTACTTAGTGGTGTTAGGCAATTAGATTTCATTTTCCTAAGGTTTGAAGTTTAATTTTTCATTTTTGGGGGTCCATTCGGGCAAAACTTTCCAAGGCCATAACTTTTGCATATGGAAGCATTTTGAGCCCATTTCGTTTTTCAAATTGCATGACTTTTTGAGTTCTATGCATTGGTGGCATCAGTTCACGGACCTGCTATAGTGTTAGGGGTCAAATTGTGTAAGATGGATCACAAAGCCCTAGTTACTTGCCTCAATGGGCAAAATTACAGTATTTGGTCAACCTAAATGATTGGCCTATTACGCAGTAAGAACCTATGGTGCATCTTTCAAGAAGATAAAGCAACAATCCTTGATGAAGAAACCCACCACCAAAGAGAAGAAGAGGTTCTTGGCCTATTTTCCTTGCTGATTGAACCAGAGTTACTTTTCCACATTAAAGAAGAGAGTGATCCTATCAAGGTATGGTCAAAATTGCATGAGTTATTTGGAAAAGTTAATACTATTGAAGTAAGTCACTTGGAATTAGAGCTTTCCTCTCTTAAATTGGCTGAGTTTGATAATGTTGAGGACTATATTGCGAGATTCAAGGTTTTGAGAATAGATATTGCATCTTTTGGAGGCAAAAATAAAGATGATGCAGAATGCGTGAAGATTGTCCTTGCTAATCTCTCCTCTTCTTTTCAGATGTTGAACCTAGTGGTTCATATGATTCCAATGTTTTTGAAATCTCAGAAGACTTTTCCTATTGATCATCTTTTTTCCTCTCCTAGTTCATTTCTAGGTGGCGATGAGGAATTGTGATGGTACTCCACAAATACAGACTCATTCAAAGGAATTCAAATCTAAGGAGTTTAAGACCTAGGGGCCTAAGGGCCAGGCGAAGTCTTCAAAGAAGTTGAAGACGATATGCAGATAGTGCAAGAGGGAGGGACATTTGACGAAGAATTGCTTTGCTAAAATTGCAAAGGATTGAAGTTGAGTTTCTAAAGATTAGTGGACATATTCCAAATGATGAGGAGATTCTCAAGGATCTGCCTCATTTACAGAGGCCCACTAGAGCATCCATTATGGGGGGAGATATTATTGTCACTAATGTCTTCTCTCCTTGGCCCCCTCGGTTCAAATTATGGAGGGGTGTTGAAATTGTAATCTGATTCATGGCTAAGGCCAACATTGTATGATATAATATTGGATAGGCCTAAGGGCATTCATTGTACAATATATTGAATTTATTGTAATATTTTATTATGTAAGCTCTATGGGCCGTGGTTAACCTTGTTATGGTTAAACCAACCTTATAAAATTATATTTAAATTTAAAGCCTCTCTTGTTATGTTGGCTTAAGGTTAGGTTCTTTTATGTATTTGGGGTTTTGGTATCGGTATACTCATTTGATTAATAGGAGTGTTGTGAATCTTATCTATGGATAATTCAGTGATTATTTATGGTGACTATGGGCACTTCTCAATCTGTGTCTCTTTTCTTTTCTTTTGTCCTTTTACACTTTTTGTATAAGATTTGAGTGGATGTATTGCTTCTGTTCGTTTCTAGAAAATATTGTGAATTCCAACATATGTGTACATGCATTCTTGTTGTTAAGAATTCATACACACATGAAAGGCTGGACATACATTGTATAATGATAGATGGAAAGGATGAACGACTCCTTGGCAGTTGTGGAATGGGATCCATTACTAAGTTTGCATCTCAATTCAAACTAAAAGGTTTATGTATAAATGTTAAAGATCATGATATGAATACTTGTGATGGTTGAATATAACCATTCACATAAATTAATTCTTTCTTAAATATCAAGCGTATGTTCCACAAAGGGGAGACTTGGAGATGCTGCCGTTGCATTCTTCTTCCCCTTCTCATCCTTGAGGGAACATATAGACACACTCACCAAGGACATTTCAGTGTAATGAAACAAAGAAAATGCAAAAGCATCTCCCCTAAGCCTAATCAAACTATTAAAGATGCTCATTGGTTGTTCTATTAAAGATGCTCATTGGTTGTTCTGCAAACTGAAGAATTATGTAGCATGCAGACCAAAAAATATTCCTCTTTTGTTCTTTTGAATATTTTTATTTCAGAACATTTTTCCTGTTCAGATATTCTAGGCGATTAGGCAAACCATTACATGCAGGAGGAGAAACAAATCCACACTTACCTATATTTTAGATGAATTTGACATTATACTGGAAATTTGCTTAAATAGGGGGAAAATTGCTATCAAAACATATAAACAAAATTGCATTGATCATGAGGAAGCTAGTTATAAATTTGTAACACTTGTGATGGTATTGATGATTGGACTCAAGG
The DNA here is from genome assembly GCA_028583015.1 of Wollemia nobilis. Lineage (NCBI taxonomy): Eukaryota > Viridiplantae > Streptophyta > Pinopsida > Araucariales > Araucariaceae > Wollemia > Wollemia nobilis. The sequence continues at coordinate 4,604,972 of JAQPPZ010016944.1, read as the reverse complement.
TAGGGAAGCTTCATACAATATATCAATTTCAAGTGACATTTGGCATGAGGAAGTAGTGCCTATTTATGCCATAGAATTTGATAAAGTCTCCACTCAAGCTAGTTTCAGTATTTTGTTCCTAGGATCTTATGATGTTCTTATTAGATTAGAGTAGTTAACACTATTGAGCCAAAGTTGCATGTAATAATTTTTTATTTTAAATAAATTATGTGGCTTCTATTGGGGACCACTCCCATTAAAATAACAAAACATTATATTGCTCTCATTACATTGCTATCAGGTTAATTAAACCATATGCAATTCACCTTTTTATCAAAGATATTCTTCATTTGCCTTTTTATAAAAGATATTCTTTGTCTTTCTCAAATTACTTTGTTTTGCAATCAACTCCTTGATTTCGTTTTTATTAAGAGATAAAATTTCACTTGGCTAGTTGCCTTCTAACATTAAAATTTTGCCAAGACAAAGATCAACACCGCGAATGGCGAAAATGTCTACTACCCGTTTCCATCTCTATAACTATGCTCTCTATAACAACCTGCCAAGTCCCCAGTACCTCTTTTTTTAGGGGTCTTATTCATGTCTCTAATATTCCAAGATATCTTTTTCATCATCACTTTTTGTTTTTTTTGTGGACTTAGCCCCTCTTATTTTTAACACTTGCAATATTTGCTTTTGTTTTCATATATCAATATCCCTTTGAGTTTCCTTTTCTCTTTGTTTTTGCTTCTTGGGTTTTCCTCTCCTTTTTTCATTCCCACCAATACTTCCATCTTCATTAATCTCTTTGATTTTTTCATACTATTCAAAGTAAGACTTATCATCTATAGGTATGTCTTGCTCTGAAGGATTTGAAGTACAAGGAATAACCTCAAAAACACTCTCTTCTTTATGTTGCCCTGAAAAACCCTAAAGTGCTAGGACGTTCCTCCATAGCAATTACCTTCTTATGCAGCCCTAGAAGCCCCAAATTGCTATGGATATCCTCCATCCTCATTTCTTTATTATGCTTCTCTTGAAACCGTAAAGTGCAAGGGATAACCTCTATACTACTTTCATTTTTACTTTTAGGAAAATATTTTATACTACTTGACGAAAATGATGATTTACATGGAATAAACTTTGACCTCTTCCTCTTCCTTTGTTTTAAAAATTTTCCTCCACATCTTCCTTTGCATCTTTAATTCCTCCTGAATTTGAAAGTGCACATTGTACTTCTCCATCTTTGTATCTTTCTTTGTTTCTTCTAATTGTTGAACTAAGTGAACTATGATGGCCTTTGTCATCTAATGCTGCAGATAGGTTCTCTTTGCCTGTTTTTTTGAGTGGAATTTCCTTGATCTAATCTAGCTTCTACTATAGTATGATTTCCTTGCTTCATCTTGAGTTTGTCCATCATTTTCACTTTGTAATCTCTGGTCATGTGTCTAGTCTCATAACAATTGCGGCATGTAAATGCAATATTTTCATAATCCACTTGTTGATCCCATTTTCTTGATTTCAAATTTAAGCTCAATGGATTATGGAAAAGGTTTTGAAATATCTATAGTGAAACATATCTGGGTATATACAGCATGCTTTCGCTCCTTGGTAGTTGGTCCCTATTGGAAGAACTCCCCTAGGGTATTTCCATATGGAAGTCCAAAAAGCCTAACCTGCACCAAAAGCTTTTTAATAATTTGTCTCGACAAAAGAAATTCTCACTCCATGGTCTTAAATAGGGCATCTCTCTCCCTAAACAATGGCCATCACCCATTATTTTATCCTTGATTTCTAAACTGGAAAAGGTGATGTAGAAAAAACCTTTAGGAAGAAAGTCATAGAGTAATTTGATTTAAGTATCCTCTTCTTTCCCGCAAGCTAGAGGAGGAGGGTCATAGGGCCACGGGCCAAGCTGGTTTTTGGTAAGACCACCAGACCACAGATCATATCCTAGTCCTCAAGACTATTATCGAGGAGGTGCATTCCAGATCTTAGAGAGTTGTTGCTTTGTCGACTTCAAGAAAGCTTTTGACACAGTAACTCGACATCTACTACTTGAGAGACTTTAGTCGGTTGGCATCTTTGGACAACGTTTGACAACAATATCGTGGTTGTTTGAGATAATGATAGGACTGTTCCGCTCTCCATAGGGACTTTTAAACATCATTCTCAACACCATAGGAGTGAAACAAGGTTGCCCCCTTTCTCCGACACTTTTTGGGATCTTCATAGATGAGCTTGAGTTATTTATTTGAGAGCACACACAGGTAGAGGACGATTGCCTACTCCATGTGCTAATTTCTATCATCCTCTTCGCCGATGATGTTGTCCTTCTAGCCTTGACCTCTGCGGGGCTTCAGCGTCATTTGGATACATTTGCTACTTTCTATACCTTGAGACAGTTGACAGTGAACCTCTCTAAGACCAAGGTTTGGTGTTCAATACTACTAAAGAATCTCTATTCCATCTCTACTTCTATCTTCAGGGACGAGAGGTTGAGATCACCACCTCTTACGTGTACTTGGGGTTTTTCTTTACCGGACCCACCTTTGGGTTGAAACCCGTCGCCCAGGCTTGAGTTTGTAAGGGGTATGCAACTCTATCTTTGCTTGAGAGGAGTTGTTTCAGAGCACATTTCCAGGATATTCTAGTGAAGATGAGAATCTTTGATACCTTGGTCAAACCAACTGTAACCTATGGGTCAGTGATATGGGGTCCTAGTCTTGGCCCGATTGAATGGTCTCGTATTGAACGAGTGCAGACACTTTTTCTTCAAAGATTCATTCATTGCAAGGACATGGTCCCCCATTCCATTATCTTGGCAGAGTTTGGGGCTTCCCCTCTTTGGCTTGAGATCATCTTCTCAATTATCACCTATCTTCACAAGGTCCATACTTTGGGAGATAGCCTCTCAGGATGTAGACGGTACCCTTACCTTGCCGTACGATCCTCGATGGACCTCTCTTCAAGCCCTCGGGGGTCGGAGGAGCTTGTATTTAAAGGCCTTTACACTTCTGGCCAACATTCAAATACATATTGATAGACTTATCCCTTATTCCCTAGGAGCTCACCCCCCATCTTGGAATAAGAAGGAGAAGATACTCCACGAGATCCGGAAGGACATACTAGCTGCACATGGATCTCTCCCGCCACCCCTCTCTCCCCCAAGTTGTCTTTCTACCACAAGCACTTCCTTCAAATTCAAAACGGTTGGATAGTCCCCCCACAATACCTTCAACATCATACTATGCATAACACAAGGATCCCGATTGGACAACTCAAAGTGTGCTTCCACCATCTTCTTGTTAGGAAAAAACTTCAGATTCCACACCTGCAAGAGGAAGCACAATAACAAAAATATAGAACACGGAAACAGTTACACAAGTGACACAAAGATTTACGTGGAAACCTGCAATGTGCAGGAAAAACCATGGGGCAATGGCAAATTCTCTTTTTATTATTTTTAGCAAAATTTACATCCACGTCTTTCAACGTTTTCAAAAACCTTTCTATTTTATTATGCAAAGGATCACACCCCTTTTATAGAGCAGAAGGAAGACTCCAAAACTGTTCGTTTCATCTTCCAATGCAAGCCTCCAAAAGACTGTTCGTTTTCGCTCCCAAGACTGTTCGTCTTTTTGCCTTCCTGTCGTCTACCTAGACGTCCACTTGGTTAGACGTCAGGTTGGACGTCTACCAGCCTAGACGTCTGGCAGCCCAGACGTCAGGTTGGACGTCTACCAACCTAGACGTCTGGCAGCCCAAACGTCAGGCCCAGATGTCTAGCAACCTAGACATCTAGCAACCTAGACGTCAGGCCCAACTAGACATCTGGCCTGCTTGAACCCGTTGCAGTCCTATTTCCTGGATGCCTTTACTGCATAGTGATTTCACTTCCTAACGCTTCCAAGGGAGGAGCGGTCTGCCTATTTTGCCCCTTGGGAGAAGTAGACATCTTGCATCACTTTATTTTTCGATGTCCCATCTATTATTTGATTCGAGGTAGATTCCATTGCCTTTTCAGGGATAACTCACGATCTCTATCCTCCTTCTTCAGATACCCGGACCAACGATGTCTCACACTCTACTTTAGGGAGGTGACTTAGTTTCGTCAACAGAGGAGCTCTCCTCTAGGCGGCTCTTGCCCCCCACACTCTCGACCCATCACAACCTACTTCACTAGCTCAAATGGACCAAGGGAGGATATCGGATGGAAACATCACATATCGGATCGTTCAAACAAAGGCAAGGCAATTAGACAACGCACCCAAGGTACATCAGGGCTCCGGATCAGTGATGGGTAGAGACAATTCATCAACTTCTTCAACGGAGATTCTTCGGCCTGGGGCTGTGGGCGATTGTTCGTTAGGGCAGGCAGATTCGTAACCAACAGGGCTTTGAACCTGATGTTGTGTCCATTTTGATTTTTGGTTGCTTGTTATGTTGACCTGTTGGTTACGAATCTGCCATTAGGAAAGGGTTTTGGTCTTTTGCGCCCTAGACCGCCCAACAGATTGAAAGGTCGAAAGGAAGGAATGCCTTCCGTGCCAATCTCCGGAGAAGGCCGACTCCTATGCTAATCTACTTGATTTTTGAGAGAAGGGAACTAGAAAGAGATTGTAAAATGCAGAAAGAAATGTAAATAGCATGCGGTTATGGTGGGAAAGAACAAGTAGCACGATTACTAGCTAATACCCAAACCAACAACAATCAAAACAAAACATGTAACAAAAACTGTCACTGTGATTCCTTCCTATGTATCCTTCATTCAACATTCCAGATTCACTTAATTGCCAATGCCCTAATCCAGAATTCAGAATTACAACAATCAGAAAAATAAATGAACACGGTGCAAAAATACTTGCAGAAGGCAGCATAAAAGAAAGAGACAAGAGTCAGAGCCAAGTATACTTTGTATTGGAAGCAAGTGTTTGATTACAGCAGCTTTCTTAGCAATATGTTCCCCCCCGATTACAATGTGCTCAACGGCTTTTATAGAAATATTTTCCCCCCATTACATTAATGCTCAAACCCTAAGGGTAGCTGAGATTTGACCCCTGTCAGATAACAGTGTACTTGGAATACGGCTCATCCGTGTTTAGAGCGGCTCTGGACTGTCCTTGCAGCTGGCGCAACATGCTTCATTAATGCGGTTGGTGTATCTTGCCCTTTGGAGCTTTTTCGGGACCTGACATGGCTGTACCGATGGGATGGGCTGGAGACTGGAACTCGTGTGCTGCGGATGCGCCTTAACGCCTACCTCCCTTCCTTGGGATAAGTGCCTTCCGGAGTACCCCTTCAGGGCTGCCTTAGCATTTAAAAAAAACCCTCGCTAGAGTTAGCTGAATCTTGCTGAAGTTCGCCCAAACTAGGTCCGATCCTGAGGTTCGCTGAAGGTTGAGGGCGATCTTGAGGTTCTCTGAAGGTTGAGGGTGATCCTGAGGTTCGTTGAAGGCATTTTTGGCCGACATGTGGCCGACATGCGACCGACATTGGAATTCTGGCCGACATCGGGATTCGCGGCCGACATTGACTTTTTGGCCGACGTTTGAGTTTTTGGCCGACTTTCGCTCTGGCTGGACGACGTTCGCTGCGAGATGGGAGCGATCTCGGGAGTCCTTTTTTTTTTTAAAGCGAAAAACCCCTTGCGGGGCCGCCTTGGTCTGAGAGACCATGAACAGGGGTTCTACACCGTCAAAGTCATCCGGGAGTCGTGCCCGGCCTTGCCCGCACCAACATTATCAATTGGATTTTGGGTACCCAATTCAACTTTTTGGTAGGGTGGAGATTTGAACCTGGGACCTCCCTTGGAGGATTGCCCTCTCCAACTCACCTACAACACCTGGGTGCGATCCCGGGAGTCCTTGCCTTAGACAAAATTTCAACTTTCCTTCTGCTAGCGATTGCAGGAGATGGGGGCGACGACAGGAGTCGCTTGGCAGCCATGGCGACGACGGAGGTCGCTTGAAAACAGAGCGATCGAAGGCAGCTTACATGCCTTGGAATTTTTTTTGAAACTCTTCTGTTGTTGCCGGTCGCTGGAAGGGGTTGGCGACGATGGAAGTCGCTGGGAAAAAGCGGCGACGACGGGAGTCGCTCCTAGACAGAGCGACCACGGTCAACTTATCAAACCCTGCAACTGCTGGCGATCGCCGGAAAGGCGGGCGATGATGGAAGTCGCTGAGGGTGAGGGGCGACTACGGGAGTCGCTCCAAAACGGAGCGACTACGGGCAACTTGCATGCCTTAGAACATTTTCTTGAGCTCATCCGCCTGTGGTCGCTGGAAAGAGGCGGCGACGACGGGGGTCGCTCCGAAATGAAGCGACCTCCGGCGACCTACACTTAGACAATTTTTAAATCACCCTCCTGCCGCGGATCGCTGGAACTTGAAGCTAGATGGGAAATGCTGGACGGCTGCGGCAATTTCTGGGGTTTGCTGGTAGTCGCTGAAGAACTGGGCGACGACGAAAGTCGCTGGTTTGATGCAGCGACGACGGGAATCGCTAGCCAGAGGAGCGAACCTTGGCAATGGCTCATGCCTTAGTAAAGTTGCAATCTTTTCTCCTCCTGCCATTGGTTGCTGACGAAGCTGCTGGTTGCTTGAGGAGAGAACGACGCCAAGAATCGCTGTCTTTGGGAGCGAACTTGGGAGGAAATTTTCCTTAGCTGCTTTTCCATGTCTTGAGCTGCAGTTCGCAGCTGCTTTGGCCGACATTGAGATTCTGGCCGACATAGGGATTCGCGGCCGACCTCTGGTGACCCATACTTAGACAATTTTTAAATCACTCTCCTGCCGCGGCTCGCTGGAACTTGAAGCTAGACGGGAAATGCTGGACGGCTGCGGCAATTTCTGAGGTTTACTGGTAGTCGCTGAAGAACTGGGCGACGACGAAAGTCGCTGGTTTGATGCAGCGACGACGGGAATCGCTGGCCAGAGGAGCGAACCTTGGCAATGGCTCATGCCTTAGTAAAATTTGCAATCTTTTCTCCTCCTGCCATTGGTTGCTGACGAAGCTGCTGGTTGCTTGAGGAGAGAACGACGCCGGGGATCGCTGTATTTGGGAGCGAACTCGGGAGGAACTTTTCCTTAGCCGTTTTTCCATGTCTTGAGTTGAAGTTCGCAGCTGCTTTGGTCGACATTCTGGCCGACATTGAGATTCTGGCCGACATAGGGATTCGCGGCCGACATTGATATTTTGGCTGACATCGAGATTCTGGCCAACGTCGGGGGTCGCTGACGAAGGGGAGCGATTCCGAGAATCACTCGAAATTTGAGCGAACTTGAGATCTTTGGCCGACATTTTGGCCGACGTTTGACTTTTTGGCCGACGTTCGCTCGTTGGCCGACGTTCGCTGCGAGATGGGAGCGATCCCGAGAGTCGCTCGGAAATGGAGCGAACTCGGGAGTCGTTGGAGAGTTGGAGCGAACTCGGGAGTTTGGTGCCTTAGCTGATTTTTCGTCCCGAATTTGAGCTTCCTGGTTCCGCTTCCCGGGGCCGTAACTTTTGATCCGCTGCCCCGATCGCCTATTATAATATACCGCCGGAAAGCTTGCAAAAAGATCTGCAATGTCGAAGTATACAAAGATCATTTCATCCACTTTATCATCCCCGTTTAGGGCCTTCGAAAATGCCAACACTTCTGCATGCTCTTTGCCGCCTTGAAGCTCCACACTTAGGTAAAATTCTGTCAAAAAAATTTAATGTGGCAAAAATGCCAACATGACCAATTTGTTGTTACTCAAAATAAAAGATAATTTATAAAAACAATCCTGAAGTCATATCTTTCTGGTCATTTAACTATTATGTGGAATCTGGATTATAGGGTTTGCCTTCAACTATCATCATGTATGTCATCTTAGCAAGAGTAACATTGAGTGCTTTGTTACAACATGAGTTGAATCTGACTTGATTTGAACATATCTGGCCTCTATGGAGATGCCTGCCTTTGGTCTTCCTTAGTTAGGTGTAATGATACTTGAACATCCGTAGGAAACAAGTATACTTTGTCCTTTGCCAATTGGACTGTTGTCCTGTTACTTATTGTGTAAGCTAGATGTGCCCTACTCCCCATGTTTAATTCAATATGACATTGTAAGAACCTTGTTTATTGCATTTGGTCATCACTCAACATTTTTGTTTTCTTTTCTCCCTTGTGTCTTGGCTGCTGTTCTAGTTTAGAGTGAATAAGAGAGAGTGTGTGTATTTTTTGCCTTCCATTGCAGGTTGTACTAGTAATATTAGTTCAAAAATTTATTCTTGATTTTTAAGCTGTGTACTTTTATGCTTATTACAATTTGAAAGGTTCATTGAGCATTTTGACCCTCGAAAGCATGGATTCTTAATGTAGTAGAATTCAATTTATGTATTTGATTCATTTTTCCATGGATGTTTTTTTTGGATGCAGTTAATATTATTATTTTGGATATATCTCTATTTACTGGACGTGAAGAATGGTTGATGCAAACGACAAGCCTCAAATTTTACAATATTTGTGTAAATCTTTGACTACTACAGTTTATGATACTCTTTGGGTTCCTAGCAGGTGAGAAGCAAGGAGCAAATGCCTCTCTGCTCATTTTACCGACAAGTTTTATCTTATTAAGAAAAAGCAAAAGCAAGAAAAAGTTTACTCACAATGTGGATGTTTTTTTTAATAGTGCTAGGTTTGTAGTCTTGGGTTCCACTGCTCGCTCAACAGGGTCCATTCAGGTTAGTGATGAAGTGGAACGATCTACACGATAAGCTTTTCTTTCCTGCATTTAATTGCATTAGATTATCTTAGCTCTTGGATAAGCTTTGTTTATTCTTCTGTTTGTGTTGGAAAGAGGGAAGTTGGGCAAGCATTAAAAAAAACTCAAAGATGAAAGATTGACAATGTAAGCAGTGCAGATGCTATAGTAATGGAATGTTCCTCATGGTTGATCCATATGCAGGTTTATGAATTAAGTGGCTCTGTTTTAAATGAAGTTGCAAAGGTAGGCCCCCATTTAATTTGTATTGAAGAATGCAATTGAAATTTTAACTGTGCAACACATTTTGGTTAGGAAAGTGCTACTTGAGGAGGTTTTTATTATAGAGATATTGATCTTATTATGACTCTACCTTAAGGCTAAATGAATTGATAAATCTAGGAATATGGAAAAACGTGTGATAAACTTATTTATACAAATTAATGTACAGGTGGAGAAACCATGCAGTATTAGGTGTGGAACTTTTGGCGCCTCCACTTTGGTAATATTTTGGCAATATGTTTATTTACCTTTCTCGTTTGGAAGCAAATTTACTTGTAATTGATTTGGTTCCTGATTGGCATTATAGAGAAGTATAGCATTATTAATTTCAGTGTATGCAAATTGTTTCTAGCTAGTGGTTCAAGTTGGTAAACTGCAATATGGTTTTGCTTTTCCAAATGTGTTGCATGTAATGATATTAATGAGAGTTGGTGAATGCTGTAAATGTAATTGTTTTTGTCTAAGAACAATCCTCAATATTGTAAAGCTATAATCATCTGAAATAACACACCACATGCATGCAGTGGATACTGTTATGACCTTACGAACTCTTGGAAAAAAGCTGTCATCCAAGTAATCTGGAAACTCCATGGAATCAAGATGTAGATGATTTGCTTCTTTACATTTTGTTGTGGTATATTGTAAGAGTTGTTGCAACAAGAATTATGGGTCTTTCATGGACATTGTTTAATTGATGCATTGAGACTATTGAAAATCCTTTTGAGTGTAAGTGCTTAGTTTTGAAAGATAAAGAAGCTGGACAGTGCCATTTAATAATTTAAAGCTATATCATTTTACCTCGCAAAAAGTATTACACGTTAAAATTTGAAGTAATTATAAATAAATATAAATATCATTGAAGTTCTTCATCTTTTACAGAAGACTGGAAATGGATTTATCATTTTTTCTATGATCATTAATGTGTAATGGCTGAAAAAAAAGAAGTTTTCTTTGCTTTTCAAAATCGTCCAAGAAAATAGGAGAAATTCTCCAACTTCTTGGCAGTCATTAACAACCATTGGAGCTTATTCCAAAGCAGATGTTTTTGAAACATGCTTCAGCTAGCAGTATAGGTTGTTATTCAGTTTGTGCACCTATATCACTTTAACACTCGATTGTTTAAAAATTAATCTTTTTAGTCTATATGAGAATGTTTAAAAAAATAGAACTACTTGTAACCCAAATGTGGCAATCAGTAAGAAATGAAATTATATTAAACTTTGATGTCCACAAATGAAAGTATGTAAAAGGGACTCAAAAATAGATCAATGTTCAGAAAGAAAAGTATGTGGGAAAAATAAATTCTTTTAAAAATAGTAACTAACTAAAACTAGGGAAAAACAAAACAAAGAGCTTTTAGAAAGAAAGCAAATCGACACGTGAACCTGTTGGACCTCCTTTTACCTTTAAAGCAGAAAAGTGAAATATCTCGGCTGAAGAGAGTGCCATTTTATAACTTAAGTTGAGGGAGAGAGAATTGTTTCTCTTTTGGGCAAAAGTTAAAACCAAAAAGGGTGAAACCTCAGAACATGTAGTGCAAGTACAAGTAGCCAAAGGAGAGAGTCCTCCGTAAGTGAGACCCAATGAAATCCAAAACTAGAACCAAAGCAATAGAGTTATGCTGTTAGTCTGTCATGTATTTGTGTCAAGGGGTGAAGAGTCAATGTTGTCACCATTTACCATTCTAAAAGGCCAATGCAAGACAAAATAATAATTAGTGGGGGGTGACTAAGGTTGGGGACTAGATTGGGTGAACTGCAGGGGAGCAAGGTACTTTCCCTAGGCCTCTCCTAACATGTGAGGTTGAGACGCTAGTGTGAGGAAGCTACTCATTCATGCGTCTCCTTGATACTGAGGCAATGTAGAGCCATATTGCTTGTGTCAAGGTTGAGCAAGGTAAGCCAATCTATCTGCAGTATGTAGTGAGGACTGTTGTCTTACCCATTTATCTTTTTTGATGTGTGAAGCATTTGTCCAAAGTGTTCTTGGAATCTCTAGCATTTGAGATTGGGCTAGAAAAGGAGAATCTCATGATCAACCAAGGAAAGATGACTAGAAACCTAAAAGTGATGAATATCAAAAAGCAAGGTCATGTTTGTGTTGACATAGTCAACCACATTCGCTACTCCCACATGCGGAAAACAAGTGAACTTGGAGGAGTTAGGAAACTAAGGAATCCCATTTGGAACTAAGGGGCCATGTGACTTGAACAATTGAATCAAGTGTATTCCATAAGTAGTAATAGGATGCTTCTTATTTGCAGAGGTCCTATTGAATGCAAGATCCATGGGGCTGAGTTCAAAGAACTCGTCCCCCATGAGATCATGAAAAAGTGCCTCATGGATCCTAATAAGGGCATTAAAGTCACCTAAAAAGATGACATCACGTGATACACATGTAGAAATATCTAGGTAGAGATCATAGTATGGATCACAACCAGAGTAGATTTAAAAAGATGAGGATGCTGGATGAAAATAGCATATTGCTGTGAAGATATCTTGGAGAGTGTGAGCCCCTCTTGATGTGAAACCATATATATTTGGAGTGCTCATCTAAAGCAACCAATGATATTGTTGATGAAGTCGGTTTGAATGAGACAAGCCGCATCACCCAAACCAAGAACACCACTTGATCGATGTGTCCCATGCTTGATAGCAAAAATCCAGATGCAACTATTGATAGGTGGGACAACTCGTTCTAAGCTTCCATGCGTATCTGTGATAAAAACAAGATCCTACAGATACCATGAGCAAATAACATTGTGGAATGTACTTGAGGAAGACCATATCGCCCCCTTACAGTTCCAACAGGCGATAGAAAGGGTATTGTTACCTAATGGGACTTGAGAACGCCTTCATTTTGTAGGCCAAGGACGAGACCACCCTAGAGGTGGGGAGTCAAGAAGCACAATTTTCGATCAAGGATAATTACCCCCGTTTCTTTTTGAGCAGAAATCACTTGCGCACATGCTTTCCGTAGTTCATGCTTTCATCACATGAGCAAATGCTACACAAGATATGATAATTTTATTGATTTCCATAGATGACCAAAGTAGGCCAAGGGGACCTAGAGGAAATAAACTCATACAATGCACTAAAGCAACTGAGGAAGTATTAACAAGATGAACTAAACTAGAGCAAACAAACTATAGTAAACTATGCTAAAGTGAAACTGCTATACAAGATGAGATCTCAACATTGTGGGGTGGACCCAAAAATGGGTATACCATATACATGTTGGAATAGAGAAGAAGTGAAGGAATTGGTGAGTAATGGAGAAGAGCTCAAGTGGTTCCAAATGCCAAGTAGAAACAAAGCTATCATCATTATCAACCATCCCAAAAGAGCCAACACAACATCCAAATATGCTTCGCAGAGATTTGCCAAGACTAAGGGGGCTTGTAGGATAATCTTGGAAGGGCATAGAGTCTGTTCCCTCAAAGCTCTCCTAGCATCCATGTCCAAGGAACCAATTGAAGAAGACAAAAAATTGATAAGTTGAATTTGTGGGCACCTTGTGACCAAGTGAGGGGTGATTGATACTTGACAATGGAGAGCCATAGTCCCATATTGTTGCATGCAAGGTGTCGATTCCCTATTAGCTATGCTCTTAAGTGGGCAAGGAAACATATATTTGTCTTTATCATTATGGAAAGCTTTAGCCTAAGATGAATGCTTATTATTTTGGGTGGTAGAGGTAGTATGAAAGAATGAGGTGACTCCTCAAGAAGCACCTTTAGCCTAACTTCTAAGAGTGATAGCTTCTTGGAGGTATAGAACCAAGCATCTCTCCTCAAGAAGCACCTTTGGGCAGGGACATTGTTTAGTGTTATAGGACCATTGATTTGTAACAGCTCCAATATAGCCATTTTGCCTATTTTTATTATTGTTAGCTCGGGCCCTAGGATTAAGTTAGTTTGCCCTCGAGCATTAGGGTTAGGGTTGTTAGTTGTTTTACTCTATAAATAGAGGAGTTATTTTGTGGTTGTCTCATTCATGGTCTTTAAGTTGCCTTTGGTGTACATATGAGACTTCACCTTCTCCAAGTGGCTATGGGCCTTTGCCCTTGCTGAGTGGCTAGGAATTGTACTGCTTTGGAATTTGGAATTTGTTACGATATTTGATTTCTTGCTATAATATCTGAATTACTATTCTAGTGAATGAATTTTGTTTCACATTTCTGAGTTTGCTACTGCTATTGCTATTTCTAGAAGTTGTTTCGTTATAAGTGGTATCAGAGCTTTGATCTTGGCTCCTTGTGGAGGTGTGAAAAACGACAATAGGGTGTGTGAGCTACTTCAAAACCTCATTTGGCTAGATCTGCATCTTGTCGTTTCTTGTTGTCTAGGTAAATTCGATCAATTTTTTCTTCAGGCACCTTTTTTTTTGTGATATTGTGATTTAGGCGTTTTTTCGTTTCCCTAACTAGATTAAAAAGAAAAAGGAAGAAATAAGTATCAAGGGCACCAGGACACTCGTGGGAAATATTTCTCATTTTGATTGTTTCATCAAACTGATCAAAATAAGGTGCATCTCTGATAACACTTTTTTTTTGCAATGCTCGACGACATCTTTAGGATTTTGTTGTCAGTTCCTAGTGTATGAGTGAAACCTTGGCATTTGCTAGTTGTGCACAAGTCAAGGTGTGTTTGTAGTGCACTAGATCCACCCCAAAATGCTTGCTTGAGCAAAAAGAAATGACAACCAAGGAATTGAGGTAGGTGCCATAATATCCCATCTCACATCAACAACTTGGACCTGAGGGCTCTTTTTGCTTTAGACACCATGAATACCCTTCCCATTCCTTGTGTGGGCATTTCCTCCGATCTTTATGATTTTCTATCTCACGAGTGTGTTAGTCTAGGAAGAAGGATATACAACATTGATCATTCACAATCCATTATGCAAAGGAAACTTGATTCAATCGAGGAAGGGTTGGAACGGCTTGATTCAATCTAGGATACATTGACCTTGCTACTTGGGCAACATCCTCGCATTGAGTGTTCGTTGGACAATGAGTTCCAACAGATTCCTAGGTAGCAACAACATGATAAGCAGAAGGAGCTTGAATCTTAGAGTCAATCCTCCTTTTGTCAGGAATCTCCAGTTTGATGACTATCGAATCCTTTAGTTGCATCCTTATGAGCATGATCCGCTATCTTTCCAAAATCCAGACCCCTGGATTCGCCCATATACCCTCCCTTTGCTTACCATTTTGATGGCTACCATGCGAGATATATGCTTCTCCACATTGTTAAGGGTTACTCCCAAGGTATGGATGAGATTAACTTGGAAAACCTTTTTGATCTTGATCCCTTTGGAAGAGGTGCTACTTTTTTACTTGAATGGCCTCGTGATGTTCCTGTCACACAGACTGATTTTTGACCTTTGAGGGCACGAATCCATACAACTAGATATCCAAGATGGATGGCTTCATGTGCTTGCATCGCATTCCTGAGGACAATTAGATGACCTTGGCCTCTTCTAAGCTTGGTACCCAGTCCTAACAAGGGATTCTCTGGGATCTCAAGTGTCATGGTCACCATCTCTCGTGGGCCAAAGTTCAGGATGTTGTTCCTAGTCAAGTTTGATAAGGGCTCCTCTTCCTCTTATGTGGTCTATTTGATGTAGACCAAACTGACAGGGTTTTGGTAGAAGATTGTTGCAATGAGTTCATGGGCCTACTCACATATACCTATCATTTGGATCCAGCGTTGGTGGTATCAACTTTTCACCATGGCCTTAATGATGACATCAAGAAAAGGTCGATATGCTTCATCTGTATATCGTCCTTGAGGTAGAATGTTTCGCACGTGCAACTGAAAAGAAGCTCTAGCTGCCTTGTCCCAAACCATGGTTTGAATTCAATTCTATACAACTGTATTTCAATAACCACAATGAGAAGCGTCCACTAGGACTCTTTAGTTTCACATGTAAATTTCACCATCTAGGGAACAGGTGTGAGAGGAGCGATAACTTCCACTTGGAAGCTAAGGGTGAGGCTGTTTTAGAGGAGGAAGGTTAGGACTATCTGCAACAGGAGTCACCAGCCGAAGCAGAGGATTCTGAGCAAGGTGTGGATACCATGGCTCTTTCAACATTTGCCCTAATGGGGCTACATACCCCTCACACCATCAAGGTACAAGGCTTCATCAAACGCCAATGTGTCAATGTGTTGATTGATTCAGGTAGTACGCATAATTTGATTGATTGCAAGACTGTTGAAACTCTGGGTTTGTACATAATAATACTACCCAGGACAGGTTCGAGGTGTTGATTGCCAATAAGGGAACGACTTAGTTTGTAGGCAATATTGAAAATATCAGTATCCAAATGGGTCCCTTTACATGGTTTGACCATCTTTAGGCAATGAAGATGGGTAGTGCAAATGTCATCTTGAGGGTTCAATGGCTCTCCCAAGTAGGAGATGTTAATCTCTAGTGATTGGAAGATGAGAAAGTCATTTGACTCTAAGGTATCAAACCTATGCTTTCTAGGGTTGTCAACACCCACCAAACAGAAAAGATATTGAAGAAAGACGACAAAGGCTTCTTTGCCTGAGTTAATTGCATGGAAGTGTACTCCACCAAGCGATCTCTTCCATCTACTCCTTTCGACATGCATTCTCTTATGGATTGTTGTGTGGCAACCTTTGGCGACCCATGGGTTGCCCCCCTAAATGTATGCATGATTATGTCATCCACCTTGTCCTAGGAAGCCAGGTACCCAATGCTCATCCTTATTGCTATTCCCATCCCCAAAAGTTTGAGATAGAGAAGCTGGTTCACGAGATGTTGGAGCAAGGTATCATTTGTCCGAGCATTAGTCCTTATTCCTTCCCGTTGGGCATGGTGTGGCACAAGAACAATTCTTGGTGCATGCGTCTAGATTTCCATGTTCTCAATAAATATTACCATCAAAGGTACGCTCCCTATCCTTGTTATTGATGATTTGTTGGATTAACTGCATGGTGTTATATACTTTACTAAGCTTGATTTGTGTTTGGGATTTCATCAAATTAGGGCTAGAGAGGAGGATATTCCCAAGACTACTTTCCATGCATGAGGGTTATTATTTTTTCTTAGTCATTCCTTTTGGTCTTACTAATGCCCCTTCCACTTTTCAGGTCCTCATGAATTCTATTTGTTGTCCTTTTCTTCATAGGTTTGTGTTAGTCTTCTTTGTGTTAGTCCTGGGAAGCTCATTTAGTTCATGTTGTAAAATGTCTCCATCTATTACAAAAGAAATAATTGTTTGTCAAGAGGTCCAAATGTTCTTTTGGAGTCTTCGAGGCTATATTGTGTCTTAGGAAGGTGTTAAGATGGATCCCAACAAGATCAAAGCCATGCAAGATTGGCCTTTGCCCAAATCCCTCGATCAACTTTGTGGATTTTCAGGTCTTATAGGGTATTACAAGAATTTTGTTCGCCACTACAGTAAGATTGCAACTCCACTTACTACTCTCACCAAGAAAGATGCTTTTGTATGGTTGGATGTGACTATCATAGCGTTCAATGCCTTAAAAGAGGCTATGTGCACCACATTTATATTGGTTACTCCTAACTTCAACAAGCCTTTTGTCATTGAGTGTGATGCTTCAGGATTAGGTATTGGGGCTGTTTTGGTGTAGGACGAACACCGTTTGGCCTTTGAAAGTAAGTAGCTCTCTGGCAAGAATCTAGGCTGATCCACTTATGAGAAGAAGATGTTACCCATTTTGCATGCCATAGAAAATGGAAGCCTTATTTGTTGGTCCAAAACTTCATTATCAAAATTGACCATAGTAGCATCAAGCATTTCTTGGAATGTCTCTCATGTCCAAATAGAAGAAATGGTTGACCAAGCTGTTGGGGTATGATTCTGCCATTGAATACAAGAAAGGAAAGGGGAATGCTGTGGTCGATGCTCTTTCTCACAAATATGAGGGTGTAGTGGCTTTCAATGCTATCTCTAGTCCCCTTCCACAATGGCTTTCATAGCTTTAGATTGATGGCATTCAAATCCTGAGACTGTTTGCATCATTTATGATATTGGGGATGGTAATCTGACCTCTTCCTTATTCTCATATGTTGATGGTATCCTCTAAAAGAATGATTGTCTTTATCTCCCTTCGTCTTCCACGATCAAGAGCAGTATTCTACAGGAATTGCATGCATCGCCACTAGCTAGGCATTCTGGGTTTTTAAAAACTTATCAATGGATGAAGCGAATCCATGTCTTGGAAAGGAATGAAAGCAGATGCTAAGAAATTTGTGGCTGAATGCGAGGTATGCCAGGGGAACAAAGGGAAAACAGTCAAATCTCTTGGCTTGTTGCAACCTTGCCTATTCCCGATTGCCAATGAGAGCACATATCCATGGATCTCATTGAGGATCTTCCTAGATTAGAGGGAAAAACAATAATTCTTGTGGTGGTGTATCGCCTTTTGAAGTATACTCATATCTATGTCTTCCTTCACCCTTTCACTATCGACAAGATAGCCAAGGTCTTCCTCGACTTTGTCTTCTAACTACATGGTATGCCCAAATCAACTATCAGTGATCATGACCCAATTTTCACCAGCAACTTCTGAAAGGAATTGTTCACTTGCAATGGTACTCGACTGAATATGTCCTCTTATCATATTCTGTTGAATGACCATATAGAGATCGTGAGCAAATGCTTAGGTACTTACCTTTGTTGTCTTGTCCATGACAAATAGTACCAATGGGTTCTTTGTCTTTCTTAACTCGAATGGTGGTATAACACTTATTATCAACTTGCCACATCAACTATTTATTATTGTTAGCTTGGACCCTAGGATTAGGTTAGTCGGCCCTTGAGCATTAGCGTTAGGGTTAGTTGTTTTATATACATAGAGGAGTTATGTTGTAGTTGTCTTGTTCATTCATGCTTTTTATCTTAAGTTGTCTTTGGTGCGCATATGAGACTTCACCCTCTCCAGTGGCTATGAGACTTTGTCCTCTCTAAGTGGCTAGGATTTGTACTGATTGGAAAACTGGAATTTCTTACTTGTGATCTTTGATTTCCTGCTATAATATCTGAATTACTGTTCCAGTGAATGATTTATATTTTACATTTTTGAGTTTGCCATTGTTGCTGTTTCTGGAAGTTTTTTCCTTACATAATTGGAGACATAAATTACCCTAGAACAACCCTATCCTAAAAGCAAAACAAAATTTGACACTTATGGGCGAAGACATGCAGGCATTAGATGTCCAAACATATGAGGATGCTGAAGGAAAAGAATGGAAGAAGCAATGGTTTAAGAATACAAGTCTGTTATGAGGAACTAGACCAGGGAGTTAGTTCCTTGTCCAAGGACAAAGAATATCATGTAATGCAAGTGGGTCCACAAAACCGAATAAATGTTTGAGGGAGCTGTAGAAAGATGCAAGAAAAAGGTTGGTTTCCATAGGGTTCTCAGAATAGAAACGAAATAAATAATGTTGAAACATTCACTCCAATAGCTGAGATAAACACCTTAAGGATTGTCTTGTCTCTTGTTTCCAGATTTGGATGGAAGTTCATCAGATGGATGTGAAGAGTGCCTTTTTGCATGGTGTCTTGCATGAAGAAATCTATATAGAATGTTCTTAGGCTTTCCTCAAGAGGGAAAGCTCCATCTTGTCTACAAACTGAAAAAATCATTGTATGGGTTGTAACAAACACCAAGAGCTTGGGTTGAGAAGAGTAATGGGTTCATCTTTTAGCAGTGGTTTCAAGATATGTGATTGTGACCGTGATGCGGACATCAAACATGTGGAGGGAGAAGATTGGATGATTGTTCTCAATGTGAACGTTGTGATTGTTACACAGGGTAACATTGCTTTGATTCATGATATTAAGAAGACGACGAGGGACACACGTATGATGATTGAACTTGGGTGTTTGCATGAATTCCTTGGAAGTCAAGTCCATCAACTTGATGATGGCATTTTTATGTGCTAGCCAAAATGCTTCCTTGACCTTTTACATAAGTTCAAGATGGAGGACTTCGAAGCCTCACAAACCTCCATATCAATCAGGGGCCAAGCCAACGACTGATTGTAATTCTCCAAAAGTTGCTGAGACCTTGTATAGCTAACTAGTTCTGTGCCTTATTTCTTTGACACACAATAGGCTAGACGTTGCATTTGTTGTTAGTCTTGTTTCCATATATATGCAACATTCTATGGAAGTGCACATGCAAGCAGCCACAAGAGTTGTAAGATACATCGGAGGCACATATCAATTGCGCATTGGATTCTTCAGGCAGGAAAACATAGAGATCAAAGGGTACATTGTCTCTGATTATGCTGGAGATGTCAACGAACAAATTTCTATGTCATGATGCGTATTAAACTTCAGATCAGATCCAATTGGTTGGTCATGGAAGAAGCATAATGTGGTGAATTTTTCTAGAATAGAAGTTGAATATTGCGGAGCAGTCAATGCTTCCCATAGAAGCTTTTTGCAACAAGAATCTTTTGGACGAGCTTTGCTTTGTGCAACAAAAGCCAACATCATATATTGTGATAACTAGAGTACCATTAACCTAGCATGCAATCCAGTAGCATACAAGAAAATAAAGCAAGTTGGAGTCCATTGCAACTGTTGCCACATTTTGCTAGGGGTAAAATAATTTTGAAAATTTTAAGCAAGTTGTTGCCTCCCTCTTTCTTCGTTGCTATTTCCAGTTTCCTTGCTTCAGTTCCAGTTTGTTTAGTTTGAGTTGGCAAATCATTTTTCAGATTTAAATGTAAAACTTGAAAGAAAAATGTAAAAAAATTTCCTGAGTGCTGGTCCCTGCCCGTGATCTCTATCGCTTTCCGGCGATTCGTGGGAGTGTTGGCCGTTTCAGTGATTGTGAGCAGCATTGAAAACAATTGAAAATTTGCTAAGTGTGAGGCTGGCTGCGTCGCTGTCGCGTGACCCCCGACGCCCGTCGCTGCTCAGATTTTCAGCGACACAGAGCATGGCAAGGAAGGGCGAAAACTGGAAAAGGGTTGGCGATCGGGATCGTTGTTGCTTGGCAGCGACGCCCATCGCCGCCCCCTTCTTTGGCGACCAAGAGCATCCCTCCAAATTTGTCTAAGTGTGCAGCCGACGGCGATCGCCGTCGCTGCCAGGAAAAGTGAGCGCCGCGCAACATTTGCGTGCGACAGCGGGAGCAATCTCGCTCGAGATCGTTGTCGTTGCCCTGCGACGCCCGACGTCGTTGAATTTTTCAGCGACGACCAGAAAAGGAGTAAAAGGAGCAAAACAAGAAAAACGGTTAAGTACCCCTCTGCTCGCGATCGCTGTTGCCATCAACATTTCTCACCAGCGCTGCAGATTTTCAGCGATTTGCAGCACAGGACTAGCCCGCGATAGCTGTCGCTCATCGGAAT
The DNA here is from genome assembly GCA_028583015.1 of Wollemia nobilis. NCBI lineage: Eukaryota > Viridiplantae > Streptophyta > Pinopsida > Araucariales > Araucariaceae > Wollemia > Wollemia nobilis. The sequence goes on along the minus strand of JAQPPZ010016944.1, from coordinate 4,584,605 downwards.
TTCTCAGGGTTGCTCAATTTTTGAACGCTCCGCAGCATGAGCCCAAGACCACTCCTTGCCCCCAGCCAGAGATCGCTGTCGCCGTTTAGCAAATCATTCCACCTCCAAGGTTCTTCAACGACCAAGGGAAAGAGGCCCCAAAGTTAGAATTTAAAAGCAGTTGGGGCCCATTTTCAGCATTTTAAGTCAGAGTTTCCCCCAGTCTTCAGGACACGTTTCACGGAGGATGAAAATGTACTTCAAAGACAAGGTAGGTGAACATTGAAGGACAAATTGTACTGCACCTACCGCATTGACTGGTAAACCCCTTTTCAACCACCGAATCTGTCAGAAGCAGTGCGAAGTCCAGGAAAACCATGCTGCAAGTACAGCTACGGCCGACAAGAATTAGATCAGGCCGCTTTTTGTAGCTTTTGGCAGGTTTGAATATCTGTGCTCATAATGTAATCGGGGAGGGAAATTTTGCTATAAATAGCAGTTGAGCTTCATTGTAAAAGGGTGGAAGGGGAACATATTGCTAGGAAAGCTACTGTAATTGAACATTTGCTTTTGAATCAAAGTATACTTGGCTTCGTTACTTGTCTCTATTTTTTTTATGCTGCCTTCTGCAGGTATTTCTGCATCGTGTCATTTATTTTTGTGATTGCTGTCATTCTGAACTCTGGATTTCATCATTGGCAATTAAATAGACTTGGAATACTGAATGAAGGATACATAGGATAGAATTGCATTAACGGTTTCTATTACATACATTGTTTTGATTGTTGTTGGTTTAGGGATAGGTTAGTGACTGTGTTGCTTGTTCTTCCCACCCGAAGCAAATGATATTTATGTTTCTTTCTGCATTTTATAATCTCTTTCCTGCACTCTCAGCTAAAACCCCAAATTAGATTAGTATAGGAGCCGGCCTTCTTCGGAGATTGGCTCGGAAGGCATCCCTTCCTTCCGGCCTTTCAATTTGCTGGGCGAATCTAGGGCGCAATAGATTAAAATCCTATCCTAAGTGGCAGATTCGTAACCAACAGTTTCTCTGGCACGCCCGGTGGGACACGAAAGTTTCCCACCCCATAAGCGGTTCTGAAGCATCGGTGTTCGCTTCATTGCTGACAAGTTTGAACACCTGGCGACTCTGTTGAACCTGAATACTCTCTGAGTCCCGAAGACTGGTCCACTATCAAAAATCCTTCATGCATACGAGGCATAGAGCTAGGAGCGCCGGACAGGAGCTGCCTGAGTTTTATGAGCTCGATATTAACGTTGCTGGAGAACGCCCGAGGCTAGTCGATTACTACGGAGATCAAGGGGAAGCATTTGAGCAAGAAGCTGAAGTTGAAGAGCAATACACGACTTCAGATAGTACTGACACCGACTACACTACTGATCAGCTCGAAGAAGACGATCAAAACGCTGATATGGCGAATCCTCAACCAAATGCAAATCCTCAGCCAAATGCTCCTGACCTGTTTCCAGATGTCGACTCCACGGGACCCCTCAATCTGGTTGGGCAAGATGTTGTTCCGCCCGCTGCCCTAAAAGCTATTCCCACGTATGACGGAACCAGGAAGACAACATATGAACATATTCAAGACATCCTGGCCTTGGCTGCGCTTCATGCCATTACAAACAAAATTGTCAAGACCCGACTGTTAGCTCTCTCTCTGTGAGGAAAGCTCCTCTACTGGTATAGATCATTGCCGGAAGGTACTATCACGGGATGGGCTCAACTGGCTGGACGGCTAGTTAAAGGATTCAATGAGTCCGCAGATCCCTCCTCATTGCTGCACCAATTTCAGAGCATTCAGCGGCATCCGCAAGAGGAGATATCAGACTTCAACGTGAGATTTGCGAGATCCTGGAAAAGAGTGCCCCCTGAACTACGTCCTTCCAATGGACAAGCTGCCCACTACTACCTCAGAGCTTTCAACTCGGATATCTGTTTGGTCATCAAGTTGGCCCGCGTAAATACTTTCCCCGAGTTGTATGAGGTTGCTTAGAGGGCAAAACTAGATATGATTGCCATAGGTAAACTCCAACGCGCTCCAAGCTGCACAAAGTAAAATTCAGTAATTGCTTGGCAAAGAAGCAACAGGTTCTCTAAGTGACAAAACCCTCCGTCGCTCGCTCAAGGCGCCCATGCCCGAGATCGCCCAATTTTTGAGCGATCCCGGGAGCGCTCTCACATTTTGAGCGAACATGAGAAAGAGGCACCCCAAATTTTTCTAAGTACTGCAGCTCTCTGTCGCTCGCTTTTCCAAGAAAGACGAGCATCGCTCTTATTTTTCAGCGACAGTGGGGATTTTAGGCAAGAGCTACCAATGAAACAGGCGGTTTGAAAAAGTCGGGAAATATTCTAAGTGTGGGTTCACCCTCCGTCGCTCGCCCAACACGTCTTCTCCCAAGCGCGCCCCATGTTGCGAGCGACGCCGGGTCGGATAGAAAGATGAATATTCTAAGGGAGAGAAGCTCTCCGTCGCTCGTTAAAACGACTTGCGCCTGATATCGCTCAAGTTTTGAGCGATTTCGGGGAAAAAGTGCAAAATTAAAGCGGGCCCCGTTTTTCTCCACTCAGTGATTTAGAAAAGTGTGCCAAAGGGCAGCTAGGGCCCGTTTTTCGAAGAACGTGCCAAGGAGAAGAGGGTTTGTGCTGATTCCAAGGATGATTGCGCAAAAGGAACGTGCTCCAAAGGTTAAACATTTAAGTATTGGCGCTTCCAAGGAAGATTTCATGCATGGCCACCCAAGAACAGAATTAACGTCTACCAACTCCGTGCGCCTGGTATTTAATTCAAGTGCTCTCCATTGAAGGCCCATCCCGAGTTCGCTCCTATAAGAGCACAACCTCTCAGATGCGCTCTACCTGAAAAATCCAACGCGCTCCAAGCTGCACAAAGTAAAATTCAGTAATTTCTTGCAGTCAAGCAACAAATGAACTGAAATTCGCCCTCGCCATGGGAAAGAAAGAGAGCAGACAGAAGGGTGCAGCAGCTGGAAGAGCGACTTCAAGCATACCAGATTGTGGGCAAAAGAAAGAAAAGATAAGGGAAAGGCCCAGGCAGCTGAGACTGAAAAAGAAGAGAAGCCCCGGACAACGCAGCCGAAGCCAGTCCCCCCACCTCCCATCGATTACTGGATAAAGCTCAAAGATGGGATTTACTCGTAGGGCACCGGTCAGCTGCGGCAGACAATTGATAATTGGCAAGAGAGATTTTCTCCTTCGAACCCCTACGCCGCGGCTTATCTGTCCCACCTCTACTGGTTCTTATGCCCGCAGGTGCATCATTGCCCTGACCTGGTGGGTGCAATTGTTGAATATTATAAACCAAACACCAGGCAGGTCTGCGACCATAAGGGCAACGCTTTGTTCTCGCTCTACTTGGAGACGGTGAGAGCTGCCTTCGCGCTGAGTGTAACATTAAACAACGAGGACTATACTATCAGAAGTGTCAATCTTGGGGAGCAGACAAACAGGTACTCAGACAACCGGAAGATGCGAGAGTTTATGAATTCTCAGTTGCATGAGCCAGTTCCACCCCGACAATGGCCGAAGGAGCCAAGACCTCTGGGCGACTTCAAAAGTTCTGGGTATCGGCACAGACGCAATGGTATTTCCATACCAAATCGCTCTTGCCGAATGCATCCTAAGAGGGGAATTCTACGACCCCAAGGCCATGACTGACAGAACCAAGCCGGTCTTCTTCGACTGGGCAGACTGCGTGGCCCGAGGAATTCACCTGCAGCTGCAAGAATTGAAAAGCGGCGCAAGCGAAAGCTTCAGATACTGCTCGGCCTTGGCATGGCTATTCTTGTTTCACATGTCCAGCCACATTAAGTCGCTCCCAGTTCAGCGCAGGGACAAAAATGGTGCGCCACTGCCCGTCTATGAGTGGAACAAAGTGCTATTGAGGGAGGAGTCTTATTGCAAGTTTAATCTATCTTTCCTGGGCCCAGCCCTGGCACTCCTCCATGGTTCCTGCCCGCGCGTCCCACGTGCGATGAGAGACTAAATTAGCAGCCAAGATTTTGGCGACACTTTTCGGTTAACGCAAGGGTTTGTGATAAGAATTTTCGGGTTCACGGGCAAACCCTTCTTGCTGCCGTACTATACCACAGAATATCAGTTCGCCCTGGAGGCGTCACGACAAATGGACTACACAGATGAGAAGTATGGCCAGGGAAGAAAAAAGGGGCATCTATTCGATTATCCAATCACCTGGGCAGGGATTGAGGTCGGCATCAACGGACAACATCAGTACCTGAACGCCACGCTCTTAAGCTTCGGCTTGGTCGAATTGCCTCAGAGATGGAAGTACGATCCCCTCGACATAGTGAGGAATTTCACAGGTGTACAGGACTTCCATGTCTATCCCCGCGAGAAAATCATGGACGAGCGCAATAACCCGTCGGAGAGAGATTTAGAATGGAACATTGAAGACATGCAGTCTTTCCCGCCGTGGCACGACTTCTACTTCGTAGAGGTCGAATTTGATCCTGCCCGTAATAAAGAGCACAGGACGAATACGAAAACGTACAAGAAAATGGAGGCTAGACTGCAAGGCAGAGGGTGGAGGCTTGAAAAGATATCAGAGTGGTGGATAATGCACGTCCAAACCAGAAAAGACAAGTCCGAGAAAGACTTGACCAATGACGACACATTTTCCACGCTCTACGATAAGCACCATGCCACGTGGTAGCCTATTGTATTCCGGCACATTGTCCCCCCAGGCTCTCAACGCCTACAAAAGGGGCAGGCCCCACTCAAACAGTTGCACTCAAGTGGTGAAGGGTCCAGCAGTGGGGCACATGCAAAGCAAGCTGTGGAGTCCAAAATGCAGCAGTTTTCTGAAAAACAGCCAGCCGAAGCCGCGTCATCTAAGAAAGAGATAGTCACACACGTGTCTCAAGCAACGCAAGCTCCAGCGACGCAGGCGTCCTCGACACCTCAAAAGAAAAAGTCGTTCAAATTAACAGTGAAGCCCCCCAAGGCTTCAAAAAGTTCTGTCAGCCCAACGCCCATCACTCAAGAAGAAGAGGTTGCACCTCTTAAGAGAAAAAGGAGGACAGAAAGGTCCAAAGGGCAAGGAGCTGCACCTGAGAAGGACTCTGTGCCGCAGTTTGAAGTGATGCTGCCCCAAAAGAAGAGCAAAATCTCAGAAGCCGCTGCAACAAAGGAGGATACACCCCTGTTCGCAGAAAACTAGTGGATAGACCAAGTCTTCCGATCACCAGCTCAGGCAAAGCTCGCAGGTACGCGTTCCCCATTCTTTCAAGCTTTTGAGTTAGTGTCTACGATGCCCCTATCTTCCACTGCTGTAACCATTCCCGCCGCCATTCCCCTAGAAAGCGGAGCAGCAACCACCCTTTCCTTTGCCGAATCTCACACCCTCATTGAGGAAACCCAACCCTTCATTGTTGAAGACCCCCAGCCTGGCCATTCTCTTGTAGAGCCCGACGCCCTTCAAACCCTAACCGAAACCCAGTCAGGCGCCGCTGTCTCAGGTCCGCTGCATTCCCCTTGCCATTCACCCGCATCCGGCATATTCTTTGAAAATCCACCTCAAAACCCTGAAAATCTGTCTATATCCCCCACCTAGGCCGAGTCATCCCCAAGAGCAGAAAAGCGTCAAACTGCTATTTCCCCTTACTTGTTCGCTAAGGAACACATGTCGCAATAGGGTTTGCCCTTGGCCAGGCCTCTCTTCGGAGAGGCAAATTTGATCCAGATAATGGAGAACCAGCTTGTGGCAACTCAGGCTAAGCGCACTTCCAACAGGTGGATGCAGAACGCGATGAAAAGAAGGGCTGAGGAAATTGCTGGAGTAGAGAAGCGCTCCAGGTTTGACTTTAACAACATGCTGCTGTACAAAGAAAAGAGGATTCCAAAGGTTAAGAAGCCTTTGAAGGATATGGCTTCTGAAGATTATGAATATCGGAGCAGGACCAAGGACTTGAATAAGGTCAGCTTCGAGGATGAGGCGCTAGCTCTTCATGATGGAACCGATACGTTGCGCCTGAAGCACCTCCAGTTGCAGGAGAGCTACTACGATCTTGAAAATGAAAAGGTCAAGCTGGAAGAGGGCATGGCAAGAATGCAGGCCCAGTTAGAAAACTCTGAGAAAGAATGCCAACTGCTGAAGCAACAATTGGCAGACTTGCAAAAGGAGGCGACAGAACAGAAAGAGGCTGCCGAGCGCCAGATAGAAGAACTTGAGGGCGAGCTTCAACAGACTAAGCAGCAGCTAGAGGACAGGGTTGTGGAGACATTCTCCAAGGAACACATCAAGGAAATCCGCACCCGATTATTGAAGAACTTCAGACCCCGGGCTTCTAAGTCCCTTAAGGTTTTCACATTTGCCACCTGGGTCAAAGAAGCATCCGTCGAGGGTAAGCCTGTGGTGGAGGCAGCAGAGCAGGAAGCTGATCGCTGGCTCGATCTGGCTGTCAAGGCAAGGACCCTTGAGCATCGGAACCTCCAAATACCTTCTATAGATTCCATTTGCCTATGATTGGGTAGCTGCAAGGGCAACCTTGCATTATTTCTTTGAAGGATTTCAGAAAATTCGGAGAGCCAGGGCATTGCTGGACATGCTGGAGCAAGAGAAAGATATATGCATGTCTCCCTTCCTGACTCTCCTCGCTCGGGTTCCCGAGCTTTGCAGACAGTGAAGGCAATTGCCTGTCAAAGGAAGCATTACGTCCGACATGGGATGCCTTTGCCAGTGATACTTCAGTCATTGATGGGTGGGAGGACCCAATCCAGCAAGAGCAGGTGATAGAGCTCACTTCCAAGTTCTGCCTAATTCGCTCCTGTTTGCTAGATTTGAGCCAGAAGGCTGAGCAGATTGGTATAATCCAGATGGAAACCTTCAAGCACCTAATGAGCGATATTCGCAGTATGGAGCCCTTCTCAGAGAGTGCCTGGGCTCAGGTTCAGGATGCATTCGAACGCATACAGGCCCGCCTTGGCTCCGGGGAGTTTAATCCAGAGGAAGACCTAGACGAAGAGGAGGCGCCGTCCGATGAAGAGTCCGAGGAGGATAATGAAAATCATCCTGATGGAGATGATCCCGAAGAAGAGGAGCAGTAAGAAGCAGAGCAGCAATACCAGGGCCTACAACAGGAAGAAGCAGGGACCGGGATAAAGGCATGGATTCTTGCATCGAGGTGAGCTCGATACCCCGCGAGCCGCCAGGAATGTTGCCACATTTTGCTAGGGGTAAAATAATTTTGAAAATTTTAAGCAGGTTGTTGCCTCCCTCCTTCATTGCTGTTTCCAGTTTCCTTGCTTCAGTTCCAGTTTGTTCATTTTTAGTTGGCAAATCATTTTTCAGATTAAAATGTAAAACTTGAAAGAAACATGTAAAAAAATTTCCTAAGTGTTGGCCCCTGCCCGTGATCGCCATCGCTTTCGGGCGATTCCTGGGAGTGTTGGCCTTTTCAGCGATTGTGAGTTGCTAAGTGTGAGGCTGCCCGCGATCGCTGTCGCGCGCCCCCGACGCCCGTCGCTGCTCAGATTTTCAGCGACACAGAGCATGGCAAGGAAGGGCGAAAATTGGCTAAGGGTTGGCGAGCAGGATCGCTGTCGCTTAGCAGCGACGCCCGTCGCCACCCCCTTCTTTGGCGACCAAGAGCATCTCTCCAAATTTGTCTAAGTGTGCAGCCGATGGCGATCGCTGTCGTTGCTACAAAAAGTGAGCGCCGCGCAACATTTGCGCGCAATAGCGGGAGCAATCTCGCCTGTGATCGTTGTCGCTGCCCAGCGACGCCCGACGTCGCTGAATTTTTCAGTGACGGCCAGAAAAGGAGCAAAACAAGAAAAACGATTAAGTACCCCTCTGCTCGCTATCGCTGTCGCCATCCACATTTCTCACCGGCGCTGCAAATTTTCAGCGATTTGCAGCACAGGACTAGCCCGCGATAGCTGTCGCTCATCGGAATTTCTCAGGGTCGCTCAATTTTTGAGCGCTCCGCAGCAAGAGCCCAAGACCACTCCTCGCTCCCAGCCGGAGATCGTTGTCGCCGTTTAGCAAATCATTCCACCTCCAAGGCTCTTCAGCGACCAAGGGAAAGAGGCCCCAAAGTTAGAGTTTAAAAGCAGCAGGGGCCCATTTTCAGCAATTTAAGTCGGAGTTTCCCCCAGTCTTCAGGACACGTTTCACGGAGGATGAAAATGTACTTCAAAGACAAGGTAGGTGAACATTGAAGGACAAATTGTACTGCACCTACCACATTGACTGGTAAACCCCTTTTCAACCACCGAATTTGTTAGAAGTAGTGCGAAGTCCAGGAAAACCATGCTGCAAGTACAGCTACGGCCGACAAGAATCAGATCAGGCCGCTTTTTGCAGCTTTTGCAGCTTTTGGCAGGTTTGGATATCTGTGCTCATAATGTAATCGGGGGGGAAAATTCTGCTATAAATAGCAGTTGAACTTCATTGTAAAAGGGTGGAAGGGGAACATATTGCTAGGAAAGCTACTGTAACTGAACATTTGCTTTTGAATCAAAGTATACTTGGCTCCGTTACTTGTCTCTATTTTTTATGCTGCCTTCTGCAGGTATTTCTGCATCGTGTCGTTTATTTTTCTGATTGCTGTCATTCTGAACTCTGGATTTCAGCATTGGCAATTAAATAGACTTGGAATACTGAATGAAGGATACATAGGATAGAATTGCATTAACGGTTTCTGTTACATACATTGTTTTGATTGCTGTTGGTTTAGGGATAGGTTAGTGACTGTGCTGCTTGTTCTTCCCACCCGAAGCAAATGATATTTATGTTTCTTTCTGCATTTTATAATCTCTTTCCTGCACTCTCAGCTAAAACCCCAAATTAGATTAGTATAGGAGCCGGCCTTCTCCGGAGATTGGCTCGGAAGGCATCCCTTCCTTCCGGCCTTTCAATCTGCTGGGCGAATCTAGGGCGCAATAGATTAAAATCCTATCCTAAGTGGCATATTTGTAACCAACAACAACTACATTCAAGATTCAATTGAAAACAAGATTTTTTTTTTTTTATTTAAGCGAAAAACCCCTTGCGGAGCCGCCTTGGTCTGAGAGACCATGAACAGGGGTTCTACAAGTCAAAGTCAAAGTCACCCGGGGGTCGTACCCGCACCAACATTATCAATTGGATTTTGGATACCCAATTCAGCTTTTTGGTAGGGTGGAGATTTGAACCTGAGACCTCCTTTGGAGGATTGCCCTCTCCTCTCCAACTCACCTACAACACCTGGGTGATTGAAAACAAGATTAGCACCATGAGATTTTGCTGTATTGATGAGCAGATTGTTGACATTTTCATCAGAACACTTATAGATGTCAAGTGCAGATTGATGTTTAGGCTACTTGAAACTGACCTCAAGGGAAGATTATGAATAATGTCACCCACATGTTCCTTCTAGTCATGTTTAAAGGGGTATATTTGGATATGTGTGTTGTCAATCCAATTTTTGGGTCTGTTTGGCTAATCCATTTTGATATTATTTTATTGTAAATATGCCCAACATGTGTGCCCTTGTGATTCATGTCATAATATAAGTGTACCATAAGTCATTAGCTTGTGGCGTCTTTGGGATTTGTGCATTGTCATTTGGGGTATATAAATGCCCAACGTAACAGAAATATGGGATGGCAGCTGGATGACTTACAGAAATATATAAAATAATATATTTAAGTAATTAGAAACTATAAATATGTAACATAACATAATGTAAAAGCATAGGAATCTAGGAATTAGGAATAATGTAAAAGCATAGAAAACAATGAACATCAAATATCCATCAAACATCCATCATTCATGTAACAATAAAATTTGAAAACCATAGGCAATTAGGATTCTCAATTCAACCATAGTTCAAGTTCCAACTACATAAGCAAAATGAAAGTGAAACCAAGTTCTCAGTATTTTTGCAAGGGCATGTGAAAAGTGAGCTTGTATGTTATTGCTTGATGAAAGACTTATTGAACTTCCATTGAAAGACTTGCTAAACTATCTCCTTTGACTATGGAAATACAAATGGCTATGTGCACCCTACTATTGTTATTTGGAGTAAGCTTGTGTTGGACTTTACATGGATTCAATGTGAAAGTATATATACTACACGTCTTCTACACCTATGAGGCAATAGAGATGAAGTATATTAAGTAATCTATGGGATTGTAATCAAAGGGCATGTCTGAAATTAGTTACTCTACTTGCAAAACAACAAATGGAAGATTTGTTATGAGTCATATTTAGACCTGTTACAGGCTTGACAATCCTGTTATGGGCATTGTAGACATGTTCTGTGATATTGTGGGCCTGTTAAGCGTGTTTGTGCTTCCTTAAAATGCCTGTTAATTACATTTTATTGCATTTCACATACTAGATATGCATGTATATCTTCTGGAAGACCTGTACATGCACTATAGTTGTTTGATAGACCCATTACATGCATTTCATGTCTTCTGTGAGACCTGTATATGCATTTATGACTCCTCTAGTGGGATTATATTAACAGTATTAGAGTGGATTTCTTTTTGGATCTGACTTAGAGAAGCTGGATACTGTTCATTTTGTTTTTATTTTTATTTTTGTAGACGCCATATGGGATACCCAGTCATCCTAGGGATGGTTTGGGGATGGCCTAGGCATCCTTTCCATGTCCTAGGAGCGTCCATGTGTCCTGGAGATGCCCAGGCATACCCTGGATGCCTTGTTTCAAGGATGGCCTGGCCAGCCACCAAAATGTTTTGGGGTGACTGCCCCTGAGTCCCCAAAAATGGGGACATCTTGGGGATGTTACGGTCCCATCCCTGAAATGTGGAGATGGTGAAACGAGAGCCCTGGACAATATTGTAGTCCAATTTAATGTTTATTAGGTCTATAAATAATCGTTGCGAGCACACCTAGGAATAAGTTCTAAACAACTTGGTAGATTCATTTTTCTTAGTTTTCATTTCAATACTTTGTTCCATAATTAATATTCTACTTTCTATATTCACTGGTACATTTATTGAATAGGTGAAATCACCTAAAGTGCACTGCAGTATATCTATATGTATGCCATTGATATTTTTTCAATGTTTTTACAGGTTCAGAGGCAGCTAGCGACTGGTGATTTCAACGGAAATCTTCACATATGGTACTGGATGTCATTTATCAGTTACATATAATATTTCATAAATGCTAAAACTTCGGTGCTTTCTTATCTAGGATGTATATATTTTGCTATCTATTTAGCATGTGCATGCGAGTTTCTACCTGCAATAGAAAGGTGTCAAATAGCCCTAATTAGAATGTTATAACTGGTGGTGCATGAGCCGGGCATTCCCATTAGAAGTTTTGGGAACAGTATTGTCTATTAGTTTAACTGGAAGCAGGTCGCAAGCCCTAAAACTTGAGCTTCTTATCATAAGTGTAAATAAATATTGTAATAGATTATTTTTGAATCTTCTATGGACCCATGGTTGACCTTTTTTCATGTTCATTTCTGTACAGGGATTTGGAAAAATTGGGTGTTCCTGTTTTTCATGTAAAAGGTGTGTCTAATGCTTTTTCAGTCATCTGAGTTACTCCTTTTTGTATTATATATTTATTTTATTGAATATGTGCTGTGAAGCATACATGTGTGGATCAATGGGTGTGTAAAAGAAATTCAATTATGCTGGCAAAGCTGAAACATTAGTACATAGGTGGCATCCCTCATTTACACCGATTTAATTGTAAACTGTCCAATATTATGAAATTGTAATGATCAGATATTCTTGAAGCAATTGATTTCAGTAAAGTTGAACTCAAAGTCCAAGATTTTTAATACCTTGGCAGAATAACCAATTCAGAGAGTCAAAGAATCAATCATCAAAGAGACATCAATTGTAGCACCATTACTAAATTTGGGCTGCCCTAAAACTGTTACTATTATTCAAAATGCTAGAACACCAATAGCCACATTACTTCTAGTACCTTTTTGAAATTACAACTGAAGTAGAAATAAACATAGTTGAGAAAATTGGAATCAGATCGGAATCGGCATGGAAAAGGAATCAGAAAATATCAGGTTTCAGCAAAAAATGGGGGGAAAAACCCCAAAGAAATTGCAATGTTTCATTGAAAAAAAATATTTTTCATGCAATATCACAATGAATTAACATTATGCAAATCAAATATTAATACTGTAAGTGATACAAGCTTAAACTACACATGAAAGTGGCAAGTGATACAAGCTTAAAGCCTTAAACTACACATGAAGGTGACAAAACACATCTTAAATAAAGAAATTTTAATGCGTCCAAATTCAATTATTCTTGTATTATATATAATAAAAAAAAGGTACAAATTACAAAATGTGTCATGAGTAATGACTAATACAATGCCTCAAGATCTTTGAATGCCTTTGCCTTAGCAGAAGCTCTAGTCTCTCTTTGTTGCTGTGCCCGTGCCTCTTCTTGTGCCTTGGCTGCTAATGCCCGTCGCCACCTGTGTTGGGGGTCAAGGGGCAACACATTAACTTAGATGATGATTGTGATTGGTTTTAACTTAAATGGTGTTTTTGATATTAGGCTTCCAAATTTGTCTTTTGCAAGGTGTTTTAGGATTTGTGTAGTAGTTAGTTTCATTGTGCCCATTAGTTCCAATGTTTAGTCATTGGCACTAAAGAGTATAATCAAACAAGATAGCTGCATAGCACTTTGTGGTCAGTCTTAGACAGATTGTACCTTGGGCTTAGACAGATAGACAAGACTCATGATTTATGGTGATTGTGATCAAAGGGTCAAAACCCATGAAGGTATACTATTGAACTAATATTACAAGGTAAAGTGAAAAAATTTCCCTTGCTTATACAAGGTCTTATATGATATACCCAGGAGGCATGCTAGCTTGGCTGTGACCTAAACTTTACCTTTACCTTTAATTAAAATCTATGAGTATGTATTTATAATGTGTATGAATGTGTACGATTTGCACTGGGATGAGATTACAAGAAAAGAAGTAAAAGAGTTTCTTACATCTATGCCTCCTTCAAAACAACGAGGTGTACTAAAGGTTGGAAAGAATCTATGAAACAGGAATGCTAAGAATATATAATTATAAGGACCCTATTGACGAAGACTGCTACCATATAGAACACATTCCCAACAGTGGTTTAATGAAATATAACAAAGATATATTTATCTTTAAGAAACATATGGGGCTTCTATACCAGTGTTGGAAGCTATGATGCGATCCTTAGACCATTAGTACAAGAAAGAAAAGGAGATTATATCATTGTCTGTGAGTTAGCAAAACAAGTCAATAGGAACTGACAGTCCAACCAACAATGCTATAAGAATGGTAAAAGGAGCGTCTAATGCATGCCCTATTTAATGAAGACAAGACATATTTTACCAACAATGGAAACCCTAAAGAAAAAAGTAATCCCTACATAATTATATTCTTGCTGTAAGTTTACCAAGTCTAGGGGTGACAACAAACTGCAAAGTGAAATGGATTATTCTCATAGAATAGAACCAAACAAGGAGCAAAAGATGAGGAAAAAAACCCTTCGTCATTAGCATCTAATGGAGGAGCAGTGCTGCAAGCAACAGTGATGAAGGGAACACTTTCCAAAGACAATTCCAAGATGCTCCAATCTCCAAGTGACTTAAGAGAATATCCCAAATTGGATCCAAGTCAATTATGAGTCCAATTATATGATAATGGCCCTCATCTTTGTGCATTAATAATTGAATATAATTAAAACACAGGCCACTTCTACCATGGAAGCCCATACCTTAATCATGACGATCGCACTTGACTTGTATGCCATGCCTTACCATGTAGGTCATATACCATTATATTTCGTGAGACCACTGTGACATGATTTCTACAAGGGTCTTTTTTGGGCAATTAAACTGGGATGGCTTATGAAAGTAAATTCTAATTCTATAATTGCTTTATTAAAGCTAACTCTGGTATCTAGATATGTAAGTAGATTTTTTTTCTTCCTTTTTTTTAACTTGATATAGGGATTAATTCATGTAATAACCCACCTCTGTTGTGCTATATTTTTCTGAATCTTTGAAAGCTTCGGTTTTCTGCTTTTAATTGTTTTTCTGATTTTTTTGGGTTTTTTGATGCTGATAAGAAGTGCAGAAATAAAACATAACAAAATAGATATATTCTATGATACCCAGATGCTAAAAGGGACTCAAAACCATTATTCTGAAATACCCATTTCATTCAACATATTATTTCCATCAAATACAACTAGGGCATAATATTATGAAAACCCAAAATGAACAGAATGTTTCCAGATTACAAATAACTGCATACCCATTTGATTGCCATAGAAGAAATGCACAGAGAATACTCAAAGGGAACGCCCAGACTGAAACCCTAACCTCAGCACCAACAATCTTCAAACCCAATGCTCAAACCCCCCAAAATGATGGCGCTAGCAAATGGTACGGCCTGCTAGAAGGTATGGCCAGCTAGGAAAAATCACAATCTTCGCTAAAAATTCTGCAAACTCTCCCAAAGGGTCGCTCGGTGTAGAAGAAGCCAATGGTCAAATACCCAAAATCATTTGATGTTCCTGCTGGGCACTGCAATCAAAAATTTGTGGCTGGAAACCCTAGTATGGTATGGCCACCTTCAAGGAAAACAGCTGCAACTCAAGCCAAAATATCTACTGATCAATCCACACCAAAAACTATCTTCGAATCCTCCGTTTTAGTGCAAACTCAGCCCCTGAATGAGACTGACAGATGATTGCTCAGGGAACGATCTCTCACGTCCGCAAGCAATGTTCCTTGCAAGGGTTTTCGTCCTCACAAAGCCATGAAAACTCCGCTTGAAGCTGCAAGTTCTCGCCAGAGAGAAAATGAGAAATAAACTTGGATCCCCAAAATGAGTTCCAAACTCTCCTTATATTTCCCTCAAAACTCCACGCCACTTTTACGGTTAGGGCGACTTAAAATATTTTAATCTCACTTGCAAGTCGACCCCATGAGAAATACGCCTAAGTCACTTTTCCCCATTCAGAATATTATATTCCTAAGTCACTTTTCGAATTAAAATAATATTACATTTAACTTAGGAACGGGGCCACTTAAATAATTTAAATTAATATTCCACTTGACTTAGGAAAAGTAACTTTATTATTTAATATAACGCCTTTAGACATTAAATATTAAATTTTAAAATATTAAACTCCAAACCCCAAATAATTAATCGACTGAAAGGAAATGGTCTCAAAATACCTCGGGCAAAACAAACTGCCAACCCTGATAAGGTTCCCAATAATCTCCATTAGCCTATGGGAACCCAGTAGTAGGCTAATCCATAATGCTGCTGCTAATTGTTTAGAGAGGGGACATTACAGTCCTCATGTTAGGAGGTGAAGTCAATATCCAGATCTCCAATGTTCTTCAGCAGAGAGGTGCATGGTGGTGCAACTTATAAAGAGGAAACAAACAGTATTCTGTAGTCTTCCTTTGGGAGAGGAAACAAACAGTATTCTGTAGTCTTCCTTTGGGAGAGGAAACAAACAGTCTTTTGGACTCTTCCTTTGGAAGAGGAAACGAACAGTTTTTTGGACTCTTCCTTTGGAAGAGGAAACAAACAGTTTTTTGGACTCTTCCTTTGGAAGAGGAAACGGACAGTTTTTGTTTTTTCTATAAAAAGGGAATGACCCCTTGCATGTAAATTATGATTGAATGTAATTCTGCCAAAATCAATAAAAGATCAAGCTGCCATTGCCCCGTGGTTTTTCCTGCACATTGCAGGTTTTCCACGTAAAATTTGTGTTACTGTTTTTTCCTGTGTTATTGTGTTTTTCTGCTTGCACATAATTTTGCTATATTTTCTAACATCTGGTATCAGAGCCTAGGGTTTTGTGCGAGTGGGAGCTGCAACAATGACTGGAAGTGTAACCAAGTTTGAGATTGAAAAGTTTGATGGCAGGAACTTCGCCCTATGGAAGATGAAGGTGGAGGATTTGTTGGTTCAAAATGACCAAGCCCTAGCCTTGAAAGGGGTCGCGAGTAAACCAAGCAGCATCAAAGATGAGGAGTGGGCAACGCTGGATAGGAAGGCGGTTTCTACAATCCGTCTATGCCTAGCGGACTCCGTCTTGTTCAATGTTGTTGAAGAAAAAACCGCGGAAGCCCTTTGGAAGAAGCTTGAAAAGTTGTATGAGACGAAATCTGCAACAAATAAGGTTTTTTTGAAAAAAAAGCTTTACAGCCTAAGGATGAAGGAGGGCTCATCTGTGGCAGATCACTTGAATGAGTTTAATACCCTTATCAGTAAACTGGTTTCAATTAATGTGAAGATGGAGGATGAGGACAAAGCTATCACCCTACTTTGTTCCCTCCCGGAGACTTGGGATCATTTGGTGATGACCATCAACAATTCATCATCAGGAGCTCTAACTTTTGATGATGTGGTAGCCGCTTTGTTGGCGGAAGAGTTGAGGTGGAAAACGTCTTTGGAACCCTCAACCAATGAAGCCCTAGCTGTGAGAGGTCGATCTTTCGAGAAGAGTCAACAAAGTAGATCACAGTCCAGATCTAAGTCTAAAGGACAAAAGCTGAAAGGGAAGTGCTGGCATTGCGGGAAGCCAGGGCACTCAAAGAAGGATTGTTGGCAGTTAAAAAAGGAAAAAAATGGTGAAAACCAATTTCAGCCTTCAGCTGAAGCCAGTACAGTAAATTCTGGAGAGACGACAACATGTGAGGCTTTCTGTATCAGCAACAACAGATCTGTTTTATATACCTGGGTTTTGGACTCGGGTGCATCTTTCCACATGTCTCCTCACAGAGACTGGTTTGACAAATATCAGCCATATAGTGGTGGGAAGGTCTACTTGGGTGATGATCACCCTTTAGAAATTGTGGGAAGAGGGGACATAAGGATCAAGCTGGACGATGGTAGAGAAAGGATGTTATGTGATGTGCGACATGTGCCAGATTTGCGGAAGAATTTGCTCTCAATCAAGATGATGGATAAGCTAGGGTATTCTGTCACTTTCGGTAACAACTATTGCAAAATTACCAGAGGTGCTATTGTAGTAGCAAAGGGAGAATCTTATGGGACCCTATATCGTTTATGCGGTGATACGGTGACGAACCATGCAGCAGATAGCAACTTCGATTCAGGATGCAGTAATGCTATGGCATCAACGCCTAGGCCATATGAGTGAAAAAGGTCTGAAAATTCTGCATGACAGAGGTATGCTTTCCGGGATTAAGTCTTGCAATTTAGACTTGTGTGAGCACTCGTATTTTTGGTAAACAAAAGAGGGTTCGGTTTACTGCAAGCCCTGGTAAGAGTTTTGATTTTCTGCAACTTATACATTCGAATATATTTGGACCAGTCCCCACTCAGTCCTTAAATGGTGCCATCTATTTTCTGACATTTATAGATGATTATTCTAGGAGAGTGTGGGTTTATTTTCTGAAGAAGAAGTCGGAAGCTTTGCAGAAATTTAAAGAGTTCAAAGCTTGAGTAGAGAAAAGTTTGGGCAAGCCTGTTTTATGTCTTAGGTTAGATAATGGGGGTGAATATTGCTCCAAGGAATTTGATAAATTTTGTACGCAGGAAGGAATTAAGCACCAGAAGACTGTACCATATACTCCACAACAAAATGGTGTGGTTGAGCGAATGAATCGCACAATCATGGAACGTGCAAGAAGCATGCTCAGCGCATCCATGTTGGATAAAAGGTTCTAGGCAGAGGCTATTAATACAGCTGTTTACCTCATTAACAGGTCACCTACAACTGCGTTGGATGGACAAATTCCAGAGGAGGTTTGGTGTGGTAAGCCATTTGATTACTCTCATTTGCGTACCTTTGGCTGTGATGCATTTGCCCATGTGCCTAAAGAAAAAAGGTCCAAACTTGACCCGAAGTCAAGCAAATGTGTTTTTCTCGGCTATGGAGATGCAATAAAGGGGTATAGACTGTGGGATCCTACTACCCACAAGGTAATTATTAGCCGAGATGTTATTTTTGATGAAAAATCCATGCAAAGGAAGGAGGTACAACAAACACCTAATGTTGTACCAGTTGAAGTAGACATGAACGAAGATGAAAATGAAAATCAGCATGCTGAAATTTTTGACCATCATGCTGAATTTTTTGACCAACATGCAGAACAACATGTAGAACAACAAGTAGAGCAGCCACAACAGTCACAAGACCAAGAGCCACAATCAACAGATCATTGGGTTAGAAGATCTACACGTCCACAAAAGTATCCGGAAAGGTATTCTCATGTTTATCAGTCCTCTTTTGCTTTGTTAACTGATGATGGTGAGCCTAGTTCATTTTAGGAAGCTAGAGAGTCTGAGAATGCAGAAAAGTGGAGGAAATCCATGGAGGAGGAAATCGAGGCACTTCGCAAGAATAAAACGTGGGAACTTGTGGATCTCCCACTTGGAAGAAAAACTGTTGGAAACAAGTGGGTGTACAAAGTGAAGAAGAACAGCGATGGGCTGTTGGAACGCTATAAAGCTCGCTTGGTGGCAAAAGGCTATGTGCAAAAGTCAGGTATTGACTTTAATGAAATTTTCTCTCCAGTTGTGAAGATGACTACTATTAGAGTTCTACTTGCACTTGTAGCTGCACAGGATTTAGAACTGGAGCAGCTTGATGTAAAGACTGCTTTCTTGCATGGTGATCTCGAGGAGGAGATTTATATGGATCAGCCTGAGGGCTATGAGGAAAGAGGCAAAGAGCATTTGGTTTGCAGACTGAAGAAATCTCTGTACGGGTTGAAACAGGCGCCAAGGATGTGGTACAAGAAATTTGACACCTTCATGAAGAGCCAAGGTTTCAGCAGGAGTGAAGCTGACCATTGTGGATACTATAAGAGGTTTGATGATGGCAGTTTTATTATTTTGCTGTTGTATGTTGATGATATGCTGGTTGCAGGCCCTAGCATGAAGAAAATCATTGATCTTAAGGCTCAGTTGGCTAGGACATTTGAAATGAAGGATTTAGGAGCAGCAAACCAAATTTTAGGGATGAAGATACACAGGGACAGAAAAGGAAGAAAGATCTGGTTAAGTCAAAAGTCATATATAGAAAAGATTCTGCAACGCTTCAATATGCAGAATGCAAAACCAGTTAGTACCCCACTTCTTTCAAACTTAAAATTGTCTTCCAACCAATGTCCTAGAACGAAGCGAGAGAAGACAAGCATGTCTCGTGTACCGTATTCATCAGCAGTAGGAAGCCTCATGTATGCCATGGTGAGCACCAGACCGGATATTGCCCAAGCAGTGGGAGTAGTTAGCCGGTACATGGCAAATCTTGGTAAGGAGCATTGGAATGTTGTGAAGTGGATATTTAGATATTTAAGAGGCACTTCAGATGCTGCTATTTACTACGGATCGGATAGTTTGCAAGTTAAAGGTTTTGTGGATTCTGATTATGGTGGAGATAGAGATGGGAGAAAGTCCACTACAGGATATACTTTCACTCTTGCTGGTGGAGTTGTGAGTTGGGCTTCTAAGTTGCGATCTGTGGTGGCTTTATCAACCATTGAAGCAGAATATATTGCAGCGACTCATGCCAACAAAGAGGCAATTTGGCTAGAGCGACTGTTGGGTGACTTCAAGGTAATGCAAGGGAAAATTACGTTGCATTGTGATAGCCAAAGTGCTATTCAGCTAGTGAAGAACCCAACATTCCATGATCGCACGAAACACATTGATGTCAAGTACCACTTTATAAGAAATGTGGTGGAAGAAGGTAGGATCCTGTTGCAGAAAATCGACACCGAAGTGAATCCTGCAGATATGCTTACTAAGCCGGTCAAGACAGAGAAGTTTGAGTGGTGCAGAACTTCTCTGGGCTTGCTGAAAATGTGATAAGGGCAGCATTGGGCAATTGGAACTTGGATGGAAAAACATAGGCAAAGAATTCCCGTATATCGACTTCAAGTGGGAGAATGTTAGGAGGTGAAGTCAATATCCAGATCTCCAATGTTCTTCAGGAGAGAGGTGCATGGTGGTGCAGCTTATAAAGAGGAAACAAACAGTATTCTGTAGTCTTCCTTTGGGAGAGGAAACAAACAGTCTTTTGGACTCTTCCTTTGGAAGAGGAAACGAACAGTTTTTGGACTCTTCCTTTGGAAGAGGAAACGAACAGTTTTTGTTTTTTCTATAAAAGGGGAATGACCCCTTGCATGTAAATTATGATTGAATGTAATTCTGCCAAAATCAATAAAAGATCAAGCTGCCATTGCCCCGTGGTTTTTCCTGCACATTGCAGGTTTTCCACGTAAAATCTGTGTTACTATTTTTTCTTGTGTTATTGTGTTTTTCTGCTTGCACATAATTTTGCTATATTTTCTAACATCCCAAAATTGCTTGTCCTCAAGCAATTGTAACTCTGGATGCTGAAGAATCTGCTCACTCTCCCAAGTAGCATCCTCAACCGACAAATTCCTCCATTTGATCAGAAACTCCCTGATCACTCTCCTCCTGAGGGTACGTTCTTTGGTATCAATGATGGCCTCTGGAACTAAAACAAGTTTCCCTTCACTTAACCTGAAAAGCTCTTGCCAAAACAAGCTCATGAACCTGCTGTCCCTGTCACTAACAACTGTTTTAGGCATCCCATGCAATCTGAACACCTCTCTAAAGAACAAATCTGCCACTTGTACTGCAGTATATGTTGCTGAAATAGCAAAAAAGTGGGCAAATTTGGTGAGTCTATCAACCACAACGTAAATGCAATCTTTGCCTTGTACCTTAGGCAACCCAGTGATGAAGTCCATGGGGATTCCCTCCCATTTCTGGTTAGGAATGGGTAAGGGCTGCAATAAGCCAACTGGGTAAGAGTGCTCATCCTTGTTTTGCTGGCAAATGGAGCACTCCCGAACATACTGGAGAGCCTCATTCTTAAGACCCTTCCACGAAAACCTCTCTCTAATCCCTCTGTATGTCTTAAAGAATCCTATATGACCAGCCGTGGGATCATCATGGAAGCATTTCAGAACCCTCAACTTGAACTTTGAGTTCGGAATCAGAAATATTCTATCCTTATACATAATCAGCCCATTCACCACTGTATATCTATCGTCGTGCAAAGACCCTTTAATCTCACTCGTAGCCCATGTGTCCTTGGCATATTCTGCCATAATTTCCTCTCTCCAGTCTGCCGCTATCTCGGTCAGGGAACTGTTGGCCACGGATCCGCCACCTGGGAAGGACTTGGTGTGTCAATGCGCCCTAGACCCGCAGACCAACATTGAAAGGCCGAGAGGAAGGGATGCCCCCCGTGTTGATCTCCGGAGAAGGCCGGCTCCTTTCCTAACCTACTTGGGGGTTTTTAGATAAGGGTGCAGGAAAGAGATTAAAAAGGTGAAGGGAACTGGAAAGAGATTGAAAAAGATAAGGGAACAGGAAAGAGATGTAAATATCATGCGTTTCGGGTGGGGGGAGAACAAGCAGCACGATCGCAAATTTGCATCCGAACCAACAACAATTAAAACAAAGCATGTAACAGAAATTGCAGCTGTTATTCTATCCTATGTATCCTTCTGTTTAGTATTCCAGATCCAAATAATCACCAATGCCCAAATCCAGAATTCAGAATTCAGAATTCAGACAGACAAAAATATAAATGGACATGAAGCAGAAATACTTAGCAGAAGGCATCATAAAAGACAGAGACAAGAAGCAGAGCCAAGGATGCTTTGAATTAATTAGAAGATGGTCCGTCACAGCAGAGTCCTCTAGCAATATGTCCCCCCTCCACCCTTGTACAATGAAATGAGGCTGCTATTTATAGCACAATTTTCCCCCCCATTACATCGTTGGGCATAGGATCCCAGACCTGACAATAACTGAAAAAGCTGACAAAGCTGACAAAAGCGGCAAAAAGCGGCTGATGTTGACCTCTGCGGGTAAAGAATGTACTTGCAGCAAGGTCCTCCTGAAAACGTGGCAGCTCCGTGGAAATTCGGTAGGTGGGGAGTTGAGTTAGTTTGAATGGGGGCAGATGCGGTACAATATGTTAGTTCACGCTCATCTGTCCGGTACCCTGGCGACACACCTTCTGTCACATCTTTGACTCGAATCTCGAGGCTGGACACCTGTCAACATCTGATAAGGGGAAAAATATGCCTTAGGAGCTCATATTTTCTTTCTTGCCCGACTTTGCCCAAAATCGGAGCGCAACCAGGCAACATAAAGGGGAAGTGGCGCAGTTGGGGAGGCCTTCGTGCCTTAGAAAATTTCTGGGCAGGCTTCGACATTCTTTGCCCGAGTGCGCGCAGGTAAGTGAGCGAACCCCGACTTCGCTGCGAAGTCGGGTTGCTCAACACTTAGTCATTTTTCTGGAGATACCATGATGGGCTTCCCAACTGCGCTCTTCTTCCAGGGCGAAGCCCGACTTCGCTGCGAAGTCGGGCAATCCCAGCACTTAGCCGTTTCTTCAAGTGGGTCGCCCAATTGCGCACGAATTTGAGGGCGCAGCCCGACTTTGCTGCGAAGTCGGGTTGCGCACCCAACGCTTAGACTTTTTTGGGATGTCCTTCACTTACAATGCCCAGGTGCGCACAAAACTGAGAGCGCAACTCGACTTCGCAGTGAAGTCGGGGTTCGCTCAATACTTAGTCAAATTTTGGGCTCAGCTCTCTGCACGTCAGTTCCCCAAGTGCGCACAAAATTAAGGGCGTAGCTCGACTTCGCTGCGAAGTTGGGTTGCGGCAACACTAACGCTTGGAAAATTTTAGGCCTTTGTATGAGCGCAGTCGGGAGGATGAGCGCAGTTGGGCTGGGCCCGACACTTAGTCAATTTTCTGGCCCGAAATTGAGCTTCCTGGTCCTGCTTCCCGGGGCCATAACTTTTGATCCGCTGACCCGATTGCCTATTATAATATATCGTCGGAAAGCTAGCGAAAATATCTGCAATGATAAAATATCCAAAGCTTATTTCATCCATTTTATCGCCCCCGTTTATGGCCCGCGAAAACCCGAACACCTTTGCATGCTCTTTGCCGCTTTAAAGCTCCATACTTAGGCCAAAGTTTATCAAAAAATTTAATGTGGCAAAATTGCCAACATTCCTGGCGGCTCGCGGGGCATTGAGCTCGCCTCAATGTGAGGACCCAGGCCTTTATCCATTGGGCAATAGAGTCACCCTCGCCGTCCTCTTGATACTCACTGCGGGCAACAACCTCTTTCTCAAACCCTTGGCACGCATGGCCCTCTTGGAACACTAAAAAAAAACACTGCACAAACTAAACTAAGAAAACAACTAAAACTTTGCATACTAGCCGGCTTATTTATATTATTTACACAAAAGTTTGTGGCATGATTGGCATGCCACCAACACAAATCTAGCTTTGGTTGCCTATCCGGTGAACCTGCAGTGTCCGGACCAGATCTGATTGTACTTCAGTTGATCTTTGAAGTCCGGTTGGCCTCCCAAAGTTTGCCAGGTCGCGAACATGGTGCAACGTGGCAGGTTATCATTCATGCCGGTACCCATACAATTGATGAACAATGTGGCAAGGAGATTTTCCATACAGGAGCCCTCTTCGGGTACCGATTGCGGTGATGGTTGGAGCCAATACCACCACTCTAGAGAGTCCACCACCTGTGGGCTCTCGAGCACGAGTTCCTCCAACTCATTGATGCGATAGCAGGAGCTTTCCAGCGATAGGCATTTTGCCGAGGTCTCCTCAGGATCAACCTCCTGGTGAGGCATGCCTATTGGGCTTTGGATGAATGCTTGCGTGCTATGCCCTGGGACACAAAAAGGGTGCAAAAATGTGCCCTCTTTGTGTTCAGAATTTGCCACTAGATTTTGTTCCTCCTCTTGGCCCGTCTCCTGATGGAAACTGCAAGCAACCATATTATTCATCATTTGGGCGGTGTTTGCATATTCCCACTGGTGACTTTGGACGAGATCTGCCTCTCGAGCTCCACACAACTGCATTCTAGGGCTTTGCATAGTATGAGGGATTTGCCTTGGTGATTTTGCCAGATGAAGGCAAGCCAGAGATTCACCAACTCGGGCTTCCATATTTTAGCTCAGTTAGAGTCACCAGGTGATTTTGCCAGATGAAGGCAAGCCAGAGATTCACCAAACTTGGGCTTCCTGAAAATATGGAGACTGTAGGTGAACATTCATTTCTCCGCTTGTGAGGTCAAGGCTGCTCACCAAACCTTGATTCCTCCGAGGTGTCTTCTATTAGATTAAAAAAAGGGCGCCTGCGATCAAGAAATCTGGATCTTCAGCTCAGTCAGAGTCGCCAGGTGATTTTGCCAGATGAAGGCAAGCCAAAGATTCACCAACTCGGGCTTCCAAAAATATGGAGACTGTTCGTCCCACCGGGCGTGCCAGAAACTGTTGGCCACGGATCCGCCACTTGGGAAGGACTTGGTGTGTCAATGCGCCCTAGACCCGCAGACCAACATTGAAAGGTCGAGAGGAAGGGATGCCCCCCGTGTCGATCTCCGGAGAAGGCCGGATCCTTTTCTAACCTACTTGGGGGTTTTTAGATAAGGGTGCAGGAAAGAGATTAAAAAGGTGAAGGGAATTGGAAAGAGATTGAAAAAGATAAGGGAACAAGAAAGAGATGTAAATATCATGCGTTCGGGTGGGGGAGAACAAGCAGCACGATCGCAAATTTGCATCCGAACCAACAACAATTAAAACAAAGCATGTAACAGAAATTGCAGCTATTATTCTATCCTATGTATCCTTCTGTTTAGTATTCCAGATCCAAATAATCACCAATGCCCAAATCCAGAATTCAGAATTCAGACAGACATAAATATAAATGGACATGAAGCATAAATACTTAGCAGAAGGCATCATAAAAGACAAAGACAAGAAGCAGAGCCAAGGATGCTTTGAATTAATTAGAAGATGGTCCGTCATAGCAGAGTCCTCTAGCAATATGTCCCCCCTCCACCCTTGTACAATGAAATGAGGCTGCTATTTATAGCACAATTTTCCCCCCATTACATCGTTGGGCACAGGATCCCAGACCTGACAATAACTGAAAAAGCTGACAAAGCTGACAAAAGCGGCAAAAAGCGGCTGATGTTGACCTCTGCGGGTAAAGAATGTACTTGCAGCAAGGTCCTCCTGAAAACGTGGCAGCTCCGTGGAAATCCAGTAGGTGGGGAGTTGAGTCAGTTTGAATGGGGGCAGATGTGGTACAATCTGTCAGTTCATGCTCATCTTTCCGGTACCCTGGCGACACACCTTCTGTCACATCTTTGACTCGAATCTCGAGGTTGGACACCTGTCGACATCTGATAAGGGGAAAAATCTGCCTTAGGAGCTCATATTTTCTTTCTTGCCCGACTTCGCCCAAAATCGGAGCACAACCAGGCAGCGCAAAGGGGAAGTGGCGCAGTTGGGGAGGCCTTCGTGCCTTAGAAAATTTCTAGGCAGGCTTCGACATTCTTTGCCCGAGTGCGCGCAGGTAAGTGAGCGAATCCCGACTTCGCTGCGAAGTCGGGTTGCTCAACACTTAGTCGTTTTTCTGGAGATACCATGATGGGCTTCCCAACTGCGCTCTTCTTCCAAGGCGAAGCCCGACTTCGCTGCGAAGTTGGGCAATCCCAGCACTTAGCCGTTTCTTCAAGTGGGTCGCCCAACTGCGCACGAATTTGAGGGCGCAGCCCAACTTCGCGAAGTCGGGTTGCGCACCCAACACTTAGACTTTTTTGGGATGTCCTTCACTAACAATGCCCAAGTGTGCACAAAACTAAGAGCGCAACCCGACTTCGCAGCGAAGTCGGGGTTCGCTCAATACTTAGTCAAATTTTGGGCTCAGCTCTCTGCACGTCAGCTCCCCAAGTGCGCACAAAATTAAGGGCGTAGCTCGACTTCGCTGCGAAGTCGGGTTGCGGCAACACTAACACTTAGAAAATTTTGGGCCTTTGAAATAGCGCAGTCGGGAGGATGAGCGCAGTCGGGCGGGGCCCGAAATTGAGTTTCCTGGTCTTGCTTCCCGGGCCCATAACTTTTGATCCACTGAATCGATCGCCTATTATAATATATCGTCGGAAAGCTAGCGAAAAGATCTGCAATGATAAAATATCCAAAGCTTATTTCATCCATTTTATCGCCCCCGTTTATGGCCCGTGAAAACCCGAACAACTCCGCATGCTCTTTGCCGCTTTAAAGCTCCATACTTAGGCCAAAGTTTATCAAAAAATTTAATGTGGCAAAATTTCCAATAGGAACATAAATACGGCCTCCTGATAATGCATCAGCAACTATGTTCTTTTTTCCTTTGACATAAACAATGTCAAAATCATATGCCTGAAGTTTACTGACCCATTTATGTTGTCTCTCGTTGAGATCTCTCTGATTCAGAAAATATTTGAGACTGTTGTGATCAGTCTTGACAGTGAATTTGCCTCCCACAAGATAGGGTTTGAACTTGGCCAATGCATGTATGATGGCCAACATCTCCTTATCATAAATAGAGTAATTCCGTTCAGCCTCTCTCAGCTTCCTACTCTCAAAGGCAATGGGATGCTTGTTTTGCATTAATACTGCTCCTACCCCTTCTCCCGAAGCATCACATTCCAACTCAAAAAGTTTAGAAAAATCAGGTATGGCAAGTACAGGACATGAACACATTACCTGTTTGAAGTGCTCAAAACACTTTTGAGTTGACTTTGACCATTCAAATGCTCCTTTCTTGGTCAAGTCTGTAAGTGGGGTTGCTGTTTGCGAGAATCCCTAAACAAACCTTCTGTAGAAACCACACAGTCCAAAGAACCCCTTAAGCTGAGTGAGGTTCGTTGGTGTAGGCCAGTCCATGATTGCCTTAATCTTCTCAGGATCAACACCTTCTGAGCTGATGAAGTGTCCAAGGTAAAGCAACTCGGTCAACCCAAAATCACATTTGGACTCCTTGGCATAGAAAGACTCTTGCTCCAGAATACTCAGCACCTCCTCCAGGTGTCTTAGGTGTTCATCCCAAGACCTGCTGTAGACAAGAATATCATCAAAGAATATTAGAACTGATTTTCTGAACTGCTTATTGAATGTCTTGTTCATATAGGACTGGAAAGTGGTTGGAGCGTTGGTCAACCCGAAGGGCATAACCAGAAACTCAAAGTGTTCGAAATGGCATCTAAAAGTTGTCTTCTCCACATCCTGCTCATGAACTCTGATCTGATGGTACCTTGATCTCAAATCAATCTTAGAGAAGAAACATGCCCCATGTAGCTCATCAATGCATGGAATTGGGTACCTGTTCTTGATTGTTTTCTTGTTCAAAGCTCTATAATCAATGCACATTCTCATGGTCCCATCTTTCTTTTTCACCAAGACAACCGAGGAAGCAAAGGGACTCTTACTTGGACGGATGTGACCCATATCCAGTAGCTCCTTGATCGCCTTCTCTATCTCATCCTTATGGTATTTTGGATGCCTGTAAGGAGTGGTAATGACTGGCTTGGCTCCATCCTCGACCTGAATGATGTGCTCCATACCTCTCTTAGGAGGTCTCCCTGGGGGTATGTCACCAAATACCTTAGAATGTTTAGACAAAAGTTTCTTAATCTTAGGATGATATTCACCTTTCTGATGCTCTGTAACGTTGGGCATTATGAGACATTCTGCTGCCCACTCTACCTGATCATGGTGGAATAGCCTCTCCATCCTTTTGAGGGACACTACCCTCACTCCTCCATCTGACATGCCCCGCAAAACTATCCGTTTCCCTGCTGCATCAAACTTCATTTCCATAGTCTATAAGTTCATATAGAATTCTCCAAGGGTACGCATCCAATGCATACCAAGCACTACATCAGTATCTCCAACACTTACCACATAAAAATCATCATTCAACTCATAATTCCCTAACTGAATACGCAAGTTGGGAATCTTCCGTGTGCAGGTGAGTGTAAAGCCATCAACTACCATCACCTTGAATCCTTCAAACTCCTCTGATTTGATTCCTCTTTTGGCAACCAGGCCCTCATCAATGAAGTTATGCGTAGCACTTGTGTCAATGAGAGTAACGACTTGCTGTCCATTAATGACACCACCTACCTTGAAGGATCCAACCTTCTGAAAACTAGAAAGTTGGGCTATTGTACCTTCAGGTTTGGGCTCTCGTTCAACCTTTTCTTCTGAACTTTCTTCATCACTACTTTCCGAATCAACTTGCTGGTCTGAATTTTCTGATCCTGTTTCATCAGCTGAAAAGTATTCAATCTGCTTAACCTTAGCCTTAATTGAGCACTTATGAGATGGGTCCCATGGTTCCCTGCAGTGGAAACATAACTTCTTCCTCCTAAGCTCATTTAGCTGGTCATTATCCAATCTATTTGGAACATTCCTCTGCTGTGTGGAACCCTTCTGGAAATGTCTCTTATCCTTATCTTTTCTGCCCGGAAATGACTGAAAGGACGTTTTATGCTTTGGAACAGCAAACTCCATGTTACGTGCCTTCTTCATAGCATCCTGTAATGATGGGGGATCAAATGCTTTGACCCATACTTGAAGTGGCTCCATCAGTCCCTCATTAAAGAGGACCACAAGTCTCCTATCAGTGATGCTAGGAACCATAACTGAGAGTCTCTGAAATTCTGCAATGTATGACTGCACAGATCCAATTTGCTTCAACTGGGCCAACTCTCTAAAGTGCAGCTCCAGCTCCTTCCTTTCAAATCTCTCAATGAGTTTGTTGGTAAACTCATCATATGTAGTGATTAACCGATGTCCCAAGGTAATAAGACCGTGGTACAACCACTCGTCAACAACTTCATCTAGATGTAAAGTAACGAATTTAATTGCCTCATCCTCTGACATTGGCCTAAGAGCCAAATAATTATCGGGCTTTCGCACCCAAGCTCTAGCTGTGCTCTTGTCACTGCCATCAAAATGAGTAAGGTAACCTTACCCAAGGCCTGCTGAAAATCTCTCTGTACAGGAGGTCTCCTCTGCTCAACTCTACCACTACCACCCATGTAATCAGCTCTCTTCTGGTTCATAAATTCATTCAAGGATAAATTAGCACGTAGGTCTACAGGAAGTGCTGAATTCTAAGCCCACACTTCGTTCATATTGTTAGTTACTGGGGTATGTTTTGCCTCCTCTCGGGGTGTAAAGGTAGGTTGCATGGGTCTAAGGACCGATCCTGCTGCTACTGTGTTACTATGTCTATTATTGTTTTGGTGATGGGAGGAACTCGCCTCACCATTTTGTGCAGGAATGATTGGGGGAGTGAACTGGTTAATCTTCCCCAAAATTTGTGACTATCATCTCAAACATACCTTTGAATTTCCTTTGAATGGCATCACCGGGATCTTCCTCTGGTCAGCACGCCCTTTATCCCTATCCGTCATTTCCTTAAATATCTCTTCACTACCACTGGACCCCTTGGAATGTATTCCAAGGACGTTAGAAACTGTTTCGCCCTCTGGGGCTGTTGGAGGTTGCCAATGTTTACTCTGTTCCCTTTCGTAATACCTCCTTTCTCTTTCACTCATGTGCAACAAAACCTAGTTTAATCCATAGGATGGCAGGAAAACTTGCTCTGATACCACTGTAATAACCCACCCCTGTTGTGCTATATTTTTCTGAATCTTTGAAAGCTTCGGTTTTCTGCTTTTAATTGTTTTTCTGATTTTTTTGGGTTTTTTGATGCTGATAAGAAGTGCAGAAATAAAACATAACAAAATAGATATATTCTATGATACCCAGATGCTAAAAGGGACTCAAAACCATTATTCTGAAATACCCATTTCATTCAACAGATTATTTTCATCAAATACAACTAGGGCATAATATTATGAAAACCCAAAATGAACAGAATGTTTCTAGATTACAAATAACTGCATACCCATTTGATTGCCATAGAAGAAATGCACGAAGAATACTCAAAGGGAATGCCCAGACTGAAACCCTAACCTCAACACCAACAATCTTCAAACCCAACGCTCAAACCCCCAAAATGATGGCGCCAGCAAATGGTACGGCCTGCTAGAAGGTACGGCCAGCTAGGAAAAATCACAATCTTCGCTAAAAATTCTGCAAACTCTCCCAAAGGGTCGCCCGGTGTAGAAGAAGCCAATGGTCAAATACCCAGAATCATTTGATGTTCCTGTTGGGCACTGCAATCAGAAATGTGTGGCTGGAAACCCTAGTATGGTACGGCCACCTTCAAGGAAAACAGCTGCAACTCAAGCCAAAATATCTACTGATCAATCCACACCAAAAACTATCTTTGAATCCTCCGTTTCAGTGCAAACTCAGCCCCTGAATGAGACTAACAGATGATTGCTCAGGGAACGATCTCTCACGTCCGCAAGCAATGTTCCTTGCAAGGGTTTTTGTCCTCACAAAGCCATGAAAACTCCGCCTGAAGCTACAAGTTCTCGCTAGAGAGAAAATGAGAAATAAACCTGGATCCCCAAAATGAGCTCCAAACTCTCCTTATATTTCCCTCAAAACCCCACGCCACTTTTAGGGTTAGGGCGACTTAAAATATTTTAATCTCACTTTATGCAAGTCGACCCCCATGAGAAATACGCCTAAGTCACTTTTCCCCATTCAGAACATTATATTCCTAAGTCACTTTTCGACTTAAAATAATATTACATTTAACTTAGGAATGGGGCCACTTAAATAATTTAAATTAATATTCCACTTGACTTAGGAAAAGTAACTATATATTTTAATATAACGCCTTTAAACGTTAAATATTAAATTTTAAAATATTTAACTCCAAACCCCAAATAATTAATCGACTGAAAGGAATATGGTCTCAAAATACCTCGGGCACAACACACTGCCAACCCTGATAGGGCTCCCAATCATCTCCATTAGCCTACGGGAACCCAGTAGTAGGCTAATCCATAATGCTGCTGCTAACTTCTTAGAGAGGGGACAATTCATTAGTTGTTATTGTGTTTTCCCCCCTTCTCTGGGACATTATGATATTTAGATCCATGTCTATGCCTGTAGCTTTGTTTTACCTGACCTCTTATACCCATTTACCTATTCCCTATTCTTCAAATTTTTGGTAATATTAAATTCTGCCAAACAAAAGTTAAAAGCAGTTGTTTTCTCTCCTTTCCCACTTATATTCTTGATTTTCTTATATCAACGATGAGATTATGCTGCGTGTTTCATCACAGATAATTGTATTTCAGTATGTCCTAGATCCAATATCAGTCAGACAGAGGATCATTGTATTTTAGAGTGTCATTGATCCAAATATCAGTTTGAGAGATGATAGCATGAATGCACAAGCATAACTAAATGATTCTTGGTTGGCAGCTCATGAAATGATAATAAATGCTATTGATGGCTGTGGTGGCCTTGGGATTGGATATGGTGCTCCTGAGATTGTTACAGGTGGAAGAGATGGTGAGTTTGTGCTATGTGCAACAGATAAGAATGGATTTGTGGTAGTGTAAATATTACTTTTATTATGAATTAAACCATTGACATTGTTCATTTTATTTGTGATTGACACATTACTGTTTAGTAACATTTATTCATATTAGAGACAACTCTGTTTACAATTGCAGGGTTGAAATTGTTTGCAATTTTATGTATTATAATATATGAATTTAATTCCAACTATCCTCTGTCATGACTGGAGAAAAAGCTTTGTTTAGCATGCATTTTCAGATAATGTATAAATTTGAAACTAAATGTTTTATAGATTCTCTTATAGAGTTGAGCTACACAAGCTGTTAATTTCTTTCTAGAAGCAAGTGTTCACATATTGAGGGCCTTCCATTCTAAAATGCCCTTAGAATCTATTTCTCTTCTGTCCAAATGAGTTAACAATCTGCCTGTATTTCTGGATTTTTCTATTTTTTGTTTGTTGCAAAACTTTTATATATGGATTAATGAGAATGTGGACTCATGGTTTTTCTTGAACAATTTGAAACGGTGCACCAACTTCATGCATATAATTGGTACTTTTGAAATCCTTTATGGGATCTTGCAAAATTTATTGTTATTTGATGAAAAGGAACCTTAAACCATATTAAAAATTAACAGAAAATTTGGAAATTGAGACAAAAAGTTGTTGGTGTACTTATTAATGAAAAAAGAAACATGGTGAAGCAGTACTCTAAAAACGTAAACTAGTTTCTGATTCACCAGATCACAGATGTGCAAGTGAAGAGCATACTCCTAGTGCTGCTGGTGAATCTACCTCTGGATCATTGCCTCTAGATCTGCCTGTAGAACTTTGTCTCTAGGTCTGTCTTTAGGTTTGTCTCTGGGTCATTATCTCTGGGACTGCCACTCGGTCTATCACTGGATTTGCCTCGAGGTCTACCATAGGTTTTACCTTTTCGGTAGAAGCCATACAACATTTCTTTCATCATGGTCCATTGTGTGAGATCTGTCCATCCACAATCTATATGAACCTTGTTGGCCATTTTCATTTTATACCAACAACTAGAAGAAGAGTGATTCGTACATCCACATGAATCACAAGGATGTAATCTCCAACACTTAGCTGCAACATGTCCTGCCTTTCCACAGTGACTACAACAATGCTTTTTAGGAGATGGAGGAGATTTAGGTTTTACAAACATGGAATTACTGGTACTTGCTTGTCCAGAATAGCCAAGGCCTTCATTCTTTGCCCTGACATTTAGCATTAATGGAGGTTTAATGCCTTGTTCATGTTTACCTAATCTCTCACCATTGAATCCCATTTTCTTCATCATTTTGGATCCATATCCTTTGGTGTGTTTTTCAAAACACCCAATTTCATCATCTTCATCAATGTTTTTAACAATATGGTATTTGTCACTATTGATGAGATTATGGAGTTCATTTTTAGGAGGTTCAGTTTTTAAGTCACTAGTGTCACAAGCAAAATCTGCTACTGTGATGAGATCACCTGTGCTACAACTGATATCTGCCATCATAGGCATGAGGTCGCTTGTATCACAACAAGCATTGGCCATCATGGGCTCAAGGTCACATGTGTCACAACAAGCATTCGCCACCATGGGCTGAAGGTCACTTGTGTCACTACAAGCATCGACCATTAGGGGTTTGACCTCTGTTTCCTCACTAAAGTCCCTGTACACTTTACGTTGGGCAATATCAAGAGAAATCAATGATATGTAGACTGCCCTTATGACGCCTATAGGGATTTGAACACCATTCTTCTGAAGATCTTCAAAATCTTTGAGAATGGATTTTACACCACTACGTAGTGTAAGATATTTTTCATCCTCATAAAAATCCATTCCTTCCATCTCTGGTGGAAAGTAAGGACCTTTAACTGATTTTTCAACATCATCAGTTTGTTTTGGGGCATTCTTTTTCTTTGATCTGCCCATTCTTAAGGTGTCGGTCTCTGCGAAAATGCACCTTTTACAATGAATTTTTGCAAAATAATTTGACTAAGGTGTCGGTCACTGCCGAAAATGCACCCTTATAAGTCTTCCCCCCTTGGTTTTGCAAAATTATATCTCCCCTGTGTGCAAGATAGGAGATAGTGGAGAATTTTTTTTTTTTCCCCCCTTTAGTGCAAAAAAATGCAACTATGAAGCCTCAAAAGGCTCTTACAAAGCTTGCCTCGTAGGCAGATTAGCACAATATGTCACCAAAAAAAATCCCCCTGTGTGAAGTACTTCAAACAAAAAGTTTGCTATTTATGAAGCCTAAAAAACAGGTGGTGAGGTTTGATGATTTTATGCCTTATTATTGCCTTGACAAGGTTTAGCAACTTTGAGTTTGCAAAATTTATCCCTCTTTTTAAGAATAAGGACTTCAAACAAAAATAAGAATTTTGCTATTTATGAAGCCTATAAAGAGGTGTGAGTGGCCTTTTGGAGTGCCCCCCTTTTGTTTTTATTGTAAAAATTTAATAAATTTAATCATATTTCATTAATAATAAAATAAGTTTTTAATAAAATCAATTAATTTTCTAAGAAAATATTGATTTTAATTAAAAACATTTATTAAATTATTAAAAAAAAGATTAATAAATTAAAAAATTTTACAAAAAAAAAAAATATACCTTGTGGGGGGGGTCGACAGGGTTTGATCCCCCGACCTCGTGCTCCCAAGACTTGGCCACCAACCAACCGAGCTAGCTCCTCGGCTGGAATATAAAGGGTAGGACCCTTTACTTAAACTGTCCCCGTTAGGCACTTCCTTAGAAGTGGCGCCGCTTTGGTGGCACCGCTCGGGGAGGCTCTGCGTCAACCTCCCGGCAATTCAACAACGGCGTTCGTAGTCTTTTGCTATATCTAGCTGCAAATATGATACTCGTTGTCACATTTTGCACGGGGTGCAATGTCTTCGGTGTTGTAACAGTGCTGCTCTTCTTTTCCCTCTTCCTCCATTTTCCTTCCTTCTTCTCTCCCTTTCCTTTTCTTTCCCGCATTCTCTTTCTTTCCCCCTTTTTGGAGTCCCCCGCTTAATTTTTCAACTTCCAAAGAAGTCACCTGAAAAATGGCTAAGTCTGGGTGCGAAGTACGCACTTCGCCCAGTTTTGGTGCGAAGTACGCACTTCGCCCAGTTTTGGTGCGAAGTACGCACTTCGCGTGCAAAGTTCGCACTTCGCCCCTCTTCTGGGCGCACCTTGTAACTGGCAGACTGGCAGGCTGACAAAAGAGAAATCAAGTGCTGGAGCAAGTCCGTACGGCGGCAGACATCAGTTTTCGCCTGTGCGCATTCCGACTTCACACCGAAGTCGGAGTGCGCCCTTGACAGGTGCGCAGTAGGGAACAAACCCGGAATTTGACCAAGGCATGAAGGCCTTCCCGACTGCACTGTTTTTTTCCTGCGCATCCCGAGGTGCTCCGATCCCAAGCGAAGATGGACAGACTGCCCTCCAAGGCAGACACGTGTCAAACAGACATCATCCATCATCCGACAAGTGTCCAGCCTTCGGGATTAGAGCCGAAACGTGCCGAGCAAAAGGACGAGCATGGGCTGCACCGCCCGTGCCGTAGGCCTCATTCAAAGCCGATCCGAGGTTCTACTCGCTCCAGCCTACCCGCATCATCGCCGGATTGAAGTTCCGCCCAGCCGCACCGCCATGTAGCTGTCCGCCTTCGAGGAAGACCATGTTGCGGGTATAGTCCGGTCCGACAAAAGGTCAGCATTTGCAGCTCCTTCGCCGCTTTTGTCAGCTTATGTTTGAACTGGGACCTTGTGCCCATTAATGTAACGGGAGGGACTCGGGCTATAAAAGCCCATCATGAATTCATTGTAAAGGGTGGAAAGGGGAATGTCTGTTAGGGAACTACTGTGCTTATTGTAACCGTGCTTCTGCTTATGAATATAATCTGTATGCCTGGTTCTGTTCTGCTGTCTTTATTCTTTTATGCTGTCTTTCATTATATGCCTTAGGCTAACCTGTCACGGCTTGTTGATTCATTTCAGCATTTGGTGAGCAAGTCCCTCTAGCATTGCTTGTTTAAAGCACCCTCTGTATTTCATTAATTTAAAGCATATATAGAATAGATGTGGTAGCAGTTCCATCAGTTATGTGTTTTGTTGCTGGTCCGTATCTGGTGATTGATGCGATCCCGTACTGTTAGTTCCTTGTAGGGAATGTCTGTTAGGGAGCCATTGAAGCTGTGCGGTTAAATTCTCTACATAAACACATATACCTGGCTCTGATATCTCTAAGTTTGCTTTCTACTCATGTTAGTGTATGTATCTGGTAAACCGGTGCATTGCCATGCTGTTAGTTCCTTGTAGGGAATGTTTGCTAGGGGATCATTGAAGCTGTGCATACACTGCATGAGTATCGGAAGTACACATAGTTTTTGCAGTTCCTGTCATGCTCTATGTTTATAATGCAGTAAGTAGCGGTAATTGGTATGTTCCCGTACTGTTAGTTCCCCCCACCAACATCTGGACATATTTGTAATTTCTTTCTGTACATTTGTCCCTTTTCGTACATTTATCTCTTTCCTGTACTCTTAGCTTAAATCAGAAAACCCCCCCAAGGAGCCGGCCTTCTCCGGAGATTGGCTCGGAAGGCATCTCTTCCTTCCGGCCTTTCATGCTGGTGGGCGAATCTGGGCGCATTAACCCAAAATCCTTTCCTCATGGCAGATTCGTAACCAACAGTTTCTCTGGCACGCCCGGTGGGACACTTGTCCCACGTTTTAAAGAAAGGGTACCCGTTTGGTCTTCACCTGGCGCAACAGTTTTCCTGCTACGCTCGGCGGGACACGGGTCCCACATTTGACGAGAGATTTTCTGATCAGTCTCCACCTGGCACTGACAGTTCCTGAGCTCTCGGTGGGACAAGGAAGTTTCTCACCCCCGATAGAATTGAAGCACCGGTGTTCGCTTCATTGCTGTTCCAAATCTGAACACCTTGCGACTCTGCACGAACAAATCCTCTGAGTCTAGAAGACCGGTCCCGTCACCTTCATGCACACGAGAAGGTGGCAAGCAAGAAATCCGAGAAGCCCGCCTGAGTTCTACGAACTGGACATCAACGCCCGAGGCGAGATCCCCAGGCTGGCTGATCCGCGAGCTCGTTTCGACGAAGCCGAGGCCGAGATCCAAGAAGAAGCCGAAGCTGAAGTCGGAGGAGCCGAGTACGAAATAGAAGAAGCCGAGGAAGAAGAAGATCCCGCATCCTCGGAAAGTTCCGACACTGAGTACACAACCGACGGCGGAGAAGAGGAAGAAGAAGAAGAAGAAATGGCTGCCCAACAGCCAAATGACGATGATCTTTTCCCGGTGGTGGACTCTACGGGGCCCTTGGCCCTGGTCGGACAGCAAGCCGTTCCCCCTGCTGCTTTAAAGTCTATTCCCACATACGACGGCTACGGTAAGACGGCGTACGAGCACATCCAGGACATCCTTGCCCCGGCCGCACCGCATACTATTACCGATGAAAGTGTGAAGACCCGTCTGCTGGCCCTTTCCCTGAGGGGAAAGCTTCTCTACTGGTGGAGATCGCTGCAAGAGGGATCCATCACAGGGTGGCCCCAGCTTGCCAGGAGACTCGTAAAAGGATGCAACGAGTCTGCTGACCCTACTTCTCTACTGCATCAGTTCCAAGCTATCCAGAGACATCCTCAAGAGGAGGTGTCTGATTTTAACATTAGGTTTGCGAGATCCTGGAAACGGGTACCTCGCGAACTTCGGCCTTCAGCCGGCATGGCCGCTCACTACTATCTGAGGTCTTTCAACTCAGACATATGCCTGCTGCTGAAGATCGCCCGGATTGATGAGTTCCCTGCGCTGTACGAAGCGGCCCAGCAAGCTGAAGCTGACATTATCTCCATCGGCAGGCTTCCGTCCAGAGTGCAGGAACCCATTCATCCCGACTTCCCCAGATCCCAGTATCCTTCTGCTTCTGGTGGTTTGCCGTCCACATCAGGGCAGCAACCCCAGCAATAGTGGAATCCGGCGCCGGTCGTGACTCCTTACGGCCCGCCTCAGTTGCATTACCCTCATCCGCCACCTCCCGCTCCCCACTTTCCAAGGACTTCCCGCTCCCCCACAATACGCGTCCTATTCTAATCCACCTCCATTGGCCGCATTGCCTCCACCGGCGCAATTGCCGCCACCCGACAGCAAGATCCAAAACACGATTCTACAAGAAGTGCGGGCTTTGGCCTCCGGATACCATGCCATGTCCAATGACATGACCGCTATGAAGAAGAAGCAGGCCCAGATGGACCTTGCTCCTAGGAGGCCTTATGCGCCGCCCGCACTGACAAAAGACAAAGCCCCGGAGCATCAGCCGCAGAGGCGTCCGCCTCCGAGAAATGCTGCTATAGAAGATCCGCCTGGTCCACCCGACCAGGTTAACTGGTGCACTACGTGCAATGACCCGCATTCCGAGGAAGACTGCACTTTGCACCAACACTACATCCAGACATTGGCCGACAGCGCTATAGAAGATGACGAGCTGTACATGATCTTGGACGGCGAGGCCAACTTTGCCCTCCCGGAAGAGAATCTAGTGCCGCCCGCCAAGGAAGAAAAGAAGGCTGCGGATGCGGCCAAGCCTTTGCAAGTTTACGCAAGAAGAGAAAAACCGCAGCCCGGCGGGCTGCCACCGTACAAGCGGCTGTGGCCTTTCACAGCCCAGGAAAAGGCGTCCAAAGATAAAGCTCCCGCCAAGCCTTCTCCGGCAAAGGCTGCCATTGTTCCAGCCAAACCTCCAGCAAGGGCCCCAACTCCGGCTAAAGCTCCCGTACCTCAGCCTCCAGCTGAAACCAAAGAACAAGCCCAAGAGAAGCTGAAGTACCCGTCTCTGACCAAGAGACAACGAGTTGAGGCCACCCAGCAGTACCGGACGAAGTATGAGCCGGCAAAACCAGCAGAAGGAGCTAGTACCTCGGGCTACAGCATTGTAGACGAGTTGAAGAGAACTCCCGCAAGAATCAGCATGTACGATGCTCTTCTGCTCCCAGGCCAGGTAGATCTGCTGCAAGAATCACTGAAGAATATGAAGAACGGCAGCCAGATGCGGCCTGCTGTCCTGGTTCAACCTTTGACGAGCCTCCGCCACCGGGAAGAACAGGCCGCCACCCTTTTATCTCGTCATTACAGATGCAAGGGCACATAGTTCACAACTGCATGGTGGATTCCGGTGCTTCCTCGACCGTGATGCCGAAGGCCGTCTCGCGATGAGATCGGGATGGAATACACACGTAGCAGCCAAGGCGTGCCGCAATTAGACGGCACCCTCGTCAAGACAGCTTGGTGTCATAAAGGACATCCCTATCCGGCCGCACAAGGCCCTCGACATCGTAGTCATCCAAGAGGTCGTGATTGTCGACTCGGAGCCTTACTTCGGCATGTGTCTCTCTCGGGAGTTCACTGCGAAGTTGGGCGGGTACCTGTCTCTAGACTACTCACATATGGAAGTGCCCTTCAAAGGAAGGAGACCGAGAATTTTTAATGAGAAGCCTTCCCCCTTTCTAGTAGACAAGATACCCGGAGGAGAGATGGACCGCATGGTCCACTTGTCAGAGGAAGAACTGGTGACAATGGAACTGACCGAGCAAGCCCTCGAAGTGTTACAACTCGAAGATGAGTTCTCGTTGCGGGACTTTAATGCCGTAATCGGGACAGAGCAGGGCTGCTACTCCATTAAACAGCCCGAGAAGCTTGACGTGTCAGTGGCAAAAGAAGTAGGACCTGCACCCGGAGAGCTGTGGAAGCTTTTCTTTGACGGCGCGCGATGCAAGAATGGCGCCGGTGCAGGGGTACTCCTGGTTTCTCCAACCGGAATCCAGAAGGACTATGCCTACAAGCTGGCCTCGGAGCCGCACTAATAACTCGGCAGAATACGAAGCCCTGTGCTTGGGTTTGCGAAAAGCGGAGAGGCTCGGAATCAAACATCTCCAAATTTTCGGAGATTCGGAGCTGGTGTGTCACCAAGTGATGGACAAGTGCGCATCCAGACAACACTATCTCAGAGCGTACCGCAATCGGGTATGGGACCTGATGGAGTCGTTCGACTCATTGAGTATCAAAGCAATATCGCGTGAGAAAAACAAGCACGCTGATATTCTGGCGTCTGTTGGAGCCAGGTACGTTCCGGCTGAAGACGTTGTCCAGAAACCGAAGCCGGTTCGTACTGTCTACAGGCCTTCTGTGCCTGATAAGGACACCCACTGGCAGGTGTTCAGTTGTGACGAGGAAATCGTCACATTCCTGGTTAACGAAGTGTGTGTAATCGGAGGTAGAGACCCTGATGACGAGCAATATGAGGGGTTGATACAGTTATGGAATAATCACGTCCCAAAAGGACTGATTACATTAGAGAGTCTCTTTGATCAGAATGACAGAGCAATATCCCACAGGATCAAAGTAGACCCGAGGCAGTATGCTGACCTGGAACTTGAACCTGGTAAAACTATCAAGGTCGGAACAGATTGCACGTCGACGGAACTGGAGCAGATCAGATCACTGTGCCAGGAGTTCCCCGACATCGTGGCCTGGTGCTACGAGGATTTGAGGGGGTATGACAGAACTGTCATCCAACATACTATTGAGCTAGAGGATGGCGCCAAGCCATTCCGACAGAAGCAAAGGGCCGTGAATCCCAAGATTGAGGCCATGATGAAGACCGAGCTCTTGAAGATGCTGGAGGCCAAGATCATCTACCCCATCAAACATTCATCCTGGGTCGCGAATTTGGTGCCCGTGAGGAAAAAGAATGGCGACATTCGTCTCTGTGTCGACTTCAGAAACCTTAACCAGGCTTCCCTCCGGGACCACTATCCGCTTCCCCAAATCGACCAGATCCTACATATTGTTGCTGGAGCCCGCAGATTTTCACTTTTAGATGGATTTTCCGGCTACAACCAGATTTGGGTCAAAGACGAAGACCAGCATAAGACGGCGTTTACCACGAAGTGGGGGACGTTCGCCTATCAGCGCATGCCGTTTGGCTTATCCAATGTTGGTGCCACGTTCCAAAGGGCCATGGACTTGGCCTTCCGAGAGCTGCTCAATAAAATTATTGTCATCTACCTCGATGACATGACTGTTTTCTCTCACCAACGAGAAGATCATGTTTCGCACCTACGGCAGATATTTGAGAGTTGTCGAGAATTCGGCATTTCTATCAACCCGAAGAAGTCTGTCTTCGCGGTAAAGGAAGGAAAGCCGCTGGGACATGTCATCTCCGAGGAAGGCCTCGCCATTGACCCCGACAGAGCGGAGGCCCTCGTTCGCTTGCCGCCCCCATTGACAAAAAAAGGGCTGCAGTCCTTCTTCGGTCGGATTAACTTTGTGCGGAAGTTCATCCCGGACTTCGCACAGTGATCAAGCCCATGGCCGAACTGCTCAAGAAAGACACACCTTACGAATGGACTGATGAGAGAGAGCAAGCCTTCGAGGAGATCAAGGCCCGAATTGCACAAGCTCCGGTGTTGACCAACCCGGACTACTCCAAGGACTTCATCCTGTATGCAGTGGGAGAACCCGAAAGTTACGCTGCAGATCTGACTCAGAAGGGAGACGACGGTGAGGAGCGCCCCATAGCGTTCCTGAGCCAAGTCATCTTGCCGCATGAAGAAAAGTACAATTTTATAGAGCGGCAAGTTCATGCTCTCATGAAGTCCCTTCGAAAGTTCAGGCACTTTGTCTCCCAGAGCAAGACCACTGTTTTTGTGATTCACCCGGATGTTCGAAGTTTCATTTTGCAAGGAGAACCGGGTCACAAGAGAGCGGGATGGATTGCCAAGATCCAGGAGTTCGACATCGAAGTGCGGCCCACCAAGCTTATCAGAGGCCGAGCCTTGTGTCAGGAATTGGCCCGAAGCGCTGTAGCCGGCATCTCCGCCTGTAAGTGGGAGGACACAGCGACACGCATCTACCTAGCCGACTCCTTATCGGAGGGGAGTGATTGGACAGATGAACTGGTGAGATTCTTCTGCACCGGAAGATGTCCCGATCACCTGAACGCCTCACAACGAAGGAGATTTCGGCTGGGTGCACTCAAGTACACTCTTCGCCCCGAGGGGCTTTACTTCAGAAACATTGACGGCATCCTGTTGCGGTGCGTCAGAAAATCCGACCAGCCTAGGGTCCTCGGAGAATTTCATTCCGGGATGCCTGGGGGTCACCATTCTTCAAGGCCAACGACCTTAAAAATAATAAGGGCTGGGTACTATTGGCCCACTCTGTTTGCAGACGCGCATGCGGTCTGCGCTAAATGTGATCAATGCCAAAGGTTTTCCGGCCGAAACAGAAAAGCACCCCTGCCCCTTCAACCGATTCAGGCCGAGACTCCGTTCCAGCAATGGGGTCTAGACTTCATTGGGGTGATTTCTCCTAATTCCTCTGCCGGCCACAAGTTCATTCTTACGGCTACCGACTATTTCACGCGGTGGACAGAGGCGATCCCGACCAAAAACGCTGACCAAGAAACGGTCATCAGGTTCATTGAGAGCCTGATTACCCGCTTCGGGGTTCCAGAGTCAATTGTGACAGACAACGGTCCGGGATTTGTAGGCGCTGTACTCACGGAGTACACCGGCAGACTTGGCATCTATCACAAGATGTCTTCTAATTACTACCCGCAGGGGAACGGCCTTGCCGAGTCCACGAACAAGAACCTCCTGAAAATCCTCCGGAGGACCATTGAAAGAAACAAGCGGACTTGGCACTTGCTCCTGAACCGAGCGCTGTGGGCGGACAGAGTTGCATTCAAGAAATCCCTCAGAACGTCCCCCTATGCGCTCGTCTATGGCAAAGAGGCTGTCATGCCATCGCACATTGAGATCCCTGCCCTGTGGATGATTGACGAAGACAGATGCAGCGGAGACCCGGTGGACGACAGACTGTGCCAACTCCTGCAGTTGGAAGAAGACAGAGAAAGTGCATACCAGGCCTTCGCGGATCACATTGCAGCCACTCAAGGCTGGTTTGCCAAAGGCACCACTGCCCGAGTTTTCGAAATCGGGGACCTGGTGCTGAAGTGGGACTCATACAAAGCAAAGCCGGGTAATCACGGGAAGTTTGATGCTCTCTGGGAGGGCCCTTATCAGATTGCCCGGGTGAACCAGTTCAATGCCTACATACTGCGGGATATGGAGGGTCAGCTCCTGCCTATCCCTGTTAACGGGTTCCACTTGAAACTTTACCGCTGTTAAAAGGCGCCCGAGTGGCCCTTGTAAAAAATTTTCCTTATGCTTTTTATTTCCCAGCATGTACAGTTTCCGCTTTCAGCTTTTAAATTGTTTTTATTCTTATTTGAGCTTAACTGTGGCATGGGAGAGAGAGACAGACTTCGCAGCGAAGTCTGTCGTCGCCCCTCAAGAAGGGCGAAGTTCGGCTGTGCAAAGGAAGAAAATAAGCAAAGAATGCAGGGAAAAGAAAAGGCAAAAAATTGACTAAGTGTTGGCCGAAGCCCGACTTCGCAGCGAAGTCGGACTTCGGCCCAGCCAAATTGCGAAGTCCGATCAAGGGAGAATGCTAAAGCACACAAAAGACAAGCTCCGCTCAGCCTTGAGCGAAGACTGACTTCGCACGCGAAGTCCGACTTCGGCCGGCTTCCGCGCGAAGTACGCACTGCGCACTCTTTCCGTGCGAAGTACGCACTGCGCGCAACTTTTGCGCGAAGTTCGCACTTCGCCCCAAATTCGGGCGAAGTCCGAACCCGCCTCAACGCACGCGCTGCGCAGCCCAGTTCAGTCTAAAGAGCAGAAAAGAGTTTAAGTGCTGGCCAAAGTCCAAAGGTGGCAAGGAAACCAGAACGCGCTCACCCCTTGAGCACAGCGAAGAAAAGGAGGAGGAACAATGCAGCGCGTGCTTCGCGCGAAGTTCGAACTTTGGGCGAAGTCCGACCCCGCCTTGTAATCCGTGCCAGCTTGCGTGAAGTTTAAAAAACGAATAAAATATTCAAAAAAGGTCCCAAGCTGGGCCCAAGGCGTGTTGCAACCATTCCAAAATAGGTTTCCGACCAATGGTCCTTCCTTGAGCAAGGTGCCCGGTTGGTGGCGACGACGTCAGCCATGGTGCAGCACTCGAGACAGAATTAATGATTGCACGTTCCTCAACGAAGGTGCAACAAA
Organism: Wollemia nobilis; assembly: GCA_028583015.1. NCBI lineage: Eukaryota > Viridiplantae > Streptophyta > Pinopsida > Araucariales > Araucariaceae > Wollemia > Wollemia nobilis. Next base: position 4,541,139 of record JAQPPZ010016944.1, on the reverse strand, counting down.
AGAAGCTTGGCACTGTTGTCACATTTTGCACGGGGTGCAATGTCTTCAATGTTGTTTTGTAACAGTGTTGCTCTTCTTTTCCTCCTTCCGTTTTTCTCCCTTCTCTCCCTTTCCTTTTCTTTCCCATTCTCTTTCTCTCCCCCCTTTTTCCTTGGAGTTCCCCAGTTGATTTTCCAGCTTTCCAGCAGGTCTATCTGAAATTGGCTAAGTCTGGGTGCGAAGTTCGCACTTCGCCCAGTTTTGGTGCGAAGTGCGTACTTCGCCCAGTTTTGGTGCGAAGTGCGTACTTCGCCCCACCTTCTGGGCGCACCTTGCACTGGCAGACTGACAGGTCAATGCAGAAAAAAGGTAAAATGCCGGAGCAGGTCCATATGGCGGCAGACACTAGTGTTCGCCTGTGCGCAGTTCGACTTCTCAACGGAGCGGGAATGCGCCCTTGACAGGTGTACAATAGGGGAACAAACCCGGAATTTGACCAAGGCTTGAAGGCCTTCCCCGACTGCACTGATTTCTGCACGCATCCCAAGGAGCCCCGATCCCAAGCAAAGATGGATAGACTGCCCTCTAAGGCGGGCATGTGTCACACGAAGCATAACCCATCATTAGACAAGTGTCCGACTTCGGGATTTGAACCAAGACCGCCGACCAAAAGGGATAAGCATGGGCTGCCTGCACCGCCTGCGTTAATAGCCTCATTCAAAGCTGATCTGAGGTTTCACCTGCTCCAACTACTAGCAAGCCTGCCGACTTGAAGAATTACCCAGCACTCCGCCACGTAGCTGTCCAGCTTCCAGGAAGACCATGCTGCGGGTACAGCCCAGTCCGACAAAAGGTCAGCATTTGCAGCTCTTTCGCCGCTTCTGTCAGCTTATGTTTGACTGGGACTCTGTGCCCATTAATGTAACGGGTGGGACTCGGGCTATAAAAGCCCATCTGAAATTCATTGTAAGGGGTGGAAGGGGAATGTTTGTTAGGGAACTACCGTGCTTATTGTAACCGTGCTTCCGCTTATGAATACAATCTGTATGCCCGGTTCCGTTCTACCTGTCTTTATTCTTTTATGCTGTCTTTCATTATATGCCTTAGGCCCACCGTGTCGTGGCTCGTTAATTCACTTTGGCATTTGGCGATCAGGTTCCTCTAGCATTGCTTGCTTAAAGCACCATCTGTACTTCATTATTTAAAGCATTCATTATAAATTTGGTAGCAGTTCCATCAGTTGTGTGTGACGTTGCTGGCCCGTATCTGGTGATTGATGCGATCCCCTGCTGTTAGTTCCTTGTAGGGAATGTTTGCTAGGGAGCCATTGAAGCCGTGCGGTTAAACTCTCTACCTAACACATATACCGGCTCGACATCTCTAGGTTTACTTTCTACCCCCGTCGGTGTATGTATTTGGTGATTGATACGATCCCTCGCCGTTAGTTCCTTGTAGGGAATGTTTGCTAGGGAGCTATTGAAGTCGTGCATATGTTCGTCGGTGTATCGGAAGTACGCCTAGGTTTTGCAGTTCCTTGTCATGCTCTGTGTTTGTATGCAGTAAGTAGCGGTGATTGGTGTGTTCCCGTACTGTTAGTTCCCCCCAACCAACCTTTGGACATATTTGTATCTCTTTCTGTACATTTGTCTCTTTCCGTTCATTTATTTCTTTCCTGTTCCCTTTGGCTTAAATCAAGCCCCCTAAAAGGAGCCGACCTTCTCCGGAGATTGGCTCGGAAGGCATCTCTTCCTCCCGGCCTTTCATGCTTTGGTGGGCGAATCTGGGCGCATTAACCAAAAATCCTTTCCTCATGGCAGATTCGTAACCAACAGTTTCTCTGGCACGCCCGGTGGGACGCTTGTCCCACGATTTAAAGAAAGAGTACCCATCCAGTTTCCACCTAGCGCAACAGCTTCTTCTGACCCGCTCGGCGGAACACGGGTCCCACATCTGACGAGAGATTTTCTGATCAGTCTCCACCGGCGCCGACAGGTTCTCGAGCTCTTGGTGAGACAAGGAAGTTTCTCACCCCCGACGGAATCGAAGCACCGGTGTTCGCTTCATTGCTGTTCCAAATCCGAACACCCGGCGACTCGCACGAACAAATCCTCTGAGTCTAGAAGACCGGTCCGGTCACCTTCATGCACACGAGAAGGTGGCGAACAAGAAATCCGAGAAGCCCGCCTGAGTTCTACGAACTAGACATCCACGCTCGAGGCGAGATACCCAAGTTGGCTGATCCGCGAGCTCGTTTCGACGAAGCCGAGGCTGAGATCCAAGAAGAGGCCGAAGCTGAGGTCGGAAGAGCCGAGTACGAAGTAGAAGAGGCCGAGGAAGAGTAAAATCCCGCATCCTCGGAAAGTACCGACACCGAGTACACAACCGACGGCGGAGAAGAAGAAGAAATGGCCGATCAACAGCCGAATGACGATGATCTCTTCCCGGCGGTGGACTCTACAGGGCCTTTGGCCCCCGATCGGTCAGCAAGCTGTGCCCCCTGCTGCTTTAAAATCTATTCCCACATACGACGGCTACGGTAAGACGGCGTACGAGCACATCCAGGACATCCTTGCCCTGGCCGCACTGCATACCATCACCGATGAAAGTGTGAAGACCCGTCTGCTGGCCCTTTCCCTGAGGGGAAAGCTTCTCTACTGGTGGAGATCGCTGCCAGAGGGATCCATCACTGGGTGGCCCCAGCTTGCCAGGAGGCTCGTAAAAGGATGCAACGAGTCTGCTGATCCTACCTCTCTATTGCATCAGTTCCAAGCAATCCGGAGGCATCCTCAAGAGGAGGTGTCCGATTTTAACATTAGGTTTGCGAGATCCTGGAAACGGGTACCTCGCGAACTTCGGCCTTCAACCGGCATGGCTGCTCACTACTATCCGAGGTCTTTCAACTCGGACATATGCCTGCTGTTGAAGATCGCCCGAATTGACGAGTTCCCCGCACTATACGAAGCTGCCCGACAAGCTGAAGCCGACATTATCTCCATCGGCGAGGCTTCCGTCCGCAGTGCGGAGCCGATTCATCCCGACTTTCCAAGATCGCAGTATCCTTCTGCTTCTGGTGGTGTGCCGTCTACTTCAGGGCAGCAGCCCCGGCCCGCAGTGGAATCCGGCGCCGGTCGTAACTCAATACGGCCCGCCTCAGTTGCATTACCTTCATCCGCCTCCTCCCGCTCCGCATTTTCCAGCGCTTCTTGCTCCCCCGCAGTATGCGTCTTATTCTAACCCTCCTCCATTGGCCGCTTTGCCTCCACCGGCACAGTCGCCGCCTCCCGACAGCAGCATCCAGAACACGATTCTACAAGAAGTGTGGGCTTTGGCCTCCGGATATCATGCCATGTCCAATGACATGACAGCTATGAAAAAGAAGCAGGCCCAAATGGACTTTGCTCTTAGAAGGCCGTATGCGCCGCCGGCATTGACAAAAGATAAAGCCCCAGAAAACCAACCGCAGAGGCGTCCGCCTCCGAGAAATTCTGCTATAGATGACCCACCTGGTCCTCCTGACCAGGTCAACTGGTGCACTACTTGCAATGACCCGCATTCGGAGGAAGATTGCACTTTGCACCAGCACTACATCCAGACCTTGGCCGGCAGCACTATAGAAGATGATGAGCTGTACATGATCTTGGACGGCGAGGCCAATTTTGCCTTGCTAGAAGAGAACCCAGTGACGCCCGCCAAGGAAGAAAAGAAAGCTGCGGACGCGGCTAAACCTTTGCAGGTATACACGAGAAGAGAAAGACCGCAGCCCCAATGGGCTGCCACCGCACTAAGCGGTCGTGGCCTTACACGGCCCAGGAGAAGGCATCCAAAGATAAAGCTCCCGCTAAACCTTCTCTAGCAAAGACCGTCGCTGTTCCAGCTAAGCCTCCAGCAAAGGCCCCAACTCCCGCCAAGCTTCCTGTACTTCAGCCCCCAGCCGAAACCAAAGAACAAGCCCAGGAGAAGCTGAAGTACCCGTCTCTGACCAAGAGACAGCGAGTTGAGGCCACCCAACAGTACCGGACCAAGTATGAACCGGCTAAACCAGCAGAAGGAGCTAGTACCTCGGGCTACAACATTGTAGACGAGTTAAAGAAGACTCTCGCGGAATCAGCATGTCGATGCCCTTCCGCTTCGGGCCGGTAGATCTGCCGCAAGAATCATCGAAAAACATGAACGGGCAAGCGGATGCGACTCGCTGTCCTGGTTCAACCTTTGACAGTCTCAGCCACTCGGGAAGAACAGACCGCCACCCTTTTATCCTGTCTCCGCGGATGCAAGGGCACATAGTTCACAACTCGCATGGTGGATTCCGGTGCTTCCTCCATTGTGATGCCGAAGGCCGTCTCGCGATGAGATCGGGATGGAATACACGTGGAGCAGCCAAGGTGTGCTTGCAATTAGACGGCACCCTCGTCAAGACAAGTTGGTGTCATAAAGGACATCCCTATCCGGCTGCACAAAGCTCTCGACATTGTGGTCATTCAAGAGGTCGTGGTTGTTGACCTAGAGCCTTACTTTGGCATGTGTCTCTCTCGGGAGTTCACCTGCGAAGTTGGGCGGGTACTGTCTCTAGACTACTCGCACATGGAAGTGCCATTCAAAGGAAGGAGACTGAAAATTTTCAATGAGAAGCCTTCCCATTTTCTAGTAGACAAGATACCCGGCGGAGAGATGGACCGCATGGTCCAGCTTGTCGAAGAAGAACCGGTGACAGAGAACCGATCGAGCAAGCTCTCGAAGTGCTACGGCCTAGAAGACGAGTTCTCGTTGCGGGATTTTAATGCCGTAATCGGGACAGAAACGGGGCTGTTATTTCATTAAGCAGCCCGAGGAGCTTGACGTGTCCGTTGCGAAGGAAGTAGGACCTGCACCCGAAGAGCTGTGGAAGCTTTTCTTTGACGGCGCCCGTTGCAAGAATGGCGCCGGTGCAGGGGTCCTCCTGGTTTCTCCAACCGGAGTCCAGAGGGACTATGCCTACAGGCTGGCCTGGAGCTGTACTAACAATTCGGCGGAATACGAAGCCCTGTGCTTGGGTCTGCGAAAGGCGGAAAGGCTAGGAATCAAGCATCTCCAAATTTTCGGAGATTCAGAGTTAGTGTGTCATCAAGTTACGAATAAATGCGCGTCTAAGCATCACTATCTTAGAGCGTACCGCAATCGGGTCTGGGACCCGATGGAATCGTTTGACTCATTGAACGTTAAGGCAATATCGCGTGAGAGAAACAAGCACGCGGATATTCTCGCGTCTGTTGGAGCCGTGCACGTTCCGGTCGAAGACGTCGTCCGAAACCGAAGCCGGTCCGCACCATTTACTGGGCCTTCGTGCTCGATAGGGATACCTTCTGGCAGGTATTCAGCTGTGACGAGGAGATCGTCACATTCTTGGTTAACGAAGTGTGTGTAATCGAAGGTAGAGACCCTGATGACGAGCAATATGAGGGGTTGATACAGTTACGGAATAATCACGTCCCAAAAGGACTGATTACATTAGAAAGTCTCTTTGATAGGAATGACAGAGCAATATCCCACAGGATCAAAGTAGACCCGAGGCAGTATGCTGACTCGGAGCTCGAACCCGGTAAAACCATCAAGGTCGGAACAGATCGCACGTCGGAGGAGCCGGTGCAGATTAGATCACCGTGCCGGGAGTTCCCCGACATCGTGGCCCGGTGCTACGAAGATTTGAGGGGGTATGACAGATCTGTCATCCAGAGCATACCATCGAGCTAGAGGATGGCGCCAAGCCGTTCCGACAAAAGCAAAGGGCCGTAAATCCAAAGGTTGAGGCCATGATGAAGACCGAGCTCTTGAAGATGCTTGGAGGCCAAGATCATCTACCCCATCAAACATTCATCCCGGGTCGCGAATTCGGTGCCCGTGAGGAAAAAGAATGGCGACATACGTCTCTCGTGTCGACTTCGAAACCTAAATCAGGCTTCCCTCCGGGACCACTATCCGCTTACCCAAATCGACCAAATTTTGCATATCGTTGCTGGAGCCCAGAGATTTTCACTTTTAGATGGATTTTCCGGCTACAACCAGATTTGGGTCAAAGAAGAAGACCAGCATAAGACGGCGTTTACCACGAAGTGGGGGACGTTCGCCTATCAGCGCATGCCGTTTGGCTTATCCAATGCTGGTGCCACGTTCCAAAGGGCCATGGACCTGGCCTTCCGAGAGCTGCTCAACAAGATTATTGTCATCTATCTTGATGACATGACCGTTTTCTCTCACCGACGAGAAGATCATGTTTCGCACTGCGTGCGGATATTTGAAAGTTGTCGAGAATTCGGCATCTCTATAAACCCGAAGAAGTCCGTCTTCGCGGTAAAGGAAGGAAAGTCTCTGGGACATGTCATCTCCGAGGAAGGCCTCGCCATTGACCCTGACGGAGCAGAAGCCCTCGTTCGCTTGCCAGCCCCCACTGATAAAAAAGGTCTGCAGTCCTTCTTCGGTCAGATTAACTTCGTGCGGAAGTTCATTCCGGACTTCGCACAGGTGATCAAGCCTATGGCCGAACTGTTGAAGAAAGATACACCTTACGAATGGACTGATGAGAGAGAGCAAGCTTTCGAGGAAATCAAGGCTCGAATTGCGCAAGCTCCGGTGTTGACAAACCCGGACTACTCCAAGGACTTCATCCCGTATGCAGTGGGAGAACCCGAAAGTTACGCTGCAGTCCTGACTCAGAAGGGAGACGATGGTGAGGAGCGCCCCATCGCGTTCCTAAGCCAAGTGATTCTGCCACACGAAGAGAAGTACAATTTTATAGAGCGGCGGGTCCATGCGGTCATGAAGTCCCTTCGAAAGCTCAGGCACTTTGTCTCCCAGAGTAAGACCACTGTCTTCGTGATTCACCCCGATGTTCGCAGTTTCATCTTGCAAGGGGAGCCGGGTCACAAGAGAGCGGGATGGATTGCCAAGATCCAGGAGTTTGATATCGAAGTACGGCCCACCAAGCTTATCAGAGGCCGAGCCTTGTGTCAGGAATTGGCCCGAAGCGCTGTAGCCGGCATCTTCGCCTGTAAGTGGGAGGACACAGCGACACGCGTCTACCTAGCCAACTCCTTATCGGAGGGGAGTGATTGGACAGATGAATTGGTGAGATACTTCTGCACCGGAAGATGTCCAGATCACCTGAACGCCTCACAACGAAGGAGATTTCGGTTAGGTGCATTAAGGTACACTCTTTGCCCCGAGGGGCTTTACTTCAAAAACATTGACGGCATCCTGTTGCGGTGCGTCATAAAATCTGACCAGCCTAGGATCCTCGGAGATTTTCATTTCGGGATGCCTGGGGGTCACCATTCTTCAAGGCCAACGGCCTTGAAAATAATAAGGGCTGGATACTATTGGCCCACTCTGTTCGCAGACGCGTATGCGGTCTGCGCCAAGTGTGATCAATGCCAGAGGTATGCTGGCCGAAACGAAAAGCACCCCTGCCCCTTCAACCGATACAAGCCGAAGTTCCGTTCCAAGCAATGGGAGTCCGGACTTCATTGGGGTAATTTCTCCTAACTCCTCCGCCGGCCACAAGTTTATTCTCACGACTCATTGACTATTTCACACGGTGGACGAGGCGATCCCGACCAAGAACGCCGACCAAGAAACGGTCATCAGGTTCATTGAGAGCCTGATTACCCGCTTCGGGGTTCCAGAGTCGATTGTGACAGACAACGGTCCGGGATTTGTAGGCGCTGTACTCACGGAGTACACCAGCGGCCTTGGCATCTATCACAAGATGTCTTCTAATTACTACCCGCAGGGGAATGGCCTTGCCGAGTCTACTAACAAGAACCTCCTGAAAATTCTCCGGAGGACCATTGAAAAAAATAAGCGGACTTGGCACTTGCTCCTGAACCGGGCGCTATGGGCGGATAGAGTTGCGTTCAAGAAATCCCTCAGGACGTCCCCTTATGCGCTCGTCTATGGCAAGCAAGCTGTTATGCCATCACACATTGAAATCCCCGCCCCGTGGATGATTGACGAAGACAGGAGCAGCGGAGACCCGGTAGACGACAGGTTGTGCCAACTCCTGCAGTTGGAAGAAGACAGAGAAAGTGCATACCAGGCCTTCGCGGATCACATTGCAGCCACTAAAGGCTGGTTTGCCAAAGGCACCACTGCCCGAGTTTTCGAAGTCGGGGACCTGGTGCTGAAGTGGGACTCATACAAGGCAAAACCGGGTAATCACGGAAAATTTGACGCTCTTTGGGAGGGCCCTTATCAGATTGCCCGGGTGAATCAGTTCAATGCCTACATACTTTCGGATATGGAGGGTCAGCTCCTCCCCATCCCCCGTCAACGGGTTCCACTTGAAGCTTTATCGTCGTTGAAGGTGCCCGAGGGGCCCTTCCCCGTAAAAATTTTGCCTTGTGTTTTTATTTTTCCCCTGCATGTATAGTTTCCGCTTTAGCATTCAGTTTATTTTTCCTTCTTTGAGCTTAAATACGGCATGGGAGAGAAAGACAGACTTCGCAACAAAGTCTGTCGTTGCCCCGCAGGAGGGGCGAAGTTCGGCTATGCAGAGAAAGAAAGGAGAAAAAAGAGCAAAAATCGACTAAGTGTTGACCGAAGTCCGACTTCGCAGCGAAGCCTGACTTCGGCCCAGCCGAATTGCGAAGTTTGTCCGAGAAAAGCCGGACGAGACTAAAGTCCGCATCGCGCAACCCTTCGTGCGAAGTACGCACTACGCGCAAAGTTTGTGCGAAGTACGAACTTCGCACCGAAGTCCGACTTCGACCAGCGCCCGTGCGAAGTGCGCGCTGCGCTCAACGCTTGGGCGAAGTGCGCGCTGCGCTCAACGCTTGGGCGAAGTGCGAACTTCGCGCGAAGTTCGCACTTCGCATCAAGCTTCGGCCGAAGTCCGAACAAAGCGGCCAGCGCCCGTGCGAAGTTCGTCTAAAAATGAAAGGCGGCAAAAACCCAGATCGCGCCCAAACCTTGGGCGCAGCTAAAAACAGAGGTAGAACAGTTCAAGCACGCGCTTCGCGCGAAGTTCGTACTTCGCCCAGTTTTGGTGCGAAGTTCGTACTTCGCCCGAAATTCGGGCGAAGTCCGGCTGCGCCTAGTTTTCCGGGCCAGTATTGGGACGCGGTTTAAAGAATAATAAAAAAATTCAAAAACCCCAAGCTGGGCCCAAGGCGCGTTTGCACTTGTTTTAATGTGGGTTTCCGCACCGAAGGTTTTGTCTTGATCAGCGTGCCCAAGTGGTGGCAGCAACGTCAGCCATGGTGCAGTCCCCAACGCTGAGTTAATGATTGCGCGTTTTTCAAGCGAAAACGCAACTAAAAAAGCAAGGCACGGCTGCCGGGGCGCGTCTTTTCCTAAACGTTCTCTCGCGCGGCCACCAAGGGTTTTAACTCAGCCGACCTACCCCTCTCGCGTTGCATTAATGGCGCTGTTTTTATCTAGAAAAGGGGGTCCGAATCATGCCAACATTCCAGATTGCGAGAGATTATTCCTCGGACAAGGTGCTAATTATTCCTCCGATAGCGAAATTTGTTGCAGAACGACTCGAATCTGTCATTATTGCCGACTCGGAGAGATGGACAAGGGAAAAATGCTCGTGTCGGCGCGAGCCCGCGGAAGCAGTGAACTAGGCGATTTGCCGCGGCCGGGGAGTTTTCAAAGGCGATCCTCCGCCAGAGAAAAGTCAAAGGCCCGGACGAAGAAGGTACGGCGTGGGCAATCCCCACCACCTCCGGTGAATTACCCGGCGAGGATATGTGGACGGCTCGTTTTCCATGAGCCTAACTCAGCCGAGAGCGAATGTGGAGAGTCGGGGCGACAAGGTTTCGCCCTCCCATCATTTTGGAGCGGCGTACAAATCAAACCTCTTCGATTCATGTGCCCTCCCGTCCACCAATGCCCGAAGTCGATAGACTTAATTGTCAGACACTATAAACCAGCTTCCCGGCAAATTTGCAGTTCCAGCGGCAAACCCTTGTTCGCACTGCGCAGGGAGACTGTGCAGCCAGCTTTCGCCCCAGGGCTGGAGTATGACTCCGGCACCATCCTCAGAAAAATCAATTTGGGCGAACAAGCGGGACGTTTCACGCACACCAAGCGAATGAGGGATTTCCTCAATTCAGAGCTGAGCGGCCCGCTTCCAACCGGACAATGGCCGACTGGCCCCATGCCTTTGGTAAAATTTCAGAGCAAGTATCTATATACCATCTTGGCATGGATCCTCGATCTGCGACTCCGATGAGTCGGTGCACCCGTACCAGCTGGCGCCGCGCGAATGCCTCCGTGTGGAGAATCTTACGAACCAGCGGCGCAGTGGAGCGGAAAACGCCCCATCTCTTTCGATCAGGCAGACCGGTCGGCTTACGCCATTCATTCCGATCTGCTGAAAATCCGAAGCGCCGATCAACCAATTTTCGTTTCGATTCCGTTCGGTCCGGCTTTGTTTGTACCATCTCGCACCCCCAAATGCCGATCCCGAACCTGAAGAAGGTTAACGAGAAGGGAGAACCCCAGCCCGTCTATAACTGGACGGATGACTTATACCGGAAAGGGTCCTACTACAAGTTCAACTTCAACTTTCTGGGATTCGTCATGTCAGTCTTCACCGAAAGTGAAATCCCCCGTCCCCCGAGAGAAATGACGAGTGCTTTGATAAATCAGAAGCTCGGGGACGTTTCGGATCGACGCAAGGGATTGTGATCAGAATCTACGGATTCAAGGGCAAACCCTATTTGCTGCCCTATTGGTGCTCAGAGCATCTGTTCGGGATGGAAGTTGCCCGACAGATGGACTATGTGGAAGAAGAGTTTGGCCTAGGGAAGAAAAGAGGACAGATTTTTCAATACCCTCTTTCCGGGCCAATGTTGAGATTATTGAGGTAGGACAACATGTCTACCTAGAGCAAGCGCTGTCCCGGATTGGCTCTGGTTTCTGTGCTGCAGCTACTGGAAGTATGACCCTCATGGGATAAGAGGAAAGTTTGCACATCCGTGCCCCGGGACATAACCGAAGATAGATGCGACGTGGTCCATGTGGACCTTGACTGGGAGATTGAATTAATGGAAGCTTCTCCCCCTTGGCAGGATTTCTACTTCGAGGAGGTGACATATGACCCCAAGAGAAACCGGGACCATCACTTCTCATCTCCAGGGTTCAAAAAGTTTCTGTCCAAGATTGCGAGGCCTTAAGCGGTCTAAAGAAAAGATTATTGAATGCTTGGAAAATGAGATGCCGCACGCGAGCACGACAAATCCACAAGGAGAAACCCGGCCGTAGATGACGACTTCTCGGTTCTCTATGACCAAGCATCATGACAGTCGGCGGCCGTTCGCATATCAAGGTTACGTTCCCCGAGGCCCCTTTGAGGATTATAAAAGTGGGTCTCCTCCCAAACAGTTGTACACTTCGGCAACTGCCAGCGCCGGCCCAGCAAGTACCCAGGCCGATCCAATGCAGTTCGTGGCTCCTAAGGCGGCGCCTGAAAAGGCGAAAAAGTTAGCCGAGGCAGCGCCGAGGCACTTCCTCGAGCAAGAAAAGCACCAGACACCGCCGGAAAGCGGACCGGTTGCGGCGGACCTTCGCAAGTCAAACCCCGGTACAAGTTTACCGTGGGAGCATCGGCGCCGCTGCACCCGCTTCGTCTCCTTCCCCCGATCCGACAGCTTGTTCCGGAAGAAAAGAAGCGGAGGAGAGTTGAGAAAATCGAGGCGACCTAGCTCGATAGTGCAGCAACCGGTCGCAGAGCCGCGGCCGCGTCCTGCCGCCGCGAGGCGGTTCCTTTGGGCGGTCCCAAGCCGACCCGCCGAGACAATAAGCGAAGACATTCACCCGGCATCGGCTCGAGCGGAGCCCGCGAGTACGTTTGCTGTCCCTGTCTCTCTAGTCTCACCCAGTTCTACTTCCACTCGGTCCCCCGCTCAATCCGGGCGAGCCATGACCACATCCTCCCCCCCGTCTCCGCGTCCTTCTAGCGGTCCCCATTCTTTCGACCGGTTTGCTCAGAACCCTAACGTCTCTCTTTCTCTGAGCACAACTCCAAACCCTTCGCCCGAGGTTAGTGCTGAGGCTGTCCGTTCACCATCACATCCTCCGCCTCAGCCGCTTCAAACCCTCACAGTGTCAGCCTCTCCCATTTCCATTTCCCGGTCGCCCCCACAAGCGACCGATTCTTCCAAAGTCTGTCCGGTTCCTCCTGATCCCATTCCCGCAGGAGAGACGTCTCAGCAGATCCCTAGGCCGGGGGAACCAGATTTTATGGACGACCTCCGAACTCGGATGACTTGCCCCCGGCAACAAGAGCCGTAGAGTATTCTCGTCTCTTTCCGCCAAGACCTGAAGCGGAGGAGACATGAAGAGATAGCCGCCCCGGTAAAACGCGCAAAGTATGATTTCGGAAGGAGAGTGATTACAACGGAGAAAATAATCCCAATAGTGAAGAAGCCTCTCCGAGAAATGACTAAGGCGGACTACGTGCTCCAGACAAAGGAGAAAAGCTTTGACGACATTGATAAACAGTATGAGATTCGGACGATCATGCGCAAAGTCGACAATCTCTTTGTCAAGAGTCCGGAGGAGCGAGGAAGAATTTTCGCGTTGCAGGACAAAGTAAGGCAACTTGAAGAGGACCTATCTAGGTCCACTGAGCAGCTGGAAGCGGCGCGGCGAGAAACAGATGAATTCAAAGCCCAGCTAGCCGCTTCTCAGCAACAGGCCGCAACCGAAAAGAAAGCAGCCTCGGAGCAGATTTCTCAGCTCCAGGAGTCTTTGAAGCAGGCACAGTCGCAGCTTGTAGAAAAAACATCTCAAGCGGTCTGTCTTTTCAAAGACAAAAGTTAAGGAAATGAGGGCTGGTTTGTTGAGGGAATGCAAGCCCCATACCTTTAAGGCAATGGTGGTCCTGGACTTCGCATCCGGGATTCAAGAAGTTTCGCCTGTGGAAAGCCTCGTGGTAGAGGAGGCCGAGCGCCGGGGCAAAGCAATGGCTGGACACGGCGATAAACCTTCGGGAGCGCGAGCGCGACGGCGTCCTTTTTTCCCCCGTGTCCTCATTCGCTGCAGAATGGGTAGGTGCAAGGGTGACCTTGCACAAATATTTTAGAAAAGTTGAAGAGGTGAGAGTGGCCAGACGAATGCTTGACGCATTCGGACATGAAAAAGATATCTGTCTGGCCCCCTTTCACGCTCTTTCAGAACTTGGGTGTCCAGGTTTTGTTGAGAATGGCGAGCTCCTTACCCTAGATCGGGTAAAGAAGAATTGGCAGTCCTTTGAAGCAGATACAGCTGAAATTGATAGCCTGGACAGAGCCAATTCAAGACAGTCGAGTCACTCAGATGGTGTCCAGATATTCCAGGATCCGCTCCTATTTTCGGGAGTTAGAGAAAAGATACCTCACCATCGACCCGCACGCGGTCGCTCGCTTTCACGGAGCATTAGAAGACATAGCTGACCGCAAGCCATTCGAAGCGGAAGCCTGGCGCTCAGCCCAAAAGGCGTACACTCGCATGTGCGAGGCAGAAGCAGGAAATGGAGACCTTTCAGAAGGAGATACTGATGAGGCGACTGACAAAGATGAATCTGAAGAACAGTTGCCGCAAGGAGAACAGATTAGAGCGAGAAAAGGCAGGGGGAGGCAAGTTCCTCTGCACCCAAAGGATGAAGGCATGGATTCTTTGCGCCGAGGCGAGCTCGACACCCCGCGAGCCGCCAGAAATGTTGTCACATTTTGCACGGGGTGCAATGTCTTCAATGTTGTTTTGTAACAGTGCTGCTCTTCTTTTCCTCCTTCCGTTTTTCTCCCTTCTCTCCCTTTCCTTTTCTTTCCCATTCTCTTTCTCTCCCCCCTTTTTCCTTGGAGTTCCCCAGTTGATTTTCCAGCTTTCCAGCAGGTCTATCTGAAATTGGCTAAGTCTGGGTGCGAAGTGCGTACTTCGCCCCACCTTCTGGGCACACCTTGCGTTGGCAGACTGACAGGTCAATGCAGAAAAAAGGTAAAATGCCCAGCAGGTCCATATGGCGGCAGACACCAGTGTTCGCCTGTGCGCGATTCGACTTCTCAACGGAGCGGGAATGCGCCCTTGACGAGTGTACGGTAGGGGAACAAACCCGGAATTTGACCAAGGCTTGAAGGCCTTCCTCGACCGCAGCCGATTTCTGCACGCATCCCAAGGAGCCCCGATCCCAAGCAAAGATGGATAGATCGCCCTCTAAGGCGGGCATGTGTCCTACAGGCATAACCCATCATTAGACAAGTGTCCAGCTTCGGGATTTGAACCAAGACTGCCGACCAAAAGGGATAAGCATGGGCTGCCTGCACCGCCTGCGTTAATAGCCTCATTCAAAGCTGATCTGAGGTTTCACCTGCTCCAACTACTAGCAAGCTCGCCGACTTGAAGAATTACCCAGCACTCCGCCACGTAGCTGTCCAACTTCCAGGAAGACCATGCTGCGGGTACAGCCCGATCCGACAAAAGGTCAGCATTTGCGGCTCTTTCGCCGCTTCGTCGACTCATGTTTGATCGGGACTCTGTGCCCATTAATGTAACGGGTGGGACTCGGGCTATAAAGGCCCATCTCGAAATTCATTGTAAAGGGTGGAAGGGGAATGTATGTTAGGGAACTACTGTGCTTATTGTAACCGTGCTTCCGCTTATGAATACAATCTGTATGCCCGGTTCTGTTCTACTTGTCTTTATTCTTTTATGCTGTCTTTCATTATATGCCTTAGGCCCACCTGTGTCGCTGCTCGTTAATTCACTTTGGCATTTGGCGATCAGGTTCCTCTAGCATTGCTTGCTTAAAGCACCATCTGTACTTCATTATTTAAAGCATTCATTATAAATTTGGTAGCAGTTCCATCAGTTGTGTGTGACGTTGCTGGCCCGTATCTCGGTGATTGATGCGATCCCTCGCCGTTAGTTCCTTGTAGGGAATGTTTGCTAGGGAGCCATTGAAGCCGTGCGGTTAAACTCTCTACCTAACACATATACCCGGCTCTGACATCTCTAGGTTTACTTTCTACCCCTGTCAGTGTATGTATCTGGTGATTGATACGATCCCCTGCTGTTAGTTCCTTGTAGGGAATGTTTGCTAGGGAGCTATTGAAGTTGTGCATACGCTGCTGGTGTATCGGAAGTACGCCTAGGTTTTGCAATTCCTTGTCATGCTCTGTGTTTGTATGCAGTAAGTAGCGGTGATTGGTGTGTTCCCGTACTGTTAGTTCCCCCCCACCAACCTTTGGACATATTTGTATCTCTTTCTGTACATTTGTCTCTTTCCGTTCATTTATTTCTTTCCTGTTCCCTTTGGCTTAAATCAAGCCCCCTAAAAGGAGCCGGCCTTCTCCGGAGATTGGCTCGGAAGGCATCTCTTCCTCCCGGCCTTTCATGCTGGTGGGCGAATCTGGGCGCATTAACCAAAAATCCTTTCCTCATGGCAGATTCGTAACCAACAGGCACGTCTTCCGGAGCACACTTTTTCCAAACATTCTCCTGCGCAGCCATCTAAGAACCTTAACTCAGCCGACCTACCCCCTCCTACGCGACATTTATGGCGCTGTCTTTATCTAGAAAAGGGGGTCAAATGTTTTTAAACATTCCAGACTATGCAGATTATTCCTCGGACAGTGCAAATTATTCCTGTGACAGCGAAATCTGCTGCAGACGTCTTGAACTTGCAATTATTGCTGATTCGGAGAGATGGACAAAGGAAAGATGCCAGTGTCAGCACAGTCCAGCGAAAGTGGCGAACCAAAGGAGTTACCGCGGCCGGGCGTTTTCAGGAGTGAAACCCCGCCAGAAAAAGGGTCAAAGTCCCGGACAAAGAAAGTACAGCGTGGGCAAGCCCCACCACCTCCGGAGAATTATTTGTCGGGATACAAGGACGGCTCCTTTTCGATGAGCCTGGCGAAGCTGCGGGCAAATGTGGAGAGCTGGGCAGACAAAGTTTCGCCCTCCCACCATTTCGGGGCGGCTTACAAATCCAATCTGTTCAAATTCTTGTGCCCTCCAGTCCACCAATGCCCAGAGCTGGTAGACCTAATTGTCAGACACTACAGACCAGCTACCCGGCAAATTTGCAGCTCCAGCGGTAAACCCTTGTTCGCACTGCGCAGGGAGACTGTCCAGCCGGCTTTCGCCCCAGGGTTGGAGTATGACTCCAACGCCATTCTCAGAAAGATAAATTTGGGCGAGCAGGCGGGACGTTTCATGCCAACCAAACGGATGAGGGATTTCCTCAATTCAGAGCTGAACGCCCCGCTTGCGGCTGGACAGTGGCCAACTGGCCCCATGCCCTTGACACAGTTTCAGAGCAAGTACTTGTACACTATTTTGGCATCTATTCTTGGCTGCGATTCTGATGAGCTGGTACAGCCGTACCAGCTAGCGCTGGCAGAATGTCTCCTATGTGGAGAATCCTACGAGCCAGCAGCACAGAGAAGTGGGAAGCGTCCCATCTCCTTCGACTGGGCAGACTGGCTGGCATATGCCATTCATTCCAGCCTGTTCAAGATTCAGAAGAAGCAATCCACCGACTTTCGTTTCAGTTCTGTTCTAGCTTGGCTTTGTACCATCTGCATCCCCAAATGCCGATCCTGAACCTGAAGAAGGTCAACGAGAGGGGAGAACCACAGCCCGTCTATAACTGGACGGATGACTTATACCGGAAAGGGTCCTACTACAAGTCTACTGATAACAGGCCTTAACTGGTCTAAAGAAAAGATTACTGAATGCTGGAAGATGAGATGCCGCACGCAGCACGACAAATCAACAAGGAGAAACCTGGCCGTAGATGACGACTTTTCGGTTCTCTATGACCAGCATCATGACAACTGGCGGCCATTCGCATATCAAGGTTACGTTCCCCGAGGTCCCTTTGAAGATTATAAAGGAGGGTCTCCTCCCAAACAGTTGTACACTTCGGCAACTGCCAGCGTGGGCCCAGCAGACTTCCAGGAAAATCCAATGCAGCCCATGGCTTCCAAGGCGGCGCCTTAGAAGGCGAAAGAGTTAGTCGAAGCAGCGCCCGAGGCAGTCCCTCAGGCACGAAAAGCGCCAACGTCGCCATAGAGCAGACCGGTTGCGGCAGACCTTCTGCAAGTCAAACCCCGGTACAAGTTCACCGTGGGAGCCTCAACGCCTGCTGCACCCGCTTCATCTCCTTCCCCTGATCCAACCGTTATTCCAGAAGAAAAGAAGCGGAGGAGAGTTGAGAAAATCAGGCGACCTAGCCTGATAGTGCAGCAACCAGTTGCAGAGCCGCAGCCGCGTCCTGCCGCCGCAGAGGCAGTTCCTCTGGGCAGTCCCAAGCCAGCCGCCGAGACCAGAAGCGAAGACATCCATTCGGCATCGGCTCAGGCGGAGCCCGCAGGTACGTTTGCTGCCCCTGTCTCTTTAGTCTCACCAAGTCCTACTCCCACTCCGTCTCCCGCTCAATCCGAGCAAGTCATGGCCGCATCCCCCTCCCCGTCTCCGCGTCCTTCTAGCGGCCCCCATTCTTTTGATCAGTTTGCTCAGAACCCTAACGTTTCTCTTTCTCTGAGCACAACTCCAAACCCTTCGCCTGAGGTTAGTGCTGAGGCTGTCCGTTCACCGTCACATCCTCCGTCTCAGCCTCTTCAAACCCTTGCAGTGTCAACCATTCCCATCTCCATTTCCCGGTCGCCCCCACAAGCGGCCGATTCTTCCAAGGTCTGTCCGGTTCCTCCTGATCCCATTCCCGCAGGAGAGACGTCTCAGCAGAACCCTAGGCTGGGGGAACCAGATTTCATGGACGACCTCCAGAATACAGACGACTTGCCTCTGGCAACGAGGGCTGTAGAGTATTCTGTCTCTTTCCTCCAAGACCTGAAGCGGAGGAGACATGAAGAGATAGCCGCCCCGGCAAAACGCGCAAAGTATGATTTCGGGAGGAGAGTGATTACAACAGAGAAGATAATCCCAAAAGTAAAGAAACCTCTCCGGGAAATGACCAGGGCGGACTATGAGCTCCAGACAAAGGAGAAAAGCTTTGACGACATTAACAAGCGATTCAGTTCGGTCGATAATGCGCAAAGCTGACAGTCTCTTTGTCAAAAGTCTGGAGGAGCAGGAAGAGCTTTTCGGGTTGCAGGATAAAGTAAGGCAGCTTGAAGAGGACCTGTCTAGGTCCACTGAGCAGCTGGAAGCGGCGCGGCGAGAAACAGATGAACTCAAAGCCCAGCTGGCCGCTTCTCAGCAACAAGCCGCAACCGAAAAGCAAGCAACCTCGGAGCAGATTTCTCAGCTCCAGGAGTCTTTGAAGCAGGCGTAGTCGCAACTTGCAGAGAGAGCATCTCAAGCGACGGTCTTTTCAAAGACAAAGGTTAAGGAGATGCGGGCTGGTTTGCTGTGTGAATGCAAGCCCCACACCTTCAAGGCGATGGCAGTTCTGGATTTCGCATCCAGAATTCAAGAAATTTCTGCCCAGGGAAAGCCTGTGGTAGAGGAGGCCGAGCACTAGGCAAAGCAATGGCTGACCTGGCGGTAAATCTTAAGGAGTGCGAGCGCAACGGCCTCCAATTTTCTCCCGTGTCCTCATTCGCTGCAGAATGGGCAGGTGCAAGGGTGACCTTGCACAAATATTTCAAAAAAGTTGAAGAGGTGAGAGTGGCCAGACGAATGCTAGACGCATTCACGCATGAAAGAGACATTTGTTTGGCCCCCTTTCACGCTCTTTCAGAACTTGGGTGCCCAGGTTTTGTTGAAAATGGCGAGCTTCTCACCCTAGATCGGGTAAAAAAGAATTGGCAGTCCTTCGAAGCAGATACAGCTGACATTGATAGTTGGACTGAGCCAATTCAAGACAGTCAGGTCACTCAGATGGTGGTCAAATATTCCAAGATCAGCTCCTACTTCCAGGAGTTAGAAAAAAGATACCTCACCATCGACTGCGCGCGGTCGTCGCTTTCCACGCAGCATTAGAAGATGCAGTGACCGCCGGCCGTTTGAAGCAGAAGCTTGGCGCCCAACCAAGGAGGCATACACTCGCATCTGCGAGGTAGAAGCACGAGATGGAGAGTTTTCGGAAGGCGACTCTGAGGAGGTAACTGACAAAGAGGAATCTGAAGAACAGTTGCCGCAAGGAGAACAGTTAGGGCAGCAAAAGGTAGGGGAGGCAAGTTCCTCTACACCCAAAGGATGAAGGCATGGATTCTTTGCGCCGAGGCGAGCTCGACACCCCGCGAGCCGCCAGAAATGTTGTCACATTTTGCACGGGGTGCAATGTCTTCAGTGTTGTAACAGTGCTGCTCTTCTTTTCCCTCTTCCTCCATTTCCCTTCCTTCTTCTCTCCCTTTCCTTTTCTTTCCCGCATTCTCTTTCTTTCCCCCCTTTTTTGGAGTTCCCCAGTTAATTTTTCAACTTCCAGCAAGTCACCTGAAAAATGGCTAAGTCTGGGTGCGAAGTACGCACTTCGCCCAGTTTTGGTGCGAAGTTCGCACTTCGCCCAGTTTTGGTGCAAAGTTCGCACTTCGCTCCTCTTCTGGGCGCACCTTGTAATCGGCGGATCGGGCGGTCGACAAAAGAGAAATCAAGTCTTTGGAGCAAGTCCGTACGGCGGCAGACATCAGTTTTCGCCTATGCGCATTCCGACTTCACACCGAAGTCGGAGTGCGCCTTGACAGGTGCGCAGTAGGGAACAAACCCGAAATTTGACCAAGGCATGAAGGCCTTCCCTACTGCACTGTTTTTTGCCTGCGCATCCCGAGGTGCTTCGATCCCAAGCAAAGATGGACAGACTGCCCTCCAAGGCAGACACGTGTCAAACAGCATCATCCATCATCTGACAAGTGTCCAGCTTCGGTATTAGAGCCGAAACGTGCCGAGCAAAAGGACGAGCATGGGCTGCACTGCCTGTGCCAGTAGCCTCATTCAAAGCTGATCTGAGGTTTTACCGCTCCAGCCTACCCGCATCCATTGCCGGATTGAAGTTACGCCGGCCGCACCGCCATGTAGCTGTCCAGCTTCGAGGAAGACCATGCTGCGGGTACAGTCCGGTCCGATAAAAGGTCAGCATTTGCAGCTCTTTTGCCGCTTTTGTCAGCTTATGTTTGACTGGGACCTTGTGCCCATTAATGTAACGGGAGGGACTCGGGCTATAAAAGCCCATCATGAATTCATTGTAAAGTGTGGAAAGGGGAATGTCTGTTAGGGAACTACTGTGCTTATTGTAACCGTGCTTCTGCTTATGAATATAATTTGTATGCCCGGTTCTGTTCTGCTGTCTTTATTCTTTTATGTTGTCTTTCATTATATGCCTTAGGCTAACTCGTCACGGCTTGTTGATTCATTTCAGCATTTGGTGAGCAAGTCCCTCTAGCATTGCTTGTTTAAAGCACTTTACGTATTTCATTAATTTAAAGCATATATAGAATAGATGCGGTAGCGATTCCATCGGTTATGTGTTTTGTTGTCTGGTCCGTATCCGGTGATTGATGCGATCCCTGCATTGTTAGTTCCTTGTAGGGAATGTCTGTTAGGGAGCCATTGAAGCCGTGCGGTTAAATTCTCTACATAAACACATATACCAGCTCTGATATCTCTAAGTCTGCTTTCTACTCATGTTAGTGTACGTATCTGGTAAACCGGTGCATTGCCATGCTGTTAGTTCCTTGTAGGGAATGTTTGCTAGGGGATCATTGGAGCTGTGCATACACTGCATGAGTATCGGAAGTACACACAGTTTTTGCAGTTCCTGTCATGCTCTATGTTTATAATGCAGTAAGTAGCCGTAATTAGTATGTTCCCGTACTGTTAGTTCCCCCCACCAACATCTGGACATATTTGTAATTTCTTTCTGTACATTTGTCCCTTTCTGTACATTTATCTCTTTCCCGTACTCTTAGCTTAAATCAGAAAACCCCCCCCCCAAGGAGCCGGCCTTCTCCGGAGATTGGCTCGGAAGGCATCTCTTCCTTCCGGCCTTTCATGCTGGTGGGCGAATCTGGGCGCATTAACCCAAAATCCTTTCCTCATGGCAGATTCGTAACCAACAGATACCATGTCATGCAATCTTCTCCCGTATTGGTGATCTTCAATTCGCTCAGACAAAACATCGAGCCTTCAATATCATGGTCTCGCGTCGACGTTGTTTGCACGTCTACGACATGCCAGATCTGCTCCGCGGCTAGGAGCCTTTAGCTTCCGCCTACGTGCAGTGTGAAACGGTGCGCGATTCGCCTGCAGATGCCAATCGTCCTTCAAACTGTGCAGAATTAGATGGTCTGTCGCTGCACCTTCAGTCGATTCGCTGCTGCACTAATCAACTGCGATCAAAAGGTCTTTGTGCAGCAAATTTGCGATCACACGGTGTCCTTGTCTGCAATCAAGCCTGCTGTAGGCGTCATCTACTCATGAGAAGCAAATATGGCATTTGATAGGCCTACACCGGGGAGCTAAAACACCGATATTATTGCCTCTCGATCAGGTTTCTTCAATCTTAGCTGGCGATTGCGGATCGGAAATGTCCTGCGACACCTTCACCGGTAAGCTGCGGATTTTGTCGCCACTCGCCTGTGCAGGAAACATCACCCAAAAACAACGGGGTCGTTAGAGATCTAAAAACAAACAGTACAATGTAGACGTATCTAGTAGCGGGCGGCGTATCCAGAGTAGCGGCAACTCTCACACAGGGTCCAGATTTTTCCTCCCGCGATGCCTATTCTCTCCGCTGTGCATTAATGCCGAAAGGCATCAATGGCGTCTGCACAGATGGGCAGATCGGAATCCAGCAGTGCGTCGCCTCCTTCACAGGGAAATCTGTAGAGTTCTTCACAGCAGGTGAAAAATCAATCGAGACGATGCCACTAGTTCGTCAGGTGCAGGCGATGCAAACAATGTTGATGAAATGCAGATCACTGCCAATCACTGGCTGAGGCAAGCGCAGAAAACACCTTCCGGTCCCGCGTTTGCAAATCTCACCGTTGCTACTCGATCACAATGTTGTGTTTGTAGCAATAATCCCACGTGCGGGAGATGGGAGGCGAAGTAATGTTTTAAAACAAAAAAAACACTCCACTTTGTTTACGACCACCACATGGTGGTTGGTCCTCCCATATGCTTGTTTTGCCCGTCGATGCCTAGTCACGAGCGTCTACGAGTTCATTCCCCCCTCCTTGTCAGATCGCGTCCACGTTTAGGTGTAGTCTAGCTTAGGTGGGTCCACATGTCTGAAGGTCCAGGGTCAAGTCCGCTAGGGTTTGTCCAGGTCCAGTTTAGATCACAGTCAGCGTGTTCGTCTAGGAGCGTCTTCACGTCCAGCGTACCTAGGGTTTAGGTCCACATATAGTCCACGTGTGGCTAAGGGGTCAGGTGTCCGTCACCACGGCTGCGGTCTCCGTCAGTTGTAGGAAAGAGATCCCCAATACGATCAGTAGTAGTGATTGAGTCACAAGTCAGCTACAGTGGTGGAGTCTGTCTTCAACCAATGCCCAGGGTGGAGCCCACAATCTCGATGGAGCCCGCCTTCATTGCTCTGATACCATGTCATGCAATAGACTATCGATCATTGTATTAAGCAATGTATAAATAATACAACTGCGGCTTAGATTAGAGTGTAACCAACGGAGCTAACAAGTCGCTAATAGGTAGTAGTTACAACTATACTAACAACTAACCTAATAATGTAATAACAAATAGACATACGCTAACGTGTCATACATCTAAAAAGTAACATTATTGCTGTTTACTAGTTGGATTGACATTCAATCAGGCATACAAAGATGTATGAGCCTGCTGGGAAATTATCTGTACTAAACTCAATCAAATTCTGGTTTCCGAGCACATCTAAACTTTTTTGATACAGAACACATTGGCATTCTTGATCACTGTGGGAAAACTTAGACTTGACAATTACTCAGCTAGACTATCGATCATTGTATTAAGCAATGTATAAATAATACAACTGCGGCTTAGATTAGACTGTAACCAACAGAGCTAACAAGTCGCTAATAGGTAGTAGTTACAACTATACTAACAACTAACCTAATAATGTAATAACAAATAGACATACGCTAACGTGTCATACATCTAAAAAGTAACATTATTGCTGTTTACTAGTTGGATTGACATTCAATCAGGCATACAAAGATGTATGAGCCTGCTGGGAAATTATCTGTACTAAACTCAATCAAATTCTGGTTTCCGAGCACATCTAAACTTTTTTGATACAGAACACATTGGCATTCTTGATCACTGTGGGAAAACTTAGACTTGACAATTACTCAGCTAGGCCATTTTGGAGGGTACTTGGTGAATTGGCAAAGACTTGGCAAAAGACCTTGAAGAAAATATATAAACAAAACTCAGCAAAATATTTGGAAAACTTGGCAAAAGCTTGGCCAAACTAGTTTTTGCTCATATTTGGCCTAGTTTTGACTTTTCATGATCAATCATGAGTTTTCCTGCTTGTTTTTGGGCAAATACTTGCCAAAACTTGGTACCAGTATTTTCATTGATTTTCTCTCCAATCATAAAATATCACGATTTGGCAGTTTCTTGCGGTTTCTAGATTCTTGATTTACTTTGACAAGTTCCTTCAATTGTTTTCCATGAAAAACTCATGTAATCTGGTCTAAGCAACAATGTTTGGTGTACTTACTCAAGTGAGCTGATGAGCACTGAGCATAATCTTAAGAATGGTCGATCTCTATTTAGCAACCACAGACCTTGCTCAGAAAGGTGTCATCTTTTGTCATTTTAAACAAAAAATAGCCATTAAAAATCTTCCACCATAGAGGAGGTTCTATATATTATTTTTTGCTCTTCTTGAATTCCTGTTTATTATTCCCATTCCATTTTTGATTTGGTCAAATATATTGATTTTTTTAATAATGGAAGCATGGTAGCTGAAAGAAGAAAGAACATTTTGAACCACATTATATTTCTACAAAAGCAAAATTCACGCCATGAATTGATTTATACTTTGGCCTGATTACTGGTGTGTTTCCATTTTCAGACATTTATTCTTAAATATTTTATTTCTTATCTTAGCTTTTTACTTCGGCCCTTACAAAACATGCAGGATGTGTGCGCGTATGGGATCAGCGCCAGAAAGACGATCCAGTGAGTATTTTTTATTATTTTAGATTAGTTCTGCTATGTATTTGCTTATTTCATTTTGGATTTGATAGCATTGTCCAATATTGATTGGATTTAGGTCTATTTATGAGATTGTGAGTACATATAGCCTGATGGTTTTTGTGTTTAGTTACTTCTTAGTCCTCTTTTATAAATGTAGGATTTCCCTATGTATAGCAATGTCTCACATTGCGGGCAGTGTTGTGGACAATCTATCTATCTTTTAAGAAACTTGGTCATTTTGTATGTTTGAGAAAATCACAGTTTTGAGCTTTCCAGCGATTTCATAGTTTTGAGCTTTCCAGTGATTTCATAGTTTTGAGCTTCCTGGAAAAGACCAGTATATTTCTTTCTTTATATACTCTTACGGATGAGTGTTCTGAAAGTTATTTCTACAGCCAATTAGAATAGAAATATTTAATTCTGTTTTTAATCATCTGTTGGTATCTTATGGCAGGTAGCTGCATTTGAACCTCAAAAGAGGGATGCAGCACGGGACTGCTGGACTGTTGCATTTGGTAAAAGTTTGACACTTTGTTATGTTAATCCGTAATGAATTCTTCAAGTGTTTTGTGTTCCTGGTGTTTGATTATAATTTCTAAAGAATTGTCTGTTTCATGGTGGGTTTGCAGACAAATTGAGTGATCTTTTTCCTCTGTGTATCACTAATTAGTGTGATTGTCTGTTTGATATTGTAAAATTAGGAAGTGATTGCTGGCTAAAGGTATTTTTGGTCATAGTGCAAGGCTTTTTGTCCCCTAGTATCTGCCATATACATTTTGACTGGGTTGGGCAAAAATGTGCTGTGGGGAATTCTGTGGAAACTTATATTTTGTCCTCCCCATACTGTAAGAATGTTTCCAGATGTTTTTCGGTGTTGATGCTTTTTAAGATAATCTCTTCAATGTAGTTTGAGTACTGTTCATATGGTTTGATCAAATTGTATGTTGGTAAATTTATTGCTTTAGGCTTTTTTATTATGCAAAAATCGAGAGTTGAATTGTTCATTTTTTGTAAGTACTTGCAATTGTCTATAAATGACTAAGTTGATTAAAATTCCAAAAACATGAGTTCATATGTAACATTGTTAACATTGTTACCCTTTGTCCTACAACCATTGCATTTTGTTTGTATAAGAATCAGCTCAATGCAAGGTGCCTTCTTACAGTTATACTATGTAGAGTGGGGAGAACCAAGCAAGAGTGGATGAGGCTACAAAAGACACCTGAAGGTGTTTGTAGGTCCCAGGAGGAAGTAGTAAACATCTCTTCCACCTGCTGGAATTTTAATTGGGCAGTATGATCTTTTCTAGGTACTGTCCAAGATGTTGTCTCCTTGTGAGACCTTGTATTTCTTGTCAAGACCAATGATAGCGAAGTGGCCATCAACAGATATAACTGGATCTTTGTTGTCAAGTATTACACATGTAGATCAGGTAGTGTTCATGGTCCCAGTAGTGTGGCCTATCTCCGTTCTTAGCCGTCATATATGTTTTTAGATTCTTAGGGTTCCAACTCCTCTTGGAACATCTTCATAGTTATATATTAGTTCAGTCCAACCTCTCACACCTCTTCTTCCTTTGTTATTCACTTTGTAACCCATTTTTGGATCTTTTTTCTTGTAGATTTCTACATACTCCTCCTTGGGTGGCTTGCTAATGACAGGATGAGGCCATCCATGTAATGTCCCCCCCCCGTTCTGTGTTTGGTGTTTTTGCAATAACTATGGATTAATTTGAACATGCAATAATACCCAAATGAAAGAAGCCAATAACAGCAGCATGCAATGATACCCAGATGGATTTAACACTGAATAATCGATTTTTATGCAGAACCCATAATCAAAATAGCTTATTAATTCATATCAGCAAATTAACAACAATGTTTAGAAATTCTAGATGGATAAATGTCTTTAGAATATCATTATAAACATACCAATTTGCTATTATCTCCAACTGATGGACTATAAACCTCCGAATCTTTGATTGAATCACATAAGCGTGAATCCTGAGTGAATTCACCAGCCAAGAACTGGGTTTTCGTCCAGCTCCCTTCTCCAATACTGAGGGTTTCCGTCCTCAAAACTTCAACAATCTGCACATCTGTCGATCCCTGAAATGGAACCGATCTGTCCTTCGGGGTTTCGTCCGTCGGGTTATCGATTGGGGTTTGCGTCCCTTTCGATGAAGAAATATCAGCCGCCGGCCTTAATCTCCAAGAGAAGAAATAACATAAACCAGAATGTCTAAAATGAGACCAAGTCACTGAATAAATAGGCTCCTCCTTGGCAAACTCTTTTTTCGCGCTCAATGTGGGATAAACATATTTCTTCCCCTTTAATTATAATATAAAGTTTTAACTTTATAAAATGAATTTAATAATTCACTTAATAAAGCCAAGCTTTGCGCTTTAAAAACTCTTGCCTTATGAAACTCCGAATGACCAACTAAAACTTGTTTCGGATACCCATTTCGTTGTAGAACAACATCCCCACGTTTGCTCGAGCAAGAAACCCTAAAACCCGACACTTGCTAAAAATAGCAATTCCAGCATCCTAGCTCCGTTTGACCCCGAACGACCACCAAAACTGAGCTCTAAGAATCCAAAAGTTGTCTCAAATATCTCCAAAGGCTCTCATCCATATGACATAGCCTACGGGAACCCGTGTATAGGCTAGTCTCTATGTGCTCCCACTAGCTGATTAGAAGGGGACATTCCGGTCCGCCCTTCCCAAATATTGCTTGTCCTCAAGCAATATGATCTGTATGCCAGGATCCCAAATAAATCTGAAGAATGTCTCATGATGAAGACATTGCCTTGAACTGTCATCCCGAAAACTGAAAACACTGTCAAGCTCTGTCACCAAACCGATACAACCGGCCCCGGTAACTCTGTCGAGCTCTGCCACTCTATAAAACAATCCATCCCTCAGAGGAATTCCTGGATCCCATAGCCAAATAGGGATTTTGTCATTCCCGAAATTTAATAATTTCTGCTGTGCCACTCTGACTACAACTGAATTATTCTGCAGCTCAACGGAGAACCCATTCCGGATCGACAAACGAGGAACCCAACAAGAAACTGATTCTACAACTATAGGGAAGAGCACCTCATGCCAAGGTGATACATATAACTCCTTATACCAACCCTTCTTCCCATTCATATATGACATGGTCAAATCATCAACATGTGGACTGAAAGAAAAACTATGAGCATACCTCACTATACAGTCCATCTGAACTTCACCAACTGGTTCCATGGAAGGGTCTATACAATCACCTGTGCTACAACTCTCAACATTCTGCACACAGAAGTCAGGAGATGTTTCGCCAATCATAACACAAGGAAATGAACCTGCATCAGCATCATACTCGGGCTGTTCCTTCTGAGTGGTTGTAACAGTTGACCAATTTTCTTCTTTGTGAACAAAACTTAACTCAAGGTTAAGTTTGTTAATTATCTTCTCCTTTTTGGTGAGTTCTTGGTACATCTTTTCTGCAGTTTGGATAGCCAAATCCCTATCAGATAACAATTGCAAGTAATCAGATTTTATTTTCTCCAAAGCATGCTTGATAGTTTCTACCTTAATAGTTTGCACGCTTTCAACAGAGGAGACATCAATCAACCCTATCTGCCTATCTTTGAGCTGAGCTGTCCACAGAAGATATTCAACAAAGTTGTGTGTGCTATCCAAATGGGTTAATGTTTGGACAATCTTCTCTTCTGTAACCTGCAACTTATCCTTCCAACTTTGCATTGTATCAAGTTCTGGATTGTGATCAGCAGCACACAATAAAGTTTCTGATTTACCATCTTTGGCATAATGATCAGAATCAGCATTCCTTTTGACACTACACTCTCCAACTTCGTGCACTGAAGTTAGGACTGACTCATGCTCAACCCAAGAATTATCAACTGCATGCACATCCTCACCAGCTGCTGATTTAACAATGTCAAAATCAGCATGCTCTATGATCTCACCACTATCACGAAATTCATTATGCCCCTCACCAAAATGAGATCCACAAGATGAATTAACTTCATCTTCATCAATTTTGCCCTCCTGTACTTCCACACAAGTTTCTTGAAGAGGTGGCATGTTTATATTTTGAATTTCAGCAGTCTGAATGTTCAGGTCAGCACCCTGATCAAAAGGAAATTTGTCTCTATCAATCTTCTCATTTACTTCATCAGCATAACTCTCCAACTCATCGGGAAAGCCACCATCCAACCACTTGCTGGTCTGTTCTGTTTCTAACTTTAACCAGGAGACATCTTCATCAACATCGATCTCCTCATCAAATTTGGAGTCTTCACCATGAAAAAAAACACCATGCAACAATGAACTGTTGCCAGGGAAAAATGCAAGGCTCATCATACCTTATGTCCAAGGTCTCACAAACCTCATTGGATTGCTCTGGAAGCAATTCCACAACTGTTGTCTTGTCATTACCCTCGGTACTATAGTTGTCCTGGGACTTGTGGGTTATGGGCCCACATATATGTCCAAGTGACCACTCTTCTTGGCAAGTGAAGCAACGCTGTTCTCTTCTCAACTGATTCTTGCTTTTGAGAGGTAGTCCTGGCATCTGTAAGTCACTCGGTCTCTTTTCCTTCTCCTGTTCCTCCTGTACCAAGAGAGGTTTCAGCTTCTTCTCACACTTGCTTGGAAACATTGTCAACTAATTTACGTGCAGCTGAAGAGGTAATCTGTCCTTGCCTCAAAACAGCCATCAACTTGGGCAAGATGGGCTGGGTAAAGTCATCACTTTCCTCAATGATGCGTACCATGATGGTTTGCATGTAAGAGGATATAATGTCTTCATGATCTTCACTAATAGAAGCTATAAAATGTCGAAACATCCGGAGACTAAGATCAGCACAATCTAAATCAAGCAAAAAGACATATATTCTAATTTTTGCCATCACTTCCAAAATTCTAACCTTCTTACCATAGGATCGGTCCCTGATGTTATTCAAACCATGAAAACTGTCAACCATCAGCTGTAATCCCTCCTTCATGATGTCGTCATTGTAGGGTGCTTCCGGAGCTGTAATCCTTATGATCTCACTTGAGACAAGAGGTGACTGCAAGTCTCACGTCCCTATCTGCATGTCTCATAATCCAATGCTGGCCTAATGCAACTATAGGTACTTTCGCTGCCCAATTCAAAACCTCACGATCAGATTGATCTAGTTCAACTAGACATGTATCCATTTCCTTTAGATTGTCAAGAAGAACATCTTTTGACAATTTTTGGGACTCAAGTTGTTTCCCCAAAGCATAGAGCTTACAACTTACATCCATTCTTTTACTGAAATGTTCTGCAGATTGAATCTGTTTTCTGTTATTGGATGTGTGATGCTCAACCTTAGCCTTAGAGGGAACCATAGGTGCTGACTTAGGTGACATAGCTACTATCAACTGCTTTTCCAACTTTTTTGGGACAGCGAGCTCAACTTTATTAGCCGCAATATTAGCTGCAATTTTAGGATCTTGTAAAGTATTTTGTTCAACTCCAACTTTCTTCGGCAACTTTATGAATGAAAAATCAACCTTATCCTGAGGAAAAACTGAAGGTAGAGAAATTTGCATCATTGCAGTTAATTGACTGATGGATTTTTGTATCTCACTCTGAGTCCTATCCCAATCACGTTGTCTCCTAGACCAATCATTATAAGACTCCATGAATCTGAAATTTAATTAGGCTTCCACAGGCTGGTAGAATAGCCTGAGCTCTGAATTAACAATACCCAGAACTCTTAAAGCCCAAATCAACCAAATGGGTATTCAAATCACCAATACCCAGAAACTGGAAACCCTAGATTTGAAAACGGCAACCAAACCCTAACTTCTGCTAATCTTCTATACTCCGCAAATTTTCAAGCAATATAATTTCAGACAAAGAATTATTTCCACCAAATCAAACCTGAGAATTTTGTCTTCGATAGAAGACTTCACAAAATTCGCAATGAAACCCTGAACAGGCTAGCAGGAAAAACCAGCTCTGATACCACTGTAATGTCCCCCTCTGTTCTGTGTTTGGTGTTTTTGCAATAACTATGGATTAATTTGAACATGCAATAATACCCAAATGAAAGAAGCCAATAACAACAAGCATGCAATGATACCCGGATGGATTTAACATTGAATAATCGATTTTTATGCAGAACCCATAATCGAAATAGCTTATTAATTCATATCAGCAAATTAACAACAATGTTTAGAAATTCCAGATGGATAAATGTCTTCAGAATATCATTATAAACATACCAATTTGCTATTATCTCCAAGCGATGGACTATAAACCTCCGAATCTTTGATTGAATCACATAAGCGTGAATCCTGAGTGAATTCACCAGCCAAGAGCTGGGTTTTCGTCCAGCTCCCTTCTCCAATACTGAGGGTTTCCGTCCTCGAACTTCAACAATCTGCACACTGTCGATCCCTGAAATGGAACCGATCTGCCCTTCGGGGTTTCGTTCGTCGGGTTATCGATTGGGGTTTGCGTCCCTTTCGATGAAGAAATATCAGCCGTCGGCCTTAATCTCCAAGAGAAGAAATAACATAAACCAGAATGTCTAAAATGAGACCAAGTCACTGAATAAATAGGCTCCTCCTTGGCAAACTCTTTTTTCGCGCTCAATGTGGGATAAACATATTTCTTCCCCTTTAATTATAATATAAAGTTTTAACTTTATAAAATGAATTTAATAATTCACTTAATAAAGCCAAGCTTTGCGCTTTAAAAACTCTGCCTTATGAAACTCCGAATGACCAACTGAAACCTGTTCCGGATACCCATTTCGTTGTAGAACAACATCCCCCTATCCGCTCGGCAAGAAACCCTAAAACCCGACACTGCTAAAAATAGCAATTCCAGCATCCTAGCTCCGTTTGACCCCGAACGACCACCAAAACTGAGCTCTAAGAATCCAAAAGTTGTCTCAAATATCTCCAAAGGCTCTCATCCATATGACATAGCCTACGGGAACCCGTGTATAGGCTAGTCTCTATGTGCTCCCACTAGCTGATTAGAAGGGGACATTACAATCCACTTCAATAACATGTGGGTTGTAGTTGCCCCAACAATGCAACAACAACTTTGCGCAGGTGGTGGATGAACATCTCATGCCACCTCTAGGCTGATGAATTGATGTATGAATGTCATGTCTACTTGAGTGCATAAACACATGCAACATGTCGCCATGTTAGTGCATGTAAAGAGTTTGTCATAATTATTGTCATTACATTGTGTTGTACGTACATGGTCACACAGACACATAAGTGTTTGTAACAAGTATCATGTAATGTGCTATGAATTATTTCAATGTTTTATGTGTATGTGTAGTTTGGTGGTAGTTAAGCAATTGCCAATTACCTACTGCCCTTGTAATACCTACATACATGCATGCGTTTGTAACAAATATTATTTAATGTGTTAAGGGGTATTTCAATGTTTTATGTGTATGGGTAGTTTGGTGGTAGGTAAGCATTTGCCAACTGCCTCTTAGTCCTATAATACATAAATGGATGAATTTATGTGGGTAGAGATAGAGTTGTTCGTTAAAGTATGATGGTGGTTGATAATTGCCAAGGCAAGTCTATGTGTATGCTTGATCGAACCATGACACACTGCAGATAACTAGGTTATGAAGTATACATGTGTGTATAGGGTTTCCACATTTATTTGTAGGTTCTTCCCATTATGTACCTTTGTTTGCTTATATAAAACGGAATTATGTTATAGTATGTTGTATTTTATTTTTCACATTTTGGCATTGTTACCTTTACAAGATTGGGTCGATGTTGGTGATATGGAGTTTGATGAGCATCTTGCTAGAGAAGGTATGCAACAACAACAATGGGATGATTATGCTTTGGTTGATGAGCGGTGTAGTCCCAACATGCCCTTTGCCCCTTTGAGAGGAGGGAAGATTGGAGTTTGCAATACAAAGTGATGTAGACTTATTCATTGACGTCTACAAAGGTCCAAGAGACGAGAGGCATGATGAAGTGTGTGATGAAAGGCATAGAGGCAAGCGTGACAATACAAGGCACAACGAAGGCATATGTGATGATGCAAAGCGTGTTGATGGCATGCATTTCAACTCAAGTTATGATGATGGTGTGCATGAAGATGCAAGGTGCGATGAAGGCTTGCATGATGACACAAGGTGTGAAGGTGTGTATAACAGCCCACAACACGTCAAAGGTGCACATGACAATGCAAAGTTGGATGAAGGCCCAAGTGACGAGTCTAACAGTAGAGAAAACTTGGTTTGGCAAGAATGGTTGATAGCAATTGAAATAGGTTGTTTGTCGGGCATTGCATGCATAGTTACCGTATGAACAAATTCTCTTGCTTGGATACACTTATCTATGTATTAGATACGAATACAGATACAATACTTCTTGGATACTATATCCGGACATATCCAAACACATGGGTACGATTTCTAGATGTATCCAAACACCCAAGTACTATATCCAAACGTATCCAAACACATAGGTACCGTATTTAGACGTATCCCAGTATAACTTGAGTGGCCTAACAGTGAAGGCTTAGGTACTCTAGATAGTAGGTCCAAGGGAGATGTCACAACATGAGTGCCTCCTCCCACGCATAGTGGATTTGAGGAGCATGGGGGTGGTTTGATATGCCTAATGCTCTTGGACCTTAAAAGTTAACTTTTTAAAATAATATGTGTGTACCGTATCTAGATGTATCCGAATACATGCCCCTATTTGGTCCATATCTTATATATCCTGGAATGGCCTAGGCACATCTAGCGTTGTATTCACAACATGAGATTAAGAGAAGAATATGCAATTTAAAAAAAAAATTAAAAATTAAAAAATCAATGATAATAATCTCCTTAGTAAAATATCTTACTCAAAACTTATATGTATGTAAACATTTTTATGTTACATCTTTTTCCTTTTCATATATAAAATATATATGCTTTTTATAAACTTATATTCTAGCTGAAACTGGAATGTTCCCTTTAGAAGCAATTGCTATGACCAAGCTGTTATGTTACTTGAAAAAAACAGAAAACATGACAGATGATAGATGGCCTAGTGCAGCTAGGGACGAAGAGTTGCATAGGCGAAAGAATACATGGATGAAAAAAAATCAGAAATGGATGAAATGTTGGGAAATCAACATAAATGAATGCCCAAATGTCAACAAAGACATAGAAAATTATGTGAATGAAAAGTTCAGAAGTGGAATGTGGAAAAATGCAAGCAAGAAAAGACAATATTATATTGCAAATTTTAACCCAACGTATGACCACAAGGAAAAAAGTGTATATAGGCGCTGAAATCAAGTGGAAGGAAAAAATACTCATTGCTCAGATAAGGACTAGCTCTCATAGGCCTAGATGTGAAACAGGGAGATGGACAACGCCCAAAGAACAATGGGAAGAAAGGATATGTACTCTATGCAGCACAGGGGCAATAGAGACAGAGGAACACTTCATCTATAAATGCCCGAGTTTTTCAGATATCCGTGACAAATACAAAGAAACACTTGGGAACGAGTTTATGGCAGATTTATTTGAAGACAGTAAAATAAAAAAAGTTGGGGAATTGCTAACACAAATCAGCAGGAGAAGGAACAACCTTCTCAAAGATATTAAAGATCATATGATATGATTTGAGTAATTGTACTTCCATATTTGAGGTCCCATAGACCATATTTGGGTCTCGCGGACGTAATTAAAATCTTTCATTTCATTTCATTTCACAATCCATTTGTATCCATATTAGGAGGTCTTGAAAATTTGTTTGTGTTTGATAATGTACCCATATATCATATCTATTTCCATGCAACATAGGTTGCATGGGATGGGAGTTTGGCAATGGAGTTAGTGCAGGTCGGAGTGTTTTATGGTAAGCAGGAGGGAAGGTTGACATCAGAGCAGCTGCATGTTGGCTTATCTGATGGTGAGTGGTGGAGTCCAACATTGAATCAAATGTAGGTTGGCACGTGGGATATTGTGCAAGATGGGAGTTTGAAACGAGAGCAATTGTAGTGTGTGTGTTCGATAATGTGTGTGATGAGATAGAAACTCACAAGCAACCATTGTCTATGCTGAATCAATTAGTCATGACAACAACCACTATTGATAAGACATGCAAGCATCCTATGTTTCATGGTGGTGGAATAGAAGACCTTGTTAGACATTGGGAAATCTGTCATATGATATGGAAGATCAATGACCTTGTTAGACATTGGGAAATCTGCGTTATGATATTGGGAAATCATTGTTGAAATTCATAAATAGAGCAAAATGATAGTTTGTTCGATTCTATGATTCATGGGGACTCGTCTTGGGATTTGGGTCATATGTAAGCAACCATCTAGGCTGTTTAGGCTATCCAAAGGTAGTCTGTTTGGGACCTAGTTGTTTGGCACTGTCGTCAGGGATCCAACTATCCTAGAGTGTGTAGTCCAACCATGTGTCCTTTGTAACTATGTCATCAGAGAGTGTGCTCTCTACATTGTCAAATGTTGTTGATGGGGAAAATTTGGACCAGATAGTCAAAGAACCAATGATTGGGCTCCTTGATCCGACAAAGGTAGCAATGGATGTTGCCTATTGTACTGACATTGCGCTTAGTTGCATGAAGTGTAGCAAACATTAGCAAAAATTGTTGCGCTACTAAAGATGTGCGATGTGGTATATTGCAAAAACATATGGGACGAGAAGAGGCAGAGGGAGCATGAAAAGTGATTCAAGTAGCACATTCAATGCTTCTACCTTGCTTGGTTAGTTGGTTTATTGGTGAGGAGGGGTAGATGTAGCAAGATGAATTGATGCATGAAGGACATGTCTACATGAGTGCATAAATGCGTGTGCCACATCACCATGTTAATGCATGCAAATAGAGCTTGTCATATGTGTTATTGTATGTATGTATATGTTGATATGGACATAAAAGTGTTTGTAATAAATATATATTTTAAGTGGTTATATGGGATTGAAACAGGCCCCACCTGTATTACATCGTGACCACATAGTGGTATTACAACAACTTGGCTATTATGCATGTATTGCTTTGCAAGATTTGACGCTTGGTCTTCTCCTTGAAAGTAAAGAATTTAACTGGTTGAACTAATGCCTTTTGATAAACTAATGCCATTTGATAATGTTTGTAATAAATATTATGTATTGTGTTATGGGCTATTTTAATGTTCTATGTATATGGGTAGTTCTATAGTATTTAGGCGATTACCAACCGCCTAGCGGTCTTGTAATAGTAGTACTTATATGTACATGCAGATACGTGGGTAGAGATGCAGTTATTCATTGAAATATGATGTTGGTCAATGATGGTCAAGGCAAGTCTATGTGTTGTACTTTTGATAGGACAAATTGATGCAAGTACATCATGTCTACATGAGCACATAAACACATGCACCGTGTCATCGTGGTATTGCATGTAAATAGAGTTTGTTGTATGTGATATTGTATGTGGCAGCATAGGCATATAAGTGTTTGTAATATTATTATGTATTGTTTCATAGTTAGGCAATTACCAATCGTCTAGCAGTCTCATAATCCCTATATGTATACATCTATATAGGTAGAGATAGAGCTGGTCATCTAAGTGTGATGTTGGTCGATAATGATCAGGGCAAGTCTATGTTGTATGTTTGATTGGACGATGACATATTGCTGATAACTAGGAGGTTGTGAAGGATACATGTGTGTAGTAAATCCACATGTATCTAGAAGTTCTTCCCATTATGTACCTTTGTTTATATATAATGAAATTATATTGTAACGTGGTGCATTCTATTTATACACCGTTAGGTGTAGAAGCCATGTAGAGAGGACTCTTTGGAGGAAGAGTTGATGCTAAATGAGGAGGAAGTTGGTGAAGAGGATGAGGAGTTGAGTAATCCAAAGCAGGTGTTGCGGCATTGCAGGTTTTTTGGCATCACCATCATACCAACATCTCTTTCTTAGGGGGATGATACACCCCTTATGATAAAGCAAAGAGTTGAACTTGTTAGTGCTAGCATCTATCACCATGTAGACAAGAAAGTGGTGATGTTGACATTGAGGCTCCATCTATCGCACAACCAATAGTTTCCAGGTAGCCTCCATAATTCATTGACTTGTTTCAGGAGCATTAGTTAGACTTGCATGCTCTTCGTTTTGGTGATTGCCAAGATAGTACTAGTGGCCTCGATGAGGCACAATGACAAATGTTGATGGATAGGGTAACTTCATGGGATTGCATTCCCCATCATAGCATGTTATAGTGAAATTAGCCGTAAGTGATTCTCTTTTATATGACTTTTTTTGGAAAAGGATATGTAGTAGGAAGAGACTTTGCTTGAGGCAAAGAAAAGAATGGGAGGAGAGCAAGATTGTGAGCCAGCAAGAGGTCAAGTGGTTGCAGACTATTGTGGGAGAGATGAGTCATGCACAGACGATGACTTCAACAATTGTTAGAGGTGATAGAGATTTTCCTTCTTCAAAAGAACAACCTTCATTA
The DNA here is from genome assembly GCA_028583015.1 of Wollemia nobilis. NCBI lineage: Eukaryota > Viridiplantae > Streptophyta > Pinopsida > Araucariales > Araucariaceae > Wollemia > Wollemia nobilis. The sequence goes on along the minus strand of JAQPPZ010016944.1, from coordinate 4,504,581 downwards.
AGGGATAATGTACGAGTACCTTGAGTACAATGCTTGGTGGCATAGGCCACAGTAGTTGACCTAGAGGTGTCTAGGGATATAGAGGATGCATGCATATATGGGTTTTTTAATGAGCTAATACATGTTATCATTGACATGCGAGAGGACCTCTTGTCGAGTCCCATGGAGGAGGGGCATATGTGGATTACGAGGTTGACCTACTTGATCAATAAGTTGGACCATTGGTCCCCTAAAGTTCAATATGTTCACTTAGACAAACGTGCATTGGAGATCCAAACAAAGAACATACTCAATATGTAGTCATTACCACTTAACGCCATTGTCTTGTACCCCAAGCCTTTGATGGTATATTTTACATAGGCTTAGTTAGTAGTGCATGGCTAGAACCATCAATTCAATGCAACACCATTTGTAGAAGGCTTGAATTGCTTTGACAACTTAATTTCCTTGCATTGTAGGGATAGCATTACTTCAATAGCCTTCATATTCAATCGGATGAGAATAAGAGATTATACGGTTTAGTTGACTTCGAGAGTTATTGAGCTCAACATCTTGAAGAGGAACTGCAACTCTTCAAGGAGAGAGTCTCAGGCCACTAGTCCTCAACAGGAGATTGATTCAATATGCTGTCGAAATAAGGAGAAGGTGCATTGCCTCGTCGCTTTGAAGTCACTTGGGAGAGCATGACCAACGAGGTGAGGCATTAGCTGACTGAGAGCACATAGTAGTGCATTGAATAGCTAGATGAAACAAAGTAGAAATTGGAAAAGGTTTAGAGGCAGCAGTTGCAACCACAGTTATGGCAAGTATATGCAGGAGTGGTACAATGAAGCTTGCCAATGGATTCACTAGTTGCATGCTGCCCTCATCAGCTCATGCATGTCGACACCTGTTCCTACGACTCATTTTGAATTTGATGTTGTTCTTGTCATGTAGTTGACTGGGGCGTTGTTTGATTTAAATGATGGGATAGATGTTGGCAGCAGACTTGATGACATGGCACCGTCTCAAATGCCACAACAGCCATTAATCAGAGTAAGTAGTGTTCTAGGATGTTTGTCAAATATGTGTGTATGTGACAACCTAAGTATTTATAATAATGTTTGTTGACTTAAATAGAAATGATATATGCATTAGATGGTATGTATTATAAGAAGATTTGGTTTATATCAAATACTTGTTAAGAGGAAATTTTTTTTATATACATAGCTAATGTGTTGTATCTTAGGATTTGCAAGCATTGATATATTCATTTCCACCATTTCAAGTGTTTATGGTACTAACTATCAAACAAACCACTAACAGTTCCATATCCAAATTAGTATTGCTTTTTGAGACTCAGCGATCTGTTACATTCATGTTATCATTTTTGACATTATTATGTTCTATCCATCTATCTCCTTATCCAAATTTTGCCATGGTTCATTTGAAGATGTATGGTAGCTGGCATTTCCTGTTAAGACTGGTGGTACGGTGTGTTGCCGCATTTACTGATGTTACTAGGTGAAGATATGCAGGAAACTCATACAATGATGAAGAACGGTGTGTTCTGGCTGGTATGTATAAAATATTGTTTTCTTATTTATTTCACTGTCTTCTGTATGTTTTGCATTAGATTGATGAGTCCAACTGATAATAAGAGTGTTTGGAAATAATCTTCAAGTGGTAAATAATTTATTGATGAATGGCCTGGATCATCATGTGTCCATGCAGGCTTTGATAATGGAGATATTAAACTGTTTGATTTAAGGATTGGAAAGGTTCGATGGGAGACAACTGTCAGGAATGGGGTAAATACCATTGTTTTTATTCAAGATTTAATACTTTTATGTGCATTCATGAAAGGTTGACAAATGATTAGCAAAAATGAAATATGCTTTAGTTTTACAGGTCTCTGAGGATGGGTTTGTTCTGAAAAATAGATTGAGTGTTTTTTTTTAAACCATCTGATAAAGAGATGAACAGAATGTTTGATAGTCAATACTTCCTTGTTTGGTAAATAAATAGTCAACTAAATTGTTAATTGTTCTTTGGCTGAAGGTATGTAGTATACAGTTTGATCGTAAGGATACTGAGATGAACAAATGTGTAGCAACCACACTGGATTCACAGTTTCATGTATGTAAAATTTGTTTGTTGTGACTTAAGTCATGTTGTGTATTTTTAGTCCACATGCAAGGTGACATTGTTTTTTTTCCCTTTTAATACATTTAAATTGAAAGCAAGGCGACAGTGTTACAAAAGGGATTATTGTTTACATGTAGGTGTTTGATCTACAAACTCAACAACCAGATGGGGGGTTCCCAAGTTTTACAGAGAAGGTAAGGCTACATTCCAAAGTCTCAACAATTTATTTGACTAAATTTCTGCTGAATGTGTTTCTTCATTGAGGAGAAATTTACAGTTTTTCTATTTTTTGGTGGAACACAGATATCTTAAGATCCAAAGCGAGTTTTCGAATATGGTTGTAGATTCAAAATTCTTGTAGAAAATAGCAAGGATCTTAGTTTCACACTTTTCCAAAGATTTGTTATTTTTTGTACGTTGTGCTTATGGGAGGCAGGCCAAATTTTGCAGATCTGTTTACATATTCAAAATCTATGCAAAAATTACAAGGGTTCTAGTTTTGCATTTTTGGCGGGATAGATATTATGCACATCAGAATTTGCATTCAAAATTTTGTCAAATTGATGATCGTAATTGAAAGCCAAACATGTACCAGATCTTTTGTACTGCATATCTTGATCACATAATATCCTTTTTCAACATTTTCCCTGTGCGGTCAAAGTTTGGTCATTCTAATTGAAACCAAAAATGCACTCAGCTTTTGGATAGCATATCTTGATGCCATGATATCATTTTTCACCCTTTTTCCCTATGTTCTTCTTTTCGAGTACTTTGTAGTGGTGTAGTTAATTTGTACTCATCTACTACAGGGAATTCTAAATTTTGAATAAATATCACGGAGTCCTTTGCTTCTCCTTTCCCAAAGGCATAGTCTTGAAAGAAGGCTGCAACTATATGTAGGAAGCAAAAAAACCTTGAGGATTATCCCTTCTAGTTGTTGTGCTCTTCTTTGAAGAATGTTGAGATGGATATTGCAGTCCAACACCAATTGCAGTCTTAGTTATTTTCCTTTCTATTTTCTTCTAGATTGAAGGATAAAGAAGGGTAGAGTAGTTTTTAATGTTTGCGAGGCCATAGGCCATATGAGACGGATATTGTTTACCCAATATATGGTTATCCCCAACCATACTCTGGTTATCAAAGCATGGTGTACAACCCTACCCCCCTTAGGATTCGAACCTTGGACCTCTATTCAGAGTTCCAAAGTCTCCACCATTAGGCTACTTAGGTTGTACTACAAAGTCACGTCAAACTTGGACATTTGCAAGAAGCGCCTCACTTCCATGTGAGCACAAAAGAATACATTGCTTCAATATTAATTCTTCAAACAAGTCATGTGTGTGGCAATAATGCCAATACCAACTCAAACTGGATAGACTGCACCATAATGGTCTTTGAAGTAGATTGAGTCGATGTCCACCATATGAGAATTGCATTATTACTTGTCCTAATTGTGTCAAGTAGCGTTGGACACACAACCTTAGGATTTTTCTTGGTCAACTTAAAGTATGGTCACATCAGTTGCAGGTGGAGATGAACTATCATTTTCCTTGAAAGGATAGGGTATGTCGTCTTTGCTCCATTTGGCAGGTGGAGAGGGAAGAATGTTTCATATTCAGGTATCCTGTTTATTATGAGATTCAAGGGAGGTACTATTGCTTGTATAAAGGCCTAGGTGGATCGCTTGCCACTTTTATTAGCTATTCCGACCAAAGATGCTTGGCTCTTTACATCAGGGAAGCTATCACTCTTTGGTGTTAGTTATTATAGGTGAGACACTACTACTCGATTACACCTCCTCCTTTCACTCTATCTCTAGAGTCGAGAGTAATAAGCGCTCATTTCAAGCTAAAACTATCCAAAATATTAATGTTAGATCTGTGCGCCCTTGTTTGCATAGAAGAGTGGCTACTAGGCTTTGAGTTCTTCCTTCTCGCTTGCGACAAAACAAGACTATAGTTCTTTGGGATTGGGTTTTATCCCCCTCATATACCAAGGTGTTGTAGACAGGTGCAACTTACTAGTTTATTGTCCTCTTTTATTGGTTCCATAGCCATGGATACTAGAAGAGTCTTGAGGGGTTGAAGTCCATGTCCTCCGAGGGTTATCCAACTAGGCTCTACTAATCTTGTCCATTCTCTTGGGGGCAGCATTAGATCCTGTATTTGGTCCGTTGGGGATAGTTGGTGACGACAACAATTGTGCTTCTACTTTACATGCCACTATAGGTTAATGTTGGCGTTTGGATCCATTGAAGCTCCTTTCTTGTACTTTGACTTCTAGCTCTCTCTTAATCATTACTTTTAGCATGTTAGGGTTTATTCATTTTGGGTAACCCTCAAGGCTATAATTTTATGCCATACAATTGTTCCACTTTAGAGTAGTTTACACTAGATTCTTTACTCTAGCTTAGCTTATTTTTGTAGTACTTTGTGGTTACTACAATGAATTGTAATTTGTAACAGCTCTTTTCAATGAGTTCCATTGGCCTACTTTGGCCATCTATGGAAATGAATAGAATTATCTTATTTTATTAATGTTGGCAAGGAGGGCATTCATCTGTCTTGAGATTTTAAGGTTCATAATAGGGCAAAACTGTACATTGCGTTTTGATATCCTTGCGAGATGAAATTTGAGGTGATTGATGCCTCCCCTCATTTCTTTGTCGCATTGCTTGCAATACACTTCATTGGGAAGATTGCCCTTGAAGAAACACACGCTTATACTGAGAGGGGGGGTGAACAGTATAAGATAAAACTTTTCCTTCCAAAACAATAATTGCAATAATATGAATGCAATAATGAATCAATGCACAGAACACCACACACACAAGAGACAAGGATTTTACGTGGAAAAACCCTTTCGGGAAAAAACCACGGCAAAATATTGCTTTTATCACTTCAAAAGAGTTCGTAGGCACCAACCCACAGGAGACACCAATCCCCTTATACAAAAACGTAGGCACCAACCTACGGGAGACACCAATCTCCTTGAGGCACCAACCTCAGATCTGAAGGCACCAACCTTTGAATAAAGATATGCAAAAACTTAGAGAAATACTCCACAAGACTGCTCCACAAATCCCGTATAAAACTGCTTAAACACTTCATACAAAACTGATCAACAAAATTACACAGGTCTGCTGCAAAACTACTCACAGATCTGATCAAAAACTTGTACAGGTCTGCTGATCAAAAACCTCGCTCAGGTCTGCTGATCAAAAACCTCGCTCAGGTCTGCTCCAAAAATCTGATCATTAAAGGCATCAACTTCTGCTTACAATTTCGGCCTTTAATGGCATACATGACTGTTCACAATTTCGGCCTTTAATGGCATACAGGACTGCACATAATTCTGTCACAAGGTCTTCTTGGATCTGCACTCTAATCTCTGCTCATCAAGATATTATAATCCCTGTTGTACCTTCCTTTTACTCTGCTCATGTATATCGAAGACATTCAATGAAATTCGTTCTTTAGAAATGAACTCTGGCCTTGTATTTATAGAGGAGGATGCAACTCTTCAAATGCAAACCTTTCACCTTCTTGCTTTTGGCGCCCAAGAGGTCGGCCCATACACACATCACATTAATATTTAAATATTTAATTTAAATATGTCAAACTTTGGCTGTGCGCCCCTCATGGGTGGGTTTAAATATTTAAATGTTTTAAAATCAAGTAAACCCTTTGATTCCTTATGGGTGGGTTTAAATATTTAAATGTTTTAAAATCAAGTAAACCCTTTGATTCCTTATGGGTGGGTTTAAATATTTAAATGTTTTAAAATCAAGTAAACCCTTGGATATCGCCCAAACTCATAAGCAAACCTATAATTAAATCACCCTTGAAAAAAAAAATATCTGCCTTGAATAATTCGCCCAAGCACGCCACCGTTTGCCAACAACCAAGTCGGCCTTTGACATCAATGACAACTCAATAGTGAATAATTCTAACAGCCCTTTATGTCATGTAACTGTTGGTTACGAATCTGCCACTCGGATAGGATTTAGTGTAATGCGCCCTAGATTCGCCCAGCAGATTGAAAGGCCGGAAGGAAGGAACGCCTTCCGAGCCAATCTCCGGAGAAGGCCGGCTTCCTATGTTTTCTTAATTGGTTTTAAGCTCAGGGTGCAGGAAAGAAATTAGAAATGCAGAAAGAAATATAAATGTGATTTGTATTGGGTGGGGAGGATAAGCAGCACAACAACTATCAATCACCACTACTAACAACAACTAAACACAGAATACTTTACAGAAACTACCAATGTCATTCATTCTATGTATCCTCTAACTATGCATTCCAGGAATACTTAATTATCCGGAGAAGGCCGGCTTCCTATGTTTTCTCAATTGGTTTTGAGCTCAGAGTGCAGGAAAGAAATTAGAAATGCAGAAAGAAATATAAATGTGATTTGTATTGGGTGGGGAGGATAAGCAGCACGACAACTATCAATCACCACTACTAACAACAACTAAACACAGAATACATTACAGAAACTACCAATGTCATTCATTCTATGTATCCTCTAACTATGCATTCCGGGAATACTTAACTATCAAATACCGATATCCGGATAGCAGAATAACAGTAAGCAATAACATAAGCAACATGAGGCAGAAATGCTAAATAGAGGCAGCATAAAGAACAAGAACAGTCAATAGAGCCAAGTGTATCTTGTATTCAGAAGCAAATGCACAGCTACAATGGTTCCCTAGCAGTATATCCCCCTTCCACCCCTTTACAATGATATGGCGCAACTATTTATAGCGCAATTTCCCCCCAATTACAACTCCGGGCACAGGATCCCAGACCTAACAATAGCTGACAAAGCTGACAAAAGCGGCAAAAAAGCTGCTGATGTTGACCTCTGCAGATATGGACTGTACTTGCAGCAAGGTCCACCTGAAAACTTGGCAGCTACGTGGCAGTGCGGTAGATGAAACTTTGAGTCAGCTTGAATGAGGGTAGTTGCGGTAGATGAAACTTTGAGTCAGCTTGAATGAGGGTAGCTGCGGTACAATAATTTGGTTCACGCTTGCACTCCACCCGTCACATCTCTGACTCGAATCCAGGTGGACACTGTCAAAATCTGATAAGGGACGAATCGCCTTGGAATCTCGTCTCTCTTTCATGCCCGACTTCGCTCGGAATTGGAGCGCAATTAGACAGCGCAAGGGGAAGTAGCGCAGTTGGGGAGGCCTCCGTGCCTTAGACAATTTTGGGCTGCTTTCAACATCTGCCGAGTGCGCACAAGTAAGGGGCGCAGCCCGACTTGTGCGAGTCGGGTTGCGCACCCAACACTTAGCTCATTTTGCTCACCGCTCTGCGCATGAAGATGAGAGCGCACCCCAACTTCTTGCGAAGTCGGGTTGCGCTCTCAACACTTAGAAATTTTCAGGGGTCTGCTGCTTCCCAGGTGCGCACAGAAATGAGAGCGCACCCCGACTTCGCTGCGAAGTCGGGTTGCGCTCTTGTACTTAGCCAAATTTTGATCATTTCTCCGCACTTCGGCTCCCCGAGTGCGCTCAAACTTAAGGGCGCACCCCGACTTCGCTGCGAAGTCGGGTTGCGCTCTTATACTTAGAATTTTTAGGGGCCTTTTGCTCTTTTTTTGGGAAATTGACAGAAGAAAGTAAAAGAGGAAAGAAAAAGGGAAATGAAGGGAATGAAACTGACGGAAGGGGAGAAAGGGGATAGTGGAGAAAGGGAAAGGAGGAGGAGGGAAGGGAGAGCAACATACTTACAAGAAAAATGAAGACATGGCACCCCGTGCAAAATGTGGCAACATTCCTGGCGGCTCGCGGGGTGTCGAGCTCGCCTCGACGCAAAGAACCAGGCCTTTATCCTTTGGGCGCAGAGGAACTCCCTTCCCCTGCATCCCGCTGCTCTTGCGTCCCCTTCTTGGGTAACTGCTCCTCTTCGGATTCACTCTCAGCAGTCTCTTCTTCTGATTCTCCTCCTCTTTCTGAATCCGAATGCTCACCACTGTCACCTTCTCGCTCGGCAGGCTGCTCCCGCTCGCGAACGTGATTGTACGCAGTCTTGGCCTGGTCCCAAGCTGCTGCCTGGAAGGGCCCTAAATCGCTGACATCCTTCAGCGCTGCTCTGAATGCCGCAACCATGTGTACGTCGATGGTGTCATATCTCTCTCCCAACTCCTGAAGGGAGGTGTTGATCTTGCAATATCTTGACACCATTTGAGTTACCTGTGCCTCCTGGACTGGCTCGGCCCAGCTGTCAATTTCTGATGTATCTGCCTCGAAAGACAGCCAATCCAGCTTTACTTGTTCAAGGGGCAGAAACTCCCCATCCTTGACGAAGCTCGGGCATCCGAGCTCAGAAAGAGTGTTGAAGGGGGCCAGGCAAATATTCATTTCATGGTTCAATGCGTCCAGCATCTTCCTGGCGGCCCTTGTTTTTTCTGTTTTTTCGAAGTAATTATGCAAGGTTACCCTTGCATCTGCCCAATCTAGGGCAATTCGGGACATGGGGGGAAATCGGAGGCCCTTGCGCGCGAACTCTTCAATTTTTATTGCCAAGTCCAGCCACTGCTTCGCTTGGTGTTCGGCCTCCTCTACCACAGGCTTTCCCTGGGCAGATACTTCTTGGATCCTGGATGCGAAATCCAGGACGGACGGGGACCTGACAACATTAGCCCTGCATCCTTGCAGCAAACCAGCCCGCATCTCTTTGACCTTGTTTTTCGAAAAGGCCGCCGCCTGGGACGCCTTCTCCTTCAGCTGAGATTGGGCCTGCCTCAACAAATCCTGCAGCTGAGATACATGTTCCAGTGCCGCCCTCTTCTCTTCCGACAGTTGTTCGGCCGTCCTTCTTTGTGCTGTAGCCTCCTGCTGAGAGGCGGCGAGCTGTGCTTTCAAGTCCTTAATCTCCTGCTGGGCAGACTCCAGCCGCGTGGTGGCCTTGGCCAGATCTTCCTCCAGCTGTCTCGAGTTATTTTGAAGCTGAAACAACTTCTCTTGATTCTCGAGTCGCTTAACAAGGAGATTGTCAGTTCTGCGGCGAATACCGTTGATTTCGTATTCTTCGCTTATGTCATCAAAATTCTTCTCCTTGACCCGGTGTTCATAGTCGGCCTCGGTCATTTCCCGGAGAGGCTTCTTTACTTTAGGGATCAATTTTTCGGTTCGCAGCACTCTCCTGTCCAAGTCGAACTTGGTGCGCTTCACCGGGGCAGCTATCTCCTCGGCTCTTCTTCGTTTGACGCCCTGGAGGAAAGAGGCGGAACACCCTACGGCCTTCGCTGCCAGAGGCTGATCATCTGTAATCTGCAGCTGCTCCCCCATGAAGTCAAGTTCTGCCAGCATAGGATACGCCGAGGCTAAATCCTGCTGCGGCATCCTTCCTGCAAACAATGAAGCAGGAGATATCCCAGAAGGTGTGGTCGCTTTCAAGGGCGACTGGGTCCTAGGGGAAACGGGCGGGTGAGTGGGAGGTGAAGGCGGGGTCTTGAATAATGAAGGTGAGCGGCGCGGCGATGTAGGTATAGCTTCGACGCTGGCCGCGGAGCGAGGGGTCTAGGGTTTGACTCGGGGGTTTGGAAAATGTTCGGGTCCTGGGCAAAGCTGTTCGAAAGAATGGGGATTGTGGAAGGATTGGGAGATATGCGATAAGGAAGATGCAACTAAGGCTTGCCCTGATACAGTGGGGGACGGTGTTACGGCAAGGCCAACGGGATCTGGGGAACCGGGGAAGAGGACGTACCTGCGGGCTCCGCCTGAGCCGCTGATTGGAGGACGCCTGCTGCCCAAACTTCTGCTTCTTTCCCTGGGCTGTCCAGAGAGATGATTTCCGGCGCGGCTGTCTCTGTTCGTGCTGCAGCCGTTTGCTGCGCAGACTCCTTCTTAGGCCGCTTGGTCTTTTCGCTCCTTTTCCTCTTCTTTTCTTCCGGAGCTGCAGTTTGCTCGAAGGAGGCGGAGGAGGTTGGCGCGGCTGGCAGCGGTGTTCCCACGGTGAACTTGTACCTGGGTTTTGACGGAGGAATGTTTGTTGCCGAAGGCCCACCGGTTGACCCTTCTGGCGCCTTTTCTTTTTGGGGGGCCGCTTCACTAGTTGACTTTTCTAGCTCCTGTCCTTTTTGAGGTGACGCTTCAGGAGCTGGAGGCAACATCGGGCCCACCTGACTGCTTGTTGGTGTCGCGTTGGGAGTTTCTTGAATGGGTAATTGCTGGGATGGGGGCTTCCTTTTATATCTTTTTATGGCGCCTAGGGGAACGCAATCTCGAAACGCGAACGGCTCCCATTTGCCGGCGTATTTATCATATAAGGCCGAAAACTCATCATCTACGGCCAATGTCTTTCGGTTAGACTTATCGTGTTGCGTGCGACACCTCATTTTCCAGCATTCAATAATTTTGTCCTTTTCCCAGCTGAGGGGCGTCACCTTTGAGAGGAATTTTTTGAAGCCCGCTGAGTCTAACCTGTGGTCTAGATTGCGCTCCGGATCATACTCCACTTCTTCACAGTAAAAGTCCTGCCATGGTGGCCATGATTGCATCCGCTCGATGTGCCATTCCAGGTCTGCACCTGTTTTATTGCACCTCTCCTCCATGATTTCTGCTCGGGGGCAAATATGTACAAATTTTCCCCTGACCCCAATCGGGTCGTATTTCCAGCGCTGAGGTAGCTGTATCAGGCCCATGTTGAGGAGTTCTTGTTCGAGGTAGATATGCTGCCCAATCTCATGCACTTGAATGTTCGCCCAGGTAATAGGATACTTGAAAATATGGCCCCTCTTCTTTCCCTGGCCGAATTCCTCTTCTACATAGTCCATCTGGCGCGATATCTCTATACCGAACTGATGCTCAGTGCAAAAATAGGGCAGCAAGAACGGCTTCCCTTTGAATCCGTAGATTCTGATCACAATGCCCTGAGTCAACCGGAAGGTATCTCCGCATTTGTACTTCCTCAGGTAGTTCGTCATGGCCAGTGGAGGGCGAGATGCTTTGCCGTTGAACAGCGCCAAGGTCATACCTAGAAATTTGAAGTTGAAATCGTAGTAAGACCCTCTCCTATACAAGGCTTCTGTCCACTCATACATAGGCAGCGGCGCTCCCTTCTCATTTACCTTTTTTAGGTCAGGTACTTTAATCCGGTAGTGCGTATGGTACAGGCACAACCATGTGAGGAACGAGCAGTGCCGGAACTACGTTGTGCCTGTTGTATCCTGACCAGATTCGAATGTATGGCGTACGCCACCCAATCTGCCCAATCAAAGAAAATAGGGCGTCTTCCGCTCCTTTGCGCAGTGGAGTCATAAAACTCTCCATGCAAGATGCATTCCACGAGCGCCAGCTGATACGGGTGCACCATTCTATCCGTGGCGCAGCCGAGTACCCATGCCAGGATAATATATATATATTTATTTTTGAACCTCTCCGGGGGTATAGGGCTCTTGGCCTTGTCTGGTAGCGGGGTCTTCCGATTCGAGTCAAGAAACTCCCTCATCCTTCTGTTCTGAGCGAATCTGCCCGTCTGCTCATCCAAGTTAATTCTTCGACAATGGCGTTGGGGTCGTACTGGAGCCCGGGGCGAAGGCTGGTTGGACGCTCTCTTTGAAGAGGGTGAACAACACCCTTCCTTGGTTGTCGCAGACTTTTCGGGTAGCTGGTTTGTAATATGTCACAATAGACTCAACCAGCTCCGGGCAATGGTGGACGGGAGGGCACAAGAACCGGTACAGGTTCGACTTGTATGCAGCTCCGACATGGTGCGAGGCGAGACTTTGCCTGCCCACTTTGCTATATTTGGCCGCAGCTTGGTGAGGCTAATGGAGTACTCGCCGTCCCTATACCCGGCCAGGCGATTGATGGGCGGCGGTGGAGCTTGCCCTTTGCTTCTCTTTGACCTGGATTTCCTTGTCCGCTCCCGTGGCGCTTCGCTCTCATGAGCGCTGGATCCTATGTGTTCCTCAGCCTCCTGCTCTGTATCGTTGGACTGCGGCTGCATTGGCGCTTTTCCCTTGTCCATTTTCTGTTTTCTGTTCGTGGTGGCAGAGACGGGGATTCTGGTCACTAGTCCTTCAATTCTGCGCCTTGCAGCTCAGACTTAGCTTGATAATTCGAATGTTCTGAGTATGCCAGGGCCCCTTTTCTAGGAAAAAATGCAGCATTAATGGCGCGAGGGGGGGTTTAAAGTGATTTGCCCGAAGTAGGTGGGAAACGCCGTTATTCTTTGGCGGCCGCGCGTGGGCCTTTTCCTTGGAAGGCGCACCTTGGTTGCGGTTGGTCCTAATGCGCTTGCTTCTTTAATGACATCTGCTTCGAAAGACGCGCAATCATTCTTTAAAATTTTTGAACCTCGTGCTTCCAATGACGTCACAGCCGCCGCTTGGGCACACACTTCGAGGAGACTTTGGCCCGGGGTTTTAAGGAGGGACGCAGCCTAACTTCGCGCTATGCACATTGCGCCGCCTGGGCCCACACTTAGAAATTTTTCGCCACTATGCCCCTTGTTTTCCTTGACGGGTCGTTCAAAGTGCGCTCGAAATCAAGAGCGCACTCGGGCTTCGCTCTAAAAACGTGCGCAATCCGACTTCGCCCGGAAAATGTTGCGCAGTAGGGATTCCACACTTAGCCAATTTTCGCTCTCTGCTGCCCGACTGCGCTCCCAAGATGGTGCGCAGTCCGACTTCGCTGCGAAGTCGGGTTGCGCACCTAGCACTTGTAATTTTTCGAGGCTTCTCGTTTGTTGTTTTCTCTCAAACTCCCGATGTCGCACAATTCAAGGAGCGATGCCTGACTTCGCTGCGAAGTCGGGGTTTGCTCTATGCTTGGTCAGATTTTTTTTTTTAGCCCACTTCGGCTCTGAAAACTAAAAGCTGAATACTGAAAGAAATATGTACATTCTGTCATAAACTAAAATGCAGGAAAAGAATATGTACAAGGAAGGACCTCTTGGGCACCTTCGGTGGTGATAGGTTTTTAGGTGGAAACCGTTGACGAGGAATGGGGAGAAGCTGTCCCTCCATGTCCCTGAGCACGAACGCGTTGAATTGGTTTACCCGAGCGATCTGATAGGGACCTTCCCAGAGGGCATCAAATTTGTCATGGTTGCCCGGCTTTGCTTTGAGTGAGTCCCACTTTAGCACTAGGTCCCCGATTTTGAAAACTCGGGTGGTGGTGCCTTTTGCAAACCAGCTTTGGGTTACCTCGGCATGTTTAGTAAAGGCCTGGTATGCCTTCTCCCTTTCCTCTTCTAACCGCAATAGTTGGCAAAGTCTGGCGTCCACTGGATCCCCGTCGCCCTTTTCTTCATCTAACATCCAGAGTGCGGGCATTTCTATGTGGGTAGGCAAAACTGCCTCCTTGCCATATACGAGCGCGTAGGGGGATGTCTTGATAGATTTCTTGAAAGATATGCGATCCGCCCATAACGCCCGGTTCAGAAGTAGGTGCCACGTCCTCTTGTTCCTTTCTACTGTTTTTTTAACAATCTTCAGTAGATTCTTGTTAGTGGACTCGGCCAGGCCATTCCCCTGCGGGTAGTAGTTTGAGGACATCTTGTGATAGATGTCGTATTTGCTGGTGAACTCCGTGAGTACAGCACCTGCGAACCCGGACCGTTGTCTGTAACTATTGCCTCTGGGACCCCGAAATGGGTGATGAGGCTCTCAAGGAACCCAATGACCGTTTCTTGGTCTGCATGCTTAGTGGGGATCGCCTCCGCCCATCGAGTGAAATAATCGGTGGCTGTAAGGATGAACTTATGTCCCGCTGCAGAGTTAGGCGTGATGGTTCCGACGAAGTCTAGACCCCACTGCTGAAACGGAGTCTCGGCTTGAATTGGTTGGAGGGGCAAGGGTGCCTTCCTGTTCCTGCCGGCGAACCTTTGGCATTTTTCACATTTAACACAGACCGCATGTGCGTCTGTGAAGAGAGTGGGCCAATAATACCCGGCTCTGATAATTTTTAAGGCCGTAGGCCTCCCTGAATGATGTCCCCCAGGCATCCCGGAGTGGAATTCTCCGAGGACCTTTGGTTTATCTGATTCTCTGACGCATCGCAATAGGATGCCGTCAATATTTTTGAAATACAGCCCCTCGGGCGCAGTACATATCTCAAGGCATTCAGCCTAAACCTCCTTCTTTGTGAGGCATTGAGATGATCTGGACATCTCCCTGTGCTAAAATACCGCACCAGGTCATTCGTCCAATCACTCTCCTCTGATAAGGAGTTGGCAAGGTTAGTTTCCGCTATCGGATCTTCCCATTGGCAGGCAGAGATTTCAGGTGCAGCACTTCGGGCCAGCTCTTGGCACAGGGCTCGGCCTCTGATCGGCTTCGTTGGCCGTACCTCGATGTCAAATTCTTGGATTTTGGCTATCCATCCTGCCCTCTTGTGACCTGGCTCCCCTTGTACAATGAAATTCCTGACGTCCGGATGTATCACGAAGATAGTTATCCGGCTCCGGGAGACAAAGTGCCTGAACTTCTGAGGGATCTCATGACTGCGTGCACTGCCTCTCAATAAAATTATACTTTTCTTCATGCGGCTGAATCACCCGGCTTAAGAACGCTATGGGGCGTTCTTCGCCATCATCTCCCTTCGAGTCGGGACTGCGGCGTAACTCTCGGGCTCTCCCACCGCGTACGGGATGAAATCCTTGGAATAATCCGGATTTATCAACTTTGGAGCTTGCGCGATTCCGGCCTTGATCTCTTCGAAGGCACTGCTTCCTTTTGTCAGTCCACAAGAATTCGGCATTCTTTTTAGGAGTTCGGCCATGGGCTTAATTACTTGTGCGAAGTCCGGTATGAACTTCCTCACGAAGTTGATTTGGCCGAAAAATGATTGTAGCCCCTTCTTGTCGACTGGGATGGGTAAGCGAAGAAGGGCTTCTGCTCTGTCAGGATCCCTTGCAAGGCCTTTCTCAGAAATGACATGTCCTAGCGACTTACCTTCCTTTACCGCGAGTTGACTTCTTCGGGTTGATGGAAATGCCGAATTCACGACATCTCTCAAATATTTGCCGCAAGTGGGAAGCATGGTCCTCTCTCTTATGTGAAAATACAGTCATATCGTCCAAGTAGATGACAATGACCTTGTTGAGCAGCTCCCGGAACGCCAAGTCCATAGCTCTTTGAAACGTAGCGCCGGCGTTAGACAGGCCGAAGGGCATGCTGCTGATATGCAAACGTTCCCCATTTGGTGGTGAACGTTGTCTTGTGCTGATCTTCGTCCTTTACCCATATTTGGTTGTATCCGGAGAATCCGTCCAAGAGAGAGAACCTCTGTGCTCCAGCAACGATGTGGAGGATCGATCAATTTGGGGAAGCGGATAATGATCCTTCGGTGAAGCTTGATTGAGGTTTCTGAAATCCACGCGAGGCGGATGTCTCCATTCTTTTTCCTTACAGGGACCAGATTCGCGACCCAAGATGAGTGCTTGATGGGGTAGATGATTTTGGCCTCCAGCATCTTTAAGAGCTCTGCTTTCATCATAGCTTCAATTTTTGGGTTCACTGCCCTTTGCTTCTGCCGGAAAGGTCTTGCATTATCTTCCAGCTCTATAGTATCTTGGATCATCTCTCTGTCATACCCCTTCAAGTCCTGGTAGCACCAGGCCACAATATCAGGGAACTCTCCGCATAAAGATCTGATCTGCTCCAGTTCCTTTTCAGTGCAGTCCGTCCCGACCTTGATCGTTTTCCGGGTTCCAGTTCCAGGTCCACGTACTGCTTAGGGTCCACTTTGATTACGTGGGATATTGCCCTATCGTTCTGATCAAAGAGACTTTCTAGGGTAATCAGTCCTTTCGGGACATGATTGTTTTTTAACTGTATCAACCCCTCGTCTTGCTCGTCATCAGGGTCTCTACCTTCTATCGTACTTGCTTCGTTTATCAAAAAAGTGACGATATCCTCGTCACAGTCGAACACCTGCCAGTGGGTGTCTTTATCAGGCACAGAAGGCACGTAGATGGTACGAACCGGCTTCGGCTTCGGACGGTGTCATCGGCCGGAACGTGCATGGCTCCAACGAGACGCGAGAATGTCAGCATGTTTATTCTTCTCACGTGATATGGCTTTGACATTCAAAGAGTCGAATGACTCCATCAGGTCCCAGGACACGGTTACGGTACGCCTTGAGGTAATGCTTCTTGGAGGCGCACTTATTCGTAATCTGGTTGCACACCAGCTACGAGTCGCCAAAGATCTGCAAATGTCTCACCCCCAGTCTCTCTGCCTTTCTCAAACCCAAGCACAAAGCTTCATACTCCGCCGCGTTGTTAGTGCAGCTCCAAGCCAGCTTGTAAGTGTAGTCCTTCTGGACTCCGGACGGGGAAACCAGAAGTACACCTGCACCGGTGCCATTTTTGCATCGGGCGCCATCAAAGAACAACTTCCATAGCTTTTACGGTGCGGGTCCAACCTCCTTTCTTGCTGATTGGTCAAGTCTTTCAGGCTGGGTGACGGAGTAACGACCTTGCTCGGTCTCAATCATGGCGTTGAAGTCTAGCAAGGAGAACTCATCCTCCACTTGTAACAGCTCAAGGGCCTCTTCTGTCATATCAACCTCTACCAGTTCTTCAGTTGTCAGCTGAACCATGCCATTCTGTGGCTCTTCTCCGGGTATCTTCTCTACCAGAAATGTGGAAGGCTTTTCATTATAGATCTTTAATCTCCTTCCTTTGAAGGGCACTTCCATATGTGAGTAATCCAGAGACAGATATCCACCCAGCTTTGCGGTGAACTCCCTGGAGAGACACATGCCGAAGTAGGGTTCCAAGTCGACCACAACGACTTTCTGGATGACCACTATGTCGAGGGCTTTATGCGGTCGGATCGGGATATCCTTGATGACACCAAGCTGTCTTGACAGGGGTGTCGTCTAGGCTGCGACACACCTTGGTTGCTCCTTGTATATTCCATACCGATCTCTTCGCAGGCGGCTCTTGGCATGACAGTCGTGGAAGCACCAGAAATCACCATGCAGTTGTGTACTATATAGCCTTCCATCCGCAATGACGGATAGAAAGGAGGTGGCTTATTTTTCTCGGTGGCAGAAACTGTCAAGGGTTGAGCTAACACAGTAGGCTACGTCGGCTTTCCGTCTTTTATGCTTTTCAAGGATTCTGCGGCCAGATCAACTTGCCCCGGGAGCAGAAGAGCCTCGTACATACTTATCTTCGTCGGGGTCCTTTTTAGCTCATCAACTATATTGTAGGTTGAAGTGTCGGCTCCCTCTATTTCTTTCGCTGGCTCATACCTGGTCCGGTATTGCTGCGTGGCTTCGACTCTCTGTCTCTTCGTCAGCGACGGATATCTCAGCTTCTCTTGAGCTTGTTCTTTTGTTTCGGCTAGAGGTTGGGCTGCGGGAGCTTTCACCGCGGGAGCCTTGAGCGTAGGGAACCTTTCTTTGGCTGTAGGAGGCCAAGGTGACTTGTCAGGTGGTAGCCCAGCAAGCTGCGCCTTCTCTCTTCTGGCGTATACCTTCAACGGCTTTGCTTGGGCCGTGGCAGCCTCAATGGGCTTTCTGCCTTCCTTGGTCAAGAGCAACGCGGGATCTTCTTACGGGACCGCAAAGTTGCCTTCATCGTCGAGGATCATGTATGCTTCATCCTCTATGGCGCTGCCCGCAAGGGTCTGAAGATAATGCTGATGCAGCGTGCAACTCTCCTCTGAGTGTGGATCGTTGCATGTGGAGCACCAGTTAACCTGGTCAGAAGTGCCAGGTTGAACCTCATTGGCAGCATTCCTTGCCGGGGGGTGTCTTTGAGCTTGTGTAGCTTGATCTTTTGTTAGCGTCGGAGGAGGATATGGTCTCCTTGGAAGGAACTCCATCTGGGCTTGCTTCTTCTTCATTATCGTCATATCGTTGGAAATAGTATGATACCCAGAGGCCAGAGCCCGTACCTCTTGAAGGATTTTATTCTGAATATCGTTATCTGCAGGCGCCAGCCGGGCCGGCGGAGGTATTGCAGCTAATGGCGGAGGTGCAGAATACGCCGCGTAATGAGGGGGAGCTGGGAGTGCGGGATACTGCGGAGGCGGAGGTGGCGGATTAGGATAATGAATCTGAGGCTGACCGTAGGGGTTTATAATCGGTGTTGGATTCCATGGCTGCTGGGGGTGCTGACTTGAGGAGGATGGCATCACACCAGAGGCCGATGGATACTGGGACTGAGGAAAATCAGGATAAATGGGGGGCTGCACTCTATGCGGAAGTCCGCCTATGGAGATTATGTCTAATTCTGCTTGTTGGGCAGCTTCGTATAGGGCGAGGGAAGGTATCGACTCGGGCTATCTTGAGAAGTAGGCGGATATCCGAATTGAAAGACCTCGGGTAATAGTGTGCGGCTTGACCCGCCGAAGGTCGCGGTTCGCGAGGTACTCTTTTCCGGGACCTCGCAAACCTTATGTTGAAGTCCGATATCTCCTCTTGTGGGTGGCGTTGGATACTACGAAGCGATGCAACAATGAAGAGGGGTCGGCAGACTCGTTGCATCCTTTTACGAGCCTGCCTGCCAGCTGAGGCCACCCGTGATAGATCCTTCTGGCAAAGATCTCCACCAGTAGAGAAGCTTCCCCCTCAGAGAAAGAGCCAATAGACGGGTCTTGACACTCTCATTTGTAATAGAGTGTAGCGCAGCCAAGGCCAGAATGTCTTGGATGTGCTCATATGCCGTTTTGCCGTAGCCATCGTAAGTAGGGATGGACTTCAAGGCAGCGGGGGGCACAGCCTCTTGTCCGACTAGGGCCAAGGGCCCTGTGGAGTCAACCGCTGGGAAGAGGTCGTCATCATTTTGCTGGGCAGCCATGTCTTCTTCCCCTCCGGTCGTGTACTCGGTATCGGTGTTGTCCGAAGATGTAGGTTGCTCTTCAACTTCGGCCTCTTCGACTTCGGTTTCGGATTCGTCTATGCGAGCTTGGTAGTCAGCCAGCCTTACGCGCTCTCCAGGAGCGTTGATGTCAATTTCGTAGAGATCAGGCTGGTTTCCCGGATTCCTTGCTCTCCACCTTCTTGTATGCATGAAGGCGCTTGGACCGGTCTCACGGACTCGAGAGGATATTCGGGTACTTGCAGAGTCGCCAGGTGTTCTGATTTAACAGCAATGAAGCGAACACCAATGCTTCGATTCTGTTTTGGGTGGGAAACTTTCGTGTCCCACCGGGCGTGCCAGAGAAGCTGTTGGTTACGAATCTGCCACTAGGATAGGATTTAGTGTAATGCGCCCTAGATTCGCCCAGCAGATTGAAAGGCCGGAAGGAAGGAATGCCTTCCGTGCCAATCTCCGGAGAAGGCCGGCTTCCTATGTTTTCTCAATTGGTTTTAAGCTCGAGTGCGGGAAAGAAATTAGAAATGCGGAAAGAAATATAAATGTGATTTGTATTGGGTGGGGAGGATAAGCGACACGACAACTATCAATCACCACTACTAACGACAACTAAACACGATAATACATTACAAAAACTACCAATGTCATTCATTCTATGTATCCTCTAACTATGCATTCCGGGAATACTTAACTATCAAATACTGATATCCGGATAGCAGAATAACGGTAAGCAATAACATAAGCAACATGAGGCAGAAATGCTAAATAGAGGCAGCATAAAGAACAAGAACAGTCAATAGAGCCAAGTGTATCTTGTATTCAGAAGCAAATGCACAGCTACAATGGTTCCCTAGCAGTATATCCCCCTTCCACCCCTTTACAATGATATGGCGCAGCTATTTATAGCGCAATTTCCCCCCAATTACAACTCCGGGCACAGGATCCCAGACCTGACAATAGCTGACAAAGCTGACAAAAGCGGCAAAAAAGCGGCTGATGTTGACCTCTGCAGATATGGACTGTACTTGCAGCAAGGTCCACCTGAAAACTTGGCAGCTACGTGGCAGTGCGGTAGATGAAACTTTGAGTCAGCTTGAATGAGGGTAGCTGCGGTAGATGAAACTTTGAGTCAGCTTGAATGAGGGTAGCTGCGGTACAATAATTTGGTTCACGCTTGCACTCCACCCGTCACATCTCTGACTCGAATCCCGAGGCTGGACACCTGTCAAAATCTGATAAGGGACGAATCTGCCTTGGAATCTCGTCTCTCTTTCATGCCTGACCTCGCTCGGAATTGGAGCGCAATTAGAAAGCGCAAGGGGGAAGTAGCGCAGTTGGGGAGGCCTCCGTGCCTTAGACAATTTTTGGGCTGCTTTCAACATCCTGCCCGAGTGCGCACAAGTAAGAGGGCGCAGCCCGACTTCGCTGCGAAGTCGGGTTGCGCACCCAACACTTAGCCCATTTTGCTCACCGCTCCGACTGCGCATGAAGATGAGAGCGCACCCCGACTTCGCTGCGAAGTCGGGTTGCGCTCTTGTACTTAGAAATTTTCAGGGGTCCGCTGCTTCCCAGGTGCGCACAGAAATGAGAGCGCACCCCGACTTCGCTGCGAAGTCGGGTTGCGCTCTTGTACTTAGCCAAATTTTGATCATTTCTCCGCACTTCGGCTCCCGAGTGCGCTCAAACTTAAGGGCGCACCCCGACTTCGCTGCGAAGTCGGGTTGCGCTCTTGTACTTAGAATTTTTAGGGGCCTTTTGCTCTTTTTGGGAAATTGACAGAAGAAAGTAAAAGAGGGAAGAAAAAGGGAAATGAAGGGAATGAAACCGAAGGGGAGAAAGGGGATAGTGGAGAAAGGGAAAGGAGGAGGAGGGAAGGGAGAGCAGCATACTTACAAGAAAAATGAAGACATGGCACCCCGTGCAAAATGTGGCAACATTAACCAAGCTGAATCCCTCCTTGGACATAAGTCAATAAGGCCACATTCCTCACCTGGAGTAGCCATCTGTGAAAAAAATACATAGTAGTAATGAAAAGAAAGGAATAGCAAAAAAAAAAAAAAGAAAAACATTAACAATATTCTATAATTTGCTTAAAAAAAAATCCCACATCTGAAATATTTTTCCAAGTTGTGAAATCTCCTATAAACACATTTAAATCCAGCATAATAGTCTTAATAGTCTTCATACACATTGGACGGTCAAATTTGTCTTAAAAAATTAACATTTAGAACGATTGTGTTCAAAAAAATGAGAAATGAGGATTTTTTTCTGCCCTGGTTCTATCTGTGTGTGAGTTTTTAGGTTATGTCTTGACAATTTGTTGTCGAAAAGTGACACATTGCTGAGTTTATGGGCTGTTTCCTGCTGACATCAAAAGCTCCTGATTTTTGGGGTTACTAACAATAAACCAGTGAGTTTTCCAACTATGTTTCAGAGAATAAAGTAGAAGAAAGAGGACCCTAGTAGCAGTTAGTGTGGCAAGAGATGACTTTTGGTATTGATGATTTCTACCCTAGCCTTGCTAAATGATACTACTATTTGGCCCACATGTTCGACATTCTTCCATGGGAGATAGCACAAGAAGTTTGAAGTGAGGGCTACTTTGTTTCTTTCAATGCTCCTAGTTTGCAAACTTCACTTTAAGTAACTGCTTGGAACTGAGACAACCATCATGAAGCGAGGATTGCTGTTGGAAATTTTTGATATTCTTGCAACATACCATTCAATATGGAGAAAAGCCCATCATAGGAGAGGATGTTAACTGCATTCACTATGGATGGTAAAGGGTTCAATCCATTAAATCTGTGTGATTTAAATAGGCCATACATAGAAACAACTATTGTGCAAAAAGAGCTATATCAATTTGTTTGATGGGTGGACAAATGGAAGGAATAAGACACTAATAAATTTTCTAGGGGCTTTGAGTGGATCATTGCTCTTATTAAAGTTGGTTGATGCCTCTTGAGAAGTGAAGACGACAAAACATTTACGCCATTTGTTGGAGAAGATGGTGCTTGAAGTGAGTGTAGAAAACGTGGCTCAAGTAGTTGTGGACAATGCAACAACTTATGTAGCTGCAAGGAAACTTCTTCAGGAGAGGCACCCCATATTTTTTAGAGCTAACGCCAACCCATTGTGTCAATGCCATTCTTGAGGGCATTGGTAAACTATTACGAGGTAAGTGTGATGTTGAAAACACTAAGTATCACCAAATTCATCTACAAAAACACGAGGTGCTCAAGGAGAGCACGTTGGTGGAGATTATGTGACCATGAGTCACTAGCTTCGCCACAAACTTCATCACCTTGCAAAGCATTGTGGCTACATGAGCTTCCCTTAAAAGGATGTTTGTGAGTGAGTAGTGGTTGGAGTTGCTATTTTGTATAAAGAAGGAAAGAATAAGGTTGTCAAGACTCAAGATAATTTTTAACATCATCAAGAAGATACTTAAGGTAACTTATTGAATTACAAACTTACCAATAAGCTTTATTACCTTGTAAATTTTACGATTTTTAAATTTTGGTATTCCTTTTCTAAATTTAACTTCAGATTTCTAATTTCTAATTAAATATCTTTAGGAAACTTTTAGGTGACTGAAACTTTTCTTAGGTTCTTTCCCTTGTTGACGACGATAAAATGCCAATGTATTATTTATATGGGGCTATGGATAGGGCCAAGGAGGCCATTGATCATTATTATGCCACAAATGAGCACAAACATGAATCGATTTGGATTATTATTGATTGAACCAAGAAACTTCATTGATCGATACATGCGGTGTGGGGTATTACTCGAGTGCGAGTGTTTTTTAGTTTGATTCACTTGAGTTTGTGGAGGAGTTTATGTGTGGCCTCTACATGCTTAGAGAGGATGATGTTTAAGGAGAGCCTTAAGGACAAAAAAAATAAAAAAATCAAGAATGATTCAACGATTGAGTAAAACTTTATTTAATTAAATTTTTGTATTCTTAGAATTTATAGATGCAATTTTCATCCCTTAGAAAATTATAAATTTATAATTTGTTAATATTATTTCTGCATATTTATGGTGGGATGATTATGTTCTCCAATGCCAAATCTTTAGAAGCTAGCCCTTCACATTTGGTGCCAGCTTTGTAATGCTTCTAGGTGCAAGAACAATTTGAGCTTTGCTTGAGAGCGTATGCACCAAGGAGCACAAAATGCTGAGCTAGGAGCACTTCAATAACCTAGTCTTTATGCAATGTAATCTCATAATTTGCATCAAACAAGTGGAGGGGAAGGAGTCTTATGGCATGATCGACTTGGATGACATCAATCCACATTCATATTTAATTGCCAATGAAGTCGATCCAATGCTCACTAAGGAGGACATCATGAAATTGTAGAGGGAAGCAACAAGAGTAGGAAAGGACGTACTTGAGGATCCTCTAACTCCAATTTGAGTGCGGCGAGAAAGGGGAAGCAAGACTTAAAATTATTTGAGCATGTTGTATTTTTGTTATTTGTATTATGTTGATTGTATCACATGATTTATAATTGTACCTGTTTACAAATATCTAATAGGAAATCAACTTATAAGCTCTCTTAAATTGATTTTAATGCTTCTAATTTTTTTTTTTTTTTTAATGTTACTAAAGTTTCTATATATTTGAGGTTTTTTTTGCCAATTCCAAGTTAGAGTCAAAATTTGGGCATTTTGAGTAGTTGTTTGTCTAACTTTTTGAATTATTTAAAAAAAATGGTTATATGTGATTAAATTGGGCCCCACTTGTATTACATCATGAGTGGTATTACAATAGCTTGTCAACTATGCATATATCACTTGACAAGATTTGAACCTAGGTCTCCTCCTTGAAAGTAAAGGAATTATACTGATTGAACTCATGCTATTTGATAAGTTTTTAAACTATTTTACTCATACGGATTATAAGTCATTCATAGAAGAGTACTATTATGAACTTTTAGAAAAGGAAATTGAACATTGAGAATAAGTTGCTTGAAAGGAAGAAAAAAATGAGAGTTTAAAATTTGACAAAGACATTCTAAATTGCCTCAATGAAAGACTTCGAGAAATTGATGATTTGAGGAATACCGAGAAGAGGATACCCATAAAACTACTTTTCAGACTAGATATGGCCATTATGATTTCACAATACTACCTTTCAGGTTAACTAATGCTCCAACAGCCTTTATGAATCTAATGAATAGTGTATTTCGTGAACAAATGGATCGGTTTGTGCTTATATTTCTAGATGATATATTGATATACTCAAAAATTAAAGAGGAGCATGATCAACATATGAAGATCGTTCTCAAAATACTCAGGCAAAACCAGTTTTATGGAAAATTGTCTAAGTGTGAGTTTTACACACCCCAAGTATAGTATCCTGGGCATGTGATTTCCACTGAAGGGGTATTTATAGACCCAAATAAAATAGAAGCCATAATTGATTGTCCTGCTCCAAAAAATGTATCTGAAGTACGAAGTTTCATGGGGATGGCTGGGTATTATCACCGCTTTGTCAAGAATTTCTCTAAAGTGGCCTACCCAATAAAAAATCTTCAGAAGAAAGGGAAAAATTTTAAATGGACTGCACGTTGTGAAGAAGCTTTCAGAACACTAAAGGAAAAATTAACAGCATGTGGAATATTATGATGATTGGAATGGTTTTACAGATGATCATGACTCTATTAACGAGAGTCTGCTCCATCTTCTTCTATTGGCAATGCTTTTAGTGATCATGTTCATGCACATGGTTCTTGTGATTGAAATGTACATCTCTTTTGTGATGAGATTACTCTTTTTTTTTATAATGGT
This sequence comes from Wollemia nobilis, assembly GCA_028583015.1. Classification (NCBI taxonomy): domain Eukaryota; kingdom Viridiplantae; phylum Streptophyta; class Pinopsida; order Araucariales; family Araucariaceae; genus Wollemia; species Wollemia nobilis. The sequence continues at coordinate 4,479,858 of JAQPPZ010016944.1, read as the reverse complement.
GACGCTTCCCATGATAGTTTTGAGGATAATAATGGTGCTTCTAATACTTAAAGTACTTATCTTAATGGCAATGTGCATCATAATAATGTACACACTTCTACTAATATGGTTGATGTTGAGGAACAATAAATGGCATCGGTTTTAAATAGCTGAGGAAAATGGATTGGACAGGTGTTGGCCTTGGAAAAAATTGAAGAAAACAAGAAAAATCCAATTAAGCTTGAAATGACAAATGCAATAAAAGCAGGGTTATTTAGGAGCTCGTGTTTCATTTCTATCGTAGAGTTCATTGAAGATTTGTCTTGTCAAGTTTGTAGCAACCACCATTCCTTTTGAAATAGAGGATATCAAAAACCAACAATGATCCTCAATGTTCACCTTCATTTTTGAGGAGATTAGACTCTTTGGAGAGATTTTGTTCTTTGAGGAGGTTTGGCTCTTTGGAGAGGTTTGGTTATTTGGGGAGGTTTGGTTCTTTGAAAAGGTTTTGTTTCTTTGAAGAGGTTTAGTTCTTCAAGGTTGTATGACTCTTTGAGTTATGGATCTTTGGAGAGGCAGTGCTTCATTATGTTATATATATTTTGAGAGGTGTCTTCAAGGAGCTGTGGATCCTTGAGGACTTATGAAAGGCAAGATTGAAAAATAATAGTGTTGCATGGTTACACATCCAATAGTTGTTGTGCCTAACTTGAGATTTGACCTACATTCAGTACACACATTGTACCTAATGACACACCCAATGAGGCACCTCGATGCATTGGGTGCATTTGGACAATGCACAATTACTTTTAACATACACCTTATCATTTAGTACAAGGATATGTGACTTATGGTTTATTGATTTGTGACACACACATAATTTATAATACACAACCTCAACCTTGCACCCATGTGCCCAATTTTGCGGTTTTGCTTTGGGTGCTCCATAATGATACTTTGCATAGGCACACACTTGCACACTCCTTTGATTTTGATTTTCTCACTATTGATTGTGGATGGATTGATTTTAGATCATGGAAATATTTGAGCTCTGACATGATATCATATAAAATGTTAGCTCTCTTGTGGAGGCCTCTTGATGATTTCATGGCAATGTTTTGCTAGGAGTGGCTATTTGCGTGTTTTGGGCCATTCACGTGTTATTGTATTTGAAATCACTTTATTGATGAGTTCATTTGGGATCCTGCTAGTTTATATGCTTTGGTTAGATATGCTTAGGTTTCGGGCATGGCTATCATGATTGAGTAGTATGGCATTAATCTTCTTATACTGGGATGATCACACTTGGATTATGCATTTTTGTGGGGAGATATCCACATAACATGGATCTTGTAGCTGTGAAAAGACTATAGTTGGATTGTGCCTTAAAGTGGAAAGATGTCTTAGATTGATACTGTTGATGACAATGAGGATGAGCTTGTTTGTTCTAATTGTAGATTTTTTCGGTTATGAAGAGCTTTGTGGAGCCTTCCTTTCAATAGGAAGGCAGTCCTCTAGTTTTGGACATCTTATTCGGCAACATGACATGATTGGGCCGTTGGAAGTTGTTAGCAAGAGGGGATGTTGGTGTATTGTGGTCCCTCCAACATGTGTTTAGGGAGGGATGTTGGAATATGTCAACTCACTTGTCAGGCCCATTGGCACCTACATGTTTTGCCATTGAGGATATTTATTATTATTTTGTAAGTTATGGTTGAGGGCCTACTTTTGTTTACTTCACCACCTTTATCCCATATAAAGACTCCTTGTTTCATAATTATAATCATCTTGTGGAATGATGGTGTAGTGAAAATTCACTACATCGGGCAAATCTTGCCTTTGAAGGCAATTTTGGTTAGACAACCTACCCGAAGCCAAAATGAAGATGCTCAAGGCCCCTACTACTTACAAAGAAACCGAAGTCAGGAGACCATCCAAAGTGCAACCAAAGAGGAATCCCCGCCACCAACTAGTGCTGAACTTGAAGCTCCTCGCACCACGAACCCTAGCTGATCCATCAGACTGGAATAGTAACTAATCATTAAGCCTTTCCAGTGACAGCTAAGGTAAGTTTTGCTGTGATCCGTAGACCCGAAGTCCTTCCGGTAACAGCTAATGGGACTCTGCTCATGACAAAACTCTACCCCATCCAAAGCCTGCGGATGTCTCTCCTCCTCAGATAAGAGGGATTGCTAGCCTGACTTCCCTCCATATTCTTGGGTGCCTATGTGGAGGAAGAAAGTGGGGTGATTTGGGATAATTGAGTGGGAAGGTAGCCATGAAAGCCCCCTCTCCCTTAAGAGGAGCTCAAGGCTCAAAGGACTGCCTGAAGCCTAGCATCTTGGAGATTCCAAATTGCGAAGCCTCAGCTGTGCTTTGAGGTTTCTTGGGCCCTGCAAGGTCTACCTTGAAACCTGTAGTGGGAGAGCGGTAGAAGGCATATGAGGAGAAGACTGCCCAGAGACACGCCAACAAAAACTCAAAGCTTGACATTCTTGGTCTTCACTAGAATGGCGATTGAAATAGCAAGGGATGGGCCATTGACGAAAGGCATCTCCTCCCAACAACGTAGAAGGCAGCGCCCACTACCTCTATAGGATGCGCTAAGGAGAGTCTCTTCGCCAAAGAACCTGCCAAGGATGAAAAGGAAGGCAGGTACCGACCATCATCGGAACCATCGAACCAACCTGTTGAGTGGTAATTTTGCCCAAGTGCAAAACCACACTCACAGTTAGGATTTCATTAGCAAACCCTCTCTTGCAAAGAAATAAAGTTTCTCCAAGGTTCCTTTTATTCTAATGTGTGCATGTATGCTTGTCAAATGATTGCATGGAATACCTTAGTGCTCTGCAAAACAACTATTAACAAGGGGCCTGTGTTGGGGTTGCTTTATTATGATATGCTATCATTGTTCATGAAACTAAAAGGAAAATTAAATGTGATGCTGAAAATGGTGAGATGATTCCTTTTATGTTGCTTTAAATGTGGAAATGAAATAATTTCTGAATGACTAACTTTGTAGCTCAAATAGCCTTTGATGTGCCTTATAAATGACTATCTTTAATGAAATGGATTTTCATTAAGAGAGTTCATGGAGGGCCTGAAATGTCTTATAAATTACCCCCTTTCTATGAAATTATAATTTTCATGAAGGAAGTCAATTTATTGCTTTTGATGTAATGGCCTATGAACTGCCAGATGAATTTACCCCCTTTCATGAAACTGTAATTTTCATGGAGGAAAATCAATTGAGTGCTTGCAAAACCAACATGCAAAGCTGAAACTACCAAAATTCCTATTAAAAATATGAACTTCAAATAATTTGGAACTTTGCCTTTGCCTTGAAACAAAATCGAAATTTGCTTTAAAATAAAACCAGACTTGCTTTAAATTAAAATTTAAAGCTTATTCTCTGAATCTGTGTTTCTGTTTTTTTGATTTTATATATTTTTATATTTTTTATTATTTTATTTTTAAAAATATTAAAAAGAAAATGGGAAAAAGATAAGGTTAGAGAATAAAAAATAAAAAATAAAATAAAACAAACATAAAATAATGCAATAACACGAAATGCTGCAATCAGAAATTCCACAGACCCTGTACGTGTTAGTCTCCTGCAAATGAAACCAGCATTGAGGGGATCCGTGTTTACGCAATCCAACCTCTAATGAGGTGCAATCTCCTAAGGAAAATCAACATATTAAAATGATAAGTATATTTAACCAAACAAACTTGCATTAAAAATCTGCAGAACTTCAATACATTGGCATGCAATAAATTTTCAATAAGCCCAGTAAAATGCAAAAGACAACTCTGATTAAAGGCATCATATGGAGCATAATCTAATCCAACAGAATGATGGAAGAAAACATTTTCCAAGACAGGTCCAGTTTTCCATCTGCAATCTGTTTTTCAAAAATTTCCAACCCAGTCCCGCATTTTTGTGCAGTATTTAAAAACTCTTCCCCTCTGTCCCTTTCGGTTGGGCTTGATAACACTCCACTTTGTAACGTTCCTTTTATGGATGCCATCACGGTGCTCCCCACACATCCATCTTGAGCCCATTAACCAAAGCTATTCGACTTTGACGGTTCGTGACACTGAAGGCATCATGACTATTGACGTTATGAAATATTAACACATCATGGGGCATCGCTACTGAATATGACCATTTCAAAACAAAAGATATCTAATCCTATTCGCACGTCTGCCCTCATCCCAGGCCACCTCATCATTGCGGCTGCCATCGAGTATCAGCTTTGTCCTGTAACGCTGCTACATTACTTGCTGGCGCTGCTACGCGGTGCTCACGGCTCCGGTAACGCCTCTATCATCCGTCGAAACTCATCACGGTAACTGTCGTGGCATGTGAACATCCCAATCTCTGCATCCTCGACCTGATAACATTAGACTGCTTCACACATCCGTTTGACTTTGCTGCGGACCTATCATATAGCCGCTCGTAACTGCCACTCAGCTATGTCTAGCCCAGCGTCGAGTGTTATCCATGACTTGCTATGTACATCCTTGTTGTATTGACGCATATTTCAACCAAGCTCGTTACACTGCATCTGTAGCCTACGCTGTGGTTTTCAGAATAAACTATCCGTTATTAACTTACTATTGTAACGTGACTGTGCGCATATCAGGACCTGCGTTGTAACCGTCTCATCTGCCAATTATCATGATATGCTCATAACACATCTGTTTGACTTGGATGTTCGTTCCTCTTCCGGCGTAGTGTAGTGTTCACGGTCTGTTGCCAGCGCACCCATCCATACTGTCCTCAGATATGATCTCTTCTGCCACATCACTGCCGGGTCTTAATACACTATCGCTGTCTTCGATCCACTATGATCAACGTTTGCAATATTGCGCATGCTTCGTTTGTCACCGCCGTTTATATGGAAGAGAATTTTGTATCCATCCGTATTTGCTTTGTCGGTATGGAGGTTCCATATTTTAATGCTCCTGGTCGTGAACGACAACTAAATCAACCTCCTTGGGCATGGCCCTCACTGTCGAAAATATTGCTGTTGGAGAATACCCGGTGCTGAATTCACACTCGTATGCCATGAGCCGACCTCTCCAGTGATAGTCATGTCTGCAGCCTCACTGTATGTCCGCAAGGCTCTCGTGACATGGCGCTCTTTAGCTTTGGATACCCTTGGTGTTGTCCACATTGACGTCCATACTCTGTCGTCACATGATTCTCTACCCGCGTAGTCTCATTCAACTCTGACACCTCCTGGGCTGAACCGCTCCGATTAGACCCCACGCTTCGCTACGGTATGAACTTCCTTTTACACAGAGAGCACCTCGATCCGGCATGGCGTGCCACACTGCACTATCTGCTTCATTAATCACTATCCGCTTCATTAGTCCACATGAGCTATATTTTAAACACACCATTTTACATCTTTTTGAAGTCGGTTTCTTTACGTGGAGGTACCTCTTTAAAGTGGTTCCATTCGGCGAAAACTTGGGTGTGTCATTTCTACAAAGTGATATGGAGCCATGGTCATATGAATGCATCTGCTTGCTTGGCGGAGCGTTACTGTACCACTGCTCAAACCTATTGAAACCCATGCAATCTTATCACCCCATCGACTAGTATCACTATGTAAAATATTATTCCCCAACTTTCACGACCTTAGCGGGCTCCACCTGTGTTTAATTGATTGCAATGGATGTCGAGCATGAGGTTGCATGTATCAATGTTTAAAACCAGTCTGCGTAGCGTTCGACCAACTGGGAGAATGCCACCTCTTTCTCCCGGAATCATCGCACTCCCCGTAGGGAAATCCGTCCATACTGTCATATAGCCGCTAGGTGTCAAGGGTTTCCATTTTGCCTCGTCATGCTGCAAATCGCTGCCGTGAGTCTTGCTTGCAACTCCCGAAATTTTTGTCATCCGCGTCATTGATACCGTGAAAGCCTCCTTTCGTTTGAAACCATACCGTGAAAGCCTCCTTTCATTTGAAACCATGATGCGCCATTGGCTGGCGGTCTTTGGAGCCTTATCTGGGTCCTCGTCACCACTGTACAACTCGCCTGTCCGAATCTATGTGGTCGCCGGAGTTCGTCAAATTCGTCCTGTCACAGCCAGCGGCTAGGTGTTCCTTCGTGGGTCCCGCGTTGATAGGTATACCGCCAACAACATCACCATGTTTCCTGTGCTATATCTCGTCGAAATCTGCTTACTATCCGGTTTGAGACTTCGACGCCACTGCACTGTTTGCCATGCAGATAAACTAAACCACATCGCGCTTCAACCCGGGCTGTTTAGTCTGGTCCTTATCGCCACGTCATTTTGCCGGTCATCAAGCCTGTCTGCCCATCGAGTCCATGCTCTCCATCTGGTCCATTCGTTTGGCGGCCTCGTGTCAGCAAGCAGTCTTCTTCGCGTCTTGAGGGCACATAAAATCTCTGAAATCACACCAAATGTTCGCCTGAATCCCTAAACGAAGCTCACTAGATTAACATGGCATGGTATGATATAACTTTTGAATACATGATCTTCTAACATAAGACTAAAATGAAACTTAGCGTAATCAACACCCAAAATTAAATCCCTTTTCAAAAATACGTCATCTAACACCTAACCTATTTTAATATAAACAAAAACTAAAGTAACGAAACATACACATATATATATAGCCATAAATGCATGATTATTTATTTTCTTTTTGTTTTCATTTTCTATTTTATTATTATTATTATTATTTTTTATGTTTATTTTTAATTATTATTATTATTATTATTATTATTATTTTTTTAATGTAAATGTTTGTTTCATTAATGTGTAAACTCAATATAATATTGAGAATGAGGTAGCTCTTCGATAGAACCTGAGAACAAACACACAAGGCCAACATACAATGGCTTCTAAAAGAAAATAAAAGAGGAATTCAAGCAACACTTAACCCTGGACTCTACATAACAACCCGTGGGCAGGAACAAAATCGTCACTCCAAAACACTGAAACTTTGAAATCACCAAAATTTAAGTGGGTCCCCAATATTTGGGGATAGTTGTGGTGAGGTCACAACACAACCCACTGCGACTGGACGTGAGGGAAGGGATGATCCGGTTTCAGCCTTGGCACCCCACAACCGGATGCAATTTCCTAGGCAACACCTGAAACATTAAAGCAATGATGCGGAGGTCAGCCCAAGGGGCAGTGTAGAACCCAAGGCATTGATGACGAAAGATCCCATAGGTCTAATCATGGGGATTTCTAGCATAAATTAGCTCAACAGCACAACGATCAAATCAACCTGCCAACACATTTATGTCTACAAATCCCCAAGGCTTCAAGATAATTCATTGTTGATGTCGACTAGCCAGGGCGATATAAAACACAAATTTTGAATTCCTACGCTAATTTTTTGGGGGAAATTTCCCCACTTCTTATAAATACCTCCTCCTTCATTTTAAGTATTGAAAGTCAGCCATACCCATGTCTAGTATCTGGTCTCGTGTGGGGTTTTCTTTCATTCTCTTTTGTGTCTAGGTTTGATGCGAGCCTTGTATTGTTTTGGTCGATTAGTTTTTGAGCCTCTCTTTTTGGCATGTATGTAATCCAAAGTCCACATAAATAAGTTGTGACTATCTCAGTATTTCTGTCCTAGTTCTTGTGTGAGTGTTTTGTATGATGCATGTTTGAGGAGACTGTGTTCCTTGTGTGTTGTCGATTACAATGCATGTGTTCACTCAACCTGCTGCGACACAAAGAGTCTCTCAGATCTTTGGCGCATCGCCACACGTAGCTTAGGCTAGTTAGGCGAGATAGCTTTTGTTGCTTTTTGTTCTTTACTTTCCAATTATTTACTACATTTTCTCTCTTTCCCATTTCCCTAACAAATCACCTTGTAGGTTAGGCTAGTGTAGGAGGAAGATCACCAAAGATTGCATCCAAGCAAGGATTTGGCTTGGTAAAAAACCTTGGAGGTTGTCTGAAGGAGCCGTATCCCATGTTGCCCAGGCTTCCCAAGACTAGCGCCCCAAGCGAGGTGTAGGGCACCGAACACACGCTCGGAGAGACACCGCATCCACGGGGGGTCGCTGCACCTAGGGCGTAGGGGTCGTTTTTGGCTCCCAACAGTTCAAACTGGCACACTTGGTGGGACCCGAATTGTTAAATCCATCCCATGATTAGAAGTCAAATTGAGGTCTTAGTGAAGGCCTCAATCTTCTGCTTGTTGAAGCATCATAAAGGTTCATTTGGCGACTTTATTGCAAGAGAAGACCCTAAATAAATCACCATTATAGGTCGAGGTTATGGTGGGTGGCCTCATCTGTTGGATAAAAGTATTCCCCACTTGGCAACTTGGCTCAAAAAGAGATGTCTAGAGGAAGCCGCTAAGAGAAAAAGTCAGATTGAGGTTCTGGAGAAGGCCTCAACCTCAACTTATTGAAGCACTAAAAAGATTCATTTGGTAACTCTGCTGGTTAGCAAACCAACCAAGTTCCACATCCTTGTTGGAAAACGATCCCGAAATCGACCATATAACAATATGGTTGTACAGCTGAATATCAAAAGAATCCCGCCATGGAACAACCAATGTCCCTTGATGCCCCCGATTTCACCCGATACATGGGATCCAATCCCTGCTATATACTACCTACCGGAATTCATTGGAGAAAATGCAACCACCGCCTTGGAGCACTTGCATCATATGGTAACTCTTTACATGGTGCACAGTGTGGTGTGCACAAAATATGGCTTTGAGGCTCCTAGCAACATCTTTTAAAGGCAAAGCGCAAGAATGGTATGTGTCCTTCCCCACACATTCAGTGAGAGATTGGGACTAGCTGGCCACCCAGCTAGTGGATAGATTTGGGGAGAAAGCAAACGAAGCTTCGCTACTAAAGCACCTGATGAATATCAAACATTCTCCCATGGAGGCAATGGAGGATTTCAATGCCTGGTTTCACAAAACTTGGCACAAAATCTCGGATGAGATTAAACCTCCCCCAAGTATGGCACTTATTTTTGATCTCAAGTCTTTCATTTCTGAAATTGCCATGATGGTCAAAATTCGGGAAGTAAACTCTTTCCCAGTAGCCTATCAGATAGCCACCCAGGTAGAAAACGACCTTATGCAGATAGGTAGGCTACCCCCAAAGCCTTTATATCCCCAATCCATGTGCCTTCTACTATCAGTTTCACAACCCACTGCCTCCCACCGTGCACTCCCCATAAACCCAGTTATTACCCCTTCCCCATACCGTCTAGTCTTAATTTCCCCAGCAGAGATCAAAATGGAAGAGATGAGGAAGAAAGTGTAAGCTCTTTCCGAGGAACTGCTCATCCTAAGGAAGCAGTGTCACAACTCAAGCATCCTCGAAGGTATTCGATCATGAACCATTAGGAAACTCCAATAGCCTCTCTTGGCTATCAACCTTGGCAAAACTCCCAACCTCTGATAGAGGTGCGAAAGAAAGTACCAGAAACACCAACCTATTGCTGACCAATCCCTTGCCACGATACCGACACCTCAACAATCACACCCATAGAGCAAGTTTTGTTTGCATTGGGAGGAAGCGAAGCACAATTGGCAGACAACCGAATCAATGGGATATTGCCTAACATATACCGGAACCATTCGGGCATGGAAAAGGCAACTAGATCCAAAACTACCATAAGTTTCCGGGGAGATGGGGCAACCGGATCAAAAGAGATGCCCATTGTCATAAGCATTTTTGGGAAAGCAGGCATTGGATCTTTCGATAAACATTGGTGTTAACACCTAGTTTTTCCCAGAAGTTCCTAAATCAGTAGGGGAGTGGTCTGGGTCTCGGCCACCATCAAGACCCCGATCGGAAAAGAACTTGAAGGAGGCCGAGTTAGAGCAAGGGAAGAACGAGATAAAGCTGCCCATGCAGATCAAAGCAGAACTGTTCCACTTGACCCTAAAGTGCGGTGGAAGACTAGTCCAAAGCCGCCTAGTTGATCCTATGCTCGTCTCCTTACCAAAAGCAATGGCAGATACGTTAAAATCAATCCTGTGGTTGACCGGGCGAGGGGATTACCCTAGTAATCAACCTCCTGATACCCCACTAGGGTTACAGTATTGAAGATCTAGGATTGGAGTCGGGAGAGTATCAAGGAACCAGACTAGCACAAAAGCTCCCATGGACAGAGAATGAGACCGAAAGCAACCTATAGAGGGAAACTTGGTATGTATATGAGGGAGGATTAGTTATGAGGAACCTTAAGGGAAAAGTGGGAAGGCTTAAATCCGGAGTGAAGCACACTCGGCTTGCAGGAGGAAGTGATGAGTCGTGGAAATTTGGGAAGCTGATCTTGTAGGACCTTTGACCACATCGGTATGGGGTAAACGTCCAACACAAAGAATGACTCACTGGCCCCTCGAGCCTTTGTACATAAAAAAAAAATCATTATTATTATAAGGCCATCTAATTATTGCAGGACATGAGTGAGTTTAGACTTGTAGTAGAAGGATTGATATCGCACATGTTCGAAGGACACGATTGTTGAAGTCAAGGCATGCACACTAGCCCTATCGGGATCAGTAGTAGAGACCCTTTTAATCAAATGAAGGGCAACCACCATATTTAGGGAGAAGGAGGCTTAAGAGATGATGATGTCCCCCACAACCCAGGCACAAGGGAACAAGTCTTTCCATATACACCCGTCGTCAACAAATCAGCTGAATGGGGAACAGGCCTTGGGAGTTGTCCAAGTGACGAGGCCTATAAATTAAGGCACGCCCCATTCCTAGTCTCCATGAAGTCTCAAGTAGAATTGCTTCAACACCATCCTCCTTGAAATATCCATCACTCTTGCAGAAGCCTCAGGATTTGCTCCATTCAGACACTACGCCCACTGGACAAGGCCCCTTTTCTTTGGGTTCCTTGACTCTTGCGAGCAGGAGTTCCCTTGTGAGTCGCCAAAGCTGTAGTGAAAATTCACTATATCTGACAAATCTTGCCTCTGAAGGCAATTTTGGTCAGAGCACCTACCCAAAGCCAAAATGAAGATATCGAAGGCCCCTACTACTTATGAAGCAGCTGAAGTTAGAAGACCATCCAAAGTGCAACCAAAGAGGAATCCTTGCCGCCAACTAGTGCCGAAATTGAAGCTCCCCACGCCATGGACCCTAGTTGATCCACTAGACTGGAATAGTAATTGATCATCAAGTCTTTCCGGTGACAAGTAAGGTAAGTTTTGTCATGAACTAGAGTCCCAAAGCCCTTCCGTTAACAACTAGTGGAAATTCGCTCACGACAAAATCTACCCCATCTAGAGCCTGTGGACCTCTCTCCTCCTTGGATAAGAGGGATCGCTAGCCTAGCTTCCCTCCATATTCTTGGGTGCTCGTGTGGAGGAAGAAAGTGGGGTGATTCCGGATAATTGAGTGGAAAGGTAGCCATGAAAGCTCCCTCTCCCTCAAGAGGAGCTCAGGGCTCAAAGGCAGCCATGAAAGCTCCCTCTCCCTCTCCCTCTCCCTCTCCCTCTTCATTGTAAGTATCGAAAGCTAGCCATACCCGTGCCTAGTATTTAGTCTCGTGTGGGCTTTTCTTTCATTCTCTTTTGTGTCTTAGCTTGGCTCAAGCCTTGTATTGTTTTGGCCGATTAATTTTTGAGCCTCTCTTTTGGGCATGTATGTAATCCAGAGTAAACATAAATAAGGAGATGTGGCTATCTTAGTATTTTTGTCCTGGTTCTTGTGTGGGTGTTCTGTATGATGCATGTTTGAGGAGACCATGTTCCTTGTGCGCTATCGGCTACAATGCATGTGTTCACTCAACCTGTCGCGGCGTAGAGAGTCTCTTAGATCTTTGGCGCATTTCCACCCGTACCTTAGGCTAGTTAGGCTAGATAGCTTTTGTTGCTTTTTGTTCTTTCCTTTGTAGTCATTTACTGCATTTTCTCTCTTTCCCTTTTCCCTAAAAAAGCACCCGATAGGTTAGGCTAGCATAGGAGGAAGAGCGCCAAAGATTGCATGCAAGCAAGGAGCTGCCCTTGGTAAAAAGCCCCTGAGGTTGTCTGAAGGAGCCGCGGCCCATGCTCCTTGGACTTCCTTGGATTGGTGCCCCAAGCTAGGCACAGGGCATCGGATGCACCTGCGCGACACCTGAGGCGAATGGGTCGTTTTCGGGCCCCAACAGATGGATATCATCATCATTTTTGTATTCATTTCTATTTTGCGAAGTGTTCCTTTTCTCAGCATTTCTTATTTTTCCAATGTTTTGTTCTTTGGAATGATGGATTTTTTAAAATATTTTTAGTCATATTGAGTCCACGTCCAAGATTCATCTTGATATTCAAATTTGATGTTATCTATTTACAAATGTCCAACACAATTTTGTTGTTGTTGTTGACTTGATTGTAACCATGGAAAAAATATGTCATAGTTCTGTGGATAGATAGATGCGAAAATGATAAGAAGGAATGTTCAAGCAAAGAGGGGGATCTTCATATTGTAAGCTTACTCCTTTTGGAATGAATGATTTTACAATTTTGTTGGTCTTGAATCCAAAGATATCTAGCATGATGTTGATGAAGTCTAGGAACAATGAGCATTTTGCGAGGAAGTGAAAATATTTGTCGTTCATATTTCAAGATTACTTACACAGAGGCCTTTTATATTAAAAAGAAATGACAAATTGTGCTACATGTGGCAGATCCAAGAAGACAAAGAAACCGATTAATATGAGCATAGGTACTTGTGTTTGTTACAATAAAAATACATACGTTCAAGGTGAGCTAGACATTTTCCCAAAAACATAACTTTGAACAGAACAACTTCATGGTGGAAATGGATTATAATCTGTCATGACTCTCAATTTCTATAACAAGTCTCTTCTAACTCCAAAGTGAGAAGGTCTATATAGTGTTATAATTTTAAAAAGGTTATGATATGAAAATTGGTGATGGTTAAATATAATTGTTTGCATTAACGAGTTAGATAATTATTGTTACTTCTAAGAACTACTCATATCACTCAACATTTATCCCTCTTCAAGAAGTAGGCCAAACCCTACATATATAAGCATTGGCACAAATACTGGGCGAAATGGGGTGGGACCCCTTTTTTTGGAGTATTGTTCGTGTATCACCAATTTTACAAGTCCAGTATGTGACTATATACCCATTTATTCGTATGTAATAGAGGTATTAGTTAATATTGCTTAAATGAACCTCATGTCACTTCCTACTTGTTTTGTTTTGAGGGGCAGGGGAGGCAAGGGGCGATCGATTTTCATATTTTCAATTTTATAATCTTTTTGCTTATAGTATCGCTATGTCTATCATGAAAATGTAGCTTGAAGAAAATCCATTATGAGATGTTGCACAATGTGTTTTTTTTTCAAATGTAATTTTTTTATATTTACTTAGTACTTGTTGGTTACGAATCTGCCACTAGGAAAGGATTTTAATCTTTTGCGCCCTAGATTCGCCCAACAGATTGAAAGGTCGGAAGGAAGGGATGCCTTCCGTGCCAATCTCCGGAGAAGGCCGACTCCTATACTAATCTACTTTGGTTTTTTAGATAAGAGTGCAGGAAAGAGATTAAAATGCAGAAAGAAATGAAAATGTCATTTGTTTCAGTTGGGAAAAAACAAGCAGCACGATCACAAATTAGTATCCAAACCAACAACAATCGAAACAAAACATGTAACATAAACTGCAACTATAATTCTATCCTATGTATCCTTCCGCTTTGTATCTCAGGTCAACTTAATTGCCAATGCTGAGATCCAGAATGCAGAATGATAGCAATCAGAAAAATAAATGACACGATGCAGAAATACTAACAGAAGGCAGCATAAAAGACAGGGACAAGAAGCAGAGCCAAGGATGCTTTGAATTAGAAAGAAGTTGTCTGTTACAGCAGAGTTCTCTAGCAATATGTTCCCCCCCTCATTACAATGAATTGAACTGCTATTTATAGCAGAATTTTCCCCCATTACATTGACATTTTCCCCCCAAAACTGGCGGGGCAATCGAAACTTGACCCCTGTCAGATGGCAGAGTATCCCTGGGATTCTGCCTCTTTGCGTTTACAGGTGCTCTGAAAGGGCGTAGTAGTTGAAACCTCATATCCCATTGATGTGGCTGGTACGGCTTGCCCTTTGCAGGCTCTCCGGGGACCTGACATGGTCATGTTGATGGGATGGGGGAAGAGATTTGCACTCACGTGCCATGGATGTGCTTTAAAAGCTCACCTACCCCGTACTCCGAAGTATACTTTCAACTTCGCCAGGAGGGGCTCAGATCCCGAAATGATGCTCGTTTTTTACCTTGGGAGGTGTTCTCTGCCTTAGCAACTCTAAAAATTGGGGGAATCCGGCTTTTAAAACTCTCTACTGATCTCTGTCGGAGGTCGCTGAAAAATGAAGAGATGCTCAGAATCGCTGAATAGCGACGGCGATCTCGGGAGTTGGGGCTGGGAGCGACCTCGGGCACAAGCTGGCAAGCGCTCAAAAATTGAGCGATCTTGAGAAATCCTGGTCAGCGACGACGATCTCGGGCGGACTCCTTGCTGCAAATCGCTGAAAACCTGCAGCGCTGCTAGGAAAGGTGGGCGGCGACAGCGATCGCGGGAGCAGGGACACTTAGACATTTTTCTTCGTTTTTCTTCCCCTTCCGCGCGTCGCTGAAAAATCGTGCGATGCCGGGCGTTGCCAGGTGGCGACAGCGATCGCAGTCACGGGCTGCTTCTTCCTTTTGTCGCGCGCTAAAAAGCACTGTGGAGACGGTCGTCGTCGGTCGGCGACGGCGATCGCGGGCATTGCGACACTTAGCCAAATTTGGCTTTTCTTTTGATGGCGCTCCCTGTCGCTGAAAAGAAGTGCGACGACAGGCGTCGCTGGGAAGCGACGACGATCCCGGTCATCAGCACTTAAGCACTTTTAAACTTTGCCTCGGATCGCTAAAACTATGCGCGTCGTTGGGGATCGCTTAGCAGCGACGGCGATCATGGGCGCAACCAACACTTAGAAGTTTTCAAGTCCTTTTTCGTTGCTGTTCTTGGTCGCCGAAACGGCTCGAGCTGCCGGGAATCGCCCGAAAGCGACTGCGATCGCGGGCATGGGCCAACACTTAGAGAATTTTTACATTTTTCTTTCAAACAATGCATCCAAATCTGAAGATTGCTCTGCTAACTGGAAACTGAAATAAACTGAAACTGAAACAAGAAAACTGAAAACAACACTGAAGAAGGAGGGAGGGAACAACCTGCTCGAAAATTTTAAAAATCTTTGACCCCTAGAAAAATGTGGCAATAGTACTATCACTATTTATGTTATATTTAGATAAAGGTAATTCTGACATTGCTGATCAAAGATAAAAACAATCTAATAGTTCTTTTCAAATGAAGAAATTATTCTCTTAAAGAAGGCATATGCAGCAAGAACTACCAAAAATCTTTGCATTCAATATGAACTTACGCATTCCAAAGCATGGGAGATGTAGAAGAATATGAGTTGGATACAATTTGGAGTGCTTCCAAAATTCGTATTGCTTGTAGATAGGGAAGGCATCGATTAGTCTTGAGATGTATATCATTCTTCCCTTGAAATCATTAGTTGCTTCTAGAATCACTTCAAATAGCATATGTACATGATTTCTCATTTATATGCATTTTTCAAAAATTTGGTGGGTAAGAATTTGTAGCAGCTGATTAGTATTCTTACCCTCATCAATCCATAGGTTGTTGCAAGCACTAACATTCTTCCCTTCAAAAGCATTAGTTCCATTGCATGGTTATCTTAATTTTGACTTAGCACCTAAGAATCAGGCACCATCTAGGATCTCTCGTATATCAGGATTGACGTCCTGGCAAGTCGCTAGAATTGTAGTAGCTAACTACTACCATTGCTTCCAGAACAAGATCTGTCACACAATTAGTATGAAAAATGTGA
The DNA here is from genome assembly GCA_028583015.1 of Wollemia nobilis. Classification (NCBI taxonomy): domain Eukaryota; kingdom Viridiplantae; phylum Streptophyta; class Pinopsida; order Araucariales; family Araucariaceae; genus Wollemia; species Wollemia nobilis. The sequence goes on along the minus strand of JAQPPZ010016944.1, from coordinate 4,463,979 downwards.
AGATACCAAGACAAATTTCATATACGCTTCGCCTTGAACATTTTTCACTCCATAAAGTGTCTGCTCGTCGGAGTGTCTCACTCACTGAATACTCCACTCTTCAGAATGACCCACTTTTTGAGTGACCTTGCTCCTTGAACTTAAGTTTGTCGAACAAGCCGAGGTAGAAGACAGAGCAGAAATCAAGAATCCGTTAAGTGTTTGGAAGAGGGAACCTCGCTGTCATAGCGCCCTGCTCTACGAGTTCCTCCTTGTCATAGCGCCCTACTCTATGAGTGCCTCACTCTCATAGCACCTTGCTCTTCGAGTGCCCCAGTCTTCAGGCACCCAACTCTTAGAGCGCCCTGCTCTTATAGCGACTTGCTCTTTGGGCGCCTTGCTCTCATAGCAGCCCACTCTCCACACCCCCTGCTCTCATAGCGACTCGCTCTTTGAGTGCCTCATAGGGACTTGCTCTTCGAACACCTCATAGCGACTCGCTCTCATAGCAACTCACCCTCACAACGTCTTGTTGCCAAGTTGCCTTGCTTTATGTCTATCTTTAGTAAATAGATAAGAATAATGTAATCACCTTGTAATTATCACGATGTTCATTATATGTAGTCCATTTCATGGCTACAAGTTGAAGTATAAATAAGAGCTAAATGCTCATTGTAAAGGGTCTTTTGGCCTTAGAAGCAAATACCAGAGCTACTCTTTGGAGTAAGAATTGTAAACTCAAATTGTGAAATCAATAAAGAGTTGTGTGTGGCATTTATACTTTGTTGTGTCTCTGACCTTCGCTTTATGAATGTGTGAAATCAGTGGCTCTTTCCTCCTTTCCCTTGTTAGTCCTTCTCTTTGATTGTTGTTGCAGGTATTCAAAGATCTTACGTGATGAAGTTATTCGGTTTCTATTGAGAAGGCCAACTGCACTAGATCTAAACCTTGCTATAACTTGGATTGTATTTTTGCATTTTCTTCTCTTTAACCCTCAACTCTCAAACAAAGTAGATTAAATTTGTTTTCTGCATCAGATTACTTATTGGTTTTTGCATGTTTTAGATCAGTTTATTTAATTTCAGCAAGTTAGAAAGTAATGGGAACCGACCCGAGATCTAGAGGTTGGGGAGAGTAGAAACCTCCCCATCCATTTGTTGAATTGCGGTCACAGGCACAAATCACACTTGCCGATTTCCATGTTCAAGAGTTTTGGTACGCCCGGTGGAATGAATCCGATTCGCCCCACAAAGAAACACCCACTATGCATGAGTTCAACAGTTCTGGCATGCCCGAGGGACCCGCAAGTGCAATTTCGGTACAAAATCGATCTTATCCTACCCGCACATAATTTTGTAGATCTATGCGAGTATACTTAATATCCTACCAGATCTATGAAAGGGTCGCACGTTACACTAAAAGGCACAAATCCCACAAATCTTTTGCATTAATATTTATGAGTTGCATTCCGTTTCATATTTCATACTTCATAAATTTTCATAAAAATGGTGACTTCATTTTGGTTTTAATCTAGAATTTTGCTTAACTTGTGATTTTTCACTTTTTAGGAAAGGACAAATGCAACAACAAGCAAAGACAGGTGTGAGGCAAGACTAATATTGTGAAAAAAGAAAAAAGAAAAGCTCTCTCTGAGCCATCTTGCTCCCTGAGTGACCTTCTCCCCAAGTGCCCTGCTCTCGAAGTGACTTGCTCCCTAAGCACCATGCTCTTGAAGCGACCCGCTCTCAAAGTGACTTGCTCACTAGAATGCCTTGTTCGTCGGAGTGAGATGCTTATCGGAGCACCCGCTTTTCTATTTGTTTCTCGCTTTGGCCAGTATGCCTCATTTTTCATTCCCGTTTTTTGGTGTGATTTTAAAGGTTTCTTCCTTTTTGTTCATGAATAGCAAAATGCCTAAACAATGTTAGCGGTGTCTTGGTTACCAAATCATCAAATCCTTCAACAACCTGCTTATGTCCCTATAGGATCACCTATATACCAAGTGTCACATGAACAGGGACAATATGGCCAACCTATACAATATGGGTAGGTACCTCAACCATACCCGTTCATTCACCAACAAAACCTTGCAACATTTGCTCAGCAAGGGTACCCAACCCATACAACCAAAACGCCCACCCCGCTGATCCAACACCCTTTCTCTCAGTAGTTTCCCCAATATCCAATATTTTCACAAAATCCCCAGTGTCAACCAGCCCCTCAAGAACAACAACAATTGCAAATGCAACCAAAAAAACTCAAGCATATGGTTTTAGCTCTTCAATCATGCTATAGAAACTCGATGAAGGGAACATGTTATTCCCTTAGTAAGGAGATTTTCAGATGACTAATCAAAGGAACTAGCCGGAACCCCAACAAGAAAATTTTGAAATGATTGATCAGGCACAAAACTATATTGTGAATCAGCCCAATGTATTCAGCCAACCAATGACTTAGCAACCCATGATGAAGCAACCAGTAATGAGTCCAATGTTTGTACCTTAGGTTGACGCAATGCAAGTCCATTTGATATCCGAAACATCCTCAATGGGAAGAAATTTCACATTTTCCCAAAGTGCTATCACATACGGTAACCACTCTGATGGGTTGATAATTATTACAGGAGATTCCTCACCTGAGCATCAAGAGTCATGCTCCCCTTTAGCCTGAGATAGTAAAAGTAGAATCTGAAGATGAAGAGCTAGAACTAAAAGAGCAGTGCAAAGTGTTTGTCTTGTCAGATAGAAGAGGAGAATCTGTAGAAGTGCAGGCGATTCCACAACCAGAACACGAGACTGTTATATTGGGCACTATTGAAATGATATAAAAGGGAGGAAAACCAGAGAGACAAGAAGAGTCATCTGATGAGCCCCCATTAGTGGAAGTGTTTCTCTTAAATAAGAAATCCTAGAAGAAGGCTACCAAATCAGCAAAACATCTTCTTAATCGGAGAAAGAACTTGAGGTGGACAACGAGGATTTGGAGGCCGAAGCAAAGTAGATGATATGTGTATTTTCATTGGAAGAGGAAGAGCCTGTAGCGGATGGAAACAAATTTTCCTCCAAAGTATGAAACATGCAGTTCTACCCTGAATACAAAATTTGTTCGAGTAATAGATATGAATACATCTGCAAGTTCCAAGGGTGCCCTGAAGAGTTTATGTGAGGGAACCAAGCTAAGCAATAGGGAGATCATAATTTTAAGAATGATGTGGTTTCCCACAATTTTGGGGAGCAAGGCTAAGGTAAGGCCCACATTACAACGGTTGAACGTTGTGGAGAACAATTGCAAGTTTGTGGAGGGACATCAATAGGGATTGCTATTGGATCGCATGGGAACAAAGGACTAGTTTTGAACACCAAAGCCCACCACAAGATGAGACAAGGAGTAAGGAAACAATCATAGGAGCTCATGCATCCACCCTTGCTGCCAAACGATTTGGGGCCAAAAGGGAATATTCTTCTTTGGATATCTGGTATTAGGCATTAGACTGAGGAGAAATCAAATGGGCAAATACAACTCTAGCTTACAAGACTTTGATTTTTGTTTTCAGATTTACACACTCCTTTGATGGGGGGGTATATTGTTCGCTAGAGGTTGCCTACAATTTTTTGAGTTGGAAAAGGCTTTCTTGGCAAAACGTTGTTAATGCCATTTGACATACTTTGCCTATGAGGGTATTGAAAGATTATGAGTTGGAACAATGGTGTCAAGAGGAAGGCAATTCTTTTTTGGAGTCGGTCAATGGAAGCGACCTGCTCAACGAGAATGGTTGCTAATGAATCTGAGACAAGTGATTCGTCCAATTCAAAGACAAAAAATTTGAGCGACCTGCTTCGAGGACTCCTCGCCCTTGAAACATGGGACTGGATTCCCGTTTTTCTTAAAAAAAGGAATGCATTTTGCACCTACTCGAGAGCACAGAAAAAAAAAGAAGGGAAAAAAAACAATAAAATTTGCTTATGAGAGCAGGGATTAGTCAGATGAGGAGGACGCCCTTCATGCAACGTCCACGAATTTTCAGGCGATTTCCACCCCCTTCACCTTTTGGAGGTCCAGGCTTTAACTTATGGGGGGAGATTATGATCGGTTCCCTGCAATTAGTGCTGACAATTTGTGGGGACACTTAGTGATGGCAACATTGGAGGCAGGGGTCTTGGGTTCCCACTCAAGAGATCTGTAATGCTGGGATGTGATTTTACTAGGCTATATCATGGGTTTGGTGGTGATCTAGATAACGAATTTGCCATTGGGGAAAGTCCCTGATTTCCACATAGGTTAAGTACATAATACTCAAAAGATCAGCTCTTGTTTTTGTAAATTTCTTGTATAGATTTCTAAATCTTGTATAGGTGAAGTTCTGTCAATATTTATAAAAATGCTGTTGTTGTTGGTGTGGAGGTCTTGTTTGAACTTTTCGGAGCTCTTTGCAAGACAATGACAAAAATGAGGTGGAACTTTGCATTGAGAGTGGAGATCTTGCTGTCCAAGCTACAGAGGTCAAGAATGCATTGTTTATCAATGGAGGAAGCAATCCATTTCAGCTGATTAGAGAATCTATGTTGGTATCAGAAAAGCATATGGGAACCTTCAAGCATAGGGAATTAAGACAGAGTCCTGGCATCGTTGGTGTACGTGGGATGCTTTCTATAGGGATGTCCATCCTAAGGGGGTGGAAGCAGGTCTAAGAAGTTTCCAAGAGGACCATACTCCTGCATGGCTACTCATTTTAGATGATGGTTGGCAAGACATTGAGAATGCATTCTTGGAGGAAGAGGAACCCATTAAGGAGGACATGCTATATGCTTGTAGACCCAGAGACATCAAGGAGACAAATAACAGGAGATGCAGAAGGTCTTGTGGGTGGTTTGGAATACCTTGTTAAACAAGCTAAGCATAAGTATTATGTCAAGTATTTTTATGTATGACATACAATATGAGGTTACTGGGGAGGTGTTTTAACTCTCTGCCACAAATATGGCCAAGTATGAACCAACTAGGGCCTGAAGGTATACAATTATGTCTTTGAGGAGGCCTTTTGGATAGGTATGCATGAGGCAATCAATGTACAAGACTAAGTTATTTATTTATTTATTTAAATTATTTTTCCATTTGCAAAGTTTGAATTGCCTCATTTTATAGTTATTCGAAGCCCAAATACAATCCCATTTGGGCATTGATTGACTGGCAATGGACCTCTCAACTCCATAGCCACGTGCAACAAGGTACTACCTCAACCCCAATTTTTTTTATGATGATTCATTCAAGGCCGACTATGAGTTGATGTTGGGCCTTCAACAATGCCTTGATCGGATGGTGCTAGATGAGCACACCCGCAATTTGATATAGGATGAGTTGTAGGATTATAAGAGATGTGATGGCTACCTTTTCACATCCCCACAATGCATTCGAGCAAGGTCAACTATGAGGCATAGGTAACCCTTATGGATCGAATTATTATTGATGTTGTCTTTTGATTTTTTTTTCAAACATAATCTCAATTTATGATTTTTTAAATTTCCTTTGTCTTGTCATTTTCTAGATTTATGGTGGGACGACTTTGGTGCGTATATGCCCAATCTTCAGTGCTTCTCCATGAAAGCTTTATGTCAACCATGCAAGGCTTCAGGTTGTGAATGCAATTGGAGTATGTTTGAGCACATTCACTCCAAGAAGCACAATAGACTTATGCAACAAAAGTTGAATGATCTTGTCATTGTTCATTACAACCTTCACCTTCACCATAAAAAATTGCGGGAACAAAGCCATTGATTTAGATGAGATTGATCCATCATTTGAATGGATCATAGATCCAAAGGAGCAGCAACAAGAGCCTTTCTTTTCAATGGATGATTTTGAAAGTATAGCATAGGAGTTAGTGGCAAAGGCACATGAAAAGGCACGGGCATAGGCACAAAGAGAGAGGACTAGAGCTTCAACTAGGGCGAAGGGCAAAGGCATTGCAAGACACTTGATGGTGGGCCTATTGAGGCATTTTGACACATTTTGTAATTAGTATCTTCTTATATTATAAGCAAGACAATAATATTTGAATTTTGGAGGCATTAAAATTTCTTTAATTGAAGTATGTTTTGTCACTTTCATGTGTAGTTTAAGGTTGTATCACTTGCAACATTAATTTTGGATTTGTGTAATGTTAATTAATTGTGATATGCATGGAAAAAACTTTTTCCAATAAAAAATTACATTTTCTTTGTTTTTTTTTCATCCACGAGATTTTTCGAGTTTTTGTGCCGAGTTTGAGTCCCGATTTAGCCTTGCCAAGTTTTTGTTGAGTCTAAGTTTATCTAATATGGTTGGAAATATCTAATATGTCTAAGAAAGGATCGGACTTGCTTTGCATCCATATTTTAAATATTCATTGAGTAATGTTAATAAGTGAAGGGTTCACTTAGGTCACTTGCCTCTTTTTTTTAGTTGCCACGTGGTCCTTGTTGGTTACGAATCTGCCATTAGGAAAGGATTTGGTCTTTTGTGCCCTAGACCCGCCCAACAGATTGAAAGGCCAGAAGGAAGAGATGCCTCCCATGCCAATCTCCGGAGAAGGCCGACTCCTATACTAATCTACTTGGGGTTTGAGATAAGGGAACTGGAAAGAGATTTGAAAAATGCAGAAAGAAATGTAAATGTCATTGCAATAGTGGTGGGGAAGAACAAGCAGCACAATCACTAACTAATACCCAAACCAACAACAATCAAAACAAAACATGTAATAGAAACTAACACTGCGATTCCTTCCTATGTATCCTTCAGCCAGAATTCCAGATTCACTTAATGTCCAATGCCCTAATCTAGAGTGCAGAATTACAACAATCAGAAAAATAAATGAACATGAAGCAGAAATACTTGCAGAAGGCAACATAAAAGAAAGAGACAAGAGTTAGAGCCAAGGATGCTTTGTATTGAAGCAAATGTTTGTTTACAGCAGCTTTCTTAGCAATATGTTCCCCCCCTTTTACAATGAAAGTCCACTGCTATTTATAGCAGAATTTTCCCCCCAAATTACATTGAAGCACAGAATCCCAAAACTGTGATAGCTGCTGAGATTTGACCTTTACTGGCCGTGAGCGTACCTGCAACATGATTCTCCTGAGTTTGGTACGGTTCCAGACAGATTTGGTAGTTGAGAAGGCATGTCTCTTCAATGTCGTGGGTATGATCTGCCCCTTGGGATGTTTAAGGGCTCTGACAAGACGTCTTGGGGGGCAAAATTGAGCTGGCGCCTCACTAATGTAGTCTAACAGGCCACCTACCTCTGCTTCCTTGTCCGCTTGAAAAACTGCTAAGGGTAGCAAAACTCTATGCCGAAGCTGAAAGTCGCAGACAGAAAGAGGCAATGTTGAGAATCGCTCAGGGTTTGAGCGAATTCGGGGAAGTCATGATGGGAGGGGGACGCTTTTGAAAATATGCCAAGGTTCGCTAGACTGCACGAGCGACGACAGGAGTCGTTGCTGGATGGAGCAAACCCGAGAGTCGCACCAAAAGAGGAGCGATCTCGGGAGTCGCTGCTGGATGGAGCGAACTCCGGCGCGGGCTCCCTGCCTTAGACATTTTTCATTTTTGAATTGGTCGGCGATTGCAGGAGGGGGAGGCGAACCCGGGAATCGCCGAGCATTAGTGGCGACGACGAGAGTCGCTCCGGGATGGAGAGAACTCGAGCTCCTTTAACTTAGAAATTTTTTCACCCTACTGTCGCCATTCGCCAGAGAGTGATGCGACGTTGGGAGTCGCTCGGCTGATGGAGCGAACACCGGTGTGTTGGCGGTCGCTGAGACCTGAGGCAAGGCTAAGGGTCGCATGGAAACTGAAGCGACGTCGGGGATAGCAATTAGGCTGAGCGAGGACGGGTATCGCTAGAGAACAAGAGCGGACTCGGGTGGGGTCCATGCCTAAGCCATTTTTTCTATATTTTGAACCTGCCGACGGTCGCTGAAGAGCGGAGCGATGACAGCGGTTGCTGGAGGAGTGAGGCAAGGACAGGGATCGCCCCAGGATGGAGCGACCCGCGGGAAAGCCATGCCTTAGAAAAATTTTGACCTTTTTCTGCTATTGCTCGCTGCCACTGGATGCTGACGGGAGTCGCCTGGGAACGGGGCGAAGCTGGGAATCGCCGCAGAAGTGGAGCGACTCCCGGAATCGCTCAAAAAGAGTGCGACCCGGGAGTGCCCCTGCCTTAGAATTTTTTGGGCTTTTTCCAAACTTCGCCGGAACTTGCTGAAAACTAAAAACTTGAACCTGATGGCTCCTGAAAATGTGATCACGAGGATCGCCTGGACTGATAGCTTGGAAAAGAGGAAGGGAGAAGATCTGGTCCTAAAAATGCAGCAGCTTTTTCAAATTTTCAAAATTTTTACCCCTTTGCAAAATGTGGCAACAGTCCTCTGTACTTGTTCTTGGCCAAGGTATCCTTTTTCAGTTTTCATATGGTGACCAAATGTTATTGATGAGCTTTCCTTATTAAATGACTTGGGTTCAGCTTATTTCGTTGAATTTGTTTTTAGCATATTCATCTTGTGTTTCCACATTTCTTTTTGTCATCTATTTTAGGATAGGGTGTTGATGAAACTCGAAAATGACTTATTTTGGATATACATTAATTAATCAGAAGTGCCATTGAGTTTTCTATTTTAGGATTTAATATTGTAAATTTCTATTGCCCAAATGTTTTAAATCCACGTGTAGAGTATTGGGACAGCTATAGGACAACCTAGTTTTAACTTGTGCTAGTCTTTCTATTTTTTCATCCAAGTCTTTTGCCCACTTCTCAACAGTCATACCTTTCGTTTTCGTAATCTTTCTCTCTCTCTCTCTCTCGGCCCTCCCCCCCTCCGTTCCCACTAGATCCAAGCTACAATTTTATAGATACCCAGTTGTGTCTTCCTTTTGCTATTTCACTATCTGGCTTGATGACAAGATGCTTCCCTTTTGTTTGTGTAGGTTTTCAACACTTTTGGGCCATTGCTTGCAAGTTGAGTCCTGTATTTCTTAATCCATATGTAGTTCTTAGATCAATTGGATTCACCAATTTTAACATGAATAAGGGACTTTATGTTTGTTGTATGAAGAATACATATATTCATGTGTTGGAGATTGATGCTGACTAAGAAAAAGACAAAACCAAAAGTTCTCCCATCAATTTGAAGAAGTCCAAAAGTTTCTATAGGCCTTGAAGAGTCACTATGACTGTTGGATTCCAGAATGTGAAATGAAGGGTTGTAACATCATTTTCTCTTGTAAATGTACAATAGTGTAAAATAGCTGGAGAATATTGTGGTAAAAACTTTGTAATACTTCTGAGTTCATTTGGAATGCAAAACAACATTCTATTGCATTCATTTTGTGAAATACATGCTTGCTGTCCCTGTTTTTCTCAAACAGCACTAAGTAATTTCCCCATTCTCATTTCTGACTGAACATGGGCAATTTCTCCTCATTCTGAAAAAAATATAATGCCAAAATTTGTTAATTACATACATTATAACATTATACTAAAACGTCTATTCTCCTGCCCATACTGACAATACAGAGAGTTTTCAAATATACATTTACAGATTCCACAGGTTAAAAAACTGATATCAGTACCTAATTTATTGAAAATTCAATTAGGAAAATATGAAGAGCTAATACGCAAACATAATGATAAAGTTTAGTCTAGGACAACCTATAGAGCATCGTAAGCATCGACCTTGGATAAATTTATTTGTGTCAATTGCCTTGCATCTTCATGACATCAACAAGTTTAATAGCAATTTTAAGATGTGAAGAATATGAGGAAGAAAGGGTCAATTGCCATTTCAGTGCATTGCACTCTAGAGTACGTATATCGACTAACTTGTAAATGGTTAACTACATTACCTTTTCATAAATTAGAGACCCTTATTGTCTCTTTCTTGATTTATATTGACATTAACTTACATAATATTCATACTAAATTTTAAAATATTTGATTTGAAAATTTTACCATATTTAAAAATAAGGATTTTGTCCAGCTTCAGATAACTGTCAACCTTTATGTTCTTAGAATAATTAAGTGCAGGAAGGATTTAATATTTTGATGTACAGTAATTTGAAAAATTTAATCTTTTTTCAAACTTGACTTTACTTTGCCCAAGTTCCCCTCAAATTGTAGGAAGAAAGAGACAACTGTGCCCATACTTATATACACACGTGCACACACATACATAAAATATGCAAGGATTCATTTATCATGTGTTTGGTCAAAGTGCCAAAATACAAAGAGGTACAATAGTGAATACAAGGTAAAGTGATAAATAAACATGTTACCCATATGTGGTATGCAAATGGCGGATGAGCCAAATTAGTACACATCATGCAATTGTGAATATTTCCAATTACCTGTAGATGTAAAAGCAACTTCAAAATTGAAGGATAACTGTAGTCAAGATTCCCTTCAATCTTTTCAAAAACTATCGACATGCAAGCAAGTTTCTGCAAAATCAATTGGGTTTGTGTCAACTTCTCGTGACTATGTGAAGCAAAGGAACTAAAAGCTGAAAAGCAAATGGCAAAGACAATCATTGCTTGAATGGAAAATGAAGGGGATGCATCCCCCCTGGGGAGGGGACAGGGAGATGCATACCCATGGGTGTTGAATGTCAAGGATATGACCCTTGGGGAGAGAAAAATTGAGTCACATTGGCAATTACTCAGTAAGTAAATGATGCCAATATAAGTCTCAAGCCAGGTTGATTTTTGATCACCATGAAAAGTTGACATAATATGTGGTTTTTGAGCTTCATTCCATGTCTTGTGATAGTCAGATTCTTGATTGATGTTATGGTGATTTTTTGACAGAAGATGTAGTAGCTATTAAAATTTAAGATTGCTCTTGTATGTTGTAAAAATTTCTAATGTTTTGATTTCTCTGGCGTTAACATGTGCTACTGATAAAAATGAGGCAATACAAGATGGCTATAAGACATTTACTTATTGCCCCCCTAGCTTCTAGAGTGGCTATATCAGATACTCAATATGATAGAGGATCTAATAGTGATTGAGAAATCTGGTTTGATTTCAGTTAAATTACAAAATGTGACGCTTAGATTGCAGTTCAGTTGAGACTTCATGTCACTATTCAAGTGTGAACTAGGCCTTTGATGTTCCATTCTGTGTGGGCATAAAAAACTAAACCATAGTTACCAGGTTCAGTCTAGTTCAAACTTTTTGGGCTCGACAAAACCAGTTCGGTTTGATTTGGTCCTGGTTTTTTTTTTTTGAATTTAAAATTTAAATTTTTAAGTAATTTGCAAGATTTTTATATATTCAAAAATAAAAAATATAAAGTATAACTTATAAATCTATGAAGTATAAAATACACTTAAATTTTGAAAATAAGGAAGAATTTTGAATTTTCCTATGTTTTTTAATTGTCATCTATTTATATTTTTTCATGAAAATTTTGTGTGGGTATATATATATATTGCTTGAACTTTTCCAAACCAAATCAAACCCACTTGAAAAAACCGAACTGCTGTTTTGGCCTTCCAAACCTACTAAACCGCACCGTACCTGGTAACTATGAACTAAACATGGAGTGAACACTTAACAAGTAAGCTCGATATACCACAATAAATAGTCTGAATTTACAGAACATGGACTTTTTTCATACCTCATGCATATTAACTACTAGATTAACAAAGATGCATTTAAGAAAGATAAAGCAGCAATAATATTCTGAATCAATATGCAATAGGTTGAGTACTTGTTTATGTGGAACAATCATCACCACATAAGTCCAGTTCATTATGTCCCAACAAAATAATTCATGACCTGACATGTTCTTTTAACTCTTGAGATGTGCCTAGAATTGCAATGCCTTGGTAATTGTATGGATTATAATTATTATGAGTTTTCATTTGTCGTTCTGACATCACAATACAAGTTTATGACAAAGTCTACCATTCTTTCTGTTTTGACTCAATTTTGACTCTGAAATATGATCTACAGTTTATATTGCAAACGTGTGCTAGACCACTAATTACCAGTGTTATATTCTTTATGTTTCTGTTGCGTATGCTGAAGACAAGCATTACAGTATCTGATGGCTGTTTCAAAACGTATAATCTTGTTGATGTAGATGTCTATCGGAACAACAGTATGGGGAGTGAAACATCTTCCACAGAATCAAGAGGTTTTTATGGTTCTTGGAGGCGACGGATCACTTTCTCTATATAAATATTCTTACCTCAGTCAGCACTCTTTAAAAGATTTCAATGGGAAACCTTATGGGGTACTCTCTCTTTCTCTCTCTCTCTCTGCGCCACAAATTTGTGTTGATGCATGTGTGCACAAACAGAGCTGCATGGGTGCATGACAATATTGCATGTCCTATCTAATATAATGCTTTGAATCTTGCAAAGTTATATGTTTCATCAAATCAAAATTCATATACATGTTCCAATGATATTAGAAATGGAGATTTAACAGATTGGAAATAGAGTTATAGCATTAGGTAAAGATATTTCATGTAAGAGTATTATATGTTGGTCTATTAGCCTAAAATTGGTGCATTTGGTTATACCATCTTTCCATGGTATAACAGAGGATCCTCAAAATGTTTTTGTGGATGGTTCATGTGTCATTTGACCTCAAGTACAAGTTGAAAACACGCCTTATCTATGGAATATTTAATGCTTGTTTGTTTAGTAGTAGGACGCATCCTCTTGGAAAGCAAGGTTGAAGGCAATTTCTTGCACAATTGTTGGGGAATGACAAACCACTATTTCTTACCCAAGCCATATCACTTATACACACGATGATATTAAAAATTTGGTACACCAAGAGGTGATATGAAAATGGGTGAAGGCGGGAGTAGGAGCGGGAGTGGCTTTGGTCACAGGATTGAAGATGGCGCTGGTCTGTCTACGGGGCTGGAGACAATAGGAACCGGGGTGGTTCTGGGCCCTCTCCTTGGGATCGCGGTTTTTGGGAAACCCTGGTGGGAATCCCCTTCCTTCCCCTTCGACCTAGGAGCCAAGTCTTTCATTGAGGTCATTCGGAAAGACTCTTTCCCTCGGAGCGTTCGTGGCAGATTTTTTGACCTGCATCAGGCTCAAGGTAAGCTTCATGTCTCGTCTGAGCTTTTGAATATTGCTATAGCCCAAGAAGCCAACAATTTGATTGGCTCTCGTCTTGATATTGACTCCATCTGGAGATGGGCTTTCACAAAATGGAAGTCACAAGGGCACATGGAGTTTGTTGCGCTTCCTAAAGGTTTCTTTCTTGTCAAGCTAATCTGTGCTGAAGACTCGATCCGAATTTTGGAAGGTGGCCCTTGGTTCTTTGGTAGACGCAACCTCTTCTTGAGGAAATGGGATCCAAACTTAAGCCTGAACACCCAAAGTATCAACTTATCCTCCGTTATGGGTTAGACACCCTAGTCTACCTATCCAGTTTTGGCATGAAGATATCCTTCTAGGGATAGCAAGAGCCATTGGTGAGCTTGTCTTGTTTGACCCTTCCACCAAAGGTAAATCAAGGATGGTCTACGCTAGAATGTGCATCAACGTTAATCTGGAAGTTGAACTTCCTAGATCGATAGATTTGGTCTCTGAAGTTTCTTCCTGGGTTCAAGAAATAGAATATGAAAACAAGCATTCTTTCTGCTCCTCTTGCATAAGACAAGGTCACCTTTCTTCCCAGTGTCCCTCAAAGAAGAGTCTTCCGGGTTCTAAGAAAGTTGGGTTTCACAAGGATCCTTCTGATCCCCTCCATGACAAGAAGGCTATTGACGTTTCCAAGATTCCCCAGAAAGCAGTTTCGGCTCCCAATGTCCTCCTGCCACGAAGCGAGGAGTCTCGACAGCTCCGTGCTCAAGTCTGTCCCCCCTAATCCCCTCTTTTGCAACTCTTCTCTTGTTCCTCTCCAGGAAAACCCTTTTGCCTGTCTGGAAGGAGATTCTCATCTAGTCTTGGAGGGAAACTTGATCTCTCAAGCAGTGGACTCAGTTGAAGAACCCCTAATTATTTCTACTGATCTTCCAAAAGAACCTCTGCTCTTGGGTGGAAACGAGATACCTATCCTTGCTGTTATAGAGCCCAAAGATGGTTTTAGGCAATGCACCCCATGCCCTGTTACCAAAAATCAGAAAAGAAGTGCAGATGTCGGCAGTGATAGAAAGGTTGGCAAGCCATTGAATCAAGTCCTCGGAGACAGAGAAACTGAAGTGGAAATTGCCAATGGATCACAATTCCTCCTTGTTTTGGGAGGAAAGGAAAATCTACATGCAGACTCCGGTTTCGAATGGAGGCTTAGAACCAAACTTTCCTCAGCCTTGGGTAGAGGGAAGAAGCATCAAACCAATCCTCGCAAATGAAGATCCTCTCCTGGAACGTGAGAGGCCTTAATGGTCAGACCAATCATAGACTGCTAGCTTCCATGAGAAATTCCTCCTCAAGGAGGCTTGCAGTTCCATTTCCAAGCCAAAAGGGCCACCTCCAATCTTTGACCTCCTTGTTCAGGGTTGGAAGGATGACTATCACTTATGCAGAGGAAGCCACCCTCCTCCTGGAGGACTATAAGAAGTAAGGTGATTCTGGCCCCAATAATCTGACGAATGACCCTGCAGCAGATGATGACCAGGACTGACTCTAGGAGGATCTCCCCGACTCTAGGAGGACTGTCTGATCCCTTTTTTCTTTTTCTTCTGTTCTCAGGATCCTCCTCTTCCAGCTGGATCCTGGCTACTCCTTTATCTGTAGCATTTCTTTGGTTCCCCTGCAGACCTCTTTGTGAGTTTTTTTTCAATTGTAAAAGATTCGGGGACCCTTTCAAAACCCCATCTTTCAACCAATCAAAAAAAAAAATAGCACTTATACACAGATTTCAAATGTCTAGTTGTAACATATTGCACATGTTGTTAGCAATGTTCACTTAATTATATAAGGTATTGTTTTAAAAACATGATTGGTTCTATCAATCAAGCAGAAAATACTGCAATCTGCGACTTTATTATTGATAGCTTTACCGTGTACACATGCCACTTAACCCTAATATCATCATGGTTTTACACCCATGGCAAAAGTAGCCTACCATATGACACGAAGTATGCTGTGATCTTGACAAATATAACTAGGTATTAACTTATGAACCTAACCTATATAAGGCATCAAGGCATTATTACTGCAGATTAATATATAAGTTTTATTAAAAAAAATATCTCATTACATTACGTAACAGGATATGATTTTTTTAGGTAACACAACATGCTCTTTGGGACTTTCCAACACAAGAGGACCTAATTATAAGGAAACATGCAAAAAATGCAGAGAGTTGGTTGGAATATTGACCATGGTGGATGCTACAATGGTTGTTTAAAAAAAGCATTTAATGACCCCTTTTGCTTTTAGAGAATGTGGGAATTGACCTGAGATGCCAAACATTTTACTCTTCTTTACACTTTGCTTCTAACTATTCCCTGGTTTTAGGTTCTTGCCCTCCTTATCTTGTCTCACACTCTCCCATTGTTTTGCTGATTCTTTATTCCTATAATGTCCAAATGTGGCTCATCATTTTTTAGGTTTATTTTCCCCTTTGTGCTAAAATATGGGGTTTCATATCTTCTTTGTCTTCCTTTGTTTTCTCTTTTTTATGTTTCTCTTATAGGAGCCGCAAATGTCGGGTTCCACAGTAGCTACACGGTACATGTAGCTGCATGTTACAGCTTGGGTTGAAAATGTCTCTCTTCTTGATACGGCTGTAATCTCAAAAATGCTGCTCTATTACACTTCATGTTAGTCGAACCCTTATCTTCAACTTTTGTTGATGTAGCTTTTGTTGTGAGAATTATAGTGATGTGTAGTTTGGTAAGTATTCTTGAGTCATGCAACAACAATATATATACACAGTGCAGTAATACAATAAAGTGATATGTAATGAAATACTACGCTATGGAATGAAGACAACAATAGGAGATCACTCACACAAGTATGCAACACAATAAATATAGATCGAAGCAACTATCATTTTCATTCCCTACTAATACACTATACACAAATGGCATGGCTGAGCATACAATGCATATTGATGCTGAGTGTGCCTTTATGATCCTTTAAGAGAGACAAGATGGTGTACATAAGGTCTTGGGGATGGTGGTGGAGTGTACAGCCATACCTTCCAAACTATTTGAATACAAACAAAACTTAAATATACACCTATACAACTGTACACAACACATGCCTTATTATATCATTTGGTAACATCACAACATAACAATGAAATATAACCAAACACACACCCGTATGCACAACTCATACAAACTTGTTTGGCTCGTGTGGACCAACTTGTTTTCCTACGTCAACCCCCTCTACATTTGATGGTGTCCCTATCAAAATCCAGCTAAATAACCAAGTGAGGTAAAGACTTATCTCACTTCTTTTGCTTCATGTTTTGTTTGCCCTTTAGAAATATGGAATTTTCAATCACTCGAGCAAACCTCCTTGTTCACTTGGTAATTGGCAAACCGATCCAGGTTTTGCAATAATTTATATGGTGATTTAACCAACCTTTTAGCTCTCATGCTCTTGAAGTTGGGATATTGAAATTTGCAAGTGATGGGTTAATGCCTTTGATGTCTATGGTGGAGTACAAGGGGCAATGTCTCTTGCAAAGTCTAGGGGCATTGCACTTTGCATGTCCCTTGTCATAATGCTAGGGCATATTAAAGGAGGCCCTAGACGCAACCAATATATTTAGTTGGCTTGGAGTCCTTTTGGTAGTTGTCATCGACATTTGGGGTAGTGTTGTCGATGGTCTGGTAGTTGTTGTTGATGTCTCGGACATATGCTTCAGATAATAGATCCACTTGGACGATATGCTTCAGATAACACTATTGGACAACATTTCCAAATGATATGTTGTTGAGGGATTCCCTAGACAACCTTATTTGGGTTTTAAACAACATATTCTCAGACAACATGTTCCTAGATGATGTTTATGATCAACTAGACAACATTCTACCTTTGTCTAGTGAACCAGTTTTCTTGAATGGTATGGTCTTATTCCTTTGTAGTTGCAAAGGTCCCATGATGGATGACACACATGATCTGTCCTTCCTCGTGGATGACTACTTGTTCTAACTTGATGACTCGAGTCTCCTTTTAGATGACATGCATGACTTGTGTTTCCTCTTGGATGGTCGCTTACTCTATCTTGGTGGCAACTTCCCTCTATGGGATGGCACATCTCACTCGATCTTCCTTCTTGATGGAATACTCCACATGGACATCAGGTCCTTACGTTTTTTAGATGGTAAGTAGTAGCACACGTTGGATGACATAGTCATAGACGATGTTCACCTTCATTTGCATATTGTAGATAATGCCCTAGTTGACATGACTCCTCCTTGTGGGCCCCTTTGGACTTGAACAATATAACTTTCCATGATGACATACAATTGATCTTCATAGACATCCCTTGTGCTTCTCCGATGATATTCATTTGCTCATCTTAGACGTTATGGTCTTGTGCTTCCTTGATGGCATGGTGGTTGGGGGCTTCTCTTATACTCAACTAACTTCATCTTCTCTCCTTTCCTTGCAACCATAAGTGGGCCTCTCTCATGTCTAGATGCCATGATTGTTGTCTTAGGCAAAAACTCTTTCCCACCTTTTTAGACAAAAATCCAAGTAATGGGTAGGAACTTTGTTGTTTGATGAAACTTCCTCTTTTAGATGGAATTTACCTTGCCTTCTCATAAAAAAGAAAACATGACTAGGTAGGATGCATTTATCTTGTTCTCTCTTTGGCAAATGACATTGAGACCCATCCATCCCACCTTTTTAGACAAAAATCCAAGTAATGGGTAGGAACTTTGTTGTTTGATGAAACTTCCTCTTTTAGATGGAATTTACCTTGCCTTCTCATCAAACAAAAAACATGACTAGGTAGGATGCGTTCATCTTGTTGTCTCTTTGGCAAATGACATTGAGACCCATCCATTAAATGTCACTCATCCTCTAAACAACTCCCTTGTCTAGGATGACACCTGTTTTCCACATGAAATCTTTGTTTCAAATGACACCCATCCGCTAACCAACATCCATCCTTCGGACGACACCCATCCTTTGCATGACATATGTTTTTCATCGACCGAACTATGCTCTTACTGGACGACATGGACTAGCAAATTACACGCTTTCTCCTTTGGACAATACCCTCCCTTGTTTGGATGACATGATTTCTCATTTGGACGACATCATCATCCAAACGACCTGCTTCCTCAATTAGGCAACCTACATCCCCAACATGATGATACTCTTCCTTGTCTAGATGACATCCTTCTTTCTCTAGATGGACTTTGGGCAATTGATTCCCTATCTGATGACACACTTCCTCATGCTCTAGTAGACAACACTAATCTCTTAGTAGATGGCACACAGTCTGAAGCTATCAACACTCGTACTCAAATAGAAGGTTTCCTAATAGATGACCTTCAACATCATGCTCTTATTAACATTCATGATGCAAACTATGCATGTTTGGATTGATCTTTTTTGAGCATACTCGTTCATATTGCATATCTTCAAACTGCACTCTCTTGGACTACGCTCTTCTAGACTCCACTCTTCCTATTTTTCATCTTTGTCTTCATTTAGAGTTGAGGGTGAGTTTTTTGTTTCACCCTCATTGTCATGACTACCTTAGGTTTGCAAACAAAGCCATCTCATAGCAAAATTTTCATGGTTTTCCAATGTCCATAACACCATCCTTGCAATCTCCATTTTTGAGCTAGAGGTAGGTGAATTTGGTTGTTTCCATCGATCTTTGCACAACTCTCTTTTGCTTTATTCTCTCGCTTGTGATGACTTGCTCCATTGCGATTTGAGCTTTCTTCTATCTTTGCTTTTCATCTAGTGGATTGGGATATTGTTTCTTTGTTTCTTATCCATGGGTAATAACCATGACTCCATTGCCTCTTCTGCGTCAATCATGTTTATGTGCATGTTTCTTTTTTCTGCCTAGGGCAACGACTTGATATGATTCTCAGGTCCACACCATGTGCACATCGTTTTGATGACATTATAACATGGAATGCCCTCGTAGATGATGTTTATGATGTTGGTGGAATGCCCTCACAGATGACATTTGCGACATTGGACAATTAGTTTGTCATTCACATCATACTGCTTTCGGCCACAACAACCTTCTTGATCTGGGTTTGGGTTTCATCTCATGCCTTAAGGTTATTCTGATATCCTCTACTTGTTGCAGCCCCTTTCAAATTATTAGATGTTTTCTGTGTTTAAATTATCATATATGATTTTGGATGTTCTTCATGTTAAAGGGACATTCCTTTGTTGAGTGTCCCTTGATGTTGCAAATATTATAAAATACTTTCTTTGGACACATCGTGTTGGTGTATCCCTACATACAGTTGATGCACCAAATCTCTTTCTCCTTTCTTTCTTTTTGGAATCGAGGGAATATTCTCATCATGTCCTTATGGAGGGCATCTATTGGTGCTCCCTGCCTATCATTTTCTTCTCAAAGTTGCTTGTCGAATGATCCCATCCACCTCTTGACATCTTGTATTTGCTTTCCAAGTTCATTGCCCAATCGAAGTCTTCTTGGTATCATGTTGGAGGTACAACCTTCATGTTCTTCCTAAATCTAAGAAAGGAACTATCTATGAACCATTTTTTCTTTAGTTTATCAACAGGTTCTTTCCTCAACTTGTTCATAGGCTCTTTTAATTGTCGATTGTAAGATCTAACATTCTTTGGCTTACCTTCCTCTGTATTTTAAAATTTTCTAACAATCTTATTGTTGTCCCTCAATGGTTTAAATTACTGTTCAAAAGCTTCTTGTAGTTTTGTCCATGTTGCACATGGGTTTGGTAACTCATATTCCAATCCACTACAACATCATGCAATATCTTGGGAAACACCTCGGTCCAATCTGCTTCGTCGATTTGACCAATCACTTTTTATATTGTGATACGTTGTACAATGTCTACTTGGAGCCTCTCATGGCCTTAAAATTTAGGGGCATTTTTGCTTTTTCTCCCATTTTGACCATCCTTATGTTGGTGCTTGATTCGTTGTTGATGATATTGGCTTTACCAGACTGATCCTTTGAAGTGAGAACATAGTTTCCTTGTAGATATCTATCTTGCTTTAGCCTCCTATTTCCTTTCACTAGTCTTGTTGCCAAGATCCCTTTAACCTCTATGGCATATATACATGTATGTGTTCTTATGCTCGACTCTTGCTTTATGCATTGTTGGAAGCACTCCTTTATAATTCCATTCGTATTGTCATCTAACCTTGTGCATCATCGAACATTGAAATTGCTCCCACAACACTCATCACCCAACTCCTTGGCAATGTTGGTTGCATGCTCTTAACACTTTTGCTTGAGTTGTTCTTACTCGTCCATTGTCAATAACAACTTTTCAAATATAGCTTGTAGAGTAAATCCGTACATATTTCTTTCCTAGTCAAATAGGAGGTCTTCAAGGAGCTCGCTCTATGGCAAAGAACTTCCCTTGTCTAGATGGGGCCAAATGCATTTCTATTTTCAACAACAAACTTCCTTATTCCAAAGGGGTCTAAACACATCTTACAAACAGAATACATTTTGTCTCTTCTTCACATTGTCGTTGCTCTTGCCGAGTGTGTAGAGGTGTTTTTACAACGTCTCTTTCCTCTAAACTTTCTTGGGAGAGGCAAACTTGTCTTCTCTCATTTCTAAGGGGCTTTGTAGAAGACACACCTTCTATACTTCTTTTTGGTAGGGGAAGGGGCAACCTTGGAGCTTAATCTGATTTCTCTTTCGTTCTTCTATATGTGCTTTGATAGGTTCTTTGGTGCATTGTTTGCTTTGTATGCTATCCTCTCTAATCTTCTCATTCAATGGTCTCCCCGATACTGCTGTCATTGGGTTCTCATCAACTGTCCTAGTTACTGACCCAAATTCATGTTAGCAACTATGTCAACATGTACTGCATGAAGTGTTTAAGTCATGTGACTGTAGCATACATACACAAATGATAAATACAATCAAGTAATCTGCAATGAAATATGATGCTATGGAATGAAGACAATAGAATAACACTTAATACACAACACATTAAATAGCAATCGAAGCATGTAAAACTTTCATTCTCCACTAGTTTACAATACAAGCTTTGGAAATGGCTTGGTCTAGTGTGCAACACACATCAATGCTGAGCATATCTCAGTGATTGTCTAGGCCAAACAACAGGCCATACATAAGGTCTTCTGAATAGAGATTGGTGGAGGGTGGCTGCCATACCTTCCCAGCTATTTGCATCCTAACAAAAGTCAAATATAACATAAACAGCTATATACAACATGTCCTTATTACATCATTTTTTCGCATCATAACAACACAACAAAGCATACACATGACCAAGGTCACAACTTTCCTACGAATATTCAATCCAGTCAACCTGAAGTATCGGAAAAAATGGTGTTTGCAGACGTATACGGAGGAATACTGAAAAAATAGACATTAAAGATTTTTAAATGTAATAATTTATAACAAATTTCATAAAATATTTATAAAATATAATTATATAAAGTAAAAATAGCTTGAGTCTGTATTTCTAAATTGTTATAAAATTTAGTATTGCTGCTGTTTGTCTTTTTAACCAAAAACATTTACAAGAACTTTTATATTATTTTTCTTTTCAAGTCTGTATGTTATAGGAGAAATCTATTTTTGACTGTGAGTTCTTGTAATCTCCTCCATGTTATGGTGAAATTGTCCTTAGTTTCTGCTCAAGGTAGGCATATGGTTATTCAAAATTGTATTTAGGTAGCCATTTTACCTGTTTAGGAAGCGTTCCTTTTTGTTAAACAAGGTAAGTGGTGGTTTTCATGTACCTGCTAGCCTAGGTTTAGATATCACTTAACAAAGTGCTCAATCAAGTGAGGCTGAAAATCTGAAAATTATCTATATAATGAGTGATCAGAACATTTTGGTCAACTTGAGCATATTGCCCACATCATCTATGCCAAGTTGAGGTGGTAGGTCCAAGCAAAAGGCATTTGAGCCAATGGTTTGGGTGACAGTGTATGATCTGTACTTGCAGGAAGGGTTTAAGCTTGTGACATCACTACCTCTGTCTTGTGTCTGTGTCCGGATGCTTCTCTCACATGTTTATGTCTGGTTAAATGCCTCTTATGTTTGTGTTTGAATGGCTATGGTGTTATAGTGCAAGCAATGGCTGCTCTTGGTCATGCAGCAATGGCGTAATGGCTCTTGGTTGTGTTTCCCATATTCTAGAGCAAATCTATCTCCTTTGTTTTTCTGTATATTATAGACTTCCTCATGTGGCCATCTCTTCCCTTTTCATATAGTTAACCCTTTACGCAGGGTTCTTGAAGTGTAATTTCTTGATGGCTTAAGGCAGTCTCAATTCAACCTTTACCTATGTTAAGAGGCGGAGGCGAACTGAGAGGCTTTGGTAGTTAAGAGTCGGGGGCTTCAAACTTTGCATTAACCTCTGCACAGGCTGACTTTGATGTGCTTGTTTCATGACGAGCATAAATGACAAGGGGTTTGAGTCTAGATATGGCGCCTTTAGCATTAGTTTCCAACTTATATCATCTTAGCAAGGAGATCAGATTTAAGTAGCTTGTTTGTCATATGAGGCTTTAACGGATAGTGACTCGACCTCTCACGTTTTAGAGATGATGTCTACATTGTTATCTACCACAAAATCATCTCTTCTGTCCAAAATCACTTTGTATCAGCTGTGTCTCTATTCTTTATGCATTCTAAAGGCCTTCTATTTGGTGTTTATAGGAATTTGAATAGGTCTGGATACTGCTGGGCAGAGGGGTTTTGTGGTTCATAAAATATCAATTCAGAAAAAAAAAGTCAGAAAGTGAGAGGGCTGCACGTTACAATCTACCAACTTTGGTTCTGGAAGGAATAGGAGACATAGGAATAATCTCTATAGAATGAATACTACCAGAAATCCTGGGCTTTCCCTGTAATACCTTCTCTGTCAAAAGCCACCGATGGAATATGTATGATAACACCTCCAACGAAGAGGCTGAACGAGCTGAAGCTCAGAGCTCTTCTCCTATGGAATAACTACAAACTCCATAATACAGAGAGAGCAGGTTGTAGATCAGAATGATCGGACAGGAACAAACAAAACTAACCCTCCTTCCTCACCAATATCTATAGAAAAGTTAGGAATTGAACCCCTGTGGGAATCGTAGCCGTGTCTATCTATAGAGGGTGTACCATGTTTTCTGGTTACCCTCTTGTGTTTGGAGCCAATCCTTATCCAAATGGAGACACAAGTAATCATAAACCTGGAATTGATGAGGTATTAGATATCTGTCCTAGAGGGTTTTTAATTTCGAATATTTAAAGACCAGAATGTCTTAAATTTAGAATGGATTTAAACAAAAATAGTGGTTTATATCTTTAAGGCGCATTTTTGTTGCTCTGCTTTATACCTTGTCAGATGGATAATTGTTTCCTTAACCTGCAGTAGAATGTATTGATCTTAAGTTCAAGCATTGGACATATTTTTGCATCTCAAAGTGTGTTTTATTCATTTCATTCTTTGGGCTTTTGAAAGGATCCCTATTCACCATTCTGCAATCCTCAAACATTGGCTAATGCATGCATTTTTATGCCAAAATTGGCAGCACTGCTTGAACATTTCATACGCAAATGAATTATTGCCCTTACTAGCCTTTTCATTCACATCCAATTTGATGCTTTTCCCCACTTAAATTAATGGAAGTCTTGAATAGTCTAGCACATAGTTGAGAAAATCTGCAAAAAATCCCGATTCGATCCGATTTTTCCCGATTCACAGGCTAGCCAATTTTTTGCCGATTTTTGCCGATTTTTTCCCGAAAAATTCGGATATGCATGAAAAAGCTTTTTTTCAATGAAAATTGCATTTTCTTCTGGTTTTTCAATGAAAAAATGCCGAATTTTTGCCAATTCCCGATTTTTCCCAAATCTTTTCCATGCCGATCTGATTCGGATTTTCTCAACTATGGTCTAGCATTTCCATGCAAATGGTAATACTTGTATCTGTTTTTAGTTATTTATCTTTCATAGTGCTTGATTTGAGAATATAATTGTTTCTCGTCTTTTATAGACACTCGTGTGGAGATAAGATTTTATTATTGTGCTTTGTGTGTGCAGAGAATTGGTAAAATAAACCTTCTATCATATAATCCAGTGTCTACTCAGTCAATCGTATGCTTTGATTGGTAAAACGTTTTGACTTGCAACATTTTCAAACACATTTTTTCTATTTCAGTATATCGTTCTTCCAATTTGTAATGTAATTCTATATTAATTATATTATCTTGAATTTGCAGGTGTCCAGACAAAGAAGGATTGGCAGTATTGGGTTCTTTTGATCACTGTGTTAGAGTTGCCATGGTGACAAAATTAAATAAATTTGGTACTTTGTAAATTATAGTCACTATGGTGGAAAAACATATTTCTTTCAAAAAGAGAATATCCTTTAGGTGATCAGGTTGCAAAAGTTACAAGATTCAAAACTGTACAATGTTTTATTTTCTACAGTTTGAGAAAATAGTTCTCAAAGGCTGGTTTTGAAGGCTTAATCCTCTCAGAGATGACAAGCTCATTGGACAAGTCTCTGATGACTGCGTTCATTCTTTTCATTTGCTTTTGGAGCTTGTAGATCTGATCTTGAATTTCTTTCCATCAAGTGACTACTTTTACAAGATGTCATTTTTATATTCACATTTTTACGGTGATTAATAGCTAAGGTGGATATATATATTCATATGCCACTTAGTTTTGGCTTAGAAATAAAAAATTCTGTAATTTCTTTAAATTTATTTAAGGTCTATTGTAAGACTTATATTGAGTTGTGGTAAAGTAACTTATTTATTGTTGTTGTGATGTAGATAGATTGCTCAATGGCTTATATTGGTGATGGAGTACATTTGAAAACAACAATAAGGCTGTGTAATTGTATTTCATTGCTTGTAGAAGTATTATGCGTCAGTACTTGGAAATACTTTAAACTGTCAAACAAGAATGAATTCATATAGATGTCTTGGTGATGGATCTCATTTAAAGACAAAAATAATGTTGCGTATTTGTTTGTTTTGTTGCTTGTGGGAGTATTGAGTCACTTTGAATTGCAGAAAGGTCTAACTCTAATTGCACCCACAATTCTGTTGCAACAATTAAAAGAAGGGAGCACATGTCCCTTTTGACCTTTGTGTTATGTTGGCCTCCCACTAATCAAGCTAATCTAATCTAAATGCAGGAAAGTAAAACTTATAAGAGTAGGGTGCAAGAGATTTAAAATAAGTGCAAGGAATTAAAATATGACCATAGTTGTAGCAGGATTAGTGTAAGATCATTCCACACATATGAAGAAAATCAAATAACATTAGTATGCTTCAGTGCGTATGAAATTTACAATAATAAAGGAAAGGACTAACACAGTCATTATGCATTTCATAAATAAAAAAGGTGGCATTGCAATTGATAAGCAAATGTATTCTATAGTCTTTCTATTATTCCAAAAATGAGTTCAAGAGTACAATGTGGAGTGGACAAAGTGTAGCTATGATTTCTTCAAATGACCATGAGATGTTTACAATGGAACCCTTTGCTCATATTGAAGGTGTTGTTGAAGGTAAATACTTTTTGCTCCTTGTAAAATCATTTATTTAGAGGCATCTTTAGCAAAATGATGCACTACTAAATGTGATCGTGAGTGTGGTCTACCGGCAAGGACGCCACTTGCATTATCGATGATGTGACCCGGGTTCAATCCCCATGGTGGATGTGTATAAGAAGTATTACATAAAAAAAAAAATGATGCACTATTAAATGTTACTCTTTAAAATGTTCCTAAAACTAAGTAGCTAACTCGTCTTGGGCATCGTATAGTGACAATGTCGTTTTCTTAGAAATGTCATTGAATTTCGTATTGCCTTTGTCTCGTTGGGCCTGCTAAGTGGTGATTTGTTGATCTCGAAAGGAGTGACTCACTAATCTCTAAAGTAGCAATTTGCTATTATAGGCCGAATCACATCCCCTGATGGATCACATTTTCTTGATCGATCATTGCTTCTAGATGAATCACTCTTTCTATACTTGGCCAATTTTTAGTCATCCTTCAAAATTTAGGGGCTTGCGAAGATATTTTTAGGGTTGTAAGATTTTGGTTCTTTATCCTTCATAGTCCCAAATTGGTAGGAATTTGAATGTAGTAGTCTAGCTACTCTATTTTGGTGACTTCTTGAGGCACAAAGTTTGATTAACAAGAGATACGAAGCCCTACTTTCATCTTGAGCGTGGAGTCTTCTAAATTGGAAATATCTTGCTGCAATATTACAAAATTGGTGTCTTCTTCGATCTTATGGCAAAAGTCTCAGGAGTGTTGGAATTCACTATATTTTCCAGAAAGGAGCAAAAGCAAAACATTCACTCAAATCTTATAAAGGAAGAGAAGGATGAAAAAGAGTGGGGGCTCATAGACACCATAAATAATCACTACCCATAGATCATATTGCACAACACTTAGATGAACAAACGAGAAGTGTGAGGGGGTATATATAGTAATGCCAAAAACCCAAATTACATCATAAAGTTTAACCTAAACCGACATAACAAGTGGGCTTTACGATATTACAAATATTAAATAATGTTTAACCTTAACAAGGTTAACTATGGCCCATTGGGCTTACATATTAAAATATTACAAAATAATAAGTACATTACACAATGAAATGCCCTAAGACATCCAAAACATCACATAATGTCGACTCTTGACCATGAATCAAATTGCAACTGCAACAAAGAACACTTGTTAAGTCACTTAGCAATTCTATGTCCATTAACATATTTGCTTCTCCTACAAGATCTTTGTATTGGATTTCAGAGAGCCCTTCCTTTTATCTTAATATCTATTTTAGTTTTCCCAACAATGATTCCAAATCAATTACTATTCGGTGAAGTGCTACTTTCAACTTCTTTTGTCTAAAGATTCCTTGTATTTGTTCATTAGCAAGTTGTTCTTGACTATTGAAAATGTTGGGTAGTCTAATATCCATTAGTTGTTGAACTTCCTTCATAATCTCCTGTATGGTGCCTTTAGGGTGTCATGAGTGTTCTTACACTCATGCTTTGTGTATTTGGTGTTTCTTTTGGACAACTGTAGATAACACTAGTTGAATGACCTACTCTATTGAAATTTTGTACAATTATTGCAACACTTTGGAATATCTTCCTTTCATAGGGAGTTCCTTCTTTGCTTGTTGAATCATGTTGGAGGTTTGGTCAAGAATGGCACTCGATCCAACAATGAAGTTGAAGTAGACATGGGCTTTCATGACTTTAGTCTTTATGCTATCCCATAAGAACTTGATTTGTTTGACCACTAAACTCTGCTCTTTTGCCTCCCTTACCCTTTTCCTCAATTCTTTGTTCTCCTTTGGATAATTTTTATGTTTTTTGGGCAACTGTTTGCATTTGGTCCAACTATAGCTGAAAGTGTGTTTTACCCTTTCTAACTGCTGCCTTGGATCTACCCTTTTATAAGTTGTATTAATAGGTTTTCTAGGTGCTTTAACTTGATACCACTATTTGATTGACCTACTCTATTGACATTTTATACAACTATTGCAACACTTCGGAATTTCTTCCTTTTGTAGCCAGTTCCTTCTTTGCTTGTTAAATCATATTTTGGAGGTTTGGTCAAGAGTGGCTCTCGATCCAACAATAAAGTCAAAGTAGACCTTGGATTTCATGACTTTAGTCTTTATGATGTCCCAAAAGGGCTTGATTTTTTTGACTAATAATCTTTGCTCTTCTATCGTCCTTGCCATTTTCTCAATTCTTTATTCTCTATTTTTTGTCTTTTTTTTGGCAATTGTTTGCATTTGGTCTAATTATAGCTTCAAGTCTTGTTTTCCCCTTTCTAACTGTTTCCTTGGCTCTACCCTTCTAAAAGTTGTACCGATAGTTTTTTCTAGTTGCTTCTTCAAGTTGTCATTTTTTGCAAGTTGACTTTTTAATTCCTCTGATTGTTTCTTCAAAGGATCCTTTTCATTGGCTTCTTTCTTTAGTACCTCCACTTTTCGTTGAAGATGTTTTTTTGTTGTCAATTGGATCACAACCTAAGAATTGTCTAATGCCTGTTTCTTGTAAGTTTAAACATTGTCATTTGAGTATGCTTAATGGTTGTTTGCTGTAATTGACCTACTAGCTACATAATTTGGAATGAACTAGCCTTGGTAGGTCAAGCTTTGAATGGCTCATGACATAATCAACTGATGTTGTAGGTTTGGTTGGATCCAAATGGAGGGCTTTTGTAATTTCCAACTTCTTACCACCCTCGATGAGTTGTGATTCTAGGGCCATAAGTGCCTTGGGAGTTGATGTTTTAAGGTTGACTACCTCCTCCCTCATTTTGTCCCTCAGTATCCTTTATTGAGGTGATAACCTCATTGATTTGCTTTTGGCCTTGGGTATCTATTTCTTGTCAGATGAATGTTTAGCTAGGTCTTGTGCTTGCCTATTGTTCTTGGTTGGTTTAGACTAACTCAGTAATCAATGACGAGATATACGATGGAAGGGGTGAATTGGGTAGTGATGGATGTGAAGGAAAGTGGTTGTGTGGGTGTTGACATTTGAGTTGTCATTTGCATTAGCATCGTGGAGAGATGATGATAAGTGGCGAGATTGCTAGAATATGTGAGTGGTTGGGTGGTAGTGACTTTTATGACAAGTGCGGGTGAAGGAAAGGAAGTGATTGGTGCATAAGGGTGATGGTGGTTAGATTGCTATTGGAGGGGATGTACCTCCAAGTGACCCTATGTCTGTGCTTATGTGGGGTGAAGCTGACGCAACAAAAGAAACAAGGGGGACTTGAGAGGAGGAAGCTAGAGAAACATGAGTGAAAGAAAAATATATAGGTGGTTGAGAGAGAGATGAGGTAGCCTTTGAAGTCATAGCCGTCATTACCATGGATCCATCCTTGGTCAGTAAGACCATCATTTGTGTAACGCCTTCTTGTATTTAACCTTAAGTGTCAATGTACCTTCAAGTGTAGGCAATTTCCTACCTACCCCCACTTTCTCCAAAATCAAGCCCTTAGGTCAAATTCCTTTTGTTTGTTTCCTCCATGACATTGCTTATGAGTGAAGAGTTGATGGGATGACGACTATGATTGTAATGTTAGGTCCTCCTAGTGTGTCTAACTTTGGTTCGTGGTCTATTAACTTTCATTTTTGATGTGGTTTGTCCCATGCACTAGAGAATTTTATGTCAAATTGCCCTTGGTGTATGGGATATCCTATTGCACTTGTATTGATTTTCTTTGTTAAGTACCCTTGATTTTTAAGGGCTTTTCTCTTCTAATGATCTATCTTAATATTATGATCAAATTTGGTCTTCTTTATACAGGTATAACATGTGTAGCATGGGGGAGATTGGTTATAACATTGTTGTAATTCATACTTGTATCCATGTTCTAATGCTATGTGCTATTTTATTTTCAAAAAGTGACTCAAGGTTATAGTTGTAGTCTTGTAGTGTCATCCCCAAGTTCTTCAACGTGTCACTTATGAGCAAGTGACACTCCCTTATCTTTGGAGATGACTATGATGGCTTTCTTGGTGTTGCAAAAGGTGGTCTTCCTCTACCCATTGAAATACTTTTGATCCACATAGTCCAATTGCCTCACATATTCAAGTTGAATAGGTAATCATATATGAATATTGGAAACTCGTAAGACATTGATAAATTTGAATAGCTTGATGAAGGATTTGTGCTTCCCCAAATAGATGTATTTGTTGTGCAAATTCTTGTACTCACACAAATTATGACACCCTTCAGACACATTATCCCTCAACCCTTTCATGATTGGATGGTACAATGCATCATAGAAGTTGTGGACAACTTTACAATCTTTCTTTTAGGGAACATCCATGCAATCATAAAGTGTTAATGACTTGTTAGCAAATCATGTTTGGTTTTCTTGCAGTTTTGGAAACCAATGCTTCTTTTGGTTAAGTGTGAACTAGATAAGATGTGTAATTTAATTGCCTTATCTCCTTGAAGTTCTTTAGCTGCCTATTTATGCGGTCAACTATGTACTTGACATAGTCCACCATCTAGGGTAATGTTCTATGATCTATAATAAAGCCACATGATTTTCCCTCATCTGTTCATTTGTTTACGGCCATTGTTATCCCTAAAAATACCATTTGGATGCCATTGAATTACCTAATTTTGAGCGACAACTCAAGATTTTACACTTCTTAGGGGTTCTTGAGCTACATGGCTAGGAAGTTCTTCCACCTATAGCCAATGATGTAATAATTAATTTGTGTTTATGGGTTGTAGGTGACCTAATGCGTTGGGCCTGCCTACAAGTTCATCATCTTTCTTATCTCATCCTTGATGATGAAGATGATAGTTTCACCCTAAGCTTGTTGAACATGACATGTTGGCCTTTGTGATGTTTTTATGTGCATCACTCCACTATTTCTAAGCAATCCAACACTTGAGATACTATGTTCATCGCTAATCTTGATGTCTACATTTGATTTATACTTCAAGATTATGTCCTTGTTCCCATGTTGAAGCATCTAACAACTTCTTTTCTCACTTTAGTAGGGGAGTGTAAGAATTGCTCCTTGACCACCTTTCGATAGGGATAGTCGCAGATGTCCATGACCATGGGATTCTCAAGGGTCTTTGATTTCTTAGCTTTGAAAGGGACCACTTGTTTTTCTTGCACTTGTGCACTAGATGAGACCATTGTATTAGTTTCCAAAGGATTCACAAGAATCACCTCAACCATTGTGCCATTATTGACGACTGCACCAGTGTCCATTCTATTTTGGATAAGTCACTAGAGATTTTGCTAATTTTGAACAAGAGCAATAATGCATTGTTTATGCTCACTTTTGGATGAACAAATCATTAAAATTGAAAGTAGCGATTTACTACTTTTGCACTAAGAAAAGTTTTCTTATTTTGCATGGAAGGAACAATTCTTTAAGTTGGAATAAGCACATTTTCAAGTAGGCCTTGGCCATCCACTCCTTATGAGGATGAATTGTAGCTTGCAACATGAAATTGCACAATGGGAGGATTTGAAATACTTGTCCTTTCAAAGGTCAAATGTAGGGGCTTCATAGGCAACGTTTTCTAAGCAAAGGGGTGAGGAGGGAACGAAAGGCCAAATCACAATGCCATAGAGATGAAAGGCAATGTGAAAAAGGGAGCGTATAGAGTTGGGTTAAAAAAAAATGGTTGATTTTCTTCTTGGTAAATGGCTTCTTTCCCTCCTTCACTCCCTCTTTTCTTCTATGACTTCTTCATTTTATTTGGTCATTATGCACAATTGTGTCCCTTTTCTCTTTCAATCACAATAAAAATAGGGGTGGGGGTTACAACCCCCATGCATAGGCATCTACCTATTCCTATGCATTTATGAGGCACATGTAGTGATTCATTACTTTTAGAAGTGGTAAATTACTTCTTTTTTTTGATTGGTAGAAAGGGTTTTGAAAGGTCCCTGAACCTTGAACAAGAGAGGTTACAATAAAATCATAGCGACCGAGGAGGTCCCAGAAGAGAAGAGAAGAGAGTTGACAAACCTCCGCACAAGGGGAGGTGTCGCGAAATCGCGACCAAAAAGGTGATGTCTCGAAATCGCGCCAAGAATCGCCGAAGAAGCCACGGGAAGAAGAGAGGTCACGATATCGTGACAAGAATCACCATCGGAACCGAAGGAGGAAGGAGGTCGCGATATCGCGACGTGAAGCAAGGTGTCGCGATATCGCGACGCGAAAAAAGACCACAGCCGAAGAAGGAGAGCTCCGAAAACCCGTTGCAAGAAGAAGCCTGCTGCCAAGAAGAAAGGATGTCGCGAAATCGTGACAAAAAGGAAGGACCGCCGCTGAAGAGAAAAATGGTCGCGATATCGCGACAAAAAGCCAGACCGCCGCTGAAAAGAAAAAAGGTCGCGATATCGCTACCACTTGGAAGACTGCCATTGCCGAGAGAAGAAACGTCGTGAAATCGCGACCAAATGGAGGTTCGCCTTTGGAGAGAGAAATTCGTCGTGAAATCATGACCGAAATGCGTGAAGGCACCTGGAGAGAAAAAGTGTCGCGATATCGCGACAAGATTGCACAAATGCACCCGGAGAGAAAAGGTGTCGCGATATCGCGACCGAAAGGAAGACCGCCTTTGAAGATGAAACTTGTCTCAAAAACTCGACCGAAAGAAAGACCGCCATAGGAGAGAGAAAGGGTGTCACGAAATCGCGACAAAAAAGCAAGCTCGCGCCTGGAGGCCAAAGGTGTCGCGAAATCGCGACCAATTTGCGGAACTGCACCCAAAGGGAAAAGGTGTCGCGATATCGCGACAAGTTTGCCAAGAAGCACCTGGGAGGAAAAACGGTCGCGATATCGTGACAAGTTTGCCAAACAGCACCTAGGAGGAAAAAAGGTCGCGATATCGCGACAGGAAGCAACCCCGCGGCCAAAGCAAAGAGGAAAGTTGGCGAAGATGCAGCAAACTGAGGGTTCACGGCCGACTTAGAGAAAAGACGCCAAGATGATCAAAGGTGCCATCACGCAGCCACGAGACCAAAGGTCCAGGAACCCACTCACATTGAGCACACATTAGAACTTGAAGGGTCGTCTCTTAGATCGATTGGGAAAGAATCTCTCCAAACCTGAAGATCGGTTGCGTCAACTCCTTTATTGGCAAGCCAGTCCGCAGCTCTGTTTCCTTCCCGGTATTGATGTTGAATGATTAATTCAGGATAAACACCAATTAGAGTCTTGCAAACATCGAAGATGGAAGCAAGGGCCCAGGGAGGCACCGAGGTTCCATTGAGCCAGTTAATGCAATTCAAAGAATCTCCTTCAATGATGAGTTTATTGATGGTCAAACCTTCCAAAAGAATCAAGCTTTGAAGTAAGGCTCGGGCTTCGGCCATATTGTTGGATTGGCAACCTAAATTCTGAGCAAAGGCCAAAATTATTTCTCCTCTGTGATTTCTGAGAATTCCACCAGCACCAGCCGCACCAGGGTTGCCTTTGGCTGCGCCATCGAAGTTAAGCTTGAGCCACCCAGAAGGAGGTAAGACCCATTTGATACCAGACCTGTCGACAGAAGGACGGGGTGTTGCAGAGAAATTAAGCAAATTGAACTGATTTGCCAGATCCAATTCAAGCCCAGGAAGGGGAGGTTTGGACGATGAGACGAGAGAAGCATTCTCCACAGCAAGGGCCAAGATTTTGGCAACAACAATCTTCTTGTCCATTGCAATGTTTTGAAAAATTCTGGCATTTCTCTCTAGCCAAATCTGCCACAGGTAAATGAAAAGGCAAGCCTGCCACATGAATTTGAGTTGACTGCTTTTAAAAGGCCGGGGCCATTGTTGGAAAAGGAGGGGAATGGAGTGAGGGAGGGCTACGAAAATGGCGAAGGTGGTGAAAACCTGATTGAGCACTTCGAGGGAAAAGGGACATTCCAAAAAAACATGACCAACGGACTCACAGGCATTTTTGCACAGTATGCACCAGTTGGGAATGAGAAGCCCGTGATTTATTAGATTATCAATTGTGAGGATTCTATTTTGAATGGCCAGCCAACAGAAGAATTTAATCTTAGGAATGATCTTTGGAACCCAGGCAAGAGAAGAGGAATCTCGACCATCACTGGGAGCTTCTTGGCTGTAGTAGGCAGATTTAACAGAGAATAGCCCAGAGTCTTCGAGGTTCCAAACCAAAGAATCTTCTTTGTGAGAACTGGGAATCACGCAACTCCGCAATAAAATTTGAAGACTCCTAAGCGCCTCAGTGATAATTCTAGGTCCATTCAGAACAAGTTGTTTCCATTCGGGTCTTGTAGTGCTTGTGTTGATAAAATGGCATACCTTATCACCAAAGGTTGCTTCGGTCACATTCTTGAGAACAGCAAGCTGAGGATCATGACTGAGGGGTTTGTCACGGATCCAAGGGTCATCCCAGAAATGAATAGTCGAGCCATTTCCAAGGCACCACCTTAAACCTTCCATGATGATCTTCCTTGATTTAGAGACGCCATTCCAGAAATGAGATCCGCTAGGAAGGTTGTGCTCTCCGAGAAAGGGAACCTGATGAAGGTACTTAGCTTTGATGATGTCAATCCATGTGGCTTTTTCATTGATGGATAGTCTCCAAGATTGCTTGGCAATGAGGGCCATGTTCATCCTCTTGATGTCCCTAAAGCCTAAACCTCCATCCTTTTTCCTGGAGCAAACCTTGTCCCAGGCAACCAGGGGAAATTTGTTCTTGTTTTCATTTCCTGTCCACAGGAATCTACGTTGGATTTGCTCAATTCTTTGGCAGATAGAAGCAGGGGCTTTGAAGATAGATAAGAAAAAAACTGGAATACTTTGCAAGCAAGCCTGAACCAGAGTGGCTTTGGCTGCCTGACTGAGCAAAGAGCTTTTCCATCCTGCAAGTTTCTTATTAAGACGATCTAGAACAGGGTTCCACATATCCGAAACCGATTTGCCATGGAAAAGCGGTAAACCAAGATAAGTGGTAGGAAGGCTCCCGATGGTACACCCAAGGATCTCAGCAATCTTGTTTTGCCTGTGAATGGAAGTATTGAGGAAGTATAGCTTGCTTTTGCGGTAATTGACTTTCTGGCCAGCCGCCTCTTCATAAGAGTCAAGGATGCTCTTAATGATTTTTGCTTCAGGTACAGAGGCATGAGAGGACAGAATAGTATCATCCACAAACTGTTGATGGGTTATGGCCTTGGAGGTTGAGGCCGGTTTGATGCCGGAGATGAGTCCACTGTTGCAGGCAGCAGTGAGGGTTCTTCCAAGAGTTTTCGCCAGGATGATGAAGAGGAAGGGTGACAGTGGATCCCCTTGGCGAATGCCTTTAAAACTTGGAAAGAAGCCAGCAGGTGAACCATTGATGAGAACAGAAAACCAAGCAGTAGAAATACATTCCCGGACCATCTTCACCCATTCTTTGTGAAACCCAAACTTCTCAAGGACTTCGAACAAGAATTTCCATGAAACTCGATCAAAGGCCTTGTTCATGTCAAGCTTAAGAAACATACTGGGTTTTTTGTTTTTATAAGCCGAATGAGCCAACTCATGGACAATGATCACACCATCGACGATGAATCTGCCTTTGACGGAGCTGCCTTGGCACTGGTCGATGATGGAGGGAAGAATGTCTTTCAGCCTGTTTGCCATAACTTTAGTGATAAGTTTGTAGATGACACTACATAGACTTATGGGTCTGAAGTCAGAGAGAGAAGCACGCTCATTAGACTTAGGAATTAAAACAATGAAGGTGGAATTGACTTCTCTCGGCATCTTTATGTCTCTCTGGAAATATTTGACCGCCGCAACAACATCAGGGCCCACGATATCCCAAAAATTTTGAAAAAACCAGGGTGGAAAGCCATCAGGACCAGGGGCCTTGTCAGGTTCCATTGCAAACAAAGCCTCCTTGATTTCCTCTTCAGTGTAAGGTTGGAGCAGTTTCTCATTAGCATCATTAGACACCAAAGTTGGGATGTTCTGAAGCAGTGAGCTTGCTGAGCTGGGGTGGCAATCAGCACTAGGACCTAAGATTTCTTGGAAGTGGAGCACGACTTCCTGTCTGATGGCAAGAATATCAGAAACAATGGTACCATCCTCCTTGGTCAGTTCAGAAATTTTATTTGAACCTCTGTGGCGCAAGGTGGAGGCATGGAAAAACTTCGTGTTGGTGTCTCCTTCTTTGAGCCAGAGGCTTCTGGATTTTTGTCGCCAGTAGGACTCTTCCTTAGCCAAAACATTGTGCAAGTTTGAAAGGAGGCATTTTTCTTCCCCGAAAGTTTCAACCCTCTGATCCCCTCCCCGAATCAGATTTTCCACCCTTTTGAGCTCATCCAACGAGGTTTTTTTTGGCTAAAAAGGTTGCCAAAAACCTCCCCTGTTCCAGCATTTCAGCTTGAGTTTGACTGCTTTGAGTTTGAGGAACAAATTCAAGAGAGGATTTGGGCAGAAGCTTTGCTGCCACCATTGTCTGATGCATCGACCTAAGTCAGGATGAGTGAGCCACATATTTTCAAACCTAAAAGGGGTTTTGAAAGTTTTTTGGGGTCGGGAACAGTCCATAATTATAGGATTGTGATCAGATCCAATTTTTGGGTGGCTATGTAACCTGGCATCGCCAAAAAAAGGAATGAGTTCTTTGGATAAGAGAAATCTGTCAAGCCGAATTTGAATATGATGAATGCCCGCCCGTCTGTTACTCCAAGTATAGTTGGAACCTTGGAGTGGTAAGTCCATGAGCTCATTAAGATTGACAAATTCATTGAAATCTTCAATGCAGCGGCTAGTGATCGGATTGCCTCCTTGTTTGTCAAACAGGTGAAGAGGAGTATTGAAGTCACCACAAAGCATCCAAGGGAAGTCTGAAAAGTTGTTGCACATTGAAGTAATGTTATCCCACAACAATCGTCTGTTGACAGGACTGTTAGGACCATAGACATTAGTGGCAATCCATTGAAGGTTGGTGACTTTGTTAGTGAACAAAATGTTGATGGTTCTGTCAGAGATTGAAAGGACTCTCCCTTCAATGGTTGTCGGATCCCACAAACAAAGGAGGCCCCCGGAGGCCCCAGAGGAGGGGCAAGAGACAAAATTGCTATTTTCCCATATTGACTTGCAAACTTTGATGCTGCTGTTCTCATCCAGTTTGGATTCTTGAAGAAACATGATGGTTGGTTTTAGGTTTTTTCTCACTGACTTGACAGTCCTCTGTTTAGCAATGCCGTTGAGGCCTCTGACATTCCAGGAGACAAACTTCATCGATTTGACTTGGGATTTGCTTTGTGACCTTTGCCTCTCCCTTGAGACAGAGTAAGTTTAGGTCTACCCTCATCCACATCTTGATGAATGGGTTGTTCAGAAGTAGGGCCCAAGGAGATAGGCGCAGAGCCATCAGCCGCTTCAAGCTCTGCGGCTTTGGCAAGCTTTTCAGCATTGGACGGTCTACCCCTTTTCTGTTCTTTGTTGACATCAGCTTTAGGGGGGGAGATGGGAGATTTCAGGGGACTGGAAGGTTGAAGAATTGCGGAGGAGGGGGAGTTCCCAGGAACAGGTCGAAGGGGGGAAGGAGAGCGAGGAGACTGACGTGGAACAGCAGGCTCAGGGGAAAGGGTAAGGGGACGGTTTTGAGTTGGGGAAAGGGGTGGGAAGGGGAGAGGGAGATGAGAGGGACCAAAGTCAGAGGGTGAGTTCCGGGAGGTCAAAGCCGCCTTACCCTTGGACAAGGGAGACTGAAACGAAGTGGGTGGGGATGAAATGATTGGTTCTGAGGAAAGGTCGTTGGAGATAATCTCATTAGAAGGAGGATTATTTAGAGGATCAAAATGATTGGTGCAGGGAGGCAGAGCACTTACATTGGATGGAGCAGAAGATTTAGAGGGTCCAGCAGAACGACCATGGCCCCTACCAGGAGCCTTTTTCTGAGTATTAGGAATCTGGGAATCCTTCTTCCTGCTAGAATCACTGGGAATATCTTTTTTCCTGGAAGGGCATTGAGAAGCCAAGTGACCCTGAGTGTTGCATTCTAAACAAAATGCAGGCTTGTTCTCGTACTCAACTCCTTGGTGCCTTTTGAAACTTTCGACGGTGAAGCCAGTGCAAGTAGGCAGAGCCGAATCCAGATTAGCCATAACACAAACACGAGCATAGGTCATTTTGGATCTTGCTCTGGTAGCAGGGTCGATGGCAACTAAGTCTCCAATCGGCTGGGTTATGCCTTTGAGAGCATCATTATAGAAAAACTGAGGGGGAAGCCCAGGGAGTTTGATCCAAATCGAAGCGAAGTTGATGCTCTCAATCTTCGCAAAAACAAACTTCGACGACCAAAGAACCAAGGTCCACCAGTGAGGATGCGTTGGGTGTCAAGGGCATTGTTAAGTCTTATCATAAAAAAC
Organism: Wollemia nobilis; assembly: GCA_028583015.1. Lineage (NCBI taxonomy): Eukaryota > Viridiplantae > Streptophyta > Pinopsida > Araucariales > Araucariaceae > Wollemia > Wollemia nobilis. The sequence continues at coordinate 4,425,990 of JAQPPZ010016944.1, read as the reverse complement.
CCCCTAGGGAAGGCCACAAGCTCCATGGAACCAGATAGCTGCCATTTGGAAAGGGCCCATTTACGTATAGTTTCCATATCGGATCTGGCACCGACAAACTTCCCAACCAGAGAAAGAGATTCTTGAAAAATGAGGGGCTCCATAACCTCATTAGGAAACGAAACTTCAGTGCCTAAAATAGAGAAAGGCAAAGGAGTTTGAAAGGAAAAAGCTCCAGTCGAGGACCTGACTTTATCCGCAAAGGATGAAGACCAAGGTCACGAATTGGAGGGAGATGAGATTGAGACCCTACCGTTACCAGACGCCATTTTCGCCACTCCGTTAGGGTCTTCGCCATGAAAAAAGCTGAGTGGGCCTGCGGTAGGCCCAAGACCAGCATCAGGATCTGATGACATGGCTGCCATGCCAGCAAACCTTGACGACCCACCATTCCCGTCATCGCCATCGCCGTCGTTGACAGTCCCCCTTGCGCCCGTTCCCGCTCCCGTTCCCGCTTGAGACATTTCTATTATTCAAAGAAATCTTATCGTGGTAAATTACTTATTACTTAGCATTTTGCTTGGATGTTTTAAGAAAGTAGTTGACAGTTTACTAGGAAAATCTAGTTTCCATTTTTTAAGAATCACAAATCCAAAAATGGGTGATTAGCTAATTTATTTTTAGCATAGACTTGGCCAAATTTTATTCAATTTTTGAGATATAGAAGAAAGAAAGGGGCTATCCATGCCCCTATTTCAAGGTTTTCACAAAAACTAAGAAGGGATTTGTTTTTCTTTCTTTTGTTTTTTCTCATTTCATTTTTTTTTGTATTTTTGTATTTTACATTTTTTTTGTTTTTTTCTTTGGAAAGGGAAAATAAAATTGGGAAATAAAGAGATGAGGAAAAAAAATGTACATATTTACATTTTTTTTTGGTTTTGAAGAGGCTTTAGGTACTTCCCATTGATTGAGATAGGCAACAATATTCCATCTAGTGTCACTAGGTTGTAGGGGTTGGCTTCTTTATCAATTTAATATGGTCCACTCCAAAGTGAGTCAAATTTCTTGTGTTTCCCAGGGTTGATCCCAACTTCATCCCATATGAGCACAAGATATTCTTCCTTGAATTCGATATTGGTTGTCCTATTATCAAACCATCTTTTGGTTACTTTTTAATGTTGATAAATACTCTTAAACGTATTTTTTATGCTTTATTTCAATGATAATAATGCATTCAAGCATGCCTGCATGGGAGAAATGTTAATATCCTTGAGCCCTAGTTGTTGGAACATTTGAAGGGAAGGTAACTCTAAATTTATGGGTAACACTCCTTCCTTGTCAAAAACAAGTTCTTAAGGTGAAATTTTAGTGGAAGCCTTGGGGGTTACCTTGTCTAGCCATAATGCTCTTTTTAGCTTTATGTGGTGATATCTTTGCGATTCAATGATTATTCTCTTTAGAATTTGGATAATGTTTTTGTTGGTGGATTTTGCCAAGCCATTGCCTTGAAGGTAGTAATTGGAAGATGTTCTTAAGATAAATATCCTTTTTAGAAGAGAATATTATCCAACCAAGCTAAGTGGGTAGCCTTTTGCAAAAATCTAACCCATTATTTAGGTGTCAAATCTCTGGGTACTTGCCATGTTAACATGTATCTCCTTATAACACTCATTCATCCTATTTGCTTTTTTGAATCAATTTCTTTCACAAATGCTACCTATTCTTTTAGCAAAAATTTAACAAGTTTCTCACCAAGTGCTCGTCCTCTTACCAATTCAACCAACTTGATTTCCATATCAAAATCCTAAATTTGATTTATCCCTCCCAATTTATTTTCTCCTAACTCTCATTTAGCATTGAAGATATCACATTAGGATGGACTACGATGAAGATTTTCTTATTTTGAGATAAATAATCTCTAAACATTATAAAGGATATCATCATGGTAAACACCTATTTTTCTATGGTGTACTGATCCTCATAATTATGAAGCACTTGGATCATAAATGATATTAGGTGTTCATCTTCCTTTTCATCCCTTTTGAGTTATTACAACAACAATACTATCTTGAGTGCCAAAAATATATAGCCTAAAATCCTTGAAGAAATCTATATTGATCAACATAAAATATTTTGTGATTGTATCTTTAAGGTCTTGGTAGGACTATTTTTTTTCTTGGGTCTAAGTAAAAGTGACATCCTTCTTCAACATCTTGGTGATGGATTTAACTAGCCACATAAATTTAGTTATGAATTTATCCATAAATTAGGTTTATACCAAAAAATAGATCTAATACCTTTGATTGATGAAGGCAACAAAAGTTCTTGAATTGCTTTGATGCAATTGGGGTCTATTGCAAGCTTGAATTTAGACACCACGAGCCTTAAAATCTTCCCTTATTGAAACATGAAGATTAATTTCTTAGGATTTAATGAAATTCTATATTTCATTTGCCTTTTGAAGATTGACTTCAAATGTTGAATGGGTTGGATCCTTTCTTTTGAGAATATTGTTGTCATTAATGCATATGATCATGATCTCTTCAATAAGCTTGACAAAGACAATGGTCATAGCATTCTGGCAAGCATCCCCTGGTTTGGACAAACATAAAGGTATTCTTTGATAAACAATTTTATTTTTTGGTGAATGTTGTCTTATATTGATCATCATATTTGAACTAGATCTAATTATGTCTAGAGAAACTATCAAGCAATGATAACATTTGAGACCCTACTACTTTTTTTAATATTTGATAAGTTGATGGAAGGGTAGTGGTATTTAGAGATGCTTGGTTCCAATTTCTAAAATAAAATCAAGCCTAGATATCTCCATTTTTCCTACAAATTGGGACTAGATTTGCTACCCATGTAGAATTTTTGATGGAAAAAATGATTTGTACCTATAACAACTTTAAAAGCTCCTTCTTTATCATTACTTCAATTTTTAAATTGACTAGGCTCTGCTTCTAACAAAATGATTTAGATCCATGTTCAAGATTAATGGTATGTTCAATGATATTCATGTCATAGATTTTTAAGTCTTCATAGGTTTAGGCAATAATATCTCCATATTTTCCACATAAATCTTTGAACAAATAGAGCTCTTCCTCAATACACTATTTTCCCATGAGTAAATTCTTTTCCTATATAATTTCAATGGGTAATAAAACAATGTATTTGCTTTTATGCTTGTATTATTAGCACTAAAAAAATTTCTAATGTGACCAGACCTCTAGGCAACTAGTTTGTTTTTAATTGAACTACTCCATATTTGATGTTAGTCCCATATTGATTATCTCCTTAAGTTTTGGACTTCCTTGACCAAAAATCCAATGATTTATTCATCATTATTAAATACTTTCTAGTGATCATTATTATTGCGGGCAATAGGCCTAAACAATACTTTCAATTCCTTTGATTTGTTCCATATGCCTATGATTGGATCAAATTTGGTAGCTAAAGAACCTAACTCATTTTCCTTTGTAACTGATTCTCTAGGTATTACCTTGAGCTCATAGGTACTGAATATTTCCAATACTTCCCACACACTATGGTTTTATGATTTCAAATATTTGTTCTTGGTAGCACATGTGTTGATTTATTACCTAATCCAAATCACCAAATATTGTTGAGTCGAATCCCATATTTTCAACTTTTCTCATCCTAACACAAAATGCTTCATATTTTATAATATTTTTTGTATACTTAAATAACAATCTATAAGCATAGTGCATCTTCTTACCTTGAGGGTTGATCATTTATATGGTTGTGCCTACTCCATTTCTTGTTTGTGCCCCATCAAAGTGCAATGCCCAAGTACTTTATAAACCTTAAGATTATCTACTAGGCAAAGTTGAGATCATGGTAGGCTCTTTAGATATCATGTATTTTCCAAGATCAATATTTTCATAGGTTCCTCTTGATACTTAATTTTCTTGTAGGAACCTAATGATCATATCTAATTTTGGAGTTGGTTCCTCTTCATTTGGTTCTTTGATACATTCTAGAATTTCATTCGAATTAACTACTCTAGCATTGTCCAACTTATGCAATAGATAGTTGCATAGGGTTTCATTATCAATTTTGATAATCCTTTGATCTTGGGGCACTTTCATATATATACATATACATAGTTGCATGCAATAAATAGTTGCATGGGTGTTCATTCTCAATTTTTATAATCCTTTGATCTTGGAGCACACACACACACACACATATATAAAGTTGTATAAAGGTCTAACTTCTCTTGTGCCCATAATTATATTTCAACAATTGGAAGAAGGGATATTGTGCCCCCTTTAACCTATAGAATTAGGTTGGTTCTCCATTATCCTTGATAAAACAAAACTAATCTAAGCTAAATGCCAAAATTATGTAAATAAATTAAAGACATAAAAGTAAATTTTGAAGGTTGGGGTGCTAGATATTAAAGCAAATTACATAAAAGTAAATACGATTATAGTCGTGGCAAGAAGAGTGTGTGATCAATCAACACATGAGAAAATTGAATGTCTGTAGATATCATGTATTTTCCAAGATCAATATTTTCATAGGTTCCCCTTGATCCTTAATTTTCTTGTAGGACCCTAATGATCATATCTAATTTTGGATTTGGCTCCTCTTCATTTGGTTATTTGACACATTCTAGAATTTCATTCGAATTAACTACTTCAACATTGTCCAACTTATGCAATAGATAGTTGCATGGGGGTTCATTATCAATTTTTATTATCATTTGATCTTGGGGCACTTTCACACACACACACACACACACAAATAGATAGTTGCATGCAATAGATAGTTGCATGGGGGTTCATTCTTAATTTTGACAATCCTTTGATCTTGGGGTACTTTCATACATACATACATACATACATACATACATACATACACACATACATACATACATACATCTATGAAAGTACCCCAAGATAAAAGGATTATCAAAATTGAGAATGAACCCCCATGCAACTATCTATCTATATATCTATCTATATATCTCTCTCTCTCTATATATATATATCTATGTATGTATGTGTGTGTATGAAAGTGCCCAAAGATCAAAGGATAATCAAAATTGAGAATGAAACCCCATGCAAATATCTATTGCATAAGTTGGACAATGCTAATGTAGTTAATTCGAATGAAATTCTAGAATGTGTCAAAGAACCAAATGAAGAGGAGCCAACTCCAAAATTAGATATGATCATTAGGGTCATACAAGAAAATTAAGGATCAAGGAAACCTATAAAACTATTGACCTTGGAAAATACATGATATCTAGAGAGATTCAATTTTCTCATGTGTTTATTGATCACACACTCTTCTTGCCACGACTATAATCATATTTACTTTTATGTAATTTTCTTTAATATATATATATAAAATTGTAGAAAGGTCTAACTCAGCTTGTGCCCATAATTCTATTTCAACAATTGGAAGAAGGGATATTGTGCCCCCTTTAACTTGTAGACTTAGGCTAGCTCTCCATTATCTCTGCTAAAACTAAACTAATCTAAGCTAAATGCCAAAATTAAGTAAAGAAATTAAAGACATAAAAGTAAATTTTGAAGGTTGGGGTGCTAGAGATTAAAACAACTTACATAAAAGTAAATATGATTATAGTCCTGTCAAGAAGAGTGTGTGATCAATCAACACATGAGAAAATTGCATGTCTATGTATTCCCACATGTGTGAAATAAAAATAATAAAGAATGCCAAGAGGATAAAATGACATTTATATAATTATTACACATTCAACAATCCAAAAGAGTAGTACCACAATAGGAAAGTAAAAATTCTTGGATAACCTCTTATTTTTTAAAAATAAGCAATTATAATATGGATCTCACAAAGTGTAGCTCTAATTATCTCAAGGCCAAAATATGTTTAGAATGGATCCCATGAATTCTATTTATAGAATAAATTCATCCCCAAGTTACCTTGGGTGAGAAATTTCTACTTCTAGTAAAAGTAAAAATTTGGGGGCATATTTAGTGAAATGATGTACCTCCAAAAGTTATATGCCTCTAAATAAAATTCTAAATGACTTACAAGACTTCTAATATGATTAATGACTCTACACCAAGAAAAACATTAGTTTCCAAAGATATTCCTTGGCACCCATGCATAGTTTTTTTGCTTTTTCTATCAATGAGCAATTTGCTCTTGGAGAGGAGTGATTCACTCTTGTTTGGGAGTAATATGCTCCAATTGGATGAGAAACTTGCTCTTGCAATAACACTTTTAGAATGAATCACATCTATGGACTTGTATATGAAAAAATGGTTCCATACAAACTCCAATTTCTCAATTATTTGGTTTGACAAGTCTTCTAAGTTTTGGGGACCCCAAGGTAGTAAAAAGGTTACAACAATTTTGTGCAACTTCATGGGGAACCAAGCTCAACTGATGAGATATCCCAAATTCTTCTTTCATCCTTGGATATGGAATATACAAAATTAGGACCACTTATAGTAAAATTATAAAATTATTAGTACTTTCTATCCTTATATGATAGTGTCTTTAGCAAAATCTTTCTTTCACCATCTCTAAGTAGCATTAGGTCTATTAGGTTCTCAACATCTCCTACAATATCTTCATATGTATTTTTTGTAGGCCATCCTATTTCTCCACTAGTTTCGTTAATTTGCCCAACAATGCCTTCAATTTCTCTATCTATTTAGGTGCAATCTTTGCTTCAAATTTAGTCTTCTCCTCTTAGAACATAGTTTATATTGCATCATCAAGAAATCTCCTTTGATCATCAAATATGTTAGGTTGTCCAACATTTTCTAACTCTTATATTTATGTTATCATATCTTGTATTGGAGATACCATGGTGCCTAGTGTGTCTTTGTAGAATTGAATTCATTACTTGGTGATTGATATTACCTTGATTTTCTTAATAAATTACTTTTGGTCTATCCTTAATTACTATGGTTGTGTTACTATCATTGTGGATAATTGTTTCAACACCTCCTTTGTGGCCAATTCATTCTTTGTTTATTAAATACTTTTTTTCATTTGATCTAGGATGGCCTCAAAACTAGCCACAAATTCAAAATAGCTCTTGGAATTTATACCTTAGTTTTAACATCATCCAATAGGGATTTTATTTTCTCTATATTTGAGATATGCCCTTGTTCTACAAGCTCTTATTTATTTAAATATTTGTTATCTTTCTAGAGTTAGGTTATTTCCTCATCTTTGGGTTATCGTACAACTCATATCTATTGCACACATAACTCAAGCTCTTTCTTTCCTTACTCTAGCTACTACCTAAGTTGGTTCTACCCTTGAGGAAGTTACATGGATAGGTCTTCGATTTATTTCCTTTGATCATCAATTCTGGTAAGTTTTATTTGTAGTTATTCGACTTGGTTTCACAATTGAGCTCCCTCAATGACATGTTTTCTTAGGGCTTAAAATCTTGTTGGATCTAAAATATCTACTGAGTTAGGATGCTTCTTGCACATTATATTAGGATTTCTTCTTGTTAGTCGTATTTTTCTTCACCAACTTTATATACTGCATAACTACCCTAAGTGGCAGTTGGTTGGTGGGATAAGTCACATCAATCCAAAGATAAAAGGAATTAGGAGCAACCTCATTCATCATTTATTTCTGCATATAAGGGAAATCAAGCCCTCCTAATTGATAAAACATCACAAAAATCACATAAACCATAGGCCCCTTGTTAACAGTTTACTTGCAATCACTAAGGTATTTTTAGCATTAATTTTATATAGACTTACATATTTGCATATATTGTCAAGCACATCTTTGTTTATGCTAAAAGGAACCTTGGATAAATTTCATATTTCTTTGCAAGAGAGGGTTTTCATTTCAATACCATGACTATGATGGTGATTTTGCAATTGGGCAAAATTACCACTCAACACTTAGTAGCACCAAAATCATAAAACATAACCAAATTCTACACCATATCCTTGCATATTCAGGGAACCAATAATATTAGACATTAAAATGATAAGTCCAATTATATTATTTCCTCATCAAGGATCCTATAGGGGTGAGTTGTAACAGATACTTTGATCAAAATAAAGGTACAATAGATAATCATGTGAAAAGGGCCAAAACATATAAGTGTAGTACTCCTTTATGTAGGCGTTCTATTTAGTAATAAAAAAAAAAATATGATAATGTAAGGATAAATGAGAAGGGGAGGATTCCTATAGGCTATCTAAGACTAGCCTAGCTCAATGCTATCACATCCCCATCCTTAGGATCATTTTAAAAACAAAACATGAGAGATAAAATTTCCATGAGAGCCAAACATAATAGAGAGCAATGAAACTCTCTAGCATTTGATGACTATCTTTGAGGTAAGTTTCACTATTAAATATGGTAGCCAAATTCTAGAGAGTTGTATGTAAATGACACACAAAAGATAATAGGTAGCATTGGCATCAAAGTGAATTTTGAATTTCTATGGATTCCCTACAAAACCAACTTGAGGACTACTTTTTTAACCACTTAAATGAAGGTGATTATTTTTGCATTTGAGTGATGTAGCTATAGTCCTTGCTTTGGTACTATGTTGGAATTCATTATACTTTCAAAAAATATTCTAAAATATATATTCATCATGATTATATGTAGAAACAAGAGCAAAATGAATATAGCATACTAAATAAAATAGATAGAAATAAAAAAAATGAATAGAGGTTATAGATAGAAGGATTAAGGGGTGGGCACCCATAGGAACCACCATAGTCTTACATATCATAAAATGATACAATGAGTCAATAATTAGGGGGTATTTCTAGCGATACCAAATCCTCAATTAATTTCTAACCTCAAGCTAATATAACATGAGTTGAAGGTTGGCACAAAGGAGCACCAAACCTAACATAGATTGAATGACGATGAAGGCATAGAGTAGACTAGATGGAATTAATATTAAAACCATAGATGTTTAGTTATGTTAGAAGAGAAGCAAATTAATCTAGAGTACTTTAATGCTTCAAACCCTTACCATGAATGTGTCAAATATTATTTCTAGAAAATAATCAAAGTGAAGGAACATAAAGAGAAATAAGAGATAGGAGCAGGAGTGAACCAGGAGGGAGTACAAGCTAGAAGCAAGTGCAAACCAAGAGGGAGTGAAATTCAAGAGGGAGTGCAAGCCAAGAGTGAGTGGTAGTTGAGAGCAAGTGCTATATGAGAGGGAGTGTGGGACAGAAGTGAGCCTCACTAACTAGTATGAAAGGAAAGTCATATTTTAAATCCTTAATGGAAATTCAATATTACCTAGCTATAAATTAGGATACCCTATCTAGAAGTATGGATTTCCAAGTTGACTATAAGCGAAAGAGAATATATAGCAATGTCAATCTATGTACCATATGTTACACCAAAAGTGAATATCAAGGATGAGATGATTGAACGTGATATAATGGCTCTAAAAAGTAGAGAGTTAATATGTAAGTTCCATAGATCCTAGCCAAGGTTTTTGGAGATTCAAAATTGGATCGAGTGGAAGTGGGGGTTGAATTCAAATTACTATGACTTTTCTTCCTAAAGATTTTTCTTCACCATATTTTCTAGTTTAAAAATTAGGGATAAAATAATGGGTGGTGGGACATGGTTTAGGGGGAGAGATGCCCTTTATTTAAGACTATCAAATCAGTTTTTTTCTTTATTGAGATAGAAACTATTAAGAAGCTTTCGATGTGGGTTAGGATTTTTGGACTTCCATATAATATTATCAATAAGAATATTGAAAATACCACAGGGGAACTCATAAAGGTATAAATAACTATTAAGGAATAAAATCATGTTATATATACCTCAATATGTGTTGCTATGAATATTTTAAATCCTTTACCATAATTTATTAAGATTAAAAAGAGGATGAGATCAACAATTAGATTATGAAAATATCACATTTTGATGCCACAATTGTTATGAGACTTGACAAATAGAAAGAGTTTGAAAAGTGAAAACTATAAAAAAAAAGATAATTTTTTTGGATCATGAGATAAAACTTAAGACAAAGCAAGGAAATAAATAGTAATAGAAGCTAGATTAAACCAAGGATAGTCCACTCCAAAAAAAGAGGTAAAAAAATCCTATCTACAACATCATATGGGAAAGGCCATCATAACTCACTTGGATCAATTTGTTAGAGTATATCTTAAGTTGTTACTAGGTATATAAGATATTTAGGATATTTATTTTCTAGATATTACCTTATTGCTTCTTTTTGGAGTTATATCTCTTGCATGAGGTTGGTAAAATCTTAGTTTTGTGTGGCTGAGATCTATTTAGTTTGTTATAATCTGATTGATAATATTGTACACCTTTGCTATTTATGCAAGCTCCCTCTCATGGAATAATGAGTCGGTTATTGAGCTTCTCTCCAATTTTTTGTGGTGCTTTGCATGTCTATTTTATTGGGCTTGAATATTGCTTTTCAATATTCTCTACATGGTATTAGATCTGGATAGATATTTTTGCAAGCATTCAAGAAATTTCTAAATTATTTTTCTCAAAGCCTAAGGAGTATGCTCTCCATTTTAAATGCATCAGAAAGCAGAAGCTCTTGAGAAAGATTAAAGGTTGCATTGTGTTTTAAATCTGCAATAGTATCTGTTCATAGAAGTAATTGCTCCACAGAGAAATGAAAAATGAGATATAGACAGGTTCATAATCTTAATCATAGTACATGTTGATCTACTCATTGTGGTTGCATCCATATTAAAAGAAGCTGCCCTAAAATGGTTGCTACTAGGTTTGTTTATTTTTATTGTTTGTTTATAGCCATGTTGATTTTTGATCTGTAATTGCAACAAAATTTGGTCATAGTTTACGCCATTGTAGGTGCTGCATGGTGTGGCCTATAACAAAAAATGGACATATGGTTCGATTAAATATTCTTAAGCTGTGTGGACTGCACAATCTATGATGTAAGGATGATTGAAAAATAATTATGACTTATGGATGGTGGAGGAAGCATGTGTTCACTCTATAATGGTAGTTTCATCCTATTAATATGATTTGAGCTACACCAGATCGATTCAGATGATGACGTCAACTAGGTTTTTAATAGAGGTCGATTATCGATTCAATGTTCATCGCACATGAGGGAGTGGTCAAGATTTGAGCCTCGATTTTAATAGCATCCAAGTGTGGAGGTCAGAAAAATATAGCACACAAACACTGAAGGAGTTTTGTTTAAATTGGGTAGCTGCAATCATGCTTGTATTTTCTACATGGGTTTCATATAGAAACTGACATGGAGGTCCATGTACTATCCAAGGCCGTTGACAAGGATTGTTTTGTCAATAATTCTATGGAGGTAGCTTCCTTATTGGCTCTACATTATGAAGTACAGTCTAGACTAATTTTACATCAAATTTACTATCACCATGTCTACAATATTTGGAAATAATAGATCATAGCTGTATTAGGAGTGCGTTTCCCCAAAAATAGTTTGCATATTATGGGGCTATTTTTTCCTCCATAGAGTTTCATGCACAACTAGTCACAAAATTATTATTTTAATTGCTATCATTGTTGTAGAGAATCATCAAGTTTACCATTAGCTGAGCGTCATCCCCAGTTTCCACCTCATTTCCCATAATCTCAACAATGATCAACATCCAAATAACCACTGTTTCAACACTGTTGAAGCTCTTTTTGTAGAGACCAAATTTTTTAAGTGTAATTATGGTGGTGTTTTAGATGCATGCTATTAAAAGGATATGGCTTGCAGGTTCCTGTTCTTCACCACCTAGTGGACCTAAAAACAAAGTGGCCTTGTGCATGGACAAGCCTCCATTGAGAAACATTAGTTTTATTGAAAGTTTTTTTTTTCAATATATAAATTGTATGCAAGTCTGTTATGCTAGCCACGATGGCACATGACATTCAAAGGTCATAGATTCAAATAAGATCAGTTCTAAATTTTTTGATCCTATGGAATACATTTATAAAGTCCCTTTTACCCTTGTTTGGCTATTTGTCCATACATTTTGGACCTTGTTATCAACCCATTGTGTTTGAATAGGTAGAAACCATATATTTGTGCTTATGGAGTCATTTTGGACTACCCTTGCGATTGTGGTGCTTATTTATCCATCATATCTTCTCACTCTTCTTTTGTGAGATACTTTGATTTAAGGGGGTTTTCTTTGGTGATTTTTTTATACTTTGACAACTACATTGGTATCTTTGCAAGTTACCATGTTGGATCTTTCAACACTTCTCATCACTCCATGCACTGATCATGATTTATATCCTTCTTGGTGAGATATTCTTATTGGACTTGTGCTCAATTGAGATTTTGTCATATCTTCTTGGTCTTATTCCTAAGCCTCACCCTTACAAACCTCAGTGGTTTTTTTTTGCAAGCTAGATTAAATCATGTGTGCACTTTTATCAGATACGCTACTAAAATTGTTTCAGATGATATTTTACCACCTGTAAACTGGGATTCACAGGCATCTCCCCATACAGTTTTTTCCATACTTTGTGCACTCTGAGAATATATTATCTTGTGATGAAGAATCCTTGATGTATAAATATGCTTTGAATGAGGTCAATATTTTTGTACCAATTGAAGACATTTTGCAGGATACTGATACAACTTCAGAGACTTTGGAGTCTCTACATTCTTTTGTGGATTGTCCTAAAGTATCCACACTTGAAGAGGACAATTTGGATGGAGTTTCTCATATTTTCCTCAAGTCACACATTTTGAATGTTGTTGATCTTCATGAGGAGCTTACATCCTTGTTTGATGTACCTTCATATGTTGCTCATGCAAAGCATTCTGAGGATCTTATTATGGTGTGCCTTCATTATTTTGATAAGCCACCTTGTCCTCATAATCTTGTTGCCTTGGAGCCTTCTTTTGCTTCGTTTGTATTGCATTAGGAGTCTTGTGAGACTCTCTCACAAGTATCTTCGGTTGTAATTTATTTAGGATATATTGAAGACCATTTTATGGCTTCTTCACCTTCTCTTGCTGCTTCGATTACTATTATCCTCGTGCAACAAAACATTGAGTCTTAAGACTCTACACTCCCTGGTTTGTTGATGACTTCTTCACTTTGACATGGTTCGTAACCTTGTTCATTATCACAAGCACCAGATTTCATGTTTTTTCCTCCTCATACCTTATTGGAGTGGAAATATTTTTGATGTATATCTCTTGGCTTCTTTCTTCCTCATGGAAGACATTCAGTTCGATGATGATGCATCTATAAATTTTGGGAACATCACATGGATCCTTTGCAAGACATTTTTTATGGAAGTTGTCCTAGGGGGGTGTTGAAGAGGACATATTTCTCTCCATACTCCTTCCACATCTTCCTTCTTCTTCTTTCTCTTCTAGAAAATGGTTTTTTTCATGTGATTTTTCATCATATCTCCAGTAGAGTTTTTTTTATGGATATATTGTACATGAGTACCCTATCAAGCCTTATTTCCAAGACTCATATCTGTGGATATGCCACTTGTTTGGTTTTGTTGTTTTCACTACCTCCTAGTACCACTTAATGGGGGTGTTAGAGTATATCTTAAGTTGTTACTAGGTATCTAGGATATTTAGGATATTTATTTTCTAGATATTATCTTATTGCTTCTTTTTGGAGTTATCTCTCTTGCATGAGGTTGATAAACTCCTAGTTTTGTGTGGCTAAGATCTATTTACTTTGTTATGATCCGATGGATTATATTGTACACCTTTGATATTCATGCAAGGTCCCTCTCATGGAATAATGAGTTGGTTCTTGAGCTTCACTCCAATTTCTTGTGGTGCTTTGCATTTCTATTTTCTTGGGCTTGAATATTGCTTTTCAATATTCTCTACACAATTTTTAGAAGAAACAAAGAAGAATATTAGGGATTAGAAACTACAATGTGTAAGTTCAAGTTTAGAAGGAATTAAACGTGCAAAGGAAAATTTGGAGAAAAATCCTAAAACAAAGATTATGGAAGAGGTCAAGTTTATTCTAGGTAAACCAATTTTATTTTCTTCAAGTAGTATGGGATCCTCTCCTGGTAATAAAACTAAAATTGGTGTAGAGGTCATCCCTTGCACTTTAGGGTTTCAAGAGCAACATAATAAAGAAATGAGTATGGAGGAAATATATAATAATTTAGGGTTTTTAGGGAATAACAAGAAGTTAATTGCTATGAAGAGCATCCTTGCACTTTAAGGTTTCTAGAGAAACATAAATAAGACCATGATTTTGAGGTTATTTCTTGCATTTTAGATCCTTTAAAGCAAGACAAACGTACATATGATAAGTGTTACTATGAGCAACATGAGAAGATTAAAGAGATTTATGAAGATGAAAGTATTGGTGGGAATGAAAAACTAATGGAATATCCAAGAAGAAAAATCAACCCAATGAGATATTGATATAGGAAAACAAAAACAAATATAGCAAGTGTTAATAAGAAGTGGGGCTAAATCCATAAATAAAAACAAACAATAATGATGAAAATAATATATTGGAATATTACATGCACGGATACAAATCCTAATAAAAAAGTATTAAGAAATTATCATGTTGTTATAGATAATATATTTATAGATATGGAAACTAGGCAATGAATATTTTAGCCATTTGTGGTGTTGAATTTCATCTTGAGAAAATATAAATCTTGGAAGGCATCTATATGAGTGACATTTTTATTTTGAAAATATGGATGAAGGGGTTTTGAAAGGTTCTCCAAACCTTTTACAAAGGTGAATCAACCAACCAACTGGATACAAGGAATATAAAGATCAACATAGAAAACCAAAAAAGATCCATGAAATAGATAAAAAACAAAGCTACATAATATTCAAGCAGGATAAACCCAAACTAAAACCGTCAACACAGAGCTTTTACTATCAATAGCTAGAACCCCAAAAAAGACATCATGTCTCACGTAGGAGACTATACCTATCAAAAAAACATAGTCAAGCAAAAACCCCCAAAAAGGATGTCCAACAACAATAACTATTTGTGGTGTGAATTCTTCTATAATTCAAATTCAAAATTTGACCACTGTTTAGGTACAAACTCTTGCATTCAACAAATTTTCCCAGGGGATCCCTACTACTACAGATCAAAGCTATTTGAAAACTCAAATTATCTCCTCAAGATTTCATTGTTTATTTGATTTAATCCATCTAGGAAATACTCCTACCAATTTGTGCATATTTCCTACAAAATTTTCAAGTTTGCTAAAAAAATAACTAATTTATTTCCCTCCCTGTAAATATGCTTAATCTCAACCACTTTGAAGGTTAAAATCCGTCTTTGGATTTCAACAAGTTCATTTGTAATCATCCAAGAAGGGAGCTCAACACCTTTGATCATAATAATGATATTGAGGGAATCCCATTCAATAATTACCTTCCCATCATTCAAAATTTTTAGTTGACAAACCCCTTGAAAGAGAGCTCACACTATCTAAATTTTTAGTGAACATCAAAAAAATCCTTTTGTTAGAGTCTCTAATCAATCCCCTTGCACTAGATGGTCCTGGATTTTCTTTAGAAGCTCAATAAAAATTTAGCTTCAACCAATCAGGAGGAGGAGGTTCACAAATAGTACTTTGTCTAGCAGGAGCTTCAAGGCGATGATCAGGAGAATGATATTTAAATCCAAGAACTGACTCCACCACTAACTTCCCAATGAAAGTGACCTTATATAAAGGAATTACATCCACATTTTCAACAATGCTAGAAATAGCCTGAAGTGCTACAAACTTAGTCGAATGAGAGATATTATTAAAGGTTCTAGAATTCCTCTCCTTCCAAATATGCCACCAAACATGAGGTAAACCAAAGGACCACAAAGCCTAATTATGCAAAGATAAAAGGGAGACCTCTATTGAATGATCAACTTAGACAACTTAAAAAAACCCAAACCACACCAACGGTCCTCAAGAACTAGAATAAGATAGACTGAGAAAAAGGACAATAAAAAAATAGGAGCACAGGTGATTCTTTAGCACTACCACATAGGTAACATTTATATAGGATAATGAATCACATTTTTTTGCAAATTATCCAATGTAAGGCACTTCCCTTGAGCCACCAACCAAAATAAAATATTAACTTTAGGGGTAAGACCCTTCAACTTGATATTACTAACGGTAAACCAAGCATGAAAGGTAAGATCTAATAGCAGGTAGGTTTACTTAACAGAAAAACAACCATCCTTCTTAGCCCCCCACACCAATCTATCTGGCCTATCTTGGTTAGGAATAACCATCCACTTTAGGATGTTCATCAGAGCTTTTAAAAAAATTTCTTCTTCCTACGAAATCCCTAGAAGAACAAAAGGTTTCTAACATCTTATATCATTAATAGAGACAATGGAGTCACATACCTTTAGTTCAAAATCTTGGCTTGTGATTGGTTCCACTAGACTTAGGTGAGGATATGATTCTATCGGTATATCAACTGTTCAAGTGTTGTTCCAAAAATTAATGCTTTGCCCATTACCTAACACCCATATTCCCCCCTTTATGATATTAGAGTAGTTGTTAACAATGGTATGCCAGAATACTGAGCCAAGGGCAGGACTTGGGTCTATGAGAAAATTACCAGTGTTACCTAAATATTTGGTTGATAATATTTTAACCCAATTAATGTTATCTTTTTGAACCAATATCCAACCTTGTTTAGCTATTAGTGCTCTATTTAACGTTTTCATTCTTCTTAAGCCCAAACCTCCCAACTCTTTCCTACTACACACCTGATCCCACATCACAAGCGATAATTTCTTCTTCTCCTCAGAACTAGACCAGAGAAAGGATCACTAAATTTATTCATTTTTTTGAAGAATATTTCCTAGAATATGAAAGAGAGAAAGGAAGTATACTGGTATGCTTTGTAGAGTAGACTTAACTAGCATAATTCTACTTGATTGGATCAAAATAATTTCTTTCCATCCTACCAATTTTATTTGAACTCTTTCTACAACCATTTCCCATAGATAAGTCTTAATCCCCCATTTGAACATTGGTAATCCTAGATAAACCGAAGGAAGGGAGTCAATCTCACATGCCAAGATCTCAGCAATTTTCCTGTACCTATCAGGAGGAGTATTAGAAAATAACACCTTAATTTTCCTAAAACTCACTTTCTGTCCAACCACTCTTTCATATTCCTGGAGGATCTTTTTGATAGCTCTGGATTGAGGGATTGAAGCTAAAAAGGATAATAACGTGTCATCAGTAAATTGATAGTATGATATTAGGTCAATGGAAATTGTAGGTTTTATTCCAACCATTATGGGATTTACCTTTAGATATATTACCAAGGACTCAACCAATAAAATAAATAGATATGAAGACATAGGATCCCCCTGATGAATACCTCTACAACTGCTAAAGTAACTAGTTAGTGATCCATTAACTAAGATTGAGAATTTTACTGATGATATACAAGCTCTAACCAATCTAATCCAACAAAACTTGAAACCAAATTTCCCTAGAACTCTAAGTATAAAGCTCTACAAGACCCAGTTGTATGCTTTATTTATATCAAGTTTGAGGAAAGTTTTTGGCCTTTTACTTTTGTCTACAAAATGAATCAACTCATGCACTACAATAACACCATCTAGAATTTGTTTGCCTACTACAAATCCACTTTGAGGATGATCAATAATTATCAAAAGGTATACTTTGAGCCTATTCACCATAGTTTTAGTGAGAATTTTAAAAAGTGTATTACAAAGGCTAATGGGCCTGAAATCAAAGTATAGCACCCATCAAATTTGGGATAAGAACTATAAATGTTGAGTTTACATAAGCAAAAATTAAATTAGACTCCTGAATTTCCTTCATAGCTAAAAAAACATCACCACCAATGATGTTCCTGAACCTTTGAAATAAAATAGGAGGAAATCCATCTAGCCTTGGAGCTTTCAAACCACCCATAGAGAAGACAACGACCATAATTTCCTCATATTGAAAGGGGGTACAAAGGTCTTCATTCATATAATCTAAAACTAGGGTGATGATATGGTGCAAAATACTATTTTTTAGCTTGAATATCTCTATCATCCCTAGAGCATAGGAGAGTTTTGAAAAACTTGATCACTTCTTTCCTGGTTTCTATAACATCCTTCAAGATAATACCATATGATTTCTTAATTTCTCTAGCTCTATTATTGCTCTTATGTCTTAAGGTGGATGTGTGAAAGAATTTTGTGTTCCTATCAACTTCATGTAGCCAGAGGAATATTGATTTTTGATACCACAAAATTTCTTCATCCACCAGCACGTTATGGAAATTTGCTAATAATTTTTATTCCCTGTGTCTATCCTCTTCAATCACCTCTTCTAACTTCAAATTTAATAAAACTTCTTTTAATTATTCAACCAACTCTTTTTTCCTGTGGAACACATTTCCAAAAATGTACTTGTTCCAAACCTTAAGATTAGCTTTAAAAAATCTAAGCTTTGAAGCCACTTGAGAAATAAGAGGGCCCAAAAAACCTTGAGACCACCATTCCAAAATTTTGGATTCTAAGCCTTGATGTTGCAACCACATTGTCTCAAACCTAAAGGGTTTAGAAAAAACTAGAGTTTGGAACTTTTTCAAACACTAGAGGATTATGATTAGATCCCACTTTGGGGAGAGAGTAAAGGGATGAATATCTGAACATTGGGAGACCTTCCTTGGAAACTAACACCCTATCCACCCTAATCCAAATGTTTTTATTGCCTAGATGCCTATTACTCCAAGTGTATTTGGACCCTTTAAAATCCACATCCACCAGTTCCTAATTATTAATAAATGCAACAATATCCTCCATAATTTTAGAACCACAATCACTACCACCCTTTTTATCCAAAGGGTATAATAGGGTATTGAAGTCCTCAATGAGAATCTAATTTTTCCCCTTGAAAATTTATCTCATAGAGCTTAAATATTCCCATAGTAGATTCCTGTTAGGGGTCATATTAGGGGCATAAATATTAGATATAATCCATCTCTACCCAGAGTTATTACTACAAAATAGAATATTAATCACTCTATCAAAAATAAATAGAATGGATCCATCCAATTTCTCAAGGTCCCATAGACAAAGAAGACCCACAGAAGCTCCATTGGTAGAATTTGCTACAAAACTTATCTCCTTTATTAGAACTATCCATATTAGTTTCTTGAATAATATAACATCAGGTCTTACCTCTCTCTTAAGTCTCATCAAAATTCATTGCTTGGAGGTACCATTCAGGCTTCTAATAGTCCACGATAACAACTTCATCTTCGATATTTGGAGCCATTATTCCCACTCAAAGAACTATGGGAGATACAAAATGTGTCAAATTTTAGTTTTTTACCTTTTCTATCCTTCTCTTTCTCAAAATTTATTTGGGATTGGTATTCATTAGGAATTTTTGACTCTACCTCATGGATCCTCAATGCTTTGTTAGAGGGTTTTCCTACATTATGATTACCTTCAACATCCATCTGAAATTTTTAGGTACTTCTGGTTTTTGGTCTAGAATTGGCTATGCTTGAAGAGCTCACCCCTAAGCATGATGATCATTTCAACTCAAGCAAGGTTGGAAACTCCTAACTAGGAACCTCACTAGGTTTATGGGGGAGCAAAGTTCTTCTATGATTGGCTCCTTAGTGAGTAAGATTTGATAGGAGTTATGAAGGAACTTTGAAGGGATTAAAGTCTTTGTCACCAAGTCTTCTAGGAGAACCTGGTCCAAACTTCTGCAATTGGATGGGTTCATATTCTAGACCATCACTTTTAAAGACTCATTAAGGACTTGGTAAATTATCCTTTCCTTTGGTTTAGGGTCTTTCAAATTCAATTCATGCTGGACTACCTCAAAAGGGGTCGCCTAAGGAGGATCATTGGATGAAGGGTATGACATGAATTCTTTACCTTTTTAAATAGTAGCATAAGGATTCTAGGTACAAAATACCAAGGTATAAATAAATTTTCTTGGGTCACACCATTCTCTTTTAGGATCTCTAGGGGCCACTTCCTTCTACTTAAAATATGAGCACTAGGGTTTGAGATGATCCTATATTTTGAATTAAAAACAAAACACAGGTTTGTTTTCATACTCAATAACTTGGTGCCTACTACATGAGTTTGAGACTAATTCCATTGAAGTCGGCAACTCAAATTCAAGATTAGCCATAATGCACATACAAGTGTATATTATTCTCAATATATATTTAGTAGTTGGATTGAAAGTGACTAGTTATTCAATACCTCGAGTAGTGCCTCACAACACTTCCTCATACCAAAAATGACTAGGTAGTCCTGGAAATCTCACCCAAATTGTTGCATAGTTAAAACTTTAGGTTTTTGATTTGAAGTCAGTGCCCCATATTATCCTACTTTGGAACCATGATCCCATATAATAATACGACTTATGTTAGAAGAATTTTTTAGTTTGATCTGAAAAAAACCTCTAGGAAGGGCTATAAGCTTCATATTTCCTTTAGGGAGCCATTTGGAAGTAGCCCACTTTTGAATTGACTCAATGTTAGGATGACAACTGATGAATCTAACAATGAGAGAAAATGATTCCGAGGATACAAAGGAGTTCATGAGATACTCTAAAATTTTTAACACTACTTGGTTTAGGATAAGAGAATATGAGACAACCGAGGGAATAGACAAAACAACTAGAGAAGAAAAATCTACATTTTTACGAACCTTCTCTACAAAAGAGGGTTTCAGTTGTCTAAGAAGTGGATCAGGGTTAGGGTCTAGGGGGGCTAGCTCTACCACCCATGAATCCCACTGGTCCCACTAAATAATCATCAAAATAAGTATTGCATTGATCACCATCACCTTTTTTGGAAAGCAAATTTTTGCTCCCTTCAGATTTAAAATTTTGCTGAGCTCCAAAAATTTTGTAGATCACATCCATTGCATCCATCACATTTTACTATTGCTCAGTATTGCCCTAGCACTTATCCACTATTGCTTGCCTTCACTACCATAGCACTACTTAGAGATACCCTAGAAATTCTCCACTATTGCTTGCCTTCACTACCATAGCATTATTACACTCATCTTCATTTCCTTAACACTACTCAATATTGCACTTGCCTTCGCTACCCTAGCACTATTGCATTCAACTTTGTTGTCATAGCATTATTGTATTCAGCTTTACTGCCCTAGTATTACTCCATTTGCCTTCACTACTCTAGCACTATTACACTCAACTTTGCTACCCTACCATTGCTACACTCAACTTCACTACCCTAACACTATTGCACTCACCTCCATTGCCCTAAATTTGTAATGATATTTTTTATTTTCAATAAAAATACACTCAATTCACTACCCTAGCACTACTGCACTTGGCTTCACTACCCTAGCACTGTTACACTTGCCTTTGTTGCCATAGATATACAATGGCATTTTTTCAATAAAATTACACTAAGCTTCATTGCCCTAGCACTACTATACTTAGCTTTGCTGCTGTAGCACTATTACACTTGACTTCATTACCCTAGCACTGTTGCACTCACCTTCACTATCCTAGCACCTGCTACAATTAGCTTTGCTACCCTAGCATTGCTACACTCAGCTTCATTTCCCTAGCAAGACTGCACTCACCTTTGCTGCCCTATCTCTACAATGATGTTTTTAATTTTTAATAAAACTACACTCAATTTTGCTGCCCTAGCACTGCTGCACTCAAATTCTCTACCCTAGCATTATTGCACTTACCTTCGCTGCCCTATATCTACAATTATATGAGTAACATTTTATCTCTTAAAAAGTTTTATAATAAAGAGTTTATTGTGAAAACTTAGCATTTTGAGGAAGATGGCAAATATCTTTGATAGAAAGACACATGAAGAATAACTTTGATAAAGAAGCAAATTAGATATGGTTTAATTAACTTGATAGAAATGTAGTGACAACATTGTAATATTTTATTTTTGTAATGGGAGTGACCCCCAATAGAAGCCACACATAGCTTATTATAAAAAAAATTACTTGAAGGTTAAATTACACTTTAATAAAGGGTAACCATAGAGGTGGTTTAACCTATATTACTAATGGTTAATACATCAAAATTACCTATAGGATTACATAAAGATACCTGTAGAATTACATAGAGAACACCCAAAAGCTTACTTGTCACTTTTCCATAGGCTACACCAATATCACTATCTACCTTGGCCAAATAAGATCATATTATAGATATTTCAACACTATTTAACCCAATATATCATATTCATACCTAACAAATATTTTTTCTTTTTCTTCCAATATTCTTGCTTTTGCCAACCCACCCATTGGAGAGATAGTTCTTATAGCCCATACTTGATTATACAATAGCTTTTACAAACTCACAAGCAAGGCCAAACCAATAATGGAAGAAATGTTTATACATGAATTCCTCCTTCCCCACCTCATCATTGGACCCATTTATTTATGAAAACATTTTGTCTAGTATAAAACTAGAAGAGTCCTCCACTATAGTCTTGTTTTTTTAATCGATTACTCTTTATTTTCATGTATTTTTATCGAGAGAAACAAGGGACCTTCCTTAATAGGCCCTCTTATTTGAGCTTTTATAATAATTGCATTTTATTCACACTTTCTCTTTGAGTTTGATTTGATCAAGGCCTTCAACTAATACTCTATATCTATTCTTATAGAAACATTTTCCCTCTCTTTCCATGCGCTTGATAATGAAGGTCTTCCTCATTTTACCCCTATATCATGATTTGATCTATTATAGTCAATTCTAAATGTTGACTAATTTTACCCCCAAATCAACAATAGTTTCGTCCTCCTTCATTCCTCTAATATATGTCTACTAACCATAGAAACTTCTTAAATACTTCATTTATAGTTTAATTCCACATCACGTCATACTAATATTGAAAAGGATGTCATTTATTGAAATCCGCCTATCCTATCCCTTATTTTCTAGAAAGCTACTAGCCTATGTCTAACCACCACTCACATTCCTACTTGCCCTCCTCACCAAATTGATAAAATCATTGGAGAGTACATTTTGACTATAGGACCAAGCAAAGGAAATCTATTTTACTACTTTATTCCATATATCAATCCCTTAAAGATATAATGTATAACATCACCAAGGATTATTATTCCACATATACCAAAAACCCTTAATACCTAACACACTCTTATTTGGAGCATGTGCACTAACCACCTTATTGTTTCTAACGTCAAACATACTAAGAATGTAGAATGTGGTTTGATTTTTTTTCCAAGATGAATATTTTGTCCTTATTGACTCCATATCAATCCTTGGTCTATTGTAATTATTAAAACCATGTTCCTCCTCCCCTTCATCTCAAAATAGTCTCCCTATCCTATACAACTGCTTAATTGTTATTATTATTGAACTATATTTTTATTGATATAAGGAATATTAAAAAAAAATTAGAATCACTTACAAAAACCCTAGACTATAATTGATAACTTTTGAAGCCTTAATATTAATGTAAATATCACAATATAATTATCACAAGATCAAATATATGATAGTTGTAATATAGTAAGATCAAAATAATAATGTAAATAGGATAATATGAGCCAACTAATATGTGAATCAAGGCTAATAATATATCAACTAACATTCATTAATAAGTAGCAATATGAATGTAAATAGCCTAAATCATATATGTACAAAGAATGTAGCACAAATTACAATATTAGCTATTCAAATGTATGCAATCATTATTACTCCTCTTTCTCTTACAAATGTATCATAAAACTCTCATACAATGATAATCCTTTCTATACTCACTATGTAGACAATGTAGACTCTATAGGCAATGTAGGTGATATAGACTAGGATACTATGAAGTAATATATAACCATTGTAGGATGACTCTTTGGTTACTTAACTCTTCCTTTTCCTTATGACAAGTTTCATGACTCTTGGCTTCTCTACTTAACACTTGCATACACATGACTCTATCTTGTATGCACACTTGGACATGACTCTTCACATAAAACATTCTAATCTAAGAACACATGTGCACACTTACATATAAGACACTTGTGCACATTTACACACATAACACTTGCACACTCATTTACATGACACTTGTGCATTTTATGCACATTATTACATTACATAAAATATTTACTCACACTCTAATCTAGGACACAACCTTAATATAATATTTACAAGGATGTACCAAGGAGGTACATTAACATGTACTAAATAATGTAGTATAATCTAAAACCTCCTTGTATTACATTATTTGGTTATTTAAGACATTAGTCTTCAATCATAATATTTGTCTTCATATGATCCTGGGACCTATGATTTCTCTGCTCTCTTTTTGCTCTTCAATTTGTTTCCTTTCCATGTTCTGATCAAATGAACAATTAGTATATTTCAAACTTTGTAAGAAAAATTCATCTTCATTGATTATAAATTTTGTTGAAAGAGCCTTGACTTCATTCTCTTTAGTAGTTTCTTCTAACTCTTGAATTTCTTGAGCTAGATGACCCTTTTGATTTCCCTCTCTATATTGCAACTGAGGTTGATTATATTGATACTAAGAAGGATACTAATGTTGAAATTATTGTCATTGTGGATTTTACTAAGTTTGATATTGTATTTGTTGTACTAACCTATTTATTTGACCACTTTGATTCATTTGATTTCCTTAAGACCAATTCATTGGATTATATCTACAAAAAATTGTACCATGACTGCTTTTCTTACATATTTGACAATATCTATTATTTTATTTGAACCTATCTCTTGAAGTTGAAGCAAGATTACCTTATGAGTTATCTTTTGATACTAAGGCATTGTTAGTAATTTCATCTTTGGCTGAATTTTCCACTTCATACTCTTGTAGAATATTGACTAACTCATCAAATGAAGTATCTTTGCTTAAAATTTGCAAATATGTAACTAGATGCTTGTAGTTTTCTAGAAGAGCTCTCAAAATCACTTGAACAAGAAATTTTTCCTCTACATTTTCTCCTAAAGTTAATAGTTTTGCTTTTATATTTGCTACCTTCCTTATAAATAGTTCAATACTTTCACCACTATTAACTTTTAAAGAATACAATTGGGTTTGAAGATTCAAAATAGTAGCTTTGTTTTTCCCTTCAAATATCTTGGCTAAAGTATTCCAAGATTCTATAGAAGTTTTTGCTAAACTTATATAAGGTTGTATTTCATCAATAATTACAAATGTTATTATCATAAGTGCTTTAGCCTCACCATATTCATATTTTTGAATTTCTCTATCATCTTCAACAAGTTTTTTTTTGCTCCACTAACTATGTCCCAAAGTTTTTCTACTATCAAAATTGATTTCACTTTATTTTTCCATGAAGCATAATTTGGTCCTTTCAAGAGTTGAGATTCAAAGAGAAAGAATTTGTTGTTTGACATAGTAGCACTCATATGACCTTTGATGTAATCTACCTTATGTCTCCCTAGGTTTTAAAATAAGTTCAAAGTTTCTAAAATTTAATAACTACGAATAATTCCTTATATCTCCCTAATATTTAGAAACTATGAAAGTAAGAATTTTGCAAATTTAAATTTTCTAGATTTGATGTTGAACTCCTTTTGACTCCCAAATAATTAAATTTGCAAATATTTTAAATTTCAAAAAACTATTAAAAAATACTTTAAATAAAAACTTGTAACTCTAAAAATAATGTCAAAACTACTTATATATTTATCATTCCTATATATTTTTTTGGTAGGTAAAGTAAAATTTATTTACTTACGGGTTAAAGGGACCTGTCCCTATTTACAAGAAGATCATTTGCATTTGAAATGCAGGCCAAAAACACCAATTTACAATAGTTCATATGCATTCGTAATGCAGGGCAAAAACACCAGCATCGTAGTCGAAAACCAACAAAACTAACAACCGACATAAACCAACACAAACTAACCCTAGCACACTAAACATTAGTAGAAACAACAAATAACACTAGTCCCACCCCGAGGTTCAGTTCCCAGGCCCGTGGGATTTGCACTCCTGAAGGAGAGTCTCTAGCGTGCCTGGGATTTTACGAAGATATTCGGTAGCTCTGTGCATGAGGCCAATTCCTTCTTTGAGGATGTTAGCCGCTGATAGGTACTGATCAACAACCTCTGAGACTCGGTTGATAGCCACATTGTAGAGAATTCTGTGGACATCCTGTTCCTGACTGCGAACCCCCAGCTCGCTCTTCTCACCTTGCACCAGCTGCTCCTTGGGTTTCCAACTCATCTTGGATAGATCCTCGGGCTGGTCTTTCTCCTCACCACTGGACAGGTTCTGGAACTCAGGGGTAACCTCAATGTTGGCCATCACCAACCACATGGAAATCCAAATCAGGACTCAGAGAGAGACCCAACATGAAGAACACCATAGACTGAAGCAAAACTAAGGTGTTGACAAACAATGAACTGGGATTTGACACCCAAACATGGTGGTGAAAGCCACCTTTGATTCGGTACGGGACCGATGGTGTCGAAGAGACACCTTTTAGGTGGTAAGAACCACCGATAAAATTTGGCCACTGATGATTGGCCTTTACGAATATTCTAATAGCGTTAGAGAAGAGGCACCCTCCTGCTTCGGTAGAGCTAAGTGTTTGATATTTTGTCATTATCTAGGTTGACTTTCTTGATGACTTTCATGGGAAAGTTGTCTTCCCAAATGGTGAGGGAGCTCTCTTTGATTGCTCTATTTGCCAAGGTGTTGGCCACTTGATTGGCCTCCCTGAACACATGCTTGATATGGGATTGCTCGTTGTTGCAAAGGCCTAGCTGACATTCTTGGATAATGTTCTCTATATTTTTCCCACCCTTGCTATTTCTTTGGATGAGTTTGACAATGATCTCTGAGTCCCTTTCAAAGATGATAGGGGCTACCAAGTTTTTGGAAATGTCAATACATCTCCAGAGGGCCTTGGCTTCCGCGAAGTTGTTGGTCTGGGACCCTAGATTTTCAACAAAGGCCTTAAGGATTTTGCCACTATGATATCTAAAGACCCCTCCTGCTCTCGATTTTCCTGGGTTCCCTTTGGAGGCACCATCGAAGTTAGCCTTAATCCAACCTTGGGGGGATGGACCCAAGTGACCTGAGATCTATCTTTTCTGGGTTTTTGAGACTTACTACGATCCTAGGGAATCTTGAGGGTGGAACAGAGCAATTATTCAATCCCTGAAGCAGGGCTAGCCTAACAAGGGATGAGTCCAAAATTTTTGGTGGCGTAAGCAAGGGCTCTGGCAGCTACGACATTGCGGGTTCTGGGACCTTTGTTGAAAACTCGCTTGTTGCACTCCAACTAGAGCTTCCAAAAGATGTGATGGATGAGGAATTCCCATAAAAAGCTTAGCTTGGGATGCTTGAAGGGCTTAGGCCATTGGCAAATGAACTCCTTGACAGAGTTTGGCTAGGTCCAACTAACTTGAAAGCTTTGGGTGACTAGGGAGAAAAAACTTCTGGAGTAGGGGTAATCCATCAAGATGTGGTGAATATATTCCCAGGCTTGGAGGCATAGGAAACATCTATTTGGCACCATGATACCTCGTCGCATGAGATTTTACCCAGTAATGATTTTGTTGTGGATGGCCATCCAGTAGAAGTGTGTAATTTTGTGAATGAGGTATTTGATCCACACCTTGTTAGCGACCACCTTCTCACAGCTGGGGGTGCCATGGGAACCCATCTTCTCAATAAGTTGGACTATGGTCTTGATAGAGAAATTCCCATCATTGGTGCCTTTCCAACACCGCTCATCTCTCCTGTTGACACGGGGGAGAAAAGTTGATCGCTGGATCTCCTGAATCCATTTCACGACTTCCCTGATGGGTTCATTTCTTATTATGAAATTGATCTTCTTCCACTCATGGGATTTCAGGCTAGAGGAAATGAAGTCTGCAATCGTGAGCCCGAATATGCTATCAATCAAATGCTTAGCAGGGATCAAAACTGGATTGCTGATGAGGGGGGAATTCTCGACCTAGGTATCTTCCCAGAAGTTGATGTTGGCCCCATTCCCTAGCTTCCAGGAAGACCCTTCAAGGATGATGTTATGGGTATGAGTGATTGATTTACAGAAATGGGAACTGTTGCATGGAGGAGGTTCTTGGAGGAAGGGTTGGTGTTGAAGGTACTTTCTTTTCACGATGTTTACCCACTCAATATTGGCCTTAGTCACTACTCTCCAAGCCTTCTTGGCTAGGAGAGCTAGATTGGAAACTGAGATTTGACGCTGACCAAGACCTCCTTGATCTTTGGGGGAGCAATATTTATCCCAAGCTACTAGGTGGAGCTTTTTTGAGGCCTCCGATCCAGACCAAAGGAACTACTTTTGAATTTTTCAATGGCTTCTCCCACCAAAGCTGAGATTTTAACACAGACATGAAATATGTGGGGATGCTCTACAAGACGAATTTGACCAAAGTTGCCTTCCCTGCACTAGTGAGCAGTACCCCTTTCTACCCAACTAACTTGTTACAGATCTTGTCCACCACGTTTTCCCACATGGTTGGCTAGGCGCTACCATGGAACATGGGGAGCTCAAGGTAAGTGGTCAGAAACTCAAAAATGGAACATCCCAAGATTTCGGTGATCTTACGCTGTATTTTGGCTAGGGTATGGATGAAGAACAACTTGATTTTAGTGTAATTGATTTTTTGGCAAACAACTTTCTCGAAGCGGTTGAGAATATCCTTGATCACATTGGCATCTGCTATCGAAGCCTTAGTAGCCATCAACGTGTCATCTAAAAAATGCTGGTGAGTGGTGGGGGGAGGCCCAAACACTGCCCTAATCTCAGAAAGCTGACTGCAGGAGTAGGCCTCCTTGATAGTTCTCCCCAAACTCTCTACCAGGATGATGAATAGAATGGGGGATAGAGGGTCACCTTGCCTCAGGCCCCAAGAATTCGGGAAGTAACCTGCAGTAGAACCATTTACCATGAAAGAGAACCAAGAAGAGAAAATACAGTTGTAGATCAAGTTTACCTAGGACTCATGGAACCCAAACTTGAGAAGGATTTGGCTGAGGAATTCCTTGTTGACTCTATCAAAGGCCTTGTTCATGTCCAACTTGAGGAAGAAGGCAACCATGTCTGAAACCTAGGCTGAATGGATCAATTCATGGATGGTGATGACCCCATCGAGAATATTGCATCCTTTGACTGTGCTCCATTGACATGGGTCAATGATTGACGAAAGAATGTTGGATAGCCTGGATGCTAGGGCTTTGGTGAGGATTTTGTAAATGACATTGCTCAGCCTGATGGGCCGACAATCAAAGAGGGATCAAGAATTAACTCCTTTGGAGATGAGAGCCAAGAAGATGGAATTCACATCTCTGGGAATGGACCTAGAGATTTGAATTTCCCTAATGGTGTTAGAAATATACCGCCCCACGATGTCCCAAAAGTTTTAGAAAAACCTGGGTGAGAACCCGTCTGGCCTAGGGGATTTCTCGGGCTTCATGGAAAAGAGGGCCTGGTGAACTTCATCTTGGGAGATGGGGCTGAGGAGAAAATCATGTGATTCCTGGGAGATGATGGTGGGGATGATGGCCAGGAGGGATTCCATGGCCTCGGGGGCTTGGGTTGGGCTGGAACCTAGGAGGCTTCTGAAATGATTGATGGCTTCTTCTATGAATGGATATACGAAATGGCCGCCCCATCCTGCAAGACAAGGATTTTGATCTTATTGGCACTCCTATGCCTCAAGGTTAAGATGTGGAAGAACTTGGTATTGGCATTACCTTCCTTGAGCCAAAGCTGTCTTGAATTATGGTGCCAAAAAGTTTCCTCTTTGGTGAGGATGTTGTGGTATTCAGACAATAAGGTGCTCTCCTCATTCCTAAGACTGTCACTGCATTTACATTTTTGAAAGGACTTGTTGAGTGGTATTTTCACACACTAGTGAAAGTATACTCTCCCTTAGGATTTGGGCTCCAAATCCCCTCTTGCAAAGAAGTTAAAAAACCAACTTCTCCAAGGTCTCCGCTATATTAGCAAAATATATTCATTTTAAATGCTTGGAACACCTTAGCGATTGCAAGTAACGTAAACAAGGGGCAATGTTGGTTTATTTTACCATGAAACTTTAGTGATTGTTCATTGAACCAAAATAAATCAAATGTGAGTTGGCCCTCATATGACCACGATGTAGTGCTTTAATTCCTTTTATCTTGATGGTTTTAAAATAGATTTTATCTTGCATTAAATCCTCAATGATGAATAGGGTCTTCAAATGTAGCTTCAAAATGTCACTTTAACTTATCCCTCTTAAATGAAATCAAATTTTCATCAAGATGAACAATTAAGTGCTTTAAGGAAAAGACCTTCAATGTGATACTCAAATTACCCCTCTTTCATAAAATTAGAATTTTTATGAAGAAAGGGTAATTTTAGGCCCAAAATGGAAATTTGTGAAAATGCCATAAAACATAACTCCTTCAATGAAATTGGAATTTCCATGAAAGGAATGTCATCATAGGCTCATGAGTGCAAAAAAAAGCTGGAAAAATGAAATTTGACCTTAAAATGGAAATTTTCTATTTTCGGATTTTTAAAATCTGTAACAAAACAACAACTTCGATGAATTTTTAAAAATACTAAACAACTCCAAAAATGAAATTTCAAAGTGCATATTGGAAGTCTGAATTGTAACCTACGCAATGGTGAAATTATTTTTAGATTTTGAATTTTTTTTAATGTTTATTTTAATGTCTAAAAATAAGAAAAAGTTCTGAAATTAAAATTTTTGAAAACAGAAAATTAAAAATTTGCATCAAAATAATTGCTGAAAATGCAGCAATGCAAAAGCTCCTTCAGTTTGATAGCACCCCATCCTGCAAAACCGAATATGTGAGAACTTCGTACATGCAACCTAGCCTATTTGACCTGCGAAACAAACACAATCAAAGTAAACTAGGTGCTGGCTCCTAGGGTTTAAAATAATTTCCAGATTGCAGACATTCACATGAAATAACCCAAAACAATGGCATAAATTTCACATACAAATCTGAAATTTGAAAGGAGAAACATAGAACAATTAAAATGAAGCATGCAAAAAATTTCTCATCCTTTCTTGCTAACAAGGCCTGAAATTTCTGAAGAGAAGCTTTAGCATTCAAATTATATTTCAAGTTTTACATATCAAAATCTGCCGCCATTTGGCCATGCCAAAAAGTTCCAGCCCCTTTTTCCTCTTTCAATGACAGATTTAAAACCCTCATTTGTCTCTTCGTTTTCCCTTTTCTTGTTTGAGCTTTGAAGAGTCTTCATAGCTTTACGTTTCCACCTTTCATTGATTTTTTGTTTTCCTTCTCGTTGTTCTGAAACTCTTCGATTGCCTCTCCTAGAAACAATGCTTCCTTTCACTTATTTTGTCAACGATCCATAATAAAATTTCATAACCGCTGAATATAATGATAATAACCCAATGCTCCACTTAGCGCACATGCACCTTTGTTTTCATAACGCTTGGTTCTTATAACTCCCATACACATAATAATAGGGCCTTCTTAGTCTTCTACCGTGCCCGCGTTGTGATAACAAGTCCTCCGTTAGAACATGGCACCTTAATCAAGACTATACTAGCCAACCCTCAATTAAGACCATTAATTTAAAATGACATTCTAAATGGGCCACTGGCATATTTAGAACCTGCATATAATGACAAAACCATCTCTGATCGTTACCAACTGCTCTGGTACATTCCCATTCAGGTTTTTCGACTATGTTCCTCGTTGTAATCTATCCAAATTAGTTGCATGGGCTTCTCTTGGTGCCAAACGGTCATATCTTTATGCTCACTGCATTCACCCGTTATCAACACCATCATCTTCACCGATCATATTTGTTGTAGTATACATTTCACCACTACAACGTAGAGCTGATCGTCCATGTACCCATCTGCTCTCCTGCCTGACGCATCTCTGTCCAATAGGCATCCTACGTGCGGCCCTCCTCTGCAACATATCCTGGCGAGCCATCCTTTCATTGTGCACTACCTTCTTGTACCCTAATTGACGAACCCGTTTCTAATGCTAAACACTGCCACTATCTCCATCGGTGTGCTATGAAATTTAGGATATGCCTAATATTACCATGTGGAATTTTCATCAACTGCGGGCCTGTTTTCATTATGAGCCCTAATCGAATGAACGTATGGGTCCATGTGATCAACCCTTCGGCAATGCCTCCCGACGAAGGTACGACATTATCAATCCGCATACCCATCGTGCCAAGTACCATCATATCACCGTTGTCTTTCCTTTCGAAGAGTCTCAAGACTATACAGTTGCATCTTACTGCTCTTGCTGGCCCCAAAATGCATGCGACACTACCATCGTCCACTGCGTATCTCCGACACCCGCTGTACATTTAACCCATCCATGTCGTCGATGATGCTGTCCTCAGGTTGCCAAAAATTCCTATCTCCATCGAGCTCATTGCTTATCCACGGCTAGGTCACGAGATCTGATGACGCGTTCGAGGATGGCCTTGTTGCCATCAATTTGTCCACATAGGCTTCACCAAGTCATCGTTAGGGTGGGGTTTATCTGCAAATGCCTGTCTCGGCATCTATGTCATGCGACCTCATCCGACGTACCAAAACTGCTCGCCGTCTAGGGTTTCTACTATTTTGCAAGTCCACTACCCATATTGGAGGTTGGTCCGGCAATCAAGCCTCGGGTCTGCCATGGCTCTTCCCATCGGTTACATCACCCAAAACTGCTCCACGTCCACATCTTTCGCTGTCATGTTGGAGACAAAAACCCTGCACACAAAACAAATCACTTATTAAATTGGAATCAAATTTATTAGTGCACCACCAAATCCTTTACTATATTACGTAATATATTAAATATATATTTTTTATTGAGTAAATACTTCTTATACATATATGTATCCGCCGTGGGGTGAACCCGGGTCACATCACCGAAAATGCAAGTGGTGCCCTTGTCGGTAGACCACAACACTATATATATATGTGTGAGATGTATATACTTAAATTCATTTGTTATTTTCATCTTCTATTCTTTGACCCAAACAAATGAAATAAAACCTAACAACTGGACATCAAACTTTCAAACGATAACACTGACAAAACAAACTTGCCGACACACAAACTGACGATAAAAAGGAAACGTCGATGAGAAAATGACCACAAAGTCGTTAACAAGAAAATGACGACAAAAGTCGTCAACAAGAAAAAGTTGTCGACAAGAAAATATTGTCGACAAGAAAAAGTTGTCGACAATAAAATATCGTCGACAAGAAAAAGTTGTCGACAATAAAATATTGTCGACAAGAAAAAGTTGTCGACAAGAAAATATTGTCGACAAGAAAATGACGACAATAAAATATCATCGACAAGAAAATACTGCCAACAAGAACCGACAACAATTGCAAAACCTACGACAAAACGAAGGATTAGACACTAAAAATGAAATGCAAACACCCGGATATCAAAACAAAAAGGTGGGTCCCCAATTTTGGGGTATGTTGTGGAACAGCCACAACAAATGGCGACTCTGCTGGGAAATGCTCCTGAGCATTTCGGTGAGAACCCAACCTGAAATATACAAGCTTAGATACAGGCGTCAGCACATAAAAGATAAACAAATACCGACAGATCAAAAATACATGAAACATCAGAATCATTAAGCATCAGCTCGATGTGTGCAATGTGCTTCATTCCCTATCGCTTGAACTTCATTCAACTTTCCATTGTCAGTTTCACTTATGATTTGTATGCAAGGCCATGAATGATTTGTGCAGGACTTGATGTATGATGGAGATGCTAGAGATATAACAACCTGCTTTACAAAGGCTCAAACCTTCTAATATCATGAACAAACATATTAAAGCTGTCAAACCCTCTTAGGACCAAATATATGTGTACTGAATTAATTTACTAGATCCCAAAGTTGGTTATGTGTCACTACCATCTTGAACCCATGTGCAAGTGTAAGTGAAATCAAAACTTTGGGGAATAGGATTCCCAACCTAAGCGAGATGGGAATTTAACCCTATCCTTACTATTCTGATTTGGAGTTCATTACCTCATCTTGAACAAAATGATTTAACTTGTTATGGATGAAATGGTCAGGCTAGTCTATCCATATGAGCAATCAGTGGTCTTGCTTTTAGACAAGACATGTTGCCACGCATGAGCATACTTAACCCCATAATCCCTGGCTTGGCTTCATTCATTCTTTTTCTTTTATTTCTTGGACCTTTGGGATGACTACCCATCCTTGCTAGGGACATGTAGTACGATCCTTCCAATCCAAGATTTATGAAATGGGAAATATTAGTCAATTTTATTACTTGGACCTTTGGGATGACTACCCATCCTTTGCAGAGGACATGTAGTACTATCCTTCCAATCCAAGTTTTATGATGAAGTGGGAAAAATGGAAGCTTTGGGGAATCGGATTCTCAACCTAAGCGAGATGAGAATTATGTCCTATCCTTACTACTCCATGTAGGTCAAATCAGAGCTTTGGGGAGTTGGATCCTCAACC
Source organism: Wollemia nobilis (assembly GCA_028583015.1). Classification (NCBI taxonomy): domain Eukaryota; kingdom Viridiplantae; phylum Streptophyta; class Pinopsida; order Araucariales; family Araucariaceae; genus Wollemia; species Wollemia nobilis. The sequence goes on along the minus strand of JAQPPZ010016944.1, from coordinate 4,391,504 downwards.
TAAGTTCGATGAGGATTTAACCCTATCCTTACTACTCTGGTTTTAGGCTTTAAGCTTTTATGGGAGTGGTAAAAACCACTTTTTCAAGGATTATGTTGCATGATAGGACAAACATGAAATATTCTTTTCACCTCACCTTTTCATCCAAGTATGGTTTTGACCATTTTGCTCAAGATTCTTTTAATGTGCATGGAATGTGCTTGGTTCAAAATAGTTTGGGCAGCAGTTCCCAACCTTAGGATCCTTTTAATATATGTTATGTAATAACCCTAAGAGGATTCGACACCTTCTCAATGATTGCACATGAAATGAAAATGTACCCGAGATGACATGTATATGCAATGAGGAATGTGACATGAGATATGGAATGCACTGCTTCTTTTGAAATGTGGATGGAATATATCATCTACTTTATCATAATGTGTAAAACTGACAACTTCATGTATTACAAGATTCAAACGATATTATTTAAAATGTTTGTGTTACCTGTGGAGCTCTCTACAACATAATTCCAATGTTTCATATTTTCCTGATCTTAGGCATGAGTTGACATCTCAAATTTTTATTCACTTTTTATTTTCAGACAAACCAAACATGTCCAGAGGACTAACACACAAAACTTAAAACTAAACCCAAAAAGCAAAATCTATATACAAATGTACAATATAATACAAGATGATGCAAAGCTTGGACTATCACTTTCCTGGATCCCAAACATGACTAGAACACTTCAACAAAAATGCATGCCAAGTGTTGTAGGAATCCAACAAAAACAATATTAGACCACACCATGCACCAACTTTTAACTTCCCTTGCTCACCCCACCGATTAGATTTAATTCCATTAGTACTCTCATAGGTGAGCGTTAAAATACTAAAATGATTAGACAATAAATGATATTCAATTTTATCTTGTCTATTCTTGAAAGTATCCATTTCATAGTTCGATTCATGATTTAGAACTAGACTCTCTTTATCCAAAATGAGACTTTGTAAACAAGAGCCTATTTCTAAAAATTTTAAAGCCAAATCATTTTCCAAATTTGTAGGCCAATCAAATTTGTGTAACAGTTTGCAAGCATCTAGGATATTTACCACATTGAGATCATTAGGAGCTTTTATCCTAGGTTCAAGAATTAATTGTTGATGAATTTGATTTAGCAATTTAAATGCATCAAGCTCCTTTTCATTCATTAAAGTAATGTTATCAAAGGTGTGGTTAGAAATTAATCCTTGTTCTTCATTCACCTTCAATGGCATTTCATCATAATGTAGCACTTGTTCTTTCTCCATGATTTGTTTATCAAAGGCACCAAACTTAGGTACCCAATTGAACACATGTCCATCCCTTTCAAACCATAAGTCTTGTCTATCTAGGGGTGGGTTAACTAACATATTTCCATGATCAATCACTTGGGTTGTTTTGGGTAACGTGGGATTTTCAATTGGATCATCAATGATATCAAACCCAAATGATTTAGGTTTTGTAATTTTCTCCTTTTGAAATGGCATAATCGTTGTAGCACAAGTAAGTGGATCAAGATTTTCAACTTCTTTTCCTTCAAAGGAATCTAAAGCAAGTGACTCTCTTTCTTGATTCATGGTTGTAGAATCCTTATCATGTTCCAAAATTTGATGAGATTCGAATTCCTCTTCCAAAACTTTCTCAAATTGTACAGGATTTATAGTATCCTCATGTGAGGAAGCAATTAAGTTGTCCTGCATATTATTTGACACAACAAGTTTGTTAGAAGATTCAGATTGATAATATTCTTCCCATTTCTTCCATGAATCATAGTAATCATCTTCCAAGTTCAAGTTGTGGCGTTCAAGTATTTCTTCTTCATCTTCTGATTCATCAACCTTGTTTCTCATCCAACTCATCTTCACCTTCCTTAGATGGTCCCGTTATTTCCAAAAGTGGGTTATTTCTTGAATTCAAATTGGTAAGGCTATCATAATCCAAATTTGTAACCCATGATTCAATTTTATCACAATTTGGAAGGTGTGGATCTTCTTGGTCATCACTTTCGAGAGCATCATCCAAAGTGCCTTTCGAGAACAAGTGGTGAAATTCGATTATGTCTTCAACTTCATTTGTTGATTTTATTTCAAATTCATTTTCAGCCACTTGTGATGACTTAGGAGCTTCTACAATGGGATCAATTTTTGAATTCCGTGTCATATAGTTGCTCCAATCCTTTGCAAGTACATCTGCCCAAATCATATCCACATAAGTTTGTTCATCCAAATACTCCTCTTTGGGTAATGATTCTGGATACTTATTTTCCAAAACAAGATGGTGATTATTTGATTCCAACTTCTTGTTACCCATCCATAGAATTTCTTCTCCAAAATCTTCATGCTCTTCAAGACATTTCGAATAGGTATTCACTTCAACGTGAGTCACCTCAAAATTTCTTGTATCACTTGAAGAAGCATAACATGAAACATCATTAAGATCGGCATTACGAATTTTCTTATTAGGATGATTTGGATGCATACATTGATGTGCTCGTTTTTGTGATGGAACATGCCTACATACCTTCTTAACCACTTTCTTTTGCTCTTTTACTTCCGATACAAACTCTTTGGGTTGAGTGGTAGAAGTAGTAGGATTAGTTGGATTGATATCCATGGACAAAGCTTGAACATTTGTTGCAATAGTTCCATGAGTGACCAGATGATTCTCTAATTGAGGTATAGTTGGATGGATGGAAGTACTTGTATAAGCACATGTGGGAGCATAAGTTGGTATGGTAGGATAAAGTTGATTGTAGGGAAAAACATTTGATATCAAATTTTGTTGTGCCCATGCTTGATCTACCATCAAGGTTTGATTGCAAGCCCCTAGTTGTCCTACCATAGTTGATTGCTCCATTCCATAACCTTGTGGCCTTAATTGTTGATCTACAATCATAGCTTCTATGTAGGCCGATGCAAGATCAGTAACCAAGGGATTCATCCTAACAAATATGGCAAACAATGGATCCAATGCTCGAAAGTATATTTGAAGAGCACCACTTTCCTCAATAGTATAGGGAGAAATTAGTCTCGCATAAAGTTTTCGAAATCTCAAGTTGAAACTTCTCACTGGCTCATTAGGTTCTCTTTTGCAAGAAGCAAATTGTTGATATATCGTGAGAGGATCAATGAGTAACCTAAATTGATTGATAAAATTATCTTTCAATTGAGTCCAAGATGTAATAGAACCAATGGGTAAATTGATGTACCAATCATATGCCACCTCATCTAGGGTTCCAGGAAACATTCTACATGCCACATCCTCATGTTCAACATTCCATCTGACTAGGATATCCACATAGGCTTGAATATGTTCCTCGGCTAATGTTGGACCATTGTGCTTAAACTTGGGCAAAAGCTTTTCTACGTTCTTGGGTAAATCATGAAAATCTCCACTAATGTTCAAAGGGTTAGCATGTATCCCATACCACGTTCCTGCAGTTGTAGCCATTAATGAAACTCAAAGAATAACTTCAAAACCAATTTGTTAGTCATCAATAGAAGAAGGAAACATGACAAAGCAATATTCTAAAATGTAAATTAGTTTCTGATTCACCAGATCGCATATGCGCAAGTGAAGAGCATACTCCTAGTGTTGTAGGTTTCTGATTCACAAGATCGCATTACACGCAAGTGAAGAGCATAATACCGACAACAAATACATTTTAGACAAAATAATTCCTTACAAATAAGTATGAAATGACTAGCAAATGTCAAACATGTAATGTGCGAATAATCATGTTAGCATCAACCCAAAAGATGTATCCATTAAGCTCAAATGAAAGTAATTGCATGGAGACAACCTCGTTAGTCAAGACCAATTTTTTTTTTTTTTAAATCCAATCAAGAACCATTATTCCTGTATGAACAATCAAAAAAACGTTAGAACAATGCATAGCAATTCATGTCCTCCTTTTAACAGTACAATGTTGTATTGTTAAAAGAGGGCTAAAGATAATAACCAATAGGGCATGAAATATTCAAAATTTAAATCCCTATAGCATTTAAATCACACTGCAATAAACCGGTTCAGGCCCTCCTTCTAGCGCCAAAATGTTGAGTGGTATTTTCACACACTTGTGAAAGTACACTCTCCCTTAGGATTTGGGCTCCAAATCCCCTCTTGCAAAGAAGTTAAACAACCAACTTCTCCAAGGTCTCCGCTATATTAGCAAAATATATTCATTTTAAATGCTTGGAACACCTTAGCGATTGCAAGTAACTGTAAACAAGGGGCAATGTTGGTTTATTTTACCATGAAACTTTAGTGATTGTTCATTGAACCAAAATAAATCAAATGTGAGTTGGCCCTCATATGACCACGATGTAGTGCTTTAATTCCTTTTATCTTGATGGTTTTAAAATAGATTTTATCTTGCATTAAATCCTCAATGATGAATAGGGTCTTCAAATGTAGCTTCAAAATGTCACTTTAACTTATCCCTCTTAAATGAAATCAAATTTTCATCAAGATGAACAATTAAGTGCTTTAAGGAAAAGACCTTCAATGTGATACTCAAATTACCCCTCTTTCGTAAAATTAGAATTTTTATGAAGAAAGGGTAATTTTAGGCCCAAAATGGAAATTTGTGAAAATGCCATAAAACATAACTCCTTCAATGAAATTGGAATTTCCATGAAGGGAATGTCATCATAGGCTCATGAGTGCAAAACAAAACTGGAAAAATGAAATTTGACCTTAAAATGGAAATTTTCTATTTTCGGATTTTTAAAATCTGTAACAAAACAACAACTTCGATGAATTTTTAAAAATACTAAACAACTCCGAAAATGAAATTTCAAAGTGCGTATTGGAAGTCTGAACTGTAACCTACGCAATGGTGAAATTATTTTTAGATTTTGAAATTTTTTTAATGTTTATTTTAATGCCTGAAAATAAGAAAAAGTTCTGAAATTAAAATTTTTGAAAACAGAAAATTAAAAATTTGCATCAAAATAATTGCTGAAAATGCAGCAATGCAAAAGCTCCTTCAGTTTGATAGCACCCCATCCTGCAAAACCGAATATGTGAGAACTTCGTACATGCAACCTAGCCTATTTGACTTGCAAAACAAACACAATCAAAGTAAACTAGGTGCTGGCTCCTAGGGTTTAAAATAATTTCCAGATTGCAGACATTCACATGAAATAACCCAAAACAATGGCATAAATTTCACATACAAATCTGAAATTTGAAAGGAGAAACATAGAACAATTAAAATGAAGCATGCAGAAAATTTCTCATCCTTTCTTGCTAACAAGGCCTGAAATTTCTGAAGAGAAGCTTTAGCATTCAAATTATATTCCAAGTTTTACATATCAAAATCTGCCGCATTTGGCCATGCCAAAAAATTCCAGCCTATTTTTCCTCTTTCAATGATAGATTTAAAACCCTCATTTGTCTCTTCGTTTTCCCTTTTCTTGTTTGAGCTTTGAAGAGTCTTCATAGCTTTACGTTTCCACCTTTCATTGATTTTTCGTTTTCCTTCTCGTTGTTCTGAAACTCTTCGATTGCCTCTCCTAGAAACAATGCTTCCTTTCACTTATTTTGTCAACGATCCATAATAAAATTTCATAACCGCTGAATATAATGATAATAACCCAATGCTCCACTTAGCGCACATGCACCTTTGGCGTTATGAATTTAAATCATGCTTTGTTTTCATAACGCTTGGTTCTTATAACTCCCATACACATAATAATAGGGCCTTCTTAGTCTTCTACTGTGCCCACGTTGTGATAACAAGTCCTCCGTTAGAACATGGCACCTTAATAAAGACTATACTAGCCAACCCTCAATTAAGACCATTAATTTAAAATGACATTCTAAATGGGCCATTGGCATATTTAGAACCTGCATATAATGACAAAACCATCTCTGATCGTTACCAACTGCTCTGGTACATTCCCATTCAGGTTTTTCGACTATGTTCCTCGTTGTAATCTATCCAAATTAGCTGCATGGGCTTCTCTTGGTGCCAAACGGTCATATCTTTATGCTCACTGCATTCACCCGTTATCAACACCATCATCTTCATCGATCATATTTGTTGTAGTATACATTTCACCACTGCAACGTAGAGCTGATCGTCCACGTACCCATCTGCTCTCTTGCCTGACGCATCTCTGTCCAATAGGCATCCTACGTGCAGCCCTCCTCTGCAACATATCCTAGCGAGCCATCCTTTCATTGTGCACAACCTTCTTATACCCTAATTGACGAACCCGTTTCTAATGCTAAACACTGCCACTATCTCCATCGATGTGCTATGAAATTTAGGATATGCCTAATATTACCATGTGGAATTTTCATCAATTGCGGGCTTGTTTTCATTATGAGCCCTAATTGAATGAACGTATGGGTCCATGTGATCAACCCTTCGATAATGCTTCCCGATGAAGGTACGACATTATCAATCCGCATACCCATTGTGCCAAGTACCATCATATCACCTTTGTCTTTCCTTTCGAAGAGTCTCAAGACTATATAGTTGCATCTTACCGCTCTTGCTGGCCCCAAAATGCATGCGACACTACCATCGTCCACTGTGTATCTCCTACACCTACTGTACATTTAACCCATCCATGTCGTCGATGATACTGTCCTCAGGTTGCCAAAAATTCCTATCTCCATCGAGCTCATTGCTTATCCATGGCTAGGTCACGATATCTGATGATGCGTTCGAGGATGGCCTTGTTGCCATCAATTTGTCCACATAGGCTTCACCAAGTCATCGTTAGGGTGGGGTTTATCTGCAAATGCCTGTCTCGGCATCTATGTCATGCGACCTCATCCGGTGTACCAAAACTGCTCACCGTCTAGGGTTTCTACTATTTTGCAAGTCCATTACTCATATTGGAGGTTGGTCCGACAATCAAGCCTCGGGTCCACCACGGCTCTTCCCATCGGTTACATCGCTCGAAACTGCTCCACGTCCACATATTTCGCTATCATGTTGGAGTCAAAAACCCTGCACACAAAACAAATCACTTATTAAATTGGAATCAAATGTATTAGTGCACCACCAAATCCTTTACTATATTATGTAATGTATTAAATATATATTTTTTATTGAGTAAATACTTCTTATACATATACGTATCCGCCGTGGGGCGAACCCGGGTCACATCACCGAAAATGCAAGTGGTGCGCTTGTCGGTAGACCACAACACTATATATATATATATGTGTGTGTGAGATGTATATACTTAAATTCATTTGTTATTTTCATCTTCTATTCTTTGACCCAAACAAATGAAATAAAACCTAACCACTGGACATCAAACTTTCAAACGATAACACTGACAAAACAAACCTGCCGACACACAAACTGACGATAAAAAAAAACGTCGATGAGAAAATGACCACAAAGTTGTTAACAAGAAAATGATGACAAAAGTCGTCAACAAGAAAAAGTTGTCGACAAGAAAATATTGTCGACAAGAAAATGACGACAATAAAATATCGTCGACAAGAAAATATTGCCAACAAGAACCGACAACAATTGCAAAACCTACGACAAAACAAAGGATTAGACACTAAAAATAAAATGCAAACACCCGGATATCAAAACGAAAAGGTGGGTCCCCAATTTTGGGGTATGTTGTGGAACAGTCACAACAGGACTCCTCAATCTGGTTGATTCAGGATTTGACCTGTTGTTTGTCTTCGAAGATGTTTCTGAAGGTTTCCTTATTCCATTTTTCAAGTTCCCTTTGATGAACCTGAGTTTCTGGGTTACTTGTTTAATAGCAGACCCCATGAATTTTTGACTCCACCATGACTGGATCAAGCCCTTGAGATCCTTGTGGTGAATCCACATTGCTTCAAACCTGAAAGGGGTATTGAACTGCGATCTAGAATCTGATTCCAGGATGAGGGGACTATGATCAGAGCCTATCTTTGGGAGGGATCGCAAACTGGCATCACCAAAGTAGGGGAGGGCTTTCTGGGAAAGCAAAAATCTATCTAGGTGCTCTTGGATTAGATTGGTACCTTTCCTTCTGTTGCTCCAAGTGAAGAGGGACCCCTGAAGCTAGACATCCATGAAAGAGTTGGAATTAATGAAGTTTCTTAGTTCTGCAGTATCTTTGTGAGTGATGTTGTTCCCTCCTTTTTTTTCCTTGAGGTGCAAAGGAGAATTGAAGTCCCCTTCCAGGATCCAGGGAGTTCCTTCGAAGACCTGCCTAATTGAAGTGAGCATTTTCCATAGGACTTCTCTGCCCACAGAGGTGTTTGGGACATAGACATTTGACATCACCCAAGAATTCTAGGATTCAGTATCATGGAACAGGATGTTGCTTACCCTATCGTGGCCCAAAATAAGGTTTCCCTGGAGCTTGGTAGGATTCCAGAGACATAGGAGCCCTCCCAATGTCCCAAAAGTCGAGGACTAAATGAAATCGCAGTTTCACCAAATATTTATAGCAATGTTAGGGGACCATTGATCACCCAATTTTATTTCCTGAATGAGAAAAATGGTTGGATTATGTTCTCTCCTCATGGCTACAACCAATATCTGTTTGGCTACCCCATTTAGGCCTCTCGCATTCCAAGAGAGGAATTTTATTTCAAACTCTTGGAAATTCTCTTGCCCCATTTTCCTTGCTGATCAGGGGGTTTGGATCTTCGACTTTCATCTTTGGAATTGTTTGTTGTTTCCTGAAATAGCATTTTATGGGTTCCATTGGCTATATCTTTAGCCACATTTTTGTTCCTTATGTTCGAATCAGAGGGTCTTCTTCTATTTTTTCCCCTCCTACATCCATCATGGATTTTTGGGAGCTCCAAGTTATCTTGGGACTACTTTGCTCAGGGGATGACTGGTCCTCAGCTTCGTCATCAACAGTGACAGAGTCTAAGTACACAAGAGAGGCTGGGTCTTCAGAACCTGGGCAGGGGAATGAAGGAGGAGAGAGGAAAGGCGGGCCTTAAGGGATTCTTAGGAAAGATGGGGCACGAAGGACGGGGGGAGGATTATGTATTGGGGCAATAAGGGGATAGACCAGGGGAGGTCGAGGGAGCGAGAGGATGGCCGTTGGTTCAGAGGTTGTCGGGATCTTGTCTTCCTCACAATCCTCACTGAAAACATAACTATGCAAAGGATTGAATTTATTGATTAGAGGAACAAAGGTACTTGCCTTATGATTGAGCGAGCCCAAAGGGGGTCTAGAAATAGCTTTTATGGCTATCGAAAAGATATGTGGGGGTTGATGCTGCACCTTCTTTGACTAGTCCTTGGCAAGTTTTGACTAGGACGGGATCCGAAGCTTGGGGCACTGTGACTAAAGATGGCCCTGGGATTGGCACTCAAGGCAAAAAGCTGGCTTGTTTTCATAGAAGAGTGGCTGCTTCCAGTTGAAGTCACCATAGATGAGGTTCAGGTGGTCTAGAAGCTGACTTTCTAGGTTCACATTCATGCAAATGCAGGCCTGAGTTAGCCGAGTTCTTGCTCGGGTGATCGGATCGATAGCCACGAGCTCACCGATCGACTTACAAAGACCAAGCAAGGCATCTTCATTGAAGAAGTGGGCTAGGGTATCTAGAAATCTAACCCAGATGGGGGTGAAATTGATGTTCTGGGAGCTAGGGTTGAAGTCTGGTTACCATTTTTTGAGGAATAGACTTCGCCTTCCATAGAACCAGGGCCCTCTGGATAAGATGCGCTCTATGTCTTTATGGAAATTGAGTTAAATCATGAAAAACCCTTGTCATTGTCGAGATCTCCAATTTGCATAGGGTTTTCCATTTTAAAGCCGCCCATATGTGAATAGCATCTAAGTCAGGTCGCCCGTTGATGAATTTGCCTACCAAGGAGTTGGTATCCTGGGATTCATAGTTTTCCATGAGAAATTTAGGGCATAGAACATTATTACCTTGTGTGATGAATTCACTGGCCGTAGACGACATAGGAATTTATTTTTTGGAACAAGCCATCAAAGGATGGCTTGTCGCCTGCTGTTGGAACCTCACCTAGGATATGGGGCCCTTGCTTGGCCATGGTGCCAGGCCTGACGGAGCCCTCGATGTCTTTGCTGCAAGGATCAGGATCTAAGTGCGTTGCCATGGGGAGTTCTTGTGAGAATAATTTTGCTAGTGTGACCCAGTTTTAGGAGTCGGGGAAGGTGCCCGGCTAGCCCTAGGAAGCGACGGGAGGATGGGCAGAGGGCAGGAAACAATTCGCCAAGGAAAAATGCGGAATCGAAAACCAAAAAAGGAGGGAAATGGATGGTCGAACACCAAGCCCCCCATTTATCATTCCTATCTTAACTTTAATAGCAAGGATTTAATAAATAAATTCCTATTAGCATTCCTTATTTCTCCATTTAATATATTCTTATGCAAATAAATTACTTATAACTCCAAATAAAACCTTAGAAAATTAAATTCTACTTTGCCACTTATCACTCCTTAAAGAAATATTAAAAAACCCTAAAATTTAAATCTACCTATACCTCCATTCATGCCTCTTTTTTTTTTAAGTTACTGCTTGTGCTCACACTATCACTTTGTCTCTTTCTTAATGCCACCACTCTACCTTGAATGCTTGCAAAAGATGTTGCTTTATTTCACGTGCTTGAATGCTACGTGAAAAGTTGGAAGATGTTCTATCTCTCAATGCTTGGTTGCTTTATTTTGACTTAAACATTCACATGTAATAGTAATAATGCTCCAATATTCTAAATGCTCTAAATTATTGAATGCGTTTTAGATTTCTAATAAAATTCCAAGATATTCCAAGGCTTGAAAATCTTTCAAACATTTACTTTATTTATCAGGCGATGTTTAGAATTATTTGTATTCCTCTCTAGTTGAATGTTGTTATCTACTGCATGTCACTTGGTAGATAAATGTAGAACCTTTGCTATTTTATTGTGTGTAGTCTTTGTAGGATTTTTGCTATAGATATGTTGTTGTATACCTCTTTGTTGATAGGTGTTCGCTCTTCGTGTAAGCTACATCTTTATTTCTCTACTTACTAGATACTTTAGAACCCTGAATGCTAATCCATTTTCAAGCTATTAAATATTACCCAATAGCTCTTTGTTAGTTCTTCTTTAAGCACCCTATTAATACTTCAAATAGCACCTTATTAGTACCTCTCTTGGATGCCTTTCAAGTGCTCTGTTAGCACCTCACTTATTATTTCCTTCTAGGCCACTTTGCTTGCTTTTGGATGGATTCAAACCTCTATACTTTGCATTCCACTATTCCTCTTATCCTCTATCAGATGACTTCAATCTTCTAAGATTGTTCTCTATGCTCGTGCACTACTTTTGGAGCAATATTCTACCATTGGCTTGAGCAATGAGCTATGCTCATCTCAATAGCTATGTGTAGGCACTTTGCTTTGGATTAGCTTCTTCTACTAGTTTGACTCCCTTCTGAATACTATGTTGGCTCGATTCAATTTTGTTTTGAGCTCTATGTTGACCCTAGAACATTATTCTTCATTATTTTAATTCTTCTACCTTTATTCTCTTTGCTTAAGGTAATTCTAATTCTGCTCTTACCATAGAAAATACGATACTTTAATTTTCACTTTAGCAAGCTTTTTGCAACATTATTCTTTGGTTGTCTTTCTTGAAAAACTTAGATGCTATACTTTCCTCAATGCTAGTAGTTCTATAATCTGCTTTTTGTTGATTCATAAGAGCTTCCTTTCTTTTGTAGTAAGCTTTTCTTCTTTACGTAGACAAAAAAATTGGCCTCTCTTCTTTGACTTTGGTTACATATATTTTCTTTTCCATTTATCTGAATAACATCTTTCCTTATGTTGTAGTTAACCAAATGAATTAATCTTTCATTGAATTCTATATCATGGCCTCTTTCCTTGAATATTATGTTGTCCTTTATAACTCAATCTCTTTTCCTTGAAGGTTCTCTTGCTTTAATATTGGCCTATCTTAGACCAATATCAAGGTCAATATGACCTAAATCACTGAAACTTTTATCAAGGCCTTTTTTCTTCAAGACTTGAATCAACAATATCAATATCAATGTTTGTCTTCAAGACCTAAATTTTTTCTTTGTCAAGGTCTACCTTCAAGACCTAAATCTTCTTCTCTATCAAGGTGATTATAAACTTCTCTGAGCTCCAAACTAGATAGCTTGATTGTACCAAATTCTTCTTCTTTTGAGTGTTGAAAGAAATCAGTTGTCAGGAATTTGTCTATATCCCTAAAATCCTTTATCAATGTCAGGGTTGGCTATTTTCCTAAATAATCAACTATTTTCAAGTTGATTCACCTCCAATATGAGTCCTAGTCTTCACTAGTTATCCTTCAACCTAGTGGAAAGACTCTATAGTTGAGTCTTAGTATTCACTGGTTATCCTTCAACCTAGTGGAAAGACCCTAGCTTTTGCTTACTTCAAATTTTCAATAGAGTCTAAGGTCTAACCCCCTTTAGATTAGATAGACTCTAGCCAATTTTACCACACTGGACAAGAATCGAATTTGCAGCTAACTAAATCAACTTGTGCAAGTAACTACTTGTTGTAGCTCTGATACCATTGATGGTTTTTGAAGCCTTAATATTAATGTAAATCTCACAAGATAATTATCATAGGATCAAATATATGATAGCCACAATATAGTAAGATCAAAATAATAATGTAAATAGGATAATATGAGCCAACTAATATGTGAATCAAGGCTAATAATATATCAACTAACATTCATTAATAAGCAACAATATGAATGTAAATAACCTGAATCATACATGTACAAAGCATGTAGCACAACTTACAATATTAGTTGCTCAAATGTATGCAATCTTTATTACTCCTATTTCTCTTATAAATGTATCATAAAACTCTCATACAATAACAATTCTTTCTATACTCACTATGTAGATAATGTAGACTATGTAGGCAATGTAGGTGATGTATACTATGTAGACTATGGAGTAATATATAGCCATTGTAGGATGACTCTTTGGTTACTTGACTCTTCCTTTTCCTTATGCCAAGTCTCATGACTCTTGGATTCTCTACTTGACACTTGCATACACATGAATCTATCTTGTATGCACACTTGGACATGACTCTTCACATAACACATCCTAATCTAAGAACATATGTGCACACTTACATATAAGACACTTGTGCATATTTACACACATAACACTTGCACACTCATTTACATGACACTTGTGCATTTCTTGCACATTATTACATTACATAAAATATTTACTCACACTCTAATCTAGGACACAACCCTAATCTAATATTTACAAGGATGTACCAAGGAGGTACATTAGCATGTACCAAATAATGTAATATACTCTAACAATAACATTATGAAAAATAAATATATAATGGCATTATAGTAGCCCAATGGTTGAAGTATGCAAAGCAATTATATGAATATGATAAGGAAAATGTTGATTCTCTCTTAATTGACATAGTAATGATTTTATTCATGCTAAAGAAGGTGAAAGAGACTATTAAGAGGTTAGAATTAGGTAAAGCTATAGATGTGGAGCAACTATAACTAGATAATTTAAAATGATAAATACAAAAACCTAGCACCACATATCAAAAGGTTATTTAATGGTGTCAATCAAAGAGAGAGGGCAAAAGGACAACCAAAATTTTGTCCAAAAAACACTCAATAATAAACCATTATCACATTGAGACATATCATTGAAAATATAGGAGGTAAAAGAGGATGCATATTATTGTTTTATTGACTTCAAGAAAGCCTTTGAAACAATTCCTATAAGTAAAATATTTTGTAAGATGGAAGAACTAGGCATACTAAAAATTACAAAACAAAAGTCCATAGACTCTATGAAGAGGTCCTAGCCAAAATCAAAACACTTTTAGAATGCTTTAAAGGTGACATAGATTCACATAAGAATGTCTATTATGCACAAATTTATTTGGACTATATATTGATAAGTTAAAAGAATGACTAAATATAAGTGGAGGAAAATGTATCTCGTTAGATAACTATATTATGAAGCTCTTTTTGTATGTAGATGATCTCATTTTAATTGTAAGGACAAGACAAGGGTTAAGATATTATTTAACGACTTAAATACTTTTACAACAATATTTGAATGCAATTAATAGTAGAAAATATAAGGTAATGGTTTCACTAATCAAAATAAAATAAAACAACTGAAGCTTCGAATTTGAAGGGGTCCCCTAGAAGGAGTAAGCGAATACAAGTATCTTGGTGTAGATCTGAATAAAAGACTTAGTTGGAAAATATAAAATTAAGAAAAATAATGGAAGGATTGATAACATTATTTTCATTGGAATATATATATGGGGAGGCAAAATTGTGGGATCAGAAGACCATTTGTGTATTATTCAAATTATTGGTGATCCCAATGGTGTTTTATAAAAATGAAGTATGGGCCAACAATACATTAAGCATGAAATGTAGGCTAGTAGAGAGGACCCAAAAGTGTTTGATTAAAATTAAATTTAAAGTAAAAGCTTAATTTCGATATGAAATAATCCTAGCAAAAACAAGTACTTTTCCTAATAAGGCATCTATAGTGATTTATCTTATGGGATATCCAAAAAGAGATTTAAATAAATGAATGTAAACACATAGCTTAAGGTTATAGTAGGAGATAAGCTAAATAAAAAAAAGAACACTTAACACAACAAAATATCAAATAGATAAATAAGTAAAATATATTGATTTAATATAATGATGAGGAAGAAATAAGACACTACTTTGTTGAGTTCAATCCTACATTTGAACGATATCAAATGAAGAGCAAAGATGCTTATAAATCAACTTAAAAATAACTTACATCAACTTGAGTTCAACCCTGCATATGGACGATATCAAATGAAGAGAGCGAAGATGCTTAAAATTCAACTTAGAAATAACTCACATCAACTCAAATAAAATAGATAAATTAAAAAAACTAATATATATATATATATATATATATATACTTTAATAAAAAAATTATCTTAAAATAATTATACCAGTATATTAACATAACATTTTAAGTTGAAAAAAATAAAAATAAAAAATAAAAGAACTATTTACAAGATTTTTTTTAAACAAATAAAATATTATATTATATTATTTTTGATAGCAAATATTGGTTACCCGTAGCCTTTAAAAGACTTCTATTATATTTAACTTCATCCTTTGCTTTAAGAGCCCTCTTAACTGTTTTTATTACATACGAATACAATTAAGTTAAGCTATGGTGCTTCTCCTCTCACTTAATATTTTCATTAACAGTCCCATTAGGTACAATTTAAACGTGGAAAGGAAAACTAAAAAACTAAGATATAATGGTTTATAAACAGTGATAACTAAATCTAACATTTTTTCGTTACGCCTGTTACCGTAATTAATGGCAAGGACATGCACTGCATGCTCAAGCAGGGTAAGCGCAGAGATTCAGGATAACAGCAACTGCCAGCACTGTCCCTGCTCAAAAAGTGCAGGAGACAAGTCTGCAATGGTGCGTACAACCGAGATCATCCCTGGCATCTTTTAAGTACAGTTGGTGGGTTTGTGCTTCACTATTCAATTTTGACTGTTGTTATTATCATTTTTATGATTCCACTGTTTTAAATATATGTTTGATTCGATATATATATATATATAATCAGAACATTCATTCATTAGAAGTTGTCTACAAGGGGCTAAAACGTTAACTACCTTGTAACCAGGGGGTTTGAATTTTTGGCAGGCAAGGTAGGTGGTCTGTCCAATATAGATTTCTTTGAATCGTGGAAAGGTAAAGATGGTGGTCCACCTTTCATTACATCTTTGGAAGGCAAAGCTGGCGGTTCACCTTTCATTGAATCTTTGGAAGGCAACGTTAGGGTTCACCTCAGGGTGATTTCTGCAAGGAAGTTGTATACTTCTTAGTAAATGAAGTTATAGTAACATTCTTAAGCTAAAGAAATTGTGAAGAAGATATATAATTTAAAATTATTATTAGTAAATAATAAAGTTTGAAAATATTTATAGAAATAAAATAGTGAGAAAATAAAATTTGATTTTTATTTATTTATTTTAATTTGAGTTTTAAAATTTAAAGTGGACATTGTTTGAATTTATGCTTTGAAATATTAATTATATGAAAAATCAAGTATTATATTTATGAATATTATAAGTTTAATAAACTTATATGTTATTATACAAACATTTAATTTTAAAATTTAATCATCTATATATATATATTTATTCGATTATATAGGGTAAATAAATATATATAGATTAATTTAATTTTTTTTTTTAACATGTAAGTTTTTTCTAATTTATTTTTTGATAGGTAAAAGGTGAGGGTTTTGAAAAGATCCGATAACATTGTACATAGAGCTCCAAAAAGAGTCAGTCAATTGCCAAAACTTACAATCTTCAATCTAGCATAAAGTCAAGCTCAACAAAAAAGCTGCTAGAAGAAAAAATAATCAAACTTACATTTTTGTCCAATGAAAGCATAACACAACAATTTGAACACAAAAAAAAATCAAAATTATTCTCATCCTGCCTAGCAGGGGACCAACCAACCGATCAACACTGCCATAAAACCTTGACAATCAAGACTCGGGGTAACAATGATTCATATCCGAGGCATAAAGAACTTATGACCCCTGCATTTCCATAGAAAAAAAAATGTTCTTCCTTGAGAACACCACTGGAACCTGGGCACAGAAGAAAGATTTGAAATTTGGATCACCCGTTCAACCAACTCATTAGAAACGAGCCGTCGAAAATGGAGATCTGCAACATATTGCCCCAGTGACAGTAAAATCCTCCATCTCAAAAATTTGTGAAGACTAAAACCCCACATATCCTGTTGGATTCCAACCATCCTTCGAACTCTAGAGAACAACTCATACCAAACCTCCATCTCAAAACAAAAATAGGGGCCATAGAGCAAGGTTTTGTAAAGGACCCAAACCTTTGGGATATGTGGGTTCAAATCCCATAGACAACCGATAAGAAAAAAACCCCCACCCCTGTGGGTTCTAATCCTAATGGTATGCTAAACAATAGAAGACCCCCCAATGAAGGAACCCAACAACAAAAAAATAGCCAAATATTGGCCCTGGATCGAAAAAGTTCTCGTCCACTGCCCAATAAAAATAACAATAGCATTTTGGAAAAAGTTGGACCAGGGGACTCTAGTACTAACATCAGGTCATCGCGAGGCACAAAAAATGTTTCAATACCTCCTAGCAAGTTACACAATAGTGGATTGGAAAAAAACAGGGGACTCTGGCACTACCACAGAGTCTCTCGCTAGGCATGAGAAAAGCTTCACCACCAGCAACAATCGGACCAACGAACACAGATCTCTCTTGCAAAGACTTCAAGAGATCCAAACATGGTCCTTCCTCTATGAGCTCCCATTCCATTGGCTCCTCTACCATTCCACTCTGCACCCAAAATCCATAAGGGTCAAATCTTCCCAACCTAAAATGCAATCTGGATCTTGCTATCTTCATCTGCACCAGTTGGGCTTCTCTGAAACCCTTACTCCATCCTAGACAAAAATCTAATACACTAAAACATCCAATTATCATATAAAATGTTATTTTATCAAATAAGATAAAATAAAATAAAATAATATTTTTTAAATTAAAAATAAAAGAAAAAAAATCTTGAACAAAAATAAATTTTCCAACAAGTGTAAAATAATATCCCTCTTTTGCAATTTTTGTGCACTATTCCCTAAGCAAAAAATAATAATTTTGCTTTTACATGAAATCATTGACACAAAATATATATATATATATATATATATATATATATATATATATATATATATATCTAATTAATTAATTTGCACCAAAAAAATTGGGCTTTCCATCTAGTTGACAAGGTAACTACCACATGAAAGTCAATGGAATCAACGGTATTCGGGCATAGCTAGTCTACCAAGGTAACGACCACATGAAAGTCAACGGAATCGGGCACCTTGAAAAATTTTAAATGATTAGATAGACATAATTAAAGTTTTAGTTTTTAATTTTTTGGAGGGTTAAATTTAGAAGAACAATTTAAAAATATTATTGAAAGAGAGGTAATTTTTTATAATATAATTTTAGGAGTAAGGTATTTATTTTGAGATATAATAGTGACATTTTATAGGAATTGCATGTCAATGTTGATATTATAATTATTTGCTAAAACTTTTAGCATGTAACTGTTGACAATTTTGTCACATTACACAAAGGGGTAAAAACAAAAATCAAAATTTTGTATAGTGTTTCTTTTGTAAAGTATTTCTTTTGTTGAATATTTGTAAGTTATAGCAATTTTGGCTTTCCCTGCCACCCCCTTTGTACATAAAATAAAGATGAAAGAGCTTTTTTTTAGGGGGGGGGGGGGAAAAAGGTTGGGGGGAGGGGGAAAGGGCTTTGCCAAAGGAAGAGATGAAGGATGAAAAGAGCTTCGCACCCGAAGCATTTCCAGAAGCTACTTCGGGCAAGAATTTTGTGAAGCGGTGTTGCCAAAGAAAGAATACAAGGAAGGCATAAAAGAAAGCTTCGCACCCGAAGCATTTCCAGAAGCTACTTCGGGCGATAGTCTTGCGAAGCGGCATTTCAAAAGAACAGCTTCGCCAAAGAAGGAAAGTCTAAAATCGTGGTCCGAAATCGCTAAGGCAAGAAAACTACTTCGGGCCCGAAGCACTTCAAATAGCTACTTCGGCCAGAAAACTTGTGAGGCGGAATTTGAAAGAGCGCAACATTGAAAAGTACTTCACCAAAAAATCGCCGAAGCACCCACTTCGGGGCTATCCACCAGCGAACCATTTCCACTTCATCGAAAGTTGTTGCGAAGCATCTGCTTCGGCTAGCTTTCGTCCGAAGCATTTTCACCCGAAGTGATAGCAGCCGTGAAGAACGAAACATTTTTCGAAGGCAAGAATGTGCTTCGGCCCAAACTTCCCTGAACCGCAGTTTTGAAAGAAGATCGCAGTGAAGCATTTCTACAATTCATCAGCGAAGCAATTTTGGCACATTTTCCAGTGAAGCAGTAATGAAGAGCCCCATTTTGCGGAGGAAATCTGCTTCGGCACTCACCACCCCCGAAGCAGTTTTGCGAAGCTCCACCATGCAAAGTACAAACCGAGAAGGAGGATCTGCTTCGGCTCAAATCCATTGCGAAGCGAAGTTGCGAATAAAGGTCCAGCGAAGCGCTTCAAGGGCACGCACTCCAAGCTGGGTATTTTTTTGAGGCGATCAAGTGCCTCATAAATGCATTTTTACGTGCCCGATAAGCTCGTTGCTCATTTTTGGCAATTGGAGGTGAGGTATCAGTTCCTAGAGAAGAGCCCGACGAGCATGGCGGCCACTCGAGCACTGCACCCAAAAGCCAAGGATGCTCAGACGACTCATTAATGCATGTTTCCATGGCTGACCCGATCGTAGTTTCTAGTTTTGGTAACAATTTTGAGAGCTCAGTCACGAGGGCTGCGAAGAGCCGACTTCTCAGGTTTCGAGGGTGTACTCCTCCATTTTGTGCATTAATGGCTCAGAGGGTCGGGTCCTCTATAAAAACCCAGGCATTGTAATGTAAAAGGGGGGGGAAATTTTTGCTAGAAAGTTGCTGTAACTTAGATTCTTGTGATTAATACTAAAGAGCTTTGGACTCTATTTCTCTCTTTTATGCTGCCTTATGGGATTATTTCTTTTATCTTTTCTTCATTTGCATACCGTAATTCTGAACTCTGGATTTAGGTGTGTGATTGGAGTGGAACCCTGAGATTTTCCCGAAGGATACATAGGGGAGGAAAATGTTGTATTAGTTTTCTTTTATGTTGCCTGTGGATAGTGTTTCTGTCATATTCACTCCTTCGTCGTTGTAACTCTGAACTCTGAATTTCGATGACAGGGAAGGGTAATCCTGGAACTCGTCCAGAGGATACATAGGAGGATTAATATTGTGTTCATTTCATTTATTCTTGGTGTTCTTTGCTATTGTTTTAAGCTATTGGCTAGCAATCGTGCTTCTGGTTCTTTCCCACCATTAAACTACTAAAATTTCTTCCCTTACTCTTTTATTTCTTTCCTGCACCCTTACTCTGTTTATCTCTTTCCTGCACCCTTATCTTAAACATCAAAGTAGTTTAGTATAGGAGCCGGCCTTTCTCCGAAGATTGGCATGAGGGGCATCTCTTCCCTTCGGCCTTTCAATGTTGGTCCAGGTCTAGGGCGCATACACTTACCCAAATCCTTTCCTGGGCAGATTTGATGACCAACAGTTTTTGGCACGCCCGGTGGGACCCGATCAGTCTCACCTTGTGAGTAGTAGTGAGAACCGATGCTCTCATTACCGAAAGACTCTTAGCATCTGGCGACTCTGTTTACCCAAGAATATTTAAGTCGTAGAGACCGGTACCGAAGTCTGTGCCTTCATGCAAACAAGATGGAGAGTTAGGAATAGAGGAGAGGAAACTGAGTTCTTTGAGCTAGATATTGACGCCTTTAGGGAACGATCTAGGTTGGTCACCCCCGAGTCTCTATTACGTGGAACATCCTCGCAAGAGGCCGCTGTTGACGAACAAGGCCTAACTTCTGATAGCACAGTGGCTAGCTTTCCTCCTAATCCTCCCAACTCATCGAAGCATCCTAGTGCCTCCATTCCTATTGGTCATCCTGTTAGCAATCAAGGAGGAGCTTCGAGAATTCCTGTTTCTCAAAATCCAAGAGTAAATATGGCACAACAACAACAACAAAAACAACAACAAATGCAACAGCAACCACCCATATTATTCCCAAGCATGGAATTCTTCAGGACCGTTAAATCTAGCGGGACAAGGGCAAGTGTCGCCTGTTGCTATAAAGAAGATCCCAACGTTCGATGGAACTGGGAAGACCGCTCTGGAGCACATCCAGGACATAGTTTCTCTAGCGATGATTCATGACATCACAGAGGAGCGAGTTATGGTAAAGCTTCTGGTTCTATCTCTTAGAGGGAAACTCCTCTATTGGTATAGATATTTACCACCCGGTACCATTATGGGATGGGACCAGTTAGCCAGACAATTGATGCGAAGCTTCAATGAGTCCGCCGATCCGACCTCTCTCCTACATCAGTTCACAATGATCCAGAGACATCCACAAGAAGAGATCATAGACTTCAATGTTAGGTTCGCTCAAACTTGGCAAAGAATACCAGTTGGACTTCGGCCAACTGACGAAGCTACAACATACTATTTCCTTTGGGCTTTCAATCCTGATATCAACATCATGGTGAGGTATTCGAATATCAATACCTTCCCAGAATTATATGAGTTAGCCCAAAAAGTGGAGATGGATCTAATAGCTGTGGGTAAGCTTCCCCAAAGGATGTCGATGCCCATACTTCCCGATTTCCATCAATCCCAGTATGCGAGTGCAACATCTTCGCAAATCTCTGCAACCCCTGCATACCCGATCTCATCTTGGAACCCAAATCCCATTGTATCCCAAATCACCGCTCCACAAATTCATTTTCCCACTTTTTTGACTTCGTAGCCCATGGTCACTTTGGCATTCCCTGTACTACCAACACCACTTCAACACCCCGCCCTACCTCCAATACCAACAATGGCTCCATTGCCACCGATTCCTAAAGCCGATGATATGCAAGCCAAAATACTGCAAGAAGTTCAGTCCCTGAACTCCATAGTGCAGACCCTATCTAATGACATGACCATTATGAAGAAGAAGCAAGTGCAACAAGAGTTTCTACCGAGAAGATCTTATCCTACACCTGTGCTTACTAAAGATCAAGCGGTCCAACAAGGAAGAGCTTTGGCAAGAAATGTTGCAATAGACGAAACATCGAGCACTTTCGATTATATACATTGGTGCTCCACGTGTAATGATCCTCACGAAGAGAATACCTGCATGCTGCACCAACACTATGTACAAACACTGGTGAGCAGTAGTCATGGCGGTCAAGTCAATGTCATCAAGCAATTGGATCAGAACCTGGTAATTGGTGAAGAAGAGCCAGTTGCAGTCCTTACCAAAGGAGGAAAGAAGTCGATAGAGGTAGATGCTACTCAAATGGCTCCCTTAAAGGTGCATGCTCATCATGAGAAAGGACAACAACCTCCTTCGGCCCCAAACAAAGCTCAACAGCCTACACCAGTCAAAGAGAAGGCCCAATAGGCCCCTACAAATCCACCGTAGGTGGAAACTAAGGAACAAGCTAGAGAGAAGCTCAAGCTTCCTTCGCTGACCAAGCGACAAAGGGTCGAAGCTACGAAATAGTATCACACCAGATATGAGCCGAGAAAGGAACCTGAGGTGCCCAATTCCCTAGCGTACAACATTGTAGATGAGCTGAAGAGGATTCCAGCCAAAATCAGTCTATACGATGCACTGCAACTACCCGGACAAGTGGACCTATTGCAAGAATCGTTGAAGATAACCAAAGCAAGAAAGGCAACACCACTTGCCCTAGTGCAGACCCTATCCACATCCATTATGGGGAAGAATAGGCCACCACCATTCTACATGTCTCTACAGATGGAAGGGTATGTTGTACATAACTGTATGATTGACTCTGGGGCCACGACAACAGTCATGCCCAAGGCAGTGTGTGAAGAGATAGGGATGGAATATACGTGAAGCAGTCATGGCGTACTCCAGTTGGATGGAACCCCCGTGAAGACTATAGGAGTAATCAAAGATATTCCTATTCGACTACACAAGATGCCTCAGATCACAGTCATACAAGAGGTGGTGGTCGTAGACCTTGAGCCATATTTCAGTATGTGCTTGTCGAGAGAATTCACAATGAAGCTGGGCGGATATCTATCTATGGATTACTCTCATCTGGAGATTCCATTCAAAGGAAAGAAGGTAAAGATTTACAATGAAAAGCCTTCTTCCTTTCTTGTACAGAAGATGTCTGATGGAGAGAGTAGTGATCCTGTGCATGCGATAGTAGAGGAGATAGAGTAGGTAGACCTGGTCGAGGAGTCCCTCGCACAGTTAAGTTGTGAAGATGAGTTTTCATTGGCAGACTTTAATGCCATGATAGAAATCGAGATGGGATGTTATGCCATCGCCAAGCCTAAGAAACATATCAAGACAGAAGAGAAGGTCTCTGCCCAAGGCAAATTATGGAAATTATTCTTCGATGGCTCCCGATGCAAAAACAACGTCGGGGCGGGGATTCTTTTAGTATCACCATCTAGGGAGCAAAAGGAATATTGCTACCGGTTGGTATGGAGCTGCACCAACAATGCAGTGGAATATGAAGCATTATGCCTAGGACTCAAAAAAGCAAAAAAATTAGGCATAAAGCATCTCCAAATTTTTGGAGACTCAGAATTGGTATGCAATCAAGTCACAAAAAAGTGCACTTCAAAGAAGCACTATCTCAAGTCATACCGAAATAGGGTATGGGACTTGTTTGACCAGTTCGAATCTCTCAATCTGCAGTCTATTCCAAGAGAAAAGAACCGACATGCCGATGTTCTAGCATCCATCGCAGCTAGGTACTCTCCAGCAGAAGACATGGTGCACAAGCCTAAAGCTATGAGGATGATTTACAAGCCCTCTATCCCAAAATAGAGATCTGCATTGGCAAGTTTTTGACAGTGATGAGCAGATTGTGAATTTCATGATTCAGGAAGCAGCCACGATTGAAAAGAGAAACCCTGATGATGAGGAATATGAAGGGCTAGTTCAATTGAAGAATAATCACGTTCCCAAGGGATTAATTATGCTTGAAAGCCTCTTCGATCAGAATGATCGAGCAGTTTCTCATAGGATCAAAGTTAATGCAAAGCAGTATCAAGATTTAGAGCTTGAACCTGGGAAAGCAATAAAAGTCGGAACAGATTGCACTTCGAAAGAGCTAGAACAGATCCAATATTTGTGCAAGAAGTATCCCGACATAGTAGCTTGGTCTTATCAAGACTTAAAGGGATACGATCGACAACTGATCCAACATACAATTGAGTTGCAGGAAGGGATCAAACCCTTTCGACAGAAGCAAAGGCCTATCAATCCGAAGATCGAAGTCTTGATGAAGGCCAAACTCCTGAAGATGCTCGAGGCAAAGATAATTTATCCCATAAAGCATTCCTCTTGGGTAGCGAATTTAGTCCCAGTAAGAAAGAAGAATGGAGATATACGGTTATGCGTGGACTTTCGCAACCTGAACCAGGCTTCGCTTAAAGATCACTACCCTCTCCCGCAGATAGATCAGATCTTGCATTCAGTAGTCGGGGCTCAGCGCTTCTCCCTACTAGATGGTTTCTCCGGATATAATCAGATCTGGGTTAGGGATGAAGATCAGCATAAAACCGCATTCACCACCAAGTGGGGAACATTTGCTTACCAGCGAATGCCATTCGGCCTTTCGAATGCGGGGGCCACTTTCCAGTGGGCCATGGATCTAGCTTTTGGTGAACTCTTGAATAAGGTTATTGTTATCTATCTAGATGACATGACCATCTTCTCCCGAAGAAGGGAGGATCACCCCTTACACTTACAACAGATTTTTGAAAAATGCCGAGAGTTTGGCATTTCAATCAATCCAAAGAAATCCATATTCGTAGTCAGTGAAGGGAAGTTATTGGGGCATGTGATATCAGAGAAGGGTCTCGCTGTAGATCCTGATAGAGCCGAGGCTCTACTGAAGCTCCCAATCCCTATGAACAAGAAAGGACTTCAATATTTCTTTGGCCAGATCAACTTCGTGAGGAAGTTTGTCCCAGATTTTGCCCAGGTCATCAAGCCGATGTCCAAACTTTTGAAGAGAAATGGGTGGAATCGGACGAAGGAGAGAAAGAGAAGAGCATTCGAAAGAAATAAAAGCCCGAATTGCTCAAGCACCGGTCT
Source organism: Wollemia nobilis (assembly GCA_028583015.1). Classification (NCBI taxonomy): domain Eukaryota; kingdom Viridiplantae; phylum Streptophyta; class Pinopsida; order Araucariales; family Araucariaceae; genus Wollemia; species Wollemia nobilis. The sequence goes on along the minus strand of JAQPPZ010016944.1, from coordinate 4,366,684 downwards.
TGACCAACCCTGACTACAATCGAGACTTCATCCTATATGCTATAGGAGAACCTGAGAGCTATGCTGCGGTCCTGACACAAAAGGGGGAAGATGGCGAAGAGCGCCCCATCGCGTTTCTAAGCCAAGTGATAAACCCTCATGAAGAAAAATATAATTTCATAGAAAGGTAGGTGCATGCAGTAATGAAGTCTCTTAGGAAATTCAAGCAATTCATTTCTCAAATTTGGGTTACGGTCTTTGTCATTCATCCCGATGTGCGCAATTTCATCATCCAAGGAGAATTGGGGAGTAAAAGAGCCGGTTGGGTCAACAAGATACAAGAATTCGACATCGAGATCAAACCTACAAAACTGGTTCACGATCACGCATTGTGTCAAGAACTGGCGAAGAGCGTAGCGGCCGAAGCTACAGAATCTCAGTGGGATGACTCACCAGTAGAAGAATGCTTCGCAAACTAGGAAGAGGACGAGAAAGACTGGGTCAGTGAAATAGTCGAATACTTCAACACCGATAGATGTCCTTCACATCTAAATGCTTCACAGCGAAGGCATTTTAGGATGCGGTCCTCCCGATATACTTTGCGCCCCGAAGGCCTATTTTTCAGAAACATTGATGGTGTCCTTCTTAGGTGCATAAAATATGATGATAAAAGGAGAGTCCTGGGAGAATTTCATTCAGGATTATCTGGAGGTCACTTCACAGGGAGAACAACGACGCTAAAAATAATCAAAGCTGGTTATTATTGGCCTACACTCTTCGCTGATGCCTTCGCAGTTTGTCACAAATGCGAGCAATGCCAGAAGTTCACCGACCGAAGTAGGAATGCTTCAATGCCTCTCCGATCGATACAAGTAGAAATGCCTTTTCAACAATGGGGGCTGGATTTCATAGGGGTCATATCACCGAACTCCTCCTATGGGCATAAGTTCATCCTGACCACAACTGATTACTTCACCAGATGGGCCGAAGCAGTTCCCACAAAGCATGCTGATCAAGAGACCGTCATCACCTTCCTAGAAGGATTGATCACCCGGTTCGGCATTCCAGAAGCAATCATCATGGACAATGGTCCTGGCTTTGCAGGCGCCAAAATCAATGGATTCCTTTACAAATATGGGATATATCATAAAGTCTCCTCCAACTACTATCCACAGGGCAATGGATTGGCAGAATCCACCAACAAGACCTTGTTAAGGGTGCTGAGAAAGCTCATAGAGATGAACAAAAGGACTTGGCATCTCCTTCTAGATCGTGCCTTGTGGGCCGATCAAATTTCTGTCAAGAAGTCAATCAAGACTTCACCTTATGCCCTGGTCTACGGCAAGGAGGCCATCTTACCTACCCACGTAGAGATCCCTGCATTGCAGTTGTTAGACGAGGAAAATGGAGTCAATCCTATGGAAAATAGACTGGCTCAGCTATTACAGCTAGAGGAAGATCGCGAGAAAGCCTACCAGAGCTTCGCTAAGCATGCTCAGGTCACCCGAGATTGGTTCAAGAAAAAATCATCCGATCGCACTTTCAAAGTGGGAGATCTAGTATGGAAGTGGGATTCTTGGAAGGCCAAGCCTGGAAATCATGACAAATTGGACGCATTCTGGGACGGACCGTTCGAAATCGTGAAGGTAAACTCGGCCAATTCTTTCATCCTCAAAGATGTAGATGGCCAAGTGTTGCCAATCTCTGTCAATGGTCTTCATTTGAAGACTTTTCATCACTGAGACAAAAAAAAAAAAAAATGTGTTTCAAGTTTTACTTTTGTATGTAAAATTGTATCTTTGTATATACTCTGTTCCAAGATTACAGGGAGGTTAAGTATCACACCACCGCAGTGACAAATTCTAGCTTCACTGGACCTAGCAAGGATCTCCTTCGGGGATTTTGTGTGCGAAGTAACTGATGTGATATGCTTCACTGCAAAGCGCTTTAGCGACTGACGGGAGTTGTCAAAGAACCAAGCAAGAGCATGATGAAAGCATAAGATATGCTTCGCAAAAGAAGTTTGAGCGAAGTAGTTTTCGAAGGAAGTCTAGCGAAGCATTTTTTTAAAAGAAGATGAGCTTCGGGGGGCTAGCCTTCCGTGAAGCAAAGTAACGACGCAGCGAGGGAGAACTACTTCGGGCCCAAAGCATAGAAGATCTACCCACGCCGAAAGTTCACCGTGAAGCAGTTTTAGTACCGTTTTCACTTTGCCAACCCAACAAACGCACGAGGCGGGAACATTTCAGCAGCAAGTGAAATTAATGCAAGGGCGACGGAGGACATCCCGAGAGAATTCCGTTGCGAGAAAAGTTCATGCCCAGGTACGAGGTGGCAGAAGGTTAAGTTCTCGATGCAGGGGAAATCATCGAACCACATGGGCCCGCGTACCACGCCACCGTAGAACCAATCAAAAGTCACGGCAACCTTCCCAGTTCGGGTTGTAAATTTAATTATGGTAGGTGCCATAAATTAAGGTAGTTGCCTTTTAAGGCTATAAAATGCAAGGCCCTAGTAGTGAGAAGGTTATTCACTTATCGGTTCATGCAAGACTAAGAGCCTTCGCTGTTACTCTGCAATTCCTCCGCCATTTGTATCGAAGTCCTTCGCTTCGAAGCTCTCTACATCAAGGACTTTGCCGCCGCCCATATTCACAATGGGAAAGAAAAACTCTAAGGAGAAAGGGAAGGAGCCTGAGACAACACCCTCAAAGAAAATGAAGAAGGGCAAAGAGGAGCAAAAACATAGACCTAAGAAGATCAATCTCAATCCCCACCCAGAAAAGCAGTCGATGGAAGAAGGAGAGGACTCTGAAGAGGAACAACTTGAAGAACCACCAATTGATGGGTGGGAGAAAATTAGGGACACAAAACTCTCAAGGAGCGTGGCTGAGCTCCGACACACCATTGAGTTTATGACAAGCAGACTGTCCCCGGAGAATAAGAGAGCTGCCACATACTACTCTCAAATTTACTGGTACCTGATCCCGCTCGCTCACCATTATCCAGAGTTAATTTGTGTCATCGCGCAAAATTACCAACCCTCATCCAGGAAAGTGTTGGATGCCTCGGGTCATAAATTGTTTTCCATTTTGAAAGAAGATGTGCAAGCAGCATTTGCGCCACAACAAGGGCCACCCAAGGGTTATTCAGTTCGCAATGTCATCTTGAGCGAACAAATGGAGAGGTTCACTACCTCCACCTTTATTTTAAAATTTCTAAGAGAGAACCTCAAATACGGGCTTCCTTCAGGTAAGCTGCCTCAGATGCCTCGCCCATTGATAGATTTTAAAAGCACAAACATCTTCTCAATCATTGCATGGGTGGCGGGCCTGTCGATAGATGCTTCGGTGCACCCCTGGCAGGTGTCTTTGGCCGAATGTATTTCAAGAGGGGAATTCTATGCCCTTGATGCTTCAAGGCCGAACACCAACCCAGTATTTTTTGATTGGGTAGAATGGGTGGCCCGAACCCTGCACACATGGCTTACCAGCATGAAGAATTCTGGGATGGGCCAGTACTTTGCACCCTGTTCTTTCTTAGTTTGGTTGTTTTTCTACCATGTACATAAGCAATTCCCCCACATTGCCATTTCTTTGAGAGGCAAGGATGGAAATCCTCTGCCTATATACTAGTGGACTCCCCTCCTATTGAGGGCAGAGTCTTATTATTCTTTTAATCAACAATTCTTGGGACCCGCTATGCATTTGTTGAAGGGTTCTTGCCCTCGGGTGCCCCTCAGTTTGAGAGACAGAGTGGTAATGGAGAAGAAGGGAGACGTCTTTCAATTGACACAAGGACTGGTGATCCACCTGTTCGGATTTATAGGGAAGCCCTTCCTACTGCCTGTCTACCCCTCCGAGTACCAGTTCACATTAGAGGTTGCTCGACAGAGCGACGCAACGAATGCCATCTACGGCCACGGTCGAAAATGGGCGCACACCTGCGACTTCCCCTTCAAAATGGGGGTAATAGAGGTATTTGCCCTAAAGCAACACGTTTTCCTAGAGGAAAAGCTTGCCAGCTTCGGTCTGCTCTAGATCCCTCAGAGATGGCTCTACGATCCCTTAGGAGTGATGAGGGATCATCTCAGATTCAAGAACTTTCATGTCTGTCCCCACCCAGAAATTGTGGAGCAGAGGAATAATCCCAATGGAAGGGATCTGGAGTGGCATTTAGAGAGGATGAAAACCTTGCCTCCCTGGCATGAGTTCTACCCTATGGAAGTGGAGTTTGATCCTGTTCAACATCCTTTCCCAAGACCAGATTCCATTTTTTGGAGAAATATGAAGGACGATCTGAGCGAGGAATTGAAGGATTGGGGCACAGAACAATTAAGGGAATGGTGGAAAATGAGAGTTCATCGACAAAAGATGAAATCATACGGACTCTTGGAGATGGATAAGGACTTCACGGTTGTTTACGAAGCCAATGCTGGGACTTGGAAGCCCACCTCATTTGCCGATTTTGTTCCCCCAAGTGTTCCAGGTTTGAACGAAAGCCCAGGAAGAGATGATGATGTTTCAGAGGCAGAAAAAGAAGAAGAGGCCAAAACCACACCACAAGAACCACCTCAGGAGCCGATGGAAAGCCATGACACAGGTGCCATGGGGTCGGTGCAATCATCGAAGCAAAAGAAGAGAAAGATGCAGGAACAAGCTCAAGTGCCTCCGACCCACCCGAAGCGACCCCGCACAAAGCTCCCAAGTGTCTCTGCTGGACAACCTACAACCGGCCCAACCGAAGAAAATATCGAAGGGACGACATCATCGAGAGCCGAAGCAACCCCGGACGTGGACGTCATCGATGTGGAGGAACTCCTCCAACAAGAAGGGGTCCCCAAAGAAGAAGTCGTAGAGGTCACGAGTACCAAAGTTCAGAAGGAGCAAGAGTCGGTCACACAGGAAGTCACTATTGCTGCTCTGCCAGGTGGGCACGAAGGTATGCATTCTCCACCCTTTGCCCTGGTTGCTCAAAGCATGCCCACCATGGTCCCATTCCTAAGTCCCCAGCAGTCTCTCCCACCCTCGCAAAGTCAATCACCCTCTCGCGTGTTGCCCATTACTACCCCAAGTTTGTCTCATGATCCTGTTAGCCCCATTCCATTCGAGTTGTCTAGCTGGGACAAGTCTGTTGGTACTACTTCGCCTGCCCATGCCACCATCCCCTTGGTCCTCAGTCAGGGCAAAGATAGTACCCCAACGTCGGATCCCGTTCCTTGTTCCCCTATTGCACACGACATCGTTCCCCTCGCCGAAGCTCCCATCACACCCATCGTCGAACCTACTGGTGAGGCATCCCCTGTCCATTATTTATATTTGTTCACCCCTTTGGCTGGAGATCCAGCCTCATTTGAATTAGAAATGTCCTTAATTAAGGAATGCCCTCTAGCCGAGAAGCTACTCCAGGCCCGGCAGAACACAGAGAAAATGTTGAAGGAGGCCAAGAAAAAGAGAGGGCGCTCTCTGGTCGAAGTAGAAAAATGCGCCATTTTCGACTTGAAAGGCGGAAAGTTACATAAGGTGAAGAAGGTCCCTAAGGTCTAGAAAACTCTGGATGAAATGACTCCAGCAGATTATGAATATCAAGAAAAGACCAAGGACCTAGAGCACCTAAATGTAGATAACGAATCTGCGTCCATGCATGTCAGGATTGAAACTTTTCGCGCGCATGCGAACATCGCCAGCCAGCGCCGCTTTGAAGCAGAAAGTGCCAACATCAAGTTGGAAGAGGACCTAGCCAGAATTCGCTCCAAGCTGGAGGATTCAGAGAAGCAGTGTGAACAAATGAAAAAGGAAGTAGTCTCCTTGAGATAGCAAGTAAGACAGCTGCAGTATGCAACTAAAAGTCAGGGCCAGATACAGGCCGAAGCTGAGCTAAGGACCAAAGAGTTTGAAAGCAAGATCTTGCAGTTGCAGCAGTAGTTGTACGAAAAGGAAAATCTAGAGCTGTTTGACAGAGGCCGAATAAAAGAAATTCGCTCACACTTGCTCAAAAATTTCAAATCTCGGGCCTCCAGTGCCCTATCAATTTTAACATTTATCACCGAAGCCCAGTATGCCACTGCTCAAGAAGGGCCAAAAGTAGATGAGGTCATCCAAAAAATCAAAAAGTGACTCAAGCTAGCTTTTGAGGTCCAAAGTATCAAATATCAGGACCTGTAGGTTGCTGCGATGAGTCGGACGGCTAGGGATTGGTCTACAGCTCAAGCCACAGTTCGTGCCTTCTTCTCCAAGGTGAGGAAAGCACAGAAGGTGAAGGACCTCCTGGATATATTTGAGCATGAGCAGCGCACATCATTGGGCTACTTCCAAGATCTCTCCTCCTTAGGTTTCCCAAGTTTCACGGACGAGGACAGGAACCTTTTGACTAAGGAAGAGCTCAAGCCGGCTTGGCTACATTTTGAAGGTGACGTCTCAGAGATAGATGGCTGGGAAGAGCCAATTACAGAAGGGCAGGTCATAGACTTCATTCTGAGACACTGCAAGATCATGGCTTGCCTGAATGATCTGAACACAAGAGCCAAACATGCTGACATCGGGCAGATCAATCGGTTCCATGTCTTGGTCAAGGCACTTGAAGACCAAGAGCCATTTCAGAAGGGTGCCTGGGCTCATGTCCGTAGAACCATGGAACGCATCCGCGATCGCCTTCTCCCATCACCACAATAGGAAGCCTCGCCAAAAGAAGAAGAAGAAGAAGAAGCCATGGAAGCGCCCTCGAAAGGAGAAAAGGGAGAAGGGTCTAGAGGTAACTCTGGCCCAACGGATCAAGGCTGAGGGTTCTCCCACCGAGACGAGCTCGTTGCCCCACGAGCCGCCAAGAATGTTGACAATTTTGTCACATTACACAAAGGGGTAAAAACAAAAATCAAAATTTTGTATAGTGTTTCTTTTGTAAAGTATTTCTTTTGTTGAATATTTGTAAGTTATAGCAATTTTGGCTTTCCTTGCCACCCCCTTTGTACATAAAATAAAGATGAAAAGAGCTTCGCACCCGAAGCATTTCAAAAAGCTACTTTGGGAAAGAATTTTGTGAAGCGGTGTGACCAAAGAAAGAATACAAGGAAGGCGTAAAAGAAAGCTTCGCACCCGAAGCATTTCCAGAAGCTACTTCGGGCGATAGTCTTGCGAAGCGGCATTTCAAAAGAATAGCTTCGCCAAAGAAGGAAAGTCTAAAATCGCGGTCCAAAATCGCTAAGGCAAGAAAACTACTTCGGGCCCGAAGCACTTCAAATAGCTACTTCGGCCAGAAAACTTGCGAGGCAAAATTTGAAAGAGCGCAGCATTGAAAAGTACTTCGCCAAAAAATCGTCGAAGCACCCACTTCGGGGCTATCCACCAGCGAACCATTTCCACTTCGCCGAAAGTTGTTGCGAAGCATCTGCTTCGGCTAGCTTTCGTCCGAAGCATTTTCACCCGAAGTGATAGCAACCGTGAAGAACGAAACATTTTTTGAAGGCAAGAATGTGCTTCGGCCCAAACTTCCCCAAACCGCAGTTTTGAAAGAAGATCGCAGCGAAGCATTTCTACAATTCATCAGCAAAGCAATTCTGGCACATTTTCCAGTGAAGCAGTAATGAAGAGCCCCATTTTGCGGAGGAAATCTGCTTCGGCACTCACCACCCCCGAAGCAGTTTTGCGAAGCTCCACCACGTGAAGTACAAACCGAGAAGGAGGATCTGCTTCGGCTCAAATCCATTGCGAAGCGAAGTTGCGAATAAAGGTCCAACGAAGCGCTTCAAGGGCACGCACTCCAAGCCGGGTATTTTTTTGAGGCGATCAAGTGCCTCATAAATGCATTTTTACGTGCCCGATAAGCTCGCTGCTCATTTTTGGCAATTGGAGGTGAGGTATCAGTTCCTAGAGAAGAGCCCGACGAGCATGGCGGCCACTCGAGCACTGCACCCAAAAGCCAAGGATGCTCAGACGGCTCATTAATGCATGTTTCCACGATGACCCGATCGTAGTTTCCAATTTTGGTAACAGATTTGAGAGCTCGACCACGAGGGCTGCGAAGAGCCGACTTCTCAGGTTTCGAGGGTGTACTCCTCCATTTTGTGCATTAATGGCTCAGAGGGTCGGGTCCTCTATAAAAACCTAGGCATTGTAATGTAAAAGGGGGGGGAAATTTCTGCTAGAAAGTTGCTATAACTTAGATTCCTGCGATTAATACTAAAGATCTTTGGACTCTATTTCTCTCTTTTATGCTGCCTTCTACGATTATTTCTTTTATCTTTTCTTCATTTGCATACCGTAATTCTAAACTCTGGATTTAGGTGTGTGATTGGAGTGGAACCCTGAGATTTTCCCGAAGGATACATAGGGGAGGAAAACATTGTATTAGTTTTCTTTTATGTTGCTTGTGGATAGTGTTTCTGTCATATTCACTCCTTCGTCGTTGTAACTCTGAACTCTGAATTTCGATGATAGGGAAGGGTAATCCTGGAACTCGTCCAGAGGATACATAGGAGGATTAATATTGCGTTCATTTCGTTTATTCTTGGTGTTCTTTGCTACTATTTCAAGCTATTGGCTAGCAATCGTGCTTCTGGTTCTTTCCCACCATTAAACTACTAAAATTTCTTCCCTTACTCTTTTATTTCTTTCCTGCACCCTTACTCTGTTTATCTCTTTCCTGCACCCTTATCTTAAACATCAAAGTAGTTTAGTATAGGATCCGACCTTTCTCCGAATATTGGCACGAGGGGCATCTCTTCCCTTCGGCCTTTCAATGTTGGTCCAGGTCTAGGGCGCATACACTTACCCAAATCCTTTCCTGGGCAGATTTGATGACCAACAATAACAATATTAGAAAATTAATTATATACATATTTATTTATTAATTTTTATATTATTTTAAAATATTTTTTAATATGTTGTAAGATGTTATTTTATCAAATAAAATAAGATAAAATAAAATAATATTTTATAAATTAAAAATAAATAAAAAACTTAATATTAAAAAATGAAAAAAATCTAGATAACTTGAAAAGTTTAAATGATAGCCAAATTTGCTTGATGTGAAGGAGAGGCGATGGCTGCGTGCATGACGGTCTGCGTGTTGTCCTAGGGTTTTTGGTAGTTTATGTTCATTATCAGGGAGCTTGTGCTGGCCTTCGTGTTGTGCTTGCTCCATGGGTGTTATTTTGTCGGCTTCTCTTCCCCCAGTTTTGTCTGAAGCTAGAGACGAGAGGAATGGCTCTGGAGGTGAACAAACGATGAAGGAAATTTGTTCCCAAGGTGTACCACAAGGTATTTTTGAACCTGATTTTATGATTCTTATACATGAATTCAATCAGGCATGTTCTTGGTTTGAAAACAATACTCTTATAGGGTATTTTTTGGGTCAGATTCCCCCTGAGAATGTCCTTAGGAACTGGATTGAGCAGTATTGGCATCCGTATGGGATTCAATTTGACCATGTCCAAAATATATCTAAGGGTTTTTTTCATTTTCAATTTGGTAGTCTTGACCAAGCCCAGAAGGTCCTCAATAAGGGTCCTAGTTACATTAATATTTCACTACTCATTTCCAGCCGTGGAGTCGGGATTTCATGATTTCTAATTTTGTTTCCCTGGTCGTGCCTATTTGGGTAGAACTCCTGGACCTCCCCACTACATGCTGACCCTTTTTGAAAAACTTGGTGTACACCCTTGGTGAATTTTTTTGTGATGAACCCTCTCGATTCATGTTGGTCTACCCTAGCAGGAGAATGTGTATCAAGGTTGACCTAGCTAAAACCCTAAAGGAGTATATAGACATTCAGGTTGGTTCTACCCATATTCATCAGCGGGTGGTGTATATCAACCTACTTAATACATGTTACTACTTCCAGTCAGCCTCCCACCACATTAAGGATTACCCCTTGATGGCTAAAAAATTCAAGGTCAAGACGGCTACCCTAGTAGCTAGTGTTGTATTATCTCCCACTTCCCCGCACCCTCCATCAAAATATGGTGAATGGACTGAGGTTTCATGTAAGAAAGGGAAAGGTAGCAAGCCCACTCAGACGGGGCACACAGTGGCCACATATGCTTAGGCCCTAGAGCCTAAGCCTCCCATGCAGTCATCGGTTATGGAGTCAACCCTTGTTCGCTTTCCTCCTCTAGTCATCGAGTCTATAGACCACGATGAAGGATTTGGTCCATTGTACCCTTGGGTTCTCCAAGTGAGGTAGGGGCTGAAGAAAGTTTCTCTCAAAATTTAGGATGGTGGTCTCGTAGCCCCTTGCGAGGTGAGTGGTTTGCTCATTTAGACAAGCAGTGATAAAATTCTCTCTCCTCCACCACCATGGATGCCTTCAAGAATAATCCCTATCACCTATTGTATAAAAATGTGACTGAGGCCAGTGGGGATATGCAACTTGACTCTTGACTCTTTTTAATGTTGTTTATCTCCTAGAATGTGTGTGGGTTGACGGATCTTGTTCTTCATTACATGGTTCGAGATGAGCTCACTATCTATTCTAGTATCTATGGTCATCTAGATTTTATGTGTTTACAAGAAGTCAAAGTGGCAGGTTTCAATTTGCAATCTACTTGTTCTATGTTATGGCCTGGCAGTCAGATGTATGTTATCAACCACAATCAAGGCAGCAGAGGTGCTATCATTTTGCTTAATAATATGTGTATGAGCAATTTTGTCACATGGGGTTCTGACCCCTCTCACCACACAGTTTGGATTCTACTCAAAGTTGGTGGTATTTCCTTCAGAATTATTAATATTTATACCTCTAATGAGGTCCAATATAGATGTGCACTGTGGAGATGGTGTGCTTTGTACTTACCTATCGTAGTCTGGCTAATGTGTGGTGATTTCAATATGGTCGATAAGACTTATGATAAAATGGGCCAGCTTCCCAATAGGTGGGCCTCGGGAGAGCAATATGTTTGGTATTTTATGAAAAATAAACTGGAGGTCTTCGATCCCAATGGTTGTTTCTCTACGGGTCAATTTCTCGAGCATTTGTGGTTCACGTGGTCTAATTTTCAGTCAGGCCCTACAAGAGTTTTAAAAATGTTGGACAGGGCTATGTTGTTAGACCAGTGTGAGTTTTTTTTTTCTCGTTGGCTCTCTTAAGTCCCTTTTGTTGAAACCATTACCGATATGGTCTCGTCCGATCATTCCCCCATAGTGTTCTCTGTTCATGTTTCCTCCACCCATAAATGACCTACTCATGCTCAATTTTTTCTTAACACTTCTTTCTTGCAACATGAAACCACTATTTGTCACATCCAAAGGATTTGGAACATTGTACCTAGACCCAATGGAGATTCAGGATGGATTGAGTGGTGGAATGATGCCATTTTTTGTACCACTGCTCTACTCAAAAGCTTGGGGAAGAAGGTGGTACAACTGCATCGTTGCTCTAATACTACTATGCATAACAAGCTTGCACAAGCCTCCTTTCGTCTTGAGGCCTCTCCTTTTGACTCTGCCATTCAATCCCATGTCGCCCAGCTCCAACATGAGCTCAAAGTGGCTGAAGTGTATGAGGCCCAAAGGGGCTCATATCAAAGCCAGACTGCATTGGCTCAAAGTGGGTGACCGCATTTCTAAAGATTTTTTCCAGAGGCTCCAACCTCCGCATCATCCACTCAATTCAAATATTTAGTGTTTAATGGGGTTTGCACCACCTCTTTTCCTGATATAGCAACTAAATTTACACGGTATTATTCTCATGTTTTTGCTGCTCAGCTGTACATCCCTGAACAAAAATTATCCCTTTAATGTTGCAAAGAGGTTATCCCAACTTGCCTCTCCCCAACATAATAGAATGAATGTGAATGACCCTTATCAGAGTAGGATATTGCAGATGCCCTATTTCAAATGGTAGACGTGAAGGCCCCAGGGCTTGAATGCTTCCCTACAAATTTTATAAAACTTGTTGGGAGTTTGTTGGTCCTGAATTGCATAAAGTATATTTAGAAGCCATGCAGTTTGGCTCCCTAAGTGCTATTATCAATAAGGGCAATATCAAGTTTATACCAAAGTTCAAGGATCCAAAAATCATTACAAATTGGAGGTCAATAACTTTGCTTAATGTCAGCTACAAGATCATTGCCAAAGCCCTTGCTTTGCAGATTAGGCCCTTGCTTCCCTTGATTGTGAGGGCTGAGAAAACTGACATTATCCAGAATCGATATATTTTGGACAATGTTCTCGCTATTTGGGAAGGTATGGAATGGGATCACAGGTCCAATCAATAGGCCCTCTTCCTCAAGCTTGACTTTGAAAAGGCTTATGATCACATTGAGTGGATTTTCATTCTTTCCATGTTGGAAGCTCTTGGCTTTGGTCCTCAGTTTATTTCCTCTATTAAAATACTTTTCAGGATGCATCAGGTGTGCTTTCTCTCAACAAGTTTTAAATTGATGCTATTGGATTGCATAGGTCAGTAAGGCAGGGCTATCCATTGGCCCCCTCGCTATTCATTTTAGTAGTAGAAGCATTTTGTTATATTTTGGCTCATCGTGCTTCTCTTGGGATGCTTCGAGGTATTTTCCTTCCTGGGAATATTGGTCATCTCATTAGCAACCATTTTGCTGATGATTCCTTTCTTAATTTGAATGAGGATAAATAATCTATTTCTGAAGCTCTGTCTTGTCTTGATATTTTTTGCAAAGCCTTCGGGTATATATCCAATAGAGGAAAACCTCATGTTATAGGCAATCCCTACAGCATCTTCCCCACTGGATTCAACATGTGTAGTGGAGTTGGATTCAGCCTGGATAAGTCTTCAAATTCTTGGGCATTCCTTTTGCCTTTCAAGGCTCTCCATCCTAATTATGGTCTTATGTCATCATCAAAGTAGAAAGAAAGATGACATATTGGAATGCTAAGAAGATGTCTCTTGCTGGTACATTTCAAATTGCTTGGAAGTGTTGGCTACCATGAATGTTTATTACTCGTCTTGCTGGGTCCCTTCCCAGGTTTGTTACAAACGGCTTTAAAAATTACTATGAGATTTTTTGTGGTCTAGTGGGTCTGAGCGGAAGGGCTTTCATAGAGTGGCTTGGAATATTTTCTCTCTCCCATAACAAGTAGGGGGTATGGGTCTGTTGGACTGTAAGCGTCAAGGGTTAGCCCTTTGTGCTAAATGGATTGTGCGGGCTCTCAAAGGACCTAAAGCATGGAAATTTCTTATCAAACATTGCATCTTGGCTAGGCTTCCCCTTAACCATCGAGCCTTGGCAGGAATGGATTTTCCCTCTCTAGTGCTGGCCCTAGTTTTCATTAAAATCCCTAGCTCCTTTGTCATCAAAAACATATGGAAGGTCTGACAACAATTAAACCCTTGGATTGTTTGGAAGGGGTTTCGTTCACATAAAGGCCTTTTCATTAATATTCTCAATGTCTGGTGGTACCCTGTATTCAAGCTTCAGGGTAATCCGTTGGGCCAAGTTCCCTGGGTCCATGCCCAAATTTTTTTAACCGAGGCATTGCTGCCATTGCAAATTTTTACTCTAGGGAAAATAGAGACTAGATTCCTTGGAATGAATTTAAAAGGATGTTCCGCTTGTCCAACGCTGACAAGGCTACATATGATACTGTTTTGGACCATACACCTTTCTCCTTATGGCAAAAATTAGGTGTCAGATCCCAAAAACCCTGGTGGAAATATTGGGCCTCATATAAGGGCACTTCTTTGCTCAGCTACAAAGCCAGGCAGGGTTATGACTGGCTTATGCCAACTGCACCCACGGTGCCCTAACTCAATGTCAAATGGGACCTTCTCTCATCACCATCTAGGTGGAAAACCAAATTTTATTTATCCTGGGCATCTTATTTGGAGCCAAAGAAATATTTTTTTGTCTAGAGCTTATTGTATAAGGGTTTATCTATTGGTCGCAGACTTTCTTATATGGGGGTGCCTGAGCCCCGATGTCCTTTTTGTAAAGAACTAGAGTCTTGTATGCATATTTTATAGGCATGTAGACGGGCCAGTATCACTTGGAGTTGGGTGGGTTCTTTCTTTACCCCGTTTATGTCCTTGCAACTTTCCTAACATCATGTCCTTCTGGGTGATCCCATTCAGTTTTCTCTCCCGTTGAGGGAAGTGTGGCAAATCTTCAGAGTCAGCCTTCTATTTCACATTTGGAAATCTAGAAACAAGATTATTTTCAAGCAGGTTGATCCATATCAGGATTTTTCTTTTGCTGGCAAGCTCAAAGTTTTTCATGATGTGTGGTTTCAGATCTGTGACCAAGCTAAAAAGGTGGCTATGGAGCTAGTTTATTGAAATATTGGGGTGAAGCCCCTTGTACTGTCAGTAGGGAGGCCCTTGATCGTTCGTCTTCTCACACAGCCAGATCACGTTCACGCTGATACCCTGATCATTCATGGTGTCAGCCTCCTCGGAGCAGATACCGTGACTATGGAGGCCCATTGCAGTAGTCGGATATGTACACCTTCCAGCATTCTGTGCCTATGCCTAATGATGGGTGGGGGGCTTCAGGAAGCCACGAGCATATTTCTGGCTGGTCCCGTCCTTCTTCTCTAATTACTCATGCTTCAGGTTGGGGTGAGGAGCGCTTTGATGGGTGGAGGTAACCACCCACTTCAAATGGATAAGGCCGTGTCTGCCATAGGCCCCCTTCTTTAAAAACCATTCTAGCTATAGAATGTTTTTAGTTTGATGTTGATGGTTGTGGTGCCCGTATAGTGCAGTTTGTTTTTCTTTATCTCTTGTTAGGATAAGTTAGTGGTGTTAGGATAAGTTAGTGGTGTTCGAGGTGTGATTTTTTATCCACCTATTTTTTTTTTTGTTATAAAGGACTTTTATTTTTATAATTAAATGGCCTTTCATAAAAAAAATTAAATAATTAGATGAATATAATTAAAGTTTTAGTTTTAAATTTTTTGAGAGTTAAATTTAAAAAAGGGAAACAACAAAGAGGTAATTTTTTATTATACAACTTTAGAGTAAGGTATTCAATTTGAGATATAATAGTGATATTTTATAGGAATTGCATGTCAATGTTGATAGGATGCAGGATAACAACAACCGGCAGCGTCCTTATTGCCATCACTATCCCTGCTCAAAAGTGCAGGAGACAAGTCTGCAATGGTGCGTACACTTACAACCGAGATCATCTCTGGCATCTTTTAAGTACGGTTGGTTGGTTTGTGCTTCACTATTCAATTTCGACTGTTATTATTATCATTTTTATGATTCCACTGTTTTAATTATATGTTTGATTTATATATAATCAGAACATTTATTCATTAGAAGTTGTCTACAAGGGGAGATCGAGGGAAAGTCACTAAAACGTTAACTAGCTTGTAACCAGGGTTTGAATTTTTGGCAGGCAAGGTAGGTGGTCTGTCCAATATAGATTTCTTTGAATCGTGGAAAGGTAAAGATGGTGGTCCACCTTTCATTACATCTTTGGAAGGCAAAGCTGGCGGTTCACCTTTCATTGAATATTTGGAGCAACGTTAGGGTTCACCTAGTGATACGTTAGGGTTCACCTAGTGATTTCTTCAAGGAAGGTGTATACTTGTTAGTAAATGAAGTTATAGTAACATTCTTAAGCTAAAGAAATTGTGAAGAAGATATATAATTTAAAATTATTATTAGTAAATAATAAAGTTGGAAAATATTTAGAAAATAAAATTTGGTTTTGTTTATTTATTTTAATTTGATATTTAAAATTTAAAGTGGATATTGTTTGAATTTATGTTTTGAAATATTAATTATATAAATAGATAGGTATTAATATAGAATGAAATTTTAATCATGGAATATATTATTCCATATTATAAATAAAAAATTAAATAAGATATTATAAAGTATTACATTTATGAATGCTATAAGTTTAATAAATTTATATGTTTATTTTTATTTTTATTATTACAATTTTTATGCCTCTTCGAATCTCGCTCCTTGTGGCCACTATAACCTCCACGCGACATGCCCACCTAAGGCTATGCTGACCTGACATGCCTACCTAAGGCTACGCTGTCTGACATGCCCATCGGTACTACGGACCCTGAAGGCTGCCCACTGGTACTACGGGCCCTGAAGGCTATGTTGACCTAACATGTCCACCGGTACTATGGGCCCCGAACCATCATGCGACATGCCACCTATGTCTATGCTGATCTGACATGCCCACCAGTACTACGAACCCTGAAGGTTGCCCACCGGTACTACGGACCCTGAAGGCTACCCACTGGTACTATGGGCCCTTAACCCGAAGGATTGGAACCGATAGTACAGGGTTTAGGGGATTGAAACCCTGGTTTCCATGTTCTTAAAGAAACAATATCCCCCTGGTCTTTGTTCCTAAAGAAACAATTTGACTCATTGAATCAAGCCCTCAGACCCATTATATGAAATTATAAAAACATTTAATTTTAAAATAGTAATTACAAAAATTTAAATTTAATTTAATTTTTTTAGATTTAAAAAAAAAATATTTTTCTAACATGCAAGATGTTATTTTATAAAATAAAATAAAATAATCTCTTATAAATAAAAAATAAAGATTTTTTTTAATATTTAAAAAAAAAATGTAAAAACAAAGCTAGATACAATGTGTATAAGAAGTATTTACTCAATTAAAAAAAAAAAGTATGCTATACTGAAAAAGTTTAAATGATTGGATGAACATAATTAAAGTTTTAGTTTTTAAGTTTTTATTTATTTTTGGTTAAATTTAAAAAAGAGAAACAACAATTTAATAAATATTATGGAAAGAGAGGTAATTTGTTATTATACAACTTTAGTAGTAAGGAATTCGATACAATGTGTATAAGAAGTATTTACTCAATACACAAAAAGTATGCTACCTTGAAATATTTTTAATGATTAGATGAACATAATTAAAGTTTTAGTTTTTAAGTTTTGAATTTTTTTTGGTTAAATTTAAAAAATGGAAACAACAATTTAATAAATATTATGAAAAGAGAGGTAATTTGTTATTATACAACTTTAGCAGTAAGGAATTCAATTTGAGATATAATAGTGATATTTTATAGGAACTATATTATATCTTAATATTGATAGAAAATTTTAGTAAGTAACAATATTAGAAAAGACTCACTATGAAATGGGATGAAACTAATAAATTAAAATTGGTAGTGATAAATTTAATGAATGTAAAAAAAAAAAAATAAAAAAAAAATAAATAGTATATTTGATGATTATGTCAAAAAATTGCAATATTTTTTTGTAGTCAAATAAATATTAAAAAATGTATTAATATATTTTTTAATTCATAAATTTTTTTAATTTTCCTTAATTGTGACATGATTATGCATATAGTTATCTTTGTATCTTGAGGATGCTGAAACCCTCCAAAATGACATTACAATCCTTAATTTAAAAATTGCAAAATCTTGCTACTTTTGTTATTAAAATAATAAAAAGAAGTTACAAATTGATATCCTTTTACAATTATTGCCTTGAAGGCTACAATAGGGTCTTCCCTAAGGAAGCCCTTTCAAATATGTGTACAAAGGCATCAGGATATGTCTTCTTGGTGTTCCTCAGTGCTTATGGGTTTCTTGCGCATAGGCCACTGTTGGGTTGATGTGTTGTGTACCTGTTGACCCACAAAATGTGGTTAGAGTATTTGAGGGCTTACCTCAATCAAACCTCATGTTTATACAGATAAAAGACTCTTTAAATGAGCTTAAAACATGATAAAACTAATAAAAATAGTATAAAAAATCTAGACTATGCCATATTTACCTGCTGGGTGATCACTGTTTGCTATAGTAGAGATTCGAAGGGGGGGTGCGAACTTGGTGTGAACTAGGAGGTTCGCACGGGGGCGTGCGAACCTGTCCTTTTGTGATCGGATTTGTAAAATTGATTTTTGAGTTGTCTTGGTACTGTTGCTTCACTTTTTCGATGGGTCACCTTAAGAAATTATCCTTTTTGATGTTGATAACCTATCTCAATCATGAGGAATATTATGAAAGCAATTAAACTACTATTGCAATGTGAGTACGATGGATGTATGCTGGTTGTGTGATGGATGTGTGTTTAAAGTAATTTTTGAAAAGTTTATATAAGCTAAAGTTGGTCTCTCTAAAATGGTGGAAATGACCTTCTAATTATAGACTTGGCCAAGGTGAGGGGGAGGGGATGAGGTATCCCCTGTGAGGTGTCTGTGGTGAGATTTCCACCTAAGAGGTGTCCCTTGAGGTGTCTTGGATTATAAATTATGTTGGGTGAGAGAATCCCTCACGCATCCATAAGTCATGATGACATGGATAAAAATATTAATTTGGCATTTATTAGCACCTTTTTGGAAATATCTCTTCATTAAAAATTACCTTTTGTGGGCAAAAATATCCATATTTTATTTATGACCCAGGGGAGTGTGATGTGGAGAAATATCTGGGTGAGAGGTGGCAAGGCTAGGATAGGCTAGACTAGGTGAGGTGGAAGGCTAGACTAGTCAAAGTAGACTAGGTGAGGTGGAAGGCTAGGCTAGTCAAAGTAGACTAGGTGAGGTGGAAGGCTTAAATCAAATCAAGATTACATCTAATTAAGCATGTGATTATCCAAAAAGCATATTTTGACCAAAAATATTGAATTTTGACTATAAAGTGCTTTTTGACCATGGTGGAGGATTAAACCTTGGTTGAGTTGGGCATGAGGCCGCATGAGGACCTAGAGGTAAGTGTAGGAAGAGGCTTAGCTAGCCCAAGGGGGCTAAGGATGATGAATAGTGATTTTGATAAATAAATAGTGTTTTTAGCTAATTTATGCAATTTTTGAGGGTTTTGAAAATTGATTGATCACAAAGATGAGGAAAAGTGAATGTGCGACTTTGGGGTGTCTAGATTTTACCCCTTTTGTACTGGATTGTGTGGAACATGATTTAGTACAAAAACTAATGATATGGATTGATGAAATGATTAGAAGGCAATGAATTTGTGATTGATGACTTGTGGGTGATTGCGAGAGAGACACATTGATAAAAATGGTTTGTGATTGGATACAACACTTTTTAGTGTTGTAATGATTACTTTTTGGGGAAGGCATAAGATTGCCTTGCATTATAATCAACTTGAGATGTTTCAATTGTGGAAGAAACAATTGATTTTGCTAATTTTTGATTTTGATTTATTGATGAGCTCTTATGACAATATTTAACAAATTGTTAGAGCCATAGGGTAGAACTTTCAAGAGCTTCATTCGAAAGTGGAATTGCGACTGCTATAATGAAGAGAGGAATCCATGAGATGTCTACAGTTAGAGGTATTTTGAGGTCTATAAAAAATTGATTTGTTTTGGATAGGAGTTTTGAATGATTAGAGAAATTTCACTTTTGTATTTGTCCTATCATAAGGACTTGAGATGATATTTAGAAAAAAATTTCTTAGGTATTTGTTGTATCCATGATTGGATGTTTGGTTGTTTGATCATATGCAAGGTAGCTTTTGATGTGTTGGATGACTACCCCCTCAAGCGATGAATTGGTGATGGAGGATATGAAGATCGACGATGAAATGATTGATGATGATGAAAAATAAATGGCAAAAAAATGAATGGAAAAATAACAAAAAATGAGATTTGGGAGGAATCCAAGAGGAATTTGATGTGGGGGCACAAATTTGAGTGGGAAAGAAAGGTTTGCATGGGATCATGCAAATGAGGGTGGTTTGTACAGGGGTGTGGAACTCTTGGTTCATACGTGTGGGGTGCGAACCTGCACAAAGCACATTTAAATTGTGAAAATGACATAGTTGACATCATTTGCGTGCGAAAGACGAAGGGAAAACGACTGTGGAGGAGAAAAGTGGAAGTGAAGTGCTATCGAGCTACGAATCATATGGGATGATATGGCAAGTACATCAACAAGTACGAGTGCGGGGGTGGTGATGCCAAAGGTAAGCAGATTATACTTTCTCGAATTATGTGTGAATTGATTAGGGTAAAAAAGAACGTTGTATTTACTTGAAATGGAGTATATTAGGCCTGTATGCTAGATAGGAGTGAAATGCATGGACTTTGTGTAAAAAAGGCCAAATGGGTATTTTGGGGTGCTTTTTGTTTTTGTATGCAAGTAGTGTTGATCGTGGGAAAGCGTGAATGAGATGTGATGTATGGGTTTTGATGTGGGAGTGCATGCATGTGAAAACTGATAAGTGAACAATGCAATTGGTCAAAGTGGATATCTAGATCTGTCTTTGTTTGACTATTTTAACTTTTAGTTGATGACCTCGTTTTACATGTATGTGTGAATGGAGTTGTGCATGTTTTTGCATAATTGGGCATGTTTTTGACGTTTTTCACTTGTGTGAAATGTATTTTTGGATCGTGGGATGAGGGGAAAAATCATGTGTACAAAAATTAAAAAAAAAGGAGGTTCACACGGGGTCGTGCAAACTGAGTGGTTCGCACGAGGGTGTGCGGACATACCGATTCGCACGGGGTCATGCGAACACGTGTTTTTACGTATTTTTTTAATTTTTTTTTATGCTCATGTGTGCAAAATAAAAATTTACTATACGGAATGAGTGTAACTACAATGTGATGTAGAAATATACAGATGATGGAATTTACCTATGTGAACTAGAAAATAAAACACATGAATTCTTGTTATTGACAATGATGTTTTTGAAAATCTACAAGTAATGTTTGACATGTGATATGTGATTAGTGGTAGGTGAATAAGATATTTTCTCGACATCAACTACATAAATTTAGAAAGGTACTGTAGGATGTATGCTGTGCGAAGGATGGATATTAGTTGTGCGTCGTAGGGATTTATGGTGTGTGGGAGATGCGTGAGGTTCATGTGAACAATGCATACATTTTTGCACTACATGAGAGGTGGGATCATAATAGGAACACCTTTCACCTATCGATAAGGGAGATGCCAGTGACCCTTGAGGACATATACTGCATCTATCGGCTACCGATAGAAGGTATTACAGTGATGACAATAGATAAATATGTACAAGATGGCATCTTGCAATGGGTGTTTAGGCATAGATGGAGGAGTGTGGATGCGAAGGGTGGGGTGGATTATGCAAAGTATTAGCTGAAGAAGTTTCTGTCTAATCATCGTGCAATGACGATGTAGATGATAGCCAACCATGTTTTGCCAGATACTTTAGGGGTGATATTCCCCTAGAATATGATGGGGATAGTGTGTGACATGTTTGAGCGGAGTATAGTATATGCATGGGCACCCGCATTACTAACACAAGTGTATAGAGAGCTCCATGGAGTAGTGAGGATGGAGCATATGGACATTAGTGTTAGTCCATTGTTGCAGGTGTGGGCTTTGGAGTATATCATGATTTTATGACCATCAAAGCTACTACATGATGCAAATAGTGTGGATGGCCACGATTTACCCTATGCGATGAGATGGAGGGTGAATATGGAGAAAAGGGCAAAGAGAGTGTGAGGGTGATTTGATGTATCATCGAGAGGAGCTGGGAGGCTTGAGGATGGATTAGGTGAGATGAAGGCCTTTACGAGGAGCACTTGATTGGGTTGAGGATGTAGAGAAACTAGTTTGCATTAGGTGAGAGTGATGGGTGGTGCAAAAATACCTATCACAAATAGAGTATTTTCCATTCTCATGGGTGTTGCAATAGTTTTAGCTGTGACAAGGGTGACTAGATTTGCCCATGGTGATATTTAGAGTGGCAGGTGATACAGGGCCAGAGCCAATGGTGCCACCACTTGATTTAACATCGAACAAGGCATTAGTTATCCCAAATGTGGATAACATAGGTACCATACCAGAGTATGATGTATGGTGGTCAGGGTGGTGGATGAATGGGGAGAGGTAGCAGGAGTGTTTCCAGTTAGGACATTGCAAGGTGGGGTTAGGATGGCATCACCAAGATAGATGGAAAGATGTAGGGATGAGGGATCATCTAAGTTGGTTGAGGAGGAGGTAGAGTTGGATCGATTTATTAGGTAGGTGAGGTCGTGTTATGATGAGCAGGATTGATTGGTGAGTGACAATGATGTAGGACCATCAATGGAGGGGAGTGAAGGGATATCAAAGGGTGTAGTAGCGATGAAGGATGTGCAAGTGAGGGATATAATTGATGATTCATTAGATGATGAGGGTGTGGTAGGGTTAAATGAGTCATCACTAATGGAGGAGGGTGGTATTAGTGGGGATACGATGATAGATTTAGCAGATTTTGATTTTATCATAGAGCTATAGGAGATGATGGTGATAGAAGATGATACGTAGCAATTGCGAGGGGAGGTGAAGAAGCTTAAGGATAAGCTTTTGGAAACCAAGTTGGATTGGATGACTGATCACTCATAATTAGAGGAGGAGAGGCATGAGGTAGAGGTGGAGTTGAGGGTCACCTTGGGGGAGAGAGATGAGGCAAGAGTTATATTGCAGTAGGTGACCGAGGAGAGGGATGCATTGAGGAGGGAGAAAAATACACTTATTAGTGAGAGGTACACTTAGAGGTGAGTGGGATTCTATAAGGATGGAGAGGGATGATATGATTGAGTTTATTGAGATACTTTAGGGACTTTTGGATGTGGTGAGGGCTGAGAAATAGGTAGTGAAGGCCAATAATCTAGCGAGAATCTTAGAGTTGGAGTAGTATGTGCATGATATGGAGGCTACTGAGATGTGGGTGATGAGGGAGATTGAGGGTTTAGGAGTGACAGTGCCACATTTAGAGTAGGCATAGGTGGAGGTGTGGCATTTGCAGAAGGTAAACAAAGGACTGATAGCAACCCACATGAAGGAGGCTACAAAGAGGGCTAAGTGTAAGGGGGATTTACTGATATGTGGGATACCTATTCCTTCCTATTTTGAATTAGTGTCATTGTCATAGGTGCACTCGAATTATATCCACATAGTTCATAGTTAGTAATGGGGAGGAGTCAATAGATGTTGGAACCTATAGTGTCATAGGTAGTGGGATTGGCACCAGTGGTGGGGATGGAGGCACCAGCAGCACAAGAGACCAAGGATGCATATTTAGTGTAGGGGATGATGGAGTGAATATCAATGGATGAGGGGAGTAAAGAGACTCCTGTGAGACATCATGCATGAGGGAGTTGTGAGGGTGGTTTTGGGGGGATGAACCTACCATTTTTTATTTTTATGGATGTACAGATGATGAGTTGTTTTTGTTGGTTGTGTATCAGTAAGGGTACACACCTTATTATAGTCATATGGCATTTTTGATATATATATATATATATATATATATATATATTTGTGGTGATGTGCTCGCAAGGGCACACACACTTTATTGTAGCCTGATGACACTTTTTGAGATATATACAGATATATACATGATATTCTATGGTATTGGTGTTAAATTGCATTGATGTGTGTGTTTGCTTTTGTTTGTGATGATGTATGAATATGAGTGATGCGATTGTGGTAAAGGATAGCTATGTATATACATTGAATGTTTGAATGCATAAATAAAGAGAAAATTACGTATGAAATAATTTAAAGTGAATATGCGTGGCATGAAGGTGCAAGTAACAAAAAGTAGTGCTTGTAAAAAGCGTTTGCATATTTGCAAAGATCAGATGGTGTAATATGTTCCATTTTTTTTCTAGGAATTTGGAGATGAAGATGTTGTTAAAGAAATTCAAACATTATAGTCTTAAGTAATCAAACCCATTGAATAACTGAGCAAAATTTCTTTGACAAATCTAGGCTATCTTGGTAAACAAGACCTCAGGCATGGATTAGTATGTGTAAATTGATGTTCATTTGACCATTTTGACAAAGGGTGGTTCCATATGCATGTTAACTTAGCCTAAGCTAGCTCATCCATATGAAACTAAGGATCGTATGGATTCAAGCTTTTTGATAGTATGTTCAAGGCTTTTCCTTTTATTTTTTGTCCCTGTATTGTCTTTCTCTCTTTTTTTTTTTGTTTTTTTGTGGGCGTTGGATTTTGTTTTCTACCCTTTTTCTTTTGATTTATATCTTGTCCTTTTATCAATCCTTAGGTTTGAGATAAATCATATGAATGATATGATGAGAAAGGCAATTTTTGTTAGGAGATTAGTATGCATACAGTGCAACCATTACTGTTTTCAAAATTTGCTTTGTGTGTAGGACGTGCAATTTAATCCATGAATGAGAGTAAGTCAACCAAGGGAAGTCTGGAAATGCTTTTGAAATGTGCCAACTTTGGATGGTGCTTGATTACATAATTGTATATGGGTGAAGCACTCGAAACATTTCAATAATCCTGTCTCATGAAAATGGGATTGGACACCAAAATATTATGCTAGCATGTGCATGTTTAATTCTCCAAGCATGGTATTCACAATGATTATGTATAGGTACATGCATGAATGCAATTAATGAGTATGTAAAAATACATGGAAGGTGTGTAAAGTGCAAAGAACGTGATGGGATTAAATGAATGAAAATTGGAAATTTATGTACAAGGTTGCCCCAATATTATGTGCAATGAAATGGGGTGATGAAATGAACGAGGAGATGATGGGGAAAGAAAACAAGAGAAATAATGATAAAAGAAGATGAGAATAAGAGAAAGGAAAAGAAGAAGAAGAGAATAAAGAAAACCAATAAAAGGTATGTAGCTTCTTGAAGTGTGACCATACAACATTGATAAGTAACAATAAGAGAAATAAGAGAAGAAAGATAAGGAAATGAAGAGAAGAAGGTGAATGAAAGGTATGTATCTGCTTGAAGCGTGACCATACAAAATTCATTACAGAATAAGGAAAGGAGGAAGTAGGAAGAAAGTGTAGGTGAAGTAGATTTGAATGTAAATGCTATTTGATTTAATGCTACAAAATGCCAAAAAGGTAGTGTGTTTGTTTTTGTGTTTGTAACCATGATGATATGTACAAGGAATGATGAGTGACAACGTCTACACTTAGGAATAAAATGCTCGAAGATGAATAATTTTAATGGGCTCAAGTTCAGCAATGCCTTCCAATGTGGCAAGGCGATATGCCCTAGATCCAAACTTTTGAGTAACCATGTAAGGGCCTAGCCAATTAGGTGTAAATTTATCATGGATATGATGTGGTTGGCTAGTAATTTGTTGGTTCTCCTTGAGGACTAAATCTCCAACTTGAAATTATCACTAGTTTACCTTAGAATTATAGGCACATTGAAGATAGTCTTGATAGATGTGTGTATGTTCGATAACATAAATGTGGCATTCATCCAATAGGGTCAACTGATATAATCTGGCTTGATGAGTGATATCATCATCAATGAAGTCTTGCGTGGAGACTCGTAAGGATGGAATTTCGAGATCCAAGGGCATGATGGCCTCATCACCATATACAAGGGAAAATGGAGTTGCCCTAGTTGGAGTACGAATACTTGTGTGATAGGCCCATAAAGCTAGTGGCATTTGATTATGCCAATCATGATGTGATTATGCAACGGTCTTGCGAAGAATGACACAAATGGTTTTGTTTGTAGCTTCGCTTGCCCATTACCCTATGGGTAGTATGGAGTAGAAAAGCTATGCTGGATGTTGAATTTCTCACATAATGCATGAACATTATTGTTCTTGAATGGGGTACCATTGTTAGAGATGATATTGAATGGGATTCCAAAATGACAAATGATGTGTTGTGTGATAAAATCAACAATTTTAGGACCAATTGTTTGGATTAAAGGGATGGCCTCAACCCATTTCATGAAGTATTCGGTTGTTGTAATGATGAACTTGTGATTTCCAGATGATGCGAGAGTGATTTTTTCAATAAGATCCAAACCCCATTATGAAAAGGGCCACATTGATTGAATAGGTTGAAGAGCCTGAGAAGGCAAATGTGTAAGATTGGCATGATGTTGGCATTTGACACACTTTTTGACATAATCACAACAATCATGTTCCATTATGGTCCAGTAATAGCCCATTCATAAAATGCATTTGGTAATGGTCATACCACTAAAATGGCTACCACAAGTACCATCATGAGCCTCTTGGGTGATGCGTTGGGCTTCGTATGGTTCAAGACAACATAATAAGATGTCGTCGTAACTTTGCTTGTAAAGGATATCTCCTAGCAATGTATAGTGAATTGCACATAGTTTGAAATCTCGTTTGTGAGTGTGATTTAGATTAGGTGGGAGAATACCGAGCTTAATGTAATATTTGACTTGGGAAAACCATGGGTCGTGAGGTTCAGATTCGATGATATTGATGCCATCATGGTGAGAAGGTCAGTAGGTAGAAATGGTAGAATGGAAGAGGGTGTGAATAGACATGTGAGTGTATCACAAAGTGGATTTTGCAGAATGAGTGAGCCTAGAGAAGCCATAGTATCTTCAAAACAATTGGTAGAATGTGGAGTGGTAGTGATGTCATACCACTCGAACTAGGCTAGAAAGTGTTTGATGACCTATTTGTACTACTGAAGGACTAGGTAATGACATTGCCATTATCCCTTAATTTTATTCATAATGAGAAGGGAGTCACCATATATGTCCAGGCATCGAATATGCATTGAAATTACTTATTTTAAGCCAAGGATGAGAGATTTGTACTCAAAATTATTATAGGTGTAAGGAAAGCCTAATTTTAAGGAAAAGGGGAGTGGCTCCCCCTACGGTGTGAAAAATACTATACCTGCACCCCCTCCATGCTCACAATGAGAGCCATAAAAAAATAGGGTTAAGTTGGTTGATTCAGGTTCCACAAATTCTTCAACTTCAGTAGTATGAAATACAAAATCATCAAGAAGATGAATGAGTAATGGGGCATCACTTGGTAAAGGTGCTTTAGAAAAATGATCAATAGTGACCTAGCTTTTGATGGATTTTGACTAATGAATTCAAGGTCAAATTCTATGAGAAGCATGATCCATTTGGCCGTCCGACTATTATGGTAGCTCTTACCCATCATGTAGCAAAGTGGGTTATTATAGGCTACTACGTAGGTAGTGTGATTAATCATGTAATGTCATAGCTTTTGTGTGGCAAAGAAAACGACAAGGTAAAGTTTTTCCATGTAGGTATACCATGTCTCGTAACTAATCAATGTGCGACTGATATAGTATATGACATGTTCTTGGTTCATTTCATTCTTTTGGGCGAGGAGCATGCCCAATGCAACATCGGTTGCAAAAATGTAAATATGGAAAGGTCGATCTAGGTGGGGTGGTGATAGAATGGGTGGAGATGTAAGGTATGATTTGATGGCATCAAAAGTGATTTGGCACTTATCATCCCATTTGAAAGGGACCCCCTTTGGAAGGAGATGGTTGAACGACTGAAACTTGTCAGAAAGTTGGGAGATAAATTGAATGATGGATTGGATTCTTCCTTGCAAGCTGTGTAGTTATTTGAGATTCGTAGGGGGAGGCATATCAATGATAGCTTAGAAATTTTGGGGATCTACCTTGATATCTCTTTGTGAGATAATAAAACCTAATATTTTACCTGTGGTAACACCAAAGACACATTTTTTGGATTTAATCGGACATTATGTTCGAGGAGGTGATCAAATATTTGGTGGAGGTCCTCAAGATGTTGACCATGGGTTTTGGATTTAGTAATGAGATCGTCAAAATAGTCCTTAATAATTTTGTGCATAATATCATGAAAAATATATGTCATTGCACGTTGGTAGGTTGCCCCAATGTTCTTAAGGCCGAAGGGCATGACCTTGTAACAAAATGTCCCTAAGAGAGTCATGAAAGAGGTCTTATGATGATCATCTGGATTGACATGAATTTGATTGTAACCCGAAAAACCATCCATGAGTGATATCATTTCGTGTCCAGCTATGGCATCGACCAATGTGTCAATATTAGGGAGTGGAAAATTGTCCTTGGGACAAGCTTTGTTAAGATCCCTAAAATTAGTGCAAATACGGATACCCCCTTTGGGTTTTCCAATGGGAACCATGTTTGAAACCCACTCAGGGTAATCGATAGGCTGTATGAAATCCACATCGAGGAGTTTCTGTAACTCTTCCTTGACCATGAGAGCAATGGTGGGGTGCATGCGGTGCAACTTTTGTCTGACAGGTTTGGCATTGTCATCTAGGACTAAGTTGTGCACAACTAACAATGGATCAAGGCCTGAAATATCCATGTAGGACCATGCAAACACCTTTATGTAGTGCTGAAGGAAATTGGTGAAAATGATGCATTAGTCATCGAAAAGGCTAGCGACAAGATAGACAATGTGAGGGTGATCAGGGTCATTGCCAATGTCAACTTTGATAGTGTCCTCGACAAGCATGTGAGAACCATCATGAAGTTGGGCAGGTGTGGGGATGAGATGAAGGTCATCAATGGCCTCGAGGAGTTGGAATTCATCATCTAGATAAATATATGTATGATTAATCCATGGGATATGAGGTGGAACGAAGGGCAAAGGTGCATTAGCAGATCACAACAATTGAGGTGTTGGAAGGAATTCAATGGGTGAAGGTGTGGAGGAAATGTCATCAAAATCGATAAAGTTGGTGATAGGAGGTGGAATGTAATTGGGATGGTTTGGATATCGAAGTGGAGCATATAAGTCAACAGAGATCATGTTAACAGAGATGCTAGATATGGTGGAGGTGGGAGATGAAGGTGGTGAGGAATCAAAAGAGGATAGCAATGAATCTGGAAATGGTTGGTGATGGCTAGGGTGTAAAATGATAGGTGGAGAGGGGGAATGAGAATGTGGGCCTAAAATGGGTTCTCTCTCATGAAGGGGGATAAATGGAATAAATGGTAGAGGTGAAGAAGGTGGATCGACTAATAAGGGTGGATCGAGTGATAGGTCGATGAATTGATGAGCAAGGGCCTCAACCTCAGAAGAAGAGAGTGGTTCATGGGGTGGAGATGGATGGAAGAAAGTAGATGGAATATCAATTGTAGAATGAGGGGATGAACTATATATCAGAAATATTAAGCTCAAATTCATCATCAGAAAGGACCTCAAGGGGATCAAGATCAATATTGTGCAAATCATTCTCAAGGGTATTGATTGTTGCAGGATGGTAACCAATTCCAGATCGATCGGTAGGTTTGCATAGGGGAGGATTGATGAGGGTGTGACACCCTTGTTCATATCTCCCTAGACCATAACCATGCCAGTTGTACATGCGAATATAATGCCAAGTAAAATTAGGATTGGACATGTGGTCAAGATTACCGTAAAATCTAGTTTGTGGTGGTGGAGGCACTAGAGGTTCTACAGATGAGTCAAGTCCCCCATATATGAAATTTGTGCAATTATCAAGTGGACCAAGAGGAAAAATTTCCCCAATAGTCAAGGGTATATCATGAGGTCAACCAAAGTCATGGGTGGATTGGATGGTGGGGGAAACAACCAGAGCATTGCATATGTTATACTCACCAGGACCAGGTGTGGTCATGAGTATAGAGACATGAGGAGGGGTTGGATGCTCGGGTTGAGGGGAGGACCCCATGGGTGGTAGAGATGGTGGTGGAATGGGTGTAGATGGAGTGGAGTGTGAATTGGATGAACTAGGAGGATCCGATTGAGCTAATTGGTCATCAAGTCAAGAAGTACACTGTGTCCACTCATAGCACTCAATAGGTGTTCTGGTGATGGGATGATTTGCATGGGTGAATTGAGAGGTTGGAATAGAAGATGTGACTGGTGGGTTGGAGACTACCCATGCCCATGCAAAATAGGGCACAAAGCGATGGGAAGATGGAGGTGGAGTAGGAAGAATTAGAGGGTTGTTGGAGGTGGAAGCTAGAGGAGGTGTAGCGGAAATGATGAATGGAGGAAGTGGTGTAAAGGATGAGGATGGAAGATGTGAGAATGTAGGAATAGACGGAGCACTAGGAGCCTAAGGTGGATTTGATGAAGATGATGCAATGTTACTCATATCGAGTGTGGAATGTGAAGGTGAGGATGACGGATATGTGGTATCTAAAGAACAACATGGGGTGGGAGTGAACTGCATAGATGATAAGGGCGGACCTGGTGGAAGGGTGATAATATTGTAAAATTCGAATGGGTCACCATCAGTAGGGATGCAGTGGACCAAGCCATTATGGACATATTTGATACAATGATGTAGCATGGAGGGGACGCATTGCATGCTCTAAATCTAGGGGTATCCCAAAAGGATGTTATACTGCATCTCGCCTTCAATAACATGGAAGAGGGTGGAAATGGTTTTGGCACCAACCTTGATGGGAAGGATGATGGTACCAACAGTAGGGTGCATAGAGCCATCAAAAGATTGAAGGTCCATAGAAGGAGTAGCAAGGTGGGAAGGAGGAAGATGAATATGGCCAAGGGAGATGGTAGAAATGATGCTGATGGAGGAACCCATGTCAATGAGAACACGCTTATAAGTGATGACATTTATGGAAGCCTGAATATGCAATGGGGGATCCACTCCCTCACCTACAACTTTAGTAATATCATGGTCATGGAAGCTGATAGAAGGTTGTAGGCATCTTTGGACATTACCAACAAAGGTGGTAAAAGCATCGGTATCATGGGTCTCAAGATTGAGAGAGCAAAGAATGGAATCGAGGGCCTCACGATGAGGTTGGGATTACTGCAAAAGGTCATAAATGGATAACCTTGTAGGGGTAGTGTAGAGTTGATGGGAAATACTACCATAGATAGTGATGACATTTTATGGTATAGGAGGAACTGGTGGAGGGATTGGTGGGTTTGAAGAAGGTAGTGGAAGAGAGGTTGAAGGAGGTTGGGCTTCAGTAGGAGGTGGGTAACATTGATTATGGGTAGCAATGTTGATCATACCCAAAAAACCTACTGAGAAGGACCTCGATTGACATGATTGACCTGGCATGGATCAGATTGAGGTGGATTACCCCCATGCTCGGGTAATGGATTTTGATAGATCCCCAAGTTTTGATTTTATAGTGCGAGGGGATTAGAAACTTGAATGGTGCCTCGGTCAATAAGATCTTGCACAGTATGGCAAAAAATATGGCACACATCAAGGGAATGGCCATGTTGGTGATGGAAATCATAAAATACCTACGAGTTGTGGTCTCATAGTAGTGGACAATTTGGATCATGAGGCTGGATATTAGGCAAAGTGATGAGACCTCCATCATATAATCGATGGAATAAGGCAGGCATGGGCTCAGAAAAAGGCATCCAATTGCATGGTGGATGAGGAGGGTGAGGATTACGACCCTGGTATGGATTGGAAGGTGGTGGAGGGTTGACTTGGTATGCATTTTGGGGAGGTCAAGGTGGTGCTGATTGTGGAGGTTGAGATGATGTGACTTGAGGTGGTGGGGATGGAGAAGCGAGGAGCACCTGATTGGTCTGAGGTGGTTTGGAAGTGGGTGGTACATATGGATTGTGATTGTAGTGGTAATTGGATGGGTAGGGCTACTTTGGATGGATCTTGATCTTACCTGTGTGGACCTTGATGTCCTCGATAACCTTAGCTTGGGCAATAGCTTCCTCAAATGTATGAATCTAATGGATTTGTAGTGTTTGAGAGATTTTCTTGTGATAACTCTTGGCAAATAGTTTGACAAGCTCTGAAGGTGGGAGAGTAAAAGCGAGATCATGAATGACCACTCTCCAGTGAGAGATAAAATTAGTAATGGGCTCATCATCAAACTGGTGTAAAGCATAGACATCTGATAATGTAGTCTTGGTTTTGATGTTGATCAAAAAATGCTCAAGAAAGAGATTGGCCAATTGTTCAAATGTGAATAAGCTATGATGAGGTAGATGATTGTACCAATCTAATGCTTGTCCCCCAAGAGAAAGTGCAAATGTGCGGAGCATAAGGGGATCACTACCATGAAGTTGGTAACAAGAAAAATGATAATTGTTAAGGTGCTCTCTAGGATCTTCCTTACTTTTGAATTTGTCAAATTTAGGGATCTCAAATCGGTAAGGATAAGGATGGATGGGAACATATGGGTGAATTGGTTCATTGCACAATTCATCATATGTGGGTTTTTGAGGCCCATAACCAGTCGTGCACAAATCCAAGGTATGGATCTACTCTTGCATAGCTTGAAATTCACTAGAGAGTACCATGGTGGTATTTTGTGGAGCCAAAAATGGAGGTGAAGATGAATATGGAGGTAGTGGCTATGATGGTGCCTACAAATAACCCAAATATGGTGGGTATTGCAACTACTATTCCTCCCATTGATTGTAGTAAGCAGCCTATTGTGGATCAGGCACCAACATAGCTTGATATTGTGGGAAAGGAACCTGAGATGGATGTGGTGAAATGTATGAAGATTGGGCTACGAGTGGTGGTTGCTACTGATCATAATACCTAGGAATATGTTGGTTAGGCATGGGTACCTACTGCTATGTTAATTTTGAAAAGTTGATTATGCCTGAGCAGTGGTGGTAGAGGACCATGTGGGCGACGAGGTGAAGAAATCCATTGGTGTAGAATATGGGGTGGAAGAGATGAGGGTGTGGTGAAAGAGAATTGGTTTGAAGATGGGGTGGAAACTGATGAGAATTAGGGTGGTATGAAAGGAATGGCGAGCAAGGATTCGAGTTGAACCGAATAGCGAGGTGGATTAGCTAGATAGGATGGATTCGATGATGGGGGTCAAAAGGGAGGTGGTGGAGGTAAGCGAAATGATGAAGAAGGTGCCAATGGGGGTCCATATGATGAGAATGGTGGATAGCTAGTAGGGGTATGGGTAGCGAACTATGGAGTGAATGGAGGTGGCTATGGAGAGGGGGTGACCTATTGTTGTTGAAATTGCTATGAAGGATGAGATGAATGTTGTGTTGATATTTAGAAGTACTGAGGTGGATATTGGGAATGTGGAGGTGGAAATGATGAGGATGGTTGGGATGGGGGCTGGGAGCTCGATGAAGCCTACTGTGAATATGGGATTTGAGATGAGGATGTGGTAGGGGTGGTGTGGAAGAAGGAGGTGTAGAAATCATACCTATGGTCTGGATAGTAGTAATGATATCAGGTATGATTTGGGAAACAATGATATTATAGTCATCCCCCAAAAGTGGATGAGATGAATGCTCTAGGAAAGGATGGGTGGCAGATGGTGAAGGAGGTGGAGTGAACTCATCAACAATAATAACGGGCATAGGATGACCAGGAGGGGTGTAGATGACATACTAGAAGTAAGTGGATGGGGGATTAGGAGAGGAGAGATCATCTGGAGGAGAGGTCTCCTCAAAGGTCTCATCCAAGGTATGAGATGGAGTAGAATATGTGACATGAGACATAGGACTAGTGCTAGGGGTTGAGGGCCCTATCAATAGATCAGGTGGAACAACAAAAGCAACCTTCTCAAACTCAAAAGGTGGATCAATGGTCTGAGAAGAAGAGGCACTAGTGGTCATGATAGTCCACTGAGCAGCCTCGATGGCACGACGAAGGGATTCACACGTCTAACTATGCATAACTGGCATGGTGATGTGTGCAGTAGTGTGGTAACAGCCAAAAGATATGAAATATGGACTCTAGGAATGTTTGTGGCTGACTTGGACACTTTCTGTTCCAAAAAAAATAGGTTTGTACGAGGGGGGTGCAAACATCCTCTGGAATCGAAGATTCACACAGGATTGTACTAACCTTAGAAAAGAGGAACACATGATAGATAAGTGCTCTATAAGGTGTCTGTGTGTTGTGTGGAAGATCTATGACCTAAAACGTAGGTTTGCATAGGGGGTGTAAATGTCTTTTGTAACTGAGCATTTGCACGAGGTCATGCAAACCTCGAGAAACAAGGACAGAGGATGGATTTCTACTATGGAGATTCTTTGTGTGCTGTGTAGGACTGTTAAGTGTAGTTTTGTAGCCTTGAATCTAGGTTCGCATGGGGGATGCGAATGCATCTGAATGCAAGAAATTTGCATGGGAGGTGCAAACCACTTGAAAGCAAATTGTGCAGTATTTTTCATGAAAATGCAACCATGGAACAACTAATCAATGAGTTATAGCAATTTTAGTATGCTGTTGTAACCACTTTTCCAAGACTTGACAATAAGCAAATATGTTTCTTTTGATTTTTGTGTGTTTTGATGAGATTACTGTATCCGCCCTAAGAAAAAATCATGGGAATGGGTGAATTCTACTTTGAATTAGGTATGTCATAGCATAGAACCTCCTGCAACACCCAAAGGTGTGTAGAATAGAACTATATTTCCAACGGATGAGTGGCAACCTAGATGGAATCCGGTACAGTAAAATGGTATCCAAAGGAGGGAGACTCAAAATGCTCTAATGAGTCAATATACTCTCATGAAGAGAGGTCGCACTGTCAATGTGCTGCTACCAGCCCTAATCAAGGCTTTCGCTTAACCCTCACATTTAAGGCATGCACAATAACGATCAGTTGCACCCACTAATTATTTTTAAAAGCCCTGTGGTAAAGGGGCTTTCTAAGACTAACCCACTTTGAAGGTACCTTCCAGTGATTAAATATGGATAACCAACACTCGAAAGTGGAAGGACCATCTGGGTATTAATGCCAGAATGATCACACCTGGGGGATACTATGGTGACTAAACGGGGGGTGAGCCGGTGGAGGGTAGAACTCCGACCTCACCAAACTCAAGTGTTGAATTGGTGATGAAATCCAATTCGGACTGGAGATGAAAGCCAATCCTTACACTGTTTATGTTGGAACATGAGTGTGTGGTGTTTGTTGTGCAAAACTATTTTAGAAGCAAACTACACTAAGTGCCTTTTCAAAATAAATCTATGCTAAGATACCTTTTCAAAATAAATCTAATTAAATGCATCCTCACGAAAATAAATTTAGTCTAATGCTTTTGGAATGGAAATCTAATTAGATGCTTTTGGAATGAAATCTAATTAAGTGCTTTGGAAATTGAAATCTAGATTAGATGCATCCTCACAAAATCAAATTTAATCTAATGCTTTTGGAATGGAAATCTAATTAGATGCTTTTGAAAGGGAAATCTAATTAATTTCTTTTGAAATTTAAATCTAGATTAGAAAGCAATGGTAAAACTAACTAGAAAAAACAAGCATATGCGATAAATTGATTGCAAACCCAAATGATGAGATTCACCTTAGAATTTAAAGATAACCATTGAATTAGCACAATACCTGCATCTAGGTGCATGCAGAATCTTCTGACTTCTCTCCTCTCCAAAGTTATGTCTATTTTGGAAGTTCACACCCTAGGGTGCAAACCTATCCTCTACTAGGAAGTTCGCACGGGCCCATGCGAACCTATTTCCGAAGACTGGGCTGATTGGTTTTGTGGTCTTGGTTATGATTTTGAAGCTCTTGGATGGTCCTAAAATAGTTACCTACACAGAAAAGGTCCAAAAGTCAAATATGAACATGACAAGAGAGCATAAAACCTTAAGATACCTCGCATATACCTGAAGGAAGCAAATTACTAAAAAGTAAACTAACTATTGCCACACAAAAATACAAGGAATGATTTCACCTTTGCATACACCGTGGTGAGAGGTGGTTTGGGGTCTAGGTATGGGGGCACAATCCCCGGGAACATGAGGCTCTTAACCTCCCCTGACTTACCTTACCAGTTTTTGGGGTGTCTGAAACCAATACCTATGCTTCAAGGATCAATTTTGAGGTAGATTGGGAAGTTCACATGCCCAAGTGTGTACTCTCTAACCTCTTTGAAGCTCGTTGGTGCACCAATGAACCTTTTGCGATTTGGCCTGAGATGGGTTTCAGGGCATTTTTATTTTGGGGTTCCTTCAAAGATGATAATTACCTGCCATACAAAAATAGTCCACAATATGTGTTAGATGATGATTAAGCTAGTGCTTGGTGGGGGTCCCACCAGGCATGCCAGAATGAAACCCTCCAAAATGACACTACAATCCTTCATTCAAAAATTGTAGAATCTTGCTACTTTTGTTATTGAAATAATAAAAGGAGGTTACAGATTGATATCCTTTTACAATTCTTGCCCTAAAGGCTACAATGGGGTCTTCCCTAAGGAAGCCCTTTCAGATGTGTACAAAGGTAGTAGGATCTATCTTCTTGGTGTTCCTCAGTGTTGATGGGCTTCTTGCGCGTGGGCCACCATTGGATTGATGTGTTATGTGTACCTTTTGGCCTAAAATATGGTTAGAGCATTTTGGGGCTTTCCTCAGTCAAACCCCGTGTTTATACAGATAAAAGACTCTAAATAAGCTTAAAACATGATAAAAATTAATAAAAATAGTATAAAAATCTAAACTATGCCATATTTACCTGTTGAGTGATCACTATTTGTTGTCATAGATATTTGCAAAAGGGGGTGTAAACCTAGTGTGAACCAGGAGGTTCTCACAAGGGCGTGTGAAATTATCCTTTTATGGTAGGATATGCAATATTGATTTTTGACTTGTCCTAGTACTGTTGCTTCTTCACTTTTTTGATAGGTCACCTTCATAAATTATCCTTTTTAATGTTGATAACCTGTCTCAATCATGAGAAATATTTTGAAAGAAACTGAACTAATATTGCAATGTGAGTACGATGGATGTATAATGGATGTGTGATGGACGTGTGATGGATGTGTGTTTGGAGTAATTTTTGCAGAGTTTCTATAAGCTAAAGTTGGTCTCTCTAAAATGGTGGAAATGACCTTCTACTTATAGACTTGGCCAAGGTGAGGGGGAGGGGATGAGGTGTCCCCTGTGAGGTGTCTATGGTGAGGTGTCCACCTAAGAGGTGTCCCCTGAGGTGTCCTAGCTTATAAATGAGGTTGGGTGAGAGAATCCCTCACCCATCCATAAGTCATGATGACCTGGATAAAAATATCCATTTGGCATTTATTAGCACCTTTTTGGAAATATCTCTTAATTAAAAATTGCCTTTTGTGTGCAAAAGTCTCCATCTTTCATTTATGACCCAGGGGAGTGTGAGGTGGAGAAATATCTGGGTGAGAGGTGGCAAGGCTAGGATAGGCTAGACTAGGTGAGGTGGAAGGCTAGGCTAGTCAAAGTAGACTAGGTGAGGTGGAAGGCTAGGCTAGTCAAAGTAGACTAGGTGAGGTGGAAGGCTTAAATCAAATCAAGATTAGATCTAATTAAGCATGTGATTAGCCATAAAGCATATTTTGACCAAAAATATTGACTTTTGACCATAAAGTGCTTTTTGACCATGGTGGAGAATTCAACCTTGGTTGAGTTGGGAATGAGGTCGCATGAGGACCTAGAGTTAAGCGTAGGAAGGGGCTTAGCTAGCCCAAGGGGGCTAAGGATGATGAATAGTGATTTTGATAAATGAATAGTATTTTTAGTCAATTTATGCAATTTTCAAGGGTTTTACAAATTGATTGACCACGAAGATGAGGAAAAGTGAATGTGCAACTTTTGGGTATCTACAGATGCACAAAGATATAAGTTGTGCTTATCTAATCATCAAATACAAGAATATATGTTGAGTTTAGAGGACATTATTTTTTTAGTATGTGGTATACTTTGTGAAGAAAGAGTTTACAAATTCTTAAAATATTTTTGGTGAGTTCAATTCTAGAGCATTATGTTTATCAAGCTACACTCATATCTTCCTATGGGCCATACATACTCTAAAACCTTTTATATTTAGACCTTGGACCTCTTATATAAAGTATCCAATTTCTTTTACATTTAGATCACCTAGGGTCTAAAAATTGATATATTTTTGAAGCAATTTTATTTTGATATCATGCTTTTAAAATGATCTTAATTATAAGAAACCATGTTTTAAAAACAATTCTAGTTTACCATTTAATCCTAGATTTTTTATTCAACTATTCTTTATAGAATTATTTTTATTTTTTTTTCATATTCCACATTTAATGATAGTTAACCTTGATTCATTTAATTTATCAGCCATGTACATTCTCAAATAAAAAGGAAAACTAACATGATTGATCAATAAACAATATACAACATGTGGCTTCTATTAGGACCACATCTATCAAAATAATCTAACATTAAATTTATGTTTAAGTCCATTAAACCATATATAAATCCCCTTTTTAAAATAATGAAACATAAGTATATATATATATATATATATATATATATATATATATATATATCATGGAGAGTATCATTTACATTTTTCATCAAGAATATACCATGCTTTATAATATGGTGAGATATTTGTGTTGATAAGAACAAATACTATAATTTACCTTAATAAAATAACAATCCATGACAAAGTGATAGGAATATTCTAACAAATTGTGACCATCGTAATAATCTAATATTATAACATATTTTATTCTAACACTCTCTTAATGACTAACCCAAATACAATCCCAAATCTATTTCTAAGTTTTGCAAATTTTTATTTACCTAAAGGTTCGTTGTCCACTGTCATCATTTTGTGATGTTATTCTTTGGTGTTTTTTCTTGAAAAACTTAGATGCTATACTTTCCTCAATGTCAATAGTTTTGTAATAATCTCATTTTTTTTATTCATAGGAGCTTCCTTTCTTTTGTAGTAAGCTTTTCTTCTTTATGTAGATAATAAACTTGGTATCTTTTATTTGAAATTGGCCACATATATCTTTCATTATGTTGTAGTTAACTAAATGAACTAATATTTCTTTGATTTCTATGTCATGACCTCTTTCTCTATATCATGGGTCTTTCTCTAATGGACTCTTTCCTTGACTATTAGGATGTCCTTTATAACTCAATATATTTTCTTTGAATATTCTCTTGCTTTAATATTCACCTATCTTGGACCAATATCAAGGTCAATATGATCTAAATCATTGAAACTTTTATCAAGGTCTTTTTATTCAAGCTATGAATCAACAATATCAATATCAAGGTCTGTCTTTAAGATCTAAATTTTTCTTTGTCAAGGTATGCCTTCAATATCTAAAACTATCTATGTCAGGGTCTACCTTAAATATCTAAATTTTCTTCTCTATCAAGGCGACTATAAACTTCCCTGAACTCTAAACAAGATAGCTTGATTGTACCAAATTCTTTAACTTTCGTTTGAGTTTTGAAAGAAAATAGTTGTCAAGAATTTATCTATATCCCTAAAATCCTTTATCAATGTCAAGGTTGGCTATTTTCATGAATAATCAACTATCTTCAAGTTGATTCACCTCCAATGTGAGTCTTAGGCTTCACTAGTTATCCTTCAACCTAGTGGAAAGACTTTGTAGTTGAGTCTTAGTCTTCACTAGTTATCCTTCAAACTAGTGGAAAGACTCTAGATTTTGCTTACTTCAACTTTATAATAGATTCTAGGTCTAAATTTTTTTAAATTAGATAGGCTCTAACCATTTTTGTCACATTGGACAAGAATTGATTTTGCAGCTAACAAAATCAACCTATGCAAGTAACTACTTGTAGATTTAATACCATTGATAGTTTTAAAGCCTTAATATTAATGTAAATCTCACAAGATAATTATCATAGGATCAAATATATGATAGCCACAATACAGTAAGATCAAAATAATAATGTAAATAGGATAATATGAGCCAACTAATATGTGAATCAAGGCTAATAATATATCAACTAACATTCATTAATAAGTATCAATATGAATGTAAATAGCTTGAATCATACATGTACAAAGCATGTAGCACAACTTACAATATTAGTTGCTCAAATATATGCAATATTTATTACT
This sequence comes from Wollemia nobilis, assembly GCA_028583015.1. NCBI lineage: Eukaryota > Viridiplantae > Streptophyta > Pinopsida > Araucariales > Araucariaceae > Wollemia > Wollemia nobilis. The sequence continues at coordinate 4,327,212 of JAQPPZ010016944.1, read as the reverse complement.
CATATTTCTCTTACAAATGTATCATAAAACTCTCATACAATGATAATGCTTTCTATACTCACTATGTAGATAATGTAGACTATATAGGCAATGTAGGTGATGTAGACTATGTAGTAATATATTGCCATTGTAGGGTGACTCTTTGGTTACTTGAATCTTCCTTTTACTTATTATAAATCTCATGAATCTTGGATTCTCTACTTGACACTTGCATACACATGACTCTATCTTGTATGCACACTTGGAAATAATGCTTCACATAACACATCCTAATCTAAGAACACATGTGCACACTTACATATAAGATACTTGTGCATATTTACACACAACACTTTTACACTCATTTACCTGAAACTTGTGCATTTCTTGCACATTATTACATGACATAAATTATTTACTCACACTCTAATCTAGGACACAACCTTAATCTAGTATTTACAAGGATGTACCAAGAAGGTACATTAGCATGTACCAAATAATGTAATATACTCTTAACAATAATATTATAAGAAATAAATATTTAATAGTATTATAGTAGCCCAATGGTTGAAGTATGCAAAGCAATTATATGAATATGATAAGGAAAAGGTAACTTCTCTCTTAATTGACATAGTAATAATTTTCTTCATGCTAAAGGAGGTGAAATAGATTGTTAAGAGGTTGAAAATAGGTAAAGCTATAGATATGGAGCAACTATGAATAGATAATTTAAAAGGATAAATACAAAACCTAGCACCACATAGTGTCATTCAAAGAGAGAGGGCAAAAGGACAAGCAAGTTTATGTCCAAAAAAACACCCAATAATAAACCATTGCATCACATTGAGACATATCATTAAAAAATATAGGAGGTAAAAGAGGATGCATATTACTGTTATATTGAATTCAAGAAGGTCTTTGAAACAGTGCCTATAAGTAAAATATTTTGTAATATGGAAGAACTAGGAATACTAAAAAATACAAAATAAAAGTCCATAGACTCTATGAAGAGGTCCTAGCCAAAATCAAAACACTTTTAGAATGTTTAAAAAGTGACATAGATTCACATAAGGATGTCTCTTATGCACAAATTTATTTGGACTATATATTGATAAGTTAAAAGAATGACTAAATATAAGTGGAGGAAAAGGTATCTGGTTAGATAACTATGTGATGAAGCTCCTTTTGTATGTAGATGATCTCATTTTAATTTTAAGGAAAAGACAAGGGTTAAGATATTATTTAAGGACTTAAAATAATTTTACAACAAAGTTTACATGCAAGTAATACTAGAAAATCTAAGGTAATGGTTTCACTAGTCAAAATAAAATAAAACAACTGAAGCTTCAAATTTGAAGGGGTCCCCTAGAAGAAGTAAGCGAATACAAGTATCTTGGTGTAGATTTGAATAAGAGACTTAGTTGGACAATATAAAAATTGAGAAAAATAATGGAAGGGTTGATAACATTCTTTTCATTGGAAAACATATATGGGGAGGCAAAATTGTAGGATCAGAAGACCATTTGTGTATTATTCAAATTATTGGTGATCCCAATGGTATTTTATAAATATGAAGTATGGGCCAACAATACATTAAGCATGAAATATAGGCTAATAGAGAGGACCCAAAAGTGTTTGATTAAAATTAAACTTAAAGTAAAAGCTTAAGTTCGATATGGAATAATCTTAGCAAAAACAAATACTTTTCCTAATAAGACATCTATCGTGATTTATTTTATGGGATATCAAAAAAGAGATTTAAACAAATGAATGTAAATATGTAGCCTAAGGTTATAGTAGAAGATAAGCTAAATAAAAAAGAAGAAGACTTGAACACAACAAAATATCAAATAGATAAATAAGTAGGATATATTGATTTAATATAATGCCTAGGAAGAAATAAGACACACTACTTTGTTGAGTTCAACCCTTCATATGAGCGATATCAAATGAAGAGTAAAAATGCTTATAACTTACCTTAAAAATAAATCACATCAATTCAAATTTAAGATAAATAAATGAAAGAAAATTTAAAAAAATAAGAAGAAATAATATATATGTATTATACTTTAATAAAAAGATTATCTTAAAGTACAAAATTTATAATTTACGAAATAATTACACTAGTATATTAACATAATATTTTGAGTTGAAACAAAAACTATTTACAATTTTTTTTTTTTAAACAAATAAAATATTATATTATATTATTTTTGATAGCAAATATTGGTTACCCGGCAGCCCTTAAAAAGCCTTCTATTATATTTAACTTCATCCTTTGCTTTAAGAGCTCTCTAGCTGTTTTTAATACATACGAATACAATTAAGTTGAGCCATGGACCTTCTCTCACTTAATATTTTCATGAACAGTCGCATTAGGTACAATTTAAACGTGGAAATGCAAACAAAAAAATCTAAAATATAATGGTCTGCAATGGTGCGTACACTTACAACCGAGATCAACCCTGGCATCTTTAAGGTACAGTTGGTGGGTTTGTGCTTCACTATTCAATTTGGACTGTTGTTATTATCATTTTTATGATTCCACTGTTTTAAATATATGTTTGATTCGATATATATATATATAATCAGAACATTCATTGAATATTTAGAAGTTGTCTACAAAGGGAGATCGACTGAAAGTCACTAAATAGTTAACTAGCTTGTAACCAGGGTTTGAATTTTTGGCAGGCAAGGTAGGTGGTCTGTCCAATACAGATTTCTTTGAATCTTGGAAAGGTAAAGATGGTGGTCCACCTTTCATTACATCTTTGGAAGGCAAAGCTGGCGGTTCACCTTTCATTGAATATTTGGAAGGCAACGTTAGGATTCACCTCACAGTGATTTCTGCAAGGAAGTTGTATATTTGTTAGTAAATGAAGTTATAGTAACATTCATAAGCTAAAGAAATTGTGAAGAAGATATATAATTTAAAATTATTACTAGTAAATAATAAAGTTTCAAAATATTTATAGAAATAAAATATTTAGAAAATAAAATTTGCTTATTTATTTATTTATTTTAATTTGTGTTTTAAAATTTGAAGTGGACATTGTTTGAATTTATGCTATATGAAAAAATAAATAAGATATTTTGTGGTGTATTTTAGTCTTGTATTTTTTTTTTTTGGCACTGCAGAATATTTAGGAAAGCTTGAGAATGATTATTTATTTATTTATTTATTTTTCATTTACAACTGCAAGAATTTTTTGGCTTCAAGTTGTCTCTTCCGCTTTTTGAGGTGTGGTAGGTTTTCAAGATTAGCTTGTTCTTTTATTGTAAGGCCAACAATAAAATTGTTTTTAAACAGTATACACCTTTGTTACATTTATTCATGCTGGCCGATAAATTAGAAGTGTTTAATAATATATGGCTACAGATATGTACTCAAGCCAACAAAGTTGCTATAGAGTTGGATCACCTGCAAGTTCTTTTGGCGGATTGGGCCAATGCTTCGTGTCCCCTTAGAGCGTGTTTTCAATCCCGCTCAGTATCGACCTCCATCATATGAGCACTCTTCTTAAGAGTGTTTTAAATCCCGCTCTAACTATAGACCTCCATCATATGCAAGAAGTGCTCTCACTATAGACCTCCATCATATGCAAGAAGTGCTTTCACTATCGATCTCCATCATATGCAAGAAGTGCTCTCACCATCGACTTCCATCATATGCAAGAAGTGCTCCCGCATACATGCACTGGTTCCAGTTCTCATGAATCAGGCCTAATGTTGACATTGCTTGTTCATCCCGCCAAGTTGGAGGTGGGATGATGTTCAACCAGTTTCACCTAGGTCAGTTGTTGGTTGGAGTTATGCAAGAACTGAAAGCTTAAGTGAGAATCACGATGCAAAGGGGTGGATTTTGGAGTGATGCAAGAACTGAAAGCTTAAGTGAGAATCACGATGCAAAGGGGTGGATTCCTATCCCATAATCACTAGCACAATATTCCATTTGATATTCTTTCTTTGATCAACAATGATTGTTAAACTTAACTTTATTTCCTAACCCTTGTGATTTTTTAGTGTAAAGGTTGTTATCTTAATCTAATGTAAATTACTTTTTTCAAGATATTATAAAGTATTAATGCTATAAGTAAATTTATATGTTATTATAAACACATTTAATTTTAAAATAGTAATTTAAAAAAAAATGGTATTTTATATTATTTAAAAATAATTTTAGAACATGTAAGATGTTATTTTATAAAATTAAATTAAATAAGCTCTTATAAATTAAAAAAAAAAAAAAACTTTTAATATTTGAAAAAAAAGATGTAAAAATAAAGCTAGATACAAGGATAAGTATGTTACATTGAAACTATTTAAATGATTAGTTAACATAATTAAAGTTTTAGTGTTTAATTTTTTATTTATTTCTGGTTAAATTAAAACAAGGGAAACAACAATTTAATAAATAGTATGGAAAGAGAGAATTTTTTTTTATACAACTTTAGCAGTTAGCTATTCAATTTGAGATATAATAGTGATATTTTATAGGAACTACATTTGATATTATAATTATTTGCTGAAAGTTTTAGTAGGTAATAATATTATAAAAGATGTCACTATGAAATGGAATGAAATTAATAAACTAAAATTGGTAGTGATAAATTCAATGAGTGAAAAAAAATTTAGATAGCATATTGATTAATTATGTCAAAAATTTCAATACTTTTATGCAGTAAAATAAATATTAAAAAATGTATCAATATTTTCTTGTAAAAATACTAGTAAAAAAATTGATGTTCCTTAATTGTGGTATGGTTATGCATATAGTTATCCTTGTATCTTGAGGATGCACAAACATATAAATTTTATTTATCTAATCATCAAGTACAAGAATATATGTTGAGTTTAGAAGACATTATTTTTTCTTTTTAGTATGTGGTATACTTTGTGAAGAAAGAGTTAACAAATTATCAAAATATTTTTGGTGAATTCAATTATAGAGGATTATGTTTATCACACTTCCTCACATTCCTCCAATTCCATTATGCATAGGAGGAGGCACTCATGTTTTCTATCTTCCTATGATCCATACATATGCTACAACCTTTTATATTTAGACCTTGATCCTCTTATATAAAGTATCCAATTTCTTTTACTCTTAGATCACCTAGGGTCTAAAAATTGATATATTTTTCGAAGTAGTTTTATTTTGATATCATGCTTTTAAAATGATCTAAATTGCAAGAAACCATATTTTTAAAATTATTTTGATTTACCATTTAATCATAGATTTTTTTCTTCAACTGTTTTTTATAGAATGATTTTGGTTTATTTTTTGATCTTCCACATTTAATGATACTTAACCTTGATTTATGGAATTTATCAACTATGTACATTCTCAAATAAAAATGAAAACTAACATGATTGATCAATTAAAAATATACGACATGTGGCTTCCATTGGGACCACATCTATCAAAATAATCGAACATTAAATTTATTTTTACGCCAGTTAAACCATACCTAGCTTCCCTTTTTAAAATAATAAAATACAAGTATCATTCATATTTATTTTTATTTTCATGGAGAGTATCATGCCTTTTTCATCAAGAATATATGATGCTTTATAAAATAGTGAGATATTTGTGCTCATAAGAACAAATCCTGATAATTTACCTTAATAAACTATCCATCCATGACAAAATGATAGGAATATTCTAACAAATTATGATCATCATAAAAATATAATATTCTAACATATTTTATTCTAACACCCTCTTAATGACTAACCCAAATACAATCCCTAATTTATCCCTAATTTTTGCAAATTTTTCTTTACCTAAAGGTTTAGTCATTGCATCAATAATTTGTTAAGAAGTTGGATAATAATTTAGAAAAAATTCTTCATCTTGAACTAGATATGAGATATCATGATGAAGAATTTCAATATATTTTCTTATGGTATGATATACTAGATTCTTCATTAACTTGAGCACACTTCAGTTATCACAATAAAGTAGTGGTAATGCTATTATAGGGACCAAACTTTAGAGGCAAGACTATAGTACCACTAGCCTTCGCTCCTTATTATAAAATGCCCTAATAAAAAAATCATATTATTCTAGATCTTGTTTACTCATTCCAAAATTACTAATGATTTTAAACTTCAAATATTTAAGGCCAGACTATTATCATTGAAATTGTGCTTGATGAGTATATTGTTGATATAACTAGTTATATAAAGAGGAATATATCTAACCATTTATGTTGGTGGAACATCATTCTCATAGAAGTATATTGTTGCTTGGTTAACCCCAAGAGACCCTATCACATTGGTGAGGTCATCAAGGCTTAGCTTTTGAGGAATTACCAGTTCACTTAGGAGTTTGAATAACCTATCTTGATGCATGAGGGAAATTTTAAGGAGCTCAAGGAGTGATATTTTAAGGATCTCATGTTGTTGGAAAAGGTCAAAGGTATCCTTATCTTAACTTTGGGGTTGTAAATCCAATGACAGTCCTTTGGAATAAGAAGAGGTTTATCTTAAAAAATTTGGAGTATATTATATTATTTGGTACATGCTAATGTACCCCCATGTTATCTTCATGGTATATCATGTAAATACTAGATTAGGATTAATTCTTAGTTTAGAGTGTGAGTAATATTTTATGTAATGTAATAATGTGCAGAAAATGCACAAGTGTCATGTGAGTAAGTGTGCAAGTATTATGTGATTTTATGTGCACAAGTATCCTTATATAGAGTGTTCACAAGTGAAGAGTCATGTCTAGGTGTGCATTCAAGATAGATTCATGTGTATGAAAGTGTCAAGTAGAAAATCCAAGAGTCATGAGACTTGGCATATGGAAAGGAATAGTCAGGTATACAAAGAATCATTCTACTATGGCTATATAGTACTCCATAGTGAAGCAAAGGAAGTGAATCAAGATCAATATCAATTATCTATCATAGAGTCTAGTGTAAAATAGAAGTGCTATATTTGTAAGAGAGAGGAGTAATAAAGTTTACATACATTTGATAAACTAATATTGTAAGTTGTGCTACATGCTTTGTACATGTATGATTCAGGCTATTTACATTCATAATTTTTGCTCATTAATGAATGCTAGTTGATATATTATAAGCCTTGATATACATACTAGTTTTCTCATATTATTTTTATTACATCATTATCTTGATATTAATACATTGTGGTTATCTTATATTTGATCTTGTGATATTTATCACGTGTATTTATATTAATATTAAGACTTAAAAATCCATCAAGCAAGGGACCAAGGGAGGTCAAGGAGGTTGATCAAAATATTTTTGTTGTTGTTGTTGTCATGTAACTTCTGAAATGGAGGAAGAATGAACCATTTCCACCATATCATTATTGGAAGAAGGGACAACCCTATACTAAATATAATTTGTTGGTTTCTAATTATGATTGGGTAATAGATCTTGAAATATCCTAGGATCCTGATTGGAGGAAGACAATGACCTTTATCTATCAAGTTTTGAATATGATTTCTAAGGGTTTTACATATATTTGTTGAATTATTGTTGACACGATGGAAGAAACATTGCTCCTCAATAAAAAACCAAGGATATTTATTTTTGTTAGGTTCTATGGGCTTAATGGGTGGTAATTCTATCATTCAAGCCTCTAGAAGTTTGTCAAGGATAACTATAAGGGGATTATAAAGTCCATTAAATTTTATTTTAAGCTTTTATTGTTGAGACTTCCCTAGGATTAATTTCTAAGACTACAATAATATTTACATTATTAGTCTACTATGAATCGATGACCTTTATTTTTGTATAGATCTTTACAATTAAAAGAGGAATTTTCTTCCTCTTTCTTGAATTTGAGTTTCTCTTCCTTAAGAGAGTGGTTTATACACATTTTCTTAAATCAACTACTTCTTCAAAAGATAAGATTTTGGTTATTTCCAAGGGGTAGACCAACTGGTCATGTAGGTTACCTATGAGGTTGTCCAAAAGATCTTTTTATGGGAGAGTGTATTAGAATCCCCGCCATATCTTTCCATTTTGCCAAGAAGTCTACAAATTCCTCATATCTAGATTTTTTGAGTTTATATAGGTCACCAATAGTGACCTTATCCTAAATATAGAATGAAAATTGTTGCACAAACATATCAACAATATCCTTAAAACTTTTAAGGGATTGGCATGGTATTTGATAATCCCATTCAAGAGTAGGGCCACTAAGGATTTTGGAAAATATTTTTAATAGTAATATCTCATCATAGGTGATACCACTACATGTAGGTCAAAGAGTCTAAGGTGATTAATTAGATTTTTTGTGCTCTTAGACATTTAGAATTTCGGTGTTTCAAAATATGGGGAAAATGGCAAATTAGTACTATTGGATCTAGGGGTTGATTACATAAATTATCAAAAGAATACTTATAATGTAAAAGCACATAAGGATGCTTTAAGGAAAGCTACATATTGCATTCATTTCTTAAATCAAGAGGTTAGAGACTAAATTTCAAGATAGGTGGCACATGAGATATATGTTGTAGAATTAGGATTTTTGATTATTAATAAAAGGGTAATGTTGGGGCATCAACAAGTATGACATAAAAGCATGTATCATACTATTTTACCCCAAGATATTAAAGATAAAATGATTTAAGGGTAAAAATTGAGAAATTGAGGGGTTAAAATTCTTAGCAAAGTCAGTGCTCATATTTGGTATTGTTGTGAGAGTGTTAAGGCAATATTGAGATGTTGGACCACTAGTAAGCCCATAAATTGTGCTTTCTTGTTGATTGATAGGACAAATTACATTGAACCATAGTAACTCATAAAGGGATTCAAATGTGGTTGAGATTCTAAGAACACTGGAGGGTTTCATACTTCACTATTCATAAAATTTGTGAGAATTGGAGGTTTTTGACCTATATGATTTGAGGTTGGTATATTAAGGTCTACATATAAGGACCCATGTGATAGGTCCATTTGACCAATAGTTAGGATGTTAGATTTGATTTGCTAATGATGTTTCAAAAGGGACTTTTTCTTACCATAGGTGGTAAAATAATATTTAATTTTTCTCCATATGGTTTGCATTGCATATAGTTAGGATGTTAGATTTGATTTTCTAATGATGTTTCAAAAGGGACTTTTTCTTACCATAGGTGGTAAAAGAATATTTAATTTTTCTCCATATGGTTTGTATTGCATATTTATTTCTATGTAGAAATGAGGTTAAATTATCAAGAGAGTTAAAGGTTACTCTCCCTTGTTCATCTTGGATGGGAGAGAGACACCAAGGGAGGAGCTCTATAGTATTATTCTTTGAAGGTAGGATTTTTTAATGTGACTTGGTCTTCTTGGATCTCATCCACGAGGTTAGAGTTGTAGGCCAATTGGAAGGAAATAGTTTGGATGATATAATGGTTTTTGACCATGGTTTAGTGAGGAAGGGGAATTTTATTTTATTATATTTTGTTTTTGACATTATTTAAGATAAAAATGGAAGATATTTTTAGACCCCTTATTTTTTCCTTCTCTCAATATACAAATCTAGTCAATATACCTTAAGATGAATCTAGTCCTCTTGATATATGTGTCTACATGTGAGAGAGACTTTGAGGTATGTTATAAAGAATGGTATTTAGAAGGGATATCCTAGTGATGTGACCCAAGACAAGTATGTAAGAGATAATCAAATCCCTCCTTATGACTCCCACAAATATATTGCTAGATGCTCCTAAGGATGCTTAAAGTATTTATGAGACTCTACATGGGAGGCTATCATCCTAGGATTACAATATACTCTATAGACTCAAGGTTTATATGATAGTTACTCAAAAATTCATATACAACCCATAGTAGGACTAGCATTTGGTTATATTTTTCTTAATATTTAATAATTTGTTATAATTATACAAGCAAACTAAATGGTCTTGTTTATGTATTTAATTAATTTATATACTGATTAAAATATCTTGGATAAGGATAAGAAATACCTTTGGAACCCATGTGATATTCACATTGGGTTCACCAAATATGTGATCATGCAAATCAAAACACATCACGAGTAAGATCACATGGATATTTGTGGGGCATAAAAATCTAGTTTTATGGATTTATCCAACACACACATAGGGTTTTTAAGATCTTATTCCTATCATAAATAAAATATCTATTGATGGATGCAATATGAAAGTTTAATCAACACGTAAAATACAAATCCTATGCTACATGATTTCTTTGTTTTTGAATGCTTTTAAGGAAAATAACAAATGAGTACATATTAAGAGACCATGCAAAATAGACAAGGCTATCCAAAAATGTAACTTTATGCATATATTTTTTATGCCTAAAGTACTAAAAATAAAACAAAATTATTATTTGCTATTATGATTTCTCAAAAGAAGTTAATCTCCTATTCTCTCTTAGAAAATTTAATATAAAATAGAATAACAAATTACAAAGCTACTATATTTATGCCTTAAGTTTTAGATTTAACATAGGAATTAAGGTCTATGACTACCCTTATAGTGATTTTGTAATGAAAGACATAACTTTTACCCCATTTTATAAATTTTAAAAGACATGCCTAAATGACTATAAAACTTATTCTCCTATTCTCTCTTAGAAAATTTAATACAAAATAGAGTAACAAATTGAAAAGATACTATATTTACACCTTCAATTTTAGATTTAACATAGGAATTAAGGTCTATGATTACCCTTATAGTGATTTTGTAATGAAAGACATAACTTTTACCTCCATTTTGTAAATTTTAAAAGACCTACCTAAATGGCTATAAAACTATAAAAGGACATATAGATCTAATAACATAAGACTTAAACAAGGCCAAACTAGAGATATTTATACCTAATTTGACTCTAAAATAGAAGCATCATACAATGAAAATGTCATCACCAAAACAAGTTTCATTTAATTATAGTTTCACCATTATACAAAAGTATTCAACGATAGTTTCACATCCTATACAGAAGCATCATATAGTGATGAATTTCCATATATTACTATTATAGACCCACAATGCTTTCATCCTATACCTAAAAAACATGAAATTAATGAGAAAAAAAAATGGAATTATGATCAGTGCAAAAGAGTTCATCTAATATCTCTAGGAATCATGAGTTTCCTTAGGAAAGGGATCAAAACCCTTCATACAAGCCATTCCTATTATGATTTTAGTAGCATGCAAGTACCTAAAAATGATTATTCCTTTTCTTCATTGCTTTTACAAGGGTGGATTTATAGATCACCCAATCCCCCTTAGAGGATCCATTGAAAATTCATGATGATTAGTGTAAAAGGATGAGGTAATAGGAATATAGAAGTTGCAAGGGATGATTGAGAAATTAGCAATAGTTGCATGATATGATTGAGCTATTCCTAGGTATAATTGATAGTTTCATGGCATGATTTAGCAATTGATTGATTTGATTAGGAGTTAATATTCCATCTAAACATACACAAATATTGTTTATGAGGTGAGATTCATGAGGGAATATCTATGATAGGAAGTTCAAATACCAAGACCTTAGTTTTGGCAATGAAAATACAAGAGCAATGGGACAATATAAAAGAGTTGTCAAAATTTCATTGGTGACAAAAGCATTGTATGAAATTTTGTAGGGTTATACTGTTATCATCCTTGGTCATTTTTGGGTATCAACCATTATACAAGTATAGGTATAATGGTATAACTATTGTAAGGTTTTGTGAAGGTTTGAGGTAATTTTGTAAGCCTAAAAGGTCATGCTACTATTTACCCCAAATCTAGATACAAAAGAGGTGATTTTACTTGATGACTAATTAGAGATGCAATTGATACACAAAATTGTGTGTCTACAATTTCATTGGATTTGACTTCCTCATAAATGGTTTTTAAAATCTATTTGTATTTTCCTATGCAATATCTAGATATGTTTATCATTGTTTTGATGCATTGGTCAATGTATCTTGCATTTTATAATTTTGTATAAAGAGAGATTTGTATGAGTGATTCAATTGAGGCTCTACCATAGATATGATAATTTTAGAACATCTTGAGGCTTGTGTGAGCTGTACTATCACTTTGGAGGTTTTTCCTATGTAAAAAAATTTACATACAAAGTGTCTAATAAAAGTATCATGTACTATTTTAATAAAACATCAATAAATCTTGTGGAAAGTAGTAGAACCAAATCCAAAATGGGAATGTAAAAAATCAAGCCTTTTGAGAGACCACCAAAAAATAATAGTTCTAAGAGATTTCAAATTTTAGCTAAGAGAACATATATTTGAAGTTAAAACTTCATGTTAAAGAAGAACTTCTTGCTATTGTTGAAAATAAGTTTCTCAAGATCAAGAGCCAAAGTATTGAAAATATTGGTATTGCTCATGACTCAATTTCATCAATTTAAAATAGATGTTTGCAAGAAAAAAATATCACAAAATGATATAGATTCTAAAGTAGAGTTGCTGGCCCAACTCCAAGACAAGTGTGAACATATGGCGAAAGATAAGAATCTCTCTAATTATTTTATAAAAAAATCTAAAACAATCATTAAAAATGTATGGTAAGCAAATGTAATTCTAATTTTGTATATTGAGAGAAATAAAGTAATTCATTTATCATTTTTGAGATGCATACTAAAGGAATAGGGTCCAATATATTTTATAAAATATCTTATAAAGGCCAAGGATATGGTAAGAATGGCCAAGGAATGGGGAATATTATTGAGGTGTTCTTGTGGCCTTAGTGTATGGGTATTGGAAACTATAGAAAATAAGAGTTCTCCATCAAGAATGTATGCATAAATGTGAACATGAAGGAGGAGAAACCACCATTGCCCCACACTTTCTATAAAATAAAATATAATATTGGTGTGTTGTAAGCTCTATGCAAGGAAACCACAAGTAAATATGTGCTCATGAAAATAAGTATAAACATCAATCTTCTAATTTTCATTTTATTATAATTATTATGAAAGGGAAGGGCATATATCTCTATTTATTTTTGGCATATTTACCTTTATGAATATTGTGGAAAAAAAAACAACAACAACATGCATAAGAAGCTCTTGGTTTCTAAATGTAGGAAATATCTCCCTAAAGAAAAATTAAGTATTGATGAAGATTATCATCATTGTATTGCATCATATATGAGGTTGGAATATTGTTTATTTTAAAACCATATTTTATATGAATAATTTACTATAGTTAGTTTATGAGAACCCTCTTGTTATGGAGTTACCATATATGAAAGGAAACATTTTTCATACATAAAATTGGGTAAGTCATTCATCAAGTTTGAATAATCTAGGTAGGCTATTTTTCTATATAACATGAATGATGTTAATTGTGAGCTTAAATAGTGTGAGCATATTGTTGATTAAAGAAACTTCAATTTGCTTTTGATGCATAGAAGTATTTTAGCCAAATCATTTTATAAAACTAACTAGAGAGATGAAAGTAAAGGGAAATCCAATATTGTTTTTAGATAAGAAGCCACTTGTTATAGTTAATGCATTTAAAGGTGTTGATGTTAGCTTTTGAGTATATATGTAGAGGGAGAGATATAACACAAGTCATGATAATATGAAATAAGTGAATTTACAATATGAATAAAATATACTATAAATAGAAAGTGGAAAATACAATGCAGTATGGAGGATAAGGTCACTCCATTAATATAAGCTAAAGAACTACATTGTGCTCCATACAAGAGCTCTACCACTAACTACTCTCTACAAAAATGCTCTTGATATATATATGATCTGCTACTAATCTATCACTATGATACCTTTTATATAGGAAAATAGATTCCTTGGCCAATACTCTATCTATTTGTACAAGTGGATACCTTACACATTACAACATGCACATTGATACTTGTGCATTTATTACATTGCTTGAAGTAAGTAGCTAACTTCCACCTAAATTAATCTCTACTATAACTATGTACCATAGGTGGTACATTTACATGACCCAAATGATGTAATATATTATAACTCTAACACCCCCCTGTATTACATTATTTAGGTATTGAAGATTTCAATATTTAATATGGATCTTCTTCTTGAGAATGATCTTCAACTTGATCTATTCCTTTGTATTTCCTTGCACAACATTCCTTCTTGACTTGTTTCTCATTATTCCTCTGATTTTTATTTGGTTTGGTTAGGTTCTATTTTAGCTACTTCAATATTTATATTATAATATTGTATTCTTCCCAATCCTCTATTCTTTGAAATCATATGTTTTTTATGAACTAGAGATCTCATGATTTTTTATGTTTGAAGTAGATCTGAATTGATCCATTTTCTTTCCTTTATATTTTTGTAAGACTTATTTCTTTTACCTTCATAATAATCAAACTTGAGCTCTTTGTCAGTAGATGCTTTTGGAGTAAGATTTTGAAAGTAGCATTCTATCCTATGTAGTAATATTTCTTCGTAACTCTTATAGTACTTGTATTTATAGTAGCAGAAGAAATATGAATGATTGTTCCCTTCACAGTATTTGCATGGATGAAAATTCCAACAATTTATTTTTTCATGACCATATTGATTGCAATAAGTGCACACTAGAGATGTTATGACTATTCTGTGATCTATCTTAGGGACATCATGTTTATCTATATCCTTGACTAGATCTTTAAACCATATGTGCACAATTGAAGTTATTTTATTTTTACTTCTTTGTATGATATCTTCTTGATCTATTTTTCCTTCTCCTTTTTGAATGTGATCTTTTGTGTTTTCATAGTTGTCATCAGTTTCATTGGAAGAATCTAATTTTTCGTAGTTGTTTGCTTCAGAGATTATTTCCCATATTATTTGTTCTTATTTCTCTTTTGCATTTTCCTTGTTGTTATCCATTGTATCACCCATCATGCTTTTAATCCATACTAGTATTTTTCTCATTCCACTTCTAAGTGTATGGCTTAATGTGTTGGTAGTCATATTTATAATTTCTTGGAAAAATGCTTTGATAGAGCTTATATTGAATTTTCTAAGTGGTCTACCTTATAACTCCCTAGTTATGAGCTTGATTTGATGAAATATTTTAGGTTTTTGTAGGCTTCCTTATATCTCCCTAGTTAAGTGAATTGGTAGAGTACCTGTAGACTTTGCAGAAAACTTATGATTCCAAATGAATTAAGCACTTGATAATTTTTGATGAATGCTATAATTATCAAGGTTTGTAGAATGCTTTATGACTTCCTAGTGTTTTTGGATATGCTATACGATAGATAAAGTGCTTCTTGAGAATAGTAGTTCAATTTTGAGTTGATTTTGTAATATTTTGTAAGTGACAAAAATCAACTTCTATTACACCTTATTGCTTCTATTAAACTTAAGCACTTTCTAATTAGATGAGGTTATATTGGTTGTATTTATTTTGGATCCTTTAATATGATTTGAGACAAGCATACCAATGTATTTCCAACTCTTGATTTTTCTTAATAGACCTCCTTTATAGCTTTTGATGTTTAGTGTTTCTAAATTTCAATTAAATTTATTTGATGTAGTATCCCTTATGACTTCCTAATTTGGAATATTAGAAAATAATGTAATATTTGTAATAATATGATTTTAATTTCCAAGTTGATATTCCTTATTACTCCTTTATTATTTGCAAGTATAAATCTTTTGTAATATGTTTGCTTGATCTATTACTAATACTAAGTGAATGAAATACAATAATAAATATAATTGCCCTTATAACTCCTCTATTCATTAATTTATAGCAAGCAATAAATAGTCTTCAATTTACCTTAGTATTCCTTTGCCTTTGATGCTATGAGATGGTAGATTTGAATTCTTTGATACCATAGTCAATGATTTCTTAGATTGACATTGAATTCTCCCTTACGTAGCACTTTGACTAGTGATGAATTCTCCTCTACATAACCCTTATATTCTCTATATATAATTGGTGCTGATATGAATTTGAGAATACTCGGTCTTATCTTCACCTCCAATGGTGTACTTCCTTCTCTATGAATAGTACGTTGGTATGCTACTTTCAATGATGTTTTCCTTACACAAATAATGCACTGAATTAATGATTGAATGAGGTACTTACTTCCATGAATGAGATGTGGATTGCTATATTTTTTGGTCTTTATGACAACGTATTTAATGCTTAGTTCTCTCTCCTTTTAATGGTGCACAAGCTTAAATTAGCCTTCTCCTTTGAATATTATTCACACCATTCAATGCTAGTCTTCAACTTTGACCTTCGACACTTTTATTATTCAATATGGATGCTTTAAATCTGAGTGCTTCTTTGTGACTTTTAGAAAAGTGTCACCTAAGCATTACTTTGTTAGGCATTGATATTCCAACGTATACAATGATAAGTTTGGTGGTAACCTCCCAAAGACTTGTAACTCCTTCTAGGTGTTGGAATATTTTTGAACATTTTATTGCTTAGAAATATTGTGCCAAGTGGCATTCATGGCTTATGCATGTAAGAATTTCTTCTTATGATCTAATGATGCCATCTCTTTTACCTATATATTGAAAATATGCATTAGCTTGCTATATTTCTTGAAACGCGAGAAATATCTATTCCATGTTCGCTCACTATTTTGAAGAGGATTATGGATGTCACCAGTTGTATTACCTCTTGATTCTATGGTGCTTCTCAATGGTTGTCCTATGGTGAATTCTTGTGCTCTTCAATGGGGGACGTTCTCTCCAAGAAAAAACCTTGGGTATAGCACTCCTTCCTATACCTGTAATATGCTGCTTGTTCATTTTTGCAACAATCGATTGGATAAAGTGCTTCTTGAGAATAGTAGTTCAATTTTGAGTTGATTTTGTAATATTTTGTAAGTGGAAAAATCAACTTCTATTACACCTTATTTCTCCTATAAAACTTAAGCACTTTCTAAATAGATGAGGTTCTATTGGTTGGATTTCTTTTGTCTCCTTTAATATGATTTGAGACAAGCATGCCAATGTATTTCCAACTCTTGATTTTTCTTAATAGACCTCCTTTATAGCTTTTGATGTTTAGTGTTTGTAAATTCCAATTAATTTATTTGATGTAGTATTCCTTATGACTCCCTAATTTGGAATATTATAAAATAATGTAATATTTGCAATAATATGATTTTAATTTCCATGTTGATATTACTTATTCCTCCTTTTTATTTGTAAATATAAATATTTTGTAATATTATTGCTTGATCTATTACTAATGCTAAGTGAATGAAATATAATAGTAAATATAATTTCCCGTATAACTCTTATATTTCTTAATTTATAGCAAGCAATAAATAGTCTTAAATTTACCTTAGTATTCCTTTGCCTTTGAAACTGTGATGTGGTAGATTTGAATTCTTTGATATGGTAGTCACTGCTTTCCTAGACCGACATTGAATTCTCCCTTACATAGCGCTTTGACCGGTCATGAATTATCCTCTACGTAGCGCTTATAATATTTGTAACTGGTGCTCATATGAATTTGAGAATGCTTGGTCTTATCTTCACCTCCAATAGTGAACTTCCTTATCTATGAATAGTATGTTGGTATGCTAGTTTCAATTACATTTCCCTTACACGAACAATGCATTGAGTTACTGATTGAATGAGGTGCTTCCTTCCATGAATGAGATGTGGATTACTGTATTTGCTGGTCTTTATGATAACATATTTAATGCTTAGCTCTCTCTCTCCTTTGAATGGTGCACATGCTTAAATTAGCCTTCTCCTATGAATAATCTTCACACCATTCAATGCTAGTATTCTCCTTCGGACTTAGATGCTTTTCTTATTCAATATGGATGCTTTAAATATGAGTGCTTCATTGTGATTTTCAGAAAAGTGTCACTTAAGCATTACTTTGCTAGGCATTGATATACCAACGTATACAATGATAATTTTGGTGGTAAGATCCCAAAGACTTGTAACTTCTCCTAGGCATTGGAATATTTTCAAATGTTTGAATGCTTAGAGCTCTTGTGCCAAGTGGCACTCATGGCTTATTCATGTAAGCCTTTCTTCTTACGCTCTAATGATGCCCTCTATTTTACATATATATTGAAAATATCCATTAGCTTGCTATGTTTCTTGAAACACAAGCAATATCTCTTCATTGTTGTCTCGCTATTTTGAAGAGGATTATGAATGGCACTAGTTGTATTGCCTATTGGTTCTATGGTTCCCCTCAATGACTATCCTATGGGGACTTCTTGTACCCTTCATTGTGGGACGTTCTCTTCAAGAAAAAACCTTGGGTTTAGCACTTCTTCCTATGCTTGTAATATGCTGCTTGTTCATTTTTGCAACAATCGATTGGATAAAGTGCTTCTTGAGAATAGTAGTTCAATTTTGAGTTGATTTTGTAATATTTTGTAAGTGGCAAAAATCAACTTCTATTACACCTTATTTCTCCTATTGAACTTAAGAACTTTCTAATTAGATGAGGTTCTATTGGTTGTGAAAGCACGAGATTCCGGGCAAAGGAAACACTAATTGCAATATAACCAAAACCAAATGCGCTTAAGTCCTAGAAACGTAAAGTGCATGAAATGGAAAAGAAACGCATTGGAAGAGACACAAGCAAATGGAGAAAACACAGCCCTTTCATTAATATCCCTTGATCTCCGTTACAATGACGTCTCCTCCCTTTTCGGGGGCTAGGAGCGTTAAAAGAATTCGATTACAATCACTCAATGTTCCTCTTTCCGCGTGCCCACGATTGCAATGGGCGGGCCAAGATGATGCCGCCGCTGATGTCGATGAGTTCTTCACCTCCGCTCGCTTCTCCTACGAACAAAGAAACAACCAAGATGTCAATAGCACCTGCTGCAAATGAAAAGTGTTCGTTCTTCTAAAATCATCAAAAGATGCATGCAAACGTTTATCTAAAGCAGTAAACAGAATGATTCTAAACAGCCTGAAAACTTGCCAGAAGACATAAAATGTTACCAACGAGCCATTGCCACCGAGACAATCGGCCAATCTGCTTTCAACCGGAAATCGTCCCCGGGTAGGACGATTTCGATCGTAAATCGTCCCTGGGTGGGATGATTTCTTCTGTGTTGGGGAAGCCAAACCGACACGCTCCAATGTCGACTCCCGAGGTCTCCAAAACACCCGCAGACAGAGGGGTTATGTAATTGGGGCCATTTTGGGACGACCCAGATGGTCGGATTCTCCCAATTTGGCCTCTACCCTCAGGAATTTGATATCGCCTCCCGCAAGTTAGTGAAACTACAAAACGACACAAAACATACTAGAATCTGATCAAAGGTTACGAAATTGCAGCTATGAATTCACCAAACAGAAAACACAATATGCAGCATGAGAAAATAAACTAGAATGCTTCTGAAATAAAACTTAAGAAAAGTGCGGGGATGCCCAAGTGGGCCTCCCACCGTTGGCACTTGATTCCAGCGCCAATCCACTAGGGATGGGCCCAAAACCTCTTAGGATTGGGGGGTCGGCGAATTGGTTGATTCAGGTGTCCATGTGTTGGATTTAGGTCCGATTCAAGCTTCCAAAAGCCACCCAACAACCTCCCTTGCAAAAGAGATTGGTGGATGTGGGAAGGTGAACCAAAAGGGATGCAAGTGGGTCTTCAACTCGGCAACACTTCGTTGCTTGAAAACTCCTTCAACCTGTATATCTTGGGTGAGAAAAGTCTCACCTTTTATAGACCCAAGGGGTCTCTTTTGGGAGGGAAGCACAAATGCCATGTGTTGGTCATAGGCGCCATGTGGCGGTCTTGTCTTCCCATGAGGGAGGGGAGTCCTCCATTGACTTGGGCTTTCATAATCGCCCTTGTGACAGTCCTCAAACGGCCTATTTGTCCACTCACACACGCGTGCGAGGCAGGAGTCATCAACCGACCGTTCCGGGCTGCCACTTGGCCTCATTTGTCTTTTTGCCCGTTAAACTTGGAAATCGTCCTTACCGGAGACGATTTCAGAAATCGTCCCCGGGTGAGACGATTTCAAGTTAGCAATCGTCCCTGGGTGAGACGATTACTAGGCAAAGTGTCTAAGTGTGCCAAATTGCTTCTTGACCTCACAAAATTGCTATGAAAGTGGTTAAGACCACTGTTTGACCTCTGAGGGCTGCCCTGGGGGCTGTGTTTGTCAAAGCGATCAGTGTTTGCAGTCACATAATCGGATTGGTGCTGTTTTGGTGTCTACAGATGCCCCTTTTTGGGAAGCGCTGCGGGTGACGCAGTGCTTAGCAAAAATAGATAACCAAAGCACTAATGATTAGGGTTTCTTGGTAACCTAACCAACTTTTGATGCCCCAAGTATGGAAAGGGCATGCATTCTTGAATCCTTGCTTCCGACGAGCTAAGGAATTTGATTTCAAGTATTAACCTGTTTTGGTGAGGTGTGACTTGAACTTAGACATTGATCAATCATGAACAGGCAAAGGGCGTTTTTATCCTCAGGGGGAACCTTGTGTTCATGATTCACGAAATGCCAAGTGTTTGATTGATTTGATTGTTGCTTGTTTACCGCCCCAAGCAGGAGCGTGATTGTCTTTGTCAATGATTCTTTGAATGCATGTCGTTTTCCTTAATTGGGTGTGTGATTGTTGGTTGGTGACTAAGTGTGACTACCCCCTCAAGCGACGAATCGATGAGGGAATGACCTTCGTGAGAGAAGCGACGAGTCGCTTGACCCAAGATGACTTGTGCAAGGGTGCCTTTAGAGGGTTTACCGTTAAGCGTGTGCAATTTTTCCAACATTTGGACCTATTTTTGGTGGGTGTTAACCCTTTTGGTGATGCCGTAATGAGGTGAAATCATCGAAAATCTAACTTCCCGTGGAGCGGTCCGGCTATTGTAGCCTTCTTGGGGAAGTAGGAGAGCGATAATTTGGACCTCGACATCGATTTTCTTTGCCCGGAGTTTAAGTGGAAGAGCACTTGTGTCCGGCAATGTTTTTTTTGTTGTCTGTTTTTGTTGAATTTTTTTATTGTTTTTGTTGTTTTGTGTGACGCATGTGGGGATAAAATTGTTGTAATCTTCTTCCCGTGGAGCGGTCCGGCTATGGTAGCCTTCTTGGGGAGTGAGATAGCGACAATATATGACCCCAACGTCTATTTTGATTGCCTTGGATTGCGAGTGTAACAACATTCTATTAGGCAACTTTATTTGTTGTTTTTAGTGCATTTTTGTTGATTTTTTGATGTTTTGACTTTTCTGGCTGGAAATCGTCCCTGGGTGGGACGATTTCCAATTGCAGAAATCGTCCCTGGGTGGGACGAGCGCTGACCAGCAGCGCTCATCCCAGCCAAGGACGATTTCCAGTTGGTAGGCTTATTTAAGGCCCAAAACTTGGATTTGGGCTCATTTGTGTCATTTTTTTCTTGCGATTTGGGAGCTCTGGGAGGAGGAGGTAATTCTGCGAAGCGAAGCGCTGCCGGAATTCTCTCTGTCATCATGAGTGCACAAACTGGTTGCGGCGGAGCGGAGGCGAAACCCGTAAGTGCTCCCTAGAGTTTATTCTTGCAATTGATGATGTGATTTGAATTGATTTTGTTTATTTCTTTGTTTGAAATAAAATTTAGACCCTGACACTTAGTTTATAAAAACTAAGATTTATTGTACATTAAACGTAATATAAAACCTATGTAAAAACGTTTATTGTTTGAAGTAAACCTTAGGATAAACTGCACGTAAACCCTAAGTTTTTATGTTTTATTTTTTTTTTGAATTGTTATGTCGTTTTTGTATTCAATCAGTTAAGGTTAGAAACCCTAGATCTGAAAGTTTTATTTTTGAAATTTGTGTTGTTTTTTTGTAATTACTTGTTTAGGTTAGGAACCTTAAATCTGAAAATTTGTTTTTTTTTTTTTTTTTTTGTTTGTTTTTTGTAATTATCAGTTAAGGTTAGGAACCCTAAATCTGAAAAATTAGTTTTGAATTTTTGTGTGTGTTATTGTTTTGCGGGTTAGGAGCCGGTACCGTGTACTGCCGCATTCGCCGAGGCGCGGTCGGCGCCGACCGATGTTGATCGGCAAGTGGCTTGATGCCCTTGGGCTCAAGCAGGTGGCTCGACTGGAGCCTGTGGTCCCGGATCAGGCCTATCTGACGGCCCTGATCAAAGTTTGGGATCCGTGGACCAACACTTTCCATCTTCCGACAGGGGAGATGACTGTGACACTGGAGGACGTTTATCGGTTGCTTCGGATTCCGATAGATGGACTGCCCATTAGGACATCGCCGCGTGATCAGGATACTGCTGTATTGACGAGATGTTTTGGGCATGCGGAGCGGCTGGGTGTAACGAACCCAGTGGAGACAGCCGAGGTGGACTGTCAGGCTAGCGGGATTTTTGTTAGCTGGTGGCAGGAGAGGGGGGTGTTAGGAGTGAGGCACGCATTCTTGATGGGCCTCATTTCTAACATGCTTCTACCTGATTCGTCAGGCGCGAGGTTCCCGTGGAACCTGCTGGAGTTGGTATGGCAGTTGGTAGAGTGCCCGATAGAGGCACCGCTGATTTATGGATGGGGACAGACATTGTTGGCATAGCTCTACGGGGAGCTGTACGGCGTCCGCTGTCGGCAGCGAAAGGGGGTGAGTTGCAGTTATCTTCTTCAGTGCTGGGGTTGGCAGCACATAGCAGTGGAGAGGCCGACCGGGTTACCGTGGATGACTCGGGCGGTGATGGATGACGAGGAGATTGGCTATGCAGCTTTGTGGCGGCGGTCTACGAGCAGGGGAGAGTCGGCGATGGGCAGGTGTTGTACAACACTATACTGATGCCTTCTCTCTGCTCACTCTAGGGGAGGTGGTTTGGCATCCTTATCGGACCGTCCGTGGCCGGAGGCTGGAGAGTGGCTCCGACGGGTACGTAGGGAGCGGTGGTTGACTGGGCGACACGGGACGGAGCATGAGTTCTTTCCGTACCGTCGGGTTACACGATAGTTTGGGGTGCGCCAGGGGTTGCCTGGTGAGCCCATGGTCTATCGACGGTGGGGAGATGAGAGAGGATTAGAGCCACCGGTCATTGCTCCATTGGGCGAGGAGTCCGATGCAGTGATTGAGGTCCCGGATGTGGATGACATCGGGACTACCACTGAGTATGACTCGTGGTGGGTACTTCGACGATGGAGAGGAGAGGGGCCACTGGGAGGCACGAGGCGAGGGAGGATGCCGAGGCAGCAGGGGGTGATTGGGGGGGTCCGTTGGATGATGCGGACATGGTGGATGTGGGAGATGAGGATGTGGAATTGGGTGTTCCAGAGCACTCGGACATGCAGGATGTGGAGGAGAAGTTGGAGCCTGAGCAGGCTATCGTCCCCTGAGTCCTATGCGTCCGACGGATACAGAGGAGGTGGGGTCGGATGTAGGCATTGAGATTGCGCGATTGACAGAGCGTGGATGCGGGATGTGGGATCCGGAGCTGGGGGATGCGGGGAGGAGAGGGATCT
This sequence comes from Wollemia nobilis, assembly GCA_028583015.1. Lineage (NCBI taxonomy): Eukaryota > Viridiplantae > Streptophyta > Pinopsida > Araucariales > Araucariaceae > Wollemia > Wollemia nobilis. Next base: position 4,303,861 of record JAQPPZ010016944.1, on the reverse strand, counting down.
TCCGGGCTCGGTGGCAGAGCGGGATAGAGTTTTGGCGCAGCGCGATGATGCATTGTCTATTTATCATCGACGAGAGGCAGAGTGGTGTCTATACCGGATAGACTTGGAGAGGGAGGTCATCCACCTTGGTGGGCGGCTACCTGAGCCTTCGGTCGGTGGATCTTCACGGCGGACAAGGGATAGTCTGACTGAGCAGCAACATCATCTCGTCGCAGGCGGTTAGATGAGGGGGTGGTAGCAGGCATGATGCGGGGGCTAGTAGTAGCCGCCCCGCAGGGTCCCGTAGGACCCACACCACGGGGGTAGTTCCCGTCGCACCGATCCTGCGTGATCATGGTGGTCGACGCCTTAGGTTGGGTTTTTGGATATGATTGCGGGGTCTGAGGACCGGTTTTGTAGCCTACGGGCATCTTTTTGACGATATATATATATATATACCGATTTTATTATGGTTTTGTACATGTGATGATGTGATTTTTGTTATGCATGTTTATTCATTTTGATGAATGCAGATGTTATGATGAATGCAAATGTTTTAGATGTCTATGTGATATGCGAAGTGAAATGGATGAATGATATTTGTGGTGATTGCACTGGTAGGTCGTTTAAGAAGCTCTTTATTTACATGGTTTTTCTATTTTTGTATTTTTTGATGGTATCATAAGGATGATAAGTAGCGCAGATGGTTTTGGAATGAATGTAAGGTTTTCTGAGATTCAATCAGTTTTAACTCACCATCCATGACTGTACTTTATCTTACAAGACTTTTTGACCAAGGTATGAATCGGACTTGTTTTTGACCCAGTTATTTTTCACATCCCTGTGTGTGCAATTGAGTTCATTTAGTGGTATTTGTTAGGATACCGCCGATGCCGATGGGCTTTCAACCGAACCTCGTATCGAGGATCACCTAATTAGCTCCACGAATTCCTTTGTTGTATGTACTAAGATTAATCTGCGGTGTAATCCAGGATGCCATAAGCTAGCTCATCCACATGCAAACATTGATCCGTACGCAAGTTAATGTGACAGATATATCGTCATGCGGGAGGTTTACTTCTGTTACCGATAGGCTATCAACCAAATTGGTACTAAAGCTTGCCTTATGACCTATAGAATGCCGAGAGTTCCAGGGATTCAAGGTCAACTCCCTTCTTTTCTTCAATTGTATTGGGATACTTGCTCATTGTAGTGATGAGATCACTGTTTATTTTGATTTGTTTTTCTTTCGAGCAAGGGATTGGGGTCATGGAGTGACGAAAATCACCGTTGTTTGTGCCTTTTGATGTGTGCACTGTAGTTTGTCAAATTTGGAGTTTTGACATTTTGCAACTTTTTTGTGTTTTGCAACTATTGAGAACTTTAGGGATTCTTAGGGAATTGGGTAGGGAGGATGCTTGTCCTTTTGCCAACTCTCAGCATTCTAGGGGTCATTCGCACAGGGGGATGAGCAAGATAACCGTTTCGCTTGTGGTGACCTAGATTATTTTGCAAGTTTCGTCTCGTTCACACAATTTAGGAATTTTTAGTGTTTTGATTTGTGTTGGGATGTTACGTAACATGGTGTATTTCAAGTATGACTCTACCTTCGTAAAATCTGCTCGACTTGATACATTATATGGCTAAAGAGCAAAATGATGACTCGAATCACCGAAACTCTTGGTACATTCCTAGACCACTGACTGTAGTGTGGTAAAAGTTATGCATGGTGTTTTTGTTGTTTTTGTAACATGAGACAATGGGGAACAAGATGGACTATCATAGCTATTGCAGCCTATGGTATTTGACCCGTATGACTACAAATATGCAATGTATGGATGCAATGCTTAATGCAACTATGTATTTTTGTAATTTTGATGGATTGTTTTTGGTGAAGTTGAAGATGAGGTGCTAGAATATGAATTTTATGATGAATTTGAGTATGCCTAGAATTGAGATGCAAATATTTGTTGTTTTTGATGATTTTTGTTGTTTTGTTTTTTTTTTTTTTTTGATTTTTGACCAAGCGATTGCGATAATCGTTGGAGCTTTTTGGGTTTGACCAAGTGATTGCGATAATCCTTGGAGCTTTTTGGGTGACCAAGTGATTGCGATAATCCTTGGAGCTTTTTGGGTGACCAAGAGATTGCGATAATCCTTGGAGCTTTTTGGATTGACCAAGAGATTGCGATAATCCTTGGAGCTTTTTGGATTGACCAAGAGATTGCGATAATCCTTGGAGCTTTTTGGATTGACCAAGAGATTGCGATAATCCTTGGAGCTTTTTGGGTGACCAAGAGATTGCGATAATCCTTGAGCTTTTTGGGTGACCAAGAGATTGCGATAATCTTGGAGCTTTTTGGATTGACCAAGAGATTGCGATAATCCTTGGAGCTTTTGGGTGACCAAGAGATTGCGATAATCCTTGGAGCTTTTTGGTGACCAAGAGATTGCGATAATCCTTGGAGCTTTTGGGTGACCAAGAGATTGCGATAATCCTGGAGCTTTTGGTGACCAAGAGATTGCGATAATCCTGGAGCTTTTGGGTGACCAAGAGATTGGATAATTGGTTTTTGGGTGACCAAGAGATTACGGGAATCCTTGGAGCTTTTTTTTTTGGATATGGCTTTCTTAGATATGAAATGGTCTCAAATGACTGATATTCAAGGGTTCTGTTTCCTTGATACCGTCAAGAGAAGCTAGCCTGTACGTCCCGGGTCCTATTTTGCTATCAATGACATAAGGACCTAACCAATTTGCCATGAATTTGTCCCTCATATGGGACGGCAAATTAGAGTTTTGTTGGTTTTCCTTCAGAACCAAATCACCAACCCGAAAGTCTCTTAGGTGAACTTTCATGTTGTAAGCTTTCTTAAGCCGCTCTTGATAGATACGTAAGTGCTCGAGAGCATTAACGCGTCGTTCGTCAAGCAACGTAAGTTGGTCCAATCGGGCTTGCCGCGCAGTGTTATCATCGATGAACTCCTGCATTGATATGCGCAGGGAAGGAATTTCCAACTCGAGAGGCATTACTGCCTCTGAGCCATACACTAGTGAAAACGGAGTTGCCCCAGTGGGCGTCCGAATGCTAGTGCGATAAGCCCAAAGGGCAAGTGGGATTTGTATGTGCCAATCCTTATGACTGTCTGCGACGGTCTTTTTAAGGATGGCGACTAGCGTTTTGTTTGACGCCTCTGCTTGCCCATTTGCTTGCGGATAATAGGGTGTTGAAAAGCTATGCTGAATTTTGTACTTTGTGGTTAAAGCACGCACGTCTTTGTTCTTGAATGATGGCCCATTATCCGAGATTATTTTGGATGGAATACCAAAATGACATATGATGTGATGCAAGATGAACTCCGCAATACGGGGTCCTTTCGTTGAGGTTAACGGAATTGCTTCCACCCATTTGGTAAAATATTCTGTGGCCGTTATGATAAACGTGTGACGGCCTGACGATGCAGGGGAGATCTTTCCGATTAGATCGAGGCCCCACTATGAAAATGGCCAAGCAGACTGGACTGTCTGTAGGGCCTGGGAAGGTGCGTGCATTAAATTGGCATGATGTTGACATTTCACGCACCTCTTGACATACGCGCAACAATCTCGCTCTAAAGATGGCCAATAATAGCCCATGCGAAGAATGCGCTTTGCAATGGCCATACCACTGAAGTGGCCACCACATGTACCGTCATGCGCTTGGGCGATTGCCCAAGTGGACTCTTGCTGGTCCAAACAACGAAGAAGAATTCCGTCGTAGCTGCGATGATACAAAATGTCTCCTATCAAGACATATTTTGCCGCTTTCTGTTTGAATGTTCGTTTTGCGGCGTGCGTCAATCCAAAGGGTAGATTACCTAACTTGAGGTAGTCTCTTATGGGTAAATACCAGTCCCGTTGATCGGATACCTCGATAGTTTGAACAGCCAATCCCTTTTGGAGTTCTTCCCTAACAAATGCTGATTGGGATAGAACTTGTAAGAATAGCGTTGTGTTGCTATTAATGGGAGTGGGGGAAAACAAAGACCCCCAGTTGGCCCGTTTCAAACAGTCTCGGATTCGAAAGAACTTATCCGAAGATGGTTCGATCAGGATCATGTGGACTCCTGGCGTGAAGTCTGAGCTTGCACGCTCCATCACGGGTTGCGATAAGGTTTTGACCTCAATGGTTGTTATATCACCGGAAAGGTCTTGCGGGATTAGTGACCCCAAGGAGGCCATTGTATCCGCAAAATGGTTTGATGATCGAGGGAGTGCCTCGATGTCATACCACTCAAGTTTTGCCAGGAATTTGTCCACAAGGGCTTTATAGGCCTTCAGGACTCGGGCATTTGCATTGATATACCCCTTTGACTTGATTGATGATTAACAACGAATCGCCAAAGATGTTCAATCTTTTGATGTTCATGGCGATTGCTGTCTGAAGACCTAGGAGCAAGGCTTCATATTCTCGCATTGTTGTTGGTGCACTGGAAGTTTAATTTAAATGACAGGGGCATTGGAGCGCCCTACGGTGTGAAGAATACAATTCCCGCGCCACCCCCTTGCTTGCATTTAGAACCATCAAAAAATAAGGTTATGTCGGCTTGAGACTCAAGCTCATCAGAATCTGGCGATTCTGAGACATGGAAGACCCCATCATCGGGTAGTTCTATGACCAGAGGCTGATCGTCTTCAAGAGGAGCCTCCGCTAGTTGATCGGCTATGACTTGTCCTTTTATAGATTTTTGCCCAATAAACTCAATGTCAAATTCCGTCAACAACATGATCCATTTCGCCGTGCGACTACTATGATAAGTACGACTCATCATGTATCGCAATGGATTCTCCTTAGACACAACATACGTAGTGTTGCTCAAGCATGTAGTGGCGTAGCCTCTTGGTAGCAAACACCACCGCCAAGCAGAGTTTCTCAACGTATGCATAGTTAAGTTCGTAATCGACTGTGGTGCGGCTAAGATAGTAAGTAGCCTGTTCTTTGTGAAGTTCATTCTTCCGGGCTAGCATGGCTCCCAGTGCCACCTCGTAGCCGAGATGTATAAGTAGAACGGCACTCCCGGTCTAGGTGGTGCCAATACCGGCGACGAAGCCAAGTATTGTTTGATTTCGTCAAAGGTCGATTGGCACTCGTCATCCCAATGAAATGTGACCCCCTTGTGCAATAATTTGTTCATTGGTCGGCATTTGTCAGATAATTGCGCTATGAAGCGTTTAATCGACGCGACCTTTCCTTGCAGACTTCTGAGCCGCTTGATAGTGGTTGGGGGAGCCATTTCAAGGATTGCCTTGACTTTGTTTGGGTCCACTTCGATGCCTCTTTTTGAGACTATAAAACCCAAGAGTTTTCCGGATGTGACGCCGAACACGCACTTCTTGGGATTCAGCTCGACCTTATGCTCTATGAGGCGATCGAGAATCTTGCTTAAGTCACCGAGATGATCTGAGCGCAAGAGAGACTTGGCTAACAAATCATCCATGTAATCTTCCAAAGTTTTGTGCATGTAATCATGGAAGATATAAGTCATAGCACGTTGGTATGTAGCGCCAGCATTTTTAAGGCCAAAAGGCATGACCTTATAGCAAAATGTCCCCCAAGGCGTTGTGAATGCCGTTTTGAGTTGGTCTTCAGGATTGATACGAATTTGATTGTATCCCAAGAAACCGTCCATTAGGGAGAGCATTTCGTGACCTGTCGTAGCGTCTACCAATGCGTCGATGCTTGGCAAGGGAAAATCATCCTTAGGACTCGCTTTGTTTAGGTCTCGAAAGTCGGTGCATATGCGAATCCTCCCGTCGGGCTTCTTGACGGGAACCATGTTGGACAACCATGGCGGATAATCCACGCAGATGACAAATTGTGCATCCAACAGCTTTTGCAATTCGTCTTTGACCATCAAGGCCACCGTTGGGTGCATCTTTCTTAGTTTTTGCTTTACAGTGCTTGATTGTCGGATCAAGCGTTAAATTGTGCATGACTAGTCGCGGGTCTAGTCCCGGCATATCCTTGTACGACCATGCAAAAACCTCCTTCTTTTCTTTAAGAAGGGCAATGTAATCGGCTTGCTCTTCGGGGGAAAGGCTTACCCCCGACCTTGAGAATCCGTGGATTCATTGGATCCCGTGCCGATGTCTACGTCGCTCGTCTCCTCGACCGACATGTGGGATCCGTCCTCCAACCGATGTGGAGTTGGGATTAAATGGATATCATCACCTGAGTTAAGATCTACGCGTTTGGAACCTCGGGTCCCTCTTCAGCTTGAAAAATATCCCGAGTTGTCCTTGGGGTAAAATGAAGCATTTCACCGAAAGGCCAGCACTCGATGGTGACAATGGTGAATTGACGCGATCCCAGTCGATGGCATCCATGTCTAGATGCAATGACCGTGATGGATCGGTCGGATTGCGGATGGGTGCGGTCAAATCAATGGAGATCATGTGGATGGAATGAATTTGGTCTCCAGAACCACGGGTGTGATAACTTGTTTCTTCTAGATGCTCCCTATACTCTGGATCTGGCTCTACGGGAACAGGCACGAATGGATCCTCCCTAGGTGCAAATTTTGTGAAAAGGAGGGCGGGGTCTTCCCTCGACACTGTTGTCATGATGGGATCTCGAGGTGGACGATGCTCATCTTGAATTTGGAGCCATGGATCCAACACTTGGTCCCACCTCGCCGGGTCTACATGCCATTCATGCCCCAGCAGTATGCCCATCTCGTCCCATTAGATCTTCATGAGTTAGAGCGCGGTGATGTCGTCGCGCATGTCCGAGATAGTCCATTTCAGTCTCATCTTCCGAATCGCTTTCATAGATCCAAAATTGTTCATCCTCTTCAAGCATCTCGTTGCTTGCGACGTTGAGGACTCTTCTTGTTCCAGTGAATTAATCTGGTCCCATTGCGATTGTTCCACTCTTGGTGGAGGGACCCGATTCTCTTGGTACTCGTATTGTTTCATCTGGAACCTCTAAGGGGAACAACTTCAGAAAGATGTCCGATAGCCATTGATGTTCTCTTTGAGGATTACTATCCGAACTTTCACCTCTCTCTAGCAAAGGAGAGGGATTATTGTTGTTTCTAGGGGTGTTTGTTGACCATGGGAGGTAGTCTCCCAATGTGTATTCTGTATTTGGATTGGCATAAGGGTCTTGTGCCAATCCCCCCTTGTTGCCTATTTCTAGGCCTTGCATATTTTCAACCAAGATGTCTAATGGCAGGGGATGGTTGAACCCTACCCCTGACTTGTCATATGGCATCTGATATCTTGGTTGGCAAAGGATCCGCATCCCTTGCTCATATCTGCCTAGCCCGTATCCATGCCAATTGCATTGGCCTAGATATTTTAGGGCAAATTCTGGGTTTGACAGATAATTGATGTTTTCAACAAAAGGTTCTTCGTCTGTTTCCTTTTGTTGGCATGGTTCAAGACCATGATCAAGGCCCCCATACACAAAATTTGTCCGGTTCGGTGGGTAGCCTAGAGGAACAATTGTCCCTATGGGAAGGCGAGGTCTTCCCATGTCCCGTACTCGACTCCAATGTGGGGGTTGCCACAATGTTTTGCACTAAGTACTCCCCCAGTGCCCGTACCGGCCATTTCAACAGTTGATTGTTGATGATTGGGTGGGAGGAAACGGTAGTCCTTCCTGAGTCAATTCCATGTTTGGTGGTTCAGGAGTCTTGGTTTCCGTTGTGTTGGGTGTTTCCTCTGTTGATATCGTTGAGATTGTGGGCAACCTTTCTTCTAGAGGCTTAACCTCTTCCATGATTTGTTTTCCCTTGTCCTTCCGTTGGGCCATGATAGGTGGCGTTGATGATGAAGGAGCAGGTGATGAAGTCTCACCTGGCTGGGATTTTGTCTTGTTGGCCACCGATGGTGCCTCGCGGTATTGGACCCTCGTTTAGATGGATTTAATTGGAAATCCAAATGCGTTGAAGGGAGGGTCGATTGAGGTATGAATTGTACCGCATTGCAATACTTGAAGGGCTCTAAGTCCATTGGGACTACATGTATTTCCCCTTCATAAGCATACTTTAAGCATCGGTGGGCGATCGAAGGGACACACTTCATGTCCCTGATCCAAGGCCGCCCTAGCAGTATATTATAAGCCATTTCACCTTCCAACACATGGCACAGTGTAGGTATTGACTTTTGTCCTACCTGGACTGGCATAACGACTGTGCCGACTGTCGAGCATATTGCATCATTAAAAGCTCACAGTGTGTACGTGGAGGCTGTGATGTGAGAGGCTGGCAGCTTCAAATGCTTTAAGGCTACAGTGGTTATGATGTTACTGGACGAGCCAATATCTATCAGCACTCTCTTGTACGGAATCCCGTTGACCCGCGCGATAACGTGCAGGGGTGGATCTCGCCATGTCATTTGATATCATTTTGACCTCATCTTCTCTGAATGTGATGACCGGCTCCGTACATTGTTTCACATGTCCCACGAAGGCGTTGAAAGAATTTGCCTCGTGGGGTTGTAATTCAATGGCTTTTAAAATGTCCATAAGAGCTTCTCTATGGGGAGCCGATTGTTGAATAAGCTCGTAGATGGACAGACCTAGCCGACGTGGTCCGCAAACTCTGTGTGAGTTTGGTTCGTATCGTGACCTCAGGTCTAGGCGGAGGTAACTGCGTTGGGCGTTGTTGAGGATGCGATGTTGCCGGAACTTCCCTCGTAGCTACCTCGGGGGCAGCTGCCGGGTACCTTCTGTTCCTTGTTACTATGCTAATCATTCCCACAAATCCCCGTGTGGGAAGATCTTGTCGCACCTCGTTAATCTGGAGTGGTTTTGTTCGTGCCTCGTGGGCTGGCAAGGGGTCCTTGAATACCCCCATTTGTTGGTTGTTTGGTGCGATGGGGTTGTCCACAACCAATGTTCTCGTTGTCGATCAAATCCTGGACTAGGTCTTTGAATTTCAAGCACCCATTCAAGTCATGTCCTCCGCGCCTATGGAATCTACAATACAATTCCTCTCTGTACCCCCTAGGCTTGGGAATGTTAGGGTCTATAATTTGGATTTTCGACAGAGTGACTAAATTTGCCGCTGACAAGCGGTCAAATAAGGAGTCCCTAGACTCCGCATATGGGGTGAAATTTTGCCTAGGGCGACGCGGGTAATTCTGCTCCTGTCTTCTATTATCTCTTTCATAAGCAGGAGGCACTGCCTGGTAGTTAGCCTTTTGAGGCTGCGTTTCTTGCACAGGCGTGGGAACATTTATCGCAACTTGGTTGACTGCAGCGTGTTGTGGTTGCGTTGTCCCAGTTTTAGTGGTTTTATTCCACTCTTTCTTCTTAGGCTTGGCAATTGCGCCTTCACCTATCTTAATCTCTTCTATGACTCTGGCTTGCGCCAAAGCTTCTTCTAAGTTGTCGTATTGTCGCAAGCAACAATAGACCGTAGATTGATTTTAAGCAACTTTTTGTGAACATCTCGCATGAGATCGGACATAGGAGGACGGTAGGGTAACCTAGAAAGCAAAGCTCTCCATCGATTCCCGTACGCTGCCATTGTTTCCTCTTCAAATTGCTTGAGGCTCGCTAAATCACTTAGTGATGCCTTCTTCCTTGTGTTGAAGGCAAAGCGTTCAAGAAACGCGTCTACTAATTGATCTAAATTGCTTATGCTGTGTTTGGGCAGTTGTGTGAACCAATCCGAGGCAGGGCCTCCGAATGTGGTTATGAATGTTCTAAGCAACAATGCGTCATTATCTTGGATGCCGAAGCATTGGCTTAGAAATCGTGTAACGTGTTCCCGTGCGTCCTCTTCACCTTTAAAAACTGCCAATTGAGGCAACTTGAAGTGTTCGGGGTAAAGAGGTGTAGGCACTGAGGGATGCACCGGATTACTGCGGAGTAGACGTAATGTGGGTTTTTGATGCCCAACAGCTTTTGTCTCCACAGACTCCAAACGCTCCAATAGCGCTTGGTATGCATCGAAAGATTTTATTTCTTCCTCTCTTGTTCGCTCTTGTTGCAAGTTACGGTAAACTGGAGGCCTATGGAGGGGTGGCCGAATGGCATCCCTCCTGCCTTGATGGGGAGTTTCAACATATTCCTCTTCCGGTTCATACTCCTCGTAAAATTCTTGAGGAGTCTCTCGGGCGAAACCTATGACCCCGATCAAGCTCTTGCTGAAGGTACCCATCATTGTTTCGGGGAGTTGCCTCCCTCTCGAATCTATGAGGTCTTGGAGGCAGAGCTTGACGAGGTCGTGGAGACCTATCCTGCACCAACGGATTACGCCTCTCATACTGTTCAGCTCTTTGGATGCGAGGGGTTGGCCCCCTCTCAGGTATTTCATAGCGTAACTCATCCGCTTCACGTTGCATGCGTTCTCTATCCAAGCGGTGTCGGTACTCTATTTCTTGATAACTTGGTTTAAGCCGCATGGTTTGGGCTTGACGGGTGGTATATCTGGTGACAGCTGGGTCAATTTGGTCTACCCTATTTTTCTCAGGAGGTTCGAATGTTTCTCCTATGTGTTTACCTCGAGTTTGCTGATCTAAGGTTTCAATGGGTCGCTTCCCTCTGTCGAGGTAAGCGGTATGTGCTCGAGGTTCTGGCCTCAAGGGGTGATCATGATATCCTGCTGGTGCAGAAATGCAAGGTTCCCACGTTGTTTGTTGCCCTCGAGGAATGCGATGGCTTTCCTCGTACTCCCTTTCATGGGTGTGAAGGGGGTGGGCGGAGTTAGGTCGCCCTATGTAAGGAGCCCTGCGCTCCGGATTTGGTCTCTCTGTTCTGATGATAGGTAAAGAAGGGACGCCATATCCACGTTGCCCCTCCAAATGGACGGTGTGCCTGTCTAGCGCTTCATCGCGCGGTGGCCACTCATGCCTAACTTCAAGAGGTGATTCTCTATTTATGTCAAGGTCTACATGTAAGGCATCTTCCCGAAAGGGGCTGCTTTGAATAGGCATACCCCACCGAGGATTCCGAATTGGATTCTTTTGTAGGTTAGACCTATAAGGCGGTATGACCAAATCCTCAGGATTGAAGCGAAGGCGACTTGTGCCTGCTTCTTGTGTACCTTCCGGAGCTTCTGCCCTTGATTGGGCTTGACTACGGGTGTACACCATTGCGGTGCTTCTATGCTATCTAAATAAGTTTTTATCTCGTTTATGATTTTTTTTTTGTCTACACTAAGCAGAATTAAGCACACACATTCACAAAACCGTGATTATCTCTTTTAAGGATTATTGGTGTGCCCTAAACTGGTTTAGTGCATTTTGGTGTTTTGTTTTGTTTTTGTAGGTTTTGAAGATCGTTTAAATGCATTATGACGGCTCATATAACTCCCAAAATGGTAGCCCCTTCAATATACCAACCAGGCCGATATACCAACCTCTCTATATACCCGCCCTTACGAGAGGGAGACTATAGGTACGTGAGAGCAGAAGGTACGTGGTACGTAGGCGGTACGAAAGGGGGATTGTCCTGTTAATGGCACCTACCATAGAAAACTTATCCTCGCGCGCATGGGAATCACCCCAGCGACACTCGGTCTGTCTTCGTCAGGATTTACGCCTAACAACAGTTGACAATCGGGAAATGGATGCAAATCAAGCCAAGGTGGTGATGAAATCCACCAATGGTCTTGATAAAGGGCTGGGGTCTTACGACCAGCTCCTTGGTTTAAAATTGTTACGTGGAGTGTGTGAGGTTCATTTTATTTAGCGAAAATGAAACAAGCATGAATGATTTTCCCTAAGTATGCAGGATAAAATGAAAACAGTCAAAGAAACAGAAAACAGAAACAGAAAATTTAACAGAGATGATAAAATCCCTACCTCTTCTCTGCCTGCTCCAGTTGCCTCTGAATTTCTGCTCGAAAATCTGCAGACAGAAAATCGTCCCCTGGTGAGACGATTTACAGAACAGAAATCGTCCCTGGCAGAGACGATTTTAAAATCGTCTCAGGGTGAGACGATTTCCAGTAAAGTAATCGTAACAGTCAGAGACGATTAACAGTCTGCAAAAAAAATGTACCTGTAAAACACAAAACACAAAAACCCGATTAGTTTTCTGTGATCTTAAAAAAAAGGGAACAAGTCCCACCGTGATCGCCACTGAAAGCACGAGATTTCGGGCAAAGGAAACACTAATTGCAATATAACCAAAACCAAATGCGCTTAAGTCCTAGAAACGTAAAGTGCATGAAATGGAAAAGAAACGCATTGGAAGAGACACAAGCAAATGGAGAAAACACAGCCCTTTCATTAATATCCCTTGATCTCTGTTACAATGACGTCTCCTCCCTTTTCGGGGCTAGGAGCGTTAAAAGAATTCGATTACAATCACTCAATGTTCCTCTTTCCGCGTGCCCACGATTGCAATGGGCGGGCCAAGATGATGCCGCCGCCGATGTCGATGAGTTCTTCACCTCCGCCGCTTCTCCTACGAACAAAGAAACAACCAAGATGTCGTAGCACCTCGCTGCAAGTGAAAAGTGTTCGTTCTTCTAAAATCATCAAAAGATGCATGCAAACATTTATCTAAAACAATAAACAAAATGATTCTAAACAGCTCGAAAACTTGCCGTAAGACAGAAAATGTTACCAACAGGCCATTGCCACCGAGACAGTCGGCCAATCTGCTTTCAACTGGAAATTGTCCCCGGGTAGGACGATTTCTGATCGTAAATCGTCCCTGGGTGGGACGATTTCTTCCGTGTTGGGGAAGCCGAACTGACACGCTCCAATGTCGACTCCCGAGGTCTCCAAAACACCTGTAGATAGAGGGGTTATGTAATTGGGGCCATTTTGGGACGACCCAGATGGTCGGATTCTCCCAATTTGGCCTCTACCCTCGGGAATTTGATATCGCCTCCTGCAAGTTAGTGAAACTACAAAACGACACAAAACATACTAGAATCCGATCAAAGGTTACGAAATTGCAGCTATGAATTCACCAAACAGAAAACACAATATGCAGCATGAGAAAATAAACTAGAATGCTTCTGAAATAAAACTTAAGAAAAGTGCGGGGATGCCCAAGTGGGCCTCCCACCGTTGGCACTTGATTCCGGCGCCAATCCACTAGGGATGGGCCCAAAACCTCTTAGGATTGGGGGGTCGGCGAATTGGTTGATTCAGGTGTCCATGTGTTGGATTTAGGTCCGATTCAAGCTTCCAAAAGCCACCCAACAACCTCCCTTGCAAAAGAGATTGGTGGATGTGGGAAGGTGAACCAAAAGGGATGCAAGTGGGTCTTCAACTCGGCAACACTTCGTTGCTTGAAAACTCCTTCAACCTCGTATATCTTGGGTGAGAAAAGTCCCACCTTTTATAGACCCAAGGGGTCTCTTTTGGGAGGGAAGCACAAATGCCATGTGTTGGTCATAGGCGCCATGTGGCACTCTTGTCTTCCCATGAGGGAGGGGAGTCCTCCATTGACTTGGGCTTTCATAATTGCCCTTGTGACAGTCCTCAAACGGCCTATTTGTCCACTCACACACGCGTGCGAGGCAGGAGTCATCAACTGACTGTTCTGGGCTGCCACTTGGCCTCATTTGTCTTTTTGCCCGTTAAACTTGGAAATCGTCCTTACTGGAGACGATTTCAGAAATCGTCCCCGGGTGAGACGATTTCAAGTTAGCAATCGTCCCCGGGTGAGACGATTACTAGGCAAAGTGTCTAAGTGTGCCAAATTGCTTCTTGACCTCACAAAATTGCTATGAAAGTGGTTAAGACCACTGTTTGACCTCTGAGGGCTGCCCTGGGGGCTGTGTTTGCCAAAGTGATCAGTGTTTGCAGTCACATAATCGGATTGGTGCTGTTTTGGTGTCTACAGGTTGGATTTATTTTGTCTTCTTTAATATGTTTTAAGAAAAGCATGCCAATGTATTTCCAACTCTTGATTTTTCTTAATAGACCTCCTTTATAGATTTTGATGTTTAGTGTTTGTAAATTTTAATTAATTTATTTGATTTAGTATCCCTTATGACTCCCTAATTTGGAATATTAGACAATGTAATATTTGTAATAATATGATTTTAATTTCCAAGTTGATATTCCTTATTCCTCATTTATTATTCATAAATATAAATCTTTTGTAATATGATTGGTTTATCTATTACTAATGCTAAGTGAATGAAATGCAAAACTCACCCAGGTGTTGTAGGTGAGTTGGAGAGGAGAGGGCAATCCTCTAAGGCAGGTCCTAGGTTTGAATCTCCACCCTACCAAAAAGCTAAATTGGGTACCCAAAATCCAATTGATAATGTTGGTGCGGGCAGGGTTGGGTGAGTTTCACAAATATGAAGGAAATTTTTATGACATCCTTCTCACCTCTTTTAATCGATTTTCACAAATATGAAGGACATTTTTATGACATCCTTCTCACCTCTTTTAATCTTCTTCCTTGGATATTTTAATGATAGTTAATCTAAGCTAATAAGATATAAAGTAAGAATATATGCTCTAAAATCCTTATATTTTCCTTGAATATTGAGACTCACCAAGTCTCGATTTGAGGCTTCCTTCAAGGATATTAATGGTGACTTTCTTATTCACATTTTTCTTGTAATGGTGGCTTTATTTGGCTACATAGGATTGTATATTCTTGCGCTAGTTTTGTGCTTTTAGTAACAAAAAATAATTTCTTGAGAGTAACTAGTCAAAGATCAACTAGTATAGTGATATAATGGGCTAATAATGAAATTTTTAATGATAATAGACTCTTAGAATAAATTCTAATGCACTTAATAATATTCTACAATTTTCACTACAATCAAAATTGTAGGATGTAGGTAGATGATAGTTTTATTTCTTTAAAAAATATCCAAATTCTATTAATGTGCAAATATATCTTAAAATAAATTTTCCTTTTTGCACTTTATGGAAGACTATAATATAAGCCCTTCTTCTTGCAAATTTAATCCAAATATGGTGCTTAATGGAATTTTATAATGAAACCTAATTTAAGTTCAACTAATTGCATCCTAGTTGCTTACCTTTAATCGATTCTAAAGCAGATGTAGATCTTGGTGTTTTGTTTTCACCAAGTTGCTTCCTTGTAGTAGATGAATTCACAACTTCTTTTTGGTTGTCCAGAACAACTTCTTGCTTCACCAAACCAAGGTCTTGAAATTTTTGTCTTGAGTCTTAGATTTGGTGGCTTGATCCTTTGAGTGGTCTTGTATCTTCTACTGTAGTTTCAAAGAAATCCTTTCTTTGAACTTGTATCTTATTACTATGAGAGGTAATGTCGAAGTCTCTTAGACTTGATAGGCTTCTTCTATCTAAATCTTCCTTCAACCTTCTTGTTGAACTTTGAATTCAAACATGATCTTTTTCTTCTCAATATTCTGAATATCTTGAGGCCTTCACTAGATTCTTCTTCTGGATTTGAAAATCCTTGCAAAATTCTTCTTCTCATATTTGACACTTTGCAAAATTCTTCTTCTCTTGGGCTTGTTTTTGGATGGTGTTATTGTCCCAAGTCCTTCACTATCAGGAGCTTTTCCTTGATAGTAGATTTCTCTAATGAGTTCTCCTAGGAACTCCTTTGATAACGCTTCTATGAGATATGCAGTAAGGCTCTTTAAGACTTTTTATTTTTCTACTTGAGACTTGTCCAAGGTCTTCTATCTAGTAGCTTCTTTGGTCTTCCAACTAAGACCTTTTATTCAACCTTCTACTTTTGGAAGTGTTGGTGATGAGATCTTCTTCTATGATCTCTGATTCTATTGCTTCTAAATTTTAGAAGAGGACTACTAGTCCTTTCTCTTTTTTTGAATCATGAACTTTATATTTTGAGTTAGGAATTCATTTCTAGAATTTTCTTCAGAAAAATTTCTTTGGAATTTTCTTCTGAGCTAGAAATTTATCTTTTGAATAAAAAATTCTTCTCTAAAATTTTCTTCAGAATTAAGGCTTCTATGACCTTTCTGGATCAAGGCTTCTTTGGTCTATTCTTCTTCCAGGCTACTTTAGCCTATTCTTCTTCCAATATTCTTTGGTCTATTATTCTTTCAAGCTTCTCTGGACTAATCTTCTTCTAGGCTTCTCTAGCCTATTCTTCTTCCAGGCTTCTTTAGCCTATTCTTCTTTTGCACTCTACAAGTATTAATCTTGAATGGAGATCACCAATCTTCTTATCTCCACTTATGACTCAACTTCTGGAGTCTCTTATTTCTTGAGTCTACTATCAAGCTACTATGGTATTTTCTTTACTTCTGTAATTTATAGGATTACAACTCTTGTAATGAGATATTTCTTGAGATCTTTGAAATATCTAGTCTTCTCCTTGTTGCTATAAGTACTGAAATGATTCTTGAATATGTTATTCCTAACTCTCTTGTAGGAAGCTTCCCAAATTTTTGCTGAATCTCCTTTTCCTACAATAATTTGTTAGAGAATAGAACAAAAGAACTTATAAATATAGAGATAATAATCTTCATTAGTTGATCTATCAAACTAGTGATTTGAATGCTGAGTCATAGTCTTCATGAGTTTTTCTATAACTCTGTGGAAAGACTCTAGCCAAATATAATCTTAGTTTTTCTACAACTAAGATTTAATCCTCACTTTTCTAATCCTATTGGTTACTGTGTCTTTTTCTATCAATTAATCTTAATGGTAACTTTTGCATGCAACAAAACTCAATGGTAGATCCGGTTTGCAAAGATGCAGACCAATAATAGTAACAATGATTCTTCCTATTTCTCTTGACCTACTAGACTTTTTTTATGATAGATGTAGGTCCTCATATTCATATCTTGATTCACCATGGCTCTGATACCACTGTAAGCTTTTGAGGATATATGTAGAGGGAGAGATCTAACACAAATCCTGATAATATGAAATAAGTGAGTCTCCAATATGAATGAAACATACTATAAATAAAAAGTGGTGAAAATACAATGTAGTATGGAGGATAAGGGCACTTCATTAATATAAGCTAAAGAACTACATTGTGCTCCATACAAGAGCTCTACCACTAATTACTCTCTACAACAATGCTCTTGATATCTATATGCTCTACTACTAATCTATCACTATGAGGCCTTTTATATAGGAAAAGAGATTCCTTGGCCAATGCTCTACCTAGTTGTACAAGTGGACACCTTGCACATTACAACATGCACATTGACACTTGTGCATTTATTACATTGCTTAAAGTAAGTAGCTAACTTCCCCCTAAAGTAATCTCTACTATAACTATATACCATAGGTGGTACATTTACATGATCCAAATGATGTAATATATTCTAACTCTAACAATTGAATTTAAGTCTTAAGATTTACTATTTATATTTTATAGAAAATGGTGGTAATGAGGTCTTATTGGTTGGACTCAAATTTAGTCTCCACATTGGTATTTGGAGATAATTTTCTTGAAGGAGTTGAATGGGGTAAAATATGAAATCCAACATCAAATTTGCATGAGTAATGTTCATTTGCTAACCTATGGTATTTAATTGGTAATTATTGGGTAATGTTTTTATAAATGGGTAGATTTAATCCTTTTTATTCTAAAGGTAAAGGAAGAAGAGAAAACTAAAGGAATAAAAGTTCATTGCAATTTTATTTGTGATTTTTTTTTGATAAGTTCATTTCATATCTTGATTTTAGATATTTTCACAAAGTAAGAATGTTTATAAATTAGATATTTTAGATATTATTATTATTATTTTTAAATTAAATTAAAATTATTTAATCATATAATTATCATAAAAAAGCAGATAAACAAAATAAATAAAATTCCAATCCTTGAATCAATAAGAATTAACTTAAATTTTCACTCATGCTTGAAAAGGCTGTAAAATTCATTGAACTATACTAGGAGCCTGGTTAGTAAATGTGCTGAACGGACTACAAACAACAGCGACTATTCAGACCGTGGCGACTGTCAAGCCAACTTGCCAGCATTATCTCTGTTCAAACATAGGTCATTCACTGTACGAATGAACAATCTCAGGGGATGAACAATCTCATTCACTGTACGCACTCCTGCTCA
This sequence comes from Wollemia nobilis, assembly GCA_028583015.1. NCBI lineage: Eukaryota > Viridiplantae > Streptophyta > Pinopsida > Araucariales > Araucariaceae > Wollemia > Wollemia nobilis. The sequence continues at coordinate 4,285,911 of JAQPPZ010016944.1, read as the reverse complement.
CATGGGTCTTGCTGTATTGTGGCTTTCAGGTTTCATATATATTTAATGTCAGCAGGATGATCAGTGAGAGGACAGCTATGGAAAACAACGTGACAGTTGTGAGTTGTTGAGCATTTAAATATTGAAACACAGAAATGCTGTCTATCAAGACTTTGCATGTGGGCTTGCAGGACCATCGCATGAATGAAAATGAAGACAAATTATTCTATTTCCAATCTATATATTTTTTTTTCTCTTTTTCTGTTTTATTTCCTTTCCCCCGGATGAAATATCCTGACTCTCAACCAGTATTAAAGTATATTATAAAAAATTTCTACAATAGTATGACTTTTAACATATAATACAAATATACTAGTCATTAAAATAAAAAGAATTTTGATCGTTTAATATAATGAAAACAGCAGCAGAACGTATAATATATAATTGACACAATCAAACATATATTTACCTTGGTTTGAATTAAGGAAAAACTTAAAATCTTGTAACAGTTCAATACTTTTCAATAATTTCCTTACTCTATTGATTATGCAAACATATTAATTAATCAAACATCTAGGGATAAGAATATCTTCTATTGTGGTTATTTTCATAGTTATACAATGTATAAAATATTTTATAATTTAAAATGTATTTAGCATATACTTTGAAAACTTAAGAAAATAAGAGAAGCTTTTATTGTTTTAAATACCTATGGAAGTGTGGCGGTAAGCACTCGTTACTCTTTACCTGCATTCAAATTCTTCGAAATAGAAATGTGAGAATATTATGATATAAAAATTTAAGATATATATTTTGTAAATAATATATTGATTAAAAATATAATAATTTTAATAATTTTGCAAGAAAAAGTTTATATACATATTCTTAAATAGTTTTTAACTTTTTATAGATTATATATATTAATGTTAAGGGACAATGATATGGAAATAGTTTGTAAAGTATTGTTTTAATAATTAATAATTTTAGAATATGAAGTTTTTTTTCAGAGTTGGTTTTCGGAGTTATAATAGTGGAGGATTTTTCAAAGTTAGGGCTTTCGGAGCTACGACTTGGGAAAGCTTTTAGAACTACGATTTTGGAGAGCTAATATAGAGGATTTTTAGAAGCTACGATTTTAAGAGTGGTAAATGTGGAGAGATTTCAAAGCTATTATTGTGGAGGTTTTTTTGGAGCTAGGATTTTCAAAGTTGCAACTATGAAAGTTAGGGTTTTCAAAGCTATAGCTATGGAGCGGAAGAGCTATGAGGAAAGTACATCTACATCGTTAGGAGATATTATCATTGGGAGATTTATGAGTCTAGTACATCTACATCATTGAGAGATTTGCATCGTTGTAAGATCTATTTCATTGGGAGAGCTGTGAGGCAAGTACATCTCCATTGGAGGGAGATTTGTACTGTTAGGATATTTGCTGGGCTGGCACATTTGTATCACTGGGAGAAAATATCATCGAGATACCTAGCCCTAATAGTTGTAGAGGAGATGACATCAATTTTGAATGGAATTTGTGTAGGTGAAGGAGGTGCATGGGCCTAGGGGGTAGAGGTAGTGTGGAATATGTGCAAAGTGAGGTAGGTATTGATGGCAAGGGGGATGTGGCAGGTGGGACCTTGGGGATCTATCTAGGTTTTGATGTATTTTATCCACATATTGGGGGTACAAAAGCTTCGATGTCTTCTACTCCATATATGGACAATTTAAATCGTTCTTGGTCTTGAGTGTTTTGGGAGCGAACCCTAATATTAAGACTCACTTTGATATGATTCCATATCTAGAGACTGATATTCATTCTTTGTGAATTCTTGAACCTATTTTTCATCGAATAATAGTGGAATGAGAAAACTCCTTGGTTAGGAAGTTTGTTGGGGTTTGACCAAATTTGGACTCTATTAGAAAATGGATTACTAAAAAATGGAGGCCAAAGGGGGATTTGGAATGGGTGACATTACCCAAAGGTTTTATGCTCTTTAATTTTAATATCTCAGAAGACATGTAGGTTGTGGTTATGAAGAGACATGGTTTTTATTCAAAAAAACCTATTTTTGAGGAAATGGTCCTCAAAATTCAATCTATCCACTGATAATGTCAATGGGACACCCCTTTGAGTATGATTTCTTGGGTTACCTATGGTCTTCTAGGATGATGACATACTTAAGGGTATTTCTAAATCAATGGAGAATTTGATTGTGGTGGATCTGACCACTTGGACAAAAACAAGGATGGTTTTTGCCAAGTTTGTGTTAACATTGATCTCTTTGAGCCTCTTCCTTCTATTAAGTTGGTTTTAGATTTTGAAGTTTGAATCTAGGATATAGAATATGAAACCTCTATGCCCATTCCCATTGACTATAAAAGGATTGGTCATTTATGGACTAAGTATCCTGAGAAGAAACCTCCTAAAAATAGGAGGTCCAGATCTAGACAAAGAAAAAAAGACTACTCTCTAATTTTTGAGGTTTTTCTAGAATTTGGTGGCTATTCCAAGGGTGTAGATGTGAATCCAATTTTTTTTTTTGTATTAGAAGAGTTTCTTCCTTCTAGTATTGAGGTTGGGTTAGAGGACTTATGGTAGCTTGTAGGCCTACCGACTTTGGCTATAGATGGTTGGATAAATGATGATCATATTAAAAATAAGAATGCATACCTATACGAGGTAGTCATCCATGTTACCCTGAGCTACATAAATCATAATTTCCCTTTTTAAGTATCCCATTCTCGATGGTTGATTCTACCTCTTCCACCCATAGATGTACTTGGTCCTGCACATCAATAATACATTAGCAGTACCATATTATTCTAAGATAGATCAATATAAATAGCATAACCAACAAAAGCATCAAAACTAAGCATCAAGTTAACATTGATCAACACATAGTTTTCTATGCAAAAAGTCCTACCAAGGAGGGTCATGACATACTACTCCCTTGGGCTAAACATAGTCCCATGTGTTTTTGGTTATAAATAAAATGTTATTACAATACATTTTTAAATAAGAAGGGAAAATATCTCTTCATATCATCCACTTTCTCCCAAGTGGCATTCCATTTATAATATTGGTCCCATTGGACCTTACATTGTTCTAAAGTTCATGTTATCATGGATTTGGAACAAAGATCTAGAATATTCATCGGTATCACTTCAATAACCCTAGGGTTTGCCATATGCAATTTAGAAACATTCCACACATGATCAGGGTCAGCAACATACTTCCTAAGTAGAGATATGTGGAAGGTGTCATGGATCTCTAATAGGTTAGGCAGAAATGTGAGTTTGTATGCAACCAAACTAATATTTTTAGTGATCTCAGAGGATCCAAAAAATCAAGGATCTAGCTTCATGTATTTTATGGTGCTTTTCATTGAATTAACCCTTAAAAAAATTTTATCTCCTACAAAGTATTCCCTTGGTGATCTCTTCAGATTGACATAGCTCTTTTGATGATCATTACCTAATTGTCTTTAGATGATATTCCATTTCCTTGACCATGTCTAGTCTGATCACAACCTAGTCCTCTAAATTATTCCAAGACAGCGGTGTCCTACACCACTTGCCATAAAAGACATCAAATGGGACCATACTCAAAGAAGAGTGATATCCATTGTTGTAGGTGAATTCTATAATATGTAGATAGTCTTCACATAGAGACTTTTGATCCATGAGGTACATGTGAAGCACATATTCTAACACTTGGTTTACCCTCTTAGGTTGACCATCAATCTTAGGGTAATACACTGAGCTTATATTCAATTTCGTACCTACATGATGTAGGGCTTTCCAAAATTCAAAAGTGAATCTAGAATCCCTATCTAAAATAATCATCTCAGGAAAACCATGTAACCTAAATATCTCTTTGGAAAATCTGTTAGCCATAATATGAGAATTATTTTTAATATTTTTTGGGTATAAAGTGTGTAACATTAGTCAATTTGCTGACTTCTACAAGGATTGTATCATGTTGATACTTGGTATTGGGTAAACATATTATGAAGCCCATAGATATAACCTACAACTTTTGCATACATCATCATGTGGATATAATTTCCCTACAGGATTTCTACATTCAACCTTCACCTTCTAGCATTCTAAGCATTGAGTGATAAAATTGGTGATATCCTTCTTCATTCCTTTCCAAAAGAAGGTCCTTTTCATATTCTCCCTCATCTTGGCCCCTCTAGGATGAGCAGAGTAAGGATATATGTACCTCTTGCATGATTAGTCTTCTTAAATCACCTATATTTGGTATGATGATTCTATATTTATAGAAAAAAGACCATATTTTATGCCAAAATCCTCATTTTCCCTAGGATTTCTACCCATTTTGACCCAAATTTCTTTGAAATACTCATTTTGAGATTGCATATCCATGACTTGGTCTAGTAAATCTACATGAATCTAGGTCAAGTTTGCTATGTGCCTTCTTTTTCTTAAGGTATCAACCACCTTATTTTATTTCCCTTTGATATATTCAATATCAAAGTCATATTTAGCTAAAAAATTGACCCATCTTCTCTACCTTGCATTGAGAATTGGTTGGGTAAATATATACCTCAACTTGCGATGATCGATTCTTAGTTCAAAGGACTTCCCTACGAAATAATGACTCTATATATTTATAGCGTGTACCACTAATACCAGCTCTAGGTCATGCATAGCATAGTTAACTTAATTTTTATTAAGTTTCCTTTGATGCATATTCTATGACTGACTCATCTTATGAAAGCACTCTTGCTAATTCTTCTAGTGATGCATACTATAAAGTTTCATTGAGGATCTAGGTTTTTTATTATTGGTGTCATGGTGAGTTTCTACTTAACTAATACAAAAGCAACCTCACACTTCTTTGTCCACTTAATTTTCCTTCCTTTATTTTGGATATTAGTTATTGTAGTGGCTATCTTGGATAAATACTTCACATATCATCTATAATAGCATGTAATACCCATGAATATTTGTACTTTTTTCAGATTAGTAGGTGGTGGAAAATTCAGAATGGCCTTAATATTTTCTAGATCTATTGCAATTCCCTCAACAAATATTATATGTCCCAAATACCATACCTTAAAGACATAGAAATAACATTTTGATAGATTTCCAAAGAGTTTATTATTCCTTAACAATTACAATATGATTCTGAGGTGTCTATCATGCTCTTTCCTATCTCATAAATATATTATAATGTAATCTAAAAACATGAGGACAAACTTATCTATATGCCTCTTGAACACGTTGTTCATTAAAATAATGAATGCAACTAGAGCATTCATTATCCTTAACTGATGATACCCTAATTTTGTGAGTGTCCTCCTCATGTATCCTTAACTGATGATACCCTAATTTCAATTAATATTTGTAAATACCATGACATGCTTTAGTTGATCAAATAGGTCTTTGATCCTAGGTAAAGGGTACCAATTATTAATGGTTTCTTTATTAAGCATTCTATAATCAATACATAACCACAATGAACCATATTTATTTTTAACAAATAACATCGATGCACCCCATGGTGACACACTAGGCTTTATCAGTCCCTTTTCCAACAACCCTTGTAGTTGTACCTTCAACTCCTACATCTCTATAGGGTTCATCCTATAAGGAGATCTATGGATAGGTTCTGATCCTCTGACATTAAATCAATAGTGAAATCAAATTCTCATACATGAGGAAGTTTGGGTAGGTCTTCAGGAAATACATCCTTAAATTCCTACAAGATTGGGTGTTCCTAAACACCTATTTCTTCTGATCCTTCTCAACTTCATTGAGTTTCATGATATAAACCATCCCTCCTTTTCTAAAGGTTTTATTTTATTACATAGCAGATAGCAACTGGGGTTTGAATGACCCTTGCTCACTATGGATCCTTATTCTTCCCTTGTCCCTTTTATAATACTCTATCCACCTATCTTGGAAATTGATCAAGAATTTATGAGAGTGCAACCATTCCACCCCCAAAATAACATCAAAAGCATGTAGTGGAGCTACATAAAAACATCCCATGGTAGAACCATTGGTTAGGGTAATTTATGCCATAGGAAAACATTGATCCATTGAGTAGGTTTATCCAAAACCATACTCAACCTTCCACCCTTGTGCCAAATATCCCAATATTTTTAGCATATCCTTGGTTATTATAGAAGAGATAAAACTATCTGTAGCTCCACTATCAATTAAAATATTTACTTCCTTATTGAAAATATTACCCTTTAAGAGCAATGGGGTGGCTTGCCCTTCTAATTTTTGGCTTCTAATCATAGCATAAATCCTGTGGGTAGGTTCTTTTCCCTTTGCACTGGAGGTACTCGGTCCTAGTTGGTGTGGACATTGGCTAGCATAGTGTGGGCCTCTACAATTGTAGCACCCATCCTTGGGTCCTTGATGCCTTTCTGGTTTTTGCTCCTCTATTTTACCCACTAGGAACAAAATTTAGTTGTTTTTGTGGTTGGGGTTTATTATTGTTGGTGTTGTTATTGTTCCTTCTTTGGAAGTTCCTTTTGAACCTTCCCTGCTTCCCATCATTCCTCCCTTTTATCTTAGGGAATCTCTTACCCTTATGATTTTGTTCTCCCTCCCATTTTATGAAACCAACACTATTCCTTTTCCTGAGTGCTTGTTGATCTTGTTTAGATAGATTTGCATAGTCAAACTAAATATGTGATTCTATCTTCTTAGCTAAATTATAAGCTTTCTATAGTGACTTTGGCTCATGCATATTTATATCATGTCTTATCTTAGGTTTTGTGCCTAAGATAAATTTATGGATCCTCATATTCTCATCATAAATGGGTATGTATTTCAACAAAATTACCAACTTCTTGTAGTATACTTCCATGAATTTGGTCCCTTATTGAAGGTTGGTAAATTCTTCAAAATCTGTTGCATAAAAATATTCTATGTGGAAAATTTTATCAGAAATGGTGATAAAATCCTTCCACTTTAGATCGACTGCTTTGAGCTTCTTTTCTTCTTGGTAGGTTTCCCATAAATCTAATCTAGCCCCTTGTATATATAGTGTTTTCCATACTATCAGAGTACTAGGGAAGTAGTTCTTCATTATGAAATAAATTTCTTACTCCCTAAACCAAGCTTTGGTTACATCAGCTTCCCATTCTCCATAAAATTTAGAGATATGGACATTGTTTATGTCCTTATCCAGTTCTATCTCTAATAGAGTTCTAATTTCTTTCTCTTTAGAGAATGGTTCATCAACTTGCCCAACCTCTGAGTTCCTAACTTGTGAATCTTGGTTTGCTAAGGTATCTAGAAACTATCTTTGTTACTCCATTTTATATTGCATCATGGTGACCATCGTAGTGAGACTCTCTACCTCTCTATTAGAATTAATAGAATTTTATCTTGGGTTCTTTCATCAAAATTGCTATGTCGGGTCTACCTATTTGGAGGAATAGGATTCTCTCTCATTTTCTTTGGTGCCATTTATCCTAGTCACACCCAAGAAAGAGTACTAAATTAGGTTACAGTTTCTACCTAAACTACACTACTAATTCTAGCTAAACATGTCATCTGCATAAGCTAAACATAGATTTTTCTTGCTAAGACCACCCTCACTCTACAAAAGGTGGTACTATAAAAACTACTTTTTAATCCAATGCTAATGACCACACTTACTAAACATAAGGTATCCTAGCGCACAAGTGACCCCTCCTAGGGTCAACTCCCTTGGAATACTAGCAATTGGAGATTCTAGGTCTTCCTAGATTTAGCTTAAGAATTAAGCAAGGGCATGAATAGGAAGATACCTGAATCCCTAGCACATTCCATGAAGCTTCTAGTCCTTTGTACCTAGAGCTTTGATACCAAATGTAATGATCCAAAAAATCTAACTAATCTAACTATGGCATTTTATTTTTTACATAGATAGACCCGAGAGGGATTTACATATCCCTAACTAGCATATGTGTTACTATGAATATATCTAAATTAATCTAATATTTTAAGTTGAGAGCTCTCTCTACAACAAACCAATATTATCTTCCTTAATATATTAAAGGATACACCCATATCTATACCATACATAAGTCCATCTGTGTAGGTATACTATGCGTATTGCAAATAAGCTATCAATCTCATCTTCACGATGAGCTAACTTATCTCCTTCTATTAGTCAAAGGAATACGCCCATATCTATACCATACACAAGTCTATCTATGTAGGTATACTACATGTATTGCAAATAAGCTATCAATATCATCTCCATGATGAGCTAACTTATTCCTTTCATAGATATCTAAGTTTGTTTAAAAATATTTTGTTTTACAAGTCTATCTAGTTTAGTTTCTTTATAAGAGATCTTTAAATTATGCTTATTCTAAGTTCTATCCTAAGAGATCCCATAATCCCTTAGGTTCCTTTACTCTACTTCTATCACATAAAAATAAGTATAGATATCCATTAAATTACATATAAATCATAAGATCTTCTAACCTTTCTTTCTTTAGAAGGATATGATTAAGTCTATCCACTTAATTTACACATGGAATAATATCTATGAAATCATGAAAGAAGGTATTTAAATAAGGCATCATAGATTAACTAAAATATTAACAAATGAGAATAGTTTATTAAACTAAGACATCAATATGATTTTAAGAGAATTGTAAGAGATACATACTTCATTCATTTGTTAAAACATTACATAACTCAAGTAAGGTAATAAGGACTTCTATACTTCAAAGAATAAATATTACAATATTATCCAACTAGGAGGTTGCTCAACTAGATGTTACTCCATAAAATATTTCCATTACCACAAATTTCAGGTAACTATTTCAAACCTAAGTATCCTCCTTAGTTCTTATTGCTTCCATCGCTCAATTGATGGTGGTAAGGGATTAGGACAACTCATAGGTCTTATGAAGCATGCAACTATACAAACTGTTCAATGCATTTATTACTAAATTATTTACTTGAACATCAGAAGGAAAGTAATTTATCAACATGGTAAGTTGCCATACCACCCTTTAATCCATAAAAGGTTCATGTTTTAACATATAAACATCATTTCTTTGATAAGTTAGGGTACCATACCCTTAATCAATTAAATACTCATTCAATTACTTTTCTTTAATCAACTAAGGTCTCATACACTTAATCAATTAAATACTCAATAAAAATACTTTTCTAAAGTAAACTAAGGTCCCATAAGCTTAACCAATTAAATTCTCATTCAATTAATTTTATTTAATAAAAAAATAAACACTATTATTTTAAATAAATAAATACTTTTATTTCCACTTTAAAGAACCCATTACTAATCATCCTTTTGAAACCCCAAAGCAAAATGGTACCCAAATCAACTTGGTACTTGACCATAGATTTTCTAAAGGAAAAGGTGGGTTTCAACATACCCATAGGCCAACCCTAATGGTCAACATTTAAAATGTATCAAAAAATACATTGGTCCATAAACAACACAACCACAATAGATAGACAACACATAGGTTATAAATTGGTTGCACCAACTATTGGTGCTTCACTTTCCACTAAGTGATGACCTCCATGACCATGGCTTGGTGGTCAACCTATAGGGGTGATTCCCCTTATTTTAATTAAAAAAATTCTCCCATGGGAAGTATGCGGGAGTAACCCTTCTTGTACATCAAAGGGATTTTACAACCTATTCCACCCAAAAAACTAGCACAATCTAAACAACAACCACATATGACCACCAAATGAGCATTGCCACCACGTGGCAAGACAAGGTGAAACCATGATATTACAAGCATTTCAATAGAAGCAAGACCATAAGTAATGTGTTAAAACTAGAACCTACAACTGGTACAAGATGGTCCTCCCTCGGTGGCCCCCTTGATCACAAAGTGGTGTTCATTAAGCCTATGGGTATCAACCTTAATAAAGGAGCGTGGATGCCCCTGTATTCCCAATGTGGGATAAAACTTTAGGAATGCCAAAATGACCTTCCATTTGCATGATACCATGAGTGTGTATTTGTTGTGTCATGATACCATGAGCAGTGTTAGGGCATCATATCAAAATATTTCTAAGGGTTAACCTTAGAATAAGAAAGGAGGAGTGGCAAAAATTGGCTATTTCCATCCCCAACACAACCAAAGTTGATGACAAACACATGGAGCTTTGAGGTAGAGTTGTAGGGTATGAAGAACATCCAATAAAACTAAAATAGATTTGAAGCGGGTTTTAGATAAGGTTTTTGCATGAGTTAAACTCAATCAAGCAGTTTTCCTCCTCCTTTCACTTAGACACCTAGAGGAAGGTGTGACAACCGTTAGTTGTAACCAACCATAAAAACATCTTGCAATCTAGCATAGATGGCTAACAAGTTTCAAAAACATTTGTTGAAGGTGTCTGAATAGGGATAAAGATAACTGATCAAAGCACTAATAGCAAAAAAAATATGAAACTAATTATAGAGTTTAAGAGGATTTTTAGTGAGCATAGAGATATCTTTTCAAAGCTTTTAAAGAGGTAAATAATTCTAACCAAACCATTTAACACTCTAAAAAACAAAATAAACCATCCGACTTGTTACTCCTATTTGGATTCCTTCTTTTGAAAACTTCTCACCTCCCTTGAATTCTTGCTCTTGATTTAATTTTGCATACTCTCCAGGAAAGAAAAATGATCCCTACTTTCTTCTTTCCTCAGTATTTTTGACAAGGAGGACCTATCCACCCCTTTCCAAAAGTCCCCAATTTGACATAAATGCAATTTAACAACATTTATGCCAAGCTTACCCAAGTGGCAAAAAAATATATATTTTGAATTTAAAATAGTTTTTCCATTTTCTCCAAATATTTTGCTTTAAATGAAAATCCAAATGTTTCTTTATTTCCTTTATATATTCTTTCATAATTTTTTAAAAAAGGTAAAGTTATATATTTCTCTACTTAACAATATATATATATATATAAAGTAAAACTAATTATTTCCTCTACCTAATAAATAAAGACAAAGTCACTATTTTCTTCATATAAGTAAAAGAGGATTAAAATAGAATCTTTGGAATATTACTAATAAATATTGAATTTGATTTAATTCAAACCATAAAATCATTAATCATTCCTTATTCAAATATAATACCTATACTAATATTAAACATTAGTATGGTATTTAAGTAGACTAAGGATTAATGGAACCTCTATATCCATTAATCCCTTTCAAAGAAGATTCTTTACTCAAACCTTTTACACAACATGTATGCAAACAACATCAAACAATCAAGTGCACCAAAAAAAAGTGGGTGATTTATCATGAACCCATCCACCTATCCTAGCCAAGGACTTATAGTAGCTTCTAGGCTACCAACTTCGGCTCTAGATGGTTGGATCATCGATGATCATCCTAAAAGTAAGAATGCATACCTATATGAGGGTAGTCATCCATGTTACCCTGAGCTACCTAAATCATCATTTCCCTTTTCAAGTATCCCATTCTTGGTGGTTGATTCTACATCTTCCACCCATGGATGTACCTGGTCCTGAACATCGATAATACATTAGAAATACTATATTATTTCAAGATAGATCAATATAAATAGTATAACCATCAAAAGCATTAAAACTACGCATCAAGTTAACATTGATTAACATAGAGTTTTATATGTAAAAAGTCTTTCCAGGGAGGGTCATGACACACTTAGACTTTAAGAATACCCAAAATGGGTAGATAACGACAACATAGGTAGTTGAGCATCCAAGGAATAAAAAAACTCAACATTAGTTATCTCGGATCTAGAGAACTCAATAGGACACAACATATTTAATTAAGACATGACCCGAAATTATGAGCAATAGTCATTTTAAAATATCTACATATTTTGGAGTGAAATTCTCTTCTTTGTCATATATAACATCAGTTTAGGATGTAAGAAGGATCAAGAAGTTTGTAAATATTTCCTTTCATTTCTTCTTATATAGCAATTAGTGGAATCCTAAGTGACTTGTGGGTAATCAAACCCCCACTCTAGGCATAGTATTCATAATATTTTTCTACATATACATATATATCCTCAAGGTTTATGTGTCTATTTTGGATAGCCAGCTATGGTTCCCATGCTCTAATCCATCTCTAGTATGGCCATCTATTGTTCCCATGCTCTAACCTATCTCTATTATGTATGTGTGTTTACAATATTTACCTATTTTTTATATTTTACTTGAATATGTGTGTATATGTTAGGTCTACATATCTATTTTTGGTATCCATATATGGTTCTCATATCTTGATCCATCTCTTTATGCATGTGTATACCTATGATGTTCACTTGGATCCATATATATCAAGGAGAGGAAATTTTTATACTAGCACATTGCATTCATGCCTATTGTGTAGGAGGGTCTTATTTTATATTTGGCACACCATAACTTTGTTATCTTAGGACTCTTTTTCCATTTTTTATCTTTACTTTTCCTATTTTCCCCAGCCCTTTCCCTCCAAGATATTAGATGAGGAAGGTGAACCCAAATATCACATCTTAACAAGGAGTTGCAATTGTAAAAAACACTTAAAGGCCCCTTATTGAGCAATATCCCACACTCTTAAGAGCATACCTCTTGTGTTGCTCCACACAAGGTATGATTATCATGATTCTCTTCCCTAGGACAATTAAATAGGACAATAATTTCATGGCATACTTAGTGGGACTTCAATGATATATCATTGGTCCTGTAATCACAACAAATTAGGACTAGACTTGGTGAGGTTCTTTACCTATTTTAACTTATTTAAGTACCTCACATTCAACTGGTGAATCCTATCAAAGAAAAAATATTAGAAGAAGCCATTGTTGAAGACATTAGATTGAGGTTTTGGTGAAGGCCTTAGTCTATCTGCTTTCAAGAGCACAAACTACACTCACCTAGTGACTTAGTTGTAATTAAATAACCCAAGGGTACAAATATGAACACTCTACCACATAGACTATCCTTTGCCTAGCATGATAGTAGCCCTTTGCAGCCAAAAAATCCACCAACCATCTTAGGAAAGTTTCCAAAGTTGCTACTAGAAATCTTGCTATAATACACCAATAAAGGCTTAGAAACCCCATTGGAGCATCTATGAGAGATGGTATTTCTATACCAAAGACATAATATCATAGTGTAAAATGTATATCTCATATTACTCATTGATTAACTCCAAGAAAAAGCTCATTGAGGGTATGATACTCTTTTCCTACACTCCATTCTTTGTTGGGACCAACTTGCTACCCTAATTGAAGGTTTTTAAGAAAAATAAAATGAAGCAGAGGTCTAGAACAATCAAGAAGGGGATAAAACCCATGCTCAATACTAACAAATGATCCTAGTGCCAAATCATCTACAACTAGAGCCTAGGGATCCTACTAAGGAGGCTACTCCCACTCAAGACAATGACATGGATGAACTCAATTCATGTTATCTCTAATATCTAAATATAAAAACCACTTACATATTCCCTAGATAAAATTCCCCACCAATTGCATCTGCAACAAGCCTAGACTAGAGCTTCACCACCTAGGAAAAGGAGGAAGTTGATGTAGTGTTTGATGGATTGGCCAACCCAGTAATAAACACACCAAAAGGTCAATTAGAGGACATAATAGAAACCATGAAGTAGGTAGTAAGACACCAAGAAATACACATGGATGGATATATCCCTAATATCTGTCAAAGGATCATTGGATATTATCTAAAATGACTAGAAGAAATTATGGAAAGACCATAAAAAGGTGATGAATTGTCCATACGTAGTATCAATATAATTTTTTATAAATATTAGAACTCATTTCCCACCAAGGTCGACCAACCAACAACCTTGGGATATGAGAAGTCACATGCTCAAGAAAATGAACTTGAGGGAGTGAAATAAATTTGGATCACTATGGTTTGGACATTATAGATTCTGATGAAGTTATACATGAGACCCCTAGAACATCAACACATGCCAAAATTTTGTATTATATTGTACATGAGTAACATCTATGAATAAAGTTGATAAATTTATGGTGGCATATATAAGAGAAAGGTGGATCTAAATCAAAAGGATTAGAAATCAACAAAATATCTAGGAAGCAATAAATAATCATGCTATTATTGATTCACTTGTGATAAAATAATCATAGGCTTTCTAGGGAGGATGGAATCAAAGAAGATTATTTCATAATAGCTCTCACAAAAAAGCATTACCCTTGACATTCCATCAGTTAAAGACATGACAAAGAGCAAAAAATTCATGGATTTTTTAGAACACCCAAGAGTGAGCCTCAACCATCAATTGGTAGTAATCCAAATTTTGTGAAAGCTACCAAATTTTGAAGACCACACTAAGTTCCCCTACTTCTTCCTGAATATATTCTCAATGGAAAAGGTAAATTTCCTTTCTAGTTTCTTTATCTTCATTGAGCTGAAGATCCCCTATGTCACCAAAACTATGGTGAATTTTTACCACACCCAAAATTTTTTCCTTTGGAAAATATTGAAATATGACTTGAGTAGAGATAAAGTAGTTGAGAAGTAAAATATGAGGTTCTAGAAGTCAAGATCAAAAGTTTTGATAGGTGCAAAGAAGGTGAAACTTTAAAGATCAAAATTTTTGAAAGGTCCGAGGAAAATAAAATAATAGAAGTGAAGAACATGGACTTATACTGAGAGGGGGGTGAACAGTATAAGACTTAACCAATTAATAATTTTAACTTTAGATAGCAATGGCATCAACACAACATTAATCAAGACAGAAAGCATCACACATTGAAGACCCATTTTTAACGTGGTTCACCCAAAATGGTTGGGCTACGTCCACAAAAACTTTTCTCTAAAAGTTATCTCAAAGTTCTTTGGGAATCCTTCCCAATTACAATGTTTATGAGCCTCGGCCCAAAGGAGATACCTTCCCCTCTGCTCTGGAAATGATCCCTCGGAAGATCAACTGCCTCTACCTCTTGCCAGCACGTGGAACTCCTTTCCACCGAAGACCTCCTGTCCTCAATGCTTAGCCTAAGAGACCTTCGCCTTCTATGATCACGTCCACAGCAGCTCAACAACCTGTACCAAACACAGTCAGTCGGTCTAGTACAAGTCTTCCTCTGTCTGTCAGATCTGTCCAACTCTTGAACAAATCAATCCTCTGCATACAAGCCTTCTCAAAGACTTGCCAAATCTGTCCTCGGGTTCTTCTCATAGAACCAATGCACCTCTGTCCTCAAGTTCTCTGATAGAACTATCAAACTCAGCTCACAAGTCCTCTGCTAGGACCTGTCCAAATCTGCTCACAAGTCCCCACCGAAACCTGTCCAAAAACTGCTCACAAGTCCCCACCGGAACTTGTCCAAAACTGCTCACAAGTCCCCACTGGAACCTGTCCAAAAACTGCTCACAAGAAAAACTTTCTTAGTAGGAAATCACAAAGTGAATTGTTAGAGACCCAATGTGATTTGTCAAACTCATAGAAGCATAAAGAGAATTGTTAGAGACTCAATATGTTCTATACTCAAATCCCAATCTCAAAACTCAACTCAAATCAACTCAGCTCAATCTCAAATCTAAAAACTCAACTCAATATCTGAAATGGATAGGATAGAATGTTTTCTTTCAAGAACATGAAACCCCAACAATTGCCAACTATGCAAAGAATCACATAACAATGATACTCATGTTCTTTTCACCATCAATTAGGGTTTCAACAACAATGCTCATCAAACAAGGTTTAGTCAACCAACACCATTCAACTCAACATCAACCTTGAAGCATTCAACCAATCATCACAAGAAAAGGAAACAAGTAGAAATCCTTTTCCCTCCAAAGATATTTGAACAAAACAACCACCAACACAATATCACCAAATGCAAAGAATAACTTGCTCAAATCAACTCAATGGAGTAAGCCCAATATCATGAATCAAGTAAAGCAATAACTTGATCAAACAACCTCTATGGAAGCAACTCAACCATCAAACTCAAAACAGCCAACCAAGGGTTCCACCAACTCAATGCAAGTAGCTAGACTCACAAATATAAACCCTAGTGCACAAAGCTTCCACTATCTCAAACCAAAAATTATGCATTCACCAAAAACTCTCCTTAAGGATAACAATGCATAAGTAGTCTTCAACAAACCAGAAAATAGGATTTACACCTAGCCAAAGGATACCTAGTAGAATACCTTTTCACTCCAACCTTATTTCAGAAAACATACACCAATCATACTCATAAGAAGAATGTGCCCATACCTTATTGGAGTAGAAGATAATTGAACCTTCAAGCTGTCACCACACACAACTCTCAAACTTCCAACCAAGTTAGGGTTAGAATAAAAAGAAATGAGCAATAATATAAACTTCCTTTATTACACCTTTTAGCTCCACTTCTTTAAACACAACCACCATAACATGCCAATAAATCAACAATCACAGACTCACACCTTATACCTCCATTTTTAATTTTAGCATAGCAAAGAATAATCTTAAAAATACATCCAAAGAAATATGCCCTTATTTCTCCTAAGCTTTTATTCAATGCTAATCACAAAAGCCAAAACTCATAAAATTTAATCACACCTTATAAATCGCTGTCCAAGAAACTCCGAATTTCATGGCATAAAGACGTTTTAATAAAAACGTGTGTTACTCTAGCAAAGCACCCCCGCGAGACTCGAAACGATGACCTCCGCCAATGCAGCGCCCAACAGCAGCCTTCGCTGCCACTAGCCCACGCGGGCTACGAAGTTCACAAGTGAACTTCCCTCCACTTCACCCTCGAAAAAACTCCCAAAGACTTTTCAACCGCACGTGCTTCTAAGTCTTCCTTCGATCACAGCGAATACAGAGCACAAACACCGCAAATTGCATTCGGGGAATTTCGAATTAATTAGCCTTCCAACCTTAGGAGTTGGAGAATAAATAGTCTCTTCGAAGACACCTTGACGTCGACGAAAATAAAGACCATTTCGAAATTAATCAAAAGTCTTTTCAAAAAGGGTTTAAAAACCCTTAAATAATTTTAATAAATTAAGAATAAAAAAAGGTTTAAAAACCTTTAAGTATTTTTAATAAATTAAAAATAATTTCTCCCTTAATTAATTAAATAATTAATTAATTAAAACCTTGAAGGGTTTTAAATAATAATTAAATAAATAATAAAGAGAACCTCCATTGGTTTTAATAAAAACCATTTAACTTGGTTTTAATAAAAACCGGTTTGGTTTTAATGAAAAACCCTTGCCAATGGAATCTCTCCGGATTCTCTTAAAAATATTCTCTTGGAATCTTCCACCTTTGAAGCCAACACATCCTCTTAACATTAATGCCATTTCCTTTTGACATCAATGACAACTCATAGACAAGAAGCTAGGATCTCAAACCCAAAATTGCCAACAATCTCCCCCTTTGTCATTGATGGCAAACCATGCTTCTCAACAACACAGAAACTCAACATAAACAGCTCCCCCTGTCTTGAGGCTTTCCTCTTCACTTTGAAGCTCTCCCCCTTACTCATATCTCTCCCCCTTTGTCATCAATGGCAAAGGGTCACCTTTGGGGCTCGGGACTAAGAATGAGCCTCTTAGCTTAGTCCCTCCCCCACCTCCCGATGAGGTGATTAATTCTGGGGTGGGAGTACAACTCCCAATTTCTCCCTTAGATACTCAAACGTATCTCTTGGAAGAGGTTTGGTGAAGATATCTGCAATCTGCTCTTTAGTAGACACATACTCTACCTTGACCCGCTTGTCTTGCACTTTCTCCCTTAGAAAGTGATACTTGATGGAAATATGCTTTGTCCTTGAGTGCATTACCGGATTTTTGGAAATACTTATGGCACTTGTATTATCACAAAGTATGGAGATGGGTTGTTCATGCTTGACTTTGAAATCCTCCAAGGTGGTTTTCATCCATAAAACTCGTGTACACCCGACCACTCTTGCTATGTATTCAGCCTCTGCTTGTAGATAAGGAAGCTGAAGGTTGTTTCTTACTTAGCCAAGAAACCAAACTCTTTCCCAGAAAGAATGCTCCACCACTAGTGCTTTTCCTGTCATCAATACTGCCTGCCCAATCTGCATCTGTATAAGTCTGTGAGGGTGAAATCATCACCTTTGGGATACCAAAGCCCAAAGTCCATAGTGCCCTTCAGATATCTGAATATCCTCTTAACTGCTATAACATGAGAATATTTTGGAGCTACCTGAAATCTTGCTACTAACCCAACTGCTTGCATGATATCTGGTCTGGTAGCTGTAATATATAATAAACTGCCAATCATAGATCTGTACAACCTCTGATCTACTGTCGGAGATTCATCATCTTTACTCATCTTGCACCCTGTAATCATTGGAGTACACACTGGTTTGCTGTCCATCATCCCAAATTTCTTCAACATTTCTTTGATATACTTTCCTTGAGAGAGAAATATACCATCCTTTGATTGAGCAATCTGAAGACCTAAAAAGAATGACAACTCTCCAATCATAGACATCTCAAATTCCTTCTGCATGGTGTTAGCAAAAACTTTGCACATCTGAGTATTATTTCCCCCAAAAATAATATCATCAACATAGACAACCATAATCAACATATCATCATTTTCATTCTTAATATACAAATTGCTATCTGCCACGCCTTTCCTGAAGCCTTGCTCATGAAGATACCTGTCAAGTCTTGAGTACCAAGCCCTAGGTGCTTGCTTTAACCCATACAAGGCCTTTTTAGTTTACACACATAGTCTGACTGTTCCGAGAGAGACACTCCTTCTGGCTGTTCTATGTAGACTTCTTCTACCAACACCCCATTTAGAAAAGCTGACTTTACATCCATTTGATATACCTTGAATGATTTGAAGCTTGAAAGGGCCAAAAATATTCTGATAGCTTCAAGACGAGCAACAGGAGCAAACGTCTCTTCGAAATCAACACCTTCTACTTGAGCATAACCTTTGCAGACTAACCTAGCTTTGTTTCTGACAATATTTCCATCCTCATTGAGTTTATTTCTGAATATCCATTTTGTGCCAATGACATTCTTGTCCTTAGGTCTTGGAACCAATTCCCAAGTTTCACTTTTCTCTATTTGATTTAGCTCTTCATCCATTGCTTTTACCCAAAACTTATCTGCACATGCTTCATTGAAATATTTTGGCTCAATCTGAGATAATAATGAAACATTTGTAGAATCATGTGAAGGAATGACTCTTCTTCTTGTTTGCCTGCTATTTGGATCACCAATGATCAAATATTTGGGATGATGTTTCTGAACATATCGTGAAGGAGTTTTGGGAAGCAGTTGTTGTCTTTCCTCTTCTTCATCTGAAACCTCTCTGAATTCTTCTTGACAAATTTCATCACTGAGTTCCTTGACTGGTTCTCTTATCCCTGTCTTTTCATCAACTGTTACATTTATGCTCTCTACAACTGTATGAGTTCTTTTGTTGAAGCATCTGTAGGCCTTGCTTCTGCTTGGAATATCCAAGAAAGATTCCCTCATCACACCTAGGATCAAACTTACCCAAATTCTGATCTTCCCTTCTGATGAAGCACTTACTCCCAAACACTTTGAAGTATTTTACTGTAGTTGGTCTTCCTTTCCACAACTCATAAGGAGTTTTATGATGATTGACTCTAAGTTGGGCCCTGGTGATAATGTAGACTACCGTACTGACTGCCTCTTTCCAAAAACCATCTGAAAGTTTTGACTCATTTAACATAGCTCTAGCCATATTTTCAATAGTTCTATTTTTCCTTTCAACTACTCCATTTTGTTGAGGAGTTCTTGCTTCTTGAATATTCTCTTTTGATTCCTTGTTGCTCACGAGTATTCCACAAATTCATTTGAAGTGAACTCTCCTCCTCTATCTGATCTTAAGCATTTGATTCTCTTGTCAGTCTCATTTTCAATCATTTCTTTGAAAGCTTTAAATTTTTCAAAAGCTTCAGATTTTTCTTTGAGAAAAGTAACCCAAGTCATTCTAGAATAATCATCTATAAACAACATGAAGTAGCTTTCTCCCTGAATGCTCCGAGTTCTGGTAGGGCCACATAAATCAGTATGAATAAGATCCAATGGTTTTGAAGAAGTATACCCTTTTGATTTGAAACTGGTTCTGGTCTGTTTTCCATGTTGACAAGGACCGCAAATGATGTTATGGGGCCTTTTTATTTTGGGCAAGTCTCTAACTGCTTCCTTGTTACTAATATTGACAAGATTATCAAAGCTCAAATGCCCCAATATTTTATGCCATAACCAACTCTCATCTTCTTGAGTTAGAAAACACTTTTCCTTTTTTATCTCACTTAGCATGTAAAGATTGTTTGGAGTCCTTGTAGCACTAGCAATGAGTTTTCCATTTTTTTCTTTACTTATCTCACATCTATCCGAAAAGAAAGATACTATGTGCCCTTGATCACAAAGTTGACTCACACTTAGAAGATTATGTCTTAGGCCTTCTACATAAAGCACATTTTCTATTTTGGATTTCCCATCCAAACTAAGAGTCCCTTTACCACAGATTTTAGCTGACTTGTTATCTCCAAAATTGATTGTTCCTCTGTTTGTTTCTTTTAAGACCAAAAACTTTTCCTTTTCACCAGTCATATGTTTTGAACAACCACTATCAAGATACCATTTTTCTACTTTGTCTTGAGCATGAAAAGCAGTTTGAACTATCATTGACTTAGATTTGATCTCATTTCTCTTTTTAGTGAACTCAAGGCTAGATCTATCCAAACTGCACATCCTTGCTATATGCCCAAAATTCTTGCACTTGTAACACATGACATTTTTATTCATAAGAGGTGCAAAAGAGTTAACATTTTCCTTACTATGGCTATTCAAAGACTTATTGCAATGCATAGCTTTGTGACCAAATTTCTTGCAGGAAAAACAATAGCCATGGAAAGTATTATGTAACCTTGTTTTGATGCCTTGGATGATTGTTCTTCTTGTGACCAACTGGAATCCACCGCTCTTCAGGATGAAGATTGATCTTGCTCGAAGACCCTGTTTCATGAATGGTGATACAATCCTTCTTTTGCTTTTCACATGGAGTATTCTGTCTGAGAGCCAACTGTTCCAACTTCACTCTAAGAGACATAACCTCTTCTTCTAGTTTCTCGCAATCAGCTTCCTTTCCTTTGAGAGCCTCTGTCAGAACCTGTTCAACCTTCTTCCCTTCTTCAGCTAGAATTTTGAAGTCTATAACACTTTGAGACAATTCTGATCTTGCTATCTCTTCTTCCTGACATTGATGCTTGAGAACAGAATTCTCTTCCCTGAATTTCTCAAGCTTTCTTAAAGCCAAGAAGAATTCACCTTTGAGATCGAACTCAACCTCTTCATCTCTTTCTGAATCTGTATGTTCCTCTGATAGATCCTTCTCCAAGCTGTTAGGCTCTTTCTGGAGAGACCGGCTCTGATACCAATTGAAGAACATGGACTTATACTTGAGAGGGGGGTGAACAGTATAAGACTTAACCAATTAATAATTTTAACTTTAGATAGCAGTGGCATCAACACAACATTAATCAAGACAGAAAGCATCACACATTGAAGACCCATTTTTAACGTGGTTCACCCAAAATGGTTGGGCTACGTCCACAAAAACTTTTCTCTAAAAGTTATCTCAAAGTTCTTTGGGAATCCTTCCCAATTACAATGTTTATGAGCCTCGGCCCAAAGGAGATACCTTCCCCTCTGCTCTGGAAATGATCCCTCAGAAGATCAACTGCCTCTACCTCTTGCCAGCACGTGGAACTCCTTTCCATCGAAGACCTCCTGTCCTCAATGCTTAGCCTAAGAGACCTCTGCCTTCTATGATCACGTCCACAGTAGCTCAGCAACCTGTACCAAACACAGTCAGTCGGTCTAGTACAAGTCTTCCTCTATCTGTCAGATCTGTCCAACTCTTGAACAAATCAATCCTCTGCATACAAGCCTTCTCAAAGACTTGCCAAATCTGTCCTCAGGTTCTTCTCATAGAACCAATGCACCTCTGTCCTCAAGTTCTCTGATAGAACTATCAAACTCAGCTCACAAGTCCTCTGCTAGGACCTGTCCAAATCTGCTCACAAGTCCCCATCGAAACCTGTCCAAAACTGCTCACAAGTCCCCACTAGAACCTGTCCAAAACTGCTCACAAGTCCCCACTAGAACCTGTCCAAAAACTCAGCTCACCAAGAAAAACTTTCTTAGTAGGAAATCACAAAGTGAATTGTTAGAGACCCAATGTGATTTGTCAAACTCATAGAAGCATAAAGAGAATTGTTAGAGACTCAATATGTTCTATACTCAAATCCCAATCTCAAAACTCAACTCAAATCAACTCAATCTCAATCTCAAATCTGAAAACTCAACTCAATATCTGAAATGGATAGGATAGAATGTTTTCTTTCAAGAACATGAAACCCCAACAATTGCCAACTATGCAAAGAATCACATAACAATGATACTCATGTTCTTTTCACCATCAATTAGGGTTTCAACAACAATGCTCATCAAACAAGGTTTAGTCAACCAACACCATTCAACTCAACATCAACCTTGAAGCATTCAACCAATCATCACAAGAAAAGGAAACAAGTAGAAATCCTTTTCCCTCCAAAGATATTTGAACAAAACAGCCACCAACACAATATCACCAAATGCAAAGAATAACTTGCTCAAATCAACTCAATGGAGTAAGCCCAATATCATGAATCAAGTAAAGCAATAACTTGATCAAACAACCTCTATGGAAGCAACTCAACCATCAAACTCAAAACAGCCAACCAAGGGTTCCACCAACTCAATGCAAGTAGCTAGACTCACAAATATAAACCCTAGTGCACAAAGCTTCCACTATCTCAAACCAAAAATTATGCATTCACCAAAAACTCTCCTTAAGGATAACAATGCATAAGTAGTCTTCAACAAACCAGAAAATAGGATTTACACCTAGCCAAAGGATACCTAGTAGAATACCTTTTCACTCCAACCTTATTTCAGAAAACATACACCAATCATACTCATAAGAAGAATGTGCCCATACCTTATTGGAGTAGAAGATAATTGAACCTTCAAGTTGTCACCACACACAACTCTCAAACTTCCAACCAAGTTAGGGTTAGAATAAAAAGAAATGAGCAATAATATAAACTTCCTTTATTACACCTTTTAGCTCCACTTCTTTAAACACAACCACCATAACATGCCAATAAATCAACAATCACAGACTCACACCTTATACCTCCATTTTTAATTTTAGCATAGCAAAGAATAATCTTAAAAATACATCCAAAGAAATATGCCCTTATTTCTCCTAAGCTTTTATTCAATGCTAATCACAAAAGCCAAAACTCATAAAATTTAATCACACCTTATAAATCGTTGTCCAAGAAACTCCGAATTTCGTGGCATAAAGACGTTTTAATAAAAACGTGTGTTACTCTAGCAAAGCACCCCCGCGAGACTCGAAACGGTGACCTCCGCCAATGCAGCGCCCAACAGCAGCCTTCACTGCCACTAGCCCATGCGGGCTACGAAGTTCACAAGTGAACTTCCCTCCACTTCACCCTCGAAAAAAACTCCCGAAGACTTTTCAACCGCACGTGCTTCTAAGTCTTCCTTCGATCACAGCGAATACAGAGCACAAACACCGCAAATTGCATTTGAGGAATTTCGAATTAATTAGCCTTCCAACCTTAGGAGTTGGAGAATAAATAGTCTCTTCGAAGACACCTTGACGTCGACGAAAATAAAGACCATTTCGAAATTAATCAAAAGTCTTTTCAAAAAGGGTTTAAAAACCCTTAAATAATTTTAATAAATTAAGAATAAAAAAAGGTTTAAAAACCTTTAAGTATTTTTAATAAATTAAAAATAATTTCTCCCTTAATTAATTAAATAATTAATTAATTAAAACCTTGAAGGGTTTTAAATAATAATTAAATAAATAATAAAGAGAACCTCCATTGGTTTTAATAAAAACCATTTAACTTGGTTTTAATAAAAACCCTATCCAACTTGGTTTTAATAAAAACCGGTTTGGTTTTAATGAAAAACCCTTGCCAATGGAATCTCTCCGGATTCTCTTAAAAATATTCTCTTGGAATCTTCCACCTTTGAAGCCAACACATCCTCTTAACATTAATGCCATTTCCTTTTGACATCAATGACAACTCATAGACAAGAAGCTAGGATCTCAAACCCAAAATTGCCAACAAGAAGTTTTGACAGTCTGCAAAGCATATAAGAATATGAATATTGAAAGAAAATTTTTGACTAACATAAAACATATGGTATTGAGATACCCATGCTTCAATATTTTAAGAAATCA
Source organism: Wollemia nobilis (assembly GCA_028583015.1). Taxonomy (NCBI): domain Eukaryota; kingdom Viridiplantae; phylum Streptophyta; class Pinopsida; order Araucariales; family Araucariaceae; genus Wollemia; species Wollemia nobilis. Next base: position 4,261,641 of record JAQPPZ010016944.1, on the reverse strand, counting down.
AATAATTGTTCTTTCCTTGGACCTCACACATTGTGATGAGGACTTGAGGTGTAAAGTATTTTAATATAAATAGTGTTTTTCTTGTGAGGAGGACGTGACAACATAGGGAAGTAGTTGGTGCATTAAATATAGAAGTGATAGGAACTATACTAGGAGAAATCATGTAGCTATCAAACATTAATGTCACATGCTCAGGATTTTGAAATCCCCACAATGAGTAGATATCAACAATAAAGGTAGTTGAGCATCTAAGGACTTAGATAATTAAACATTAATGATCCTAGATCTAGAGAACTCAGTAGGACACAACAACATCAATGAAGACATGGTTTGGAATCAAGAGCAATAGCTACTTTAAAATATCTATAAATTTTTAAAGGGAAATCCCCCTCTTTGTAATCTATAAATAGCAACTTTTTAGGCTATAAGAAGGATCATCAAGTTTGAAAATATTTTATTTCATTTGTTTCTATATAATAGTTAGCAAAATCCTAAGTGTATTATGGGTAATAAAACCCCCACTTTAGGCATAATATTTATAGTATTGCTTACATATATCTATATCTATCTATCTATCCATCCATCAATCTATATAGATAGATAGATAGATAGATATATAGATATGTATATGTATGTATAATGGAGGCTTACACACCATGTCTATCTTGGGTAGTCATATATATATATAGATATATATATAGATATGTATGTGTATATATAATGGAGGCTTACACATCATGTATATCTTGGGTATCCATATGTGGTTCCCATGATCTAACTCATCTCTGTTATGCATATGTATGTTTACAATTTTTAACTACTTTTGAGTTTTTCTTACATATATGTGTATGTGGGAGACCTAAATATCTATTTTGAGTAGCCATATATGGTACTCATACCCTGAACTATTTCTTTATGTGTGTGTATGCCTGTAATTCTCATTTGGGTCCATATAAATCAAGGAGAGGAAGTGTTCACACTGGTACATTCCATTTAGGCTTGTTGTGCAAGAGGATATTATTTTATATTTGACACATTGCCACTTTGTTAGCTTAGGATTGATTTTCATTTTTGTTATCTTTGTTTTTCCTATTTTACCTAACCCTTTTCCCTCCAAGAAATTGGATCGGTAAGGTGTACCCAAAGATCACATCTTAACAAAAAGTTGGCCTTGTAAAAAACTCTCGAAGGCACTTGATTGAGTCAAACCCATCACTCTTAAGACTAGACATGTTGTGTTGCTTTAAGAGAGGTATGATTGACATAACTCTCTTCCCTAGTACAATTTGAGAGGACAACACTTATCATCCACCACTATCTCTACTTGAATTTATTTCCATTTTTTTGGTGTAGTACCAATTCATGGAGTTTATGCTACTCCTTTTCTTGTATTTTCTTTATGTATACTAGGTTGTTTAGATGACATTGGCCCCTTCTATTTTACATGCAAATGTGGTCATCTTATCCTCAAAACTATAGTACTAGTGTTGACCTTTACGTATTTCATGGATGATTCCTTATCAATCATTAGTTTTCTCTTGGTCCTCGTTCTATCCTCTTGTTGATTTATATATACAACCTTATATTTAGAAAATAAATTATTATCTTTCCCTAAGATACCAAATTTGATGAATATTAAATTATTTGGATTTGGGAATATTAGGAATGACTATTAAACTATAGTTCTTGGGTAATAAATTGGATGATTTATTATAGATGGTTTTATAACTAGCATTACTTGCCTTTATGCTACAAATTATTGTGGTTAGTATTATTGAGTATACATATTTTTTTGGGTGTTTCTTATAGCCATAATTAATTTACTAGGACTATGCCTCACATTGCAATTAAATCACCATAAAGTGTTGATCTTTAAATTTATATAGGATATATTATTCTATACCAAATTTCTTGGTTGAATGGTACATTCTCAAGGACCTAGTCCTTTGTGAGTTATGGGGTTCTTGTTTCTAAATTTATTATTATCTACTTCTTGATTCTCATTTGTTGTTTTGTATTTCTTCTTATTGGTGTGATTTACTAGTGCTTTCATAAATTTTATTAGTTTAGTCACTTCACTTTTTTACCCATCATCTTAATTTTTGGATGGAGTGGTGGTGTTGGCATTATTATGCAATGGAGCTAGTAGAGTAATAAACTAAGCAAGGAGAATCATATTGATGTGTAATATGATATTTTTTAGTCCAAGGCCAAATGTATGATGAGGTGCTTATGAGCAATATTTACATATCCTATGGACATATGATTATGTAAGCCTATGGGAATTTCTCATTTATGTAAGCCTACGAACCTCTTTCATATTTTACCATTAGTGGTATTGGTTAATCCACTTAAAGGGTGATTTATTATTGTTTTATTATAAGTTTAACCTCAATTTTAAGCTAATATTGGTTTGAGCTTAGCCTATCAATGGGGATTTGGTATCACTATAAATACCCCTCAATGCGAATCCAATTATGTCATAAGTGTGAATAAAGTATGATATATTTAGGTGCTCATGAGAACCCACCTTATACTTATTGTCATCTTCATTAATTTCATTATGATGTTTATTATTGATGTTGTTTAATTATATTATTATTCATTTTGGTGTACAAACATGGTGAATGGATGATTTGGAATAATTATAGAAAAATATACAAATTCAAACATGGTACTAGAGCCAGCTCCATAGTAGCTTCATCCATAAAAAAAGGAAAAAATGGTTCATCTACAATTAGCATCAAAATTTAGGTATGTTTAATTTAAAAATTCAAACTTAAAAGAAGGATTTTGATGCCATATTTTGGTGCCATTTGCACATAGATTTATACATTATTTCTATATGATCAACCATTTAATGTCTATGATATAGTACATCAATGATATTTTGGCATGGATGGTGCAATGGTTAGGCCACATGTTTTGGATCTAGGGATTTGGGAGCTCAATTATTGGCCCTAATTAACCTTTGATGCCTTCATACCCTACTCATGATCCCACCAGTTGGTAGTAGCAAGATTTATCAATATTTTTATTTTGTTGTTGTTGACATTGAACTTTAATTGAACAAGGGCATCAACCCATTCTTATCACATGGATATGTATAGTACAATAGATAGACACTCTAATTGTAAGTACAATGTCACTAGTTCAAATTTCCATGAAGAGTTTTTTGAAGGTTTACAAATCAAGAATTCGCTATTGCTAAAAGTTGGAAAAGGCCCTTCTAATGGCTTTTGAAGCCTTAATATTAATGTAAACTCATAGGATAAAATATATGATAGCCACAATATAGTAAGATAAAAATAATGATGTAATCAGAATAATATATGATACAAGATAAGAATGAAACTTACAATATTTAGAGAGTGAACACAACATGTAGATTCTATTGTATGATCAGCTTGTATAAAGAATATACAACTTTGTATATATAATATAGCTTTTACAAAATGATTTTTGATCTTCTTAACTAGACATTTGTCTAAGAAACTCTTGATATTCTCATATGTCAAATAATGTAATATTCTCTAGCACCCCCCTATATTATATTATTTGATGAAAATTTCTCTTAATCTGCATAAATGATCTCTAAATATCTGAAACTTGTTTTGATCCAGAGCTTTTGTAAAATATCTGCAATTTGTTCTTTCATAGGAATATGTTTCAACTTGATATGATGACTCTAAAAATAATCTCTAATAAAGTGGCAATGAGTTTCAATATGTTTGGTTCTTTCATGTATGATTGGATTTTTGATTAGATTTAATACTCCTTGATTATCACAATTTATTATTGTTGGAGTTATTTTGATTCCCATATTTGATAGTATGCATTATAACCATTATGCTTCACAGATTGCATCTGTTGCACAATATTCTTCCTCTATAGATGAAAATGCTATTGCATGTTATTTTTATTGTACCATAATATTGGACCTAAACCAATATAAAAAATATATCCTAAGGTTGATTTTCTATCATCTGTCGATCCAACCTAATCAAAATCTAAATATCCTTGTAAACAATTTTTTTTATCATCCTTTTTATATGCAAGCCTATAATATGTAGTCTTATTGACGTATTGCAATATATATATATATATATATATATATATATATATATATATATATATATATATATATATATCTATATATATATATACATATATATATATATATATTTTACCCAGGTGTTGTAGGTGAGTTGGAGAGGAGAGGGTAATCCTCCAAGGGAGGTCCCAGGTTCAAATCTCCACCCTACCAAAAATCTGAATTGGGTATCCAAAATCCAATTGATAATGTTGGTGTGGGCAGGGTCGGGTGTGACTCCTGGGTGACTTTAATGGTGTAGAACCTCATGTTCATGGTCTCTCAGACCAAGGCGGCCCCGCAAGGGGTTGTTTGCTTTAAAAATAAAAAATATTTTTGTAGATTTTCAATGACTTTCTCTATGTTCTTGCATAAATATTGAGAGATAATTTATAGCAAGAACTATATATGGTTGTGTATTTTTTCAATATAAAAGACTTACAATCAATTGACGATAGGTTGTTACTGAAACAAAGGAATTTTCATCATATATAGATAGCTATAGTCCTTATTCTATAGGTGTATACTTGGCATTATAATTGTTCATATTATATTTTTCAAGTAAAGATTTTGGATACTTTATTTGTGTTATTGTAGTATCGTCTTCATTTTGATTGATTTCTAAATCAAGAAAATAATGCATGAACCTCACATCAGTAATTTCAAAGTCTTTTTTAAGATCCCTTTTGAATTCATTTATTAAGCCTTTTGAACTTCCTATAATTACTATATCATCAACATACACAATAAGTATTATTATATCATTTCCAACATTTTTTGTGTAGAAATTTTGATGTGATAAACTTCTCTTAAAGTTGTGTTGTAGCAAATAATTATTGATATTTATATTCCATGCTCTCATATATTACTTTAGACCATATAAGGATTTGTTTAATTTATAAACTTTGTTCTTTTATTCCTTAATTACAAATCCATCTAGTTGTGACATAAACTTCTTCTTCAATATCACCATTAAGAAATGCACTTTTTACATGCATTTGATGAAGTTTACATCCATGGTGTGCTTCCAGAGCACAAGTAGTTCTGATAGTAGTCATACTTATCAGTGCAAAAGTTTATTCATAATAAATTCCTTTTGTTTTTGTGTATCCTTTTGCTAATCGAGCCTTGTATTTGTCAATTGAACCATCTATTTTATATTTGACCTTATAAACCCATTTACAACAAACTATTTTTTTTGGTATGTATCTCAACTAAATTCCATGTTTTATTTTTAAGAATGATGTATATTCTAAATGAAAGGAATGATAATCAGATCATTCCAAGCTGTAAGGATCTCAAGTGTTAACATAAACACCACATTTAACAAAAACAAGAATCTGAAAGCTAATTGATAGCATAAGATTACAAATAGATATGCAAACAAGAGAGCAAAAATATCATATATTAGATATGAAAATGGAGCACTGAGTACAATGAAGGTGCCTTGCTTATATAGGCAAGGATGATTAACCATAGTCGTAGGATCAAGCTAAGGATAAATATCCACCGTAAAAAAAGAATATATGATATGCTTCATAGATATGTAACCGCTATGGGATTAAGAATATCAACCCTCCAAAAGTCACCCCTAGGAATAGTCAAACCTAAAAATATCCCCATAATATCTAAGAAATAAATATGTAACATCTCATAATATCTAAATAAGATAAATGAAATATCCACACATAAGTGGATGGGGAAAATACATGGAATAACTAAATAAAAATGAAATAAATAACCTAGGTGAACATGAGCTAAGGTAAACAACCTAATATAACACCCCACCTCAAGTGAAGCTAGGGAAAAAAAGAAGTGGCATATCCACAGTATGAGTCCCGAAAACAAGGCCTGATCAGGTACTCATGTACAATATATCCATGAAGAAATATCAAACTAGAAGAAGTAAAAACCACATGGGAAAATATCATCCTGCTAGAAAGAGAGATAAAGAAGAAGGAAGATGTCCTTGAGAATACCCTCCAAGGACAACTTCTGAAATCCTAAGCATGCCACGCAACTCAAGGTAGTGAGGTGATGCAAAAGGCTTCATGAAGATGTTGACAACTTGTTGCTGAGTTGGAATGTACTACAAGAAAAGAACTCCATCCTGAATGTGCTAAAAAATGAAGTGCATGTGAATCTCAATATGCTTGGTCTACTGGTGCTCAACAGGATTGCGAGAAATGTGAATTGTACTTTGGTTGTCACACCAAAGTACTATTGTTGAATCCTATGGGAAGCAAAATTTTGTCAATAACTGTCATAGCCAAAGAACCTCTTGACTCTTTGTGACTGCTACCCTGTACTCTACCGCTGTAGATGAAAGTGCAATAACCTGTTGCTTCTTGCATGCCCAAGCAATCGAAGAAGAGCCAAGACAAAAAATGTAGCCAAAAGTGGAACGCCTATCATAAATAGAACCTACCCAATATGAATCAGTATATCCAACCAACTGAGTAGAACTTCAGGTGTAGTGCAATACAAAGTATGAAGTACCCTGTAGATATCTCAAAATCCTCTTGGCATCCTGCCAGTGTCTGCTATGAGAGGCATGTGCAAACTGAGACACAAGTCCAACTACAAAAGAAATATTGGGGCGAGTATGGGTCAAGTACATAAAAATTCCAACTACCTATACAAGGTAGGATCACAAAGAGGAGTGGTGCATTTGGAAATAAGATAAACCCCAAAATAGAAAGGAGAGGGACATGGATTATAATCAGCCATACCAAAATGATGGGGAGCCAAAATCGCTCACCCCAAATTCTCAAATTCTCATTCATTAAACTTGGAAAAATTTACAATAATGGCAGCAGTCTGCCAAATAAACTCCTTTATCCCGAAAGGTAGTTTATTTATTTTTTCTATTATAGCATCTTCCACCGAGGAAGAAAAATAGCCTACACAGGTCCAGAATGGCCCTCTTGCCTTCACGTCTGCAACTCTGTCTCAGCAGTTTTTCGACCATTGTGCATGCCTTCGCTTCCCCTTTTAAAATCTCTGGCATGACTCTCCGTTTCCCTTTTTTGACCCTTCGTTTCATTTCTCGTGCCTCTTCGTTGTCTTGGCTTTCGAAACACCTTTCTTTTTGACTCTTGATCTTCGTCTGCTTTCACTACACCTCGGTGCCACGTGTTGTTCAGTGCTACCACTGTAGACTATGTCCGCTTGTCAACCAATGATGACGTTCGGTATACCACCGCTCGATAATTTCCTCTATAACGGCCCCTGTAACCGCCTGCCCTTTCTTTTCTTTTGTTTGGTCATGAAAATGCGACATGTCATGATATCGCGACACTTTTGGCTTCTCTGCCTTCCTGCCCTCTTCGAGTCGCGAAAATGCGACATGTCGCGATATCGTGACACTTTTGGCTTCTCTGCCTTCCTGCCCTCTTTGAGTCATGAAAATGTGACATGTCACGATATCGTGACACTTTTGGCTTCTCCGCCTTCCTGCCCTCTTTGAGTCACGAAAATGCGACATGTCGCGATATCGCGACACTTTTGGCTTCTCTGCCTTCCTGCCCTGTTCGAGTCACGAAAATGCGACATGTCACGATATCGTGACACTTTTGCTTTTTGGCCTTCCTGCCTTTCTCGAGTCATGAAAATGCGACATGTCGCGATATCGCGACACTTTTCTCTCTTGCGCCTCCCATCGTCTTCTGGTCGTGAAAATGCGACATGTCGTGATATCGCGACACTTTTCTCTCTTGCGCCTCCTCTCGTCCTTTGGTCATGAAAATGCGACATGTCGCGATATCGTGACACTTTTTCTCTCTTGAGCCTTCTCTCGCCTCTTGGTCACAAAAATGTGACATGTCGCGATATTGTGACACTTTTTCTCCTTTGCGCTTTCTCTCGTCCTTTGGTCGCGATAATGCGACATGTCACGATTTCGTGACATCTTTCCTTTCTGGCTCTTCTTTCTCCTTTCGGTCATGAAATCATGACATGTCGCGATATCATGACATCTTTCCTTTCTGCCTCCTCCTCGCCTCTCGGGTCACGAAATCATGACATGTCACGATATCGCGACAACTTTGCTCTCTGCTTTCTCTCTCTGTTTTGGGTCGCGAAATCGTGACATGTCACGATATCACGACAGTTTCCTTCCTTGCTTTCTTTCTGCTCCTTTGGTCGTGATTTCATGACATGTCGTGAAATCGTGACATTTTCTTCTCTGGCCTTTCCTGTCTTCTTTTGGTCATGATTTCGTGACATGTCGTGAAATCGTGACATTTTTTCTCCGTGCCTTCTCTCTCCTTCTTGAGTCATGAAAATGTGACATGTCGCGATATCGCGACACTTTTTCTCTTTGCGCCTTCTCTCGTCTTCTGGTCACGAAAATGCGACATGTCGCGATATCGCGACACTTTTTCTCCTTGGCGCCTTCTCTCGTCCTTTGGTCGTGAAAATGCGACATGTCGCGATATCATGACACTTTTCTCTCTTGCGCCTTCTCTTGTCTTTTGGTCGCGAAAATGCGACATGTCGCGATATCGCGACACTTTTTCTTCTTTGCCGACATGTCGCGATATCGCGACATTTTTTCTACTTTGCGGTATTTTGCCTTTCGTTGGATGCTCCTGCATCAGACAACCAGGGTGGATTGAGAAGTGACCTTCACTTCTGTACTATTCTGTCACCTTCTTTTTAACTGGGGCTGTACAAGCTCTCCAAGCTTCAACAAAATCTGGGTCTACAGGGTACAAACCCTTAAGTTCTTCAAACTCCACAACTTCCACTCTCATTGTTGTCAGCAAACTCTTTTCATCCATCTCCTTCAATGGCTTCAACTTGTGGCGCACTCCACCTTTCATCAGAGAGTAAGTATTCGCATGCCCATCATACATCGCACGTCTATCAAATTGCCATGGCCTTCCCAACAACACATGGCAAGCATCCATAGGCAAAACATCACATAGGACCTCATCCTGGTATCTCCCAATATTGAACTTGACTAAGGACTGTTCACTGACCAATGCCCTATGGTCCTTCTGCAACCACGCAATCCGGTATGGATGCGGGTGTCTCCTCCTCTCTAGCTGTAACTTAGTAACCATTTCTTCAGAGACCAAGTTGTCAGTACTACCATTATCTATAATAACATTACAGACTTTACTTGAACATTTGCACCTTGTGCGGAATAGGCTCCTCCTCTGGTCTGGTCCTTTCTCCTCATTCAACAAGGTTCTCCTTGTGACCATAACTTCTCCTCTCTCTGCCTCCTTAGAATGTTTTGATTTAGCACCTTCATCTGCTACAACAGCTCTGGCATGACCCTCAGGTCTCCTATTCGTCCTCTCTTGGTGTTGGGGACACTCATATGCTCGATGTCCCTCTTCTCCACAATGGAAATAGGTTCCACGAAATCCTCCTCTTCCATATCTACCTCTTCCTCTTTGGTAGTTGTTCTGATCATGGGATCTGTAATCATTATCTCCCTTCTGATCCTGGTCATTACTTGTTTCACCAGTCTCCTTCTGATCTTCATATTTTCCTCCACTGGTTCTTCCACCAGTTCTTCCACCATGACCTCTTCCTCTTTGTTTGCTTTCAAACCGTCTGTTCAGCTTCTCTTCAACTTTTAGAGCAAACTGGTAAGCATCCTCAATGGTGCTCATCCTAACCAGACTCAATTCTTCTTGAATACTGGTTCTCAACCCATTGATGTAATGGGCCACCTTCTCCCTGTTAGCCTCTGAATGGCCAGTTCTGATTGAGATCTGGTAAAACTCCTCTGTATATTCTTTGATAGATTTGTTTGACTGTCTCAAACTCTACATTTTTCTCAACAGGTCCAATTCGTAATCTACAGGAATAAACTGTCTCTTCAACTTCTCTACCATTCGATCCCATCTGGTTATCTTTTCCTTTCCTCCTCTATTTCTTTCTAGCTGCACTTCTTTCCACCATATGCAAGCATGGCCTTTCAACTTTGTTTTTGCAAACTTGATCCGATCTGGATCTACAACCTCCTCATACTCAAAATATTCCTCCATATCATTGATCCAATCAATCAACTCCTCTGGATTGAGACTCCCAGAATACGTGGAGACATCAAACTTTGTCTTCTTCCCGATCCGAGATATGGCCTTAATTAATCTGGCTTCTGCAGGATCCGTTGCTTCTTCTTCAACCGATGGATCATCAACCTCCCAAGCTTCATCTTCACTATGGTCTTCTCTCCTTGGTTCAACCCCTCTTCGCAACTCCTCTTGCAGGGCTTGCACTTGCCTCTGCAAAGCTCTGAAATCTTCTTTAGGTACCACATTTCTTCCACCACCATGGTTTCTTCATGGAGGCATTCTTCCTCACTCTCTTCTCACAACCCTTCCACAGATCCTGGTGTAAACTACCTCACTTTTGGTGATCTGCTCACACACTCAGGAACTCTCGCTCTGATACCACTTGATGGGGAGCCAAAATCGCTCACCCCAAATTCTCAAATTCTCATTCATTAAACTTGGAAAAATTTACAATAATGGCAGTAGTCTACCAAATAAACTCCTTTATCCCGAAAGGTAGTTTATTTTATTTTTCTATTACAACATCTTCCCCCCAGGAAGAAAAACAGCCTACATAGGTCCAGAATGGCCCTCTTGCCTTCACGTCTGCAACTATGTCTCGACAGTTTTTTGACCATTGTGCATGCCTTCGCTTCCCCTTTTAAAATCTCTGGCGTGACTCTCTGTTTCCCTTTTCTGACCCTTCGTTTCATTTCCCATGCCTCTTCGTTGTCTTGGCTTTCGAAATGCCTTTCTTTTCGACTCTTGATCTTCGTCTGCTTTCACTGCACCTCGGTGCCATGTGTTGTTCAGTGCTGCCACTGTAGACTCTATCCGCCTATCAACCAATGATGACGTTCGGTATACCACCACTCGGTAATTTCCTCTATAACGGCCCCTGTAACCGCCTGCCCTTTCTTTTTTTTTTTTTTGGTCATGAAAATATGACATGTCGCGATATCGTGACACTTTTGGCTTCTCTGCCTTCCTGCCCTCTTTGAGTCATGAAAATGCGACATGTCGCGATATCTGCGACACTTTTGGCTTCTCTGCCTTCCTGCCCTCTTCGAGTCATGAAAATGCGACATGTCACGATATCGTGACACTTTTGGCTTCTCTGCCTTCCTGCCCTCTTCGAGTCACGAAAATGCGACATGTCGTGATATCACGACACTTTTGGCTTCTCTACCTTCCTGCCCTCTTTGAGTCATGAAAATGCGACATGTCGCGATATCGCGACACTTTTGCTTTTTGGCCTTCCTACCTTTCTCGAGTCATGAAAATGCGACATGTCATGATATCGTGACACTTTTCTCTCTTGCGCCTCCCATCGTCTTCTGGTCGCAAAAATGCGACATGTCGCGATATCGCGACACTTTTCTCTCTTGCGCCTCCTCTCGTCCTTTGGTCATGAAAATGCGACATGTCGCGATATCGTGACACTTTTTCTCTCTTGCGCCTTCTCTCATCCTCTTGGTCATGAAAATGTGACATGTCGCGATATCGTGACACTTTTTCTATCTTTGCATATGCGACATGCTCATTACAGGGAGTTCAAAAAATATGATCTCTACTTTCAAAAGAAACTTGTGCAAATATTTTGAGATGACATATCTCGGACTTCTCCATTACTGTCTTGGTCTGGAATTCAGCCAAAAGGAGCACACCATCAAAGTGTCTTAGAAAAATTATGCCAAGACATTGCTGGAAAAATATCGCATGACTGATTGCAAGCCAATGGCAACTCCGATGGAGAATGGACTTCAGTTATCGCGATATGATGATTCACCTCAGGTAGATGGTACTCTCTATCGACAGTTGATTAGGAGTCTCATATATCTGACCAATACTAGGCCAGATCTCGTATTTGCTGTCAACTATCTTTTGAGGTTCATGCAGGAGCCTAAGACCACTCATTGGAAAGTAGCAAAACGTGTTCTTCACTATGTTCGTGGTACTATGGAATATGGCCTAGAATACAAGAGGAACAACAAATTCTTCTTGCAAGGATACACGGACTCCGACTATGTCGAATAATTTGATGATCGCAAGTCAACTTTTGGATACATTTTTCATCTGGGATCCGGTCCTGTCTCTTGGCACAGCAAGAAGCAATAGATGGTTGCTATTTCATCAACAGAGGCAGAGTATCGCGCCGCATGTGAAGCTGTGTGCGAAGTGATATGGTTACGTCACATTCTGAAAAGTATGGGCCATCCATCAAAATCTCCAATACACTTGTTTTGCGACAATCAGGGTGTTTGAACCTCATCAAGAATCCAGTCCATCATGAAAGAACAAAGCACATTGACACACAATGTCATTTCATTCGAGATGAAGTTCCAAAGCACCGAATTCAGCTTCAGCACATTCCCATCGATGCTCAAGTTGCAGACATTTTCACTAAGGCACTTGGATGTGTCAAATTTGAATTGTTTCGTAGATCACTTTGTATTGCAAAATGATGTAAGGGGATGTTAGTATAGCTATTAGTTATTACATTACCCAAATAATGTAATAAAGGGGGATGTTAGCATACTTTAGCTATTTGTTAGTTGTTAATTATTATTTAGCAACTGGTTATTATTGTTGCAGATTGTTGCAGCGACATCCTGTTGAGATGCGCCCATTCCGGGCTAATCCAGGAATGCCTACAGTGTATTTAATCTCCCCTTCAATAATACAAATTTGGTTCACATTTTCTACAGATCTATCATATTAAACTGCGTTGAAGAGCCCTTTGAATAGTATAAATGTGGAAAGAAGAGCTACCAGTGAGAATCAAATCATCAACATACAAGACAAGTGTAACTATATCCTCTCCAACATATTGTATATACACTATAGGATCTGAGTGGCAATGAACAAAATCGATAGATAGAAGAAAAGAGTCCATCTTCTCATACCAAGCTCGAGGGGCTTGTTTGAGACCATAGAGAGACCGCCGTAGTCTAAAAACAAGAGAAGAGTCATGAAAAAACCTAGGAGGTTGCTCCATGTAGATTTCCTCTTGCAAATATCCATGCAAGAAGGCACTCTTCACATCCATCTGGTACACTAGCCAACCCTATGATGTAGCAATAGGAATTACAAGGCACACAAAATCCATCTTGGAAACAGATGCAAAAGTCTCAGAGTAATCAATACATTCGACTTGCGAGAAATCCTTCGCTACAAGACAATCCCTATACTTATCAATGGACCCATCAGCTACATATTTGGTTCGGTATACCCACTTACACCTAACCAAATTTCTTCCCTTAGGAAGAGAAACCAAATCCCAAGCATGATTCTTCATCAAATAAGAATACTCATCTATCATCGCATCATCCCACTCTTGTATCCCATGAGCCTGTGAGAAAGACTATGGATCCCCAAAAACTACTTGACATAAAATTCTAGAACCTGTAGAATGTGCATGATGATGTCTAGTGGGTGGAAGATCTTGTATGAAAGGTGTTGCCTTAGAAATTGTGGTACGAGCCCACCTAGGCATAGTGACAACATTAGGAGGAACAAGATTCTCATCTGAATCTATATCCATGACCTCCTCAACTACCTCCTGAACTTGCTCCTCAAAGAAGGGATCCTCAATATGAAGTGAAGAATCATCAATGGATGGAAGTAAAGAAGAAGAATCATGAGAAGAGAAGTGCTCATCAAACTAAACATGAGTTTTAAAAATAACTTCATGAGTATCAGGATCCAAAAGTCGATAAGCTCTCATGTCCTCGCAATACCCAACAAAGATCAAGGGTTTGATCTTCTTATCCAAGGATTTCCTTTGCTTCTTTGGCACAAATGCCCAAGCATGGCTTCGAAAAACTTTGAAAAATGAGACATCGGGCTTAGTCCCAGACCAAGCCTCCTCTGGAATCAAATTCTCAAGTGCTCTATGTGGTGTGTGATTTTGAATGTAGTTCGCACAATTAACTGCTTCTACCCAATATATAGGAGGTAAATCCCTGGAATGCATCATGTAGTTAGTCATCTCCTTTAAAGTTTGGTTCTTCCTTTCTTCTAAGCCATTTTTTTGTGGATTATGAGGAACAAAATGTTGGTGAACAATGCGATGTGCTACAAAAAAATTAGAAAACTCTCTATTGAAGTACTTCCCCCCATTATCAATATGAATCTTCTTTACGCAACTAGAAGATTGATTCTCAACAAAAGCCTTAAACACCTTGAAGTGTGAAAAAACATCACTCTTGTACTTGAGAAAATAGACCCAAGTACGCCTTGAGAAATCATCAATTAATGTAAGTGCATACTTACCTCCTTTGAAAAAAGGAGTAGAAAAAACCATCAAGTCACTATGCACAAGCTCAAGTGGTGAAGAAGCTCTTTTTGAATTACCCTTAGGAAATGGATCTTGGTGTTGTTTCCCTAATGCAAATCCAGGGAAAACTCCATCAATACAAGAAAATCTAGGTAAACCATCAACCATACCATGAGTGCTCAACTCCTTCAAATATCTGTAATTAAGATGTCCAAATCTCTCATGCCAAATCTTACTCTTAGAATCTGCATGAGCAACCAAGCATGTCCCTATAGAATAAGTGTCATAAAAACCCTCAAAGTGATATAGTATAGAACTATGATCAACAACACCTTGTGCAACAAGTGAATGAGGCTCCAATACGGTTCTAACTTTAGCTCCTTGTGGTGTGGAAGTCACTGTTTTACCCTGACCAAAATGACAAATTTGATAAACAAAAAGTAAATTTGTAGTAATTTCAAGAACATATAGTGCATCATTGATGCATCCACCATCAAGTTGTATGTCACCTTTTACCTTAACAGAAATAAAGAAAGAATATCCAACCTCGATGTTGGAAGTATAACTCAAATCAAGAGATACAAATGACTTCTTAGAAGAACTCATATGGTGAGAAGCACTAGAATCTATAACCCAACTATTTATAGCAACTGTCTAAGATATCCCAATAAAATTAAGTGCTTTGCCATGCTCACTAGAAGGAGGTGGAGTGGAGATAGACATCTTGTGTTTTCTGACTGCATCCTCTAAAGCTTGCATTTTTTTCCAACACCTGTTTTCTACATGATTATTCCCCCCACAAAAGGAGCATGAAAGGCTAGACTTATTCTTGGATTTAGGAGACTCTTTGGGTTTAGATTTAGATTCTTTGGGTTTAGGGGAACTTTGAGATGGAGAAGGAGAATACTTAGGTTTACCTTTGAATTTTCCCTTACCCTTAGGACTAGATGCTACTAATGCCTTTTGAGAGGTAGAAGACTCAAGGTTAGACAATTTGGATTCTTCCCTAGTAAGTCTTTCACAAAACAACTCCAAATTAGGCATTATGAATGTGTCACCTAAGGCATCCATGCTAGAGAAAAAGGTAGAAGCAAAGAATTGGAATGGACCTTTTAACTTGGATAGAATCAGGTAAACACACTCTTCATATTTCTTGTCTCTCCCACTCCCCTTTAACTATGTCAACAAGTGCTTGAACTTAGTAAGATAGTCTACAATAGATGGAAAATATTCAGGATTGAGAGAAGTGATCTCAACTTCAAGCTGCATGGCTCTTATGTGATCCACCTTACCAAATAATCCTTTTATTTTTTCCCAAATTTTGAAAGGAGAGTCACATACTTCCAAATTAAATAAAATAATATCACTTACATAAGTTCCTATCAAACCCATACATTCATGTAATTTGCATTGATGCTAAAATATTTCATATTCTCTAGTGAACTCTGGTTGTTCCTCAAGCATTAAAGCCCATAATCCTTTGCGTTTAATGATTGTTTTCATCCTTGGTCTCCATGTGTGGTAATTATGTGTTTTTAATGTCTCACATTGATCTAATGCAAAAGAAGATGAAGAAGCCATTCTAAAAAAATCATCAAAGAACAATGAAAGGAATGAAAATCAGATCATTCCGAGCTGCAAGGATCTCAAGTGTTAACAGAAATACCACATTCAACCAAAACAAGAATCTGAAAGCAAATTGACAACATAAGCTTACAAATAGATATGCAAATAAGAGAGCAACAATATCATATATTAGATCTGAAAATGGAGCACTGAGTACAATGAAGGTGCCTTGCTTATATAGGCAAGGATGATCAACCATAGTCGTAGGATCAAGCTAAGGACAAATATCCATCGTACAAAAGGAATATGTGATATGGTCCATAGATATGTAACCGCTATGGGAGAAAGAATATCAACCCTCCAAATGTCACCCCTAGGAATAGTCAAACCTTAAAATATCCCCATAATATCTAAATAATAATTATGTAACATCTCATAATATCTAAATAAGATAAATGAAATATCCACACATAAGTGGGTGGGGAAAATACATGGAATAGCTAAATAAAAAGGAAATAAATAACCTAGGTGAACATGAGCTAAGGTAAACAACCTACTCTAACACTAATTCCATAGCTGCCTCCCATTTTGGATGATTTAATGCTTGAAATGTAGATATGGGTTCTACCATAGAGTTTAATAATCCCCCATTTATTCTAATAAAATGTGATTTTGAAGTCTTGTAGTAGTAAGATTCGACATTTGCTCTAGATTTTAATCTCTAAGTGTATTCCTAAGCCAAAAATATTCCTTTATCTATAAATTTGTAGAAATATTTGTATTTTCATTTTGTTCATCATGAGATTCTGCATCTTCATCTCATGAGTCTTCTTCTAGAAAATTTAGAACATATAAATCAACTTTTTGTTCTTTAATAATAACTTTAAGGTTTTCATCAAACACTACATCTCTACTTATATAAAATTTTCTCGTTGTTGGGTCAATTATTCTATATCCTACAGATTCATCATCATAACCAAGAAATATACCACACATTGTTTTGTCATCTAATTTTGTTCTTTTCTATTTTGGAATATGCATATAAGCTTTGCATCCAAACACTCTTAATAATTCAACACTTGGTTTTTATCCTAACCATACTTCTTCTGGTGTAACACTCTCAAGTATTCTTGTAGACAATCTATGATGAAAATATATAATTGTTTTACATACTTTTTCCCAATATCGACAATCAAGATGTGCTTCTTTTAACATGCATCTAACTATCTCCATGATAGATTTATTCCTTCTTTCTACAATACCATTTTATTGTGGTAAATATGTTGTAGTGAGTTATATTTTTATTCTATTTTATTATAAGAATATATTGAAATATTTTGATAAAAATTCACCTCCTCTATCTGAGCAAATATTTTTGATAATATTTCTTGATTCTTTTAAACTAGAAGTTTGAATTGTTTAAAACAATTAAATGCTTTAGATTTGTATTTATAAAGTATACCCATATTTTTCTAGAATAATCATCAACAAATAGTTGAAAGTATTTGTGTCTTCCAATACTAGTAGTATTCATGGGACCACATATATCTATATATACTATTTCCAATGGTTTTTGAGTTTTATGTTGTTGAAGCTCAAAAGGTATTATTCTATGGATTTTGTTTTCTCAAAATTATGGAAAAATTGTAGATTTCCAAGAGATTTTTGGTAATCCTTCTACCATTTAATACTTAGTCATTTCATTCAATAATGATGAACTTGTATAACCTAATATTTGTTTCCAATGTTCTTTAGTTTTAGACATTCCTCTTGAAAGAGACACATTTGTTGTTGTATCTAAAGTAAGCAAACTATCTTTATAAGATCCTAAAGCTATCACTTTTCCTTGCTTGATAATATAACATTGTTTTTTTTCCTTTAGCAACTTTAAATTCTACTATCAAATTTTGATCCATAAGCTGAGAAAGTAAAAGAAGATGTGTAGTTAATACTATAACATATAACACATTATTAATTACTCCTTTATTGTTTGTTAGGTTAATTAGAAAATTTCCTACTACTTTGACATTCATACTATCTGCTATAGCGATTGGCTTCTCATTTTTCACAAAAGTGTCAAACCATTATTTATTTCCATTCATATATCTACTAGCTCCAAAATATATATACCAATAATCCATAATGATTTCTAGGTTTAGATAAAGAGAAAAAAACTCGTATTTCCCTAGATAATGTAAAAGTCTCTAAATTATATCATATGAAGTAGAATTCCTTGCATCTCCCTAATATTTAGAATCTATGAAAATAAGAATCTTGCAAAACTAAATTTTTCTAAATTTGAAGTAGAATTCCTTTTGACTCCCAAATTAAATTAATTTGCAAAAATTCAATAAAATTAAACCAAATAAAATACTTTTAAATAAATTCTTATATCTCCAAAAATTCCATACTACTTATTTCTCCATTATATAAATCTTCAAAGATAAAATTTTTGGCTGTTGTCAAATCCATCACTACTTATTGGTCTTCATAGATGCAAGCCTCTACTTACATTTTGTAGAACCAACTACACTCTTTTTATCATGTAAAAACTTTCTTTTCTATTTCTATTTCTTAAATTATTCAGGCCTCTTCCCTCTACTATAAAGATCTTTTTACTCAAACTTTTTTCACAAAGAATATTCTTCTTGACCTCTTGGGTCTTTTATATTGGTTTATCAAACCAATCTCAAGATCAATATGATTTGAATTTCTACAATCTTCCTTTATCAAGGTCTTTCTCTAAGAATTCTATATTAATATCAATATTCTAGACTATCTCAAATACCTAAATCAATATTAACCTGTAACTTTCCAGTAATATTTTTAACTTTGGGTAATTTATGCAGTCTTGTACTTTTGTTAATCCTTGGGTGCACTTATCAACCTGGTTTATCTCAATATCAAATGGTCAAATTGTGGATTTGATACCACTGATGGCTTTTGAAGCCTCAATATTAATGTAAACTTATAATATAAATATTCACAAGATCAAATATATCATAGCAATAATATAGTAAGATCAAAATAATAGTGTAACCAGAATAATATGAGACACAAGATAAGAATGAAACTTACAATATTTAGAGAGTGAACACAACATGTAGTAGAATTATATTGTATTATAAACTTCTACACAAAATATACATGTTTGTGTCTATAATATAGCTTTCCAAAATGATCTTTGATCTTCTTAACTAGACACCTATCTAAGGAACTCTTGATCTTCTCATATGTCAAATAATGTAATATTATATAATACCTTCCCACTCCAAATGACTATGTGGTATAGGGGTTAGGTGGCTTGTTTGTAAAAAAGATGTATCAAGTTCAAAACTCAACAATATTCTCCCTTTAGGTTGCATGCTTTTCTAGCCAACCCTTATGTTAAAAAATATTTGTTTTCTTTACTTTGTAACTACATGGTTGATGCAGTGGTTTGATTCCTTATTTAAAAGTGGGCCATCACATATTAGAGCCATGTCATATCTTCAACCCCATTTATATTTTTTATATACATAAACAAATGGTGACCAACAAATCAAATTAGAAAAAGTTTCGAACACAATTTTGTACATGAAGCAAGAAATATACTAGTGACACATTTCAATAGCTTATTTAACAAAAAAATATATGGTTTGACATATGATTTTTACATACAAAAGCATTTGGAATCCATTTTTTCATATTGTGCAAATTTTTGAGCTATATGCAATGGTGATAGTCTATGAGCATGTTATACATCTATTGAGGATTTTGTGTAAGATGGATTTCTTAGGGTATGTTACCTACCTCAATGTATATAATTTTAGTACTTAGTTAGTTCAAATGGTAGGATTACTTAGAAGCAAGAATCTTAGGTTCATCTTTAATAATGAGTTAGAATAATGTCTTAGTGATCATAATCTCATTAAGAGAAAGGAGGGGCTCTAATTCTATTTTTCATATTAGTGGAATTATATGTACTTGTTCACATTAGAGAGAAGACTAATCATGTTTATGTGTTGACTACCTTAAAAGATATCTATGAAAAAGTAAGTGCTAGTGAAGTTAATAGAATAACAATTGATCTTTCCAATCTCAAAATTTCAAATTTCACTAATGTCGAACACTATATATTTTACTTCAAAGCTTTAAAACCAACAACTAGAGGTAAGGTAAAGAGTGATGAAGAGTATGTCAAGTCTATTACTTCCAATATTTCTTTGCCTTTTTATACAATTGGACTAATTTTCTATGTAATTGGTTTGACTAGTAAAGAACCATCAACCATCTCTCTTGAAGGACTTTTTAAGCTTCTAATTCATTGTGAAGTGGCAATGAAGAATTTTGAAGCTCTTCCTCATACAAAATCTCAACCTAATGACTTCAAGTCAATAGAATCTAAGGATTATCTGCCTAAGAAAAAGTCTTCGATTTTAATGAAGTGAAATACTTTCAAGTATTATAAAGGGAAGGACACTCCATCAAGAATTGCATTACAAGGATGAAGAAGATTGAGATAGAATTCTTGAGAGTTGGAAATAATATTTTTGATAATGAATATGAGAATAAGGAGGAACAATGGAGACCCACTAGAGAATATGTTATGGTGGAAGTGTTACCTCTAATACCTTCTCTCCTTGGCCATTTTAACTCATGTTATTGGGGGGTGTTGAAATATCTGTGATGAGGTGCTTATGCGCACCATTATGTAACCTATGTGTGATTATGTAAGCCTATGGAAATTCCTCTTTTATTAAGCCTATAGGCATGTTGATGTAAGTCTATAGGCCCATTTAAAATTTCACCCTTAATGGTCTCGGCTAATCCACTCAAGGGGTAATTTATTCTTATTTTATTGTAATGTTAACCTCAAGGTTAAGTTAATGCCAACTCGAGTCTAACGTCTCATTGGGGATTTAGTATCACTATAAATACCCATAAATAAGGATTTGTTTGTATCATAAGTGAATAAAATATGATATGTTGGGATACCCATGGGAACCCACATTATACCTCCTCTTTTCGTCTTCCTTTGTTTCTTTACATTGCATATTATTAACATCTAATTGCATTATTCTTTTTTTTGGTGTATGGATGTGGTGAATGGATGTTTTGAAATGATTATAGAAAAAATTACAAATTTGAAAAAATCACTATATAAGAATAACCACTTTGTGTATAGGAAAGTGTGTCAGAGGATGATTGGCAATTCAGGATTGGAATCATAGTGGGAGGAGGTCCTAGAATTTATAGACTTTGAATCTAGATTACATGGACTGCATAAGCCATAGATAGAGTAGGAGGTAAAGTTCCTACCCTAAAAAGCACATCTTCTATGTGATATGCTTATCAAAACTTATACAAAACGTAATATGATTAGAATTCCAAACCCTTAATGATAAACATGATTGTAAGTAGTTTATGTAATATGGAAGATCTTGTTCTTCATTAAGGTATATATTTGGTAGAATTAAGTATAGTATCCTCATAAACCTAGTGCTATGATCATGAATATTTTCTTGAGGATGTCTCTACATGGAATTTAATTGATAAGGAATTAAATATGCATTGCTTATATTACCAAACCTCGTCACGAAAGGTTCTATTATGGAAGCCTAATTGATAACTGAATTATCAAGAAAACTTTAATACCATAATGTAGCTTTATTCCTTATTGAGCATATCAGTAAGCATACCATAATGTCTTCTTATTGAATATGTTGCATTGAATTTAACATGGATAGATTTTTGAGATGATCTAAATCCATCCTACATTCATTCATGTTGAAGGTGGGTAATCATGTCATAGTAACAACTAGAATGAGGATGTAGGCCATTGGCATTAAGGGTCCTTAAAATGCTTAGTCAAGGAGTTGGTTTTGGGGTCTAGCTAGCACAGGTGCTTGGTAGTATTAAGAATCTTACCCATATTGCATTAGTAGTAGATATTGCATTTTCCATTGAGGTGAGGTAGTGTACACCTAAGGTGATGTCATGTATTGGATCATTTGATTGTTGTAAGAAACCTTGTAGATTTTGTGGGATAGCATAATATTGCAATGGATAGTTAGGATTTGCATTTTATGCTGAGGATGAATTTGGATAAGCTTAATTTGGATTGGGTACAATTTGTAAGTTATGCATAAGTAGGAGATATTGCAAGCAATACTATAGAATTTATTGATTAGGTGGGAGCACAAGTTGCTCTTTTTGAGTCACATCATTTATTAGCAACACTCAAAATACATTGTCATTTAATATATTTTGTGGATAGTTATATGGTGTTAATTGAATAACTTGTCGTACAAAGCATTTCTTTTTTTCAAACGTTCAATGCTTATAAAAGTAAATGTTTATAAGGTTATTTTTGAAAGAATTATTAAAAAATATAATATAAACTTAATTCTTATAAGATCTAAATTTTAAATTTTTATTGAAAGTTTTAAAATCTTATCATTAAATTATTTAAATTATACATTTAAATAATTTAATAAATAAAAATATTTATAAATTCAATCTCTGCATTTGCCGTCAAATCGTCATGCTTTCATTTATAAAAAATCAGAGATAAATCTATCCGCTTAAATAGCAAGAGACTGTTGGGTCACGTCAAAACAATTCATATGAATGCCAGAGATATGCAGAGAAAGTAATTTACATTTGAAAATTTTGTTATAATAATTTATTCATTAATTGATTGCATAAAGGTAGATATTCCATTGGTAAATTATATGAAATTACGCATAAATACTTGATAAAAATTAAAAATATAATTAAAGTCTTTTTATATTTATTTCTCTATACTTTAGAAATTGAAAGAGACTGACTCCATTAATAAATCTTTTTTGTCCGATGGAAAGTTTGTTATAATCATACTATTTTTAGCAGGTAAGAGAGCAAGGTTCAAATCATACGAGCTGTATCCACTAAATCTATACAGGGTTTTCGCATATACTTAAAGGATTCAGATCAGACTATTACCTTTGCAACAGACTATTTGTACTATCAGACTATTACCTTTGCAACAGGTTATTGCTACCATCCTCATCAATGTGGTGAATGTGGGGCACACTCAAAAGATTCAGATCAAACTACTACTTTTGCAAAAGGCTTTCTCCAAAATTTAAATAACCTAAATCTTTTCTTGATAAATTCACATTAATAAACTTACATATCTATATCAACATATATCTAATCTATATAAATAATTCTTAAAATATACAAAACCTGGGTCTCTGCACATTGTTCAGCTTACATATCTTTATCAACATATATCTAATCTATATAAATAATTCTTAAAATATACAAAACACTCGTGGTGTTAATCAACGACCAAAGAAAGATGCAAACAATAAGCAGCGAACAACACTTATTTCTAAGGAAGGAGCAATTGTAACCGGGACTGTTGGGACTGTTGCTAGAACGAACAATCATTTCTGCAATCAGACGTCGAGTTGCAGCATAGTTTTTAGATTTACGGGATACATATAAGAAGCATCTCCACTCATAAAGCCATCCACAATGAGCCTGCACGCCCTCTCTGTTGGATGGTATGCGTCCCAAAACACGTAGATGTTCCTGTTCGGGCACACACTTGATGTCGGGTTGCAGGTGCCGATGCCATTAAAGCGTCCCTGTCCACAGCAAGCGATCTGAGCTGTCTCAAATCCTGCAATGCAACAATTTTCCCTCAAATTCACGACCATCGTCTGCAAGAACCCAAACGCATGGAAAAAAAGCCAAATGAAGAAGAAGATTAAGGAGAGCAGCAAATTTATACCGGCTTGTCTGGGGTTGGTGATAAAGTTCATGTTCATCCTGAAACTATTAGCGAACGTAAACACATTGCCGCCATACTGGCTGTTGAGCTCATTTATAATAGATGTTGCCCCCTGGTTAAACAAAGAAGCAGCCCTCTGTAGTGTTGGATCACAATCCCCATTCAGCGTTCTCATCGCTCGCTCCGCTGGAACACACCCCAAAGCACCCACGGCGGTCACCATTATGTGTCTCGCTCCCAGCTCGTATATTCTCTGAGGCCACACAATTACAATCGCTTCTTGTTATAAACCAGACAGTAGAATCACATTAACAAAATTTCAATTAATGAAATTTGTTATCATCACAGAAAGCCAACTCCACACATGCTAAAACTCATCTGAATAAAAATAAAGAAAAAATGATGAAAAAACTAATACTTATAATACCATTAAAATCTTCTTATACTCGGAAACAATAAAGCGAGTATAATCCTCTAAGTTGTACTCAAGGGATCTAGCCGAGATGGGAGTGAGATAATAGTTGTTGACGTAGTCATTTCCCCCAAGAGTGATGGAAACGAGGCTGTTAGCGACCAGGCGATCTGTTGCTGGACGCCCGATTATGGCAGCCACTCTGGTTTGGTATTCTCTGAAATACTCCAACTGCTGAGGCATCCTGAGAACATTCACCTGCATACAAACCAACAAAGCCTTTCTATCATATTCACGAGGCATGCATTGCTTGATAACACTAATACCATCTGACTATTTATATGGGCCGTTGTAATTCGTATAGAGCTTATAACCACCACAACGGGCATACTCACAAACTGGTAACCCGTATCGTTTAGAATGCCGACACCTGCAGAGGCAAAGTTAGCACCACGAAGTAAGTTGTTGCCTGTACCGATAGTGGGATTCAGGTAAGGCAGCACAGGTTCCGCTCCCAACCTCTCACCTGTATCATCGAGATAGATAGGTATTAATATGGAACTAGATAGGTATTAATATGGAACGAAATTCTACACAATATGTTATTAGATTTGATCATCAAGAGGCTAACCCCACACATGCCCAAACTCGATATTAATAAAGGTGAAAAATCCTACAAAATTAAGGACTTGTGCCTTTAAACGTATTATCCTATTAACAAAAATTATAACAAATGTTAAGATTTATAGAACAATGGCTAATAACAAATATGACTATATTGTGATAATATAATAGTGTAAGCAAACACACTTATAAGATCGGGAATGTGGAGTCCATTAGAAAAGCGGCCAGTGGGTTGACGAGTGGGATAATCGATGCCGTATGGCCTCATGTCTGCCCTCGCTGAGGTTGCGAGGTAATTGTTGTTGCCACTGTCTACCAACGAGTCTCCGAACACGAAGAACGCACGGGGCGACGACTGCGCTTTCACTCCGTCAGTCCAGCATGACAAGAGCACCATCGCCACCAGACAACCAATATTTCCCATTCTATAACTTTGCTTCCCCAGTCTTTTCTTTGGCAGCCACACAGAAAATTGACAAAGAGCTTAGTTGCATGAGTTGCCAAGGGCACTAGTCAAATATATATAGCTGGTGCAAACTAAGCACCGCCTTAGATTCGTTATGAATGGCCTTCCTACACAGAATTCCGCTAGGGGTACGTTTGCAGGTGGATACGGACTCGAAACCGGGCTTGCAAAAAGAAAAAGGGAAATTCACGTGCCGGCAGAGCTGCCGTAAGTTTCACATTACAATCTCAACATGTGATGTCTTGGGGCCCTATTAGATGGTGCATTTACGTGAATTGCGACATTTATGAGGACAACGATGGAGACCCCAAAAGGAGAATCCATGCGGCCCTAGTAAGTGGGGTGTGCCTCTCTTGCACTGCAAATCCAACGGCGAACTGATTCCCCGTCTTGTTGGAGAGAGCACACAGCATTGGATGTCCATGGAACAGGCGATCTCTGCCATTTACGCGTCTGAATAAAGTTAGGTCTCCACTATTACAGCCCATAGCATTTTCAACCATACTGGGCAAGAACTAAGAGCTCACTACTATAAATCTTAGTCCACTAGGTAAGACAAAGCCATTAGAACCTTGAACTTATAGGGACCTAGCCCAGTAGGAAAGACCAAGTCATCAAGACCCCAACCCTATAGGGAATCCAGTTAAAGTAGCCAACCCTAACGCCACCACTCGATACTATATATATTGGTATATGGAGGAATAGGTAACACCTTTGCTCGACAAGGGGCAAGAACTAAAAGGTCACCACTATAAACTCTAGCCCATCAGGTAAGACAAAGTCATTAGAACCCTAAACCTATAGGGAATTAGCTAGGGTGTTGCGATTGTAAACCCTAGCCTAGTAGGTAAGACCAAGTCATCAAGACCCCAACCCTATAGGGAATCTAGCTAAGATAGCCCCAATGCCACCACTATAAACACTAGCCCATTGGATAAGACAAGTTAATGTGATCTCAACCAGCCAATCACAAACACTCCAGCAATACCAATTGGTCTATCCTTTTCTGGGTACATTGTGGTTTTGAACTTGGGTCTCTGGTAAGAAAGCTCAAAGCTATGATTATTGTATCATTCCAATAGGGACAATTTCAACAATATTTGACACATGTTATTACTTTATGTATTTTAATTTTAATACCTAGAGAAATTTCAATGATATTTTATACACTTATTTTTTATGTTTTACTTTTAATGCAAGTTAGTGTAGGTTAGAGTAGGAGTACTTTGCAAAGACCGATGGGGAGTTAGCTTTAGAAGTTATGAGAAGTCATTGGCAATCTCTTCCACCTTTCTTGAAACTAGAATTAGAGAATAAATCTTATTTAGAAGTCAAGACAATTCTCCACTTGAACAATAGCTAGGGATAGGTATATAAGAATACAAATTTTTAATTGTATGTTTGTGTTATGTTAGTTGGCATAAGCCACACATAATCCAAGGTTTATTGTATTGGAAATATTATATGATAAAAATGAGTTGGATTAGGGTTTATGATTTGATTAGGGTTAGGGTTAGACATTCCCTAAAGTAAAATGACATGATCACTACATAAATAAAGGATCTTGTCATTATAATCAATCATTGATTATATAAGTATTCTTTCTAATTATACTTGTTAATGGATTGGTGCTCTCATATTAGGAGATATTATGGAATTATTCCTTCCTTAAAGAGTATTAGTGGTGTTGTTCTACCTTAAGTGTATTATTTGTCTTTGTCTCTTGTAATGATTACTACATGTTGGATTAATGATTTGTGGTTGAATAATTTTATATTTTAGTATATTGTTAGATGATTTTTGTTTATGACAATAAAGTTTGTAACAAGTGCTATCAAAGCAAATGATTTTGGCTAAGTGGAATTGAAATTGTGTGGTTTTTTTTTTTTTGTAGAAAAATATCTCATTTTCTAGGAGTCATATATTTGCATGGAGATGTATGATTCTAACTATTCTTGTGCTATCTTGTTCAAAATTTAAAGATCTTTGAAATGAATGGTCATATGGGGGAGTTTGAGCTATATTGAGGGAGATTAGACCTTATTAATTCATCTATTTGGAATAGGAGATGATGTTTTGTCAAATCATATTTTCTCAAAAGAATAAAATTTGAGATATCCTTTAGCCTAGGTAAACAAATCAAGCATGATTTATTGTATTTTGAAGGAAAATTTGGGTCTAACTATTTATGTGACATTTGGGATTAAATCTAGTGAAACCAAGTTTTTTATGAAATCCTAGTTTCATAAAACCCTAATTTTCAATATCATTTATTTTTGGGCATATGAGCTCATGGAATTACCAAACATTTTTAGAGAGGATGATACCAATGTAAGAGAATGGTTGATAAAACTCAAATATTTATATTTTGGTAAATTTATTTGGAGATACAAAGTTTCCCAAAGTTAGAAGGAAAAGAGGATGATTTTATTTTCGTGAGGTCTATTACCATTACTTATGGAGAGAAGATTTCCTCCAGGAAATATTTGAACATATGTTCTTAAGAAAAAGAGAACTTGAGGGAAAAATAGTCATTTGGAAGGATTCCATTAAGGGTTTTGAAGAAGAAATAAAAAGGCATAATAAATAACATAAAGAATTAAAAATAAAGTTAGAAAATTCCAAGGAAAAAATAAGGATATAATGTGTAGGTAAAAGAACCACATGTTTGGTGTCTAATAAATAAGAGAATAGTCAGAATGATTTATTTCCAATTAAAATTTTTATCTTGTAGGTTTAAAGATGCACTAAGAAGGAAAAGTTTATTATTTCTATAAACCTTAATAACATGTATTTCATCAATATTAATTTGGCTAAGAGGTTGCAAGTTGAAGCAAATAATATTAAGGACATACAAATTGGGTGAGATTGTTCATATTTTCAAGGTTTTAAAGATCACTATGGATAAATATATTTTACATTTAGATTTTTATGACATAACTATGGATGATGTGGATATTATTATTGGTTATCATTGGTTAAATTTTTTTGTACTCTTAACTTTAATGTGCAAAAGAAGTTCATCAAGCTATGGTACAAAAGAAGAAGATTACATTATGGGATTTTTTTAGAATAATATGTTGTATGAGATTTTGTGTGCTCTTATATTTATCTCTAGGAGATACATTTTTTAGCTCATGCATTTTGTACTCTTAATTGTATTTAAATCATATAAGTTATACCACCATATTAATATGGGGTTTCTTTCCCTAAAGGGATTTCCACACATAAATTGTAGTGTTATTGTTATTTCACTGGGTTTGAATTCCTTGTAAATGGATTTTAATTTATTTCTCTTTTCCTATGTAATTTATAGCCATGTTTATCCTTATTTTGATGCATTGATCAATGTATCTTATGTTGTCTATCATTGTATGAAGAGAGATTTGTATGAGTGGGTCAATTGAGGGTCTACCATGGATCATAATTTTATTAGAGATTCTTGAGGCTTGTGTAAGGTGTGTTATCCCTTTGAATTTTGTTCCTACCTAAACTAATTTACCTATGAAGTCCTACATACTATTTTACTAAAATATTCGTAAATATTAGTGTAAAGTAGCAAAACCAACTCAGAAAGGGAATGGAGAAATTCAATCATTACTAGAGACCACCAAATGATAGTTCAAAGATATTTTAAAGTTAACCTAAGAGAATATATATTTTAGGCTAAAGCTCAAGTTAAAGAAGAACTACTTGCTACAGTTGTAAAGACATTCCCTAAGATCAAGATCAAAAGTATTGAAATTATTGGTATTGCCCATAATTCAAATTCATTAGTGGAAATATATGTTTAAAAGAAATGGAGAAGTTGCAAAATGAGTTAGATTATAAGGAATATTTGTTGATCCAAATTTAAGAAAAGTATGAAGGTATGGAGAAACAAAAGATTCTCTCTAATTGTTTTATAAGAAAAGTCTAGAATAATCATTAAAAAAAGTATGGTAAGCATATATGATTCCAATTTTGTATATTTGGGGAAATAAAGTAATCCATTTATCATTTTTGAGATTCATACTAAAGGAATAGGGTTTAATATATTTATTAAAATACGTTATCACCACAAAGGACATGGAAAGAATGGCCATAGAATGAGGGATCTTATTGAGGTGTTCTCTTAGCGTTAGTGTATAAGTATTGGATACTATGGAAAATAGGAGTTTTCTATAAATAATGTAGGAATGAATTTGAATGTGAAAGAGGATAATCCACCATTACCCCACACTTTATATAAAAGTAAAGTATAATAATAGCATATTGTAAGTTATATGCAAGGAATCCACAAGCAAATATGTGCCCATGAAAATAAGTATAAACATCAACCTTCTAATTTTTAATTTTATTATGATTACAATGATAAGGAAGGGCATATGTATTTATTTTATTGGTACATTTTCCTTTATGAATATTGTGGAAAAAAATTCATGACAAAAACATGCGTAGGAAGCTCTTGGTTTCTAAATGCAAGAAAGAGCTCTCTAAAGAAAAAAAAATATTGATGAAGATTATCATCATTTCATTGCATAATATATGAGGTTGGAATATTGTTGAATCTATCCAAAAAAATGGAATGTGATTATAATTTTTTTAAAATAATATTTGTATTTGAATTCTCTACTATAAGTAGTTTATGAGAAACCTCCTGTTATGGAGTTACTATATATGAAGGGAAAAGTTTGCCATACATTAAATTGGATAACTCGTTCTTCAAGTTTGACTAATCTAAGCAAGATATTTTTTACATATAACACAATTGATGTTAATTGTGAGTTTAAATAGCATTAGCACATTGTTGGTGAAAGAAAATTTAATTTTCTTTTGATACATAGAAGTATTTTAGCCAAATCAGTTTAGCGAACTAACTAGGAAGATGAAAGTCAAGAGAAATCCAATTTTGCTTTTACATAAGAAGCCATTTGTGATATTTAATGTATTTAAATGTGTTAAATTTAATATTTATTTTTTATATCTTATATAAAATGGTGGCAATGAGGTCTTGCTGGTTGGACTCAACTTTGGTCTCCGCATTGGTATTTGAAGATTATTTTCTCATAGTTTTCTTGAGGGAGTTGAATGTGGTCATGAAATCTAACACAAAATTTGCATCAATGATGTTCATATGCTAACCTATGGCATTCTATTAGTAATAATTGGGTTATTTTTCTAAATTGGTAGATTTACACTTTTTTATTCCATAAGAAGAAAAACTATGAGAATAGGAGTTGATTGGAAATTTGTTTGTATAGTTTTTTTGACAAGTTTATTTCATATCTTGATTTTAGATTTATTCATAGAGGAGAGATGTTTATATATTAAAAAAATAAATTTGAGAAGAGAGGAAATGGTATCCACATTAAAAATGTAATGTTAAAGTGGAACATAGTTGATTATCTACTTGTAGGCTATTTATATTTTCTTGTAAAAATGAATATTTTAGTTAATAGATATTTTTTCTATTTTGGATATGAGCTTATATTTATATTTATGTAATTAAATGTACAATAGAGATATTTTGCACATAGCACTCTTAGTTATGTTGTATTGTAGTCATTTTATCATTTTTCAAATAAGGAAAAAATATATGATGTAATTTTATATGAAGGATTGGTTTATGTTAGTGGTCCATTTCATCATGTTGGTTATGAAAAATTTGTGTGTTTGGTTATGTTAGCAATTTCATGCTTAGATTTTAGAATAAAACCTTATACTAGTTAATATTGAAGCTCTTGATAAGGTTTCTTCATCTTACAAAAATAAATTCTCTTGAAAAGAAATCATTTATGGTACATTCATATTATATTGTTCATAGATTATTATATCATCCATTTTCTAATGAATATATAAGTTATTTAATTATGGCATAAGCAACCCACAACAATAAGAAGGTAAAATCTTGTGGTATTTGCTAAAGTTTTGGTAAGTTTGATTGACTAACATATGTCATTGGTACTAATTATAATTTTACCATATTATGGGAGATATATTGTGTTTGAAACACAATTCTTAACTATTTATTGTTGTTTTGTGTTTTACTAATCTAGAATGAATGAGAATAGTAATAAGTAAGATTTACTAGATACTTAGATACTTGAATAATTCTTATAATGAGATACATTTTAGAAAAGACAACCACATATGTTTCAAATTTTGTATAGCCATGGTTTATTAATTATATATATATTTGCTTTGAATGATTTATTTATTACCAAGATCATCTCTAGTTTTACAATAGTGAGTTTGTGGATTTTATATTATTTAATTCCATTTGTATGGTGGTTGGTAGTTTCATTAAATAATTTTGGTCTATATACCTGTTGGCAGTTTTGCCACACTGGATTTTATTGTAAAAATTCCAAGTATAAAATGAATGATGTGTTTTCGCTGTGGTCTTTTTAATCTTTGTTGATTTTTGCTCTCTCCCTTTTCAATGATTTCACTATTTCAAATAAAGAAGAATGATTTCGCCTGTGGAATTAAAGAGCAAGTGTTTTTCCAGCAAGGAAAAAATCAAGTGGTTTTATCGGCAATTAAAAGTTAAAGTCTAGAATGATGTTTGCTGAAAAGTATGTTTTCACCGACAGAAATAATCTAAAAGGAGTTCACCCGCAAAATGGAAAAAAGATAAGTTAAGACATTTTCACCCAATAAAATTCATTCTAAGCAAGTCAAAGTCAATTTGTTCTTCTTATGGGTGAATTACTATTTTGTTTGATTTCGGAGCAAAAAAAATTAGTGAAAGCATCTACCAAGTGCTTTCACCCTTTTTTTCTGGCAAACATGATGGTTTCAGTCAATTTGGAGTGAAAGTAATGAAAGCGCCTAGTTTGGAGTGAAAGCCAATGAAAAGGTATCTTCCCATGCAAGTCAAAGTCAAATTCATGTAGTGGCAAAAATAAGAGTAAACAAATTAATAGTATCGACAGTTTCGCTAGCGAAAGTATCCACTAGGTATTTTCACTCCTTCAATCAAAAGTCTATTTTGGTCCTAGGAAAAGTGAAATTCATAATTTTTTGTCCCATTTTTGGTAGCAAAAGTTATTCTTGCCCCACTTCTTGGCAAAAATCAAAAGTGGATAAAATTGGCAAAATTAATGATAGAATCCAAGTGAGTTATTTTCCAAAGGTGTTTTCATCACATATCATTTTTGGGAAAGACTAAATGATGAAGAACACAAGCTTATACTGAGAGGGGGGTGAACAGTATAAGACCACTTTTTACTTTCTTTCCAAATCAATATCAATTAATGTCCTTAATTGCAATAACCAAATATAGCAGTGTGCATTAATAACTCAGATAGCAGTAGTAAGCAAGAGCACAAGTCACCACACACAATTGAGACACAAGATTTAACGTGGTTCCCCCAATGTGGGGTACTCCACCAGATAATCTCCTTATAATATTTCACACAGAAATAAGGATCCTTATCCAATACAATGATTTCTTTGATCTGCTCAAAGCTAGGCAATAACAAGTTCACACAGAACTTGTCCAAATCTGAATAACAAGCTCACAGAACTTGTCCAAAACTGAATAACAAGCTCACAAGAACTTGTCCAAATCTGAATAACAAGCTCACATAGAACTTGTCCAAAATTAATAACAAGCTCCACAAGAACTTGTCCAAATCTGAATAACAAGCTCACAAGAACTTGTCCAAATATGCTCTAACAAGCTCACCAAGAACTTGTCCAAATCTGCTCTAGCAAGCTCACCAAGAACTTGCCCAAATATGCTCTAACAAGCTCACCAAGAACTTGTTCAAATATGCTCTAGCAAGCTCACCAAGAACTTGCCCAAATATGCTCTAGCAAGCTCACCAAGAACTTGCTCAAATCTGTCCACAAATCTGTCCCAAAATTGTCCACAAAGCTGTCCACAAAGCTGTCCCAAAACTGTCCACAAAGTTGTCCCAAAACTATCCACAAAGCTGTCCCAAAATTGTCCACAAAGGCCTTCTCAAAGGCTCAATCAATCATGCTCAAGTAGCACTCAAATCTCATCCACAAATCTATCAAGGCAAAGCTCAAATATGAACTCAACAATGAATGGCAATGTACTCTTCAATGGATGACAACAATGATCCACAATGATCTCAACTCAACTCAACTCAAATCAACTCATAGAAGCATAAAGAGAATTGTTAGAGACTCAATATGTTCTAAGCTCAATCTCAACTCAACTCAACTCAAATCAATCTCAACTCAACTCAAGTCAACTCATAGAAGCATAAAGAGAATTGTTAGAGACTCAATATGTTCTAATCTCTATCTCTCAACTCAAATCAGAATTATGGAATAGTTTGTTTCATGGAACTTGACCAATCACCTCACACAATCACTTGACTAGGCTCAATCAACTCAACTCAACCAATCACCACAAGGGACTACTCTTTCTCACAAAAACCCTAGTCCAAGCATGTATCAACCAACTCAAATGTTTCCAACAATGCTCAACCATAAATCTCACATAACAATGATACTCATGTTCTTTTCAAGTTCTTTCACAACCAATGGGCTTCAATAACTATGCTTATAAAACAAGGTTTAAACACAACTCTCAAACTAGAAAACCTTGAAGCATTCAACCAACCACTTTCGAAAAGGAAACCACAATCAATCCTTTTCACTCCAATGATATTTCAGAAATCAACCACCATAAACAATCAATAGGAGAATGTGCCCATACCTTTTTGATGCCAAGAAGTTGTCCACAAAATCTGCCACACTAAACACAACTTTCCTTTCCAATCTCAATAAGGGTTAGTGGACTTCAAATAATAATCACAAGATAAGCATAACTCAATTTACACCTTTTTACTCCAACTTAATAAACACATCCACCAAAGTCCTTTTTAATAAAAACCCTTATCAAAAATAATAATCAATAAGGCTCTCAAAAATATTTTATAACAACTCCTTATTTCTCCTAAATCTTAATTTTCAATTTCATGAATATCAAAATAAATCAACAACTCATCCACCTCTGAAATAATAATCACAACCCTTATAAAAATAAAGTTTAATTAAAAACTTTAATTATTCCTTAACCACCTTATAACTCCTATCCTAGGGCATCAACGAAATTAATTAGAGCAAAATGTAATTACCTCCTCAAGGGGATTCGAACCCCCAACTTGCACACACCATGAGCACCTTAGCCATGGCTAAGGTTGCCACATGAGCTAGCCGCTCGTTCGAAAGGAAAAGGCATGATGTGCCTTAAGTCCTTCCTCCCTTCCATGCAAACCAAAAGCGCTTCGAGCGCTTTCCTTCCAATGCCTTCGAATGCAGTCAAGGAGATTCGAACCTTGACGTAAAGCGCTGCCACACACCTTAACAAAAATCCAATTGCCAATGCGCCACTCTGCCCATAATGTCTTGGGATTTCGACCAACCTTGGATTTATTCATTGTCTCCCTTTTCAAAATGATTTTCGCATGAGCTCTCTTCGGATGCTTAGCCAACGATTAACACGAGCAAGGATTAATTTCAAATGAACCTTAGGATCCCCCTTTATATAGTCTTCTCCTCATTTTCGATGACATCGATGCATTATTGATTTTCCCTCTTTCTTTAGACGTCGGCGCTAACTTTAATTTTAATTTTAAAATTTAAATTTAAATTTTAAATAATTAAAATTTAAACTAAATATTTAAAATTAAATATCTCCATCACCGGGGCACCTTTTTTGATGAAACGAAAGGCCAACCTGGGTTTTAAGAAAAACCCATTTCAAATCTGCCATCCATGGTTTTAAATAAAACCTTTTATTTTGCCTGCCTTGGTTTTCACAAAAACCCTGAATTTATCCATGCTTTCCAAAATATCATTTGCCCATCAAAACTCAATGTGATCCATATGACATCAATGATTCATGTGACATCAATGACAACATAAAATAACTCAAATTTCCAACAATATCCCCCTTTGTCATTGATGGCAACACCTCTAAAGCAAAAACCACAATCACTACAAAAACCATCTCTGAGAATCAAAGTTGCTCCCCGACTCAATAATCTCTATGGAGGCTGCTCCCCCTAACTCAATGCTCTCTTTGGAGGCTGCTCCCCCTAACTCAATGCTCTCCCCTTACTCAAATCTCTCCCCCTTTGACATCAATGGCAAAAGGGACACCTATGGGGCTAAAATATATGACTCTTAAACTTAGCCCCCTCACCACCTTCTCTCTTGAGGTGATTAATTTTGGGGTGGGAGTACTTTTACTCCCATATCACATTGTTTCTTTCCTCTATCAACTTCCTTCCATGTTTTTCTGATATCCTTCTCTTGATGAATTACTTGATCTTCTTGTCTAGAACCTGTTTGACCTTCTTGCCTTGAACCTGTTTGACCTTCTTGCCTTGAACCTATTTGGAATTGAGTCCTACACCATTTTGCAATATGCCCAAAGTTATTGCAATTAAAACACTTGATATTGTAGCCTTTGGATGGTGCCCATGTCCTGAATTCATTCTTAAAATAATTTCCATATCCATTCCTTTCTTGAACCCTGTATTGTGAAGCTCTATTTTCATGACCATTATGACCATGACTTCTGAATTGTGAAGCTCTAAAACCAAAACCATGTTGCTCATTTCCTTTGCACTAAAAATCTCTATGACCAATCCTGTTACATGAGAAGCAATGCCCCTGAAAACCATACCTTCTTCCTTTGAAGTTTCTTCTAGCAAAATCAAACTTCTTTGATCCATAGACCCTACAGTGTATAGCCCTGTGTCCAAATCCATTACAAGAAAAACAATGTCCTTGAAAAGCCCTTTGTTCATGCCTTGGTTCCTCATACCTTTCTTGACCATTATCCTTATGATCATTTTCAACTTGTGCATTGCATCCTTGAACCTTCTTTGTAGCATCTAAAACCTCTTCCTTAGTTTCTTCCTTGCTTTTCTCTTCAAGAATTTATTTTCCCTTTGAGCTTGATTCACCTCTCTCAAAACAAGAATCAAACTGAATATTTGGAGCCATATGAACTTTGGAACTTTCCTCACAAATCTTAGGTGCTTCCTTGCTTTCATTTTTTAGAACTTCCTTTCCTTTTGAGTGTGATTTTTCTTGGAAGTAAGATACAACCTTAAAATAAGTTTCCACTCCTTTTTGAACCTTTTCATCTAATGTATCATGTCTTTTCATGGTTACCCTTAGTTCTTCATTCATCCTTTCTTCTATCCTTTTTGCATTTTGAAGCTCTTCTCTGAGATTACTGATTGTTTGAAGTAGTTCTTCTCTGATTTTGACATCTGTTCGAATCTTGTTTTCAAGATTCTTGTATTCTTCTTTTAGCCTTTTGATTTTTGATTTTTGTTTACTTAGCTCATCCTCTTCCTTTTCTATAACCAAAAGTGAGACTTCTTTGTTTTCACTATCATTGAGACCATTATAATCTTCTATAGCAAACAAACTCTCAAGATTTCTTTGACCATGCTTGTTTCCTTGATGTGTCATCTCATCTTCACTATCATTGAAACCATTGCAATATCCTGATCTGTGATCTCTTTGACCACACACAAAGCACTGCTCTCTTTCACCTTCTATTCCTAGGAATAGATGTTCTTCTTTTTCATCATCTGATTTGTCTCTATCACTATGATCTGAGCTATCACTTGCTTCTACAATGTAGTAAGATTTCTTTGCCTTACGAAAAATTTTCTTCTTCTCATACCTATTTTGCTTGTATCTGTCATCTTTGTCATGCTTATGCTTTCCATATTCTTTTCTTCTTTGACCCTATTTTTCATCATCACTATTTTCTTCATGTGGACACTTGTATGCATAGTGACCAAGATCACCACACTTGTAGCATCTGACTTTCCTTATATCCCTAAAATTCTTTGAGTCCTTATTCCTTTTGATGAAGTTAGCTTCCTCATCATTATCTGAACCTCTACTTGTTTCTAAAACTTTCCCTTTCTCTTTCTCTGAAGCCTTGAATGCAATCTCTTTTATTGGAACCTGATGCTTACTTACCCTCATCTCATAAGTTGTGAGAGTACCTTGCAATTCTTCCATTGTTAGCTTGTTGATATCCATTGTCTCTTCTATTGTTGAAACCTTAGAATCATATTTCATGGGAAGTGATCTCAAAACCTTTTGAGTAACTTCTGATTCTTTCATCTCAAAACCTAGGCCTCTCATGGTGTTAGTAATCTCATCAACATGAAGTAAAAACTTTGCAATATCTTCAGAATCTTCCATTTTCAATTCCTCAAATATTTTTCTATGAGTTTGTAGTTTTGCCAACTTTACCTTGGAATCTCCTTCATAAGTATTCCACAACTTGGTCCACATCTCATTAGCTGAATTACATACCATGACCTTTGCAAAATCTATCTCACGAAGCCCACTCAAAATACAATTCATTGCTCTTGCATTGATCTCAACCAATTTCTTGATAGTCTTATCTCCCTCGGGATCACCTTCAACCCTATACTCTTTTTCAACCATTTTCCATACCTCATATCCTTGTGATATCAAGTAGTTCTTCATCCTCATGCTCTAGAAAGCATAATTGTTACCATCAAATAATGGAGCCTTATTTGTAGATGATCCATTCTGTGAAGCCATCTGTGTTCTTGTAGAATCTACCCTCAAGTTGTTAGCTTTTTGAAGGAACCCACTCTGATACCAATTGAAGAACACAAGCTTATACTGAGAGGGGGGTGAATAGTATAAGACCACTTTTTACTTTCTTTCCAAATCAATATCAATTAATGTCCTTAATTGCAATAACCAAATATAGCAGTGTGCATTAATAACTTAGATAGTAGTAGTAAGCAAGAGCACAAGTCACCACACATAATTGAGACACAATATTTAATGTGGTTCCCCCAATGTGGGGTACTCCACCAGATAATCTCCTTATAATATTTCACATAGAAATAAGGATCCTTATCCAATACAATGATTTCTTTGATCTGCTCAAAGCTAGGCAATAACAAGTTCACATAGAACTTGTCCAAATCTGAATAACAAGCTCACAGAACTTGTCCAAAATTGAATAACAAGTTCACACATAACTTGTCCAAATCTGAATAACAAGCTCACACAGAACTTGTCCAAAATTGAATAACAAGCTCACATAGAACTTGTCCAAAATAGAATAACAAGCTCACACAGAACTTGTCCAAATCTCCAACAAGCTCACCAAGAACTTGTCCAAATATGCTCTAGCAAGCTCACCAAGAACTTGCCCAAATATGCTCTAACAAGCTCACCAAGAACTTGTTCAAATCTGCTCTAGCAAGCTCACCAAGAACTTGCCCAAATCTGCTCTAGCAAGCTCACCAAGAACTTGCTCAAATCTATCCACAAATTTGTCCACAAAGCTGTCCCAAAACTATCCACAAAGTTGTCCCAAAACTGTCCACAAAGTTGTCCCAAAACTATCCACAAAGGCCTTCTCAAAGGCTCAATCAATCATGCTCAAGTAGCACTCAAATCTCATCCACAAATCTATCAAGGCAAAGCTCAAATATGAACTCAACAATGAATGGCAATGTACTCTTCAATGGATGACAACAATGATCCACAATGATCTCAACTCAACTCAACTCAAATCAACTCATAGAAGCATAAAGAGAATTGTTAGAGACTCAATATGTTCTAAGCTCAATCTCAACTCAACTCAACTCAAATCAATCTCAACTCAACTCAAGTCAACTCATAGAAGCATAAAGAGAATTGTTAGAGACTCAATATGTTCTAATCTCACTCTCATCTAAAATCAGAATTATGGAATAGTTTGTTTCATGGAACTTGACCAATCACCTCACACAATCACTTGACTAGGCTCAATCAACTCAACTCAACCAATCACCACAAGGGACTACTCTTTCTCACAAAAACCCTAGTCCAAGCATGTATCAACCAACTCAAATGTTTCCAACAATGCTCAACCATAAATCTCACATAACAATGATACTCATGTTCTTTTCAAGTTCTTTCACAACCAATGGGCTTCAACAACTATGCTTATAAAACAAGGTTTAAACACAACTCTCAAACCAGAAAACCTTGAAGCATTCAACCAACCACTTTCAAAAAGGAAACCACAATCAATCCTTTTCACTCCAATGATATTTCAGAAATCAACCACCATAAACAATCAATAGGAGAATGTGCCCATACCTTTTTGATGCCAAGAAGTTGTCCACAAAATCTGCCACACTAAACACAACTTTCCTTTCCAATCTCAATAAGGGTTAGTGGACTTCAAATAATAATCACAAGATAAGCATAACTCAATTTACACCTTTTTACTCCAACTTAATAAACACATCCACCAAAGTCCTTTTTAATAAAAACCCTTATCAAAAATAATAATCAATAAGGCTCTCAAAAATATTTTATAACAACTCCTTATTTCTCCTAAATCTTAATTTTCAATTTCATGAATATCAAAATAAATCAACAACTCATCCACCTCTGAAATAATAATCACAACCCTTATAAAAATAAAGTTTAATTAAAAACTTTAATTATTCCTTAACCACCTTATAACTCCTATCCTAGGGCATCAACGAAATTAATTAGAGCAAAACGTAATTACCTCCTCAAGGGGATTCGAACCCCCAACTTGCACACACCACGAGCGCCTTAGCCACGGCTAAGGTTGCCACACGAGCTAGCCGCTCGTTCGAAAGGAAAAGGCACGACGTGCCTTAAGTCCTTCCTCCCTTCCACGCAAACCAAAAGCGCTTCGAGCGCTTTCCTTCCAATGCCTTCGAATGCAGTCAAGGAGATTCGAACCTTGACGTAAAGCGCTGCCACACACCTTAACAAAAAGCCAATTGCCAATGCGCCACTCTACCCACAATGTCTTGGGCTTTCGACCAACCTTGGATTTATTCGTTGTCTCCCTTTTCAAAATGATTTTCGCACGAGCTCTCTTCGGATGCTTAGCCAACGATTAACACGAGCAAGGATTAATTTCAAATGAACCTTAGGATCCCCCTTTATATAGTCTTCTCCTCATTTTCGATGATGTCGATGCATTATTGATTTTCCCTCTTTCTTTAGACGTCGGCGCTAACTTTAATTTTAATTTTAAAATTTAAATTTAAATTTTAAATAATTAAAATTTAAACTAAATATTTAAAATTAAATATCTCCATCATCGGGGCACCTTTTTCGATGAAACGAAAGGCCAACCTGGGTTTTAAGAAAAACCCATTTCAAATCTGCCATCCATGGTTTTAAATAAAACCTTTTATTTTGCCTGCCTTGGTTTTCACAAAAACCCCGAATTTATCCATGCTTTCCAAAATATCATTTGCCCATCAAAACTCAATGTGATCCATATGACATCAATGATTCATGTGACATCAATGACAACATAAAAATAACTCAAATTGCCAACAAAGGATGGATGAATTTAATTATTGGGGCAATGGATTTGAGATGTCTGGAATTGTTGTAGAAGATTTTCTATGACTAAAACCCACATTCCTTATTTTGTTATTATCTTATTCATTATCGAGGTGTCATCAACTAATTTCACTCCTTCTCCAAGCAAACTTAATTTTTGTTGAGTCTTCCTGGCAAAAATAAAGTTTTGAGGCACAAGACAATGAAGTAGCAACCAAAATTTACTGTTCAAGCTCCCAATTCTTGCATGATGTTGTTGTTTTCCATTGCATTGATGTCTAAGATAATTTTTCGTCATCCATTTTTGTTGATTTCCTAGATGCTTTCCATCAAAATGGGATTGTTTCTTCCAAAAGATAGCATTGATTTATGCGTTATTGTTGTCAAGGATAAAATTTATATTTTTTGATCTTTAAGTAGCCAACATTTTATTTTAATGTGAGTTTAATTACAAAGGCACAACTCTCTATAAATACTAAGCATTTTGATGTAAAGAAGAAGGATAGACATTCTGCAAAAAAAACTTTGAGTTATATGCATCAATTGAAAGATATTTGGATCTGGTTCCTGGATTAGTGGTGTATGTAATTACTTTCTACCTATCATTTATGTTATGTTCATGATATTTGTTAGATAAATTTAAATTCTATATTTTGAATTTAAATTCTAATAAAGAACTGAATGCTGAAATGTGAATTGAAAGTTATCTCTGCAAGTTGTGAATGGTTCCTATGCTTTTATTTTTGTTCTATGCTAATTAAAACTTGTTTTGGATTTTAGCTTCTACTTTATCCCCACCTTATATTTTCAGCTCATATCCATATTTCCCATTCCTTTCTATCATTTCCCATCTCTTTCTGTTATCCTAAGATGGGATTCAACCCTCTCTAGAGATTGTCCTAAAGGATATCTCTTTCCTTCAACATTTCAATGTTGGTCGGGTCTAGGGCACACATATATTTTATACTTAGGTTTATTCATGGCCAATAATTTTTGGCAAACCTAGTGGGACATTAAAATTTCCACTTTGAGTAGTAATAAGTTTTGATGTTCATCTTTTTAATATCTGACTAGAATATTTGGTGACTCAGTTTTACCAAAAAGCCTCTGAACATGAAGTTGGCAAAAGATTTACTATATGATCACAATATTGAAGGCCAATTTTTTTGAAAATACTGGTGATTTATTTGAGCTTGACACCCAAATTTTAGGAGAGCACCCTATATTAGTCATTCTATCTATTCTATCAGTCACAACATCTTCACAGGTAGCTGGTGTGTTTTTTATTCCTTCAAGTCCCACTAGCACTGCTACTAGCTTTCCTATTCAAAAATAAACTCTAGTCCAAATGGTTCAAAATCCACCACCACCACCAAGATAGTTCCCAGCCTGGAATCACTCCAAAGCTTTGAATCTGCAAGCTCAAAATTCAATTTCACAAGTAGCATTGAAGGCTTTGCCTACTTACGATGGTATAGGTAAAACAACTTACGAGCATGTCCAACACATGGTTTCTCTAGTGACCATTCATAGCATAATAGATGAAGATGTTGGTAAGTTTGATCGTGCTCTCCCTTAGAGGGAAGTTACTTTATTGGTATTGATATTTACAACCTGTCACTATTACCCCCTAGGACCAATTTGTTGAATTATTGATAAAAGGTTTCAATGAATAAGTGGATCCTTTCTCTCTGTTGCATCAATTTACTACTATTCATAGGTATCCACAAGAGGAAATTATTGACTTCAATGTAAGGTTCACTCAAACTTGGCAGAGAGTCCCTAACGGTCTCTGATCGACTCTCAAACAAGTCACATTCTATTACCTTCGAGCCTTCAATTTTGATATTAGCATGACCATATATCAGTCTGATGTTGATACATTCTTAGCCTTGTATTCTACTACGTAAAAGGTTGAGGCTGATCTAATTGCTATCAGTAAAATTTTATCAAATCTGAGTTCATCTCAAACCATGGTGATAGTCTCTATCCTGCAACTGCCTTCCCCATCCATTCCATAGCTACCCGCTCTGATTACATTTCAAACACTACCATCTCTACCTGTACCACTTCCATTACCATCTCCTCCAGCACTATCAAATCTTAATCCCGAAGAGAAGTTGTTGAAAGATATGTAATCAATGAAATCAGCTATAAGAGTGATGAACAATGAGATCATGGTGATTAAGAAGAAGTAAATTGAGAGATATTTCTAGCCTAGGAGATTTCAACCTCCGCTAATCACTAGAGAGCAATCGACTCCAACCAGCAAGGTTCCTAAGAGAAATCCTACCGTATTGACAAATGAAGAAGCTGGCCCATTGGATAAAGTGTACTGGTGCTCTACCTACAATGATCTGCATGGCAAAGAAACTTGCATGGTTCATATGAAATACGTGTAGACATTGGTAGAAAGCTCTTTCAGAGATCAAATCAACATGATTATAGAAGTCGATCATAATTTTATGGTCCCTTATTAAAAATAAGTTTTAGGTTCTCATGAGAGTTGGAAGAAATCCAATCATAGTGGACCCATCTAAAATGGAGCAGTTGAAGGTACCTACTAAATCAAAGGTGCAGAATGAGAAAAAACAAGCACAAGTGAAAGCACATTTTCCAACGTCCAAGCCATATGCACCTGTCCTATTAAAAGACCTTTTGCCTCCATAGGCGAAATAAATATTGCAAGAAAAGACTTCAACTTCGCAAGAAAATTATGAAACAGAGAAACAGGTAAAATAAAAGCTCAAATATCCCTCCTTGACCAAGCATTAGAGGGTAGAAGCTAGGCAAAAGTATCAAAGAAAGTATGAGATTTACAATGAAGGAAATGATTCCAGCGCATCTATGTACAATATTATTGAGGAGCTAAAGAAGATTCTATCCAAGGTTAGTATCTATGATGCATTGCAATTTCCTAGATAAGTTGACTTGTTTCAAGAGTCACTGAAGTTTGTTAAAGATAAGGGAAAGAATCCTACTTAGACTATTTTTTCTCAAATTCTAACCACTTCAACTACTGGAAAGAATAGACCACCCTAATTATACTTGTGTCTTAGGATGGAATGTTGGATTGTGCATAACTACATGATCAAATCTAGAACTACGATGACTATCATGCCAAAGGTAGTTTGTGATGTTATGGGCATGGGATATACAAGAAGTAGCTCTAGAATTCTATAGTTATAT
This sequence comes from Wollemia nobilis, assembly GCA_028583015.1. NCBI lineage: Eukaryota > Viridiplantae > Streptophyta > Pinopsida > Araucariales > Araucariaceae > Wollemia > Wollemia nobilis. The sequence continues at coordinate 4,217,852 of JAQPPZ010016944.1, read as the reverse complement.
GGAACCCTTGTGAGAATAGTAGGGGTCATCAAAGACATCCCCATTGTGTTTCATAAAATATCTTAGACCAATGTGATCCAAGAGGTGGTTGTGGTTGATTTGGAGTCGTATTTCAGCATGTGCCTCTCAATAATTCACTACCAAGTTGGGAGGCTATGTTTATTTGGACTATTCCCATATGGAGATTCCTTTCAAATGGAAGAGAATCTGAATCTATAATGAGAAGCCTTCTACTTTTCATATAGATAAGATTAAAGAAGAAGAAAAATCCGTGAATTCTATCAACATGATGACTGAAGAATTGGATAAAGTGGATTTAATGGAAGAAGTTATGGACGAGCTTCAAACTAAATATGAATTTTCAATGCTTTATTTTAATGCCATGATGGAAATTGATATTGGTTGTTACACCATTACCAAGCCTAAAAAAATTGAAGTAAAGATGTCTGACAATCAGGATCCTATTCTTGATCAATTATAGAAGTTGTACTTTGATGGTGTGATATGCAAGAACAATGCAGAGGCTAGAATTTTTTTTATTTCTCCTTATGGCATACAAAATACTTATTTATACCAGTTGAACTAGATTTGTACCAACAACATTATGGAGTATGAAGCACTATGCATAGACTTGAAGAAAGTAGAGAGGATTGGGATCAAACAACTACAGAGTTTTGAATATTCTGAATTAATTGTGAATCAAGTAATGAAAAATGTGTCTCCAAGCAGCATTTTATGAAGGTATACCACAACAAAGTTTGGGACTTGCTTGAAGCTTACACAATGTTGAACATCAAAGTGATCTCATGATAGTAGAACAAACACATAGATCTCTTGGCATTCCTTGGCACCAACTTTTCTCCAGTTGAGCACGTGGTGAACAAACCAAAGATCGTAAGGTTGGTTTATAGGCCTTCAATTCTTGAGAAGAATATCTACTGGCAAGTGTTCAACGGTGATGAGAAGATTATAAATTTCTTGATAAGATAAGTTAGTGTTAGAGTAATATTACCTTACTTGGGTAATTCCTAACAATTCACCAAGGTAGATTTTATTTACCACATGGTAAAAAGTAATTTCTTACTTTTACCATGAGGTTACTAGGTTATTTATATTTTACCCTAGGATATTTACATTGTTAGTAAATATCTAGGTTAGTTAGTTGTTGTAGTCATTTTGACTACGTAGTTAGTTGTTAGCGTAATGTATGTTAGTTGTTAGCTAACTTCACTGGGCAATTTCCTACTAGGCTATTCTTAGCCTAAGTCAATTGTATTTAAGCACTATACATTTCAATGCTATGGTTAATGTTCATGGCTCCACTTTTCGTGGTATTAGAGCAATTATGGAATGGGACTTGCGGAGCTGGAATGAGGTAGACGAGAACCCTTGAACTGTTGCTCGAAATGGATCCTGAGGTGGCTCCTAGGTAGCAAGGCCCGTAGGCCCATACACCTGGGTAGAGCAGGTCCACGTCACCGAGCGGCCATGGGAAAGCCTTCAAATAGAAGGTGCACCACTTCCTTTTCCGTCAGGCTAGCTAGCCCGACCAGTGGAGGGGCCATTGCTAAAGCCTTGCCTGACGGGAGATCAGGAGTTCGACTCCCGTCAAGGCCAAGCGCCTTAATTTTTTGACAAAGGGGCCCTAAATAAAATCCAAGGTAATTTTTAATTTTCGTTGTATTTTTTTAATTTTTTTAAAGTATTTTTTAATAATTTAATGTTTTTTTTATTTATAAAAATCATTTTTATTTTTATGATGTAAATGATTTTTTAAATAAAAATAATTTTTATTATTATTTAAATGATACTTAAAATTAATTAGACTTATGCAATAAATTGAAAATTGAAAAAAAAAGTAGAAACCTAATTTTTTTTTTAAACACAATAAAATTATGCTTTTGTTTTCTCCTTCAAATTCTAAAATAAGGAACAAAAACCCCTAATTCACTCCTATTTGTTTGGCTTAATTTCCTCGAACTTCTCATCCTTCTTGAAGGGTGTTAAGGCAGGTGCCATTAAATATCTGTTTGAGTGAATTATATTTTGGTACTCTTTTAGGGTAATCAAAAGAAAGAACAAGTTTTTTGAAAATAAGGAACCTTAAAAAGTTGCAATCCTTTGCACTAAGGGGGGATAATTCCTTTCTTCCTTCAAAACACAGATTTTTGACAAGAGGGAAATAAAACTTGTAAAGGCAATCATAAAAGTAGAAGTCATAAAAATTATACCTTTTCTTTTAGACTTCATAATAGCAATCATGCTTGAAGTTCTTACAATAAGGAAGGATGATTTGGTGAACTTTTTGATAAAATTGCCTAGAAAACCATAGTTTTGCAAAACTTGTAAAAATGAAAACCAAGACACCATTCAGTGTTGGTTTCAAAACAAGCAAAACTAAAATGGCAAAGGCACATCACAAAAGCCATATTTCTAGTGAAGTGTCTCATTCGGATTCTGATTCTAGTTCAAAGAAAGCACTTAGAGTGCTAATTGCTAGAATATTTTTGTAGAGGGAAAACACGTGTCCCTTGGGCAAAAGCACCATTTTCTCTCTCTCATATTTTTGGCTTCATAAATAGCATAAGTATTTTGTTTGAAGACCTTGAAATAATGGGTGCTTGTACCTCTTTTAGGCTTCATATATAGAAAATTCTAGGTGTTTGAAGTACTTGTAAAAAGAGGAGCGACTTTTTGTGATGTAAAATTGTCTAGGAGGAAATATTTGTAAAATCCTTCACAACACTCTTGCATTGCACACTTTTTGCAATTGAGGGGGGATATCCATTTCTTTTCTTCACTAATTTTTGTAAATAGGGAAGAAGGCTTATAAGGGTGCATTTTCAGCTTCGACCGACACCTTAGTCACACTTCCTTCAGAAATTGAATACACTATGTTTTGCAACGAGAAGAGGGGAACTTATAAGGGTGCATTTTCGGCAGTGACCGACACCTTAGATACCTTATATTTTGCAAACTCATATTGTAAATAAATTAACCTTGTATGAAGTGATCTATTCTACTACACCTAGCGATTGCAATGGTTGGTTACCCATGCAATTTGGTTGGATGATGTTATTACCATAAGTACATTCGTTGGCGTGAGGACAAAGTGAGAAATGACCCACTTTTTTCTTAGGAGTAGCCAGAGAGCACTGTGACAGAGCAAAGAACCAGCAGATCAACATCTTCTTCACTGTATTGGGGCAGTTATATACTTTACCCAAATATTGTTGTATAGAGGGATATGTATGTATTACCCAAATAATGTAATAATGGGGGATGTTAGAGTATTATTACCTTACTTGGGTAATTCCTAAAAATTCACCAAGGTAGATTTTATTTACCACATGGTAAAAAGTAATTTCTTAATTTTACCATGAGGTTACTAGGTTATTTATATTTTACCCTAGGATATTTACATTGTTAGTAAATATCTAGGTTAGTTGTTGTAGTCATTTTGACTACGTAGTTAGTTGTTAGCGTAATGTATGTTAGTTGTTAGCTAACTTCACTGGGCAATTTCCTACTAGGCTATTCTTAGCCTAAGTCAATTATATTTAAGCACTATACGTTTCAATGCTATGGTTAATGTTCATGGCTCTACTTTCAGCTAGTACTATGGAAGGAAGAGAACTTGATGAGGAAGAAGCTAAAGAATTGATCCAGCTAAGGAATAATCATATCTCAAAAGGATTAATTACGTTTGAGAGTATCTTTGATCAGAATGATAGAGCAGAAAAGCATAAGATCAAAGTGGATGAGGAGTACACTGAGCTACATTTGGGACCCAAGAATTCAATCAAAGTTGGTACCAATTGCACTCTAGAAGAGCTAGAGCAGATCAAGGAGCTATACATGAGTTTTCAAACAATATCACTTGGATCTACCAACATTTAAAAGGCTACAACAAGGATGTGATCCAGCATACCATTGAGCTGCAGGAAGGAGTGAAACTCTTTAGATAGAAATAGAGACCAATAAATCCCAAGGTTGAAGCCTTGATGAAATTTGAACTATTGAAGATGTTGGAAGCCAAATAATTTACCCGATAAAACATTCTACTTGGGTAGAAATTTTTTTCCCAGTGTGGAAGAAGAACGAAGATATTCACCTGTGTTTTGATTTTCAAAATTTGAATCAAGCATCCCTGAAGGGTCATTATCCTTTATCCAAGACTGATCAAATTCTTCAGATAGTTATATGAGCTTAGAGATTTTCTCTATTGGATGGATTCTCTGGCTATAACCAGATTTGGGTTAAGGATGAAGACCAATATAAAACGACGTTCACCACAAAATGGGAGATATTTACTTATTAGCAAATACCATTTGGTCTCTCGAATGCTAGAGAAACTTTTCAGAGAGCGATGGATGTAGCTTTTGGTGAGTTGTTAAATTGTGTCATTGTAATTTATTTGGATGATATGATTATCTTATCTCACAATAGGGAGGAGCATAGTTTACATTTAAGACAAGTGTTCAAGAAATACTGAGAGTTTGGAATATCCATCAATCTAAGGAAGTTTATCTTCACAGTAAAGGAAGAAAAGCTCTTGGACCATGTGATTTTTAAGAAGGGTTTAGTTATTGATCTAGCTAGAGCTGATGCTATTCTGAAGCTTTCATTTCCAGCCAACAAGAAGGATTTGCAGTCATTTTTTGGCTAGATTAACTTTGTTTGAAAGTTTACTATAGATTTTTCCTAGGTTGTGAAACCAATGACTAAGCTTTTAAAGAAAAATATTGAGTTCAAATGGACTAAGTAGAGGAAGCAAGCATTCAAAGAAATCAAAGAAAGAAGTGCTCAAACCTTGATTTTGATAAACCTTGATTTTTCAAAGGATTTTATCTTGTATGTCACTAGTGAACAAGAGATTTACGTAGCGATGCTCACATAGAAATGATATGATAGAGATGATCGACCAATTGATTTCTTAAGCCAAGTCATCTAACTGCATGATGAGAAATACAATTTTATCAAGAAGCAAGTATATGCGGTAATGAAGTCCTTAAAGAAGTTTCAACATTTTTTTTCTAAGAGAAAAACAATAGTTTATGTTGCTAATCCAGATGTCTACAATTTCATCATATAGGGAGAGCTTGGAGACAAGATAGCTGGTTGGGTTTCCAAAATCTAGGAGTATGATGTTGAAATTTGGCCAACTAAGATGGTTAGGGGCCGAGCACTATGTCAAGAGCTCATAAAGAATGCCACATATGAATCTATGATTTACCAACATGAAGAGTCAGTAAGTGAGTATAATACTGCTAATCATTCCTTAAGTGACCATGATTAGACATAGAACCTTGTCAAATACTTTGAATCAGGGAGGTGTCCTTCACATCTCAATACTTCACAAAGAAGGAGATTCAGACTACAGGCCCTCAGGTATGTGATGTTGCCAAATGGAGTGTTCCAAAAAAATATTGATGGAGTACTTCTCAAGTATGTCAAAGAATTAGAGAAGCAAAAATCCTAGAATAATAATATTTTGGATTGTTAGGAGGCCACTATGTAGGGAGACCCATGGCATTGAAGATCATCAAAGCCGATTATTTCTAGACCACTATCTTTGTAGATGCTTTCAAATTCAATCAAATTTGTGACAAGTGCTAGATATATATCAGTAGAAGTAGGAATGCATCTTTACCTCTTCATCCGATTCAAGTAGAAGCACCATTTCAACAATGGGGCTTATATTTACTGAGGTCATTGATCCTAATTCATCCTTCAAGTATAAATACATTATGATAGCAACTGACTATTTCATCTATTGGGATGAAGCAATCCCAACCAAGAAGGTAAACAAGGAGGTGGTCATCACATTCCTTGAAGGATTGATCACTCGTTTTGGCATCCCAAATGCAATTATAACAGATAATGGAAATCCATTCATTGGTTCCAAAGTCAATGAGTTTATGGGTAAGTACGGCATTTATTTAAAAATCTCATCAAATTATTATCCGCATGGAAATGGTCTAGCCAAATCCACAAAAAAAATCTACTCAATATTCTGAAGAGGACTCTTGGTGATAACAAGCAAAGTTGGCACTTGCTTTTGAACCAAGCCTTATGGGTTGATCACATCTCAGTGAAAAAAATCTATCAAGATGTTTCCCTATTACTTGGAGTAGAGCAAAGAAGTAGTCTTGCACGTTCACATTGAATTGCCAACCCTTCAATCCTTGCACTTACTTGATGGTGAAGATGATGAATTCGATCCCATGAGTGCAAGGTTGGCTCAGCTTTTATAGGTGGAGGAAGAAAGGGAGAAATCATACAATACCTTCATGGAACATGCCAAGATGATTAAGAAGAGGTTCAGTAAGAAGACTTATGAGAAGGCATTCAAAGTAGGCGATCTGGTGTTGAAATGAAATGAGAACAAGGCAAATCCAGGAAAGCATCACAAATTCGAGGTGATTTGGAAGGACCCTTTCTAGATTTCCAGTGTCAATCAAGTTAAGTAATTTTATTTCCAAGATATGGATGGCCATGTGCTGCCAATTCCAGTTATTACCAGTGAAAAAAATTGACGTTGAGAATGTAAATATGTATATATTTTTTATTTAATACTGTTTTTGTTTGAAAAATGGCTAAGGATGGGAGTGAAATTATTTTTCGCTGAGCGGAAGCATTTTCACTGGCGAAAATCATTTTCACCAGCGAAAATCCTTCTTCGTCCCTAGCTCAAAAAAACTGGTAGTTTTAATTTTGCCTCAAAGGAGGTGTTTTCACCCCAAAATTGTTTTAAAGCCTTTGTGTCATATTTTAGGGGTCAAAACATTTATTAATTGCTGGAAAGAAAGGAAAAAAGAAAAAAGCAGAAAAACAAAGATAGATAAGATAAAAAAAGGATGTTTTTCACTTGAAAAAGGCATTTGCCCTGCATATCTTATTTTCGGACCAAAATTTATTTTCACTCCATCAACAGTTAATTTCAAGGTAAAAACTCAAGATGAGAAAGTAACATTTTGCATTCTTTTTTGGGTACTCTAGTTGGCATATTTTTGGCATGGAAGGGGGCGAAATTAATTTTTGCCTTGCTTTTTTTTAGCAAAGACTCTTAGTTGCATTAAAATCTTACTTTTTCGGTAGTAAAGTTTTTTTGGGGTAAGATAAATTAATTTAAAAATTCCAAATAGGTAGTTTTTAGTAGTGAAATCATGGGAAGGTATTTTTGAAGCTCTAGTTGAATGAAACCATCAGTTGCATAGGGTTATTTTTAACCTAGTTGACATCTCTAGAAAAGCAAGTCATCTAAAAAATCATTCTTCACTGGCATGAGCTAATTTCGGAGTGAGATTCAGTTAAGTGAATGATATCAAGCTAATTTCATGGCCAAAATCCTCCAAAGATGTTTTCGATATCTAAATTCAAAAAATTTAATAATTTTACCTCAAAAAGTGCTTCCATCATGCGTATGTGGCATTCATATTTCTTGAAGTTAGTCGTCAAATAACCAAATTGTGCCCTTCGAAGTAAAAAAAGTGGTTAGGCACAAAATTCAAAGAGAATTTATAGCACAAGGGTATTATTGGCAATTAAAAATCATAAAAAAACATGTTAGGTGAGAGAACCAAGTAGCACGTTCACTCAAATTTCTCAAGGTATTCCACATGCATTAAATAAGGTAGTTGGAAGAAAAAATTATAAATAGGGCAAACCAAAATCTTGCAGATAAAGAAAGTTTAAGAGTATTTTCTCTGGAGCATTGTAAGATTGTCACTAATATTTTTCAAATTGCTGCTTCATTGTAGAAATGTCAAAGTGTTGAAATGAAATTACTAAAGGATGGATATGGGAAAGAAAATTGAAGAACACAAGCTTATTCTGAGAGGGGGGGGGGTGAACAGTATAAGACCTCTTTTTACTTTTTCCATTATACTTCAAAACAGTAAAGCAATATACCCAAAGCAATATCAAAGCAATGCACAATATCATCCACAAAGTGACACCAATTTTAACGTGGTTCACCCGTAATGGTCAGGCTACGTCCACAAAACTTTTCTCTAAAAGTTATCTCAAAGTTCTTTGGGAATCCTTCCCAATTACAATGTTTATGAGCCTCGGCCCAAAGGAGATACCTTCCCCCAATCAGAATTTATGAGCCTCTCGCTCAAAGGAGATACCTTCCCCCAATCAAAATTTATGAGCCTCTGCTCAAAGGAGATACCTTCCCCTCGCTCAATTTATGAGCCTTGCTCAAAGGAGATACCTTCCCCTCTCTCGGAAATGATCCCTCGAAGATCAACCGCCTCTACCTCTTGCCAGCACGTGGAACTCCTTTCCACCGAAGACCTCCTATCCTCAATGCTTAGCCTAAGAGACCTCCGCCTTCTATGATCACGTCCACAATAGCTCAAGAACCTCGTACCAAACATAATCGATCGATCTAGTACAAGTCTTCCTCTCGTCTGTCAGATCTGTCCAACTCTTGAACAAATCAATCCTCTCGCATACAAGCCTTCTCAAAGACTTGCCAAATCTATCCTCATGTTCTTCTCATAGAACCAGTGCACCTCTGTCCTCAAGTTCTCTGATAGAACTATCAAACTTAGCTCACAAGTCCTCTGCTAGGACCTGTCCAAATCTGCTCACAAGTCCCCACCGAAACCTGTCCAAAATTGCTCACAAGTCCCCATCGAAACCTGTCCAAAACTGCTCACAAGTCCCCACCGAAACCTATCCAAAACCTGCTCACAAGTCCCCACCGGAACCTGTCCAAAACTGCTCACAAGTCCCCATCGAAACCTGTCCAAAAACTCAGCAAGCTCACCAAGAAAACTTTCTTAGTAGGAAATCACAAAGTGAATTGTTAGAGACCCAATGTGATTTTTCAAACTCATAGAAGCATAAAGAGAATTGTTAGAGACTCAATATGTTCTATACTCAACTCCCAATCTCAAAACTCAACTCAAATCAACTCAGCTCAATCTCAATCTCAAATCTGAAAACTCAACTCAATATCTGAAATGGATAGGATAGAATGCTTTCTTTCAAGAACATGAAACCCCAACAATTGCCAACTATGCAAAGAATCACATAACAATGATACTCATGTTCTTTTCACCATCAATTAGGGCTTCAACAACAATGCTCATCAACCAAGGTTCAATCAACACCATTTAACTCAAAACACAACCTTGAAGCATTTCACAATCAACATTAGAAAAGGAAACAAGTAGAACTCCTTTTCTCTCCAACATTATTTGAACAAAAAGCATCCACCAACTCAAATCACAATAGCACAAAACAACTTTTCAAATCATCAACAAAGAAGTAAGCCCAACACTTTAACCAAGTAAAGAATAGCTTGATTATAACCAATTTAATGAAAGCTAATGTCAATCTCAAAGCTGCCCACTTAAGGTTTCACAACTTCACACAAGAAGCAATTCTAACCTTAAAACATCATGCTTTCATTTCCATAATCAACCAAAAGCACTCTCAACATTACAAGAAATATTTATCCCTTATACACCTTATTTCTCCCTTATAGTCTTATCAACAATAAACTTTATCTCTCATAAGAATGCAATAAGATAATGCAAACAACACCTTAAAAAGAATATTTTATCAAAATAAAGCAAGCTTCAAACTCCTTATAACTCCTAAGCTATTTTTCTCTCTAATAAACTTCCTCCATCCACAAAATACACTAGCAAAAATTAATTTCGAAAATACCTTGGCCAACACCAAAAATCATGCTATGGAGAAATTGCGCACGAACTCTAACACCACCCGCTGCGTCCACTTCAATGAAGAAAAACCCTTTCACGTTATTCGAACGTGGAACCTCCCGTTCGGGTAGCGCGCCAACAGCCTAGCCGCTACCGGTGCGCCAAAGGCATCCGATGAGGTTTGAACCTCACTCTGATTCCCTTGTACCTTCTATGCCATGGCTAAAATAAACAATAGGCCTCCCTGTCTTCTGACGTGAATGACGACGATGAAACCTTACGGCGGATACAAAAAATGAACGACGGATATCCGAACAACGGATCACGAAATCTCAGCGAAGAAGAAATCGAACATCAGATCGTGAAATCACAACGAGCAACACTTTTCAAAAATGCGGATGGGATAATCTTTGATCTTCATCATGGGAGATTTATATGCATATTTCCCATAAACTCTTGACGTCGACGAGGAGTTTAACACATTGACGGAGGAGTTTAACACGTCGACGGAGGTCTTGGCTAGCGCCCACAATCTTAGAACATAGCGCCATCAAAGTTAAGACATTTGCGCCATGGGTTAGGAGAACCCAATGCAAACAATAAATTAATATTTATTTAAAAATAATTAAAAGGAACCTTAACAAGGTTTTTAATTATTTAAATAAATACTTCCTCCTGGACCCAAATGCATTAAACTAATGCATCCACCTGTAATCTTTAAACCTGCCAACTTGGGGTTTACAAAAGACCTTTGAAACTAGTCATGCCGTAACCTTCATCAAAACAAATTGTTTGACATCAAATCAAATTCCTTCAAGAGCTTCTTGACATCAATGACAACTTATACACTTGAGCAAAGGCAATGTACCCAAAGTACCCAAAATTGCCAACAATCTCCCCCTTTGTCATTGATGGCAAACCTTTATCGAAAACACTTCTCAAGAGCCAAAATCGAAACCAACTGTGCTAACAACTCGACCGAATCTTCCTTTGAAGTTTTGCTCCCCCCGACTTGAAGCTCTCCTCTTCACTTTGAAGCTCTCCCCCTTACTCATATCTCTCCCCCTTTGTCATCAATGGCAAAGGGTCACCTTTGGGGCTCGGGACTAAGAATGAGCCTCTTAGCTTAGTCCCTCCCCCACCTCCCCGATGAGGTGATTAATTCTGGGGTGGGAGTAAAACTCCCATTAGGCACCGATCATCATCAGCGTCTATAACTTCCTTGTCGGGCCTTCTCTTGAACTCTTTGCCCATATTCCTATTCTTGTCACTGTTCTTGTTCTTGTTCTCATCCCTCGTTCTTGTCCATGCCTTGATCCTTGGACCCGATCATGCCACTGTTCCCTGTTCTCGTATTCTAGAATTTCAGCTCTACACTGTCCGATTATGTGACCTTCATTGTTGCACTTGAAACACTTGACGATGTTGTTTCTCCGAGGTAAACCTGATCTTTGAATCCACCACTTCTGACCAAACCTGTTCTGACCAAACCTATTTTGACCAAACTTGTTTCGACCAAACCTATTTGGCCAAACTCGTTTCGACCAAACCTGTTCTGCCAAACCTGTTCTGACCAAACCTGTTCCTGTTATTTGCCTTGCAATAAACTGCCTTGTGCCCAAACTGTTGACAAGAGTAGCAATACCCTTGAAAGTAACTAGCACTTCTGAAACTATCATTTACCTTCTTCACTTGAGCCATGCAATGTGAAGCCATGTGACCAAACCTGTGACAAGCAAAACATCTGCCTTGAAACTTTCCTTTATTTGACCTCTTAGGTTCTGAAAACTTCTTCTTCTCATTCTGAATTCTGTTTTCTATTTCTGTGCATCTATCATTCAAGGACTCCTTTTCTGAAATACTTTCCTCATCGAAACTCTCTTCCTTTTGGAGTCTCTTACTAGACTCTCCAACTTGTTCCTTGTGTGGCTTAACAAAACCAAGGCCTGTTTTATCTGTTGTCTTTCTTTGACCTTTGATGAGTGACTTAACCTTTTTGGAGCTATCTTGAAACCTCGTAAAGCTTATCCTTGTACTCTTTAGTTTCCTCTTTCAAAGAAGCCATTTTCTGTTCTAACTCACTATACTCAAGAACCTTAGACTCTAACTCATCCTTGAGTTCCTGTGTCTTAGCTATAGAGAAGTCAAGACTTTCTATAAGATCATCTCTCTCCATACAACATTCATCTAACTTATCCTTGAGTCTAGCATTCTTCTTTCTTTCCTTTTTCAAAGCACTAAGAGCACTAATAAGTTCACCTTCAAGATCTACTTCACCTTCCTCTATATCTTCCTCTATTTGTTTGCTTTTTGAATCATCAAAGCCTTTTTCAGATTTCTTATCACTAGAGGTGCTACCCTTTTCAAAAACCATACATGCATCTTCCTTATAGTTTTCTGAAGCATCCTCATACATACTAGAAACCAAATCATTATTTGTGCAATCATCCTCAAGGTGACCAAAGTTTCCACATCTAAGACATTTCATGATAATGAATCTATGTTTCGGTTCTTCCTCTTTTTCTGATATGAACAACATCTCATTTTCATCATCACTTGAAGAACTTTCACTATCACTACTAGAACACTTACTTGCTTTGTCTAGGTAGAAACTCTTCTTGTGCTTGTGAGAATACCTCTTTCCTTGATTGTTGTGCTCATCTTTGTTCTTCCTGTGATGCTTGTGCTTTTCGAATCCTTGCTCTTAGAATCCCCGTTTATCTTCATCACTTTCATTCTTGGGAACAATACAACTAATAGAATAATGACCAAAATTTCCACAATTGAAACATCTTATATTTTTCATACTTTTTTGCTTTCTAGAGAACTTGCCTTTCTTTCTGTAATATGCCTCTTCATCACTAGAAGACTCATCACTATCTTGAAGTTGTTTACCCTTGGATTTCTTGGTAGCCTTGAAAGTCGCCTCTTTCTTGACATCAACCTTCACTTGAGTTCTCAACTCAAATGCCGCAAGTATACTATGGAGCTCATCCTTTTTCAACTTATCCAAATCTTTAGCTTCCTCAATAGCAAAAATATTTTCACTAAATCTATTAGGAAGAGATCTTAAAATCTTATCACAAACATCATTTTCAGCAAGCTCAAGACCTAAGTCTTTCATGGAGTTAACAACCTCATCCATACGAAGCATGTAGTCACTAATATTTTCATCATCATTCATCTTGAGTTGTTCAAACATACCTTTGAAGTGTCTCAACTTGGCCTTTCCGACATTTGTATCACCTGTATGAACCACCTTCAACTGTTTCCACATTTCACTAGTTGTCTTGCAGTGAATCACTTTGGTGAGATCTGCTTTCTGTAAGCCTTTCAGGATTGCATTCATTGCTTTTGAATTGCTGTGATGTAGGAGCCTTTCTTCTTTAGTATTAGGACCATGTTCAGGAATAGTGTACTCATCTTCAATCACTTCCCAAACCTCATTCCCAAGTGCCATTAGATGAACCTTCATCCTTGCACTCCAAAGACCAAAATCTGACCCATCAAGAATAGGTGCTGCATTGCCACTTGAATGATCCATTGTGTTCTTTACTAGCTTTTCCTTCAAGTTGTTAAACTTTTCGAAGGCACCTCGCTCCGATACCAATTGAAGAACACAAGCTTATACTCGAGAGGGGGGTGAACAATATAAGACCTCTTTTTACTTTTTCCATTATACTTCAAAATAGTAAAGCAATATACCCAAAGCAATATCAAAGCAATGCACAATATCATCCACAAAGTGACACCAATTTTAACGTGGTTCACCTGGAATGGCTGGGCTACGTCCACAAAACTTTTCTCTAAAAGTTATCTCAAAGTTCTTTGGGAATCCTTCCCAATTACAATGTTTATGAGCCTCGGCCCAAAGGAGATACCTTCCCCCAATCAAAATTTATGAGCCTCTGCTCAAATGAGATACCTTCCCTCAATCAAAATTTATGAGCCTCTCGCTCAAAGGAGATACCTTCCCCTATTAATTTATAGTCTAAAGAATACCTTCCTCCTCGCTCTGGAAATGATCCCTCGAAGATCAACTGCCTCTACCTCTTGCCAACACGTGGAACTCCTTTCCACCGAAGACCTCCTGTCCTCAATGCTTAGCCTAAGAGACCTCTGCCTTCTATGATCACGTCCACAGTAGCTCAGCAACCTGTACCAAACACAATTAGTCGGTCTAGTACAAGTCTTCCTCTATCTGTCAGATCTGTCCAACTCTTGAACAAATCAATCCTCTACATACAAGCCTTCTCAAAGACTTGCCAAATCTATCCTCAGGTTCTTCTCATAGAACCAATGCACCTCTATCCTCAAGTTCTCTGATAGAACTATCAAACTCAGCTCACAAGTCCTCTCCTAGGACCTGTCCAAATCTGCTCACAAGTCCCCACCAAAACCTGTCCAAAACTGCTCACAAGTCCCCACCGAAACCTGTCCAAAACTGCTCACAAGTCCCCATCGAAACCTGTCCAAAATTGCTCACAAGTCCCCACCGAAACCTGTCCAAAAACTGCTCACAAGTCCCCACCGGAACCTGTCCAAAACTGCTCACAAGTCCCCACCGAAACCTGTCCAAAAACTCAACAAGCTCACCAAGAAAACTTTCTTAGTAGGAAATCACAAAGTGAATTGTTAGAGACCCAATGTGATTTTTCAAACTCATAGAAGCATAAAGAGAATTGTTAGAGACTCAATATGTTCTATACTCAACTCCCAATCTCAAAACTCAACTCAAATCAACTCAGCTCAATCTCAATCTCAAATCTGAAAACTCAACTCAATATCTGAAATGGATAGGATAGAATGCTTTCTTTCAAGAACATGAAACCCCAACAATTGCCAACTATGCAAAGAATCACATAACAATGATACTCATGTTCTTTTCACCATCAATTAGGGCTTCAACAACAATGCTCATCAACCAAGGTTCAATCAACACCATTTAACTCAAAACACAACCTTGAAGCATTTCACAATCAACATTAGAAAAGGAAACAAGTAGAACTCCTTTTCTCTCCAACATTATTTGAACAAAAAGCATCCACCAACTCAAATCACCAAGCACAAAACAACTTTTCAAATCATCAACAAAGAAGTAAGCCCAACACTTTAACCAAGTAAAGAATAGCTTGATTATAACCAATTTAATGAAAGCTAATGTCAATCTCAAAGCTGCCCACTTAAGGTTTCACAACTTCACACAAGAAGCAATTCTAACCTTAAAACATCATGCTTTCATTTCCATAATCAACCAAAAGCACTCTCAACATTACAAGAAATATTTATCCCTTATACACCTTATTTCTCCCTTATAGTCTTATCAACAATAAACTTTATCTCTCATAAGAATGCAATAAGATAATGCAAACAACACCTTAAAAAGAATCTTTTATCAAAATAAAGCAAGCTTCAAACTCCTTATAACTCCTAAGCTATTTTTCTCTCTAATAAACTTCCTCCATCCGCAAAATACACTAGCAAAAATTAATTTCGAAAATACCTTGGCCAACACCAAAAATCGTGCTATGGAGAAATTGCGCACGAACTCTAACACCACCCGTTGCGTCCACTTCAACGAAGAAAAACCCTTTCACGTTATTCGAACGCGGAACCTCCCGTTCGGGTAGCGCGCCAACAACCTAGCCGCTACCGATGCGCCAAAGGCATCCGGTGAGGTATGAACCTCACTCTGTTTCCCTTGTACCTTCTGCGCCAGGGCTAAAATAAACAATAGGCCTCCCTGTCTTCTGACATGAACGACGATGACGAAACCTTACGGCGGATACAAAAAATGAACGATGGATATCCGAACAATGGATCACGAAATCTCAACGAAGAAGAAATCGAACATCAGATCGCGAAATCACAACGAGCAACACTTTTCGAAAATGCGGATGGGATAATCTTTGATCTTCATCGTGGGAGATTTATATGCATATTTCCCATAAACTCTTGACGTCGGCGAGGAGTTTAACACGTCGACGGAGGTCTTGGCTAGCGCCCACAATCTTAGAACATAGCGCCATCAAAGTTAAGACATTTGCGCCATGGGTTAGGAGAACCCAATGCAAACAATAAATTAATATTTATTTAAAAATAATTAAAAGGAACCTTAACAAGGTTTTTAATTATTTAAATAAATACTTCCTCCTGGACCCAAATGCATTAAACTAATGCATCCACCCGTAATCTTTAAACCTGCCAACTTGGGGTTTACAAAAGACCTTTGAAACTGTCATGCCGTAACCTTCATCAAAACAAATTGTTTGACATCAAATCAAATTCCTTCAAGAGCTTCTTGACATCAATGACAACTTATACACTTGAGCAAAGGCAATGTACCCAAAGTACCCAAAATTGCCAACAAAAATGACACACAAAGAAAATGTAGAAAAAAATATGAGGCAGGAAAGCTAAAAAATCCAAGCAAAACTAAGATGAAGAGCTTGATTCATATTATGATGCACTAGCTCATATTGGTGATTGCATCATTTTAAACAAGGGCATGGAAAAATTGCGCCAGGATGTAGAAGTTTTTGTTAAACAAGGCTTGATGCCAGAAAGTCCATTAACTATTGTGTATCATGCACATATTTTTAGTACTTGTGTACACCTATTCACGCTTGCCCAAAACTGGTGTTGGCTATTATGAAATTTTATAACCTTTTCATAAGAGATGTTTGAAATGCAAAAGGATATAGATTATTCAACATTTCATCTAACACAGTTAGAGAAGCATTCACTTATGAGGTTAGGCCTCCTCCAGACGTTATGTTCAGAAAGTTAAATCTTTGGGAGCAAGATGAGAGGTACTAGTCGACCTTGGCATTGCACCATTTCATGGAGAATCAACTGATAAATTTGCCATAGTTTGGAGAGCTACCAGATTTGCCAAAGACTAATATATTTTAATATTCTAGACATGTTTTCCATGTTGGCCTGGATAATTGGTCTTCCTATCAATTCTACAATGTATAAATGGCAAGTGGCACTTGTACAATGTATTTCAGACATAGAGTTCTATGCTCTGACAATAATGATAGTGATAACGAACCTAATTTTATTTGACTAAATGGATTACGTGGCTTGAAGAATGCATACCAATTTAGAGAGAGTGCAGAGTGGAGAAGAGGTAGTGTTCAAACATTCTTCATTTTTAGCATGGTATTTCTTTTTCCACATGCACCAATGCTTTTCATTTATAGCTATCAAGCAGACTGATGAGGTAGACAGGAAGCTGCTAGTTTATTTATGGACTTCGAGTTTGTCCAGGAATGAGTCATATTATAATTTCAACTGAATGTTCTTGGGTCCCTCCCTCGATCTTATTTTCAGAACATGTGAAAGAGTACCAAGGGCGATGAGAGAGGAGGTCATCATGAAGGATAAAAGTGACATTTTCTTGTTGACACAAGGCATAATTGTATGAATTTTTGGATTTACTGTTAATTTGTTTCTCCTTCCATATTTTTCTACAGAGCACCTTTTTGCATTGGAGGCTGCTTGCCAAAATGATTTCATTAATGATGTCTATGGTGCGGGTTGAGGGAAATGAACCACATGTACAATACCATTTTGCTTTGGCAATATTGAAGTAAGCCATGTTGGACAAATTAGTTGATTATAGAAAACCTCTACGACCTTGGCTTGGTTGAGTTTCCCCAATGATGGAAATACAATCCTTTGGGTCATTTTGTGGCACTGATCAAAGCAAAGAGTTTTCATTGTTATCCCAGAGCAGACATTGAGCAATAGAGAAATAATCTTGAGCGGCATGATCTTGAGTGTCATGTTGAGAAAATGATGACGCTCCCACCATGGCATGACTTCTATGAGATGGAGGCTGAATTTAATATTGAAGTCCACAAGCACCAGATTCCTCCTCTGGGCCTGTTGAAGATTCAATTGCCCACTTGGTTTGAGGAGAAAATCATCAATTTTTGGATTATGACGACCCACCAAGGAAAGACTATGTCACCCTATGACCTTGAAATGGATGAGATATTTTTGAGCATCAATGACAATTATTATCAAAATTACCAGTCTATCGCTTTCACTAAAATTATACCTCGAAGATTTCAAGAATCTGACAACGAAGAGATCTTGGCTGGAGGAGAGCAACCTATGGATGAGGAAGCACCACTTGTGGAGTAAGAAAAATAGTCACCACCCAAAAATAGCCTTAGCGTAAGAGAAAAAATGGAGGTGGGGTGCTTCCTTTTTCAAGCATTATCAAGAAGTTGAGAACTGGTGCAATTTATTCTTCTGGTGCAAACCCTCCTCCTATAGTTGTAGATACATAGGCTAGCATTTTAGAGACTCTAGAGACTCTTCATTTGGTCTAGGAAGAGTAGCTTGGCTAGGAGATGGAGATCATAAATATTTATGAGGAAACAGAGGGAGAAAAAGCCAAGGAACAACAAGCATTGCAACCACCCTCATCATCAGCTCAAATGGTGTCAGATACTGAAGGTATATTTTTGGTGCCTTATTCCTTTACTCATGAGTATTTGGTAACTATCACACCCCATTCTGTAGTTGCCACTTCCATTTCACCCCCATTGGTATACCTTTCATTTCCATTCCACCTCCCAGTACTTAATTATTGATCACCAATGCTCCCTCTTCTTCTATTCCCTTTTCTTCTATTTCCCTTTATTTTAGTTCTTTTGCATCCACATCCAATCTATTGTCTCTCCCTCCATATTCCATTTTGATAACTTCTAACATAGCTATAAGTACACAAGCTCCTCCTCGAGTAAGTATAACTATAGTCAAACCCCTCACTTTCATTCCCTCAACCATCTCCATTCCATCAAATGTTCCCATTTCTACTTCCCTACATGAGCCAAACTCTTAGTAGGCTCATTTTCCCTTTTCTTCATTTCTTGAGTTTTAGGTGTTGCTAGAATCAAAAATAGAATTTGTGCCAAAGCATCCTATTGTAACAAAAAATAAATCGAGCCCACTAGAGTTCATCATAGTGGCTAAAAATTTATAAGTGAAAATAGGCTCAAGCTCTAGCAAAGGCGTTGAAGAAGGTCTCCTTTGACCCCAAAGCTATGGAGTCCCACACTGTAAATATGATCCCCCAGGTCTAGAAACCCCAAGGAGAGATGGCTCCAAGCGATTATGCTTATGAATTCATTACAAAGGACCTGACGAAGATTGATACTACAGAGAAGATGGGGAATATTCAGGTGGATATGAGCTCGCTTTACTTGCATGGTGAGCATTACAAGAATATTTTTTGAGGCTGAGGTGAATATCATTGAGTTAGAAGAATATTTACCTGAAAATATGGCACAATTGGATACAGTGAAATCAGAGGTAAAGAATTGGTAGCAAAAAGTGGAAGACTTAAAAAAAGCAAGTGAGGAGCATTAGAAAGTATAGAAAGAAGTTGAAAAATGAGTGCAGATATTAATAACCCAACTGGAATATTTATAGATTCAGCTGGTTGAAAAAGCCACACAATCAATGGGATTCTTCAAGGAGAAAATAAAGGAAGCTCACCGTATTTTTACTGAAGACTACAAAAAATGGGCAACGAAAGCACTCTTGTTTCTACTATATCTTCAAGATGCATGAACAGTAATAATATTTTGTGAGGAAACATTGTAGTATGCTGAGGAGCCGTTAGAACCAAAACTAGAGATGGCACTGAAGATTCAAAAATCAGCTAACACCGCCCTCTGATGTAAACCCATTAGTGGGATGGATTGGACTTGGTCTAACACCAGGATAACGGTGCATAATTATTTTCCAGGTTGGATCTGGCTAGAGAGGGTTGTAAGATACTTGATATGTATGAGAAGGAGCAATATTTTTTTCTCATTTACTTTGAGGTTGTAGCTGACACTGGCTTCCTAATATTCATCGATAATGAAGGGGAGATCTTGTCGAATAAAGAGTTTGAGGGACCATGGAAAGTGTTCATAGAGGATACCTCTAAGATTGATAGTTGGATTGAACCAATTATAGAGGAGCAGGTATTTCCATTTATGAAAAGTCTCACCTACATTGAGTCATCCTTGTATGAAATGCACTAATGAGCCAATCACAACAGCTTGGCCTAGATCTAGACACAACACTTCATTATTAATTCACTCTAGTATCCTTCGATGATCGATGAAAATTCTTGGGCAAAGACGGTTGTAGTGTATGAAACTACCAATACGAATCTCATGGAGCAAGAAGAATGGGCAAGGGTGGAAAGAGAGAATAAGGAGGCTACTGAATCAAATATACCATTTGATGCATCCAGTGGAGGTGAGAGTTGAACCCAATGGATGAAGGTCTTGGGTTGATTGCATTTAGATGAACTGAATACCCCGAGAGCCACCAAAAATGTTAATAGTTTTGCCACACTATATTTTATTGTAAAAAATTCAAATATAAAATGAATTATGTGTTTTTTTGGGGTATTTTTTAATCTTTGTTAATTTTTGCTCTTTTCCTTTTCAATGATTTTGCTATTTCAAATAAAGAAGAATGATTTCACCCGTGGAATTAAAGAGCAAGTGTTTTTCCAGCAAGGGAAAAATCAAGTGGTTTTACCAACAATTAAAAGTTAAAATCCAAAATGATGTTTGTTGAAAGTATGTTTTAACTGACAGAAATAATCTAAGAGAAGTTCATCTACAAAATGGAAAAAAGATAAGTTAAGATGTTTCCACTCAATAACATTCATTCTAAGCAAGTGAAAGTCAGTTTCGTTATTCTTTTGGATGACTTGCTATTTTTGGTTGATTTCAAAGAGAAACAATTAGTGAAAGCATCTGCTACATGATTTTTCCATTTTTTTATAAACTGGATGATTTCACCCTATTTGGAGCGAAAGCAATAAAAGCACCTAGTTTGGAGCGAAAACCAATGAAAAGGCATCTTCTCGTGCAAGTCAAAGTAAATTTCGCTTCAAGTAGAGGCCAAATTCATTTTTGCCCCACTTTAATGATGAACTTCATTTGCACTTGACGTCTTAGTGAAAGCATCTTGAAATTTCAAAGTTAATTTCACCCAGTGGCGAAAATAAGAGTAAACAAGTTGTTAGTGCT
Organism: Wollemia nobilis; assembly: GCA_028583015.1. Taxonomy (NCBI): domain Eukaryota; kingdom Viridiplantae; phylum Streptophyta; class Pinopsida; order Araucariales; family Araucariaceae; genus Wollemia; species Wollemia nobilis. The sequence goes on along the minus strand of JAQPPZ010016944.1, from coordinate 4,197,106 downwards.
AACAGTTTCGCCAACGAAAGCATTCACTAGGTATTTTTGCTCCTTGTTCCAGTGAAAGTCTATTTTGGTCCTAGAAAAAGTGAAATTCATCATTTTCACCCCCTTTTGGCAGTGAAAGTTATTATTACCCCACTTCTTGGCAAAAATCCAAAGTGGGTGAAATTGGTAAAATTAATGACAAAAATCCAAGTGAGTTCTTTTCCAAAGGTATTTTCACCACATATCATTTTTGGGAAAGACTAAAGGATTGATAAATTTAATTCTTGGGGAAATGGAATTGAGATGTTTGGAATTTTTTTAGAATATTTACTAAGACTAAAAGCTATGTTCCTAATTTTGGTATGATCTTATTCATTCTCGAGGCATCATACACTGATTTTGGTTCTTCTCTAAGCAAAGTTGATTTTTGTTGATTCTTCCTCGCAAAAATAAATTTTTGAGGTGCAAGATGACGAAGTAGTAGCCAAAATTTACTATTTGAGCTTCCAATTCTTACGTGATGCTATTGTGTTCCATTGCACCGATGTCTAAGATAATTTTTCATTGTCCATTCTTGCTGATTTCCTAGATGCTTTCCATCAAAATGGGATTGTTGCTTCCAAAAGGATGTGCTGATTTGTGTGTTGCTATTACCGAGGAGAAAATTGCTACTTTTTAATTTTTCACTAGCAAATTTTTTGTTTTAGTGTGCATTTAATTACAAAGGCATGACCCTCTATAAATACTAAGCTTTTTGATTTAAATAAGAATGATAGACATTCTGCTAAAAAATACTTTGAGTTCTCTGCATCAATTTAAAGATATTTCGCTCTGGTTCCTGGATTAGTGGTGTATGCAATTACTTTATGCCTATCATTTCTGTTATGTTTATGATTTTTGTTAGATAAATTTAAATTATGCATTTTGAATTTAACTCTTGATAAATAACTGAATGCTGAAATGTTTATTGGAATTTATCTCTGCAAATTGTGAATGGTTCCTATGCTTTTATTTCTGTTATATGCTAATTAAAACTTGATTTGTATTTTAGCTACTATTTTATCCCCACCTTATGTTTATGGTTCATAGCCATATTTCCCATTCCTTTCTATCATTTCCCATCTCTTTTTGTTACCCTATGCTTATACCTATTGTTATATTAGTACGAGAGCCAACCCTCTTTGGAGATCGGCCCAAAGGACATCTCTTTCCTTTGGCCTTTCAACGTTGGCCAAGTCTTGGGTGCACATATATTTTATACTTAGGCAGATTCGTGACCAACAATGCCACAATAGGCTTTGAATACCAATATGAGGTCATGTAATATTAGCACTATTTACTAGTTTTTTTACTTGATTAGAGATATTTAAATTGCATTTAATATCCCATTTTTATTTTATAGTGATGGAAAAACATAAATTGATGGTGTTAATTCCAACCTAGAAAACATTTAATTGATACATATTTTCAATCTTGAGAAATACCTCAAAAAATTGTATGATGATCTTTTCTATTATGAAATTACACAATGTGTGAAATCTATCTAGTATTCCTTAAAAGGACAATATTTTTGTTTCAATGTAGAATAAAACTATGTTTTTTATCCATGGATTATATATCCAAAATATTTTATCTTCTTCCTTCACATGTAGACTAAAGGGGAATATGCTCTTTCCTTTCATGAATACAAACCTAATGTCTTCCTAATAGGTCCACAAAATGTTAGTCCTTGGAATATACAATAGGTTTTTTGGAGAGGGACACCTTTGATTAAAGTATCAATATTCAACACAGGAAAAGGAATGAATACAAGCGCCCATACACATATAACATAAAGAGGCACATAATATATGAAAACCAGCCAATGTATCATTAACACTTGATGTTCCACAACATTACATCATGATATTGTTTGATACATAAGGCCTAATAGGGTTCCTAATGAGGGTCATTCCTAACATCCATTTACTAAATAGAAATTATGTTAGTTTTTGATGCTATATATTTAATGAAATAACTACCACAAGGTATAAAATGAGCATGCAATATTAAATATAAGATAGTGATAATATACTAAGCATGTAAAAATCATAAGAAACTTTTGTAACTACTCATAAAACTACCATTAATGAAAGCTCATGAAAATAGTATCTTCATACAAAAATTGGAGATATCAAACTCTCCATATTTCATACATGCTCTACATTATATCTACCTTGCTCTGTACTCCTCTACTATTCTTTCTTTCAAAGTCCTATATATAATGGATTGTGACTCTTGGCCTTTTACCTTCCCATGAATCTTCATCTTCCTATTCTATAGACTCATGTACACATGAAAAACATGCACATTTACATCATTGCACATTCTAATAATACTTACGCATTTATTACATTGCATAAAGTAAATACTCAAACCCTAATCTAAGACACACTTCTAATATAAATATGTATCCAAGGTGGTACATTAGTATGTACCAAATAATGTAATATATTCCAACACCCCCCTGTATTACATTATTTTTTTATTGAAGACTTTAGTCTTCAATATTGATCTTTATTTCATATGTTCTTTAACTAGATCAGGTTCCTATTCTTCTTTTGATTTAGTCTCCACCTTGTTCTTGGAACTCATGCTATATTTTCTTGTTTTCTTCATTTCGATGTTTGTTTATGTTTCAAAGTCTTTTATATGATCTTTATCCTTGAGGTTTTCAAAGTAGACTTGATGAAAAAGAGATCTCATTATCTTACAAGTCATGAGTGGATCAAAAATAATTTATTTTCTTTCCTTTGGTTCTTTGGATGTCATTTCTTCTTATTCTTCAAAAAATTTAAATTGAACTCATTATTAGTAGATGCTTTAGAAATAAGATCTTGAAAGAGACAATCTAGTATTAATATTAATATATCTTCAAATATTTTATAATACATGTCTTTATAGTAACAAAAAGGAATGAGTGAGATTTTCCTCCACAATATTTATATGGGTGGAGATTCCAATAGCTTTCTTTCTCATGATTAGTTTTATTGCAATAAGTACATTGTGAATATATCTCTGCTTATTTGTTACTCATCTTTGAAATTTTGAGTTCATCCATTTTTGTGATATAATAGTAAAACCATTTGTGTACTACTGAATCTATTCTATCTTTACTTCTTTTAAAAATTTGTGTGTCATATTTTTGGTCAATATTATTTGCTACCTTTTGAGAATGGTTTTTGAGTTTATTCTCTATATTTCCATTAATATGATTGTAATTAATATCTTCTATCATGTTGTTAGAGGATGTCATTATAGATTCTACTCTTTCCAAACTATTAGTTTGTGTCTTTCAAAAAACATTTCTAATCCATTTTGATTCCTTGAATCTTGTATACTTAATAAGTTCTTACATTGTTCTTCTGAGGTAAATGTTTCTTGTAACTCCTTAGTTTTGATGTAGAAAAATTTACACCTTTGAGATTGACAACTTTATGCCTCCCTAGTTCTGAATATAGATTTGATATGATAATTAGCTTTCTTAGTTACCTTTGATTTGAATCCCTATTTATGAATGGAAATCTACATATAATTTTTATAAGATCCTTATTTTCAAGAACTATAAGTTGGATTCCTTAAATCTTGTTATTTTAAGAAAGAGACTAATACCAATATTTTTCAACTTTTCAACAAATCTATATTGTGTTTCAATTGTCAATAATATAGTTTCTAAATTTCAAGAAATTTAAATTGGTGTTGAATTCCTTATAACTTCCTAATTGGAATTTAGAAAATAATGTATTTACAAATTTAATATTTCTATGAAGAAATCCTTATTCCTCCAAGTTAAACTATTTACAAATATTTTTATTCAATATGAATTTCAAAATAAAATAAAGTAATTCCAAAATCTTTCAAAATGCTTCTTAATTTAAATATCTTCTAAGGCATTCAATAATTCTTCTAAGGTTATAATTCATCACCTTATTTCTCCTATTATTCAAATAACCTTAAGTATAATTAATTAATCTTGACTTCAATAATATTATGCCTTGTATCTCCTTAATATTTTGCAAAGGTTTTAAATTTGATTAAATATTTCACACCTCCTTGAATACAATGCATAAAACTTTGACTTGCTTTTCTTTGAATCTGCAACATATGCTACTCAAGGTAATCTTCTTTCAGTACAACGTCTTTAATGCTCCTTGATGCTTATTAAACTCAATATTCAATATTTTTATTCTCCTAAGCATCATCTCTATCTTCTATGACCAGTAATGGGATTAATGCACATTTAGAAAATGTTTAGAATCCTCCAAGATTACTAACGTTAATCTTCTCACGTGTTATATGGTACTCAATGTCATTGTACAATGCTTAATTATTTGTATATTTTAGGTGTTTTTAATATTATTTATATGTTACTTACTATAATGGGCACGTACAAATCGTGATCATTTGTGATTAATCTCCTCATCAATATTCGTTCCTCCTAATGCTCGTTCAAATATTTTACCACTTCTTGTATGTTCTAAATTTGGTCTTACTCCACTAATACATGTAAGAAGACATTTCACATTGCTTGCATGATGGTTGGAACTCCTCCTTCTATGGTGACATGTTGCATGTAAATTATTCACATGCTTATAAATGATGCTACTTCCTCCTAGGCATTATGGTTTTAATTCTCTTCACCTAGAAAAAAATCTCTTGCCAACACTCCAATGATGGCACTCCTTTCAATATGTTTCAAGTCTTATATGAATAGTTTCTACTTGATATTTTTGCTTACCCTAGCATTGCCTAGATGTAAATGCTAGGTTAATCTATTCTATTCATCTTCCCTTAAGTGACTCTTCAATGGATGAAGGTAATCTTGGCTCTTCAACTCTTGCACTGAGTCACTTTCCAATGGTGCTTCACTGATGTGTCCTTGCTATTTCATGGCTACTTGTTGGCTATTGTTGACTCACATCACTTTTCTAGCTATCGTTCATAGCTCTAGGGAGACACTATAACATGGATTTCGAATACTTTCCACCCTATACTCAATTCTATCTAAACTATACTTTCACTCTTTCTTAAACAACTATTCTTGCTTCCTTGAAATGGTGGCTTTCCCTTTCCAAACTTGATGGTGGTTTCCAATGCTCTACATTGGCAGAATGGTGAAAATGGCTATCTCCTTCAATATGGTGGTTCTTCTATGCCTTTGGTGACTTTTCTTCACCAAAATATTTCAATTCTTAGCACACCTCCTGGTGTCTTTAGACACCTCAAATCTGCCTTACCTTTGATCACTATTAAATCTCTTTCTTTTACTCAATAGGACTTAAAAAAATATGCACTTCAATTATAAAAACAACATATGCTACTTCTTCTTATCACTCCCTTTCAAGAAAGTTTTAACTTCAATATTTGCTATTGTGTTTTTACATATTTCAATATGATAATGATGCCTCCTTCCTTGGCTTGGATATACTTAACTTAAACCAAATTTTTCTCCTTAAAGAATTCTAATATGGTTAGTTTTAATGCTTAAATAATGAACTAACATAGCACCACTATTACACACATTTTGACATATTTTATAGCTAGTCTTCTTGGTAATTTGATTCACCTATTTGCTGCCCCAAATTTTTAATTTTTGTAGTTCTCCCTTCTATTCAATTGCTGCCTCAACCTTATAAATTTTGTAGTTCTAACTGTTGCTCATATATCAACTTTTATGCTGACAAAAAATGCTTTCAAAATTGCTATCCAAAAATAGCATTCAATTCCTTCAAATTGCTACCTTATTTTACTTCCAAGCCTTCCTTCAACTAGCTGTTCAAGGGTACTTCGAAAACTACCCAAATATTCTTCGATTTGCAGCTATATGTCACCTTCAATTTTCTATCTTGTGACCTTTCAACATCTACTGTGATAATAAACAATCTTCTTCTCCACAATAGTAATCTTCAAATTTCTCAAATTGGTGGCCTCTCCTATATTCTTTCTCCTCCTTATCTCTTGCTATATTTTGTCTTTAAATCTAACATTTATTGTTGGTGTCTTCCTCAATAATCTGAATATCTTGAGGTTTTCAATAATCCTTTCTAAAATTTGACAAACTTCTTGCCAAATCCTTCTTCCTTTTGGGCTTGTTGTTAGATGGCGATAATTATCCCAAATTATTTTTTAGGAGTATATCCTCCTTGCAATATTCTAACTTGAGCTTTATTTAAATATTCTTCAATATGTTTGTTTAGCCTTCTTCTTTTTCCTTCCAAGTTGATTTTATACCTCTTCTCTTGGGTATTCAAATTCTATAACTCTTCAATTGGACCTTTTCCTTAGTCCTCTATATTTTTCTCAAATATTCTATCTTCCAAATCTAAAAGTTCTTCAATGAAATCTCTTCTCTTGGATCTCTTATTTCTTCAATCTTCAATAAGACTTATTTTAGTCTCTTTCTCTTAATAGAGTTGCTTTTCAATCTAGAATCTTCAATATTCAAGCTTCTATGGGGACCTTCTTCCTGGGTCTCCTCAATATTCTATTTTCAATCTCCAATGGGGTCTTTTTCTTGGACCTCCTTAATATTCAATGTCTACTATTTTTTTACACAAAATAATTAATCCTTGCACGAGGAAAGCGCATAGAATTTTAGGCAATTGAATTTGAAATTATTCTCTATCTATTTTAGGAAGCTTATCAACTTTTGAGAACAATTTTTTTGCAAAAAAAAACTTTGATAGTAGTAACTGAATTTATATAAACCTCTATATCTCTAAAAACCAATGAGCTTCATTAGTTATCCTTCAATCTAGAAAAAAAAAGATTTATGTTTAGTATTAGTCTTCACAAGTATTTTTACAACCTTGTAGAAAGACTCTAGCCAAAAAGAAATTTTTAAAATTCTAAAATTGAGATTTCCCTATCTTTTCTCAATCTCTCTTGTGGCTCTCCCTATCTTGTATCAATATCCCTTGTGGCTCTGGTACCACTGTTAGATTTTGATACTATATATTTAATGAAACAACTACCATAAGGTATAAAATGAACATTCAATATTAAATATAAGATAACGGTAATATACTAAGCATGTAAAAATCATAAGAAACTTTTGTAACTACTCATCAAACTGCCATTAATGAAAGGTCATGAAAGTATTATCTTCATACAAAAATTGGAGATATCAAACTCTCCATATTTCATACATGCTTTACATTGTATCTACCTTGCTATATACTCCTCTCCTATTATCTCTTTCAAATACCTATATATAATGGGATGTGACTCTTAGCCTTTCATCTTTCCATGAATATTCATCTTCCTATTCTATAGACTCATGTAAAAATGGACGACATGCACATTTACATCATTACACATTCTAACAATAGTTGTGCATTTATTACATTGCATAAAGTAAATACTCAAACCCTAATATAATATACACTCCTAATTTAAATATGTACCCAAGATGGTACATTAGCATGTATCAAATAATGTAATATATTCCAACATATTAGTCACTAACTAATTGGGCACTACTAATAAACTTTTTCACCAACTCAGTATTCTAGTGCCAACTTAAGGCACTAATGTAGGCAGTGGTTGCAACTATCTTGATGTACCTAATAACATCAACTAGTCCTCTTAAAAATATTCAAAGGAATTACCATAATTCATTCACAAGACAAAATCTAAAATACAATCTAGTATTTATAGAAAACCTTAAAAATATAATTTATGTTTAAAACCATTATTCCTTTAGGAATTTTATAAAATCAAAAAAATATAATGTCTATTTGGAACCCTCATTCTAGATTCACTCCAAAAAATATGAATCCTCCATAAGTGACTCCACAATATTATTACCAACCCAGCTCAAAATATAATATTTAGAAAACCCTAAGAATATAATATAATTGGAAACCTCACTCCATAAATTTTCTTTAAAAAACCCTATTTTTGGGACTTATTAGTATAATAGATTGATAACCAAGCAATAAAATTAAGAAGTGGAAATTTACACTTTTTATAATATCGTGTAGAAATTTGTAATATGAACAACAATGAATGCAATCAACACATTGCCTAGGTTCTAAATAAAATAAGATAGAAAAAGGAATAAAAGGAAAGGAATATAAATAGTTTGTATTGGTGCCTAAAACTCTAGATACTTTCTCTAATAAGTGAAAATGATCAACAATCTTGATGTTAGAGCGATCTACAAAAAGGAATTATTAAATACTCCATAACATATTTTATGGGTCCAATAATATCACATGTTCACATATTATTGGTTGGATAATTAATACAAGGAATATATTACAAGATAAATATGATCCCCTAAGACTTCTAAATTATGATAAAGTTGGACATGAATAAATTTAAAAAATACATATTTCAACAACTTATTAAGCCTATTATTATGATAATTCTAAAATCTGAAACATACATGGGACTAGCCTAAAATATGATAGGTAATATGGATAGTGTGTTATTACTAATGTTTTGACAACATCATGGAATTCAAGATTTTCCAACACTTTTATATGCTATAAATGTTACAACATCCTTTACCCCTTATTGCTTATATCTCAAGACTAGATGATAACTATTTAATTTTGCATTCCACCTAAAATAGTTAGAGGCCCACTAATATTGCCACCTCAGACATAAAATTAACACAATATGAATCTTAGTTTAATAATTTGATATCTAATTTAAATATTATGTATGTTATAGGATATTCATATAATTATTTATAGATAATATTTTGAGTGCATTTTAATGAAGAATAAGTAACGTGGCTACATATTTTATAATGGATAATGTAAATACAAAATGATGTGCAACATTTTTAATTATATTGTATTTATAAATATACATATGTAGGTTAATTTTAAGAAAATTTGAAGGTATATTCAAGGATATTTTTTCATTATTATATAAAATATGCAACTAACAAACTATAGTAACTATTATTAGTTAAATTATAATATAATTAATGCTAACAATAAATATCTCCATGCAATATGAAACAAGGCTATAAGACTTGGATTTGAATTATGATATTTAGCATCATTTAGAAAAAATAAACAAAACAAATTCCCTTTGAATTATATTGCCAACTTCAATTCAAATGTAAATAATTTAAAATAAAGTAATATCAATAATTATGGTTATTTAAATGTCAATTAAAGAATGATAATACTAATTAGTTAAACATAACTTCAACCAAGCTAAGTTCAATATTAATAATAATGTCAAAATAAAATAATCCTTTTTCCTTTGAATTACATTACCAAGTGAAAAGACAATGACATATTAGAAAGTAATATCTATCATTGTATTTGTACTTGATTAGAATATTATCTATCTAGAATTTTTTCTTTTACATCACACCAAATATTCTTACATGCTTTCAATATCTATCTCTATTTTAAGAGTGACTATTTCCTTATATCAATTGGTGTAGCATGTTATCAATAATTCGAGAAAATTAGGACTTTACGCTTGAAAAAAACTAGACAATCCAAACATGGAAATAAATTAAATCTTATATAATAGAACTAAAGTCTTAAATAATTATGTGCAATAAAATACTTATAAACATTGTTAGTAATATGAATAATTTGTACCTTTGTGCAAGAGTGAAGAAGACTATCCACAAGGCATTTCAATGCATAAAACTAAAGAACCAAAGGCAAAAATGAGAACTATGTACATGTACAAGGTATTTATATATATGTATGTATGTATACATACATACATACATACATACATACATACATACATACATATATACATATATATATATATATATATATATATATATATATATATATATATATATATATATATATATATATATATATATATATGTGTGTGTGTGTGTGTGTGTGTGTGTGTGAACATACACACACATATGCATATACATATATATGAATGATGGAGAGAACATCTCTTTAGGTGGTATATATGAGATGGTGAGCATTCTATAGTGTTCTATAAGTGGAGTTGGGAGCAATGTTTTATATGAAATACACGAGAAGGTATATGATCCTACACTTTTATCCTAGGTATATCTTACCTAGTACATGAAATAATAGTTGACTAGTAATTGCTAGCAAAAATAAGTATTTTTCTAGCTAACTAGCATGAATTACTTTACAAACAATAGAGGACCTAAATTAAAGGTATTGATACCACAAATAATCATTGAAAAAAAAAATTATATTTTAGTGGTATACTAACTTGTTTTAAAAGCCTTCTAAATTTTTTAAAATGCATGTAATATAGGTGCATCACTTTATTAGAGATGCCCCCAAATATTTACTTTTACTAAAAGTATGTGTTTCATACCCCAAATAACTCATGGGTACACACAAACTATAAATAGGATCCATGGATTCCATTATAAACATATTTTATTCATGATAACTTAGAGCTACACTCTATGAAACCCAAATTATGCTTTGAATTAATGATATTGTTGATAAATTAGAAAGTCCTTTGCATTTGATTAACAAAATTGCCCTTCTAGCTTGTTAAGGGGTGTGGAAATTAAGGCATTTATATTTTTTTCATCTTAGCATTTGCTTATTCAATTTCACATCTAATGAATGTGATAACATTGATGTTATTTGAATTCTTATGTTGATTGATAACACACATTTTCCTTGTTATGGTTTAAAATTATGGTTTATTTGAATCACTCACACCATTAATATTTCATGCATATTTTGGTACTAATATTTTGACCCCTACATGGGCACTGGTTTGATTTTGCTTTATGTTCTCCTTAGCCTCTATGTGGGATCTCTATTTTGATCTTTACTTTTTTGTTAAACAACCTTTGCGTGGGTCTATTTTTTCTCTAGTCTGGTTCATGGAGCGGCTAGGGTGTAGACACCTTGTTTTTTTTTTCTCTACATACCTTTCATCATATGCTTATGTTTCCGGTTTTGGGCACCAGTTAAAACCCATATAATATAATTTCTACCACCTACCAAAAAAAATATTTCATGCATATTTATTTTCCATACTTTACTTTTTCATCCAAATTAGTGTATGTTAGTATAAGAATATTTTGTGAGGATAGTGAGGATCCAACATAAGTCTTGAAGTTGGGAGAATCCATTAACACTCTTGTACAATTTTATTGAAACTATAAATGAGGCACACCACTAAATTAGAAGTTAGGACAATTCCTTAATTCAACATGGTTTCTAGCATGCCTAGTAAGACTAGCCCTCATTTTCCAATAATTTTTCTCAAGTTTGGCTAAATTCCTTAATTTTAATACTAAATTTACATTCATCATATATGAAGAAATTGGCTCATAATTGAAATACTTTTTTGTTAAGTCTAATTTAAGGAAGAAATTTGATCCAAATTTTGAGTGATCCACATCATTTTGAGTCATTTACCTAGCAATTATCTAGCCCCATGTTTTGTGAGAGGTTTGCTCCATTTTTTGAGCAATTCCTCCAAATTTATTACATTTTTAAAATTTGAAATTAGAGTGATTTTTTAAGGTTAGGGATATGATTTATCAATCCCAGTCTCAAATTGACCTTGAAAATTTATGTAGGGACTTTGTGAATGACAAATTTCATATGAACCCTAGATTTTTAAATTTATTGCAAAGACAATGATACAAACAACATCAAAGAACCATAAAACCTAAAATATGAGTTTTTTATGGATATAAAATATTTTACCAAAACTTAAATCTATAAGTGGTTTGCTCAATTTAGTGAGCGGTTTCTAAGAAAATAGTAAAATCTAACCAAATCAAATCCAATGGATGCTTCACTCATAATCTAAGAAGTCAATATGGAAATTATTGAAGATATAGGTTCATAGCAGAATAAGGTGGAGGATAATGAGATGGTGGATGCAGATAACTCCACTATTGATTTGAATGACATTATATGTTTAATAATATCTAGGATATCTAGGTATATCCCAAAATTCCCCCTTTAGACTTTGAATCAAGGACCCCCTTTGGAAAACACACTCCATGTGCACGATTAATGCTACCTAAATTTCTATGTTTACATAGGTTTTGAAAAATCTTGAGCTATAATATCAATATCAAAAGTATGGTAAAATATTTCCTAACCCTTTGAATGGGACTACCATTTTTTATTTCTATAAATTTCCTCTTCTCATTTCCTTTTCTTCCACCAAAAAAAAAGATAAAAAAAAAGGAAAAAAGATAAAGAGAGATATCCATTCCATATTAGCAGAAATCTCATAAGAGACACTTAATTTCCAATTTCTTTTCATTCCTTTTAATATGGATTAAAATATCTCTCCAATATCAATGGTTTATGTTCTAAAGTTGATGATATGACAATCTAGGAATGTAATGGTAGCAACAGGATGCATATGATCTAGACCATTTTCAAAGAGGTAGGATTTTTCTCACTTTTGAATAAATAACCCAATGGATAAGGTGGTTTTATATAGGCATTGCTAAAAATTTATTCATAAATAACTATCACTATAAATTATGTTAGATATGGATCAGTGTATGAGACCTTTGACGAATCAAGAAAATAAATGATAAAATAATAGATATAAATGATGGATAACCCTAAAGAGAAGGTGTATAAAGAAGAATAAATATTGTATAAGGAACATGAGTGGAAATAATGGAAGTAACCAATCTACAAGCATAAATTTCTTCCACCATATTTTCCACAATAATTTTTCTCTTCACTTTAGTTCCCATTTATTCTACTTTAATCTATTTTGTCATCTTCCCTCTTATTTTTATTTCTCCCACATCTCTAATTCCCCATAAAATATTATTTTTTTCGCATCACACCTTAAATAAATATAGCCTAACCATTAAGGTGACGAACATGTATGCTCATTCAAAATATAGAGTCATCTTGCACACCATATCCACTCCAATTTTCCCTATCATCATTTATACCTTCACCAACCATTTCATATATATTACACCCATCATTTAGTTTCATCCAAACTACAAGCATCATTGTGTCACACCATGTGTTATCATTCTTATCCCTTAAATAATTCATCACCACCTAGTCCACACAATCATCCATGTCATTGTGTCAAATTTATATCCATGTATTCATTAGTTCCAGTAGATATCATAGGTACAATAGTACTCTCCCCTCAAATAGCATCAAAACTATTTATTAGTAATTCATAATAAAATAAAATCACATCCATAATGTTTGTATTCCCTTGCCTCACCTAGTGCAAATTCATTTCTAAGATAAAATATAGAGGAAATATGAAGCACCATGCATGATCCACCAATTGTGGTTGATGAAAGAAAGAAGGAGACTATTGGTTGTAAAGGTTCTTTAAATATAGAATATAAATGTTAAAACCTCAATGGCGAAACAAGTCAAGTCCCTTTGCAAGTAGGAGTGTTAAGGCACACCTAAAATTTATCATGTCAAATCCCTTTGTCCTAAGGTGCATACCACATATCTCAATAAGTAAGAGGACATACTCTTAAAAATAAATTAGGAAGGTGGAAGAGGAGCAAAAATCCAAGGCAAAAAATTGCTAAAAATCTCCCTTTCTAATAAACAAGTGAAGTAGATGGGTGTGTTGGATAAGAAGTTGTAAAACACACAAGAACATATCCTACAAGCAAGGAATACTCCATTGGTGCAAGGTGCTAATGATACTCTTAGAATAGCATTTGAATAATTGAGAAAGGAGATGTAGGAACTGCTACATAAGGGATTGTATGAGGTACTCTCTTATCAAGGATAACAACATATATCAAATGGTGTCATCAATTCTATTTATGAAGAGAAAACCAAAGTGAAGGTATCCATAGATAATATTTTCTAATGATCCAAAGAATATCATTGAACAAGAAATCCTGCTATAGAATTCAATAAATTAAAAAGAATCAATGGAAGGGCAAGAAATTAAAGAGGGTCAAGGGAAAATTCTCTTGAGGGATCAATATGAGGATTTGGCATCAAGAATAAAAATCTAGATGATCAATATTTATGCTTGCACACTAATTGACAATCAACATTGAACCCATTAACCCAGAGGTAAATAAATATGATCCATGATTTTGTAATTTTATAGTAGGGACTCCAATTTTGAAGGCTTCATGCCCAAGGATAAAGACAATATCTATGATATCTCACCAATAAAGCTTAGAATCCTAAGAATTGTTTATTTCTAATTCCAAGAAATTAGGCATAGAAAAATTAATTTTGCAAACCTAGGAACAACATTGCAAAATATCAAAATTAATAAAATTTGGCTAAGTCTTCCTGGTGGACTAATTTTCTCATGTGCTAATTATCTCAAAAGTGTTTTTCTTATGAAGTAACTTGATTAGCTCAAGAGCACTCCACTAGAAAAGTGATCACATTTACTTAGGAGCAATCTAATAACAAAGTTACATAATTATCTTAAGGGTAGTTCACTAGGAAAGTCACCCAATTGGCTCAAGAGTGATCCACTATCAAAGTGAACCAATTTACTTGTAGGATTAAATTGATCAAGATCAGTTAGTGTTTTTCTTGCTAAGTAAAATAAATTGCTTGATAATTAGAACGAGGGTAAAACTGAAGGCGTGAAACTCAAGGAAAATATTTGAAAAGAGAATTATTTTCTTTTAGTTCTATACTAATTCATTTTAGATGTTTTTTAAACCTCTTAGTGGAATATTTAAAGATATTTATCATTTGAAGGTGCATCATTTTGTTATTGGTGCCTCCAAGCATTTATTTTTCTAGGAGTAAGTGTTTCTCTCCCTATGTAACTTATAGGTAAACTTGAACTATAAATAGGATCCATGGGCTCCATTATAAACATATTTTGAACATGAAATTTCAAAGCTATATTCTATGAAACTCACATTATGCTTTGACCTTATGACATTACTAGAAACTTGGTAAGTCCTTATGCATTCCATCAATGGCATTACACTCTTGTTAAGTGTGTGGTGATTGAGGTTTTTTCCTTTTTTCCATATTGTCATTCACTTAATCAGTTTCATACCTACTGAATGAGATGACATTATTGTTATTTAAATTCTCATGTATTGATTGATCACATGCACCTTCCTCACTATGGTTTAATCTTATACTTTATTTGAAACATTCACATCCTTAATCTTTCATGCATGTTTATTTTCTACACTTTACTTTTCATGCAAATTAGTGTAGGTTAGCATAAGAGTATTTTGCAAGGATTTAGCCTAAATATAGAGGTTGAGAGGAACATTTGGCACTATTCCAACTTTGTTAAATCTAGAATTTGGGTGCAAAACTAAATTAGAAGTTAGAAATTTTCCTTAGTTCAACACTACTCATGTACACTACTAACCTGGTATAATTTTTTTATAGATATAAGATGTGATTAATAGGAACATAGGAAGTAAAATATTAATGGTCAGTGATAGAGTAGTCATCTAGCAATTAAAAATATGCACTTATAAATAATAATTTGGTGGTAATATTGAATATTTACCAATACAAGTTTGATATAGTTCCATCTATTAACAAGGGTATAGTATCAAGTTATTATACTAGGTAATGGAAATTTTCTAATATTTGTAACATTTTTGTTAATCTGATATATCACATACTTGATAATATTAGTTAAACCTTGTCTAACCAAGTTGGTATTAAAATATTCAAATAATGATAATAATTATGTGCACACAATGATAATCCATGTACATCATGCACAATATTTCATTACATAAATATAAAAAAAATATTTTTTACTTTTGTTGTATATAATCACTACAACTATTACATTTTATCATAAATAATTTATTATCTCTTCATTCTTTCATTTTATCCAAAATGAGCTAGCAATGCAACCTTTTTTTTTGGTAAGTAAGAGAATATTATAATTAACACCGGGTTTTATTTGGTTGACCCAAAACCATTTTACAAAATAGGGTTCACTGACCAACTGGACAAAGGCCAAGCCCTAAAAGTTTAAACTGACAACAAAAAGGGCCAAGACCTACTCTTCCATCAGAATACAGCCAAACTAAACTATGGAAGCCTAATATTATGGCCATCAGAAAAGAAAGACGCAAAATAGAACTAACAAAGACAAAAACTAATCATGCAAGCACCATGCAGAGTAGCTTGTGCCCATATAAAATAATAGAATATGGTAAAAAAAAACATCCCATAGAATGGACAGCCAAGAGGCCAAGCAGTCTTCCTTGTAGTCCTCATCTAACTTCTTATCATCCTCCTTGCCATCATCTTTAGATTTTGCCTTCGACTCCTTGTTCCCCTGGAACTGCTGGCTATAAAACAGAAGATTTAGAGAATCACACAAATCAACAGCTGCATTCAAAGGTACCAGTTTTGGTAGCAATGCAACCTTTTTAATATTCTATTAAGTGGTATGCTTTCCTAATCAACATGTGTTGACAATAATTAGCATTTCATTTGCTTCATCAAATAAAGACATATTTCAAGTAGTTAGGTGTAACTAATGAATGATAAATCTAACAATATCAATAAGTAGAAACTATCTACTAAAATGCAATCCTAGCATAGAGGGTAAATTACATTTTATATCAATAATCAACAATAATTACAAATAGATATTCACAATTTCAAATTCACCAAATTATTTTTAATTTTACTTCTAAGAATAAAATTTAAATATATTTAAAATATTTTAAGAGTTATTACATCATAGTCCATGTGATAAGGCAAGTGGTATAACCACCCCTCATAAGTTCTATACATGTAGTATAGGATACATGAAGTTGCAATATTAGTTAGGAAGTTATCATGCCAAATTTGGGTATTTTAAGTATTTAAATATCTATTATTTTATAACTCAAAGCATCAAAGCTTCAAGTTATAACATGTGGTATCAAATCAAGTAGAAGGAAAAAAAATTTCTCCTTATCCCTTCTATATTTGACGTTGAGAAACCAAAAGAGCACTCTATTTGATAAAAGAGTTTCAAAGCTAAAGTTACACTATATAATATTGTTTAAATATAAACCTCAAAAGAGAGGTAATCATTTTCATGAAGCAAAAATCTAGTATAGATTGAAAGATATCAAGGTGAAAAACCCCTACCAAAGACCATAAAGGAAAAAAATTCAAGCATTAAAAAGGGTATCAATTCCTTCTAATACCAAAAAGGTCATAAGCCAACAATAACAAGAAGGCTAATTTTAGTAAAAATAAAAAGGGGTCATAAGTTTTGTGGAAAGAATTCCCATTTCAAAAGGCACTAAAATAAGCCATTGAAGTTTTAAAAAAGCATTGAGTTCTATACATTGCCCAAATAAGAATTAAAACTATAGTAAACATTGTGATATTATATATAGAAGATATTTTTACAAGGACACAATAAATCCACAAGAAGGCATATAATCCAAATAACAAAAATATAAAGTGAAATAAACTAGTGTGCATCTGGTTAAAGATAAGAACAACCAAAAGAGGAACAAGCACAACTAAATCCACATTTAAAAGAGGCAACAAGCCCATGTACATAAAGGACACAAATTTTAGTTATAAGAAATAACTATTCCATAGCACTTGGATGTGTTCACACAATCCATGTGCAATAAAATATAAATAATGCATGCTTAAACTAAAAATAACATATTTCAAGGTTAGAACTTGTAAACATGAGTTTGAAGAGGTTATACAAATATCATATTATTCCAGAGTAATATAGGTTTGAAGAGCATCAATTAAAGTTTGAGTATAGGCTTACATATACTCTTTGAAAAGTATTTTTTGATGCTAATTTAGCGAAAGAAAAATTAAAATTTTATGAAATTTTACTATGACTAGTGGAGCAGTGAAGTTCTTGTTCTCCATTTTCTAAATATTAAGGGGAAATAATTATGTTGCCTCAAAAACCAAACTCAGAACATAACTTGAGTTTGAGGAAGTAGGCCTTGTAGTAGATGAGACCATTACCCATACTAATGAAGTAAATTGAAATTAAGTAAAGTTCGATAAGGTATACAAAAAGGTAATATTAGTCATCATGTTTGGAGTAGCAGATGAAAACCGTGCATACATTCAAGATTCAACCATTTTCAAAGATGTATGGGAGAAGCTAAAAATAGTTTTGAATCAAAGAATAAAAATCAACTTCTATTCCTCTAGAGCCAACTCCAATGTTTAAATATGAAGAGTGGAAAGAAACTAGAATCTTTCATGAAGAGAATTAAAGAAACCAGGTATTTAAAGATATGTTAGTTCCATTTTTTTTGAGATATCTCCCATCAAAGTATAATGTTTTGTGATACTGTTAAATATCACTAAACAAACACCAATATTCAAAAATTTGGTGAACCTAATTAAAAAAGTAGAGGCATCACATATAGTAAATGAATAAGGACAATTACTTCTTCCAAATTAGAAAGGAAAGCAGTCATTCATAAGATGCTTGAGGTCTCCATAACACTTCCAACAAAGAAACAATTTTTAAATATATCAGAATCAAAGAAATTATTCTCAAAGAAATTATTATAAAAGAAATACTTTTCACACAAAGGATGTGTGAACATTATGGCAAAAATGGTCACACCATGAAGGAATACTGGCATAATCCATTTAAAAATGGATCACTTTCACAAGAGATGAACCCATAGCATGACAAGTCATATTTAAACAAGAAAAATCAAAGTTAAAAAAAGGCACATCAAAATAATATAGCCAAGTAAAATCAATATAAATAAAAAGAATAAGAAGAAGAATAATATGTGTTTGATTCACAAGCAAAACTAAGATAGCATAATAATATTTAGTATGACTCCAAATCAACCCAATATATGACAAGTCAATAAAACTAGATTCATTCAAATCATCCAAGAAACATTGCATTAGTTAATCACTTCAAACCAAGGAATAAATAAGAGGGAACATTACCTAAATATAAAGATAATTGTTACAATTACAAGCTATGGTATACCTCTAAGGCCAATAAGTTCATTACATTATACAACGAAGATGGTACATTCAAATTTAATTCTTTTATTACTTATTTTTTCAAGTATAGAGGAAAATAAATGTAGGATGAATGACCTATTGTGAATAAATATATGAAGAAGCATGGTATATCTTGAAAACTTGATCTTGTTCAAATAATATTATATACTTTTATAAATCAAACAAGAGAACCAAACATCATTATAAAAGCCCATGATCTTATAAAAATATTATCAACGAGTATACGAACAATACAAGTAATCAAGATACTAAATAATAAGATGTATTGTGATATTATCAAGAATGACAACATGACACATGATAAAGGAATATTTTTTAAAAAATGTTAATAGTTGTTAGGTCCCAATGGTTCAACTCTAAAAACTATAGATAAAATGATAGGTTGCTACATTCATGTTCAATAAAAAATTATGGTAGTTATGGGATCATTCAAAGGGTTAAAAAAAGTACATAGAATTTCTAAATATTGCATTTAAAATATATATCCCATTTCTCATATCAAAGAACTTATGGTAAAATTATAACTTGCAACGAGTCCAATATTTGGTCACAATGAAATTAATAAAAAGTAGAGAAAGGTAAAGCAGTAGAAGAATTCTTACACAACCTTCCTTCCATCACATGCAAGACAAAAATTGGTGACCAACCAATTCAATGGTTGATAATGGATGCATGGAAGCACATACTTCACTTGAAGATATAAGAGGTAACAAATAATTCTATTAGGGGTTATTACGTTAAAGACAATGTGAAAAGTCAAGTGGTATAACCAACCCTCACAAGGTATAGGCATGCAATATAAGACATTTGCAAGTTTGTTATACTTGAAATAGGCATCCTATGTACTTAAATACCCTTCACTACCACAATCCAATAATTCAAATCACTAATATATAAAAAGTGGTATCAAAGTAGGTAGAAGGAAGAAAAATTGTTCTTCTAATCCTCCACTAGCTTCAACACAAAGAAAACCAAGGTGTACTCAATTTGAGAAAAAAACAACTTGAGATAATAATTTAGGGTAAAATTACCATGTATAAGGTTGTGACCATGAAGGAAAATTCCATGAGACCATAGGAAAAAAATATTTTAAAGAATCAAGTAGGGTTTTAATCCTTGTTTAAGACCAAAGGTCATAAAGTATATGTTGTACTTAGTATGGCACTGAGAGGGAGGGTGAATCAGTGTAGCAATCCAAAACATGAATTAAGAGCTCTAAAAATTGCAGCAGTTAAAACTTATAAACAGATATAATAAGTACATCAAGAGAACATCACACAACACAGATTTTTAACGAGGTTCACCAAAATGGATATTCATCAAAAAGAATGGATGCTTGGACTACCATCCAAATCTAGCCTCTTGCAAAGCACCAACTTTACAATTTGTTTACCAGCACCAACTGGAAGGAGCACCAACCCCTGATTTATCTGCTCCAATAGAAAGGAGCACCAACCCCTAATTTGCCAGCACCAACTGGACTTTAACTTTGAATGAAAATGTTTGACATATACCTTCGTTATTGCAAGACTCTAACTAGTCTACTTCACCTTTGCAATCTCTGCACTCTTCTGCTCTCTCTTGTGCAATCACTTCACACAATCTGCTGCACTGCTACAACCACACTTTGCAATCAACTTGCCCTTCGCGCTCTCTGCACATTCTGCTTTCTTTGCACACACGCTTCGTGTTGGAAAATTACCATTAGTAAAAGGTTAAAAATTTATTTTACCTTGGGTAAAGCTAACTTACCTTTTACCTTACCTGGACGGCAGTGGACGATAGCATTTGGGCGGCAAGAGAATTCACGTTAACCTTCTTTTCCCCCAATTTCTCCTTTCCCCCCTTTTTATCTCAAATGGTTATTTGAATGTTTATTTAATCAATGTAACCTTATGATTATGGTTAATGCAATTTATCGTTTTATCTCCACACTTACCTCTCACATTTGGTATCAGAGCAGAGAGCCGAGACCGGCTCGAATCCCAAGGCGATGGGGCTCACAGTTCGAGGCGATGGCATGGATCCCGAGGTAGCCCGTAGGAGCCGAGGTGGCATGGATATCGAGGTGGCTTGTAGGAGCAGATCGACATGATTCTTGAGGCACTATTGGCGTGGCGACAAGTGACCTGCACATAGCCCGAGGCTAGTTGACATGGCATGGCATGGCATGGCGACGTGTGACTTGGCGCTTGACCCGAGGCGTGCTGTGGCACGGTGATGTGTGACCTGGCACGTGACCTGAGGCATGGCGATGTGTGACCTGGCACATGACCCTAGGCATGGCGACGTGGTGATCCAAGGCAAAAAGTGTTCTACGTTGTAAGTGATTGCCTGCAGGCAATCAAAGCACTATACGTGCTTTGCTCTTTTTAAAGAGCACGAACATCGCCTCACGGGCGATGTGGGACTAAAGTCCCAAGAAATTAAAAGCTTCACACCGAAGCATGAAGCCAATAATAGCTTTGCGCTCGACGTGAAGGCTATAGGCCAGGGAGCTCGCATAGCTCCCGGATCAGCCCGGTAGCATAGCGGCTACCCTTAGCCTTGACTCCCACGAGGTCAAACGTTCGATCCTCGACGGGGTCAATTTTTTTTAGCCTCATGTGATTTAGTGAATGCCATAGGGCAGGGAGCTCACTTAGCTCCCGGATCTACCCGGTATCACAGCGGCTACCTACTGTCTTGACGCCCATGAGGTCGCAGGATCGATCCTCGGTGGGGTCAATAGTTACAAATTAAAAAAAAAAAAACTATAAGGAAATAGTTTAAATTTAAAAAAAAAAAAATTGTAATTTCCTAAGAGGAAATATCTGTACAAGTTAAATTTTTTTTTTCAAAGTTGATAATAGAAATTTCCTAAGAGGAAATAATTGTAAAAGTTTTTTTTTTAAAAAAAACTTTGAAAGTTAAAATTTTTTTATTATTTCCTAAGAGGAAATCTTTGTAAAAGAAATTTTTTGGGAAATTTTCTTAAATGATAAGATCGGAAGGATGTTATCATGCCCTCTACAAGTTGTTACTGAGAACAAACGCTGAAAACTTTGATAGGCATGTGAAAACACTAGGTCTTAATACAGTTTTTCCACAGTTGCAAAACGATGTTATTGCACACCAGAGAAATCCTGATTTAGGATACGAAGCAGATTCAGAAGATAACTCCTTTGGCAGCAGGTTTGAACAATCTGACACAGTGGCAATTGCTCCACAAGGATCAGAATATACTCACTATAGTAATTCAGTTGAAATCCTACAAACTCCTTCTCCTGAAATAATATTGATCAGTGACGATGATGAACAAGTCACTGACAATTTTGTAATTGTTGAACAACAAGAGTGAGTTGTTTATGATTGTACATCAAGCAAGGCTTGATATTTTGTAAATTCTTTTTTGAAATAAGACTATATAAGAGAGGTTTCTTGTTTTAGTAGATAATAATGGGATCACATAATAATCTACCAATTCCCGAATTTAGTGGGGATAATTATGAGTACTGGTCCATCAAGATGAGGACATTACTCATTGAAAAAGGACTATGGGATATTATTGAAGACAGTTATATTGATCCAAAAAATTGGACTACTTTAAGTGCAAATGATAAGAAGATCTACAAAGATGCACAGAAAAATAATTCTTTTGCCTTATACCATCTTCAATCAGCATTAGATCCAAGTATCTTTCCTAGAATTGCATCTTACTTAACTACTACGAGATGCATGGAATGCCTTGAAAGAAGGATTCCAAGGAAGTGATAAAGTAAAGCAAGTCAGGCTTTAGACCTTGAAAAGAGATTTTGAAAATCTCAGAATGAAGGAAAATGAAAGAGTCGGAGACTACTGTGTACGAGTCAAAGTAGTAGTTGATATGATGCAAACTTTAGGTGATGACACAAAAAATGAAACAATTGTGAAGAAAGTGTTGCGAACACTTCTTCCTAAGTGGAATCACATTGCAATCATAATTGAAGAATCCAAAGACCTTTCTACTCTTACATTTGATAGTTTTATTGGATCATTAACATCACATGAAGAGCGACTTCAAGGACCACATTCAACAAGCTATGGAGGTGATGACAAAGCCTTCACTTCGAATGAAACTACAAGATGAGGATAAGGACGAGGCCGAGGCAGAGAACAACAACAAAGAGGCAAAGGACAAAGCAAATCCTACAGAGGAGGAAATCAACACAGAGGTGGAAATCAAAATAGAGGAGCCAATCAGAACCAAAGCGGCAATGCAGGCCGTGGAAATCAAGGAAGAGGAAGTAACAAGACTAAAACAACTTGTTTCAATTGTGGGAAACAAGGCCACTTCGCTCGTGACTGCTGGTCAAAGACTTCAAAAGATCAAAGCAGTCAATATGGCTCATTCTATGAAGAAGAAGAAGGTCCACCAAATATTTTTCTCTCTTATGGACAGCCAGATCAAAATCTAAATGATACATGGATTTTAGATACTGGTTGCTCCAACCACATGAGTGGCAAAGAAAATCTCTTTGCTACATTAGATTCAAATTACAAATCTCATGTTAAGTTAGGGGATAATAAATCCTTGCAAGTTGAAGGCATAGGAGCTATGGAAGTTCCAACAAAAGAAGGCCTTAAAAATGTGAATGACATATACTATACTCCACGACTACAACACAATTTGTTGAGTGTTGGCCAAATGATGGAGAAGCATTACAAATTAGTTTTTGATGAAAGAAAATGTACAATCTTTGATAAAAACAATTGTAACCGGGTCATCACAGAAGTACCTATGACAAAGAATAGGTTGTTCCCTCTAAAATTTGGTGAGCCAAGGGGAGCTCAACTTGCAAACATTGCTATTACAAATCCAAGTGAATTGTGGCACTTGAGATATGGTCACCTCAATTTCGCTAGCTTGAAAATGTTAACATCACAAGCTATGGTGACAGTACTACCAAAAATTCCAGAACATAAGAAGGTATGCGAAGCATGTGCTTTGGGAAAGCACTCAAGAATGAAATTTCCAAGAGGCCGAGCGTGGAGAGTGAGCTATCCTCTTCATCTAGTACATTCGGACATCTGTGGTCCAATGCAAACAAAAAGCCTTGGAAACAATTCTTATTTTCTAACATTCATAGATGATTATTCTAGAATGTGTTGGCTCTATTTTCTAAAACACAAAGATGAAGCATTTGATTGCTTCATAGACTTCAAAAATAATGTAGAAAAGCAAAGTGACTACTATGTCAAATGTCTTCACACTGATAGAGGAGGAGAGTACTCCTCAAATGAATTTTTACATTATTGTAAGCAAAATGGGATAAAAAGGCAGTTCACCACTACCTATACCCCACATCAGAACGGTGTGGCCGAGAGAAAGAACCGCACCCTTGTTGAAATGGCACACACAATGCTTCAGGCAAAGCATCTCACAAACAACTATTGGGCAGATGCAGTGAGAACTAGTGCATATATTCTAAATAGAAGTCCGACTTCTAGTTTAGATGGTATCACTCCTTATGAAGGATGGTACGGTAAGAAACCCAATGTCAAACATTTTAGAGTATTTGGTTCTTTAGCTTATGCACACATTCTTGAGGAAAAGAGAAAGAAGCTTGATCCAAAGAGTCAAGCATGTGTTTTTGTAGGGTATTGTGATTCAACCAAAGGGTATAGATTGTACAATCCCACGACACATAAAATAATTATCTCCGGGGATGTAATTTTTGATGAAGGGGGAGAATGGGGTCATAAAAAATTTGTTGATTTTGACTCTAATTCAGACAGTTCCACATTAGTACCTCCCACATTGGTACAACCCAAGAAAAGCAGTGGAAAAAGTCCTCGTCCACAAATTCCACATCAAGAAACTTCATCAAGTACATCAAGTGGTACACCAAGTCCAAGAAGGACTTCTTTGTTGGCACCCCCAAATTCTCCAAAATGATTTCATAGATCTGTAAGTGCTCCAAGTCTGATGGAGATAGATCTAGTTTCTCAAAGGAAAGAGACAAATAGAGGAAAGCGCATACTACAGAGTCATCCATCTTCTCAAATGTTGGATAGGAATTTCCAACAAAGATACACTAGGAGTCAAGCTAGTGAGATGGACGACATTTTGTCAAGACTTGAAAATCTTCAAATGTATGGGGATGATGAGTCTCATGAACCAAGGGGTGATGTAGTCAATTATGCTTTGTTGGCTGCACGTACGCCTAGAACCATCTAGCTATGAAAAAGCTTGTATCGAAAGTATATGGCAAGATGCCATGGAAGAGGAAATATCCTCAATTAAAAAGAATGATACTTGGGAGCTTGTGAAGCTTCCCAAGGGAAAAAAATGTGTTGGATGTAAATGGGTCTATAAGACCAAATTCAATGCTGATGGAAGCATTGAAAGACACAAGGCAAGATTAGTAGCTAAGGGTTTTACTCAGAAATATGGAATAGATTATGAGGAAACCTTTGCTCAGCTTGCTCGACAAGAAACAATCAGAACTGTTCTTTCCTTGGAAGCCCATAAAGGATGGAAAATTCAACACATGGATGTGAAAAGTGCATTTTTAAATGGATACCTGACAGAAGAGGTGTATGTTCAACAACCTCAAGGTTTCCAAGAACCAGGAAAAGAGAATCTTGTTTATAAATTGAAAAAATCACTTTATGGCCTCAAGCAAGCACCACGAGCATGGTACTCATGAATTGACAGCTATTTCAGCAAATATGGTTTCACAAAAAGCAAGAGTGAACCAACGCTATACTACCTAAAGAATGGAGTAGATATCCTCATAGTTTGTTTATATGTGGATGATCTAATATTTATGGGTAGTAATAATAAAATGAATATGGAGTTCAAAAACTCCATGATGAATCAGTTTGAGATGAAGGATATCGGATTAATGAGATACTTCCTAGGAATGGAAGTACATCAATCAAAGAATGGGATATTCATATGTCAACGAAATATGCTCATGACATGATCAAGAAATTTGCTATGCAACAGTGCAAATCAGCTGCAACACCAACCGGACATGGAATCCAAGCTAAGCAAAGAAGATGGAGCACCAAAAGTTGACTTGACCAATTTCAGAAGCATGGTTGGGAGTTTAATGTTTCTCACCAACACTAGGCTAGATTTACAGTATGCTATTTTTCTTGTATCATGGTTTATGGCATGCCCATCCGAGCTGCATCTTCAAGCAACCAAATGAATTTTACGATATGTAAAAGGTACATTGGATTTTGGAATCCATTACCACAAGTCTAACTCTGTGAAGTTAATTGGTTATAGTGACAGCGATTGGGGTAGTAATATAGATGACAAAAAATCTACATCAGGGAATTGTTTTAGTCTAGGTTTAGGACTAATAACTTGGAGTTCCAAGAAGCAATCTGTTGTAGCATTATCATCTATAGAAGCTGAGTATATAGCCATTACTCATGCTAGTACTCAAATCCTCTAGTTGAGGAAAATCCTTGAAGAGATTGGCGAAAAACAAATTGGTCCAACCAAACTAAATTGTGATAATATCAGTGCCATACAGTTGGCATATAATCCGATCCACCACAAAAGGTCAAAACATTTTGATATGAAGTATCACTTCATAAGAGATATGGTGGAACAATAGAGACAGTTGAGCTTCAATATTGTTGCACTTTGGATAATCTAGCAGACATCTTCACCAAAGGCATGGCTAAAGCTCAATTTATAAAGCTGAGAGACTATATAGTCAGTCCTCTCAACTTTAAGGGGGAGAATGTTGGAAAATTACCATTAGTAAAAGGTTAAAAATTAATTTTACCTTGGGTAAAGGTAACTTACCTTTTACCTTACCTGGACGGCAATGGACGGCAGCATTTGGGCGGCAAGAGAATTCACGTTAACCTTCTTTTCCCCCAATTTCTCCTTTCCCCCCTTTTTCTCTCAAATGGTTATTTGAATGTTTATTTAATCAATGTAACCTTATGATTATGGTTAATGCAATTTATCATTTTATCTCCACACTTACCTCTCACACTTCGCACACTCTGTGTCGTTCCACACTCTGCTCTCTGTGTGCATTCATAATCACACTTTGGACAACTCGACACGACTAGCTCACATTACGCACTTTGCTATCATCTCACCGGTTCTGCGCTATCTGTGCTTTTATGGCTGCATATCACACTTCGATATTCACTCTAATCAATACCACCAAATCTCCAACCAACCTCGCTTATATACCCAAGATTTTGAGATGAAAACCCTAATTGTAGTCGACTACAAACCCTAAAAATCATCAGTTGCAAACCCTAAAAATTATCGATTGCAAACCCTAAATTTGGTCGGCTACAAACCCTAAAATCTATCGGCCTACATTGGTCTTTTTTAGCCTCGACTGCCCTTGCAACTCTTCTATTGCTGTTGCTGTGAAATAATAACATGTTGCGATATCGCGACACTTTTTATAGTCGTACGCCTTCTTTATCCCGCTATCATGAAAATGCGACACTTTTGGCCTTTGTCTGCTTTGCCACCGTTCTTGTCATGAAATCATGACACTTCGAACTTTCGCTAATGTCATCCTCATTCTTGTTGTGAAATCGCGACGCTTTCAGCTTCCAGAGGCTTTTCTTGCAACCTGTCGTGAAATCGTGACACTTTTTGCCTCTTTGTCCTTTTCTAGGCTTGCACCCACGAAAACATGACATGTTGCGAAATCACGACACTTCTCGCTACCGTACATTTTTCACCGCATCCCTCAGCAAAATCAGAACATGTCACGAAATCGTGACATCTTTTTGCCTTAGCGCTTTTCTTTGCCTATCGCCCACGAAAACGAAACATGTTGCGAAATTGCGACATCTTTTTGCCTTAACACTTTTCTTTGCCTATCGCCCGCGAAAACAGAAAATGTCATGAAATCGCGACATACTTGCCTTCGTACATTCTCTCTCCTCTTTGGGTCGCGAAAACCCAACATGTCGTGAAATCGTGACACTTTTCCTCCTTGGAGCTTTTTCTCCGAACATGTCACGAAATCGCGACAGTTTTCTTCCTTAGCACTTTTCTTCCAAACATGTCACGAAATCGTGACATTTTTCTTCCTTAGCGCTTTTTCACCAGACATGTCACGAATCACAACAGTTTTTCCACTTGGCTTCTTTGCCTGCAACATGTCACGAAATCGTGATAGTTTTGCTTGCACCTTCTCTCTCCTCGTCCATGTCGCGAAATCGTGACAATTTTCTTTGTGCCTTATCTCTCCTCCTACATGTCACAAAATCGTGACAATTTTCTTTGTGCCTTCTCTCTCCTCCGACATGTCGTGAAATCACGACAGAAAACATGTCGCGATATCGCGACAGTTTTCTTACTTGTCTTTTTCTTTGATATTCTGAATCTGGGTTACTTTTGTTTACCTAGAATTGCACTGTACATGATCTGACTGACCTTTGAACTTCTGTCCTCTACATCTGAATGACTTCTAAACTGTCTGTCCACTGCAACATTAGAGCTAACTGCTTGTGTTGACAACAATGACAATATTGTTGCATATTCTGAACAGCTTCTGAACTTCCTGATCACTAGATCATAACTGTGTTCACTGCATCAACTGATTTAACTGTCTGTGTTGACAACAATGACAAAATTGTTACTGCACCTTGCTCAACAATCTCCCCCTTTGGAATTGTTGTCAACACATATGCATTTACCTGTAACTCTTCTCCCCCTTTGACAATAATACCAAAGGGCTACTGCAGACTCCCCCGGAGTCCATGCACAACATTCTCAAGCAGAATTTATTATATTTAGAAAAAATCTTGAACATAAACAAAAATATAGACAAATACTTAAATTCTCCCCCTAAGAATGTGATCCTTGTAGCTAGTCAATAGTCTCACACATAATCTGTTTAACAAGCTCACATAGAACTTGTCCAATGTTGAAACACAAGTTCATACAAAACCTGTCCAAATCTACTCCACCAAGCTTAATAAGAACTTGCCCATATCTGCTCTAAAAATCTATCCCAGCATTGTCCTCAAATATTTCCCAAGTGTCTTCTTAAGGGCTCAATCAAATCACCTCAACCAATCATCACAAGGAACAACTCTCTCTCACATAACCCCAGTCCAAGTATGTGTCAACCAACTCAATGATTCCAACATGCTCAACCACAAATATCATATAACCATGATACTCATGTTATTTTCTGACACAAGTTCCTTCACAACCAATGGGCTTAAACCACTATGCTTATAACACACAGTTTAAACACAACTCTCTATTCAGAAAAACTAATGCATTCAACCAACCCCTTTTGAAGAAGGAAACCACAAACAATCATTTTCCCTTCAATGATATTTCAAAAATCAACCACCATACTGATTTGACCAATACTGTATCAACATTACAATTTTACCGCCAACTTTGCACAAGCATCAAACACTGTACCATAACACAGACCAAATCCCTTTTTACTTTTTCAGCTTGGTCTATGTTTTTTGCAGTCACCGTTGGTCACACCTTACTGTCAACTGTTCGAATCAGAAAACAATTTTTTTTTAACCATTTCACAGCCAACTATAATGCACCTTACTCACCCTCAACCTTCTTAACTTCGGATTGGCACTTTATCAACAATCTAAAACGAAACTGTCTATGAATTAAATATTTTTACCAAGCCGTCATGAAAGATCTAACAATCTTCACAACAAACTGATATACGTTGTTTTTATCAAAACACAAATACGCAGCTAGGGAAAATATCTTTCACTGACCAAATTCTTTGAACTGAGATATTCCATAGCTTTGAACAGTGATAATAAGAACCAACAACAGAACAATAATGACATAAATTCATACTGCCAATGGTGACACCTTTCAATTTAATCTTGATCCTTTACGACACTACCACAAACAACTACAAGAGCTGAAATAGACACTTTGTCAACTGAACAACAACTTCCCTGACTATTGTCCTTTCATCCTTAGAAAACCAAACAAACATTGAGAAGCATTAAAATAAAACCTTTTAAGATTGCTCCCCCTGAGGATGTGCTTCCTGGAGTTGCTTAGTGCAGTAGAGGAGCAGTCTCCTTCAGTTCAAGGAGACACGATTTCCTATTTTCTATCTTTCTCCAGACTTTCTTGACCTCGGGCTTCGATTTTTCAACTGCATCCCTGTTTTGCACCTTTACGTGAACTCGAATATTTCTTTGGTGAGGTTGTCTCTTATGCATCCATGATGAATGATTATTTTCCTTTCTTCTATGTACCTGATTTACTCTCTGTCTGTGTTGCATTCTTTGCATCTTATGAAATCTACTATTTTGCCTTAGATTTGATACAAAAGCACTTGGATAGAACCTTGCTATGTGCCCATGACCATTGCATTGAAAACAATGTACATAGTGTTCACTCAGATATGCAGAAGTATTTCTACCAGCATAATTCTTTGATTTATTATTCAATCCACAATAAGTTGCCTTGTGACCATACTGGTTACATCTGAAACAATAGCCATTAAAAGTGTTAGTATGAAAAGAGTGAGAGTGGTAGAACCTCTTTTGTTGTGGCTGCTTTGCTATAAATCTCCTTTGATATTTTCTTTCTTTTGAAGATACAACTTTAACCTTTTCTTGCTCCGACCCTTCAACAGTGAAATTTTTCTTCTCTGTAGAGTTGGATGATGAAGGTTGTTCAACTTCAGACTTTTTATGCTTTGATCCTTCAACGATGAGCTCCTTTTTCTCTGCATATTTGGACGATGGGGGTTGTTCAGCTTCATATCCAAGACCATCCTTATCCGTGGAGCTTCTCTGATAATTTATCATTTTATCTAGCAATTCTGTGCTCTTCTCGAATTTAAGATTTGTATTGGCCTCTTCCAGTTGTTTCTTCAAAGAGACAATCTCTTCTTCTTGTTTGTAGCAAACAGTCTCTTTCTCATTGATTTGAGACCTGAGAGTTTCTTCAATCCTTTTGAACTCTTCTATTTGCAGCTTCAGATTGCTAACAATTTTGTTGGAATCTTCTTTATGTTTGCTACATACATTAACTTTCTTATTCATCTCTTCTGTCTGTATTCTTAGACCGTCTATCTCTTCTTCTAGCTTACTACAATACTCTGATTTCATGGTTAACTGCATTTTGAGGTTTTCAAAAAATTTCTTGTAATCTTCTGTTAGTACTTTCAAACTGGTGATTATATCTTCTACATCCTCAACCTTTTTACCTAGAGCTAAAATTAGTTTATGTTCCCAATTTGCTTCTACATCACTTTCTTCTTCATCATATTCCTGTTCTAAATCTATTTCTTTACCAATTTTGAATGGATCATCTTCAACTTCACTGTTATTAGAACCATGGCACTGACATTCATTATGACCGAGTTGACTGCAAATAAAACATTCTATACCTAGTGAACCTGCATCATGATCGAGTTGTCTCTTGGCCTTTTCTCCACTGTTTAATTCATCTTCATTTTCTTCTTGTGTCTCATGGTTCCACTTTTGCCTTTCTTTGCCATTTGTGTAATAATCCAAGATCAACCCAGACTGATTAAGCCTAAACTGGGAACTTGGCTCTGATACCAATTGTTGTACTTAGTATGGCACTGAGAGGGGGGATGAATTAGTGTAGCAATCCAAAACATGAATTAAGAGCTCTAAAACCGTAGCAATTAAAACTTATAAACAAATATAATAAGTACAGCAAGAGAACATCACACAACACAAATTTTTAACGAGGTTCACCAAAATGGCTATTCCTCAAAAAGAATGACTGCTTGGACTACCATCCAAATCCAGCCTCTTGCAAAGCACCAACTTTACAATTTGTTTACCAGAGACCAACTAGAAGGAGCACCAACCCCTAATTTGCCAGCACCAACTGGACTTTAAATTTGAATGAAAATGTTTGATAGATACCTTCATTATTGCAAGACTCTAACTAGTCTACTTCACATTTGCAATCTCTGCGCTCTTCTGCTCTCTCTTGCACAATCACTTCACACAATCTACTGCACTGCTACAGCCACACTTTGCAATCAACTTGCCCTTCACACTCTCTGCACATTCTGCTTTCTTTGCACACATGCTTCACACACTCTATGTCATTCCACATTGCTCTCTATGCGCATTCGTAATCACACTTTGGACAACTCGACACGACTAGCTCACATTACGCACTTTGCTATCATCTTGTTGGTTCTGCACTATCTGTGCTTTTACGATCGCATATCACACTTCGATATTCACTCTAATCAATACCACCAAATCTCCAACCAGACCCACTTATATACCCGAGATTTCGAGATGAAAATCCTAATTGTAGTTGGCTGCAAACCCTAAAAATTATCGGTTGCAAACCCTAAAAATTGTCGACTGTAAACCCTAAATTTGGTTGGCTACAAACACTAAAATTTGTCGACCTACATCTGTCTTTGTCGGCCTCGACTGCCCTTGTAACTCTTCTATTGCTGTTGCCATGAAATAATAACATGTCGTGATATCGTGACACTTTTTGTAGCCGTACGCCTTCTTTATCCCACTATCATGAAAATGCGACACTTTTGGCCTTTGTCTGCTTTGCCACCGTTCTTGTCGTGTAATCGCGACACTTCAAACTTTTACTGATGTCATCCTCATTCTTGTCTCAAAATCGTGATGCTTTCAGCTTCCAAAGGCTTTTCTTGCAACCTATCATGAAATCGCGACACTTTCTGCCTCTTTGTCCTTTTCACCCGTGAAAACATGACATGTCACGAAATCGTGACACTTCTCGCTGTCGTACATTTTTCATCGCATCCCTCAGCGAAATCAAAACATGTCGCAAAATCGTGACATCTTTTTACCTTAGCGCTTTTCTTTGCCTATCACCCGCAAAAACGGAACATGTCGCAAAATCGTGACATATTTTTGCCTTAGCACTTTTCTTTGCCTATCACCCGTGAAAATAGAACATGTCACGAAATTGCGACATACTTGCCTTTGTACATTCTCTCTCCTCTTCGGGTCACGAAAACCCGACATGTCATGAAATCGCGACACTTTTCCTCCTTGGAGCTTTTTCTTCGAACATGTCATGAAATCGCGACAGTTTTCTTCCTTACCACTTTTCTTCCAAACATGTGAAATCATGACATTTTTTTTCCTTAGCGCTTTTTCACCAGACATGTCGTGAAATCACGACAGTTTTTCCACTTGGCTTCTTTGCCTGCAACATGTCGCGAAATCACGACAGTTTTGCTTACACCTTCTCTCTCCTTATCCATGTCGCGAAATCACAACAATTTTCTTTATGCCTTCTCTCTCCTCCTACATGTCACGAAATCGTGACAATTTTCTTTGTACCTTCTCTCTCCTCCGACATGTCGCGAAATCGCGACAGAAAACATGTCGTGATATCGCGACAGTTTTCTTACTTGTCTTTTTCTTTGATATTCTGAATCTGGGTTACTTCTGTTTACCTAGAATTGCACTGTACATGATCTGATTGACCTTTGAACTTCTGTCCTCTACATCTGAATGACTTTTGAACTATCTGTCCACTGCAACATTAGAGCTAACTGCCTGTGTTGACAACAATGACAATATTGTTGCATATTCTGAACAACTTTTGAACTTCCTAATCACTAGATCATGACTATTTTCACTGCATCAACTGATTTAACTATCTGTGTTGACAACAATGACAAAACTGTTACTGCACCTTGCTCAACAGTATAAAATAACTAGGCCAAGCTTGGCAAGAAAGAAGTCATTAATATTAAAAGTTAAGAAAGGGAGATATTTAAATATCCATAAAATATTGAAAGGAAGCTATTTAAAGCTCCATAGAAGTTTACAATGGATGCTATTGAAAATCCCTTTAAAAGAAAGAAAGAAATAAGTCATTAAAACTTCTTAGTAGCTTTAATAAATTGAGAAGAAAGTAGAATTCAAACCAACCTAGTGAAGAATAATTGAGTCATAAACTCATAAGATAATAT
Organism: Wollemia nobilis; assembly: GCA_028583015.1. Taxonomy (NCBI): domain Eukaryota; kingdom Viridiplantae; phylum Streptophyta; class Pinopsida; order Araucariales; family Araucariaceae; genus Wollemia; species Wollemia nobilis. Next base: position 4,163,211 of record JAQPPZ010016944.1, on the reverse strand, counting down.
ATGCCAAAGGAACATGGTAAAAGTTCAATAAAGATATAGTTCAAAGAAATCAAACTTCAAAGAAGTTGGATTGAGAAAAGTCTCTCCTCACATAAAGGATTCAACATGTTGAGCATGACTTTATGGTCAAATCAACAAGACTAGAAGTATTTCAAAAAGTGGAGACTATAGAAACAATACCAAAATTCATTGTGGATATTGCATGACCAATTCCAAATATAGAAAAAATAGTGAATGTTGCAAGACCAATGTCAAAATAGAGAAACAACATCAAATTGTAGATATGAGTTTTGTAAAAGTGCTAAAGAACAAGACCTATGGGAGCCAAAAAAAATGAACTATTACTTTGGAAAAACCTATGTAAAAATACAAAAATAACAATTAGAAGAAGCAACAACTTTAGAGTACTTGGACACATGGTCCATGCATAAAAGTAAAAATAGCATATTGTGTATAGGCATGTAATATAGGACAAGGTATTTGTAGGTTTGTGATATCTAAGATAGGTATCATATGTACTTAAATACCCTTCACTACCATAATATAATTATTTGAAGCATAAAGATCTAACATGTGGTATCAAAGCATGTAGAAGAAAGAATTAATTCTACTTCTAATCCTCCTTATAATGGTCTAGTTAAGTGGTGTAACCACCCCTCATAAGGTATAAGCATGTAATATAGGATAAGGTCTTTGCAATTTTGTTACCTAAAATAAGCATCTTGTGTTCTTAGATACCCTTCAATACCATAATAAAATAATTCAAAGTATTAATATATAACATGTGGTATCAAAGTAGGTATAAGGAAGAAAAAATTGTCCTTATAATCCTCCTCAAGCTTCAACACGAAGAAAGACAAGGTGCACTCGGTTTGAGAAAATATCAAGTTGAGATAAGATGTTTTCAAGGGTAAAATTACCCTATATAATCTTGTGATCATGAAGGAAAATTCCATGACACATTAAATAAATTTCAAGGTGAAAACCCCTTTTCATAGGCAAACACCCTTTAAAAGAATCAAGAAGGGTTTCAATCCCTATTTAATACCAAAGGTCATAAAGCCTAAAATAATTAGGCCAAGCTTAGCGTGAAAGAAGTCACTAATGTTAAAATGTAAGAAAGGAAGACATTGAAAGATCCATAAAATATTGCAAAGGAAGTTATTTAAAGCTCCATAGCAATTTACAATGGATACTATTGAAAGTCCCTTTAAAAAAAAGGAGAAGCCATTGAAGATTCTTAATAGATACAAGAAATTGAGAAGAAAGTAGCATTAAAATAAAATTAGCGAAGAATAATTGAGTTATAAACTCATAAAGATAAGATATACCGATGGAATGTGTTAAAAGTGCAAGAAATATATAGTTCAAAAAAATCAAACTTCAAAGAAGTTGTATTGAAAAACAATCTCTCCACACATAGAAAATTCATAATGTTGAGCATGACTTTATGGTCAAATCAACAAGACGAGAAGTATTTCAAAAAGTGGACACTACAATACAAGTACCAAAATTCATTGTGGATATTGTATGACCAATACCAAATAGAGAAAAAATAGTGGATGTTGTAAGACCAACGTCAAAACAGAGAAACAACATCAATTTGTAGATAAGAGTTTCGTGAAAGTGCTAAATAACAAGACCCATGGGAGCTAATACACATGAATTATTACTTTTGAATAACCTATAAAAAAAGATAAAAATAGCAGTTAGAAGGAGAAATAGCTCTAGAGCACTTAGACACATGGTCCATGCATAAAATAAAAAATAACACATCATGGGTAACTCATTGTTTAACCACCTAATGATCTCAAAGAAGAAATAGTAAAAAAAGGTACTCAATAATAGGTAGTAGCATTTCCTTCAAAATACAACTGCACCATCCAAAATATGCTTAAGAGAGAATGGAGGATAAGAGAAATATGAGATATATTCAAAGAATAACAATGAAGGAAGATCTAGAGAAAGACCAGAGACATTCAAGGAAGAACTATGAAGGCAATTCTAGAGAAATATGAGAGACAACAAAAGAAGAATGATGAATATAGAAGAAACTTGACTATTTGTGTTTCTCTTGCATGAAACATTACCAAATTTAGCTAGCAGAGTCTTGAGATGAAGAGTGGATAAAAAATATAACTATTCATTAGGAGAATTGCAAAATTGTGAGCATCACTGCAATCACTAGGAACTTAGGTATTTGATGAAATGTTAGTTCCTAAAATTTTTAGATCAGACCCATAAAAGTACATTTTGTTTTGTGAGTACATTAAGTCTTATTGAGCAAACAACAAGGTTTGAGAAGTTGGTGAACCTACTTTAAAAAGTATAATGCTTGCATACTATACAAGAAGAATAGTTACTAGTGATAATTCAAAGAGAGAAAAAACCATTAAAAAAAGGGATGATACCTCTACAATGTTTCCAACAAAGATATAAATTTTAGATATTTCAAAATCAAAGAAAATATTATCAAAGGAGTACTTTTCATACACAAAATGATATGTGAATATTATTGAAGAAATGGACACACCATGAAGGAGTGATGGCATATTCCATTTAAGAATGGATCCCCTTCATGAGAGATGAACCAGAAGCAAAATAGATCATCTTTAAAATATAAAAATTAAATTTGAAGAAAGGAACATCAAAGTAATGTAGTCAAAGATAATAAAATTAAAGAAAAAAAAAATATTAAGAAATTTAAGAAGAAGAAGAATATATTTTTGTCACTCAAGCACACTTGTTATAGCACAAAAATATTTGGTATAATCCTAGAAATATGATAGGTTGAAAATTTTGGAAATATCCAAATCATAATACAAGAAGAGTTCCACTATTTGATGATTTTAACCAAGGAACCAATAGGATGCAAAAACACCTTAATATAAATGGAACAATTACAATCATAATACATTGGACACCTATAAGTTCAAGAGGTTCAATACATCATGGAATGAAGATTGTAAGTTTAAAGTCAACTCTTTTTTATTCACTTTTCTAAATATATAGAAAATCATATATAGGATGAATGACCTATTGTGAAGAAATCTTTAAAAACATATGGAATAACTTACAAAATAGATTAAATTGAAATAAGATTATCTATCTTTGTGATTCAATCAAGATATCTATTCCTCATCATCAAAGATCATGATCTCTTACTATTATCATCAAGAAGTGTACCAAGACTATAATAAATCAACATACTATATGATAAGATGCATTGTGATATTATCAATATTGAATACACAGTTTGTCATAAATGTGAATTTGTTATATAGTGACAATAGTTATTGGGGTCTAATGGTTCAACTTGAAAGACCGTAGAGAAATTTATATGTTGCTACATTTTAGTTCAAGGAACATTGTAGTAGCTGTGGGATTACTCAAAAGGACTAAAACAAGTGCACAAAATTGCTAGAGATTGCATTCAAACTTTACATTCAATTTATCATATCATAGAGGTTATGATAAAGTAGAAGTTTGTAATAATAAAATATTTGATCACAATGAAAAGAAGAGAAAGGTAAAGCAACAAAATAATCCATACACAACTTTCATTCCACCATATGCAAGATAGAAATTAGTGGACAATCATTTCAGTAAGTGACATTGGATGCATGGTAACACATGCTTCACATGAAAACATATATGAAATGCACTTCAAAAATTTAATATGTATTTTATAATTATGTATTTGGGGTGCATTATTGATATCCTAAGTATCTATGTAGTAATTCTAAATTAAGGGGGGAATTGCTCTCTCAAATTCCAACATCAGCCTAGACATTATTCTTTGGTCATAAGAAAAATAGAGCTTTTAACTATGATTTAATAAGAGGGGGTATTTTAAATAGTTACATCATAGACCATGTGATAATTCAAGTGGTATAACAACCCCTCACAAGGTACATGAATGTATTATAGGATAAGGTATTTGTAAGTTTGTTTGAGGGTTTATAATACCTAAAATAGGCATCATATGTACTTAAATATCCTTCAGTACCATAATAAAATCATTCAAATCATTAATATCTAACAAAATCATGAATTAAATTATATGCATATTGAATAAACATTTGTCATAAATGTATTTTTTTGAATGCATGATCGGTGGAACCCAACACTCCTTAGTATCATAGTAAAAAGTCAACATTGAGGGGGGCAATTTATCTCTCAAATATATAGATTTTAACATCACCCTAGACATTATGTTTTTAATCATAAGATAAAAATATATATTTGACTATGATTTAATAATGGGATTATGTTAGGATTTATTACATTATAGTGCATGTGACAAGGCAAGTGGTATAACCACCCATCATAATGTCTATGCATGTAGTATATGAGAGAGGTAGTAGCAAGATTAGTTAGGAAGTTATCATGCTAAATTTGGGTATATTATGTATTTAAATATCTACCATTTCATAATGTAAAGCAACAATGCTTCAAGTTCCACCACAATACCAAAAAATAATACCCTAATCTCACCCTAAATATGCAAAAGAATTATAGACTAGTATTAGTTAAAAGGTAAGAGTAGTGACAAATATTTTCATGTACCATTTCTTAATTTTATTAGTTTTGCTTAATATTTCAAAACACATTTAAATATTCTAAATATTTTTATGTTCTATGTACACACATGGAGAGATCATATAAAATTTGCAATATATACTCATGTAATCCATCCTAGGAACATATAGCCAGATTGAAAATATTATCCATATTTTATTCCAAAGATTAATGTGTTAAATGGACATGTCCTATTTGTTATAATTTTGAATAAAATAGTCTTTTGAAGATTGAAGAATTTTAATGTAATATTGTAGCAAATTCTAAAAGTAAAATAATTGTTAAATGGATAGGATCTAATTATACACAAAAATCATGAACAAACAAAATCAACAAAGCTCTATTCATAAAAACATACAATTTCTAAACTGCAGTTCACTACAATTCCATGAAGCATCCAAATATAATGAATTAGTGTTAATAAGTTTAAAATATGTATAAAAATTCTCTTTATCATTAAAAATAACTTATATTTAAACCAATTTATAAGAAAAATATACATTTCAACTACACTTAACATGATGCCTAATGCATAAAAGTAGGTCCAAATGTTATACTTGAACTTAGAGTATCCAACATAAATAAAAATCATGATATGGCACTGGTTAAAACATTCATATTATAAAACCCTAAAATTTAACTTTAATGCAATTTGGAATACAAAATTTAAGAAGATACTTTTGGTGGTATCCTAGAGTGGCTATAGTAGAAGGAAAACCCCTAAATGTTGCATAATCATGATAACAAAACAAGGTTAAGCATCAACATGGTCTATAAAATATTAATTTGTATGTAAAAATAGGTTCAAATGACCTATTGAATTCTGAAAAAAATTGACTTCTAATGTGCCTCACAAATTCATCTCAATAAAATGGAATAATGAGAAATGTGCCTTCTTCATCCTTTGAATTCATGTTATCTCCCTAATATATTTGCTAATCTAATTTACCCTAGTCTAAATTAAGTACAAAAATATAAATGCAAAATGCATGAAGGTAAGAGTGCAAGTGATTCGATTAAATTACATGAAAGAAAATATGGTTGTTGTCATAGCAAAGAGAGTGTATGATCAATCGACACATGAATAAATCAAATAACAACAATGTCCTTTGAGTGTATAAAATCAAAATAATAAATGGATAGGAATAAAAAAAAAGTGAAAAGGCATGAATACAATATCAAGTACATAGAGTGAAGATCTAATTCTTGTGGTCAATAAAAGATGTTATTAATGGATCTCATGCATCCTGTTTGTAGGAAAATATTTACCCAAGAGTTGACTAGGCTAACAATCTCTAGTAATTTTACTAACTTGGGGTATCATTAGAAAAATGTTGCACCACTAAATATTACATGCCTCCAAAATCATTGTTAATCTGTTGGACATTTTGAGCAGTTGTCATTGATGTCCAAAATTAGTTGTCATTGATGTCAAGGTGCCAGGTGATAGCTCAGCTTAAGTGCAAGTGGAAGTTTAGTGAAATTCATGATGGGTTTAAATATCTATATTTTACACCCAAGAGAATGGGTCAACCCAAGGAAGCAATTTATCCAAGGCATCAAAAGGATATAATATTATAATAATTGTTATTATAATATTAAAGTGATATGGTGAAAACCCCAAATAAAATATTTATAATTTTCATTATAATATTTTATAAATCAAAGTGGGTTTTATAAAGTTTAATTATATTTCATAAACCCAAAGGTTGGGTTTGGAAGAAAAGGCATTCGAAGCACCTTTAAAATCTTCACCGACGTCATGGAAGGAAATTGGGGAAGCACCGACGTCTCCCAAGGTATGGAGGAAGCAATATAAATACATTTACCCAAAGTCTAAAACATTATCCTTGCTCGAATTTTAATTGGCATGCGAAAAATATTAAGAGCTCGTGAGAATTGCATGGACAACAAAGTGTTTTAGGAAGGAAGCATTAATTTTTGAAGGCACATAGGACAACGTGGCCTAGTGGTGAGTTGGGAAGCATGAAAATGTTTGTTCGTATGAGGGCTTGCGTTCAAAACGCGGCAGGTGCATTGGAGGTCATGTTGGTTAAGGTGCCCAAGGCACATGTCGTTTTGCCAAGGAAAGAAGGAGTTGAGAGTTGAAGCACATGGTGGTGCTTCGTTAATTGCAAATGAGTGCATGGCTCATGCGACGACTTTGGTCATGGCTAAGGTGCACGTTGTGGGTAAGGTTGAGGGTTCGATTCCCTTAGAAGGTGAGGTAAATATTTTTGGTTAAATTTTTAATTATCTACCTAAGTTGGAGGTATAAGGGTGTTTAAGGTTTTATTATTATTTGCCTATGTTGGAGGTATAAGGGTTGTTAGTGGAATTAATTGTTAGAAGGGTTAATTATTAGATAAGTGGTGGTATTTGAGAATTGTTATTAGGAGTAATAAGGAGGTTTTTATTTTAATTTTTGATTAAATTCTTAATTAATATATTGGAGAATTAAGACTATTGAGCATTGATTTCATTTTAATAAGGGTTTTTCTATTAAAGAATATTATGGTGAATATTATTTTTAAGTTGGAGTGATAAGGTGTATTTTAGTCATATTTTGTATTGTGTTTTATTGAAGTCTTCTAACCCTTATTGAGATTGGCAAAGAAGTAATTGTGAGTGTGGCAGATTTGTGAGATCAACTCCTTGTCAAGCAAAAGGTATGGGAAAATTCTTCTTTGGTTGAGTTGATTGATTGGCTTACTAGAAAATAAAGTTTGGAGTGAAAAGGATTTGATTAGGGTTTCCTTTTCAAAAGTGTTTGAGTTAATGCTTCAAGGTTTTCTGGAATTAAGAGTTGTGATTAAAACCTTGTTTTATAAGCATTGTTGTTGAAGTGAGTTGTTGTGCAAAGAACTTGAACTAGGGTTTTGAAAAGAACATGAGTATCATTGTTATGTGAGATTTGTTGTTGAGCATTGTTGGAAATATTTTGAGTTGGTGTTTACATACTTGGACTAGGGTTTGTGAGCAAGGGTTGGTTCTTGAGAAATTGGTTGAGTAGAGTTGTTTGAGCCTAGTCAAGTGGATGTATGAAGTGATTGTTCAAGTTCCATAAAACAAACTATTCTATATTCTGATTTGAGTTGAGAAAGTGATTGAGCTTTGAGTATAGAACATATTGAGTCTCTAACAATTCTCTTTATGCTTCTATGAGATTGATTTGAGTTGATAAAGTGATTGAGCTTTGAGTATAGAACATATTGAGTCTCTAAAAATTCTCTTTATGCTTCTATGAGATTGATTTGAGTTGAGAAAGTGATTGAGCTTTGAGTGTAGAACATATTGAGTCTCTAAAAATTCTCTTTATGCTTCTATGAGATTGGACAAGTTATGTGTGGACTTGTTAAGAAGATTTGAGGTAAGTCTTTGAGAAGACTTGTGGACTAATTTTGTGTGAGATTTTGTGGAATCTTACAATATATATTTGGCTAAGTTCTAGAGAGGACTTATTGAGCAGATTTGGATAGGTTCTGAGTGGACTTGTTGAGTAGATTTGAGTAGGTTTTGAGTGGATAGGTTTGAGTAGTTAGGATTGTTGAGCATATTTGAGAGGTTTGAGTGGACCTATTGAGAGATTTGAGTAGGTTCAGTGCGGACCTGTTGAGTATATTTGAGTAGGTTCTGAGTGGACCTATTGAGATTTGAGTAGGTTGAGTGGACCTATTGAGAGATTTGTGCTAGACTGACTAGATTGTGTTTAGTGTAAATTTGAGTGAGCTTGTTGAGCAGACTTGTGCTAGACCGATTGGACTATGTTTAGTGTAGAGTTGAGAAGATTTGTGCTAGATTGATTGGACTATGTTTAGTGTAGATTTGAGTGAGCTTGTTGAGCAGACTTGTGCTAAATCGACTGGACTATGTTTAGTGCAGAGTTGAGCAGATTTGTGCTAGACCGACTGGACTATGTTTAGTGCAGATTTGAGATAGAGCTTTGGAGGTGATAGAGCAGAGAGGATAGTAGTCTCTAGTGGATAGAGATCCATCATCTAGGGTAGTGAGGATAGGTCTTCTGAGTGGGGACAAGAGTCTTCAATGGAGAGAGATCCACAAGCTAGTGTAGTGGAGGTAGTAGTCTTCTAGAGGATCACCAACCAGAGCAGAGGAGAAGGAGTTCTCCTATGGATAGAGATCCACGAACTTGATTTAGGGGATTGATATCTCCTTTGGACAGAGGTCCATAAACATTGTAATAGGGAAAGGATTCCCAAGAGATTGATTGAGAAAATTTTAGTGAAATATTTTCTCCATGGAGTAGCCCACATTGGGTGAACCACGTAAAATTGGTGTCTCATGTGTGTGTGATGTTTTGTGCACTGCTTTGGTTTCTACTATTGATATTGCCATTGATATATTGCATAATATTGATTGTGATAAGAAAAGTAAAAAGTGGTCTTATACTGTTCACCCCCCTCTCAGTATAAGCTTGTGTTCTTCAATTGGTATCAAAGTTGGTTCCTTCAAAAAGGTTTAACAACTTGAAGGAAGATCTTACAAGAACACAAATGGCAAAGAAAGGCAAAAGTAGAACCATGAGACACAAGAAGAAAAGAACACACATGGTCATGAAAGAAAAGGAAGATGAATTCAATATTGTTGTTTTGGGAGGAAGAATGGAAATAGATTCAAGAGATGAATCAAGCAATGGAGAAACAACCAGGTTGATAAAGTTTTGTACCATATGTAGGAATACAGGTCACCATGCAGCTTATTGTCCACAAGAGGGTGAAGAATGTTTTGTTTGTGGTCAACTCGGTCATGATGCAGGTTATTGCAATGGGTTCAGTAGTGGTGAAGATGAAGATGATATTTTCAAAAATGAAACCCTAGAGGTTGGTTCAAGAAAGGATAACAGGGACAATCAAAATAGGTATGAAGAAAAAACTCTACTTTCAGTATTAGAAGAAAATGCTCCTATAGAAGATCAAAGAAAGAAAGAAGAGGAAGATTCAAAAAAATAAAAGGAGGAAGCCACTCTTAAGGAACTTGTTGAATTGAAAAGAGAGAATTTAGAATTGAAGGCTCAAATACAAGAAGATGAGAAATGTAAGACAAAGCTTCTACAAGATCTCTCTGACTTGAGAGATAAGGTTGAAAAGGCAAGAAGAGTTGAAGAAGGTATGATTGAAAAGTCAAAGGTAAAAAGGATAGAATGTGAAAGACTTATGGTTACTCTTGAAGAATTAAAAAGGGAGAACTCAGGATTAAAATTTCAAGCTCAAGAAGATGAGAAAGCAAAAGCAAAGTTTCTACAGGACCTCACCAACTTCAAAATCAAGGTTGAAGAGGCAAAAAGGATTGAAGAAGGTATGGCTGAAAAATTAAAGGTAAAATATCTAGAGTGTGAAAGATTAGAACATGAGATAGTTTCACTAAGGATGGAAGTAAAAGGTTCTAAGGACAAGCTACACAAGTTTGAGGAAAATTCAAAGACTTTAGACAGGATTATCAATGCACAAAGGTCATCAGTCACCATAACAGGACTTAGTTCTAAAGAAGAAAGACATGATCACAGGAACAGGGAATCAGAAAGATACAGGCATCAAAAGAAAAGCAAGGATGGACAAAGCAGACAAGGAAAGAAGTTCTTTCAAAGGCAAAAGAGAAGCTACTATGCGGATAATGCAAGTAAGTATTCAAGTAATAGTGATGCTAGTTTTTCAGACAATGATAGAGATGAAGTCCTATTTATGATTGAAGAAAAAGAACCAATTAAGAAAAAGACTCCAGTTATTCTCAAGTGTTTTAGATGTGGTAACTTTGGACATCTTGAAGATGATTGTACAAGGGATGGTTATAGTTTCAGTGATGATGAGTATGAGAATGCACTTGAAGGACCAGATGAAAATCTTCTAATGGCTTTAGAAGAAGAAGTAAGTGATCCTATAGAAGATAAGCCAAAAGAAAACAAAGATATGGACAAAGGCAAACAAATAGAGGAATATTCAGAAAAGGATGGTTATGATCTAAAGGGAGAACTTATCTATGCCCTTGACATAGTAAATAAGGTAAGGAAGCAACACTCTAAACTTGAAATTCAGTTTCAAGAATGTGATGAAGAGAGAAGATTGCTCATAGAGGATTTAGAAAAATCAAAGGCTAAGGCAAAAAGGTTCAAAGATAAGTTAGAAGCAAATATCTTGGAATGTGAGAAGTTAGCACAAGAAGTGGCACTACTAAAATAATATTTAGAGGACTCCAAGATCAAGATGAAAGGATTTAAGAATAGCTCAAATATTATGGATAAGATAGTCAAGGTACAAAGAAGGTCAACAAACAAAATAGGTCTTGGTTTTGAACAAACTCAAAAGAAACAGGAAGGAGAATCAACTTCAAGTTTTGGAGGAGAAGAAACCTCAGATGAAGATACTTCAGAAGAAGATAGTGTAAAAGAAAGTCAGACATCAGAGGAAGAGTTGGACAATAGAGAATTCAACAAAAATAGGAACAATGCACAAGTAAGGAACAGATGGAACAGGAAATAGGTAGAAGATACTAAGAGACCAATGGGGTCTAGGCAAGGTTTCTTTAATGGAAGATGCTTCTCATGTCACAAGTTTGGGCACATGGCTTCACAGTGCAGGACACATGAAAGACAGGAATATGGGAATAGACAACTTTTCCATGGGTATTGCTACTCATGTAATCAGTTTGGTCACAAGGCAATGAATTGCAGGGTTCATGATAGAAGAGGATATGGCTTCACTAGGAGAAATCCTAAGACATTTGCACCTCCAAGGAATAATATCATTAAGTGTTATAAGTGCAATAATAATGGTCACACAACAAAGTGGTGTAGAGCAGACATTCTAGAAATAAGCATGAACAAGAACATGAATAGGAACAGGAACATGAATAGGAACATGGATATGAACAAGAATAGGAACATGGATATGAATAGGAACAGGAACAGGAATAGGGACAATAATGTGGACATGAAAAATAACATGGACATAGAGAGGAACATTCAAAGGAATTATAAGGATCAAATAAGAAGGAAATAGATAAAGGAATCAAAAAGTATGATTTCAAAAATAGAAAGAAGAGGATAAAGGCAAAGGAACATTGCCTTATGGGAGTAGAAATACTCCCACCCCAGAATTAACCACCTCAAAAGGAGGTGGGGGAGGGGCTAAGCTAAGAGGCTCATTCTTAGCCCCGAGCCCCAAAGGTGACCCTTTGCCATTGATGTCAAAGGGGGAGAGATTTGTGTAATGGGGAGAGATTTGATATTTGAGAGAGCATTGAGCCAGGGGGAGCAGTGTCCCAAGGGGAGCAACACAAAAGAAGTCAAGCTTTCAGTAAAAATAATTTGGGTTGCCATCAATGACAAAGGGGGAGATTGTTGGACATTTTGAGCAGTTGTCATTGATGTCCAAAATTAGTTGTCATTGATGTCAAGGTGCCGGGTGATAGCTCAGCTTAAGTGCAAGTGGAAGTTTAGTGAAATTCATGATGGGTTTAAATATCTATATTTTACACCCAAGAGAATGGGTCAACCCAAGGAAGCAATTTATCCAAGGCATCAAAAGGATATAATATTATAATAATTGTTATTATAATATTAAAGTGATATGGTGAAAACCCCAAATAAAATATTTATAATTTTCATTATAATATTTTATAAATCAAAGTGGGTTTTATAAAGTTTAATTATATTTCATAAACCCAAAGGTTGGGTTTGGAAGAAAAGGCATTCGAAGCACCTTTAAAATCTTCGTCGACGTCATGGAAGGAAATCGGGGAAGCACCGACGTCTCCCAAGGTATGGAGGAAGCAATATAAATACATTTTCCCAAAGTCTAAAACATTATCCTTGCTCGAATTTGAATTGGCATGCGAAAAATATTAAGAGCTCGTGAGAATTGCGAATATCGTGGACAACGAAGTGTTTTAGGAAGGAAGCATTAATTTTCGAAGGCACATAGGACAGCGTGGCCTAGTGGTGAGTTGGGAAGCATGAAAATATTTGTTCATGCAAGGGCCTACATTCGAAACATGGCAGGTGCATTGGAGGTCATGTTGGTTAAGGCGCCCAAGGCGCACGTCATTTTGCCAAGGGAAGAAGGAGTTGAGAGTTGAAGCACATGGTGGTGCTTCGTTAATTGCAAATGAGCGCATGGCTCATGCGATGACTTTGGCCACGGCTAAGGCGCATGTTGTGGGTAAGGTTGAGGGTTCGATTCCCTCCGAAGGTGAGGTAAATATTTTTGGTTAAATTTTTAATTATCCACCTATGTTGGAGATATAAGGGTGTTTAATTTTTATTATTATTAGCCTATGTTGGAGGTATAAGGGTTGTGAGTGGAATTAATTGTTAGAAGGGTTAATTATTGGATAAGTGGTGGTATTTGAGTATTGTTATTAGGAGTTATAAGGAGGTATTTTTTGTAAAGTCTTAATTAATATAGTGATATATTGGAGGATTAAGACTATTGAGCATTGATTTCATTTTAATAAGGGTTTTTCTATTAAAGAAGATTATGGTGAATATTATTTTTAAGTTGGAGTGATAAGGTGTATTTTAGTCATCTTTTGTATTGTGTTTTATTGAAGTCTTCTAACCCTTATTGAGATTGGCAAAGAAGTAATTGTGAGTGTGGCATATTTGTGAGATCAACTCCTTGTCAAGCAAAAGGTATGGGCAAATTCTTCTTTGGTTGAGTTGATTGATTGGCTTACTAGAAAATAAAGTTTGGAGTGAAAAGGATTTGATTAGGGTTTCCTTTTCAAAAGTGTTTGAGTTAATGCTTCAAGGTTTTCTAGAATTAAGAGTTGTGATTAAAACCTTGTTTTATAAGCATTGTTGTTGAAGTGAGTTGTTGTGCAAAGAACTTGAACTAGGGTTTGAAAAGAACATGAGTATCATTGTTATGTGAGATTTGTTGTTGAGCATTGTTGGAAATATTTTGAGTTGGTGTTTACATACTTGGACTAGGGTTTGTGAGCAAGGGTTGGTTCTTGAGAAATTGGTTGAGTAGAGTTGTTTGAGCCTAGTCAAGTGGATGTATGAAGTGATTGTTCAAGTTCCATAAAATAAACTATTCTATATTTTTATTTGAGTTGAGAAAGTGATTGAGCTTTGAGTATAGAACATATTGAGTCTCTAACAATTCTCTTTATGCTTCTATGATATTGATTTGAGTTGAGAAAGTGATTGAGCTTTGAGTATAGAACATATTGAGTCTCTAACAATTCTCTTTATGCTTCTATGAGATTGATTTGAGTGGTTGAGCTTTGTGTAGAACATATTGAGTCTCTAACAATTCTCTTTATGCTTCTATGAGATTGGACAAGTTATGTGTGGACTTGTTAAGCAGATTTGAGGTAAGTCTTTGAGAAGACTTGTGGACTAATTTTGTGTGAGCTTTTGTGGAAGCTTACAATACAGATTTGGCTAAGTTCTAGAGAGGACTTATTGAGCAGATTTGGACAGGTTCTGAGTGGACCTATTGAGCAGATTTGAGTAGGTTTTGAGTGGACCTGTTGAGCAGATTTGAGCAAGTTTTGAGTGGACCTGTTGAGCAGATTTGAGCAGGTTCTGAGTGGACCTGTTGAGTAGATTTGAGTAGGTTTCGAGTGGACCTATTGAGAATATTTGAGTAGGTTCTGTGGACCTATTGAGCAGATTTGTGCTAGATCAACTAGACTATGTTTAGTGCAGATTTGAGTGAGCTTGTTGAGCAGACTTGTGCTAGACCGACTAGACTGTGTTTAGTGTAGAGTTGAGAAGATTTGTGCTAGACCGACTGGACTATGTTTAGTGCAGATTTGAGTGAGCTTGTTGAGCAGACTTGTGCTAAACCGACTGGACTGTGTTTAGTGCAGATTTGAGCAGATTTGTGCTAGACCGACTGGATTGTGTTTAGTGTAGATTTGAGATAGAGCTTTGGAGGTGACAGAGCATAGAGGATAGTAGTCTCCAGTGGATAGAGATCCATCAGCCAGGGCAGTGAGGATAGGTCTTCTGAGTGGGGACAAGAGTCTTCAGTGGAGAGAGATCCACAAGCCAGTGCAGTGGAGGCAGTAGTCTTCTAGAGGATCACCAACTAGAGCAGAGGAGAAGGAGTTCTCCTATGGATAGAGATCCACGAAATTGATTTAGGGGATCAACATCTCCTTTGGACAGAGGTCCATAAACATTGTAATAGGGAAAGGATTCCCAAGAGATTGATTGAGAAAATTTTAGTGAAATATTTTCTCCGTGGAGTAGCCCACATTGGGTGAACCACGTAAAATTGGTGTCTCATGTGTGTGTGATGTTTTGTGCACTGCTTTGGTTTCTGCTATTGATATTGCCATTGATATATTGCATAATATTGATTGTGATAAGAAAAGTAAAAAGTGGTCTTATATTGTTCACCCCCCTCTCAGTATAAGCTTGTGTTCTTCATAATCTACATAGGTGTCTTCTAGATTGCTTTGTGTGCCATAAAAAGACAAAATATTACTTTCTAGTTTATTGCCTAAACATCCATGGTTTGTTATTCCTATTGGTCCAATGATGAGTGATTTGCTCCTAGGAAGAGAGTAATTAAATACTTTTTTTAATAGTGGTTCACTCATTGGATTCAATCATATGTTTGGAAGAAGACATATGATTAGTGAATTTCTAGTTGAGGAGCATAATCTAACATTAGTTTTGCACATATTGTCTATATTATTGGACCCTAAAGAAGGTGTTTATAAATTCCAAGCTAATAGTTGGGATACTACATTTTTGGTGACTTCATGAGGCACCAAGCTTAATTAGAAGAGGATTACACTTTCTATTTCTACTTTTGGGAGTGGAGTCTACAAAATTGGGATCACCTACTAAAAATTATAAAATTGTTTGGATATCTTTACTCCTTATGTTAGTAATTTGAGTAAAATTTAGCATATATCATCTTCTAGTAGCTTTACATAAATAATCATTTCATCCTACCTTATACGATCTATGTAGGGAATTTTAGAAAGAACCTCCTTGTATTGCATTGCCATTCCTTTAGGCTTATCATTAAATAATTTTATCTTATCCGCTCCATCTAGAGAGGCATCACATTTTTATCTGGTTATTTATCCCTCAAATAATTTTTAAAATTGATCATTATTGAGGAGTCTCTTTTGTTCATAAAAAATATTAGACAACTTGACATTCACTAATTATTGAATCTCAATCATCATTCATAGATTTGAATCCTTCAAGGAGGTAGGTGTATCCTTGCATGTATATAGGCATCACTTGACATGATGGATTACCTTAAACTACTTAACTATATTTTTTTTTCATTTTTCCCTATAAATTACATGTGTTACTGTCACGGTGGTTAGTTATTTGATCATATCTTAGTACCTCTCATTTATATCTAGCTCATCCCTTGCTTGTTACATTATTCTTGTAATATAGTTCAAGATGGCTTTTGATTCAATAAAAAATTCAACGTAGGCCTTTGCATTTAACACCTCAATTTTGATATAATTCCATAAGGACTTGATTTTCTTAGTGTATGTGTTACATCCCTTTTTTTTCCAGCCCCTTTTCTAAACTCTTCATTTTCTACTTTGAGGTGAGAAATTTATTTATTATTTATTTGTAACATAAATTGTATTTGTTCAAGTTGTAGTTATTTATGGTAGTGATATCCATGATGGATGAGATATGGAAACCATTTATGAGTGATGTTATGGTAGTGGAAACTTGACCAAAAATAGTAGGTAGTGTATCTTTTGGAGATACAATATTTCCACTTGCTAATGAAGAATGTAAGTAGAATTGGAGGAACCTCATAAGCAAGGATAGAATATTTATATGTGAAAATAAAAGTATAATGAGAAGAAGAGGGTAATGGGGAAGAGACATGAGGATAAGAAGAGGTAGGAGTGGAGGTAGTAGCCCTAGAATGTTACCTTTTGCTTACAAGTTAGTCTTCTAAATATCTAGTACAAATTTCTCACTAGAGGTAATAGCAAAATTTTACCTTCCTTCTTCAATTGTGAGGGATACTTCAATTGACATATCACCTTATGGAATATTATATTATTCTAACATTGATGCATCCTCACTTGGATTCATCATCTTATGCCTATGGTCCTAGATGATTTATAATTCTATGTCAAATTGAACTTTGTGGACCCTAAATTTGAAGTTCCCTTTTACATATTACATACTTTTCCATGTTATTATTTTCATTGTTGAATATCCATGCTTTTCAAGGGCCTTCATTACAAAATGATTCATTTTATAATTGGGGTCAAAATCAATATGCTCCTTTGCACTAGTGTAGAAATTATGCTAGGGTGGTGGATCTCCATGCCATTTTTTGATCTCATACTCATGTCCATGAGGTGCCTCCCAATTTGGCTAGTGTATTGTTTACATATAGATTTACCTCCTTGATTGCATATCTTTTTTCATATGCATATAAGGTATTTAAGATTGAGTTGGTAGTTCTTATTTATAATTCTTATTTGGGTCATAGGACTATAAATCATTGTGGAGTTTCAACCAAGAATTTCCATCTTCTCATTGATGTGCTTATTGAACCCCCTTAATTTTGGTTCAGTGGCCATGATTTCCTTTTTCTATTAAAATGAGAAGTTATTTTTCCCTTTAAAGTACTTTAGATCTACATAGTACAACCATCACATATATTGAATAAATAATTTGGTATAAACATAGGTAATTCATATGACATCCCAAAGAATACAAAAAACCTTATAAAAGACATGTTCTTACCAAGGTAGAATTTTGTATTGCGAAATTTATTCATTTTAATAAATTTTGGCATTCATCTAATTATGAGGGTACCTTCTCTTGAATATCCTTCATGTAGGGATAATGCATAATATCATAAAATTCATATGATGGCTTTTCACATTTTTTGTAATGTATATCCATGCAATCAACAATGGCCAATGATTAGTCATCTAGGCTCATCTTATAAAGATGCAATATTGTGAACCAATGTATTTTTCAATGCATGATGAGGTGATTTGAGTATGATGTATAATTGAACTTCCTAATATATTTTATATTCATGAGTTGCTTTTTCGTATGGATCAAAACATATTTTATATAGAAAATCATCTAGGAATACCCTAGGTACTTTTATAGTATGAGAAACAAGGCCATTTATTCCTCCTATACAAGTTTATTTCTCATTTATTCTAGCATAATTACTATACCCAATACGATCTTATTTAACATCATCCTTAAATATTTTTATTTTTAATGGTATCTCAAAATATTGGGTTTTTATGGGATTCCTCAAATGGGGTGTTAGAAATTTTCTCTAAGTGTCATAGTCAAATTTGTTGTAGTACTCCACCTTTGCTCATAAATAGTAGGTCACCCACATTTTTAGAATGTCTTCCACATTTAATGTTTCTAATGATTTTATTTTCCATGATATAATAGACCATTTTTTCCCAAGTTATGGAAAAATAGCTTTACATTACCATCCATGTTTTTTTGTGCATATTTCCACTATCTCTAAGTGGTCACATACTTGAAATACTAGAGTTAATATATCCTCAATGTCTAAATGTGGCTAATACTACATGAATTAGTGTCAAGCCCCTCTTATAACATTATTATGTTTATTTTATCACATTCATAGGAAAATATTTGTACTTCCCTCCACCACCTTCTAAAATATTTTATCATTCATATCCTCTACATTTTTAGAAACTTTTGGGGATTTATTCTCTTTGCACTTGGATCTACTTGTCCTTTTTGTTAGTGGTTGAGCTGCTTGGAATTGTACAATTCAAACTTAGATATAAATAGGGGCTAAGGTAGTGGTAGTGAGATTACTAATAGGATATACATCTATGAGTTTTGGAGTATATTATATTATTTGGTACATGCCAATGTACCCCCATGACAATTTCATGGTACATCTTGTAAATCTTAGACTAGTGTCAAGTCTTAGATTAGAGTGTGAGTAATATTTTATGTAATGTAATAATATGTGTAGGAAATGCACAACTATCATATGTGCAAGTGTGTAAGTGTAATGAGATTATATATGCACAAGTTTCTTATGTGTAGGTGTGCACAAGTGTATTTAGATTAGAGTGTGCTATGTGAAGAGTCATGTCTAGGTGTGCATACAAGATAGAGTCATGTGTATTAAAATGACAAGTAGAGAAGCCAAGAGTCATTAGACTTATATTAAGAAAAGGAATAGTCAAGTAACCAAAGAGTCACTCTAAAATGGCTATATATTACTCCATGGAGAAGCATATTGAATATAACAAGCATAGTGAGCATATAGTGATCATAGCATACATTTGAGAAACTAATATTGTAAGTTGTGCTACATGCTTTGTACATGTATTATTTAGGCTATTACATTCATATATGGTTGCTTATTAATGAATCTTGATATATTGTTAGCCTTGATTTATATATTAGTTGGCTCATATTATTGTTACTTACATCATTATCTTGATCTTACTATATTGTAGCTATCTTATATTTTATCTTGTGGAAATTATCCTATGATTTTTACATTAATATTAATGCCTTAAAAGCCATCAGTGGTATTAGATCTACAACAAGTAGTTTCTTGCATAGGTTAAATTTATTTAGCTGCATATAAAATTAATTTTGTCTAATTTGATAAAATTGATTTAGAGTCTATCTAATTTAAAGGGAGATAGACCTAGACTCTATTGTAATATCAAAGTAAAAAAGGCTACAGTATTTCCATAGTTACAATAACAACCATTGAAGATTAGAACACAACTATAGAGTCTTTCCACTAGGTTGAAGGATAACCAATGAAGACAAGGACTCATATTGGAGGTGAATCAAATTGAAGACAATTTATCATTACAGAGAAATAACCAACCCTTTATTGTAGAAGAATTTTAGGGAGATAGATAACCCTCAATATCATTGGAGTTCTTAGGACTGAGCTAAGAAATTGATGCAATAGGGATTGGTTGTTAGAAGAGTGAGAAGATTCCTACAATAGATAGTAAAGAATTTATCTTCAAGTGCAATAAGGCATAAATATTCCATCAAGAAAATATTAATTTGATTTGTAGGTTATTGGGTATTTAGGTATTGAATGTAGGCCTTGATAGAGAAATATTTAGATCTTGAAGGTATACCTTGCAAGATAAGAATTCAGGTCTTGAAGTAAAACCTTAACATAGTGGATTCAGGTCTTAAAGGTATACCTTTACATTAAATATATTAAGTCTTTAAGTGACACCTTGACATAAAATATTTTAGGTCTTGAAATGATATATTTATGTAATATATTTTAGGTCTTGAATAAGATGCCTTAATAGAGATAGAAGAACAACAAAAATATTGAGGTTACCTATTATGAAATATTATTCAGAATAGAGGTCACCTATGAATAGTTTTAGGTATGGAAGATAGACCTTGATATTGATATTGTGGATATACACGTATTGAAGATAGAACTTGATAAAATAAAGTTTCGATGAATAGTCTTATAGGTATTAAGAAGATTCGGGTCATCGCCCTTGATATTGGTTCAAGAAGCCAATATAGATGATATAGGCCCTAGAGGTCAATATTAAATGAAATACACTTATAAGAAAAGAGGTCTATATAAAGTTGATAGAGAGGCCATTAGTAAAATCTCATGATAAAACAAATAGGTTTATATTGAAGAAGCTCCATTTGACCAACTATAGAGGAAAGAAAACCTGAAGCACATTAGCCTAAAAAGAAAAGTCATTCAATATAAATAGGAAGCCATTAGCAAGTGAATAAAAGACTTCTTTTAATCCAATGAATAGAGATATTAATTCAACCAATGAATAACATTAGAGGCCATTAATACAACATTGAAGGCTATTCAGACAAGACTACTTAGACAATACTAATCACAATTAATGAACAACAAGAGCATTATTGAAAATAAATAAGACTTTGTGCTAGCCAAGCGACATCTTTCAAGGGAGAATAGAGGGTAGTGCATTATCTAGAATGTAGAATATAATCATACACTTTTTATGGAAATATTCAATGTGATTAGATCCAAGGAAAGCACATATACAACAATCTATTAACTAGCCACTAGCTAGTTCACATTCAGTAAGCTATACAGTGCATATCTAGCGAGCTACTAAGAAAAGAACATGTCCAACAAGCCATAAAAAGAGACTTGGAACATCACCTAAGAAGACATAGAATGAAGATCAAAAATGTAGAACTCAAAGCGTTACTTGAGAACAATAGGGAGAAGACCAAAGTGGCACTCAACAAAGAAAGTGATTAGTTTTCTTCATAAGAATATTTGAGCATTAGAGCGATGAAGACATGTTGAGCAGTGATGAGTAGAATTGTGTTGAGTAACATTACTTTAAGATGAAACATAGGTATTTTCTAGTGTAATGATAAAAAATTAAGAGCAAACATTGGAAGTTGAATGGTCAAACACTACTTTACCATGTAAGAAGGATAGTTGGAAGTGAACAATAAAATGCCACCATGCTATGTAAGAAGGATATATAAGTGAATCATTAGGGGGCCAAAATGTTATACCACATTGCATTGGACTGAATAGGTTAAAATACTTTATGCAACTTACTTCGATGACATTCATGAATTTATAGCAGAGAAAAGAAGAATTGGCATGCATAGTGGAGGTAATATTTTATTAAAATTAGTTTTTATTAAAGTTTAATTTTTTGGAGCAATAAGGTTTAGTAAAAGTTCTAATTATTAAGAGCTTAGGAGAGATAAGGGTTATGTAGTTATAAGCTAATAAAATTAAGGAGTGATAAGTAATTAATTTATTCTTTAATTGTTGGAGATATAGGAAGGTTTTTTTGTTTCTTAATTGTTCTTTAATTAATTTGATTTATTATTTTTTGAAATAATAGATTAATGAATTTTTGCAAATTAATTGATTTGGAGGTCAAAAAGAAGTCAACATCAAACTTAAAAAATATTAAATTTGTAAAACTCTTATCTCCTTAGTTTCTAAAAAATTGGGAGTTATAAGGTAGTCCACATCAAAGGTATTATGAACACTACTATGTTTCTATCTGAATCTCAACTTTTGAAAGGACCAAATTATGCTTCATGGAAAAATAAAGTGAAATCAATTTTAATAGTTGAAAAACTTTGGGATATAGTTAGTGGAGCAAAAACAAAACCTATTGAAGATGTTAGAGAAATTCAAAGATATGAAGATGGTGAAGCCAAAGCACTTATGATAATAACATTTGCAATTAATTATGAAATACAACCTTATTATAAGGACAAAAAAACTTATACTAAAGCTTGGAATACATTAGCTAAAATATTTTAAGGGAAAAACAAAGCCACTGTCTTCAATCTTCAATCTTGATTATATTCCTTAAAATTTATTAGTGGTGAAAGTATTGAACGATTTCTTAGAAATGTAGCATATATAAAAGAAAAACTATTAACTCTAGGAGAAAAAGTAGAGGACAAGTTTCTTGTGACATTGAGAGGTATTCTAGAAAATTATAAGCTTCTAATTACATATTTGCAATTTCTAAGCAAATATACTTCATTTGATGAGTTATTCAATACTCTACAAGAGTTTGAAGTAGAAATTATTGCTAAAGATGAAATGACTAGCAATGCCTTAGTCTCAAAAGATAATTCACAAGGCAATCTTGCTTCAACATAAAGATATAGATTCAAATGGAATAATAGATATTGTCAATTATGTGAGAAAAGAGGACATAACATAATTCTTTGTAGATATAATCCAAGGAATCGGTGTCAAGGAAATCATATGAATCAAAGTGGTTAGACAAATAGGAAAATACAACAAAGACAATATCAAACTCAATACAATCTACAAAGACATCAATTTTAATGTCAATATCCTCCTTAGTATTAGTATAGTCAACCTTAGTTGCAATATAGAGAGGGAAATAAAAAAAGGACATCTAGCTCAATTAATTCATGAAATTCAAGAGATAGAATAAACTACTATAGAAAAGAAAATCAAATCTCTTTAAAAAAAAATTGATAATCAATGAAGATGAATTTTTTACATAATTTGAAATATATTAACCTTACAATTGATTAGGATATAGGAATATATATTGAGAAGAACAAGTCAAAAAATAATATATTGAAAAAGCAAAAGAAGAAGATCAAGAAAAACTATAAGGTAAAAAGAGAATAGAGCAAGCTCAGGTCCCAATTTCACTTGAAGGATGAAGATCTAGATTGAAGACTAAATTCTTCAATAACCAAATAATGTAATAGAGGCAGGTGTTGGAGTATATTATATTATTTGGTATATTATAATGTACCCCCATGGCACCTTCATGACACATCTTGTAAATATTAGACTAGGGTCAAGTCGTAGATTAGAGTGTGAGTAATAATTTATATAAACTAATAATGTGTATACACAAGTGTGATATGTGCAAGTGTGAAAGTGTAATGTGAGTATATTTGCACAAGTTTCTTATGTGTAAGTGTGCACAATTATCTTTAGATTAGAGTGTGCTATATGAAGAGTCATGTTTAGGTGTGCATACAAGATAGAGGTATGTGTATGCAAGTGTCAAGTAGAGAAGCCAAGAGTCATGAGACTTGGCATAAGGAAATGAATAGTCAAGTAACCAAAGAGTCACTCTACAATGGCTATATATTACTCCATGAAGGAGTATAGTGGGCATAGTGATCATAGCATACATTTGAGCAATTAATATTGTAAGTTGTGCTACATGCTTTGTACATGTATGATTTAGGCTATTACATTCATATATTTTTGCTTATTAATTAATGTTAGTTGATATATTATAAGTCTTGATTTACATATTAGTTGACTCATATTATTCTTATTTACATGATTATCTTGATCTTAGTATATTGTGAATATCTTATATTTGATCATGTGGAAATTGTCTTATGATTTTTAAATTAATATTAAGGCTTCAAAATCCATAAATGAGGAGGGTGCTAGCTATAGCTACAATATGGCCTATTAAGAAAATTGGGAATTTTAGGGAGATTTTTACCAATTCAAAGTTAGAGAAATGATTCACTAGTTGTAGATTGAATCACTAGCTTGAAATAATGAGTATCTATATTGGAATGAGCAAATTACTAATGAGATACTTAGGGGAAAAATCATATGATTTTCAACCATGATTGATTCCATTAGCCTTGCTCACAAATTTTTAGTTAGGGACAGAGGATGTTTTTTCAAATGAGGAAGTCATGACTCATTCCAATGGGAGCAATTCGCTACTTAAGGTTTACACTTCCATACATATATGTAAAATTTAAATGGTTTAGGATCCTTAAATGGGTTTGAGTTATGATGAATAGAAGGGAAAGTATAAGTTAGCTATATGGAAATAGGACCATGACCAATCCCTTGCAAACAAAAAATTGGTATGACTCTCTCTCTCTCACACACACACACAATAACATGAAGTTGAATAATAAACCAAAAAGAAGATTTAGTAACTCACATTAACAGGAAGGAATATACCTACAACTATGATCAAATTAATTTTTAAGGGTAGAGGATGACTTAGGACCAATAAAAATTGCTTCAAAAGGCTTTTCCCACTTTTTTCATAGTGCTCAATGGTCTTTTATAGTGAGAAAGTGGAAAAATGAGTGGAAGGGTGTTAAAAAATCTCTACCTATGTGACCTACTACCTCTAACCATGTATTTATGAAGCACGAGGAGCAATTTACTAATTGAAGAAAAAACAATTCCACTTGTCAAAGTGGAACAATTCACGATTTTTTATTTATTTTTACTTATTGAATAACAAGATGGAGAAGAGCTCTCTGCGAATGGAAAATGGTTGTTAGGGTTTTTGATTAAAATTTGAAATTTGTAGAGTAATTTTGTGATGGCATCAGGACCATCAAAGAACATGCATGCTAGTGATATTTTTCATCTAAAAATGATTTGAAGAAATAGGATTTTCCAATGCATGTTAGGAATCGTTTGTTAAATAACAATGGATGTTTGGAATTATGTGAAGCCAGGCTAGTTCTAGTGGTTCAACCAGACTCGGTGGTGGAATATGTGGAGTATTTAACCAAGCGTGTACTTATTGGTAAATTTATGGGCATCCAAATTTCTATTCCCTTTGTGGAGGCTTGGGTTAGAAAGACTTGGAATATTCATGGTGACATGGAGGTGATGCTGAGTGTGAATAGCTATTTTATGGTGGTTTTCTCTTGTTTTTCAGATCATTACAAAGCATTTGAAGGGGATCCCTATTTCTATAATAAATCCAAACTCTTTATGAAACCTTGGTATGCAGATTTCAACCCATCAGAGGAGCGAACATCATGGGTTCTAGTGTGGGTTTGACTCCCATGGCTCCCATTGGAATTCTAGAGAAACGATATCTTGCATATGATTGCCCTTCTTCTTGGGAATCTGATTGGACCATCATAATATATAATGGAGAAAAAGGTAACTTATGTTGTATGTATCTATGTTGAAATTTATTTAAACAATCCTATTCCATATTCTGTTGAAATACAGTTTGGATCATCTACATGGGTTCAACAACATGACTATGAAGCTATTCCATTTTGTTGGTAGATATGACATGAATACAACCACCTAAAAAGAAAATTCCTAAGTTTTTCCCACCCATGGCTTCAAATCCCAGGACCTCTTGATCTTCACAAAATTTGGATAAATAAAAAGCCTTGATAAAGGAAGGGGATTGGGATAAGAAAGGTTTTTTTCCTATAAAACCCTAAAATGAAGGAAGAAGGGTAAAAATAGCCCTTAAGGATAGCCAACCAAATGCTCTGCTCAATCGTTTTGAGATACTAAATGATCTTGATCAGTACATGGAGTTACCTAAAATTTCTCTACCTAACGCAGATATAATAGGGCCAAATTAAATATCTCTTCCTAATGTGGAACGTAAGGAATCAGATCTAGTGGGTTTAAATGAAGAACAAATGGATTTGGTTTCGAGTATAGGTGACATGGTTGGCTCTAGCCCTGAAAGGTAAACTATTTTGGAAAGTGGCACATATATAGTTGCGATATCTCCTACTCAGGCACTGATGCAGTCATCCTTGGATTGTAAAACTCTTACAGTGTTGGTATTGCAGTAGAAAACAATTAAAAAAGGTGCTTCAGATAAGAATATGAAGATGGGTCGAAATAAAGACCAAGAAAAATTTAAGTTAATGGGGGAGAATTTTGTGGAGTCAGGATTGGTGAGAATACTATAATCCCATTTTTCTAACCCCCAAAAATTATTATCCTCTCATGGAATGTAAGGGGGTTGAACAACATCCCCAAATAAAAGTTGTTCATGATTTGATTCATGTACATTCTCTGGATGTGGTGTTTATTAAGGAGACTAAATTGGCTATTGATAGTATGTTCAATATTACTCCCAAGTTGTGGATAAGGGGTCATTGTCAGTGTATTGGCACATGTGGATATGTTGGTGGTATTGCTTATTTATGGGATCCAGTTAAGATCTCTCATTTTACTTGGATTTCTAGCAAATGTTCTATTTTGATGATCAAGCATGATAATGAATCTAGTGAAACCATCCTACTTAAAAATGTGTATGGTCCTATTGATTACAATGGTAAAGTTAATTTTTAGGAGCACATTGGATTTGTGAGAAGTTTGGATCCCCTTTACCCATGGATTTTTACTAGAGAATTCAATTCTATTACTTTTTTGGAGGAGAAACGTGGTGGAATTGATCATTTCAAGTCTTTTTTTCTATATTCAATACTCATATCGAGGCCTTGAAATTCATTGACATCAAGCCATATAATGGGATATTTACCTAACATAATAGAATATGTGGGAAAGAGTCCATCTGATATAGACTAGATAGGTTTCGGATCTCTAGTGTTTGGATTGGTAATAATAGAAGCTCTGGTTTTGTGATATAGGGTAGGGGATCTGATTGTTGGCCTATCAAACTCTATAATCTAGATTTTGGGCTAAAGAAGAATTCTTCCTTTAAGTTTTAACTTATGTGGCTTCGATATCCTAAGATTCATGATTTCATGTGAGGCCAGTGGACCAATGGCAAACCTTCTCATGGCACCACTTATTCTTTTATGAAGCGACTACAATTTGTTAAGCATAAACTGAAGAGGTGGAATAGTCTAAATTTTGGAATTCTTTCCTTGGATAAGTTTATGGTTCTTAAGAAGGTTGAAGAAACTTCAAGGAATATTAGATACCATGGACTCACAGAGGAACTTCTATTTGAGGAATTTGAGGCTGTGAAAGAACTTGTTGAATGGGAGCTGAGGGAAGAATTTTTTTGAAAATAAAAAACTCAAGTGGATTGGCTTAGTAAGGGGATAGGAACATGACCTTATTTTTTAACTCAGTTAAGGCTCATCGTAATGACAACCTGATTTCCTCTCTTGTAAATTTTAGGGTGCCATTCTCTCTTATTTTAGGGAGATTTTAGCAGAGACTAGGAGGTATTTTTCCTCTCTCTTAAAGGACTCCCTCTTAGATGATGAGGATGAAAAGCTTATTCTAAAATATATTCCCTTGATTATTTCTAGAGATATGAATGAGCATTTTATGGGCCCTATATCCATTTAGGAGTTGGAAAATATTGTATTCAATATGAAAAAAGTAAAAGCCCCAGGTCCGAATGGATTCTCGATTGAGTTTTATCAGGAGTTATGGGAGTTAATAAAATTTGATCTTCTGGAGGTGGTCCATGAGTCCCAAAAGAACAAACATATGCTAAAGGACCTAAATGCTACCTTTGTGGTGCTTATTTCCAAAAAAGAGGGAGGAAATTCTTTGGATATGTTCAAGCCTATTTCTCTCTACAATATTGTGTATAAGATCATTATAAAATTATTGCTAAGAGGCTAAATATATGGTTGAGCAAATACATCTCTAAGGAGCAAGGTAAATTTTTTTTTGGCTGGCAAATCATCTATGGGGTTGTTATTTCTACACAAGTTATTCACTCAATGAAAAATTCTAAGGAGAAATCTATGTTCATTAAGTTGGACATGGCCAAAGCCAATGACTAGGTCAAATGGTCCTTTCTTTAGAAATTTATTGCTACTTTTGGCTTTGAGGAGGAATGGATTAGATGGGTGATGAGTTGTGTTTATTCTTCCTCATTCTCTATTCTTGTTAGTAATGAGTCATCGAAGCTATTTGAGGACTTGAGAGGATTGAGGCAAGGATATCTCTATATCCTTATTTATTTATCATTATGGTGGAAGGGTTGGGAAGACTGCTCAAGTATCAAGTTAGGCATGGTCTCATTCAAGGTTGGAAGTGGGATAGCAATTCCTTGTCTCTTTCCCACCTTCAATTTGTTAATGATACAACTTTGTTAGGAGTTGGCACTACCAGATAAGCTGGCAACATTAGACGGTCTCTTGACATATATCTTGGTGCTTTTGGGTAGTTTATTACTAATAAAAAGTATTTTATTTTCTTCTTCAATACCCTTCCTCTTATCCAATCTAGGATTTCTCAAATTCTAAAATTCCAGGTTAGCTTTCCCCCCTTCATTTATCTTGGTATTCCGATTTCATCTCATACTCTGCATAGATATTCTTGGAATTCTATGCTTGATAAGTTTAGAAGGAAGGTGAATCATTGGACCATTAGATGGCTCTCCTTTGCAGGTAGAGTGTTGCTTTTAAAATCTGATGTTCAAGCTTTACCTATTTACAAGTGTTTTGTGCAAACAACTCCCTCTAATTTTATCAAGGACATGGATGCTTTGTCAAGATAGTTTTTGTGGTCTAGAAAAATTTCTTAATCTAAATGGAGTTTGGTTAGGTGGGATTATGTTTGTGGGACGGTTCAAGAGGGAGGCCTTGGGTTGCAATAGACAACTCTTTTTTGGGTAGGCTTTGGCTACGAAACTCTATTAGAGATGGTGTACTTATCAAGATCATATTTGGGTTAAAATATTATCTTGTAAGTACTTGAGAGGTATTTATGAAGCTAAGATCCCTAGAGTCAACTTGGTTGGGAAAGGTTTGGTTATCTAGGACACTCTGAAAAGAGGGTTTAATTTAATTAAGCAGGGTTTATTCTAGATTTGCAATCAGGGATCAGATGCTATTTTTTGGGAGGATTATTAGGATGGCATCCCTCCTATATTGACTCAATATCCCAGTTTACGGTCCCTAAGAATTTATTTCTTGGAAACAGGTTGGTCTCATGTGGAGGACTTTAAAAGAATCCAGCCTTTTGGTAATCTGGAGATGTACAAGTGGAAATATCCATAGGAATGGTCCCAGGGGGGGATTTGTCGAGGACATAGATGTGCTTGCTCTTATTATTATGGGGAGGCCCTACTCTTTGTTGAGGGGTAAAGATATTTTGGCTTAGAACCTTGATCCCAAGGAAACCTAATCTTTAGCCTATGGTTATCAGGTTCTTGATATGCAAAAAAATTGGGAGCCTCCCTGTCATATGGTGGAAAATGTGTGGAACGGATTTTATTGGCCTAGATGTAACTTCTTTTTTTGGTTGGTAGCTCATAATAAATGCTTCACTTGGGATAACCTGAGGAAGAGGGTGTTTTAGGGTTCCTCTCTTTGTGTCCTTTATGGTAATAATGAGGATGACTCTTCTCATTTATTTTTACAATGCTTCCTTGCGAGAGATATTTGGCACCATTGGTGGATTTTCTGGAACCATCCTTGTTTTCATGTGCTCTCCTTGGTGGAGTTTTGAAGTAGGCTAGGCAGAACTCTAGCCAATGTCCCCTTCCTCCAGGTGGATTGGAATTTGGGTCCTTCTTACATCATCTAAAATATTTGGCTCGAATGGAACCAACACATATTTTAGGGTAGAAATTTGGTTGTTCAATAGATATGGCAAAGGATCATGTGTATGGTTCAGGAAACTATCCATAGCAAATGTGATGTGGATCCTATTTTGGACTCTAGGGAGGAGAAGGTTTGGTAGGCCCTTGGTCTCTTTGGGGTTTGTGCAGACTCTTCTCACCCTAGAAAGGTTTCCCAACTCAGCAAGAAATTTCTAAGATATGGTAGGTGGAGGCTGCCCCCAGAGGATTTTTAAAAATTAATATTGATGGGTCTTCTAGGGGAAATCCTAGACATGTTGGAATTGGTAGTTTTGGGAGAGACTCTGCTAGCATGGTCATATTTTTCTTTTCCACTTATAAATGTGTTTACTCAAACAATTTTATGGAAGCTCTTGTGATTCTTGAGGCCTTGGAGAGGGGGGTTTCTCTTGGATGGTATAGGAGCATCTATGAGTCTGACTCTCAAAGTTTGGTTAATATTTTAAATAGAAAAAGGTTGGAGGATGTTAACTGGCAGTTGGCCTCTGTGGCTGTTCAAATTCTAAAAATTAGTGAAGAGTTCAAATTTCTCTCCTTTGTGCACATACCAAGGGAATGGTATGGAAACCCGACCAGTCACATTAACAGCAGGACAAATAAAAAATTAACAACTTTATTAGCAATTGAAGCATTCAACCTTACAATATATTCAAATTGCATAATATATAGAAAGGGAATAGGAGGAAAGTCGGCAAAGGAGAGATAAGGGGAAATAGGAGATAAGGAGGGAGAAGATAGGGGAAAGAAAGGCGCGGAGGGATAAGGAAGTTGGAGGGATAAGGGGAAAGAAGAATTCACGGAGAGATAAGGAGGAGGGAAAATAGGAAGATGTTAGGAGGGATATTAGGAGAGAAGGTACGAGAATTTGCCGACAGAAAATTGCCGACAAATGTAGGGTGTGTTCACACTTAGGCTTAGGAAAGGGATCTTTCTAAGCCTAGTTATGTGAATCCCTGTTCACATTTACAACATTCTCCCCCTTAAAGTTGAGAGAACTGACTACACAGTCTCTCAGCTTTACAAATTGAGCTTTTGTCATCGCTTTGGTGAAGATGTCAGCGATGTTCTCCAAAGTGTGACAGTATTGAAGCTCAACAATTTCTTGTTCCACCATATCTCTGATGAAGTGATACTTCATATCAAAATGCTTGGTTCTGCTATGGTGGACCGGATTATATGCCAACTGGATGGCACTGATGTTGTCGCAGTAGATTCTGGTTGGACCACTTTGCTGTTCTCCAATCTCTTCCAGTACTTTCCTTAACCACAAGGCTTGAGTACTAGCATAAGTAACCGCTATATACTCTGCTTCTGTTGAAGATAGCGCTACTACTGTCTGCTTTTTTGAACTCCAAGTTATTAGTCCTGATCCAAGACTAAAACAATTTCCTGATGTTGACTTCCTGTCATCAATATTGCTACCCCAATCACTATCACTGAAGCCTACAAGCTTGATAGTGTTACATTGACGGTACTGGATTCCAAAATCCAATGTACCCTTCACATATCTCAAAATTCTTTTAGCTGCCTTCAAATGCAGCTCTGAGGGGTTAGACATAAATCTAGAAACAAGAGATACAACATACTGAATATCAGGTCTGGTGTTGGTGAGAAACATCAAACTCCCAACCATGCTTCTAAAAGTGGTCACATCAACTTTCTGTGCTCCATCATCTTTGCTTAATTGGATCCCATGTCCAACTGGAGTTGCAACTGGTTTGCAATGCTCCATAGCAAACTTCTTGATCATGTCCTGAGCATACTTATGTTGACAGATGAAGATCCCTGTATCTGACTGATGAACTTCCATTCCCAGATAGTAGTGCATTAGTCCAAGATCCTTCATCTCAAACTGCGTCATCATGGAGTGTTTGAACTCCTTATTCATTTTTCCATTACTACCCATAAAAATGAGATCATCCACATACAAACAAACTATGAGAATGTCTTTACCTTGCTTGAGGTAGTAAAGTGTGGGTTCATTTTTGCTTCTTGTGAACCCATATTCTTTGAAGTACCCATCAATGCGTGAGTACCAAGCTCTAGGTGCCTGTTTCAGGCCATAGAGTGCCTTCTTCAATCTGTAAACAAGGTGTTCCTTACCTTGCACTTCAAATCCCTGTGGCTGCTCAACATACACTTCTTCTGTCAAGTAACCGTTGAGAAATGCACTCTTCACATCCATGTGTTGGACTTTCCACCCTTTATGTGCAGCTAAGGCAAGAACTGTTCTGATTGTCTCCTGTCTGGCTACAGGAGCAAATGTCTCTTCATAATCTATTCCATACTTCTGAGTAAAACCCTTTGCCACTAACCTTGCCTTATGCTTCTCAATGCTTCCATCAGCATTAAACTTGGTCTTAAAGATCCATTTACAGCCAACACATTTCTTTCCTTTAGGAAGCTTCACGAGCTCCCAAGTGTCGTTGTTTTTTATAGAGGTTATCTCCTCTTCCATGGCATCTTGCCAAATCTTCTGAGTACATGCCTTCTCAAAACTAGAAGGTTCAAGCTGTGCACTAGTTAACAATGCATAGTTAACTTGATCTCCTCTGGGTTCTTGTTGTGATTCATCATCACCATACAAGTGCATACTTTCTAATCTATGTAAAACAGATTCCATTTCACTAGCTTGACTTCTAGTATATCTTCTTGAAAAATTCTTATCCAACATTTGAGAGGATGGATGATATTGTAAAGTTCTCTTACCTTTGGATGGAGCATCAATATCCATTGGTGAGGAACTAACTGATCGCTGCGGAGAAGGACTTGGAGAAGCAGTTGAATCTGAAGATGGACTTGGTGGATGTGAGGGCGGAGACTGCTTTCCTTTCTGTGGTAGCCGTGGTTGCACTCGTTGAGCTACTACATCAGTGGCTTCAACATCATCGAATATTTGGGGCTTACCCCACTCTCCCCCTTCATCAAAAATCACATCCCTTGACACCACAATCTTTCGAGTTGTAGGATTGTAGAGTCTATAACCCTTTGTGTTTTCACAGTATCCTACAAAAATACAAGCCTGACTCTTTGGATCCAACTTCTTTCTTAGCTCATCAGGAATGTGAGCATATGCCAATGAACCAAATACTCTGAAATACTTCACATTTGGTTTCTTACCATACCAGGCTTGATAAGGTGTCTTCCCTTTCAAACTCGAAGTAGGACTTCTGTTCAAGATGTGAACACTAGTCCTTGTTGCATCTCCCCAATATGCATTACTCAAATGCTTTGTCTGAAGCATTGATCTCGCCATCTCCACAATGGTGCGATTCTTTCTTTCTGCTACACCATTCTGTTGTGGAGTGTAGGCACTGTGAACCGCCTCTTGATGCCATGATGTTTACAAAAATTCAAAATTGATTAGAGGAGTATTCTCCTCCTCTATCTGATCTAAGACATTTTATTGAATATTCACTCTCACTTTCAACTTTTGCTTTAAAATCAACAAAGCATGCAAATGCTTCATCCTTATGCTTCAAAAAGTATATCCAACACATTCTTGTGCAATCATCAATGAAAAGTAGGAAGTAAGAGTGATTACCTAGACTCTTGGTCTGCATCGGACCACAGATGTCTGAATGTACTAACTGAAGAGGATAGTTGGCCCTCCATGCTTGTCCACGAGGAAATTTAGATCTGGCATGCTTGCCCAAGGCACACCCTTCACAGACTTCCTTACTATCTTGAACTTTGGGAAGTCCAGTCACCATTGCTTGTGAAGTTAGCAATTTCAAACTTGCAGAATTCAAGTGACCATATCTCAAGTGCCACAGGACACTTGGATTGGTAATAGCTACATTTGCTAATTTATTTCCTCCTGGCTGGCCAAACTTCAAAGGAAATAATCTATTTTTTGACATTGGCACTTGTGTAATGATTCTATTACTATTGTTTTTGTCAAATATGGTGCATTTACCCTCATCAAAAATCAACTTATAATTCTTTTCAAGCATTTGACCAACACTTAACAGATTGTGTTGAAGATGAGGAGTGTAATAGATATCACTTACATGTTTTATGCCTTCTTTTGTTGGAACCGCCATAGCTCCAATGCCTTCAACTCGCCAATGACTTGTCATCTCCCAACCGGATGCTAGATTTGTATGAGGAGTCTATCTTAGCAAAGAGTTCTTCTTTGCCACTCATGTGATTTGAACACCCAGTGTCCAAAATCCATGTATCATTCAAATTTTGCTCTGTCTGGCCATAAGAGAGAAAGAGATTTGAGGACTCTTCCTCTTCTCCAAAATTCCCAAACTGACTACTGCTTTGGTTGCTGCTGCTTCCTTGTGAAGTCTTTGACCAACAATCACGAGCATAATGGCCAGGTTTGCCACAATTGTAGCACACTTGTTTTGATTTGTCTCCTCCTTTTCCTTTTCCAGATTGTTTCCCTCTGTATTGCTGTTGTCCTCCTCTATTCTGGTTTCCACCTCTATTGGATGAACCTCCTCTGTTAGGAGTTCCCCCTCTTTGATTGTTCCTGCCTCTGCCTCTCTGTTGACCTCTGCCTCGGCCTCTACCTCTGCCTTCATGTGTGGCAAAAGCTTTGTCATCTCCTCCATAACTGGTGGAAGGAGTTTCCTGCAACCTCTCTTCATGTGAGAGAAGTGATCCAGTTAATGCATCAAAAGACAATGTGGATAAGTCTTTTGATTCTTCAATAATTATTGCTACAGAATTCCATTTTGGAAGAAGTGTTCTCAACACTTTCTTCACCATCATCTCTGGTTTGATATCCTCTCCTAGTGTGACCATTTTGTCGACTACTGCTTTTACTCTCACACAGTAATCACCGACTCTTTCATTCTCCTGCATCTTGAGATTCTCAAAATCTCGTTTCAAGGTTTGCAGTTTTACCTGCTTTACCTGGTCACTGCCTCTATAGCTCTCTTTTAAGGCATTCCATGCATCTTGTGCAATGACATATGATGCAACCCTAGGAAAGATAGTTTTGTCTAAAGCAGCATGAATGTGATATAAAGCAAAAGCATTATTCTTTTGTGCTTCTTTTCTTGTCTTTTTATCAGCATTCGAAAATGCTGCCCATTCAGCAGCAGTTGGTTCTGTATAACCTTCCTCAACTACATCCCAAAGACCTTTTCCTATCAACAAAGTCTTCATTTTTATTGACCAGTATTCATAGTCACTACCATTAAATTCAGGGATAGGTAGACTTGTGTTTGCAGCCATTGCTAAAAAAAACTTTTATTCAAAGCACACAAGTACTTTTATTGAGGCAAATTGGAAATACAAAGCAGTACAATATGATTTAATAATTTAAATCAAATCTCGCCTTCTTAGTGCATCTATGTTCTCCTTCAGAACTGCTGCTAATGATGACAATCTCAGATTTCACTTCCACTGGATCTGCTGCTGCTGCTGCTTCTTCTTCTTCTTCTTCTTCCTCTTCCTCTTCTTCTTCGGCTGGGTCAGGATCAGGCTCAGGAGAGCGTGGTGTATAGCCCACACTCACTTCATCTGTTGGTACACCCGGTGTACAACTGGCACCAGTTTGAACATCCGAAACAAATTGCACAGTATCGGATTCTTCGATTCTCTGTCCGAAGATATTGTCTTCGGAATCGGCCTCGTATCCTGAATCTGGCTTTCTCAGGTGAGAAATTACCTGATTCTCCAACTGACTCAACACAGTGTGCAGACTAGTTCGGCGAACCCTTTCATCAAAGGATTCCGGCGATTCTCTCTTCAAAAGAGAGATAAGAGCATGATAACTTCCTTCAGATCGGAACATCTACCATTTTCACAAGCACATTAATCCTCCTTTCACAAATTCTCTTTAAAGGTTTTCTAAAAGTTTTTTTAAATAAATTTAATAACTTTTTTTATTTTTAAATTACCTTTTTTAAAAAATGAATTTATTTAAAAAAGATAAATTTAAAAATAAATAATATAGAAATTATTAAATAAATTCAAAAAACTTTAAAAAACAAAAAAATAAAAATTACCTTTTCGTCGCACTCGAACCCGCGACCTCCTTGTCACCGCGACCTTTGCCACCGTCCAACCAGGCCGATGGAAACAATAGGGCAGCCCTTTTATTTCCTCGGCTAATTTTTTAAAAAATTTGTTTGTTGGGGGGATTCGACCCGCGTACCTCCTCTCGGAAAGGACAACTCGACCGTCACGCCAAGCATGCCGGATGAAATAAAAATAGAGGTGGGATTTATATCGTGGCGATTTTAAAAAAAAAAATGATGTGGGTTAAATCCCACATGCACCGGCGAGCGCGCAAGAGGGTTTTTAAACTGAAACCCTCGCTATCACTTTCGACTGCCTTCGGGCAGTCGATCTATGACCAAATTTTGCCGTCGACCTCTTGACAAGACGCTGCGTGCCACGTGGACCCAGCCGCCGTCTGCCACGTGGCAGAATTTTGCCAAATCAGAACGCCGCCGCCTGCTGCCAACAACGCCACCTGTCGCCAATCGTCGCTCGCCACGTGTCGAGCTCTGCGACTGCCACGTATCCAGTCACCTCGAAATTTGAGCCGCTGCCACGTGTCGCCTCGACTGTCGTGCCGCTGCCACGATCCGCCTCGGGATCCGTGCCCGAACTGCCTCGGGATGCATGCTCGAGCCTGCTCGTGATCCGCCTCGGGATCCGAGCCCTACTGTGAACTACTTCGGGATGCGTGCCTGGTCGTGCCTCGGGAACCGTGCCCGCGTTGACCTCACTTCGCCTCGGGAACCGTGCCCGACAGTCGACGAATTCCGGCTCTGATACCAGATATGGAAACCCGACCAGTCACATTAACAGCAGGACAAATAAAAAATTAACAACTTTATTAAATTGAAGCATTCAACCTTACAATATATTCAAATTGCATAATATATAGAAAGGGAATAGGAGGAAAGTCGGCAAAGGAGAGATAAGGGGAAATAGGAGATAAGGAGGGAGAAGATAGGGGAAAGAAAGGCGCGGAGGGATAAGGAAGTTGGAGGGATAAGGGGAAAGAAGAATTCACGGAGGGATAAGGAGGAGGGAAAATAGGAAGACGTTAGGAGGGATATTAGGAGAGAAGGTACGAGAATTTGCCGACAAAAAATTGCCGACAAATGTAGGGTGTGTTCACACTTAGGCTTAGGAAAGGGATCTTTCTAAGCCTAGTTATGTGAATCCCTGTTCACATTTACAACAAATGGAATGGGGTTGTTGATTATTTGGCCAAAAGAGCTTTTGAGATTTCGGGTCCTTGAATTATGGATAACTGGGAGAGCCTCCAGGTGGGGATTCTTAGTGCCTATGGGAATTGATCCACAAGGATGTCCATATTTAATGTGGTTTGTTCTTGTTTTCTTCTTCGGGTTTCGATCCTATCTAGTGTTTTTAGCCTATTTTGTTGTTTATTTGAGTCCTGGTTGGGGGATTCATTGTACTCTGTAATATTGTCTTCTTATCAATAAAATTTTATTTCATTTATTTAAAAAAAAAAATCATTTTTTCACTTGGAATAATTCACTTTTTTTTGAGTGAATCATTTTTTCTTCTTTTACTTAAGCAAATTTCATAATATTTTACAAAATGAATTCAAGAAAGGAGAGAAAAGGAAATAATAAATTGAAAGTTAGAGTTCCTTTTTAAATATTTTACTCTAAACATAGAAATTCATTTTTGTCTTTTTCATTTTTCTATTTTTATTTTATTTTACATTTCCTATATTTTGATTTTATTGTCTTTTTCTCTAAGAGAAGAAAAAATAAAATAAGAAATAAAAGACAAGCACAAAAACAAGAAAAATTATATATATATATATATATAGATATTTACAATTGCATTTTCTTCTTTGAGATCTTAAATGGCCCTTAAATGTTTCCCATTGGTTGATATAGATAGCTATATCCTATCAAGTATCATCATTTCATAAACATTAACTCTTATGAATCCTATTCTTTGAAACATTCCATTCCAAATGGAATTGAACTTTTCATGTTTTATAGGCTTTCTCCTATTTTCATCCTATATGAAAACTATGTATACTTTCATGAACTCAATTTTAGTCATATTCTTATCAAACTACCATTTGATAGCCAATTGATGTTAGGCTAATTTTTGTAAGTATTTTATCTAGTATTATTTCAATGCCAATAGAGTGGTCAAATGATCTTGCATGGAGAAAACATCATTGTCTTTGAGCTCCAACAATTAAGATATTTGGAGGGAATAGAGCTTTAGGTTGAACAACAACTACTTCTTTATGAAAAATAATTTTATAGGATGATGATCTAGTAGAAGATTTAGGTGTTACCCTATCTATCCATATTTTTCTTTTCAATTTTGTATGATAGTCCCTTTACAATTCAATAATTATGTTTTTCAAGATTCCAACAATATTTTTATTAGTATATTTTTCTAAATCATTGTCTTGGGGGTAATAATTGGAAGATGTTTTCAATATAAATCCATATTCAATTATGAAGTGCACCAATTTATCTCCTATAAAGATCGTGGAATTATTAGTAACTATGATCAAATACATCCCAATTCTACTTATAACATATTCTAGATGTTGTATTATAACTTCTTGGTTTGTTGACTTAATTGGCATTGCTTCAATCCACCTAGTGAAGTAATCATTAGTTAAAATGCACCTATTGATGGTATTTTATAAATGAATGATCATTCTAGTAAAATCCATAACTTATTATTGTAAGGGATCAATGATAATTATCAAATTCAAAGGTATCAAGGATTTTCTTCTCTCACTCACACAATGGGCTCTCCAATATTTTATCCAATGAAAGTAAAATATGAAGATGTCCATACAATATTATCGTTCTCTCAAAATTTTATGAGTAATAATTTACATAGAATAGTTTCCAAGTTTGTTATGATACTATTTTATCAAATCCTTTGTCCCTTATTCCTCTAAAAATATCAATAGTACCATATCATAGGCTTTGTGGAAAAGAATGATATTCTTCCATGTGTAATGGATTACCTTTTGTCTAAATTGGACTCTTTCTTTTAATGTTATGCATCCTAGGAATTACCTAAATAACACATACTTTTTAATGTTACCCATCCATCCTACTTGACCTTCTAGAAAAAGTTCTTCTACTAGTGTTATTTGTTCCTTTGGGGCTAACATGGTGAGGTTTTCACATAGGGTTTATTCTTGTAATGTACCAAAATTCCAACTCACTTGAGAGATAATTTTTTTTGTCAATATTCATTAGGGGTCCATATATCCCCACCTTGCATAAGTCTATCTATGTAGGTACATTAAGCATAACACAAATAATCCATCTACCTCATCTCCACTATGAGCTAGCTTATCCCTCTTAGTTTATCAAGAGGGTACACTTATCCCTACACCATACGTAAGTGTGTCTATGTAGGTATGCTAAGTGTATTGCAGATAAGCCATTTGTATTTCTCTCTCTCTACAATTCCTTCTAGTATAATAAATTATAAGCATTATTATAATGATTATCAAGGAGTATAAATACCATTTGCATGTATATATTAATGGATTATTAACTATGTTCTTTCCTTTATAAACTGGAGAAACAAGTCCATAGCAAGATATACATAGAAAGCAACAAGATCACAAAATAACAAAAATCCACAACACATGTGATACATCTTTATATAATAGGAAAATCCCTAAGGGAAAAATCGAGCCTCAAATATTTTTTTCATTATATTAATATAATTGCCTTCAATACAATTGTGGAAAGGGAATCCATAATCCCTTTCGATACATCCATCATCATAAGTGCATAGGAACCCCACAGTCCCTATGTTTTCATTACATGAATAGTTCTATTAACTCCCTCGAATAAATTTCACATTCATTCTTCCTTTTGTAAACATCAACATTAGGATAAATACATAATAATTTTAACATGATTCCCATGTCCCAAATACATGAATAGGACCTTTAATTCATGTTACAAATCCATGAGGGAACCCCCATAATTCCTTCGGATGAACTCCACGTTCATCCTCAAAAGGGTATCTTCTTCCCTTGGTCCAAAATCAAAGGAAACATCTCCTTCCTATGAGTCTAATGTAGCCACACATCAATATATCATTGCACAAGTCAACTCATTAGAGAAGACCCCATAATCCTCCCCAATGAGTTCCTATGCAAGCATACCATGAAGGAGAAGAACCTTCTCCTACTTACTCAAAGTACCACTTAATAACTATTACATATTAACATGGATCATGCTATCAAATGATGATTAACCACAATGAAATATATTATCCCCTAATACATTTCTACCACATCTAATACCAATGATATGCATTATCTACAAGAGTATGTTTCCTCCCCATGATACATGTTATCTGCTAACATAAATCAAATATATTATCCACTAATGTATTTTCTAATTTCAAAAATCAAAATAAAACCTTCCATTTAAATAGGGTTTAGCATCGTTAAATATCCTTTCATTAAAACCAAAACTAGAAACCAAAACTCTAGTTAAGTTTCTCCACAAAATTGGTTCCATCAAACACTCAATCTCTCCATGAGATTGATCCATTTTTAAATACCTAATTTCTCCATGAAATTGGTCCATCAAAACATTCAATCTTTCCACTAGTTTAAAGGTCATATAAATTCAAATAAAAGGAACCATGTGTTTAGAAGGGTTCTTTCAAAACTCTTTACTCAACAAAAGCATAGATAATTATATCCATATAAATATAAAAGGGTCTTTTATTTCCCCCCTTTTTCCATTTAAAAGCATACAATTAATATTTTAAAATATTGCAATCCAATCTATATTCATATAGAGGTAAAAGGATATTTTAGTTCCTTTAACTCATTTAAAAGAATAAATCTATTCTTCAACATAAGTTTATACACTAAACTTACTTAATATAAAATCTAAAGCCATACTTGGCTTTCCACTAAAAAAAATGCAAAAATAGTTTCGTTGGGCATCTACAAACATACTTGGCTACCCACCAAAAATTTTTTAAAGCCATACTTTTAATCATTTAAAAACCAAATTTTGTTATTATAAATTGTAGCAACCAAACTTTTAATCATTTTAAAGCCAAAGCTGGTTATTATTAGTTGCAGCAACCAATATTTTAATCATTTAAAAAAACAAATCTGGTTCTTATATACTATCACATCCAAACTTCTAATCATTTAAAAGCCAAAGATGGTTATTACAAGTTGTAGTAGCCAATATTTTAATCATTTAAAAACCAAATCTGGTTATTATATGTTATCACAACTAAAATTTTAATCATTTAAAATCCAAATCTAGTTAATATAAACTGTAGTAACCAATCTTTTAATCATTTAAAAACCAAAGTTGGTTATTATAAACTATCACAACCAAAATTTTAATCATTTAAAAGCCAAAGCTAGTTATTATAAACTGTAGTATCCAATATTTTAATAATTTAAAAAACAAAGCTGGTTATTATAAACTATCATAGATAAACTTTTAATCATTTAAAAACCAAATTTGATTAATATAAACTATAGCAACCAATATTTTAATCATTTAAAAACTAAAGTTGATTATCATATACTATTGCAGCCAAAATTTTAATCATTTAAAATACAGATATGGTTAATATAAACTATAACAATCAATGTTTTAATCTTTTAAAAAATAAAGTTGGTTATTATATACTATCACAGCTAAACTTCTAATAATTTAAAAGCCAAAATTGGTTAATTTAAACTATAGCTTCCAATGCATTATAATGGAATCTTTCTATCAAATAGTTTCCATGCATCCTAGTGGAGTCCTTTCATAAAAAAATTGATATGCATTCTAATGGAGTCCTTTCAAAAAATAGTTGCCATGCATTCTAATGTATTATTTTCATCAAAAACTTGTCATGCATCCTAATGGAGTCCTTTCAATAAACAATTGTCATGCATTCTAATAGAGTCCTTTCATCAAACACTTGGCATGCATCCTAATGGATTTATTTCATCAAACATTTTCTATGCATTCTAATGGTTTCCTTCCAATAAACAGTTGTCATGCATTCTAATTGAGTCCTTTCATCAAACACTTAAATGCATCCTAATGGATACATTTCATCAAATAGTTTTCATGCATCCTAATGGGGAGCCAAGATTTAACAACCAGAGAAAACTCAATTTTATTCAGAGAACATGGAAATATTACAAAGTACAGAAGGGAAATACAATGTCGTCTCAATCTACGTCTTTCTAGCCTGTTGAATCCTTCGAAAAAAATCCCTTTTATAATCCAGGCTTCTTGCTGCAACCGCCATTCGTAACCATCTTAACGGCTTCTGGAAATACCACATGGAATGGCCTTAACGGACTTTGGAACTGCCACTTGGAACTGCCTTAACAACTTCTAGAATCGCCACCTATCGTTCTGCAACAATCTGCAAAAAACCCGTCTTTTCCTTCTTAGCCAGGTCATGAAAACGCGACATGTCACGATTTCGTGACCCTTTTCTGCCCTAGGCTCTCCTTCTCCAATGTGTCGCGATATCACGACGTTTTTCTGCTTTTGGTCCTCTTTCTCCAAGATGTCGCGATATCGCGACACTTCTGTGGCTTTTGGCTTTGGCTGCCAAAGTGTCATGATATCGCGACACTTTTGTGGCTTCTGACTTCGGCTGCCAAGGTGTCGCAATATCGGGACACTTTTGTGGCTTTTGACTTCAGCTGCCAAAGTGTCGCGATATCGTGACACTTTTGTGGATTTTGACTTCGATTGCCAAAGTGTTGCGATATCGCGACACTTTGGCAGCTTTTGACTTCGGCTGCCAAAGTGTCATGATATCGTGACACTTTTATGGCTTGTGACTTCGGCTGCCAAAGTTTCGCGATATTGCGACACTTTTGTGGCTTGTGACTTCAGCTGCCAAAGTGTCGCGATATCGCGACAACTTTGATGTCGCGATA
Source organism: Wollemia nobilis (assembly GCA_028583015.1). Classification (NCBI taxonomy): domain Eukaryota; kingdom Viridiplantae; phylum Streptophyta; class Pinopsida; order Araucariales; family Araucariaceae; genus Wollemia; species Wollemia nobilis. The sequence goes on along the minus strand of JAQPPZ010016944.1, from coordinate 4,120,919 downwards.
TCGCGACCATTATTTGCGCTTGCCACGGTTCTAAAATACGTCACAATATCGTGACGACATTTGTGTCACGATATCGCAACCATTTTTATACTTAGAAAAATTTGCAAACTTTGAATTTTTTTTGTTTTTCTTTTCGGTGATGCAAGATTGTTGTGCTACCCTGGATGCTCCTGCATCAGACACCCGAGGTAGATTTTTAGAAGTGATCCTCATTTCTGGGCTGTAAGAGGAAAACCCAAATGATCAACCTTTGATTTGGACAACCATGTGGCATCTTCGACAGGTCGGTTCTTCCATTTGACAAAATACTCTGAATATTGCCTATTTCGGGTACTTCTGCCTTCACGAGTGTCGAGTATGTCTTCAATTTCTTCTTTGTCTGGAGTGGATGCAGGAATGTTCCACAGATCCGAACTGGGTGGTTCACTACAACTTCCTATGATCCGGAATGGTCCAAACTTCTTCATCTTCAACTTATTGTATGTTTTGTGAGGAAAACGTTTCTTATGCAAATGAACCATGACTTCATCCCCCACCTGGAATTCTTTGAAACGCTACTTCTGATCTACGCAGGCTTTGTAAGTAGCATTCATTTGACTGATATGCTGCTGTACCTCTTCATGTAAAGTCTTCATGTGTGCTACAAAGTATTCAGCTTCAACACTGCACTTGTCTGCTTTATCCATCGGTCGTAACTCAGAAGCGTTTCTCGGGCTATACCCATGCACAATCTAGAATGGTGATTTACCAGTACTACGATTGACAAAATTATTGTAAGCAAACTCTGCTTGTGGTAAAATCAGGTCCCATCCCTTGGGTTTATCTCCTACCAGACAGCGTAGAAGATTACCCAGACTTCTGTTGACTACTTCGGTTTGTCCATCAGTATACAGATGGTACGCAGAACTAAATTTCAAGTCTATTTTTATCTTTTTCCATAAGGTTCTCCAAAAAAACCCCACAAATTTGGTATCTTTGTCCGAGACAATGCTTTGGGGTAGACCATGAAGTCGGACTACCTCCTTGAAGAACAAGCCGGCAATGTGAACCGCATCACTTATCTTTTGACATGGAATAAAATGGGCCATTTTCGAAAACTTGTCAACAACAACAAAAATGGCATCATTTCCACATTGTGTTCTTGGCAGACCAAGAACAAAATCCATGCTGATGTCCTCCCACGGTCTCTCTGGTACAGGCAATGGCTAGTACATTCCTGTATTCGGTCGACACCTTTTGCCATCTGGCACACTCTGCAACCCTCGCACAAATCTGGTCACATCTTGCTGCAACTGTGGCCAATGGTAATTCTCACTAACAAGAGCAATGGTCTTATCATGGCCAAAATGCCCTGCTAGTCCTCCGCTATGTTTCTCTTTGATCAAATTTTCTCTCATGGAACTTCATGGAATGCACAACTGATTCTGCCGAAATAGCATCCCATCTTGGATCATGAAATCCAACCACTTAGTGCGATCCACAGTAGTAGGAGACACACATGTTGTCCATGCCTCTACAAAATCTGGATCTGTTGGGTATAAACTCTTGAGTTCATCAAACCCAACAACCTGCACTCTCATTTCTATCAACAAATTATGCCTTCTACTCAAGGCATCTGCAACTCTATTAGATTTGCCACTTCTATGCTTTAGTACAAAGGTATAACTCTACAGGAATTCAACCCACTTCAAATGTTGTTGGTTAAGTTTACCTTGACTATTTATATACAGCAAAGCTTGATGGTCATTATATAAAACAAACTCTTTGGTTAGCAAATAATGTCTCCATTTCTTAAGAGCCTAAATTATAGCATAGAATTCTTGATCATAAACAGAGTATTTCTTTCTAGCATCATTCAATTTTTCACTAAAGTATGCAACAGGTTTACCTTCTTGACTCAACACAACTCCAATGGCACTACCACTGGCATCACAGTCAACCTGAAACACTTTATTAAAATCTAGAAGTGCCAGAATGGGCTGTTCTGTCACTTTCTTCTTCAATATGTTCATCTTTGGTATCTCGCCTTGGCAGTCCACTTAAACTCTCTCTTATCCCCTCTCATAGTTTATGTTAGGGGTGCACAAATACTGCTAAAGTCTCTAATAAAATTTCTATAGAAACTTGCAAGACCGTGAAATGATCTTACCTCTGTCACATTCCTTGGGGTAGGCCATTCAAGGATAGCCTTCACTTTCTCAAGATCCATTTTTAGACCCTCCTCTGAGATGACAAATCCTAGGTATATCAACTCTTTCTGTACAAAACTGCACTTCTGTATATTTATCAATAACTGCTCCTCACGTAGTTTTTCAAAAATTGTCCGAACATGCAACAAATGTTCATCCAATGTTTTACTAAAAATCAAAATATCATCCAGATACACTATCACGAAATTTTCTAGGAAGTCACGCAATACTTCATTCATCAGCCTCATAAATGTACTGGGTGCATTAGTCAATCCAAATGGCATAACTAACAACTCATACAAACCCTCTCTGGTTTAAAGGCTGTCTTCCATTCATCACCCTCTCTAACACATATCTGATGATATCTGCTCTTCAAATCAATCTTAGTGAAGTATTTAGCTCCACTCAAGCAATCCATTATATCATCCATTTTGGGTGGAAAGCGATATCTAATAGTAATTTTATTAATGGCTCAGGAATCAGTGCACATTCGCCATTCGCCATTCTTCTTTGGTGCAAGTACTGCTGGCACTGCATAAGGGCTCAAACTTGCTTGAATCAAACCCTTCCTCAATAATTCCTAAACTTGTCGGTTCAACTCTTCATTCTCAATTCGAGACATTCTATGGAGCTAGATGCTGGCATTAAGTCAATCTGATGACTAATCTTCCTCATTTGCGAAAAACCCTCAGGCACATTGTCTGATATAATATCAGGAAATTTTGCTAACAGATGTTCAACTTCTACTAGAATGTCAGTAGTATCTTCTCTTTTTATAGTAGGAATTAATGCATAACACATTGAATCCCTCTTTAAACCATCAAAAAATTTTCTACCATCTACTAAACAAATTCTAGCATTATTGCATACCTTTTCCTCAACCTCATTCAATGGCTTCAGTTTGTGGCGTACTTCGTCTTTTGTCAGGGAATAGGTATTTGCATGTCCATCATGCGCTACACGTCTGTCAAATTGCCATGGTCTTCCAAGCAACAAATGGCAAGCATCCATCGACAAAATATCACACATGACCTCATCCTGGTATCTTCCAATTTGAAACTTGACCAAGCATTGTTCACTGACCAATGCTCTATGATCCTTCTGCAACCACGCAATCCGGTATGGAAGCGGGTGCTGTCTTCTTTCTAGATTTAACTTAGCTACCATTTCCTCTAAAACCAAATTATCTGTACTACCATTATAAATAATAATATTACAAATTTTACCTGAACATTTGCACCTCGTGCGAAACAGGCTTTTTCGTTGATCTGGTTCCTTCTCTTCATTCAACAAAGTTCTCCTTGTGATCATCACTTCTCCGTGCTCTGCTTCTTCAGAGTGATCGGATTCAACACCATCCTCAGTAACCACAGCTCTGGCATTACCTTTAGGCCTTCTATTTGGTGCTTCTTGGTGTTTGGGACACTCATATGATCGATGCCCTTCTTCTCTGCAATTAAAATAGGTTCCACGAAATCTGCCTCTGCCATATCCGCGTCCACCTCTACCTCGTCCCCTTTGATAATCATTGTTCTGATTATGGTGTCAGTAAGCATTCTCCTCCTTCTATTCTTGGTGATTGCTGGTTTCACCATTCTATTTTTGATCATCATATTTAATTCCACTAGTTCTTCCACCAGTTCTTCCACCACAACCTCTTCCTCTTTGCTTGCTATCAAATCTACAGTTCAGTTTCTCTTCCACTTTCAGAGCAAACTGGTAAGCATCTCCAATGCTGTTCATTTGAACTAGACTCAATTCTTCTTGCACACTGGTTCTCAACCCATTAATGTAACGGGCTACTCTTTCTTTATTTGCTTCCGTATGGCCGGTTCTAATAGAAATTTTAAAAAATTCTTCTGTATACTCTTTAACAAATTTGCTGGACTGGCGCAAACTCTGCATTTTTCTCAACAGATCTAATTCGTAGTCTACTGGAATAAACTTCCATTTCAATTTTTCAACCATTTGATCCCACCTCGTGATCTTTTATTTTGCTCTCCGATTTCTTTCCAGTTGCACTCCTTTCCACCATATGCCAGCATGGCCTTTTAATTTTGTTCTAGCAAATTTAATTCGATTTGGATCTTCAACTTCCTCATATTCAAAATATTCCTCCATGTCATTAATCCAGTTGATTAATTCTTCTGGATTTAAATTTCCAGAATATGTGGATACATCTAGCTTCGGCCTTTTCCCAATTTGAGAAATAACTTTAATCATTCTTGATTCTACGACACTCATTGCTTCCTCTTCTTCTTCAGATGGGTCTTCAACTTCGTCATCATCACTGGGGTCTTATCCTCTCGGCTCTACTCCTCTGTGCAATTCTTTCTGCAAGGCCAACACTTGCCTCTGTAATGCTCGAAAGTCTCCTTCAAGAACCACGTTCCTTTCAGCACCATGATTTCTTCATGGTGGCATTCTGCTTCACAGTTTCTCAGAACTCGTAACCCCAGATCCTGGTGTGAGCTGCCTCACATTCGATGCTCTGCTCACACACTTAGAATCTTGCTGCTCTGATACCACTTGATGGGGAGCCAAGATTTAACAACCAGAGAAAACTCAATTTTATTTAGAGAACATGGAAAGATTACAAAGTACAGAAGGGAAATACAATGTCATCTCAATCTACGTCTTTCCAGCCTGTTGAATCCTTCCAAAAAAATCCCTTTTATAATCCAAGCTTCTTATTGCAACCATCGTTCGTAACCATCTTAACGGCTTCTGGAATTGCCACATGGAACGACATTAATGGCCTCTGGAACTGCCACTTGGAACTGCCTTAATGGCTTCTGGAATCGCCACCTGTCGTTCTGCAATAGTCCATGAAAAACCCATCTTTTCCTTCTTATCCAGGTCGCAAAAATGTGACATGTCACGATTTCGTGACACTTTTTTGCCCTAGGCTCTCCTTATCCAATGTGTCGTGATATCACAACATTTTTTTGCTTTTGGTCCTCTTTCTCCAAGGTGTCGCGATATCGTGACACTTCTGTGGCTTTTGGCTTTGGTTGCCAAAGTGTCGCGATATCGAGACACTTTTGTGGCTTCTGACTTCGGCTGCCAAGGTGTCGCAATATCGTGACACTTTTGTGGCTTTTGACTTTGGCTGCCAAAGTGTCGTGATATCGTGACACTTTTGTGGCTTTTGACTTCGGCTGCCAAAGTGTCGTGATATCGCGACACTTTTGTGGCTTTTGACTTTGGCTGCCAAAGTGTCGTGATATCGCGACACTTTTGTGGCTTGTGACTTCGACTGCCAAAGTGTCGCAATATCACGACACTTTTGTGGCTTGTGACTTTGATTGCCAAAGTGTCACGATATCGCGACAACTTTGATGTCACGATATCGCGACCATTATTTGTGCTTGCCACGGTTCTAAAATACGTCGCGATATCGCGACGACATTTGTGTCGCGATATCGCGACCATTTTTATACTTAGAAAAATTTGCAAACTTCAAACTTTTTTTGTTTTTATTTTCGGTGATGCAAGATTGTTGTGCTGCCCTGGATGCTCCTGCATCACATCCTTGGTGGAAGACTAAATCATTTCATTGCTAGGATTGGGTGATGGTTTTGACAATTCCAAGATGTGTGATAGTGTCCTATTGCCAAGCTTGGAGATAGCAACATTCAAATATGAATTTAAGTGCATGTTCAAGGTTTAAGTAACAATAGAGCCTTTCCTTATGATGCCTACGAAAACTAGTTAGATCTATTATGGTTTTCAAATCCAACATTTTAAGCAAGGAGCAGGGGAGGTTTGAAATTTCAAAGGTATGAAACACAATCAATACCACACAAAGAGTTCATATGAATTAACTATGCATATGTTTGTTCCAATGATATCCTTACATATTTATGGCATCAATCAATGTTAGCCATTAAAATGATAGGTTTCAACCCTGTTATTTCCTTATCAAGGGTCCTATATTTTATTTATCTATTCTACCATTTTTATTCTAATTAGTCATGCAACACTATAAACCTCACATCTAGATGGATCACAAATATGGTGGTCTTGTTTTGTAACAAATAATATCTAAATTTATAGAGACCTTCATCATGAAAAACACTTATTTTTCTATGAAGGTATGTATCTCCTTATTGTGAAGTGTTTACCTCATGAAACAAATGAGATGTTCTTCAAGGGTCCTACAAGGGTGGGTTGTGACTATTCTCTAACAAATTTTCATATCTTAATGTTTATATCAAAATCCTAGATTTTATTTATCCATCCTACCATTTTTTGTCCTAATTAGTCATGCAACACTATAAACCTCACATCTAGATGGATCACAAATATGGTGGTCTTTCTTTGTAACAAATAATATCTAAATTTATAGAGACCTTCATCATGAAAAACACTTATTTTTCTATGAAGGTATGTATCTCCTTATTGTGAAGTGTTTACCTCATGAAACAAATGAGATGTTCTTCATCCTTATATTTTTTAGTCATCATGGTTATGATACTTTCATCAATACCAGAGGCATATAATCTAAAAGCTCTAAAAATGTTGGGTTAATTAAGACTAAATTTGGAATAGGAACTTATATTCCTTAGAAATATTATTTTTCTTCTTTGGTCCAATCTAAACTGGAATTAGTTTTTACCATTTTGATAATAGGTCAAACAAACTATGAAAACTTAGTTTTGAACTTGTCCATGAATTGAATATTATCAAGGAATGATTTAATACCTTTAACTAATAAGAGAGACACAACTCTTAACTGATTTAATTATAATGATATCAATGGTTATATTCTCTTTCAACACCATGTTACCTAAAAATTTCCCTTCTTAAACCATGAAAATATACTTCATGGGCTTTAGAGAAATTCTCTGTACACATTTTGAAAATTAATTCTAGATGTTCAATGTGTTTATTCCTTTCCTTGGAAAATACAATCACATCATCAAATTATATGATTTTGATTTCATCTATCAAATTGGAAAATGCAATATCAATTTTTTTTTGAATTGTAGCCCCTGCTTTAGATAGACTAAAAAGCATTATTTGATAAGCAAAGGTCTCAAATTTGGTGGTGAAACTTATCTTGTATTAATCATCATCCTTGAAATATGTCTAATTGTATCCTAATAATCCATCAAGCAATGATAACATTTAGGACCTCACCACTTTCTATATAATTTGGTAAATTGATGATGATAGATAATAGTATTAAGTAATCCTTGTTCAAATTTCTAAGTTGAATAAATAATCAAATATTCCCATTCTTCTTATGTAGAAAAACTAGGTTAGTCTCTACTTTATATAGACTAAAAAGCATTCTTTGATAAGTAAATGTCCCCAAATTGGTGGTTAAAATTATCTTGTTTTAATCACCATCCTTGAAATATGTCTAATTGTATCCACAGAAGCCATTAATAAATGATCAAATTTAGGACCTTACTACTTTCTATAGAATTTTGTCAATTCATGGGGATAGATAATAGTATTTTAAGGAATATTTGTTCAAATTTCTAAATTAAATACATAATCAAATATCCCCATTCTTCTTATGTACAAAAATTTGGTTAGCCACCCATATAGGAAGTTGACGGGAAATATGATTTCTACTACAATTGTTTGAGTTTCTTTTTTATTACTACTTCAATTTTGGATTGACAAGACTTTAGTTTTATTGTTAGCTTTTGATGCTATATATTTAATGAGAATGCAATATTAAATATATGATATTGGTGATCTATTAAGCAAGTAAAACTCATAAGAAACTTCTATAATAAATCATAAAACTACCATTAATGAGAGCTCACAAAAATATGGAGATCTCAAATACTGCATGCTCTACATTGTAACTACCTTGTGCTACTCTAATGTACTACTCTCCTCTCATTTACTCTATCTATATCTAAGGCCTATATATAATGGGATGTGACTCTTGGCCTTTCACCTTCCCATGAATCTTCATATTCCTATTCTATAGACTCATGTACACATGGACAACATGCATATTTATATCATTGCACATTCTAACAATAGTTTTGCATTTATTACATTGCATAAAGTAAATACTCAAACCCTAATCTAAGACACACTCATAATCTAAAGATGTACCCAAGATGATACATTAGCATATACCAAATAATGTAATATATTCCAACACCCCCTTGTATTACATTATTTTGTTATTGAAGACTTTAGTCTTCAATATGGATCTTCATATTGTTCCTTCAGTTCACTTTGATCTATCTCTTATAAATTGATATCTAGATTCAGCTTGAAAGTATTTTCTTCCATCTTCATCTTTTCTTTTTTGTCATGCTTCCTCTTCCTATTTCTTCTTCTTCTTCTTCTTTGTTTATGTACCTTCACTAGTGATATATCTTCAATATGGTGAGTTAGTACATCATCACAATAGTATTGGTTAGGATTCAATACTTCATTACTAGTGCATTCATATTTCTTTTATTTCATGCCTTGAAATAATTCAAAAACAATTAATGATAGATATATCATCAAACATTATTATAAAGTAAGCTTAACTATATTTTGAGGATTCCATTAAGCCTTGAAAAGTACTTCATGATGTTAACTAATTAATGTCAAAAACAATTCTCCTTTTGTTTCCTTGAGAAACAAATAAAATGTTTCTTTTAAACTAACAGACAAATATTTGTATCTATCAAAAGTATATATTAAGTTTTGTGAATAAAACTTCAGTTCATGAAATAATTATTCATCATTAAATGCATTCTTCACTATTTCATCCATGTTTATTTTAATTTGATTTTTTAATCCTTTGAGATAGAATTCCTTATTCCTCCTTAGTCTTTATATGATAATCTAAGAACACTTTTCAATTTTCAACTTTTTCAAGCAATTATGTTGTAAGCCTTATATCTCCCTATCTTTTCAACTTCTAAATTTTAAGTTGAATTTGAGTGTAAGATCAAATACTAATTTTCAAGTCTTCGAATCTTGTAGTATATCTTGTATTTCCTAGTGCTTGAATAATGATCAACCAATAGTTTTGGTAAGGATTTAATTTTTCAATTCTCTAGGTAGAATTCCTTTTAGTGCCCCAGTTCTTTTAATATAAGATATATTTGATTAGATACTTAGCTCTCTAAGTTTTTCTTTTGAGTTGAATCCCTTTTGTCTCCCTATTTATGAATGGAAAGCTAAAGATAATTTTGATGCAATTTCAATTTTGATAAAATTCTTCTATTTTCAAGAACTATAAGTTGGATTCCTTAAGTCTCATTAATTTGAGCAAGAGACTAATACCAATATAATTTTCTAACTTTTCAACAACTCTATGTTGTGTTTCAATTTTCAATAATGTAGTTTCTAAATTTCAAGAACTTTAAATTGGTGTTGAATTCCTTATAACTCCCTAATTGGAAATTTAGAAAATAATGTATTTGCAAAATTAATATTTCTATGTAGAAATCCTTATTCCTCCAAGTTAAACTATTTGCAAATATTTCTATGCAATATGAATTTCAAAATTGAATAAAGTAATTCCAAAATATTTCAAAAAGCTTCTTACTTCAAATATCTTCTAAGGCATTCAATAATTCTTCTAAGGTTATAATTCATCACCTTATTTCTCCTATTATTCAAATAACCTTAAGTATAATTGAGTAATTAATATTAATCTCAATAATATGCCTTATACCTCCTTTAATATTTGCAAAGGTTATAAATTAAATTAGATATTTCATACCTCCTTGTATATGGTGTGCTAAACTTGACTTGATTCTACAACCTGTACTCTTAAGTGATCTTCCTTCTCTACAAAGTCTTTAATGCTCCTTCTGGATGCTCATTAAACTTAGTCTTCAAAAGGTTTGACTCTTTATTGTGTTATTTTCTTCCCTTCTTACAATGCTTATGCAATATTCTTACATGCCTCCCTTAATTGATGTCAAGTGGTAATCTTTGCCTTCATTGTAATAGGATATTACTAATCATGGTGGTTGGTGCTTCTTTTCCTGGGTGACAATTATCTCTAACACCCTTCAACTTATTTACCATATGTAACACTTGGCAATGGATGTTACAAACTCCTTCCTCCTTGGTAATGTTTAAAATTCCATAGCATTGGACTTGTTTGTCTCCTCTGTAGTGATGGTTTGGCTTTCTTGGTGCTTAGACTATGTTTTAGTTCTCTTCATAGTGATTGGTGCTCTGTTTCAAACTTGCCAAGTGGTAAACAATACCTTTTCCTTTTCACCTTACATGCTTTGATTCTCCAACACTCTTTTTTGATGTGTAACGTTTGACAATGAGTGGAATGTAATATTTTTAAGGTATTATTCTTGCTTGGGTATTTCAATCAAGACGTGGTATTCTCCAACATCTACTTATGTGGTGATTTATCTCTTGGCACTCACCTTACCCTAATTTCTCCTTTTTAAATGTTTTGACTTCCCAATGCTTCCTCTTTGATGTCTATTTGTATGCTATTTTTTCGTATATCATGGCCTATGATCTTGAGTGATACTATTGGTGGTGATGAGACTATGCTCCTCCTCCTCAAGCTAGTGGTGCAACCTTGGTGGCTCAACCTTGCTAATTTTTCTCACCTCTTGCTTTGATGTTTGATGACTTCCATGGTAGCTCCTCCTCTATGTTCGATGATTGGCTCTTGGTGGCTTCTTCACTATGGTGGTGGCTCCACTTTTTCCTTGGTGGTTATACTTCACCAAAAATTTATGTAATATTTTATGCCTTCTTTGGTGTTTTTAAACACTACAAATATTCCTTGCCTTTGTTCACTATTGAATCTCTTTCTTTTACTCAATAGGACTTAGAAAAATCTGCACTTCAATTATAAAAACAACATATGCTACTTCTACTTATTACTCCCTTTCAAGCAGGTTTTAACTTCAATTATTGTTGTTGTGTTTTTGTATATTTCAATATAATAATTATGTCTCCTTCCTTGGCTTGGAGATACTTAACTTAAACTAGATTTTGCTCCTTAAAAGACTCTAATATGGTGCTTTCAAAAACCTTATAATGAACTAGTTTTAATGCTTAAATAATGAACTTTCATAGCACCACTTATACACACCTTTTGACCTCCTTTTGTAGCTAGTCTTCTTGGTGATTTGGTTCACCTATTTGCTACCTTAAATTTCTCTCCTTTCTACTCAATTGTTGCCTCAAACTTATCAATATTGCAGCTTCAATTCCTTTTGCTTTGCTGCCCTAAACTTGTCAATTTGCTAGCTTAAATTGCTGCCTATTTCTCCTTCAATTGTGTTGTCCAGGAATGTATAATTTTGCAGCTATAACGCTGTCCAATATGCTACCTTCAACTTCTGAAATTTGCAACACCTTTCTTTGACCAAATGTTTTCCAATGCTTCTTATAAATCTGCCCCTAAATTCTCCAAAATACAGCTCTCTAATTTCTTCTTAATGTTGCCTTAATTTATAGTTCAAATCTCTTCAAATTGCTGCTTGAAAAAATCTTATTTCTCCTCCTTATATTGCTTTCTAAAAACAACATTTTATTCCTCCATATTTCTGCCTTCTATTGCTGGGAATTCCTCCTTTAATTTACTGTTCAAGGGCACTTCAAAATCTGCCCATATCTTCTCCAAATTGCAGCTTTATGTCACCTTCAATTTGCAATCCTATGACTCTTCAACTTCTGCTGCAAAAATCAGCAATCTTCTCCTTCATAAATCAGAATTCAAATACTTTATGGCTGTCTTCAAAACTTTCAAATTTGATGGCCTCTTCTATATTCTTTATCCTCCAATATTCTTGTCAAATTTTGACTTCAAATTGGGCCTATTTTTTGGCCTCCTCCTCAAGAATTTGAATGTCTTGAGATCTTCAAGAATCCTTTCCAAAATTTGACAAACTTCTTGCCAAATCCTTTTTCCTTTTGGGCTTTTTGTTGGATGGCGAAAATTATCCCAAATTCTTCTTTTTAGGAGCTACTCCTTCTTACAATCTTCTACCTTGAGCTTTTATTTAAATCTTCTCCAATGGCCACTTCTTCAATTTATTCAATAGGGCTTCTCTAGCCTTCTTCTTCTTTCTCCTTCCAATTTTTCTTGAGATCTCTTTCCTTAGGTCTTCAAATTTTGTAGCTTCTCTAATTTACAATAGGACCTTTCCTAGTCCTTTTCTATCTTCAATCTTCAATATTCTATCTTCCAAATCTAAAATTTCTTCAATGGGATCTCTTCTCTTGGATCTCCTCTTTCTCTAATTTTTAATAGGGCTTCTCTTGGCCTCTTTCTCTCTTCTCAATATTCAATAGAGTTTCTTTCTTCTTTCTTCAATCTAGAGTCTTCAATATTCAAGCTTCTATAGGGACCTCCTTCTTGGGTCTCCTCAAACTTCAATCTTCTTTTTTGATACAACTAGAAACTAATCTCCTGCAATAAACTTAGATAGCAAAAATAAAATGCATATAAATCTCTAGATCTCTAAAAATCAATAAACTTCATGATTTATCCTTCAATCTTGTGGGAAGAGATCTATGTTCAGTCCTAGTTTTCACGAGTTTTCTTGCAACCCTATGGAAATAATCTAGCCAAAAAGTAATTCTAAAAATCTAAAAATGAGATCTCCCTATCTCCTCTCAATCTCTCTTGTGGCTCTCCCTATATCCTATCATTATCCCTTGTGGTTTTGATACCACTGTTAGTTTTTGATGCTATATATTTAATGTAAAAACTACCACAAGATATAAAATGAGCATGCAATATTAAATATATGATAATGGTAATATATTAAGCAAGTAAAACTCATAAGAAACTTCTGTAATAACTCATAAAACTACCATTAATGAGAGCTCATGAAAATAGGATCTTCATACAAAATATGGAGATCTCAAATACTCCATGCTCTACATTGTAACTACCTTGTGCTACTCTAATGTACTACTCTCCTCTCATTTACTCTCTCTATATATAAGGCCTATATATAATGGGATGTGACTCTTGGCCTTTCACCTTCCCATGACTCTTCATCTTCCTATTCTATAGAATCATGTACACATGGATAACATGCACATTTACATCATTGTACATTCTAACAATAGTTGTTCATTTAGTACATTGCATAAAGTAAATACTCAAACCCTAATCTAAGACACACACCTAATCTAATGATGTACCCAAGATGGTACATTAACATGTACCAAATATTGTAATATACTCCAACATTTGTCAAAATGATCTAGCCTACCATTCTAGCTAAATGGTATGTTCAATGAGGCTTTTATCATGGAATTTTAACTATTTATATGTCTAGGAAATTATGTCATTGTATTATCGATAGAGCTCTTTCAACACATCATTTTTTGCTTTGGAATACTCCATGCATAAAACTAGGTTCTTTCCTTTGGATATTTGAACTAGGTGATATGAAGACATGTTCACTTTGATATTTGAATTATTAGAACTATCATCAAGGTTGAATATGCTCTCTAATGTGATTAGCCTATTTGGAAACTATTTGGTATTTAGTTGGATTAACATGTCCTTAATATTTTCCTCATATTCATTTTTTTTGTGCTAAGCTTCTTGGATGAGGAATTATAAGATCTATTCATAACTATCAAACACTTTTCAATGATCTAAATTATCAAGGATAACTAGTTTGAATACTACCTCAAACATTTTTGGCTTATCTCATATCTCTATATTAGGATTAAATTTAATAGACATTGAATCTAGCTCATATATATATTTTTTTATATCTCTAGAAATTAGTTTGAGCTCATAAGTAATAAAGCTTTTAAACATGTCCCAAAAATGTACTCGTAAGAATTTAGATGTTTATTTTTTGGTGGTATATTTTGAATTGACCTAGTTTATGACTAACACAAAATCAAAAAAGGTTCTTATATTTTTCATACACATCATCTCAACATTTCTCAAGCCTATACATAATGTGTTGTATTCAACAACATTGTTAGTTCAATTGAGCAACAACCTATAAGCATAATTTAGTTGTGCAACTTGAGAGTATATTACATTAATACTAATGATATATCTATTCCTCATTTGTGCACCATTAAAATGCATTGTCCATATATCATTTAATCCTTAAACCTCTTTGCTAGTTAAATTTAGGATAGTAGAGTTTTTTCTAGATAATTTTAAATTTTATTATATTCAAATTTTACCCCTTGGCCATCATCTTCATAGGGAACACATATGATCATTAAAAGTTCTAAAACAAGCACACCCTTAATTAACTCTTCATTTATAAAATTAATAATTTTATTCTAGTATACAAATCTATCATCATCAAGCTTGTGTAAAAGGTAAGTACATTGAGTTTTTTTTTTTATACTAATAATGCTCCCATCCATATTAATATTAATATCCATATAGCCAATTGTGAAGTATCCATCCCCTGATAACTTATTAAACTATTACCTAGACAACAACATCTCGAATTGAGGGAGATCATCCATGAAAACGTCTTGAACAAGTACCAACTATGGGTGCTTTTCCATTGTCATTATTAACTCCTTGAAGACTCCTAGAACATTTACCATGGTCCCACCAAAATGAATAGGATTTTTATCAATTTTACTATATGATACTCTCACATATTCACATAAAGAATTTGGCATCATCATTATAGCTTCTTCTAAATCCACCTTATAGCTTCTCAAAAAGTAATTTTAATTATTTAACTTAACATTGACTAATGTTGGATTCAATTTTTTTGATTTAAAATTATTTAGTATATCAATTTTAATTACTTAGATATTTGATGTATTATTGACTATCAAATTCTATTAATCTATTCAATTTATTTGTGTCTGTTGTTGCATTATATATTTAGATTTAGTATAACTCCTTTCTTGTTCTTTGATGGTTTCATGAAGCAAATACATTTTCTGTAGTAAGTCCAACATTTATAACATTTTGATATTTGTTGGTGTTCTCTTCATTTCTTTGATAATGTTGTATTTAAATTACATGGCACTATTCTCACTACATGACATAAACTTTGAATAGAGTCTAGTCACAATCATGTGTTCTTCACTAGTCATAGATGGGTACTTTAATCAATTTTCAACTTCTATATATAGCTTCTCCCTTTTGTTTATACTTATTGTAGTTAATTCACTACATCCAAAAGTGTTGCCTTTGGAAAATATTGAAAGGTGGCCTTAGCAAAGATAAAGCAATTGAGAAGTAACATATGAGGTGCCAAAATTCTAAATCAAAAGTTTCGATAGGAACAAATAAGGAAAACCTACAAAGCACATAAGAATCCAAATATTAGAACAAAAATTTTGACTAACATAAAACATCTAAGGATTTCAAGTTTGGATAATAGTTAGTTCCAAGGAAATAAGACCAAGAAAATATTTCAAGGTTGGGATATCCATCCTCTAATATTTTAGAAAACCAAATTTTCTATGAGGGTTCTAGCCCCCAAACCCTCACATGGAGGGTTTTTGGCCTCTCATACCCCCTAATTGGTGTCACAACCCTAGACCTCACACATTGTGCTAAGGTGTAAAGTCTTCTGAGATAAATAGTACTTTTTCTATGAGGAGGATGTAGCAACATAGGGAAGCAATTGCTGCATTGAAGATAGAAGTTATAGGATACATACTAGGATAAAGTCTCAAGCCAACAAACATTAATGTCACACACTTAGAATTCAATAATATTCAAAATGGGTGAATGATAACATAGGTAGTTGAGCATCCAAGGGCAAAAAAAACTCAACATTAATGATCTCATATCTAGATAAATTTATAGGACACATCTTAATAAATATATGACCCGAAATTAGGATAAATAGTCATTTTGAAGTATTTGCACATTTTGAAGAGAAATTTCCTTCTTTGTAATCTATATATAACATCAATTTAGGTTTTAAGAAGGATCAACAAGTTTGTAAAGCTTTCCTTTTATTTCTTAATGTATAGCAATTAGTTGAATCCTAAGTGGCTTGTGGGCAATCAAACCCCCACTGCAGACATAGTATTTGTAATATTGCTTGCATATATATACTTGATGCTTATGTATCCATTTTGGGTAGCCATTTATGTTTCTCATTCTCTAACGCATCTATATTATGTATGTGTGTGTCTGTAATATTTACCTATTTTTTTGTTTTACTTTCATGTATGTGTATATGGGAGGCCTACATGTCTATTTTGAGTATCCATCTATGGTTCTCATGCCTTGACCCATATATTTATGCATGTGTATACCTCTAATGCTAATTTGGACCCATATATGTCAAGGAGATGAAGTTTTCATACTAGTACATTGTATTTAGGCATGTTGTGCAAGAGGGTCTTATTTTATCTTTAGCACACCATCCCTTAGTTATCTTATACTCTTTATCCTTTTTGCTATCTTTGGTTTTCTTATTTTCCCTAACCCTTCCCTCCAAGTTGTTATATTAGGAAGGTGCACCCAAATACCACATTTTAACGAAGGGTTGCACTTGTAAAGTATACTCGGAGGCCCTTGATTGAGCCAAACCCCACACTCTTAGAAATAGTCCTATTATGTTGCTCCACACAAGGTATGATTATGATGAATATCTTCCTTAGTATAATAAAATAGAACAATAGTTTAATGGTACTCCTAGTGGGACCCTAGTGACATATCATTGGTCCCTTAATCACAACAAGTTAGGCCTAGACTTGGTGACGTTATTTTCCTATTTTCACTTGTTGAAGAACCTCTCACTCACCTAGTGAATCATCTAAAAGGATAAATATTAGAAGAAGCCATTGTTGAAGACATTATATTGAGGTTTTTATGAAGACCTCGGTCTATTTGCTTTCAAGAGTACAAAATACATTTACTTGGTGATTTTATTATAAACAAAGAGCCCAAAGATCCAAATATGGCCACTCTACCACCTAGAATATCCATTGTCTAGGATGATAGTATCCCATTAAAAACTCCAAAGCCACCAACCATCTTGGGAAAGTTTCCAAAATTGCTACTAGGAATCTTGTTAGAATATATTGATGAAGTCTCAACAACCCCATTGGAGTATCTATGAGAGATGATATTTCTCTAGCACACACATAATGTCATAGTAAATTATGTAGCTTTCATATTATTGGTGGCTTCACTCCAAGGTAAAGCTCATCAAGTGTATGATTCTCTTTTCCTATACTCCATTATTTATTAGGACCAACTTGCTACCATCTTAATGGAAGGTTTTGAAGGAAAAGAAAATAAAGTAGAGGTATAGACCAATAAATAAGTGGATCATACCCATGATCAATACTAGCTAAGGGTCTTCATGCCAAATCCTGTATAGCTAGAGCATGGGGATACTACTAAGAAGACTACTCCACTCAGGACAATGACATGGAGGAATTCACTAGTATTTCATGGATCGGCAAACCTAGTAATTAGCACATCAATAGGTTGATTAAAGGACACAAGAAAAACCAAGAAGTAGGTAGTAGGACACCAAGAAATACACGTGGATGGCTATGAACCTAATATCCTTCAAAGTATTATTGAGAATTCTCTAGAATGCCTAGAAGAAATTATGGAAAGGCCATAAAAATATGATGAGTTATCCATACCAAGTCCTAATATAATTTTTTTATAAATATCAAAACTCATTGCCCACCAAGATCGACCAACCAACAACCTTGGGATATGACAAGTCACATGATCAAGAAAATGAACATGAGGTAGTGAAATAATTTTGGATCACTATGGTCTAGACACTATAGATTTCAATGAAGAAGTTACACGTGAGACCCCTAACACATAAAATCATTCCAAAATTTTGTATTATATTGCACATAAGCAACATCTATGAATAAAGCTAATAAATTTAATATAAAATATATAAGAGAAAGGTGGAATTAATTTTTTTAGACAAATACACTAGGTAGTTCAAGAAGGGTTACATAGATCAGAAGGATTAGGAATTAAAAAAATAGCTAAGAAGCAACAAACAATCATATTATTACTGATTCACTTGTGATAAAAGAATCACAAGCTTACCAAGGAGGATGGAATCAAAGAAAAGTATTTCATAATAACTCTCATAACAAAGTCTTACCCTGATGTTCCATCAGTTTAATATAATATAGAGAGCCAAAATTCCATGTATTTTCTAGAACACCCCAAAGTGATCCTTAGCCATCAACTAGTAGTAATCTCAATTTTGCACAATCTGCAAAAATTTGAAGATCACACCAAGTTCCCCTATTTATTTTTGACTCCATGCCCAATAGATAAGTTAACTTTCCTTTCTATTTTCTTTATCTTCATCGAGTTGAAAATCTCCTAA
Source organism: Wollemia nobilis (assembly GCA_028583015.1). Lineage (NCBI taxonomy): Eukaryota > Viridiplantae > Streptophyta > Pinopsida > Araucariales > Araucariaceae > Wollemia > Wollemia nobilis. Next base: position 4,102,468 of record JAQPPZ010016944.1, on the reverse strand, counting down.
AACTGTAGTGAATTCTCACTACACCCAAAAGTGTTTCCTTTGAAAAATATTAAAAGATGACTTAAAAATAGATAAAGTAGTTGAGAAGCAAATGATGAGGTGCTAGAAGTCTAGATCAATTTTTTTTTATGTGCAAAGAAGGTGAAACTACAAAGATTAAAAGTTTTGAAATGTTCGAGGAAAAGGAAAGAACGAAAATTTTGATAGTCAACAAAGCACATAAGAATTTGAAGATTGAAAGAAATTTTTTTACTAACGTAAAACATCTAAAGTATCTAAGGTTAGATGAGATTTAGTTCTAAGGCTAGAATATTGAGAAAATATTCTAGTATTGGTATACCCATGCTCCAATATTTTAGGAAACCAAATACTTGATTTTTCCCTAGACCTCGCACATTGTGCTGAGGTGTAAAGTCTTTTGAGATAAATAGTACTTTTCCTATGAGGGAGACATGGAAAAATTGGGAAGCAGTTGTCAGATTAAAAATAGAAGTTATGGGAACCATACTAGAAGAAAGCCTCAAGCTAGAAAACATTAATTTCACACACTCGTAATTTGAGAAAGCCCACAATGAATAGATATCAACAATAGAGGTAGTTGAGTATCCAAGGACTTACACAATTTAGGATTAATGATCCTAGATCTAGAAATATTAGTAGGACACAAAAATATTAATGAAGACATGACTTGTTATATAGAACACCAATCATTTTGAAATCTCTACAAAGTTTTAAAGGGAAATCTCCCTCCTTGTAATATATAAATAGCAACAGTTTAGACTATCAGAAGGATCAACAAGTTTCAAAATATTTTTTTCATTTCTTCCTGTATAGCAGTTAGCAAAGTCCTAAGTGGCTTATGGGAAATCAAATCCTTGCTCTAGGCATAATCTTTATAATATTGCATATATATATATATATGTGTGTGTGTGTGTGTGTGTGTGTGTGTGTGTGTGTATATGTATATGTATATATCTATACAGATACATATACATATATATATATATATATATATACATATACATATATATATATGATACATATACATATATATATATATATATATATATATATATATATATATATATATATATATATATATATATATATACATATACATATACATATATATATATATACATATACATATACATATATATATATACATATACATATATATATATACATATAATATGTATAGATGTATATGTATATGTATATGTATATATACATATATATACATACATATACATATATATCTATACATATACATATATATATATACATATACATATATATCTATACATATATACATATATATATATATATATATATATATATATATATATATATATATATATATATATATATATATATATATATATATATATATATGTATATGTATAGATATATATGTATATGTATATATATATATGTATATACATATATATATATATATATATATATATATATATATATATATATATATATATATATATATATATACTATATGTATAGATATATATGTATATGTATATGTATATGTATATATATATATATATATATATATATATATATATATATATGTATATGTATGTACGTCTATGTATCATATCTTTTTTGGGTATCCATAAGTGGTTCCCATGCTTTAACCCATTTTTGTTATGTATGCATGTGTATGTAAGATTTAATTACTTTTACATTTTACTTGCATATGTGTGTATATGAGAGGTCTACACATCTATTTTGAGTAGCCATATATGGTTCTCATACCCTGACCTTTCTTCATGTGTGCATGTCTTTAATGCTCATTTGGGACCATATATATTGAGGAGAGGAAGTGTTCACATGGGAACATTGCATTTAGGCCTGTTGTGCAAGAGAATCTTATATTATCTTTAGCACATCACCACTTTGTTAGATTAGGACTCATTTTTCTTTTTGTTATATTTGTTTTTCCTATTTTACCTAACCTTTTTCCCTCCAAGCAATTAGATTTAGAAGGTGTGCCCAAAGATCACATCTTAACAAGAAGTTGGCCTTGTAAAAAACTCTCAGAGGCCCCTGATTGAGTCAAACAATGCACTCTCAAGACTAGACCTATTGTGTTGCTTCATGCAAGGCATGATTATCATGAATCTCTTCCCTAGTACAATCAAAGAGGACAACACTTATCATCCACCATTGTCTCTACTTGGATTTCCTTCCCTTTTTTTCTTGTAGTACCAATTAATGGAGTTTATGCTACTCATTTTCCTATATCTATATATTAGGTTGTTTAGATGCCATTAGCCCTTTATATTTTACATGCAAATGCGATCATCCTATCCTCAATAGTAGAGTACGAGTTTTGACCTTTACTTATTTTATGGATGACTTTTTCTCAATCATTGCTTTTCTCTTGGTCCTAGTTCTATCCTCTTGTTGATTTATATATATATAATCTTATCTTCAGACAAGAAATTATTATCTTTCCCTAAGATACCAAAGTTGAAAATATTAAATTATTTGGAATGACTATTAAACTAGAGTTCTTGGGTAATAAATTGGATTATTTATTATATTTGGTTTTATAACTAGCATTTTTTGCAATGCTACAACTTATTGTGGCTAGTATTATTGAGTATACATCATTTTTTGGGTGTTTCTTATAACCATAATGCATTTAGTAGGACTATGCCTTACATTTCAAGTAAATAACCATCAAGTGTTGATCTTTAATTATATATTGGGTATATTATTCTATACCTAATTGCCTAGTTGAATGACACATTCTTAAGGACTTGGTCCTTTATGAGTTATGGGGTTCTTATTTCTAAATTTATTATTATCTACTGCTTGATTCTCATTTATTATTTTTTATTTTCTTCATATTGGTGTGATTTACTAGTGCTTTCATCATTTTCATGATTTTAGTCACTTCACTTTTTACCCATCATCATGATTTTGGGATGTTGTGCTGGTGTTGGAATTATTATGCAATGGAGCTAGTAGAGCAAGAAACTAGGCAAGAAGAATCATATTGAAATATGGGTAATATGATCTTGTTTAGGCCAAGGTAAAATGTATTATGAGGTGTTAATGAGCATCATTTACATATCCTATGGGTGTATGATTATGTGATCCTATGGGTATTTCTCATTTATGTAAACCTATGGGTATGTTCATATAAGTCTGAATCCCTTTGATATTTCACCTTTAGTGGTGTTGGTTATTCCACTTAAAGGGTAATTTATTATTGTTTTATTATAAGGTTAACCTCAAGGTTAAACTAATATTGGCTTGAGGTTAACCTCTCATTGGGGATTTGATATCACTATAAATACTCCTCAATGAGAATCCATTTATGTCATAACTATGAATAACATATGATATATTCAGGTGCCCATGATCACCCACCTTATACTTCTTGTCATATTCATTAATTTCTTTACATATTTTATTATTGATATTGTCTAATTATATTATTCTTCCTTTTGGTGTACAAAAATGGTGAATGGATGATTTGGAATGATTCTATAAAATATTACAAATTCAAACGTAGTATTAGAGAAAGCTCCGTAGCATCTTCACCCATCAAAAAAAGGAAAAAATGCTTCATCTACAATTAACATCAACATTTAGGTATATTTTATTTTAAAAATTCAAACATAAAATAAGGATTTTGGTGCCATTTACACATAGATTTGTACATTCTATCTATATGATCAACCATTTCATATCCATGATATGGTGCATCAATGATATGTTGGTATGGATGGTGCAATGGTTAGGTTACATATTTTGGAGTTAGGACATTGGGAGCTCAATTCTTGGACCTCACTCACCTTTGATGCCTTCAATCCCCTATTCATGATCCCACCACTGGAAATAGCAAGATTCATAAGTATTTATTTTTTTGTTGTTGACTTTGAAATTTAAGTGAACAAGGGCATCAACCCCTTCTTATTACATGGGTATGTATAGCACAATGGATATACATTGTACTTGTAAATGCAAGGTAGGTTAAATTACCATGGAGATTTTTTTGAAGAAGGTTTATGACTTAAGAATTGGCTATATCTAAAAGTTGGAAAATGCCCTTCCCACTCCAATTTACTTTGTGGTACAAGGTTTAGGTGGCTTGTTTGTAGAAAAGAGGTATCATGTTTAAAACTTGATAGTATTCTTCTTTTATGTTGGATGCTTTTCTAGTCAACCCTTATGTTAAAAACATCTTTGTTTCCTTTACTTTGCAACTAAATGTTTTATGGAGTGGTTCACTTCATTTCTTGAAAGTGGATCATCACATATTAGATCCTCATCATCTCTTGAACCCCCTTAATATTTTTTATATACATAAAAAAAGATGACCAATCAATCAAATTAGAAAAAATGTCAAACACTGATTTGTACATGAAGCAAGCAATATAGTGGTGACACATTTGAGTGCCTGATTTAACAAAAAAATTCTATGGTTTGGCATTTGATTTTTATTTATCTATTTGAGTGCTAATTTAACCAAATATTTTGAAGATCATAACTTTTACATATAGAAGCATTTGGAGACCATTTTTTCATATTGACAATTTTTTGAGCTATATGCAATGGTGATAGTCTATGGATCTATTATACATATATTGATAATTTTTGTGTAAGATGTATTTCTTAGGATATATTTCCTACCTCAATGGGTATAATTATAGTACTTGGTCAGTTTAAATGGTAGGATTACTAAGAAGAAAGACTCTTTGGTTCATCTTCAATAACTTAGTGATCATACTCTCAATAAGAGAAAGGAGGGGGTTCTAATACTACTTTTCATATTAGTGGAACCATATGTAATTGTTCACATTAAAGAGAAGAATGATCATGTTGATGTGTTGACTACCTTGAAAGATCTCTATCGAAAAGTAAGTGCTAGAGAAGTTAATAGAAAATAAATTGATCTTTCCAATCTTAAAATTTTAGATTTTAGTAATGTCGAACACTATATATTTTACTTCAAAGCTCTAAAGAGTATGTCAAATCTATTACTTCCAATATTTCTTTTCCTTTTCATACAATTGGTTTAAATTTTAAAGAACCATAAACCACCTCTCTTGAAGGACTTTTTAAGCTTCTAATTCATTATGAAGTAATAATAAATTTTTTTGAAGCTCTTTCTCATACAAAATCTCAACCTAAAGACTTCACGTCAATTTAATCTAAGACTTATGTGCCTAAGAGAAATTCTTAGGTTTTAAAGAAGTGAAATACTTGTAAGTATTGTAAAAGTAAGGACACTCCATAAATAATTGCATTACAAGGATGAAGAAAATTAAGATACAATTCTTGAGAGTTGGAAACAATATTTTTTATTATGAAGATGAGGATAAAGGAGGAACAATGGAGACCCACTAGAGAATCCATTATGGGGAGAGTGTTACCTCTAATTCCTTCTCTCTTTAGCCATTTCAACTCACATCATCGTGGGGTGTTGAAATATGTATAATATGATCTTATTTAATCCAAGGTAAATGTGTGATGAGGTGCTTATGAGCACCATTTATGTAGCCTATGTGTGATTATGTAAGCCTATGGAAATTTCTCTTTTATCAAGCCTATAAGCATCTTCATGTAAGTCTATAGGTCCCTTTCATATTTCACCCTTAGTGGTCTGGGTTAATCCACTTTAGGGGTAATTTATTATTATTTTTTTGGAAGGTTAACCTCAAGGTTAATTTAATGTCAGCCTAAGGATAATGCCTCATTGAGGATTTATTATCACTATAAATACCCATAAATAAGGATCCATCTATATCACAAGTGAATAAAACATGATATGTTGGGTTGCCCATGGGCACCCACCTTATACTTTTTCTTCTCATCTTCCTTTGTTTCTTTACATTGATTATTATTATTAACATCTAGTTGTATTTTTATTATTTTTGGTATATGAATGTGGTGAATGGATGTTTTGGAATGATTCTAGAAAATATTGCAAAATTTTACAAATAATTATATAGGAATAACCACTTCGTGGATAGGAAAGTGTGTAAGAGGATGATTGGCCATTTGGGATTGGCATCATAGTGGGAGGAGGTCTTAGAATTTATGGATTTTGGGTCTACATTATGTGGACTGCTTAAGCTATAGACATAGTATGTGGTCAAGTTCCTACCCTAAAAAACACATATTCTAATAAAAAGCTATAGCAAATGTAATATGATTGGCATTGTAAACCATTAATGATAAATATGATTGTAATTATTTTATGTAATACAAAAGAGCTTGTTCCTCATTAAGGTATATATTTGTTAGAATTAAGTATAGTATCCTCATAAACCTAGTACTATGATCATGATTATTTTCTTAAGGATATCTCTACATGGAATTTAATTGATAAGGAGATAAATATGCATTGCTTATATTACCAAACCTCATCATGAAAGGTTCTATGATGGAATCTAAGTTGATAACTAAATTATCAAGAAAATTTTAATACAATAATGTAACTTTATTCCTTATTGAGCATATCAATAAGCATACCATATTGCCTTCTTCTTGAATATGTTGCATTGTATTTAACATGGATAGATTTTTTAGATTATCTAAATTTATCTTTTTTTCATTCATGTCGAAGGTAGGTAATGATCTCATAGTAACAACTAGAATGGGGATGTAGACCATTGGCTTTAACAATCCTTAAAATATTCAGTTAGGGAGTTCATTTTAGGGTCTAACTAGAATAGGTGTTTGGTAGTATTAAGAATCTTACCCACATAGTATTAAAAGTAGATATTGCATTTTCAATTGAGGTGAGGTAGTGTACACCTAAGATGATGGAATGTATTGGACCATTTGATTGTTGTAATGAATATTGTAGATTTTGTGGGATATCATAATATTGCAATGGAGAGTTAGGATTTAGGTTTTATGCTGAGGATGAATTTGGATAAGCTTGATTTGGATTGGGTACAATATATAATTAATGCATAGGTAAGTGATATTGCAAGTCATATTATGAACTTTATTGATTAGATGAGAGCATAAACTATTGTATATTTTGCATTGTTAATTTATTGAAGAGAGAATTTGGTTTCATGCAGTATTAGAATTCCTTTGTGTTTCAATTTGAGGAGGAGGTGCTTGATAATTCTACAAAATACCTTGGTATGATGTTGGTGGGTTCATCTATTAGTGTTGAATTGGATTCAACTGATCCTAGGATGGAAGTTGATTTTGAATGGGTTATCATGTTTGAAATATTTTCTTTTTGAGTTGACTAAAGCAACCACTGCCTAAAAATAAAACTTGTCAAATTATTTCTTTCAAACTTTGAGGATGCTATAGGTTGGCTCACTCTAGTTTAAGAACTCAAAGATACTAGTGGTTAATTTTTTTAGTATTTTGAGAACTTTTCATACTAGCAAACTATCAAGTAATGAACCTTATTTGATTACTAGGTTGTAACATGTTTGATAAGGCTTGTAACATTTACCGGATTTAGTACAAAGTATTTATGAGTACAAATAACATGGTAGGTCTAATAGTGGTCTAATATTGATTAGCATTAGTTAGAGTGAAGTCATAAATTGGTAGATTACTAAGGAATCCTATTTTTATTGACCAAGAGGAATATGGAGGTGAGGATGAATTATTTAAAATTGGTTAATTGTATTTTCAATTAACTTATTTTATTTTGATGATGCTATAAGTTTTTCATCATTGTCTTTTCCTCTTTGAGTTCTTCCATGGTATCATTTTGGTTCAATTGAATAAAACTCTTTGCCAAACTATTGCATCTTTGAGCACTTATTCATAAGCCTAGATCTTATAGCATTTGTACATACATCAATCAAAATTTTGGGATAAAAGAGTAGCCTTCCCATAAAATAATTGAATTGATCCTACATAGAAAATAGTTATTCACTTGGAAAACACATAGACAATTTTTGCTAAGATGAAATAACATGAATCACTCACATTTTGGAATAAGTGATTTACTCTTTGAAACCAAGTGAACTAATTTTTAAAACCAGGCAATTCACTTTTTGGATCTAGACAATTTACTTCTTGATTACTTAAAAAAAATTGAGAAATAAATTAGAGTGCATTGCTCTTCTATACAAACATGTGATTTGCTTTTTGAAATAAAGCAATTTACTAGTAGCAAATCACAAATTTAAATTAAATATGAAGTGAGTTACTGGTTCTGATCTCTATAATATGACCTTATTATACCAAGGATAATGATGAGGTGTGTACATGTGCTCTTCACATAGCCTATATAAAGTGCAATGTAAGCCTATAGGGCATTATTATCTGTAAGCCTATAGGAATATTTATATGTGTATAGTCAATTTTAATGCATTCATACTTAGCAATATTGGTTGAACCACCTCTATGGTTAACCTTGACTAAATGGTTTAATACATTTATTCTATTGTAATTTAACCTTCCAGTTAGGTTATATCGACTTGAGGCTAGCATTTACTTGGGGACTAGGTATTACTATAAATACCCTAGAATGAATGATATATTACATCAATTTATGATATATGAGATCAAAGGGGTATCTATGAGCACCCACATCTTATCCTTATTTCATTTTTTTCTCTTTATATATTTTTTAAATTGTTCTATTTATGTTTCTCTTCCATCATTTTTGTATATGATTGTGGTGAATATATGTTCCATAACATCTTTGAAAAGTGCTATGAATTCCATCATGATAGCATAGTCAAAATGAAGGATCTTCAGTCAATTACACAAAAGGGTTACATAGAGCAAATCATAGTAGATGTGGATAAACTATTCATTTTTATTGGATTCCTTACAAAAATTGAAGAAAGCTATAAGACACACTTTTAAAAAAAAATCATTTTGATGTCTATTTCTACATCCAAAAAAGACAATTATTTTCCTCCAAAATTCAAATAACAAAATATTATAAAAAATATTCCTCCTCTTGATAGAAAATCCTAGGTAGTAGTGGATTTTTAGTACAAACAACATAGACAATTTTTTTTAGATGTTTTAAATTTGAGGTAGTAATGGATTTTTGGTACAAACAACATAGAAAAAAAAAAAATGGGTGTTTTAAATTTTGAGTAGTAGTGGATTTTTTGTACACAACATAGACATAAATATTTTTGGGTGTTTCAATGCTAAGCATATACACTAGTGTATTTACCATAAATTTTTTATTACCTTCCACAAGTACTCTTTTTTTCAAACCTTGGCAAAATATACATTTTTCTTTGAAGTGCATGGACAATTTTTCCTTCGTCTCTTTATTCTCAGTGTAGACCAGACTTAACTCCAACTGCAATTACAATGAAATGGTTGGTAACTTTAGGTGCAGGTGCTAGATCATGGGTTTCATTCCCACCAACGTTCATTTTTCATCAAAAACTCCTTTATCCATTTATTCCAATTACAAGCATGACTCTATAGATGATATCCTTCTAAAGCGTGGCATAATGGCAAGGTAATGGAGTGGCTTTAGAATGTTGAAAATTTGAATTCCCTTGATTTCTTTTTCTCGGATGTTTTATTTCTAGAGAATGCAAGATCGTCTGTGGATGACATACATGCCCCCTTAAATCCTCTACAGCATAACTAGCCATTTCTACATCCTAATTCCAACCTCACATGTTGTCGTCATCCCAAAAGATTTATTTATTTCGAAACATTGGTATTAGTAAGCTGACAGTAACTCTTTGATTCCATCTGCAATTAATATTGCCGAACACGTCAAGTCAAGTGACGAATACAATGACGAAGGAAACCCTACACTTAGATAAACTTAAATAAACTTACTATACCGGGATTACATGTTCCACAGTTCCACTGATCGTCATCTGTTTACTTAGCCAAATTAAGTACACATAAATTTCCACCACGGCAGGATCGTATCTGAACCTTCAACTGATGCCTGCATTTCTTTCATGTTTACAAATCCAGTCAGATATGAAATTGAATGATGGCGACTCACGGCAGGATCGTATCTGAACCTTCAACTGATGCCTGCATTTCTTTCATGTTTACAAATCCAGTCAGATATGAAATTGAATGATGGCGACTCGCCATTAATGTCTTTGTCGTGGTATTGCAGATCCTCATTATTGACAAGAATTCCAAGAATCCAGCGTTAGTCGTTGCTGCAATTGAGTGCTTCGTCAATGTCTGTGGTTGGGAATGGGGTCTCTGTTAAAAACGTCCCTGCATTTTCAATATGATTGGTGTTGTGTTGCTTTCGCCAGCAACCATGGGTACTTCCTGTCCCTCTACACATTCCGTCAGGGGATCATTCCCCAATGCCGCCATTTAAAGTTGATATTTGAGGATATTCGAGGCATATCATATCATTTTATTATGTTATGACATCCATCCATTTTATATGTTATAAGATGTGAGATCTCACTCTTCATTGCTCCCTGTGAAGAGACGGTTCACTTAATAATGAAGAGGAATCTAGGTTAGGGGTTATAGATTTTTCTTACTTGCTTATATGATCTTGTGGGTTAAAATTTTTCTTTAGCTTCTCTAGATGGTTAAAATTGAGATTTATCCTCTTCGGATGATTAAAGTTGGAATTTATATATTTTTAAACTGTGATATTGATGGTAGTTAAGAAAGAATCCTACTACTTTGAAAAATAGTTTGTAGTGAATTTTCATGTTAAGTACATTAATGCAAAAATATTAAAATTTTGCATTGAAATTATTGGCTTAGACTTATTGAAATCAAATTTTCATTTTAGAATTTAATAGTTTATATATACTATTCTTTGGGGATGGTTTGAATGCATATTAGATTGTGTTTTTTTAACTAGTTATTTTTCAATAGACTATTGCAATTTTTTATAAGTAAATCTTAAGAAAATAAGGATGTTTTAGTTAAATATGAAGTTAAGAATATAGAGAATGTTTTTAAAATTGATTGGGAACTTTCGAACCACTATATAATTTTCATGATGAAAAGGTGGACTATAAAAAAATAATAAAAGATTTTAATGATATTGTGTTGGAGTAAATATTTGATTATTTAGCAGATTGAAATAGATTAAGTTATTATTCTCCAGGTTCTTGTACATTTCTTAGCTTTAGTGCAGTTTTTATGCAAGCCTTAGTGTAGTGTAGTGTATTTGATCTTATTTGTTCTTGTGCAGTTCCTCATTTCTAGCCATGATAGAGGTATTTGATCTTCTTTGTTCTTGTGCAATTCCTCAATTCTAGCCATGATAGAGGATGTTAGAGGGTCTTGTTCCAATAGTCATAACCTCTAATGGTAGCATAGTTGGTTTGCTGGGGACGTATATTAGTTTGAATTTTTAGTTTTATTTGGAATGCTACTTGGCTAGTAGCCAGAAAAAGTCTTCTCCAAATCTTCAATTATTACTCAAAAATTGAAACAAGTAATAATAATGCATGCTTCCATATCCAAATTATAAACCAACTCCTATTGAAACCATGAGAAATGAGAATGACCAAGCATTGAATGGGAAAATATTCTTCTTGGTTCAAATGAATACAAGTTGTATTTTAAAAAGAGGTGTAGTTCAATACATGATATTTAAAAAATGATAAGAAAGAATGAAAGTGTGTCAAATTTTATTATAAGGTGTTAGAGATTTTAGTAAATTGCATATTTGAGCAAGCTTTGATCGCATGTGAATATGACTGATTTCTACAATATACTTTGTCATAAAAATTCTTGAAAGAGTGAAAGCATGGTGCCATGACATACTTTAGCAACAACTATGTTAGTATTGATAGGCAACTAGTAGAATTTGAAGGACTCAAAATGAGAAATCATATCATTTTGTAATGAAAACTTGTAGAGTGGTAGGCATTGGAATTTAAATTTTACATATATAAGTTTTATTTAGTTTTATTATAATTACATATTTATACTTTATATCAATATTTGTGTTGAAACGGTCATTAGCATAATTTTGAAATCCTGTAAATTCATATTACTTTATAATGAATTTTTTATAAAGATGAGTGTTGGAATGTAGATTATAAGCATATAAACTTCATTTAGTTTTAGTATACTTACATGTTTTTCATTTATTGACTATTAAATGTATATCTAAAAGTAAACTTAAATTTGTATCTTTAGGAAAGTATAAATTTTTTTAAAAAATTACATAAAAATATAAATCATATCCTTTCAATCTATGTCTACTTTAATTTTATACAAAAATTGAAAATATTTGTTGATATTTAGTACCCTAACATATCTACTCACAACAATTTATCAAAAATTTATACTTCTTGAGTTGAAAATATATAAGATTTAAATATTGATAAAAAGGTTATAAATTTTTTTTCTGTATTTAGATCTATTTATGTAAAAGACGTTCCAAAAGTGTCAGTCAAAATACTCATGTTATTAGGAATTATGAATTGGAGACTATTTTTTCATATAGTTAGAGATTAGTGTTGACTAAGGATACATTATGATATTCTATTCTCCATTCTCTATGTGTGATATCTTTTATTCTTCATTGGATACTTAACTAACCTTGTTCATTCTTGAATAGATTACATAATTCTACATTTTATCAAAGTAGGCTTAAGTCTTCAGTCTTCATTACTCAATGTCATATTACAATGGTGATTTCAAAGGGACTTGTTTTTTCTAGTGGAATAACTATAAAGTGAGAATTTTTAGATTAGAATTGTCTTTAAAGGTTTTCTAAAAACCCTAGTTTGTATTTAAAGAGCTTGATTTACGATTATATTGTGGCATTATTTTAGATAATTTTATAGATGTGTGGATATGAAGTGAAGGGTTTTTAGATAGAACTGTTATATTCCCTTTTATTTTTATGGATATTTGATTTCTTATTTCCTAGGTTTGTAGATTCTATGGAAGTGGTGTTTCTTAAAGTAGTTATAGAGTAAAGGCATTGATTGCAAATTTTAGGGTTTTGAACACCCTAGTTTGTCTTTTAGAGCTTTTGTAAAACCTCTTTGACTCTTTAGTTGAAATGGAAAAATGTCTAACATTTAATGCATGAAATTTGATCATGCATGCTAGTAGGCTATCCATAAATACCAATTAATTTGTAATTGAATCAAATGTGCTACATAATACTCTAAATTTTGGGTCCATAAAATACTTAATTGTTGGTTTTGGGTGGACTATCACTAAGCTTAGATAATAAGGGTTAATTGATGTTTTCTATTTGATAGAATAGTTGTATACAATTAATCTTTAGGAATAACAAAAAAAAGTTAATATTTTCAAAGTTTTTTTTTTTAAACATGAAGGATCTCATATAACATTTATGATGATTCTAACATCTAAAGCAACTTGCCCAAAGATGAATATATTTATCACTTCACAATATTTGAATAATCCAATTCATATATAATTAAGATAAAAATTGTGCTATATGGTAGCACATTTGAGAGAGTAGATATACACTCTTTTAAAAAGGTGACATATATACTCTTAGAAAATTCATGGGATGCATTAGTTAGTATGCATGCATTTTTGTATTATTGTATATAGCGACATGGGTTAAATCCCCATGTAATTTTACTTATATTTTTTCATTATAGTAGAAGCGGTCCAAATGTGAAGGCTATATTCCTCCCTTCATCACATGAAATAGAATGTATAATAATTTTTTAATTTAAGACCTTTTGGTTAAGGATCTAGTTTGAAGTACTTCAAATCTATTTTGATATGGTCATTTGGAGTTTTCTAGGATCTTATAGAATGTATTATATGCTTAGTATAATTATTCTTGTTAAATCTATGAGGACCTTGGATGGTCAATCCCACCTAAGGTGTCAAAACTTGTTCCTCCTCTTTTATGACAATAAATTTTCTTGGTTAGGTTTCATCCCTTTTTCATGGTTGTTGCTCCATGTACCATTCCTATAGATGAAGTGACACTTTGACTCTCAAAGAATAGTTTTTAGCATATACATACCCATATACAATTAGGACAAAAAATATAATTTTTAATTTATTCACGTGATAATTAGAAATCTTACATTAGTTTAGAGGTATAATTCAAATGTTTAGTCAACCAATGTAAAGTGGGAGACTTTGAATATCAAGAGCAAATTTTAAAATTTTGAATTTCTTTTTATTCATCCTATTTTTCTTGAAAGGGACTATATTTTGGATGTCATATTTTTACCATATAAAGCATTTCATCCTTTTTCATATCATATAAATTTTGAGTTATTCACAACAACAATAATTTTACAATTATATTTTTCTATTTCGAAAGGAAATTTGTGCTATAACCAAATTGACTAGCAACCACCCTTTTCATTCTTAATGAGAAAAAATATTCTTCATGGAAGATGAAAGTGGAGGTTCTTCTCTAAAATAATGGGATATGGATGTATATGCAAATAATATCTCCATTCTCTATAAGCACTATTGATAAATAAGAGATTGTTTAAAAGGGAAAGGGTGAAGCATATAGGCTTATTAGTTGGTATATGCATAAGGAGTTAAAAACATCTCCAAGATTATAAGAATCATTGAATTAGGTGATAATTTCAAGGGATTATTTAAAAAGGTCAAGGGAACTTAGATCAATAGATTAAAACCAAACCTTTCTAACTTAGCATATTTCATAAATTTCAAATAGTACATCAATAGTTTCAAGAAATTATAAGGAGATATAAAAGATACTTGATGAAAACCAATAGATATTTTTGACAATATCAATATCATTCTCAATAATATTTATAATGAATTTGAGCTACTATTAATATATGATTTCTGATGTGCTTTTTGTTCATCCTCCTCTTACTCTTACTGTACATTCCACTTATCTATTTAGGATTATATACATCTCACATAGGGTCATTATCATCCAAACGAGGATCCCAAGTGAGAAATAATAAATACAAATATTAGTGAACAAAGTTTTTTAAAACATCTTAAGGAAACCTACTTTTAAGTATTTTAAGAAGGGAGCATACAAAAGCAATATTTTAGAAAATTAAAATAAATAAACGTGAGAAATATATGATGAATTATGAAAGTGATACCACACTCCTTATTTATAAAGGAGATGATGATGTTTATACCTTCAAGCATATGTTGTATTTCATTCAACCTAATTTTTATCTTTATCTTGTTAAGAGTAGATTGTAAAATTTGGACCAACTAGGAACATAACCATGCATCATCTTTTTTGTTTAGCTATAAGAAGCAACATAGTGATGAGGAGATAGTTATTGAAAATGATAATACCTTGTAGGTTTTAATATGTGGTAATGTGATAATTGATTCTTCTAATTTTGAGAAAGTTATGTATGTTCTAGTTGTTAAGACCAATCTTGTTTATATTTATCATATTACTCATACTAGGAAAAAAGTAAATTTTTGGATAAATAGGTGGATGGTTAAAGATATTTATGATCACTTAAAAATTAATTTTATAGCATATAATGATAAAATATATCAAGCATATAAATATGGTGTGATCGCATTTTCTATATCAATAAAAAATAATTGATTTCTATGTTAGCCCTAAGACTTATAATAACATGAATAGAAGTGGTGCTACTATGTTGGATCTAGGAATTATAATTGTTCCTACTATAGAAACCTAAAAAACATCATGTTTAGGAGACTACTCATATGGGCACCTTTGCAGACCATATGAATGACCTTGGACCCTCCCAAGGCTAAGCAGTGATTCTAATCACTCATTTTAGGAAATATAAGCCTATTCAACCTTAGTCGTTGATGACATTAGTAGCTAAGATCTTAGCCACAATTAACAATAGTGGCTAGGGTCTTAGCTGCACTAAGAAATAATAGCTAGCCCTATAACAAACTCGATCATATTGATATGAGCAAAATCAGTTGCAACAACCAATTTACAATGGATTTGGAGCGGTTTTGGATGAGGAAGCTTCCATATAATTCCTTCTAACTACTTAGGCCAACAACTTCTTGATATTGACTTCCTTGAGAAGCCAATATTGGGATTTGAGGATTCTATTTATAGGCCTCCCAAAGAGGTAGTTAGGATCCCAAATTGATTGTAGTGAAGATCTACCAGTTTGATGACTGATTTTACAACCCTTGAGGATTAGTGAGGTGCTGCCAAATTGGAGAATGAAATTTGTTGCTATGCTAATGGAGTTTGAATATCTTGAGGATCAAGCTTGCTATTTCACACCAATTCACACAAATTCAACCATAAATCTATGTTCATACATGAAGGCAACCCTTAACCATCAATTACACAAAGAATTGAGCACCTACAACCCTAGTTTCAAGGGAAGAACACTTGTCAACAATGGCCCATAGGCCTAGCTACGACTATCAACCATGTTTAATAGATCCAGCTACTCTAAGCATCAATGACTAGGGTTTGATGCACTTAATCCTCTATTTTAGCTATAAATTTATATTTTTGAGCATGCATTTAGATTAACTTAGGCTAGATTAATCAGATTTACTGCATTTCTATGGTGTATTTCTAGTTTCATAGGTATATTTACCTTCATTTATGCATTTCATGCTTTCTTTCATATGCTTTCATAGATTAGTTTCCTTTATGCTTAATACTTCAAATTACATGCGAGTTTAGGTTTCTTTACATGTTTTAAGCCATGCTTCATGCTTTGTTGATAATCTTGTAGGCAAATTCATGCATCTTTACACATTTTTATGCTTTCTTTAATTATTTGCTTCATTTCTTGCATCTTCTTGGACAATAGCCTCATCATGAGAGCTTTCATATGCTTTTGATGTGCTTTGCTATTTCCTTGCATGTAGGTGATAAATTCTTCTAAGGACTCAAATCTATTCAATATCATCCCTCTTGACAATAGAGAAGGAGGCATCCTAGTAAGCCCTCATACAAAGTTGGTGGAGACCTAAAGAGCATTTAGAGTATATCACCCCTATTTAGGGGATCAAAACAATTGTATACATGTATCAAACTTGGTATCCCTAAGAGGGATGGATATGTAACCGATTTTCACCATTGATTAATACAAAGGAGTCATTCTTTATTATAAATTTGGTTATATATGTTCTTTGTTTCAATTTTGATTATCATGTTGCAATTAGTATAGATATATTCTTTTTAAGCCTTTTACAGTGGCGATCATGATGGGACCTTGCATTTTTCATTGCTTTTGCTAATCTCCTATGTTTTTGTATTCAAGTACTAGCCATGTTTGCAAATTGTGGCACATAGTGTCAACCACGATTGACAACATCGACTAGCATCCTAGTCACAATGAGCAACAACGAATAGCAAAAAACTTGGTAAAATAGTAAGTAGTCTGTTTCTACTTCAGATGAGGATTTCCAGGTAGGTTTCCTCTTTTGCATTTTTTATATTTCCTATGTTTAGGCTTTAATTAGATCACTTAGCCAAATTATATGGGAAATTTATGAAAAATACCTTACCTGCTGCTAGCCGCTGCTAGCAACAACGACCAGTATTGTTAGTTTTTGTTGTCTCTAGTAGCTAGGATTTCCAACTATTCTGTGTAGCAGTCGAGACTATTGCCTGCTACACAAAACTATGGCTACTATGTTAAACTATGTGTTAGGGTTTTCCTTGTTTGGGACCTATCTAAAGGATAATATCATTTTAATTTTACATGTGCATTCTCTGAAATCAAAGAGCATTTATTTTTGTATTTTTTTTAAAGTAAAATGATATTTTCTAGACATGTAGGAAAAGAATCATGAATGATTTTTAATGGATCTTTCATTTATACAAAAAAAAAAAAACACACACCATGATTCAATTCAAAATCAAGGACATTGGGCTCTCACATCCAACCCGTTGATCGAGACCAACAGTGGAAGTCATTACCCCTTAGTTGGCTCATATGACATTGTACTATCAAGACCCATCCATGGCCAAGGCCAACCTAAGAACTATCCTATCCATATAAAATCACACACACTTATTTTCGAAGGGTGTTTAGCTTACTATGGTGTGATGGGTGAGGGTTGGTAGTACCTATGCTACCTCGTCGAATATGGACTTCACTCCCATATTATGCTTGTGTGAGTATATAGGTGAAAACCTTTTAACTATCTAAGAATATCATCAACATTTGCAAAACATGATGAGATTTAGACTATATACTCAATAAATCAAAATGCACTAAATATTTTTAGGATACACAAAGAATTTTTAAATGAGATAAACACTTTGTATTATTTAAAACTTACATATGAGATAAATTCATAAATCATGGTTAATACATGGAGAGGTCATCCTCGACACACAATCGAGGTAAAATCCAAAGCTCCAAATAACACACAAAACAATGAGCTTGAACCTCCTATATATAATTCTATCAAATGATGCTCAACTAGCATCAAAGGTGATAACTCAATGCATGGGGGTTCTCATCAGAACACCCTAGTCAGATAACATAATACACATTCCTCTCATGACAGAACTAAGGATGGTTCAAGACCCCCATCGTCACATGATAGACATAGAGAAGATACACCCAATTAAATGCAATATGAAAGGGGTGCATTAGATTGCAGACCCTCAAGAACTCCAGATCACAATGAACCTAAAATGTTCATAATAGATCTCAATACTATTGGAGTCAATGGTACGCTCGTAATGAACCTTGGAAAACTAGTCAACTCAATGGACTAGATCAAGTGCTAGGAATATTAGGGTGTAGGACCTCTATTTTTCACTCTCACTCTAAGAGAACACATAGTGAGGACAGAGAGAGACATACCCATGAATATAGAGAATTTTCAAAATTCTCGCACAGTGCACATACCCCATCTACGCATATGAGCATAGAGCACAGACAACAACACAACACCAATGTCATATTTATAGACAAGGGAAAAATTGTAGCAGATAAATTTGTGGGAGACCATACTTGCAAGGTTTTTCACACAAAAATACAAATTCAAAAGCCTTACATAGTCAATATTGTAGATCAATCACATAGGCTTGTTTCAAAAAAATGGTAGCGCATATTCCAAGATTAGTTAGAAGATGTACATATAGAGCGTGAGTGCAACAAGCATGAGGATACTCAATGATAAATGTTGCTTTGACAATGTTTATATGAGAAACACCTATGAGAACAACACATCCTCAACTAGAAGGAGCATGAAGAGAGAGAGGATAGGTTAACTCGAGCTAATTTGCCTCCTCATAGTGAGTATAGGGAGCAACATAAAAGGTGTGTTGCATCATAGCCAGAACTATGCCCTAGAAAATTTGAGAATCATACTCGCCATATGTTCCAAAATTCTCCAATACAACAATAACATCAAGCACTAGAACAACCTAGGCATAGCTAGTACAAAGAATCAGAGGGGGATGAGCAAGATCAGCAATATCTTGAGCCCTCCTTTGTAGACATGGATGATGAGCATAATCTTCCATCTTGGTATAAAAGGAATCTACCTTCACTGGATCCATAAAGATCTCTTAGAGAAGAGGAAATATTATCCTCTCAATAGTACAGAGCCCTGGCTGAAAAGGTTAAAGCTATTAAGAAACAAGGGATGACTTATCAAAAGCCTACCCTAAATAAAAATTCACAATGAGTCTCTATGTCCCTCAGTACCTAGCTCGACATATCCTGACCATTTCAATATGCTTAATATAGATAAATTCAAGGGTGACAATGATGCATAGGAACATGTGACTAGCTTTATGAATCTATATTTCTAGATTCATAACAACAATGCCTTACTACTCAAAAATTTTGTGATAACCCTTTGAGTCCCAACCCTAGAATGGTACAATCAGCTGAAGAGACATAGAATCACTAGATTTGAATAGTTGGTTAATACGTTTCTTGAATGCTTCTCTTTTGGCATCAAGAAGAAGACCAATCCATTTGATTTGGTTTCTCTAAAGCAATTCGATGATGAGCTAGTCATAGACTTTGGAAATAGATGGAGGAAATTGATGGCTAAAATTTATTTCTCCATCCAAACTATAGATTTGACATAGATATTTACTAAGAGCTACGCGAAGCACATTTTACTATTGTTACAACTATAGCAGTACCAAACATTCGAAGAGGTTTTTGCGCAAGCCAAAGTCATAGAGGATATCAAGTTACAAGAAGGTGACTTGAAACTCCGGATAAAGGAGTGGAACAACAAGAACAAGAAGAATCATAATCACTAGGCCAAGCCTACACATGTGAATCAAATCATGTTGAACATTAAAAATGGGGACATAAACCAACAACCATAAAACTATCAGGCAGAACCACCCCCTTCACAATAAAACCAACGTAATAAAAAGTAGGTCAAAGATAAAGAACATCGTCCACCTTACTAATTTACACCATTATCTGAGACTTTGGAATCAATATTCAATCACTTGTGTGAGGCTAAGTCCTTAATGTTACCTAAATTTTAATTGCTCGATCCTAATCGCCCTAAATTGAAAGGATATAAGGAAGATCATTACTTCCCATACCATAGACAAAATGGGAACGACATCAAAGTGTGCCATCGTTTCAAACATGTGGTAAAAAATATAATTGATATGAATGAGTTGCTAATTGATAATCCCTTGGAATTGAATAAACAAAACATGGAAATATTCAAAAATATCTTATCAAATCACAAGCCACCAAGGAACAACATAGGATAAGTCAACCAAGTACGGATTGAACCACCTACAAAAGGATTTATCGGTATGGTGAATGTGGTCACGAGAAACAAGAGGTACAACCAACCAGATCCTCCTCCAAAACCTATTCAAATTCAAGCTACACCTCAACAAAGGCTAGCATAGAACCCCATGCTAGGCCCACCAACAAGATTAGTGGTGACAATTAGGAATAGGCTCATTAAGAGTCTACAAACAACCTCGACAAAGTTGTTAATATATGAGATCATACAATAGTATCCTAGGCATAAGAATATTCTAATGGACATCGTAAGGGCCATTTAAGTTCAACCCTAATATCCTAAATCTTTCACTAACTTTGTGGGGCATGTGCAGTAGTTCTAAGAACTTGTGATCCAATTTTATGATCATGAAATTAAAACAATTTCCACTACTATAGCAAACCCGCAACTTCACATCATTGCATGTGTAAACCATACTATATTCAAGAAGGTGCTGATTGATATAGGATTTTTTATCAACATAATCACCACAAAGGCCTTAGGACATCTAAAATTGCCTAAGTTACATATCGTACATTCAAATTTCATGCTGCAATATTTCAATGTTGTGTTGTGCTTGACATTAGGTACTATAGTCCTTCCTATCTAGGTTGGACTAAAAACAATCCCTATAATGTGTCACATGATATAGGGTTCTATACAATATAATATTCTCCTAGGTCGATCATGGATAAGGGACATGCAATGTGTCCCCTCGATTTTGCACCAATGCATCAAATATGTGTACGAGGGGAAAGTACATGTGGTCCCTTCAGATGAAGAGCCTTTCAAATATGTCAATCAGGTTGAATTTTTGGGAGACTTCATCCTCCTATCTAACCATCTATATATTAGACCTATATCACCTATAAGACATCTAGTGGGTAAGTCGAATGTAGTGTGTGATGGTCCTTCAACATCGACACCAGATCAACCTCAAATACAATGGTTTATTCTAAGAAGCCTATGATATCAAAAAAGCTTAGGAACAATCAAAAGCTAAAGGTAGTTTTGGATGAAAAAGAGTCTAAGAAAATCCCCAACATAGCAACCGTCGAGATCCCAAATAATATGGAGGAGGGAAACTCACAAAATGTAGTCAAGGAGGTACCTCATCCTGCCTTGCCTATGTCTTCAACCAAGTCATCCACACCTAGGTAAGGATTCACCTAGTCAATCCCATGTTAGCTAAGTACCTATTGTAGAATGTAACTTTTATGCATCATAGAATCTATGCAAGATATGGGCAGGTCTTAAGCTCATCGCTTTCCTATCGAGACGGTGGTACCACTAGGGGTACCACCATATCAGACTAACTTTATCTATTGAGTTTTAGATCAACTCATAGATCATTCACCCATAGAAGAATATGATGATGAATATTTTTTTGTAAATGTTCATTATCTATACAACCTATAGTATGCCCATAATTATTTTAATTATTACCATTGTCATGGTTATGGATTGTATTTATTTGAACAAGGGTATCAAACTCTGTATCAGCCGTACTACCAGCTACAGTCATGATAGGTTCAGATTGGGATATGGCATAGGAGGTTAGGATGAGTTGTTAGCTATATTTATAAATCACCTAAACCTAAGCTTGGGTTTTGATGTTTATTGGAACCCCTACCATCATAACCCTTCGTATTCTCAAAGGGGTAACTGGCCTGTGACTATGGTCGCTATAGAACCACCCTTGGTCTATCATGACAACATTTCAATGGAGGCTTATTTAGATGATATTATAGGCATTGATTGGGTTATCCAAAATCATGAATATACTGATGACATTAGTATTGAATTCCAGATTTATGGTATAATAGCAAAAACTAAATCAAAAGCCACATCTGAGGAAGGTGAATCAGAATCCATCTCTGAGAGAGGTGGACCAGAATGCAATTCTAAAGAAGATGATGGAGAATATTTCTCAGACGATGAGGAATATGAGGATGAAATAGATATGGCTTATCTAGGGCCTCAAAATCTCTATCATATTAGTGATGGGCACTCAAAATCGCTCACCCCAAATTCTCAAAACTCATTCATTAAACTTGGAAAAATTTACAATAATGGCAGCAATCTGCCAAATAGTCTCCTTTATCCTGAATGAGAGTTTATTTCTTTTTTCTCTACTATAGCATCTTTCGCCCAAGAAGAAAAATAGCCTAAACAGGTCCAGAATTGCCCTCTTGCCTTCACGTCTACAACTATGTCTCAGCAGTTCTCTAACCATTGTGCATGCCTTCGCTTCCCCTTTTAAAATCTCTGGCGTGACTCTCCATTTCACTTTTCTGACCCTTCATTTCATTTCCCATTCCTCTTCATTGTCTTGGCTTTCGAAATGCGTTTCTTTTTGACTCTTGATCTTCGTCTGCTTTCACTGCACCTCGGTGCCATGTGCTGTTCAGTGCTACCACTGTAGACTCTGTTCGCCTGTCAACCATTGATGACGTTCGATATACCACCACTCGATAATTTCCTCTGTAATGGCCCCTGTAATATCCTACCCTTTATTTTCTTTTGTTTGGTCATAAAAATGTGACATGTCACGATATCGCGACACTTTTGGCTTCTCTACCTTCCTGTCCTCTTCGAGTCATGAAAATGCAACATGTCACGATATCGCGACACTTTTGGCTTCTCTGCCTTCCTGCCCTCTTCGAGTCATGAAAATGCAACATGTCGTGATATTGCGACACTTTTGGCTTCTTTGCCTTCCTACCCTGTTAGAGTCGCGAAAATGTGACATGTTGCGATATCATGACACTTTTGCTTTTCGGCCTTCTTACCTTTCTCGAGTCACGAAAATGCGACATGTCATGATATCGTGACACTTATCTCTCTTGCGCCTCCCATCGTCTTCTGTTCACGAAAATGCGACATGTCACGATATCACGATACTTTTCTCTCTTGTGCCTCCTCTCATCCTTTGGTCATGAAAATGTGACATGTCGCGATATCGCGACACTTTTTCTCTCTTGATCCTTCTCTCGCCTCTTGGTCACAAAAATACGACATGTCACGATATCGCGACATTTTTTCTCCTTTGCACTTTCTCTCGTCCTTTGGTCACGATAATGCGACATGTCACAATTTCGTGACATATTTCCTTTCCAGCTCTTCTTTCTCCTTTCAGACATGAAATCGTGACATGTCACGATATCGCGACATCTTTCCTTTCTGCCTCCTCCTCGCCTCTCGGGCCATGAAATCGTGACATGTCGTGATATCACGATATATTTTCTCTCTGCTCTCTCTTTGTTTTGCATCACAAAATCATGACATGTCATGATATCGCAACAGTTTCCTTCCTTGCTTTCTTTTTGCTCCTTTGGTCACGATTTCGTGACATGTCGTGAAATCATGACATTTTCTTCTTTGGCCTTTCCTGTCTTCTTTCGGTCATGATTTCACGACATGTCATGAAATCATGACATTTTTTCTTCGTGCCTTCTCTCTCCTTGAGTCGCAAAAACACGACATGTCGTGATATCGCGACACTTTTCTCTTTTGCGCCTTCTCTCGTCTTCTGGTCACGAAAATGCGACATGTCGCGATATTGCGACACTTTTTCTCCTTGGCGCCTTCTCTCGTCCTTTGGTCACAAAAATGTGACATGTCATGATATCGTGACACTTTTCTCTCTTGCGCCTTCTCTTGTCTTCTGGTCACGAAAATGCGACATGTCACGATATTGTGACACTTTTTCTCCTTGGTGCCTTCTCTCGTCCTTTGGTCACAAAAATGCGACATGTCATGATATCATGATACTTTTCTCTCTTGCGCCTTCTCTTGTCTTCTGGTCGTGAAAATGCAATATGTCGTGATATCGTGACACTTTTTCTTCTTTGCCGACATGTTGCGATATCGTGACACTTTTTCTACTTTGCGGTATTTTGCCTTTCGTTGGATGCTCCTGCATCAGACAACCGGGGTGGATTAAGAAGTGACCTTCACTTCGATACTGTTCTATCACCTTCTTTTTAGCTGGGGCTGTACAAGCTCTCCAAGCTTCAGCAAAATCTGGGTTTGCAGGGTACAAACCCTTAAGTTCTTCAAACTCCACAACTTCCACTCTCATTGTTGTCAACAAACTCTTTTCATCCATCTCCTTCAATGGCTTCAACTTGTGGCGCACTCCACCTTTCGTCAGAGAGTAAGTATTTGCATGCCCATCATACACCACACATCTGTCAAATTTCCATGGCCTTCCCAAAAACACATGGCAAGCATCCATAGGCAAAACATCACATAGGACCTCATCTTGGTATCTCCCAATATTGAACTTGACTAAGGACTGTTCACTGACCAATGCCCTATGGTCCTTCTACAACCATGCAATCCGATATGGATGCGGGTGTCTCCTCCTCTCTAGCTATAACTTAGTAACCATTTCTTCAGAGACCAAGTTGTCAGTACTACCGTTATCTATAATAACATTACAAACTTTACCTAAATATTTGCACCTTGTGCAGAATAGGCTCCTCCTCTCGTCTGGTCCTTTCTCCTCATTCAACAAGGTTCTCCTTGTGACCATAACTTCTCCTCTCTTTGCCTCCTTAGAATGTTCTAATTCAACACCTTCATCTGCTACAACAGCTCTGGCATGACCCTTAGGTCTCCTATTCATCCTCTCTTGGTGTTGGGGACACTCATATGCCCGATGTCCCTCTTCTCCACAATGGAAATAGGTTCCACGAAATCCTCTTCCATATCTACCTCTTCCTCTTTGGTAGTTGTTCTGATCATGGGATCTGTAATCATTATATCCCTTCTGATCCTGGTCATTACTTGTTTCACCAGTCTCCTTTTGATCTTCATCTTTTCCCCCACTGGTTCTTCCACCAGTTCTTCCACCATGACCTCTTCCTCTTTGTTTGCTTTCAAACCGTCTGTTCAGCTTCTCTTCAACTTTTAGAGCAAACTGGTAAGAATCATCAATGGTGCTCATCCTAACCAGACTCAATTCTTCTTGAATACTGGTTCTCAACCCATTGATGTAACGGGCCACCTTCTCCCTGTTAGCCTCTGAATGGCCAGTTCTGATTGAGATCTGGTAAAACTCCTCTGTATATTATTTGATAGAATTGTTTGAATGTCTCAAACTCTGAATTTCTCAATAGGTCCAATTCATAATCTACAGGAATAAACTATCTCTTCAACTTCTCTACCATTCGATCCCATCTGGTTATCTTTTCCCTTCCTCCTCTATTTCTTTCTAGTTGCACTTCTTTCCACCATAAGAGAGCATGGCATTTCAACTTTGTTTTTGTAAACTTGATTCGATCTGGATCCACAACCTCCTCATACTCAAAATATTCCTCCATATCATTGATCTAATCAATCAACTCCTCTAGATTGAGATTCCCAGAATACGTGGAGACATCAAACTTTGTCTTCTTTCGGATCCAAGATATGGCCTTAATTAATCTAGCTTCTGTAGGATTCATTGCTTCTTCTTCAATCGATGGATCATAAACCTCCCAAGCTTCATCTTCACTATGGTCTTCTCTCCTTGGCTCAACCCCTCTTCACAACTCCTCTTGCAGGGCTTGCACTTGCCTCTGCAAAGCTCTAAAATCTTATTCAAGTACCACATTTCTCTCACCACCATGGTTTCTTCATGGAGGCATTCTTCCTCACTCTCTTCTCACAATCCTTCCACAGAACCTGGTGCAAAATGCCTCACTTTCGACGATCTGCTCACACGCTCATGAACTCCCACTCTGATACCACTTGATGGGGACTCAAAATCGCTCACCCCAAATTCTCAAAACTCATTCATTAAACTTGGAAAAATTTACAATAATGGCAACAATCTGCCAAATAGTCTCCTTTATCACGAAGGATAGTTTATTTCTTTTTTCTCTATTACAGCATCTTCTGCCCAGGAAGAAAAATAGCCTAAATAGGTCTAGAATTGCCCTCTTGCCTTCACGTCTACAACTATGTCTTAGAAATTCTCCAACCATTGTGCATGCCTTCGCTTCCCCTTTTAAAATCTCTGGCGTGACTCTCTGTTTCCATTTTTTAACCCTTTGTTTCATTCCTCGTGCCTCTTCATTGTCTTGGCTTTCGAAATGCCTTTCTTTTTGACTCTTGATCTTCGTCTGCTTTCACTGCACCTCAGTGCCATGTGCTATTCAGTGCTGCCACTGTAGACTCTATATGCCTGTCAACCATTGATGACGTTCGGTATACCACCGCTCTGTAATTTCCTCTGTAACGGCCCCTGTAACCTCCTACCCTTTATTTTATTTTTTTTGGTCATGAAAATGTGACATGTCATGATATCGCGAAACTTGTGGCTTCTCTGCCTTCCTGCCCTCTTCGAGTCACGAAAATGCGACATGTTGCGATATCACAACATTTTTGGCTTCTTTGCCTTCCTGCCCTCTTCGAGTCACGAAAATGCGATATGTCATGATATCGTGACATTTTTGGTTTCTCTGCCTTCTTGCCTTGTTCGAGTCATGAAAATGCGACATATCACGATATCGCGACACTTTTGCTTTTTGGCCTTCCTGCCTTTCTCGAGTCACAAAAATGTGACATGTCGTGATATCGTGACACTTCTCTCTCTTGCGCCTCCCATTGTGTTCTGGTCACGAAAATGTGACATGTCGCGATATCGCAACACTTCTCTCTCTTGCGCCTCCTCTCGTCCTTTGGTCACAAAAATGCGACATGTCGCGATATCGCAACACTTTTTCTCTCTTGAGCCTTCTCTCGCCTCTTGGTCACAAAAATGTGACATGTCGCGATATTGCGACATTTTTTCTCCTTTACGCTTTCTCTCATACTTTGGTCGTGATAATGCAACATGTCACGATTTCATGACATCTTTCCTTTTTGGCTCTTTTTTCTCCTTTCGGTCGTGAAATCATGACATGTTGCGATATCGCGACATCTTTCCTTTCTACCTCCTCCTCACCTCTCGGGTCGCGAAATCATGACATGTCACGATATCGTGATAGATTTGCTCTCTGCTCTCTCTCTCTGTTTTGGGTTGCAAAATCACGACATGTCACGATATCGCGACAATTTCCTTCCTTGCTTTCTTTCTGCTCCTTTGGTCGTAATTTCACATGTCGTGAAATCGTGACATTTTCTTCTCTGGCCTTTCCTGTCTTCTTTCGGTTGTGATTTTGCGACATGTCACGAAATCACAACATTTTTGCTCCATGCCTTCTCTCTCCTTCTTGAGTCGCGAAAACACAACATGTCGCGATATCGCGACACTTTTCTCTTTTGTGCTTTCTCTCATCTTTTGGTCGTGAAAATGCGACATGTCGCGATATCGCGATACTTTTTCTCCTTGGTGTCTTCTCTCGTCCTTTGGTCGTGAAAATGCGACATGTCGTGATATCGCAACACTTTTCTCTCTTGTGCCTTCTCTTGTCTTCTAGTCACGAAAATGCGACATGTCGCAATATTGCGACACTTTTTCTCCTTGACACCTTCTCTCGTCCTTTGGTCACGAAAATGTAACATGTCGTGATATCGTGACACTTTTCTCTCTTGCACCTTATCTTGTCTTCTGGTCATGAAAATGCGACATGTCGCGATATCACGACACTTTTTCTTCTTTTTCGACATGTCACGATATCACGACACTTTTTCTACTTTGCGGTATTTTACCTTTCGTTGGATGCTCCTACATCAATTAGGAACCTATGGACATGGAACCAATTTATCACGTGGTATTCCCAGGTCCTCCCATCTAAAGAAGGTCAGTGAATCTAGAAGAGATATATCATATATCTTTTCTTGGTCCTTCCAACTTAAGGCAATTGTTTCCTCCTTTGAATCCAATTGATATGTTTATTTCCAAAGTACCTGGTAATACCCATTCTGCTTGAGCCACATCTAGAGTAGGGGGAGTAGTCCGAAGATAGTGAGTTTCACCCATGTGGTTCTGGAGATTTATTCCATTCCATCAACATGGTCTCCATCGATTTGACCACTCCACTTTATAATCCATATAACCCTATGAAAACTTTGTACCTCAATCCTGAGGCCATTGATTTTGATCACGCTAATTCACCTCTACAGCCTAAATATTTCTTTCCCAATGAAGAAATGTTGCAACCATTTTATTTTGTGCCAGATTGTGCATATAATTTCTAGCATGTTGAGGACAATCCTAATTCAATGGAACCTTTGAATCTAGTAGATGGTATTCATTTGATCCCTACACCTCACCAGCTTGAGGAGGGGTCACATATGTCAATAAAGGAAACCTTCAAAGTGGACATCAATGAAGACACCACCAATCTAAAGAAGGTTAAATTTGGATAGAGCTTATCTCTTGAGGAGCGCACCAACCTCATTCCTCTATTGAAAGAGAGACCTCGTCTCTTTGCTTGGACCTATAAGGATATGCCAGGTTTGGATATAAAATTGGTTTCTCATAACCTTTCATGTTAGAATTTCCCAAGAGTAGATATGAAAAACATTACAACAGTTTGAAGAGAAGAATAGAACTGATGGATTTATTCCATGGGATCAAATTTGTATAAAGAGCAAAGTTGATCAATGTGAGTTGTTGGATTACAACAATTCAACAAATCTAAACTAGTCTAGACTAAGAGTTCACTTGACTCATGGAAGAGTGGTAACTCAAGTAAGACTATCCTAGTAGAATTTAAGAGAATAAATATTTATTCTAACACCCCCCCTTAAGTGATACTAGAGGTGAATGTAACAATAGGAGATGAGTCCCGACAACAAGGCCTAATGAGGTACTCATGTACAATGCCCAAAAAAAGAGTCCCGATAAAATGGCCTTATTAGGTACTCATGTATAATGAACTTACTTATAGGAGAGATGGTGAAAAAACCACATGGGAAAAAACCATATTCCTAGAATAAAAGAAGAAGAAGAAGAAGAAGAGGTATGTCTTCGGATGATGAAGATTGTCCTCTATTGAACACCAAAAAATTGAGTCTCGATAATATGACCTTATTAGGTACTCATGTAAAATGTATTTACTTTTGTGCACCCTTCTAATAAAACTGCCTAACCCCAAGTTTCTCTTGCAAATGAATATAACACAGAGAAGGAAAGTATTTGGTGAAGATGTCTACAATTTGATTTTCTATGGGAATGTACTCCAATTTTAGATCCCCTTGTTGAATATGCTATCAAATGAAGTGCATGTGAATCTCAATGTGTTTGGTGCATTGATGCTCAACTATATTGTGGGCAATATGAATTGGGCTCTGATGGTCACACCAAAGGGTAATAGTTTTGTCATGAAAAAAACCAAATTCCCTCATTATCTGACAAATCCAAAGAGCTTCCTGAATGGTCAAAATTGCTGCCTTGTATTCCGCATTTATAGATGATAATGCTACTTCTTATTATTTTTTGCATGACCAAGCAATAGGTGAAGAACCAAGACAAAAAATATAGCTAGAAATGGAACATTTATCTTCAACTAAACCTGCCCAATCATAATCTATGTAACCAATGATATCCATGGATCCACCCTCATATAAGATCCCATAGTGAGTAGTTCCTTGTAAGTAGAAGAGGATTCTCTTTGTTGCTTGCCAATGGCTAAAATGAGGTTGATGTGAGAATATGGATATTAAGCCAACAACATATGAAATATCTAGGCGAGTATGAGTGAGGTATAATAAACTTCCTACAAGTTGTTTGTAGAGAGTAGCATCACATAGAGGGGACTTGTAGAAATTATTTAGAGTGAATCCCGGATTAAAAGGTGTGGAAGAAGGCTTTCAATCAATCATCTTAAACCGTTGAAGAAGGTCTAGAGTATATTTATGTTGACACAATGAAATTCCTGCATTTTTTTGAGTATCTAAAACCCAAGGAAGTAATGAGCTAAACCCAGATCAACCATCTCAAATATCTTAGAAAGGGAGTCTTTGATAGTATGGATGTGAGAAATGGCACTACCAGTGAGTAGTAGATCACCCACATAGAGAAAAATTATGGTGATGTGTTCTTAATCCCTCCAAATGTAGACTGTTGCATCTAACTCACAATGAGAAAACCCTGAGGAAACAAGGAAGGAGTCCATTTTTTCATACCAAGCTCTAGGAGCTTACTTGAGACCATAGAGATATTTCCTTGGTCTACAAACAATAGAGGAGTCTTGAATAAATCCAGTAGGTTTTTCCATGAATATTTTCTCTTTTAAGTCACCATGCAAGAAAGCACTTTTAACATCTATTTGAAAAACTAGCCACTTTTGGGAGGCAACAAGTGCAAGTACCAACCTTACAGAATCCATTTTTGCAACTGGTGCAAAGGTTTCAGAATAATAAATGCCTTCAATTTATGAAAAAACCTTTAGCAACCAAGCGAGCTTTGTGTTTGTCAATTTCTCCATCAGGTCCATACTTAGTTCTGTAAATCCATTTACAGTGAACCAATTTTCTTCCTTTAGGTAGAGGGACTAGATCCCAACTTTTATTTTTTATTAAGGAAGAAAATTCATTCTCCATGGCATAATCCCATTATTTTATACCTGTTGCTTCCTTGAAGGATTGAGGATCTATTGAAATGGACTGACAAACAAGTCCAGAACCCATGGAGTTGCTTATTCTAGATGATGGAAGATTTTGGATGTAAGGAGTGGCCTCTTGAACAATGGTGTGGGCCCATTTTGGCATTGTGGAAGGGGTAATGGGTGTGGTAGTACTTTGAGTTGGTGTTTGAAGTATAGGATCCTCATATTGGTCATCTAACTCAAGGATGGTATCTTCATTATATTGAGGCTCAAATATTGGAGATGGCTCAAGAGAATCAATGTTGGAAGATGATGATTGAGGATCTTTATGAGGGAATGTTTCATCAAATTGAACATTTCTATGAAAAAATACCTCATGAATTGTGGGATCAAGGAGCCTGTAGGCTTTCATTTCCTCACAATAACCAAAAAAGATGAGTTGCTTGCTCTTTTTTTCTAGAGCCTTCCTCTTTTTCTTTGGGATATGTTCCCAAGCAGTACACCCAAAAACTTTGAAGAAAGAGACATCAAGTTTTGAGCTAGTCCATGCTTCCTCAAGATTCAAATGGCCAAGAGCTTTATGAGGTGTGAGATTTTGAATATAATTTGCATAGTTAATTGCCTCATCCCAATAAACTGTAGGAAGATCTCTTGAGTGGAGCATACAGTTTACCATTTCTTTTAGAGTTGTGTTTTTCCTTTCTACAATGCCATTTTGTTGCGGATTATGGGAGATTTAATTTTGATGAATTATGTCGTGAGTTGAGAGAAATATGGAGAACTCATTACTAAAGTATTCCCCCCATTATCTGTAGGAATTTGCTTGATTTTTCAAGTGGCTTGGTTTTCAACTAAGGCCTTAAAGATTTTGAAGTGGGATAGAACATTAATTTTGTATTTTAGAAATTAGACCCAAGTTCTTCTTGAAAAGTCATCAATGAAGGTTAAGGCATATTTTGTTCCTTTGAAAGAAGGCTCTAGGAAGACCATCAAGTCACTATGGATTAACTCTAGAGAGGATGAGGCTCTTTGAGAACCACTTGGGTGAAAAGGATCTTGATGTTTCTTTCCAAGAGCACATCTAGGACATACTCCATCAATAGAAGAGACTTTTGGCAACCTTGTTACCATTTCATGAGTATTCAACTCCTTTAGATAGCTATAAATGAGATATCCAAACCTTTCATGCCAAATTTGACTTTCAAGATCTCCATGTGCAACAAAACAAGAGGCCCCATCTGAATTTTTGAATCCTTGGAAGTTAAATAGGCAATTGTTATGATCAATATCTCCTTTTGCTATGAGAGAGCGTGGTTCTTGAAAGTATCTTATCTCAACTCCTGTTGGTGAAAATAGACTTATTTTACCCTTTTTAGAAGTACAAATATAATAGATGGAGAGGATATTTGTAGCTATATTTGGGACATAGAGAACATTATTGATAGAACCACCTTCAATGGATATGTCACCTTTTCCTTTCATTGGGATAAAGGATGAGTCACCAACTTCTATGCTACAAGTTGAGCTTGAGGAGATTGAAGTGAATGACTCATGAGAGGAAGTCATATGATGAGTTGCCCCTGAATCTAGAACCCAACATTTTGATGAAGTTTTTATAGATTTACCTTAAACATTTAAGGCTTTTCCTATCTACTTCTTAGTGTCTATTTTGTGATCCTTCATTGCTGCCTCTAGTTGTTGTAGTCTTTTCCAGCATTTGTTCCCAGAATGACCATCCTTTTTGCAATGTGTACAAGTTATGGGGCCTCTTTCTTTATTTTTGAATTTTTCTTTAGTGGAGGTGGATGCTAATAATGCTTTTGAGGAAGAGGGAGAGATCTCATATTTTACAAGTTTCATTTCCTCTCTAGTTAGCCTATCACAAAAATCCTCTAAAGAGGTCTTTTTAAAACTTGTACCAAGTGCATCTTTTCTAGGACAAAAAGGTGGTAGCAAAAATTTGAAACACTTCATTTAACTTAGAGAGAATAATATAGATGCATTATTATTATTTTTTTTATTCCCTGCAGCCGCTTGGGCGGGGGGCCCCCCCCCCGCCCAATTCCTTTGGGGGGGGGGCCCGTTGGGGATTGCCCCCCCCCCCACCCCCTACACCTGGATGGATGGATTATTATTCTATTTTATTCTTGCCACTACCTTTTAATTGAGTGAGGACCTCTTTAAATTTGGTGAGAAAGTCAACAATATTGCTAAAGTCTTTAGGAGATAATGTTGTTAACTATGCCTCTAGCTGCATTGACCTTATTTGATCCACTTTACCAAACAAGTTCTTTAGTTTTTTCCAACTCTCAAATGGGGTTTTACATTCTGAAATGTAAAACCATAAGATTTCATTTACATTTGTGCTTATAATACCCATTGTTTCATACATCTTCCCTTTATGAACAAATATTTCATATTCCTTTTCAAATTTAGGCTGCTCCTCTTCTAGCAAGTGTGTGAGCCCTTTTTGAGAAATGAGATTTAATATCTTTGGTTTCCATGTGTGGTAGTTATGAGGGGTGAGTGGATCAATTGTATTCATTTTGTAAAAATAAAACTATAGTGAACCAATATTCCCCCCTTTAACTGCAAGAAACTTGAGAGAAGACAATGATGCACCCCTCCTTCAATTAGAACAGTGTGGAGCAAGAAATATTGAAAAACAAGGTAGCTAAAGCCAGACTGTTATACCAAACTCTTCAATTTACCCACCCTTACATGAGGGAAACTATAAGTAAAATGAGGAGAGTGATACATGGAACATAGGCAATTTGAAGTAAGAATAACCCGCCAGACCTTTATACCGAATCTTCTCAATCACCCGCCCTTACGTGAGGGAGACTATAGGTAATTGAGGAGAACGATACTTGGAACATAGGGGATTATTTAAAAAATTGTGGGCCAATTTTTTGTGCCTTTCTTGATTATGTTTGGTTGCTTTTGAGTGAATTTTGAAGTGTTATTGCAACTATAACATGTAGTAAATTCTACAGGAATGAGGTGCAAGCATCAAAACATCAAATGGCCAAGAGAGTGCCAAAAAAGGAATGCAACAATATGTGCTAAGTACCTCCTCCAAATGCAGTAGTAGTAAACCCTTCCTCTATGCAAAAATACCAAAAAATTGCAACAGTAGAAGAGACTGCAATTCAAAAAATTGAGACACATGAAGAAGCCCCCCCTTGATTGAAGCCATTAAGAGTAGGTGCAAGAAGCAACACCACTAGAAACAACCCCCCCCAAAAGATATTTTATTTCTTTTATTACAATAGTGAAGGTGAGCCCTAAGGATAGGCTTGAAGAGGAAATAACTAGAATCATTAGAAGGATTCTGTTACAATTTTTGTGACCTCTTTTTTCTCATAATTTACAATATAAAAACGTTTGAAAATAAATTTCTATGCTTCAACAAAAAAGCAAGAAACTCTACGTAGTGAATTTTTTGAATTAAACATCACAAAATCTTATTTTTAGGCTAGTCTACTGCTGTCTCAATAAATGTATTCATGAGAAACTAATACAGGTAGTGGTCAATCTCTATAAAAAGAGTTTGTCTCATCTATCCTTCGATGATTTGACTAGTACGTAGCCTAATCAATGATTCTTCATTGAGTGCAGGACTATCTGACTAGGATGCATGAGCCATGTTCTTTTCGTATTTTTTAATTTGCAGCCCCTGTGATAGATTTATTCTTAAAAAAATATTACTTAATAATATTTAAACAATAAAAACTTACATAGCCATTTGAATTATTGGAAAATAGGCAGTGCACATCATAGAAGAAGGGCGAGCATTTGTAATACTGTCAGTGAGCGAACCCGAAACTCTTGAAGTGAATAGCCAAAGGAACATTGAGGAAAAGCACCCAAAAAAAAATTGATGGGACTTGAAAGGGAGGGATGAATATTTAACCCTTCATTAGGTAAATAAATTGGAAGAGAATTGCTAGAGAAGATTACCATTTAGGCACGATGTGCGCATAGTCATATTTTTGGCACCAATAGATAGCATGCAAAAACATCTAGTTATGAAATCAACAAGGTGCAAGAACTAGTTGTTAACACATGTAAAATAAGTGGCAAGGTGTGATAATTGGCTACAAGGTACAAGAACTGGCATTTAGACGTGATTTGCACATATTCAAAGTTTGGCACCGATAGATAATATGACATGGTGCTTTAAGAAAATGAACTGGTACATATCTGATGACATAATGCACCATTTAAAAAGGATTAATGGGCATTGGGAAAAAATCTTGGGTGCTATAATTACGAAGAGATGTCACACGCATGATCCTCCATGAACACCATGTGCAGTCAAAAAATAATGTTCTCTGTAATAGAGCACCAATGTCGATGATTAATGCATGACACTGCCAAATCGAGTGCACCAGATGACTTCAAAAAAAAATTAGTGATAACAATGTTGTGACTTATCACATCCACAAATGCTTTTCTCTCGTTGTGGGAATGGGACGTGTATTACTACATCTTAGTTTTATGCAACAATGGATGACGAGTACTTGGAAAGATCGTAGTATTAGTGTCAAGCACAAACGAGCAAACACTATAACATAACATCCTTCAATGCACTTAGTCGGAAAAAAAACTTGCTTTACTGTAATATTTCACTTTTTGAAGAAATTTTTATGTCCACACTTTCAAGATCCAAATGTGCTACATCATTCATAGTTGACGATGCTCACCGGTAAGCTAAATAACGCTGAGGATATTTTGCTTCAAAATGTATTTCATCACAAGGATAGGGTTTTGTAGAAAAGTTGAACCAACAACATATCAACTGCCCGACATGCCACTTGGTTACTAAAAAATTAGATGACATCCTTCAATGTCATAAACAATAGTTCGCATCAGTAAAAAAATATCAAACATATTGCTTTCAACAAAATAAAATGATCTATTTTGTTGAAAAAAAAAAATTGGCTTTATAGAGAAGAAACACTTTTACAATCTGTGAGAAAAGTATAATTTCTTCTAAAACCAATAAACAAATTTTGTCAATCTTTCAAAAAAAAATGTAGACATGTAACAAATGCAATAGATATGTCTTATGTTAAAATTTTGCCTCTCTTTGTGGAGACAAAGTAATCTTCAAATAATAAGACAAAAGACAATGAACCAGTTTCTAGAAGAGCCTTCAAGAAAAAAATGCTAGAAAAATCTATCCTGCTCTGGTACCATGTTAGAATTTCCCAAGAGTAGATATGCAAAGCATTACAACAGTTTGAAGAGAAGAATAGAACTGATTGATTTATTCCATGGGATCAAATTTGTATAAATAGCAAATTTTATCAATGTGGGCCATTGGATTACAATAACTCAACAAATCTGAACTAGTCTAGACTAAGAGTTCACCTGACTCATGGAAGAGTGGTAACTCAAGTAAGACTATCCTAGTAGAACATAAGAGAACAAATATTTATTCTAACATTTCATTGTACCCCACCAAGAAATCGATCATTCCAAAACTCAAGAAGATGCATCCAACCGTCACCTTGATGGTTAAAGATGAGCTACACAAATTATTGGATGTAGAGTTCATAATCCCCATCGACTATCCATAATGGGTATCAAACATGTTACCTATAGGAAAAACTAATGTAAGAATCCACATATACACATTTTAGAGACCTCAATAAGGCAACACCCAAGGATTCATTTCCGTTGCCTAATATCGATGCTCTTGTAGACGCAACTGCAGGTCACAAAATGCTTTCTCTCATGGATGGTTTTTCTAGTTACAACCAGATTTAGATTAAACCTGAAGACCAGCATAAAACCACTTTCACCACTCTATAGGGAAAATTTTGCTACAAAGTTATATCATTTGGCCTCAAAAATACTGGTGCCACATATCAATGGCTATGAAATATATTTTTTATGATTACATGCATAAAATATTAGAATATTATATCGATGACTTATTGGCCAAGTCATTACTATGTGAAGAGCACACCGAGGTCCTAAGGAAAGTCTTTGATCGCCTAATAGAGCATAATGTTAGGCTGAATCCCAAAAAATGTATCTTTGGCGTAACTTTAGGTAAACTCTTGGGATTCATAATTTCTAAACAAGGGATCAAATTTGACCCAGTGAAGGTCAAGGCTATACTAGAAATGAGTCCTCCCACAAAAATCAAGGAATTAAGAAGTCTACAGGGCAAGGTAGAATCCATAAAGTGCTTCATCACACAGTTATTAGATAAATATCGATCCATGAATCGACTGCTACACAAGGGATCCCATTTAACTAGGATGAGTACTATCAGAAAGCCTTTGTTGAGATCAAATAATACCTGGAATCACCACAAGTATTAGCTCCACCTAGACCAGATGTGCCATTTTTTTTTGTATATATTTGCCATAGAATTTGCACTGCGAACCATGCTAGCCTAGAAGAACATCTAAAAAAAAGAACATGTGATATATTACATCATTCAAACCTTGTCAATTTATGAGCTATGATATGCATATGTATAAAATATTTGCTTAGCAATGGTCTTTGCGACGAAGAAGTTGTGCCACTACATATTGAATTATATGACATGTAATATCAAAACAAAATCCTTTGTAGTACATGATGAACAAGACATATCATAACACACATACTACAAAGTGGATCATGCTATTGACTGAATTTAACCTAGAATTCATCAATCAAAATTTTATCAAGGGATAAGTCATAGCAGATCAACTGGTAGAGGCTACTCTTTAGGATCATAGGCCTCTTGTCATAGATATTACCAATGATGCAGTATTTGCATAATCGAAGTCACCTAAACCCAAAGAACTTGAAAATCAAGCAGACATGTCTTTTTTCTTTGATGGTTTCAAATGTGAGGAAGGCATGTATTGTATTTTTTATGCCACAAGAAGCTCCAATTCCCTTTTTATTTAAACTCAATTTCCCTTGCACTAATAAAAATACTGAATACAAAGCCCTAATCTTGGGTTTATAAATAATTCTCACCATGAAGATCAAAAAACTAAATATCTTTGGTGACTTCTTGATCATTGTTAATCCAGTTAAGGGTATCTATTAGTGTAGATGCCCCATATTGAAAGTATATAAAGAACTTGTGGACACTTACCTAGTCCAACTGGAATGGTATGACATCAAGGCAATCTCTTGAACATCCAACATATTTGCAGACACCATGGCATATTTGGGATCCTTAATACCTTAAAATATATCTACGGACTTCACTACCATCCAAGTGAAAATACTATCATAATCCACGATACAATGTGAAGCACAAAATAATCAAGAATTAGTCAAAATGATTCAGATAGAACAAAATCATGAGTGGTTCTATAGAGCTAGCATTGGGAATCTTTGTTGTCACAGGGTCTTGCAGAGAACGGTACCACTATTCTTCATAAGGTTGTCTCCAAATATATGTTCATGGAAGTTGAATTATAGTGGGAACACATCGTTCAGTTAGTTGAAGTTGTTGCTTATCAAGATTGGTTATCACAATTACATTATTTCCTTAAGCTTGGAGTAATCCCATAGGGATTGTCACATGTCACAAAAAGAGCATTTAAACGAAAAGCAACTAGATATGTCTTGCTAGGAGATATATTGTATCATCATGGCTACGATGAAATTCTCCTTCATTACCTTGAGCCCCAAGAATCATCTTGGGAGATTTCACAAGATCATGATGGTACGTGCGATGGCAATTTTAGTGACATGGCCATTGTGAATTTCATACTTAAAATGGGTTATTATTGGCCCACTATATAGAAGTATTGCATAGTGTATGTCAGGAAGTACACAAAATATCAGTCCCATGCTAATCTTACACACCTACCATCATAGGACTTACAACACATCCAAGCGGCTTGACCATTTGCTTAGTGGGGTTTTGATCTAATTGATAAGATATCTCCCCCATATTTGGGTCGACATATGTTTATCATAATAGCCACTGAGTACTTTACCAAATGGGTGGAGGCAATCCCTTTAACCATAATTATAGGAGCATGTATTGCAGAGTTCATACTCCATAATATCAGATGCCATTTTGGGATCCCATCCAAGATAATATCGGATAATGGAACTTTATTCAAGAATAAAATTGTAAGGGCTTTAAAATACAAGTATAATATTCAACACAGTTTTGCAACTCTATATTATCCACAAGAAAACGGGAAAGCAGAGACCTCTAAAAAAATAGTGGTAGTAATATTAAAGAAAACTATTCAAGAAAACCACAAAGATTGGCATATTCAATTACCTCTTGCTTTATGAGGTTATAGAACTAGTATATGAACGCCTACTGGGGAAACCTAATTTTTACTAGTATATGGCATTGAGGACATCATACCCTTGGAATTGGAAATTCCAACATTGGGCATCACATTGAAAGAGTTCATTGATGACGAAATTGCACGACAAGCTCACCTAGATCAATTGATGCTTCTTGATGAAAATCGTGTGAATGCTCTTGAGCATTTTTAGGTTTACCAAGATCAGTTAAAATGAGATTACAATAGTAAATTCCACTTGAGAGACTTTAAATTTGGGGATCTTGTGCTAAAAGATATTGAAAAAAACTCAAACCTATCGCTGGATCTACGAGATAAATTTAGAGCCAATTGGTTATGTTCATTTATTATCTTAGAGAAGATAGGACCTGGTACTTACTGCCTAACATTGCTAGAAGGTGTTGAAGAGCCTTAACCTCTCAGTATTATTCATATAAAGATGTTTTATATATTAAAATTCAAAATTCAAAAACAATTTAAAACACAAAATTCAAAACAAATAAAAAAGCAATAAAATCCAAAAACATTGCAAAACATCAAAAACACAAAAACATTTACATTATGCATTTCATTTTGCATATGCATTCATTTACTTGCATTGCATTAGGTATGTTCATCCATTACATTTGCATTAGGATAGGTTGTATTTACAATCTTACAAATGATATCATGTTTGTTTGCTAATCATTCATCTATTCATCAACATCATCCATCACCCTTATGAGTAATTATGTTTTTCAACACAACCCTTCCTGTTGCTATAAGGAATATACTAGTATTTTTTTTGTCATTCAGACATACCTAGTGATCTTATCAAATTTTGTATAAAGCTATCTTCATTTTAAAAATATTACGTCTAGTTTTGATAGTACCTTTGCATATATCAAAATTCTTTCACATTTTAAACATTAACAATCCTAGTTTAGAAAAGGAAATATGAACACTACAAAGTGGCACTGGTTACCTTAAGCAAAAGTATTTTACTTTATCATATTGTGATGCACATGGTCTAGGGTGTTTATCTCTCCCCCCTAACCAAAGAAATCCCTTGCTTTTAAAAATAAGCAAATCCCCAAATCAAAATAAAAATAAAATTCCTTGCAAAAAAAATGTAAAATAAATAGTGATTTTCATCACTAAGCATGAGCAAGCATCCCAACAAATATGAAGAAAATAAGGTGATGAAGATCTTGAATCCTTGGAATGGTCAGTACTCGAAGCCGTTGAGTGATCCCTAATACAACAATGGGATGAATGAATCCTACCTGGAATTGGGGTAGTTCTAAGCAATTTAAAAATGAGCTAGCTTTGGGTGGCATGTATTACCTAGTAGCCTAGTCCAATTACGTCCAAACTTAGGATCATGATGAAAATTTGGCGATCTTCATTAAAAAAATGGGTTGAATGAATTCCACTTGGAAATGAGGTAGTCATATGTTTCATCTAATATATTAATTTTCACACACAGGGATAGTGAATATATTGTTCTTCATAACAAAAAATGTTGTCTTTCAAGAGTCTTGTATATTTATTATACAACTTTTGATTAATCAACTAGGGTGTTTGAGTCTCATGAAAAACCTCAAAAATCCCTTATAGCAACAAACCATCTCGTCAATAAATCATATTTTTCTTTACGAGGTTTTGTTTATTAAGGGGTGTTCTTGAAATATGATATACATCAGATGGATATCAAAAATGATATTTAGATGGCCACTTACTATTTTGTGCATATATTTTAATTTACAGAATATCATAAGAGAAAACATACGTCACATCATCTCATCTCACATGGGTTCTTAAATGACTAATTCTTACGTAAGAGTTATCAATTTCATTCATGATTTTTATACATTATGTGGTGTCATCCATTATTTTGTTACACATATTAGATTCATTCCTTATATTTTAAGTGATTAAAGCGTACAAGTTCATTTGTATTAAATCATCCTCATGTAAGTACATGCATTACATCAATTATCTATCATAGCACATATCACATAGATTAAATGAATAAAAAATTGAAACAAATTAAACATGCATTTAACAATAAGTAGTGCATCCATATATGCATCCACCATCATAGTGCATCTATACATATAAATCATAACATCTAACAATACACCTATCATCTAGCTAGTGCATGTCATTAGTACATCGCATCCATATAGCATAAGCATAACATCATATAAGCATTGCATACATTTTGCATCACATAAATACATAAACAAAAGCAATAAATGATACACATAATGAGCCATAACAATATAAGTATCATATATATGTGTATGTGTGTGTGTGTGTGTGTGTTAATAAGTACATAGGGGTACAAAATTATTGTAGACTACAATAGTTAGGTCCTTAGACCTTACACTCAAAAATGGTATAATGATAGCATGTCACATCATGAATGACCTACACCCCCTAAATCACCTCCTCCCTCAACTCCCTCTCTACGAGGATGCCTGGAGTTAGTGCCCATCGATATCTCTGATCGTACCCTTGATCTATGGCTAGGATACATTAAGGAATGTCCAGACTCACTTTGAATCCTATGCAATCCTCCTATAATAGACCACATAGGTAGACTACCCCATAGCATGACCACCTATCCCTCTAGTTGTAGAATATATGTGTCATTAGACTAGCACCTTACATCATACTGGTTGAGT
This sequence comes from Wollemia nobilis, assembly GCA_028583015.1. NCBI lineage: Eukaryota > Viridiplantae > Streptophyta > Pinopsida > Araucariales > Araucariaceae > Wollemia > Wollemia nobilis. Next base: position 4,060,396 of record JAQPPZ010016944.1, on the reverse strand, counting down.
AGACCCTACAACCTAGCCATATGTGCCTATCCTGCACTCAGTTGAGCCCATAATGTAGCTAGAGATGTGTCCCTCTCTAAAATCTATCATTGAAATATCTACAGCTATACCTGTAGGCTATGCACCTAGGCCCACAATTGGGAAACCTCATCATCTAGATTCTCCTCCTCACCCTCCACCTCCTCTCATGGCTCCTCCTCCTAGATGGTTGCCTGATACCACTCACCCTCTATCCTCTAACGCACTAGTCATCCATGAGGATCATCAAATGCTACCTCAACAATATCACCATCTCTATATCAATCTAGAGGATCACCACTCTACCATAGTTTGGTAGTGCATCAAGCATCGTAATTAGGAGTCATACTTACATCTTCCACCCCTATGTCTATGAGATCATCATCCTCATGTATCAAAACCATGACATGTGGCCATGCAAGCTGCATATCCACCTTAAGGTAGTGGTAGAGGATTGGCTCCTTTGGTATGTACTTATATATCTTGAACAGTTTGGTAACCCAATAGAAGTGAAAGAACTCTCGTACCCCAGGCTTATGCTCAATCACTCAACAATTGCACCTATTCCATATCAGGAATCGATCGACATCCTCCCATGCTGGGTAGTCCAAGTATGGCTACCATATGATCTGGCTAGCCTATATCCCTATCAGTTGATAAATATAATGTTTTAAGTCCCCTGTGTGAGACTTGCTCCTGTAGATCTCTAAATATCATGGCCAGAAAGCCCTATAACATTGAGTAACTGGTGCTAATGCTATGATACCCAAGGGTAATCCTCCAAGGTGATCTATGTTGATATGCTCCCATACCCATATATTTAGTAGTAGGCTATATCCTACACCTACTCACCCCCTATATGTGATGTGGTACAACTCATCATAAAGCTGGGCCATGAGTGCACTTTCCCATGCCATGATGAGTGGCTCATCAATGGTGCTCCCAAGTAAATCCTACATTGTAGCCAAGAGGTTCTAAGGGAACCTCACTCTTGAAGTGTTTGGGAGAAGCACATTATAGATAATGTGCATCAAGATGGCTTAGTGCCATGAGAAGAAATCTGCCTTGTACCAGAAATCCATTGGCACTCCGTCATGCTCTATGTCGCTTAGATCCTCTTCAATCATATCCCTAAAAACCCTATGAAACACGACAATCTTCATTGTGGTAGCCAAAGAGGTGATGGCACGTCCATTTAGAGGGATCCTAAAAATATGATAGAAATCCTCCAATGTCACCGTCATCTCCCTAATTGAAATATGGAAAGTGTTAGTCATAAAATCCCAATGATGGGTTAACACCGTGAGGTAGGCCTGATATGCCCTAATGGTGGACAGTCTCAAAATATATCCAAGGCCCATGATACTAAACTAGTCTAGATTAGCGTAGCTCAACTCAAGTAGCAGCTCGCAAAGCAAGTCAAGCTCTCACACATGAGCAATCAAGGTCTAAAAGGAAGATAATAATATGCATAATAAATTAAAAAAAAAATCAAAAACTTAACCTTAAAAAATAAAAATTCAACTTCAAAAATTAAAAATAAAAAAAAATAAAAAAATCAACTTTAAAATCAAATATCAACTTCAAAAAGTCAAAAAATAAAAAAATCAACTTTAAAATAAAAAAAATAAATAAAATTGGGCTAAAGTTCCTTAGACATGGCTAACAATAGTAGCTAGCATTGCAGTCATGGTTGTCAATTGTGGCTAGCATCAATAGTAAATTTTTTTATCATTGGTGTTTGAACCTAGCCATGGCTAGCAACCATGGTATCCAATTGGTAAATTGAGAGCTGTGGATGCCAACCGAAGCTCTAGGAATGACCCCTTTCGAGGTCATTTCCTACACAAAAAATTTCTTAAAAAATTAAAACCCATCCCCTAAGCTACCCTAGAGCTAAATCTAACCTAAGATGAGGTTCGTTATCGACAATTTAGTGAGGTTCATTTAATGCCATTAATTAATGGGGTTCATTTTAAATGTTCAAATCACAAAGGAGATATGGAGAATCTACCTTAGGATCTCTAGCTCCACCACTAGTTGATACCTCAGGCTAATCCACGATGGTGGTAGGTAGTCAATTTGGTAGTGTTTTATATCAAATACTCTTTCTCTCCCCTCAGAGCTCTCACTTTCACCTTTTGTTAGCAGTAAATAATATAGTAAAAACCCTAATTTTAATTTTATATTTTTCACTTGAGCCTTAGCTATTGATGTTAGACATGGGCATAGATTAGGGCAATCTTGGCTGCTGTTGTCAACTATGGCTAGAAATTTTGAAAAAACCAGCTGCGACTGTCAACCGCAGCTAGCATCCAATAATAAATACCCTTATTTTCTCATCATGAGGAGATTCAAAATGGACAATAAAAAATATCTATTGGTCCAAAATTCTCAAAAATTTCAAAAAAATGTCAAAAAATTAAATATATCAAATTTCAAATGTGCCTCGTATTCAGTTATTCTATACACTTGGCGGTTGCAATGACATGCACTCCATGCAATCCAGTAAGATGAGTAAATTACCATAAGACCATTTGGGGTAAATTAGTCATCATTGAATTGAAATGTCTTCACTTCAATTCCTAAGAAGGCCATTATAGCTGGACTACCCCACGGGAGCGAGGCGTTAATTCCTTTTCTTCTATGATATTTTTAGCATATCATCGAACATAGTGATTCAGCATAAGCTTAAATGGAATCGATATCATCTTGATTCCCTAATAAAGCCATAGCGGTCAGACTGCTTCATGGCATAGATATGTACAATTGCTATTAATGGTTGAACTCACAATTGTAATAGGACTTGCCATATAACAAACTACAATAAGCCTTGAATTGTCTAAATTATTCATCATGGTCAAGCAACTCATCACTTTAATTACTTGTCTTTTTCTCATCGAATCGTTGCTTGAGGGGGTAGTCATAATATCAAATTCATAATCAAAATAACAAAGGATCACTCAATTATGTAAAATTGTGTTCGTCTTACGAATCATTGCTAACAACTATCACAAGCTTACCCTTATGTTGGGGTAAAATCAAACATAACAAATTAAAATCTTGGCATTCTGCTATTTGGTCATTATCATTTGAACAATCCATTCCAATGCCTTTGCAGGCCATGTCCAAGTTTTACTCAAAGTTAAGCCTTCCATCCTGTTGGAAGCAATGATTCTGAGATGTGTGTCCTTTTCAATATTGGGGCATCTAGCATTGATAAGATCAATTATCATCAATCAACTTACAACAAGGCTTTAGGTGATCTATTTTTTCTTAGCATTGTTTTCCCACAACGCGTCCCAAAAGGGGTATTTGTAAACACCAAAAACATGTTATATTTAGGAGACTACTCATATGGGCACCTTTGTAGACCATATGAATGACCTTGGACCCTACCAAGGCTAAGCAATGATTCTAATCACTCATTTTAGGTAATCTAAGCCTATTCAACCTTAGTCATTGATGACATTAGTAGATAATATCTCAACCACAGTGAAAAAAAATGGCTAGGGTCCTAGCCATGCTGAGCAACCGCGATTAGCCCTGTAACAAAATTGGCCATCTTGAGCCAAGAAAAATTAGTTGCAACAACCAATTTGTAATAGATTTAGAGCAATTTTGGACGAGGAAGATTCCAAAGAATTCCTCCCAACTGCTTAGGCCAATAACTTCTTGATCTTGGATTTCTTGAGAAACCAATATTGGTATTTGAGGAGTCTATTTATAGACCCTAAAATAGGCAATTAGGATCTTGAATTCATTGTAGTGAAGCTCTACTGATTTGATGACTGATTTCACAACCCTTGAGGAGTAGTGAGGTGCTGCCAAATTGGAGAATGATATTTGTTGCTATGCTAATGGAGTTTTGAATAGCTTGAGGAGCAAGCTTACCAATTCACACCAATTCATCGTAAATTCACACAACTTCAACCACAATTATGTGTTCAAACATGAAGGAAACCCTTGACCATAAATTACATGGAGAATTGAGCATCTACAACCCTAGTTTCAAGGAAAGGATGCTTTTTTCCATGGTCGTTGTTGTCAACAATGGACCATAGGCTTAGTTGTGGATGTCAACCATGACTAACAGAGCCATATAATTTGAGCATTAGTGGCTAGGGTTTGATGCACTTAATCCTTTATTTTAGTTGCAAATTTACATTTTTGAGCATGCATTTAGATTAACTTAGGCTAGATTAATCAGATTTACTGCATTTCTATGGTGTATTTCTAGTTTCATAGGTATCTTTACCTTCATTTATGCATTTCATGATTTATTTCATATATTAATTTCCTTTATGCTTAATATTTCATATTTCATTTAAGTTTAGGTTTCTTTACATGTTTTAAGCCATGCTTCATGCTTTGTTGACAATATTGTAGGTAAATTCATGCATCTTTACACATGTTTATGCTTTATTTAAGTATTTTCTTCATTTCTTGCATCTTCTTGGACAATAGCCTCATCATGAGAGGTTTCATATGCTTTTGATGTACTTTGTTGTTTCCTTGCATGCAGGTGACATATTCTTCTAAGGACTCAAAGCTATTCAAGATCATCCCTCTTGACAATAGAGAAGGAGGCATCCTAGTAATCCCTCACGCAAAGTTGGTGGAGACCTAAAGAGCATTTAGAGTATATCACCCTTTTTAGGGGATCAAAACAATTGTATACATGTATCAAACTTGGTATCCCTAAGAGGGACAAATATGTAACCAATTTTCACCATTGATTAATACAAAGGAGACATTATTTATTGTAAATTTGGTTATATATATTCTTTGTTTCAATTTTGATTATCATGTTGCAATTAGTATAGATATACACTTTTTAAGCCTTTTACATCTACATCAATTATAGATTTAGATTTATGATGCATATGAGTAAAATTTGTATGGTTGACTATCTTTCTATTGTTTATAATACTTTCTAGAAATGAATATCATCAAAACATTACCCAAAAATACAACAATAGTTCAAAAATTAATGCACACAATATGAAGGATATTTGTAGACACTAAAATAATCTCATTTAAGAAAAATAATTTTAGTTCAAATGATAATAAAATTGTTTGTAGAAAAGGATATAAATATCCAGTTACAAGATATTCTTTAGATTAAATAATAAAATACTTCAAAAAATCACCTATACAATGTGTTCAAGGGACCAAAGGGCTATACAATAAACATAATATAAAAACATGTTGTGGATTTAAGTGAAACTTAACACTAAATATTTCAACATCTCTCCTTAAGTTAAATGAGAGACAAAATGAGATCTTTATCACTCATCCCCCATTGAGGGACACTCTCCTACTCTAATACATTCCTATGGTCACACAAAAGGAACCTCCAATATTACTATGATTAGGATATTTTTAATATACTCTATAGATGGCACATAAAATAGATTAACCATCCTATTGTCATATAACCATTGGAATTAGTGCATGTATACCTAAATATTATTGATCCACTGACAAAACATTAGATTATGGATAAGCTTAATGAAACTCTACTTTTCATAATAGTGAGTGATAGGAAACTACTAAGGTATACTCACTTTACCCAAAATCATGAACATCCAATGGAGGTGCTTGGAAACCTCACTGAAAGTGTAATATTTAGAAACACTATAATATTAGGATATAGTTGATTGTCATTTACAATACAAAAAGAATAAGCCAAATCCAATATAGAATATAAACTTGTAGTGGAGCATCATTGGTCAAAATCATTGATCCAATCCACATCTAAAAATCCTATTAAAATTTGAGGTCCTCCAATTTAATAGTGAATACCCATTTGGTATATGCCCTTGATGTACCAAAGTATTTGCTTGGCCATTATCAAGTGACTTTGAATGGGTGCCTACATATACCTATAATGATATCTAACAAAAAATGCTTCTTTTATCGAGTGTGGCTAATATAGGGAATGTATAAAATAAGTAACAAAAATGTATAAAATAAGTAACAAAAATAAAGTATCATCTATTTAGGATTAGTGCAACCTATCATAGCTTTTAACAAGAGGTAAATAGATTCCAAACATGTTTGTAATCATCCATTATAAAACATTGTAGAAAATCCAAGGTATACTTGGACTAATAAATAGTAATCCCAAAAGGTGACTAGTAAATCTAAATCCCTAAAAAGTAAAACAAAGTCCCTAAATATATAATCTCAAAAGTGTCATGATGTCATGGTTTCATCTCCTAGACCAAATATATTTAATTACTCATAATGATCAAATCGTCAATATACAACACATTCACTAATGTTTGATCATCATGATGCTTGATGTAGATATAATTCTCTACCTCACAATGTTCATACTCAAATAAGAATGAAAGAATGGATCTTCTTATACCAAGCATCATGAACCTACTTAAGTGCATACAAGGACTTTATCAACTAGAACACCAAGGAAGTAGGTCCATCAAGATAAAAGCTATATGGTTACCCCATAAATATCTCCTCTTGAATATAACCATAAATAAAAGAACCCTTTACATCTGTTGGATGTACCTTCCATCCATAGGAGTTATCTATAGAAATAATCACATGCAAAGATTTCATGTAGGAGATTGTAGCAAATGTCTTTGAGTAGAGTATTCCCTCTTTCTAAGAGATTCTATTAGTAGTAAGTTATACCTTTTGCTTCTCTAGTTGACCATAATATGTGAAATTGGTCTTATATACCCATTTACAACCAATAACATTATTCCCTTTTAGAAGAATAAAATGCTTCCTTTTTTTAATTATATATTAAATACTTGAACTTGGCAAGTATAGCATCCCCTCAATCAAGATAACCCTTAAAATAAGAATCAATAAGAGGATCAAAAAAATTATCCATAGTTGAGATCAATATTTGTGGAAGAGCCTTTTGATGACACTCCTAAGAGAGAATGGACTGATCATCGTGAAGAAGAGTTAATATTCATTTGGGCATTGTAAAAACCATGGAAGCCTATGGAACACCCTATGGAGAAGTATTATTAGATCTTTACATAGAAGAACCTCATAAAATATCACAATGATCATAAAATTAGTTAGAAGGACCTCACCAAAGTTCACAAATATTAGTTGGAATAACCTCATCAAATATCACGTCTTTGAATTATAACATCATGTTTGTCAGGATCATATAGTCATTAAGACTTAGAGGTATTATGATACCCTACTAAAATATAATTATGAATTGTTGTCTTTACCTTATGCTAAGTATTCTTTAGAATATGGGCCCATGTAGTGGATTCAATGATATGGAATCGAGATTCGTCAAGCTTGTTGCCTATTAATCTCTCACAAGAAATCATATCCTAAATTATTCAAGTAGTTGTCCAATTGATGATATGTGTTATACAAGTCATTAATTTATCCCAAAATTGGTCCCAATCTACTCAATAGGCAACATAAATATATATGTCTCCATAATAACCATATTATTCTACTCCACTAGCCTATTTGGTTCTAGGGTATAATGACCAGTCCTCTAAGAAGCAAACTATGAAGATTCATAAATCAATAAAGGTATTACTCATATACTCTACCTCCTCCAAATTTCCTCAATAACTTGATATTCCTCTAGAATTTATTATCCATAAGTATCTTGAATCCATTAAACATCACATTAAGCCTCATATTTTATTTGAATGGTGTACAACCATACATACTAGAAATAGTTAATGAAATAAGTACTTATTCCTAGAAATAGGTGGTACCCCATAGGCCCATAAATATCACTATGAATAATATCCAAGGATCATGTAGCATACCTAATAGTCTCTTTTAAAAGGACTATTATAGATTTTTGCTAAAATACACCCCTCACAAACACTACTAGGAAAAGAGATAGGAATAAGCTCAATAGCTAACTTATCTCAACTCATGTACCTAAAATATCCATAACCAAGATTCCCAAGTCAATGATTCCATTTACATCATCTACCTATGCCACCATACCAATAAAATATTTCTTCCTATATGGAGATGAAGGAGTTGGACAATCACCAAGCATACACATCTAATCTAAGTCATCATAATATCCTGAAACTATCATTAATATCATTGATTACTTATTAGTATTGATAGTATTCCACCTTCTTATTCATATGGGTGATGTTATATAGATGGAAAATTATGGCCCATACTAGGAACATGAAGGACCTCATTAAATTAAAAGAATAAACTATTATCTCACCACATCCAACCACCCATTAAGAGGAATCATCAATCAAAATATGTTATCTATAATGTTGTGTGATATAGTCATGCAAGATATGATGATAATTAGTCATGTTTTGAGTTTCTCCTAAATCTTCAAGCCACTCATTAGAAGAAGTGGATGTCCAATATGTTGAATAAAAAAATGCACATGCCTACAATGTCTCACCATCATGGTCATCCTCACCCTAAGCATAGAAGATAGAAACAACAACACTCCTCATTTTTGGATGATTTCTCAAGATTTTTAATCTATATCCAAAAAAACATCCTTGTGCATTACTTATTACAAAAAGTGCAAATAGGTTTTTTTAAGGGCTTCTTAGCTTTATTATCTTATTATGTTGGAATTTGGTCAACTTTTATTTGAAGCATATCCTTTGCATGATTTTAGAGTATATTGCATTATTGGTTACAAGCTAATGTACCATCTTGCATACATTACAAGAGTAGGATTTTACTTTAGAGTAACATTATGTAGTTAATTCAACATGTAATAAATGCACACATGTTAGAATGTGTTATGATCTAAATGTACAAGTATTCCACATGTACATGAGTCATAGGATAGAGTTAAAAGTAGAGTAAGGGTCAAGGAACTTATCTTCCTATATGAAGTCCTTATATTGAGTGAAATTAGATAGGAGATAATATAGAGAGTGCATAGTATAGATTGGTAGCGTGGTATAATATAGCTCTTCAAAAAATGTTTATGGAGTGTTCATGTCCTCCATTATACTACATTGCACTATTTTCATAAGCTTTCATTAATGGCATATTTATGAGTTATTATAAAAGTTTCCCTTATTATTTTTCTAAATATTATAGTGACATTATCATATAGATATCATAGCTTGTTTATCCTACATCTTGTGGTTTCATTTCCTTTATCATATACTCATCAAAAGCTAATAGTGGTATCAGAGCACACGGTATATCAATAGGAAATAGGGAGATCCACAAGTGAAATTGAGAGAAATCCAAAAATATTGTTTATAGATTTTTTAAGATTGTATTTGGCTAGAGTCTTTCCACATAGTTATAAAAAAACTTGTGAATACTAGGACTTAGCATTAATTCCACTAGATTGACAAATCAACTAGTGAATATTAATCACCTCTAGATTTAGAGTTTCTTCTATTATAGTACTTATACTTTATTGCAAGAAAAGGATGTTCAAAGAAAGTTGGGAAGCTTCCTACAAAGATCTAGGAAGAATATCTTCTTTAGAATCAATCCAGCACTAGAAGCAACAAATGGAAAAGCATGTAGGTCCGAAGATAAGTTCACAAGATAATTAATTGAACATTAGCTTAGGCAATAGATTGCCCAAAATATATATAACAATAATAATCAACTAATATAACGTCTATCTCGCTAACCAACATGGTAGGAGAGACATGTAGCTAACTACTAACCTAGGTAGAGAGTTCTAACCATAACACTAACCTAAATATCTAACATAGGATATTTAGGTACTTACCTAGTTTAACCATGAGGAAAATATCTCATGGTAATTACATAATTACATAGAAAAGTAAATGTAATAACCCCACGTAGTGTAATGCAATACACTACCTTATTTTACCCTAACATCCCCCCTTTATTACATTACTTTGATATACAAATTTTGCTCTGAAATAGTTGAAATTTGACACGTCCAAGTGCCTTTGTAAAAATTTTTGCAACCTATTCATCGGTGGGAATGTGTTGGAGCTTGATTCTGTGCTTAGGAACTTCATCACGAATGAAATGACAATCTGTATCAATATGCTTAGTTCGTTCATGATGCACTAGATTCTTGACCAAGTTCAAAACACTTGAGTTGTCGTAAAACATGTGAATGGGAAGTTTCTTTGGTAGGCCCATGGTAGCCAAGATGCGACTTAGCCATATCGCTTCACACACAACTCCACGTGCAGTGCGATATTCTACCTCAGTTGAAGATAAAGCAACCACCTATTGCTTTTTACTATGCCATGAGACAGGACCAGATCCAAGATGAAAAACATAGCCTGAGGTTGATTTTCTGTCATCTATGGATCCAGCATAATCAGAGTCAGTGTAACTTTGTAAGAAGAATGAGTTATTCTTCTTATACTCTAGACCATAATCGGCACTACCCTGAATGTAGTGTAAGACTCTCTTAGTTGCTTTCCAATGGGAGACCTTTGGTTCTTGCATGAACCATGAGAGATAGTTTACAACATAAGTAATATCTGGTCTAGTATTAGTCAGATAGATGAGGCTTCCAATCATCTATCTATAAAGTGTTCCATCTACCTGTGGTGAGTCTTCATATCATGATAATTGTAGCCTTGATTCCATCGATGTTGCTTTGGGTTTACAATCAGTCATACGATATTTTTCTACTAAAGTCTTAGCATACTTTGTCTGAGTCACCCTTAGATGATTCTTTTTCTGTTCTATCTCAAGGCCAAGACAATAGTGGAGAAGTCCTAGATCTGTCATATCAAATGACTCTTTCAAGTCATCTTTCATGGTGTTAATCAAGTTCTCTGAATTGCTAGTGATGATCAGATCATCTACATATAACACAAGAATCACTATCTCGAAACCTGTGTTCTTGATATAGATATTTGTGTCAAATGGACTTCTCTTAAATCCATGTTGCAGTAGGTGACTATCCATTTTTATGTACCATGCTCTTGGGGCTTGTTTTAGCCCATATAATGATTTGACCAATTTGCAAACATGTTGCTCATGGCCTACCTCTGCAAATCCAGGAGGTTGAGTCATGTATACTTCTTCTTTTAAGTCACCATTAATAAAGGCACTTTTTACATCCATCTGATGTAATTTCCATCCGAACTATGCTGCCATAGCACAAAGTACTCGAATGGTGGTCATCCTTGTTGTAGGAGCAAAGGTTTCCTCATAGTCAAGTCCTTCCTTTTGAGCATAGCCCTTTGCCACAAGATGGGCTTTATGCTTATCTATAGTGCCATCTGCCTTATATTTTATTTTGTAAACCCATTTGCAACCTATGGGTTTCTTTCCTTTAGGAAAATCCACTAGCTTCCATGTTTTATTCTTTATGAGGGAGTTATATTCTGCATCCATAGCTGCCTTCCACTGAGGCAGTCTAAGTGCTTCATCAACTGTAGAAGGTTCATTCTCATCACATGCTGATAAGTAAACCCTCTCCTCATCTATTTCCATCTCATCTTCCCTTGGTAACTCTCTATCAATAGAAAGATCTTGAAAATCTGCACAAAGATCATCAACTGAAGTGGATGCTTCATTCTTTTCTTTTTGTGTCATGCTTCTTGTCTTTGGATGATTGAGAGTAATATCAGGTGGGGAAGTGAGTTTAGAGTCTTTCACTATGCTTGTATACCATTTGGGTGGCTTTTTCTATTGTGAAGAAGGAAGTTGATGTTCCTCCTCATCATCTAGGTATATTGATGTAGTGTTGGATGTGAAAGCTTCATCAAACACTACATCTCTACTTACATGTATCTTCTTGGTAAATGGGTCTATCAACCGATAGCCTTTTGAAAATTCATCATATCCAAGAAATATACAAGGTAGGGATTTCTCATCTAATTTCTTTCTTTTCTCCTTAGGTATATGCATAAATGCCTTACACCCAAATACCCTTAGATGAGTTATGGAGGGTTTCCTACCACTCCATGATTCTTGAGGAGTCATACCTTCAAGAGCCCTTGTGGGAGCCCTATTCAGAAGATATACTATAGTTTGAATAGCTTCAGCCCAATAAGTTTGCTCAAGGTTGGCCCCCTTAAGCATACATCGAACCATTTCCATTATGGACCGATTTCTTCTCTCAACAACCCCATTGGATTGAGGAGTGTAGGTTGTTGTTAACTGTCTCTTTATCCCATGTGTCTGTAAAAATGAGGAAAATTATTTTGATGTGTATTCCCCCTCGATCTAAATGGAGGGTCTTAATAAAGCATCCCGATTCCTTCTCAACAAGAGTTTTAAACTGTTGAAAATAGGAAAATGCTTCAGACTTCAATTGCAAGAAGAAGACCCACATTTTCCATGAGTGATCATCGACAAACAATTGAAAATACCATTTTCCTCCACAACTTGTAGACATGGGACCACACAAATCTGTGTGAACCAACTCCAAAGGTACCTTAGCTCGAAAAGAGCTAGGTTCAAAAGGTACTCTATGTTGCTTTCTTGACAAGCAATCAGAGCACACTGGCAAGGTAGATGAAAGAGTAGGAAGTCCTTTCACCATTTGATATTTACTCAACTCTAGTAAATATCCTAAACTCAAATGCCCAAATATCTTATGCCAAAGAGAAGTGGCCTCTTTTTTGGATACTGCCATTGTAGTATGGGTAGAGGTAATTGCATCTAAGATAAAAAAACCATGTTTGTATGAACTTGTTGCTATCTGTTTTCCCTTTTTAGTGATAAAGCAACGTTTCTTTTCTTTGTCCACTATAAAATTGACATTCATGTTATTGTCCAGGATTTGTGGAACTGACAAGAGATTATTTTTCAATCCTGGTACATAAAGAACTTTTTGAATATTACATTCTCCATCTGGAAGGGAGACAAAAACACTTCCTTCTCCCTGAACTCGATAGGTCTGATCATCAGCAATGGTGACCGGTCTACCTTCTCGAGCCTCAAATGTTGCAAACCAAGATTTATCGCTAGTCATATGTTTACTAGTGCTTGAATCTATGTACCACATAGAGTCCTTGTGGGAGGAATCTATATGTGTCATGAGCACTTTGTGTGCTCTCTCAGAATCTGAACTAGAATCTTTAGCTGCAATGTGTCCCTTTTTTTGTTTGTTCTTGTTCTTAGGTTTGCCTTGGCCCTTTTTGTTTCCTTGTTCATTGGGCGATTTGTTCTTAAACCAACATCTTTTGGTTTCATGAGTGTCTTTGTCACAAATATTACAATACTACTTCTTCTTTGGAATCTCTTTGGCTTTACCCTTTTCTTGATTAGAAGAAGAACCTTTCTGTTGATTCCACTTTTTCTTACCACCTTGTCTTTTTGAGAAAAGAGCATTGTTTGATGCCTCATCTCTTTGGAGTTGATTAGCTTCTTCTGTTTGAAGCATGTTTACCAACTCGACAAAAGTTACTATCTTGCTAGAAACTTGTAGTGAAGTGATCAACGTTCGGTAGGAGTCAGGAAGAGCTCTCAAAATGATAGAGTTCAAGACTTGGTCTTCCACTTTCTCTCCTAAGGATTGCAGTTTTGTTTTCAATTCTATGACTCTACAGAGGAATAGCTCTACTGTTTCTCCTGATTTCATATGTAGAGTATGAAGCTGTGTTTGAAGGTTAAGAATCATTGATTGATTCTTCCCCTCAAATATGGTATTTAAGGCATCCCATGCTACCTTACCAGTCGTAGCTTCACTGATATGAGGTTGGATATCATCAGTAATAGCAAGCAAGATCATTAAGGATAGTTTTTTATCATTTTTATCAAAGTCTCTTTGATCTGCTCCAGGTGATTGAGGTCTAGTGACACTTCCATCCACTATTGACCACAATTCCTCTACAGTTAAGATAGCTTTCATCTTAGTCTTCCAAGCTGAATAATTTGAACCTTTGAGCAGTTGGCTCTCGGTGAGATACTTGTGTATCATGGCCATGGTTTAGGTTTCAAATTTGATAGGACTAAGATGGTGATATCTTGCACTATACCCTCAAAAGAGTATATGGAAGTTGTTTTCAATTTGCCTCTATAAGATATTTAATGGCACCTGCCTTAACACCCTTACCAAGGGATGAAAAGTTGGAGGATTTTTAAGCCAAACAAAATAGAGCAAATGAAAAAGGGGTAGGTTTGTTTAAAACTTTTGATTTTGCCCTCTAGGATATTTAATGGCACCTGCTTTAACACCCTTAAAGAAGGATGAAAAATTTGAGGTTATTAAGCCAAACAAAGAGAGTGAATCAAGGTGATTTGAATTTTTGACCTTTTGATGGGGATTAAAAAATGACTTGTTTTAACCTATGCAAAGTTTAGCATGGTTTTTGAGTGAAGTTTGGGTTTTGTGAAATGCTTCTTTTAATGTTGTATTTGAATTTTTAATTGCACACAAAAACATGAGTGTTAGTGCAATAATCAAAACATGAGAGCAACCCAAATTTGTATCACTCTAGGTGTCGGATGCAACCGAAAATGCACCTAGTACAAGCAATTTTTAAGAGAAGGTGTCGAGTAAAATCGAGAATGCACCTTTCTTACTCTAAAATATCCCCCCTTTTTCGTTACAATTTTGCAAACTATAGAATAAAAAAAAATGAATTCTATCCCCCCTTAATGTTTACAAAATGTAGAATTTAGAGCACTCCTTTCAAGACAAGTCGACACATGACCCACGTTTGAAAGGCTTCCAGAACTAGTCGACACACGACTTAGTTTTTATGGACCCAAGGTTACAAAGTCTTCTCAATTTTGCAGAAAAAAAAATAGATGTGCAATTTTATGTATTATGTCTCCTTGGAGAAAACAAATGCACTCTTTGTACTTTTGATCTTTACAAAATTTTTTTGGCTCCTTGTTGTCTAATTTGCAAAAAAAATCAAGTGTGATCCTTTCTTGTATGCTAAATTAACAAGGTTTGAGAAGAGTTGTCTAATTTGCAAAAAAATGTGCTCTTACTATGTCTTATATCTCCATTTTGTGAGAAAAACACTAGCACCTTTAAATATCAAAGTTGCAAAAATATTTCTTTAATTTTTAATTTGCAATAGTTAAGAAAAGTTTAATAAATCATTTTAATTAATAATGAAAAACTAAAAAATATATCTTTTAAATAAATCAACTTAAATATTTAAATAAAAATTGATTTAATAAAAAATATGTTCAAGTTTAAATTATTAAAAAAAATAATAAAAAGAAAAAAACTTTAATTAAAAATTGCAAATAAAAAAAAAAAAAAAAATACCTTGGAAGTGGCGAAGGCAAAAAATTGCCTTCTGTTCCCGGTGGGAGTCGAACCCTGGACTCCCGCCTAGGGCCGTAGCTCGACCCGATCAACCGGTCGGGCTAAAGCGCCCGATGGGAACTAAGGCACACAACGTGCCTTATACACTCTGCAGACGACGATTTTTTGTTTTAAAAACTATAGGAGTTTTATCCCACATGCATCCCGTAGTGGGATGCTATGGGGTTGATAAGGCGGAGGGCTCCCCTTATCCATCGATTGCCTTCGGGCAATCGACTAGAGTCACCTACCCTTTTGGTCACCGCCACGTGGCACCAGGGGTAGGCAAGTTTATTCGAGTCAGTCCTGTGGCGATGTGCCACATGTCGAGTTGCATCTAGTGGTTGTCCGCCACTTGTCCGATCCCGATCCATTCTATTGTATTCCACGTGTTGGTCCCATGGTCCTATCTAGTCAGCACCTCGGGGTGTGTGCCAGGGTCCAATCTACATCGATCCAGTCCACATGTCCCTCGAGGTGCATGCCAGGGCCAGTCTATGTCGATCCAGTCGACGTGTCCCTCGGGGTGCATGCCAGGGCCAGTCTATGTCGGTCTAGTCGATGTGTCCCTCGGGGAGGGGAGGGCGCTCCTACCCTCTCTGCTCTCCCATGATTGGGCCACATGGCCTGCGTGGCCTACGTGGCTCTGCGGGCCCGAGGCCGGTGCAGGAGCCGAGGTTGAATGGCCTCGGGACGTCGATCGCATTCGGTCTAGGGGAGCATGGGCCCTTGTCCTACGTCGGCCAGGTCGATGAGCGAATCCCTGGGCCCTCTGGTTGCGTCGACTGCGATGGCCAGGTCTACGGGCCAACACGTGGTCCCTTGGCCTACATCGATTGTGATGACCAATTCTATGGGCCTTCTGGCTGCATCTTCTCCATGAGGGAGAGACCACGTCGAGTGCCTCAGATGCTCCATGGGAGTCCGCTATGATGGGGAACGAGCGAGAGCTCGTATTCTCCTCCTTGGCAAATGATACCAATGTAGGTCCGAAGATAAGTTCACAAGATAATTAATTGAACATTAGCTTAGGCAATAGATTGCCCAAAATATATATAACAATAATAATCAACTAATCTAACGTCTATCTCGCTAACCAACATGGTAGGAGAGACGTGTAGCTAACTACTAACCTAGGTAGAGAGTTCTAACCATAACACTAACCTAAATATCTAACATAGGATATTTAGGTACTTACCTAGTTTAACCATGAGGAAAATATCTCATGGTAATTACATAATTACATAGAAAAGTAAATGTAATAACCCCACGTAGTGTAATGCAATACACTACCTTATTTTACCCTAACAGAGCAAAGATTTGGAGATATGAAGAAAATATCACATTACTAGAGATTGCAGACCTGTAGAGTGTATAAGAAGAGAAGGCTATAGGATCCTTATTCCAAATTCAAGAAGAGACTCTAGAGAAGATTCTAGAATAGTGGAGATTGTTGATCTCCATTAAATATTGAAGACTACAAATAGCAGATTGAAAAGACTCCAAAGAAGAGTCCAGAAGAATATTGGAGGTTGGTTATTTCCATTGAAGACTACAAATGGGATATTGAAAAGACTCTATAAAAGATTCATGGTAAATATAGGAGATTGGTGATATCCATTGAATATTTAAGACTTCATCCTAAATAATTTGAAGAGGAAACCCATAGAAGATCTCATTGAAGAACTTCCAATATTGAAATATTAAAGATTAAAAAAGACTAGCAGAGGTCTAGTTCCAAATACTACTAGTAGTAGATTTTAGATATCTAATAGGGAGATATTATTGCCAACAATTCCATAGTATAAAATTGAAGGAAAGGTCTCATTGGGAAGACCAGAGAAGCTATGAGAGTGAAGACACTAGAGAAAATATATCAAGGAGAAACAAGTAGAAGGCTTGGTGAGTGTCATTGAAGGAGATTTGGAGAAGGCCATTAAAATATTTCCTAGGAGAACTCATTGGATAAATTTACCACTAAGGAGAAGTTATTGATAAAGTAAGAAATTGGAACAATTATCACCATCCAATAACAAGCCCAAATGGAGATATAAGAAGCTTGCCAATTTTAGAGGATATTGGTGAAGACCTCAAGACTTTTAGATTCTTGAGAAGAAGGCCTATATTGAAGTTAGAATGCAACAAGGAGGTTGAAGGAGAAAGGAGATAGAGGATATAGACATTACTACCAAACCTAAAAGGTTTAAATATTGTTATTTGAAGGCTAGAAGGCTTATTCAAAGAAAGGAGACCTAATGGTTTTTATAGTAGAAAATTGAAGGGTCGTTAAAATAAAATCTCAACTATTATTTGGAGGAGTTCCCTACCAAATTTTTGAGATTCAAGGACATCATTTTAGTAAAAATATTGACTTATTTACAATCTAAATTTTTTTATATTTGAGGAGAACTAGAAAGCAATAATTTGGGCAGCATTAGTAGTTGCTAAGTTTTAGATTTCCAAGATATGCCTTGAAGGAGAATTGAAGTCACCTACTATGATTTGAAGGAAACAAGTTATAATGGTTTCAAAGCTACAAATATGTGAGATAGAGAGTTGTTTTGGATAGCCAAGAAGAGTTGAAAGTTTATTTAGTAAAAGGTAACAATAAGGTGAATCTAATCACCTTGCAATCCTTGATCTATAGAGATAATTAAGGTAAGCAAATTGGGTGTAAAAGGTTCATTAGTTGAACTTTAAATTTTTGGTTTATTAAGTTCCATTGAGAACCATATTATAATTAAAGTTGGAAGGAGAATATTGCATATTAAAGTCATAAAAGGGAGTGCAGAAGATAGTTTCTTTTAAAGTTAATACCTGCATATTAAAATAGGCATTAGATATATTTTGACAGAAAGAAAAATACCATCTTCCTATTAACTAGTTGAAACAAAGAAGACATTTTTTTTAAGTTAATGTTGCAAAGATTATAGTGCATTCAATATTTATTATTAGGGCATCTTACAAGTTATTTTGGAGGATCAATAAGGTGAGATTATTAATGCACTATTTTAACTATTCTTAAGTACACTAAATCAGAGATATTATTAGTGCTTTATATAGGTTACCCTTAAGATATTTAATGTGCATTAAGAGCTTATCAAATAAGGAATTTTTAGTGCATAAAATAGGGTAAGATCAACATTTATAGATACACTATTTTCTGCACAAAAGATGCAGCTTATTATGGCATGGAGAAGCCACCAAATAGGGTGTTATTCCTCCAGGGAGTGGAGACGAAAGCCACCATAAAAATTAGTAAAATGAGCTACAAAAGGGGACTAAAAAATATCATATTTTAGGTGCATATTATAGGTTTTTATTCAAGCACCAAACTTGTCTTCTATTACTTCAAGTGGAGACAAATGATAAGTGTCTTAAGGACACACTACAAATCCTAGCATCCTATCTATAAGTGACCACCATTAGAACTAGAAAAAGTGCTTAAAGAAGAGTCATTACAAAAGGGCTTAACATAAGCCATTATCAAATGAAATCACAACTCAAGGTTCTTAAGTGAAGATCCTTCCATAGGGCTCAAAATCCACCTCATCAAGGTGTTAGAAGACATTTATTTTTGTCATTGAATGTAGCACATAAGACAACACTAACCTGCAATATAAAAAGGGCCTACATAAGGTGAATATCATCATAAGTAAAACATAGCACCAAGGATATTATATTGCAATGAAGTATAAGGTGAAATTAAGGTGCATTACAAAGGGTCAAGCTCAAATGAATCGCATGCTGAGATGCATATCGATGGCCACCATAGAACCTCCATTTAAGTGCTTAAGAACATCCACAATTGGATCTAGCTTCATAGCATCACCTTCAAAAATATTGGATATAAGATACAATAAGGCATTCATTGGCAATAAATAGACATTAAGTAAGAGACACTGAGGAAATTCTACATGCACAAGATTGGAGTGACACTTGCAAGTTTTTACCAAGGGATATTGTGCCACTTGGCACAAAGGTGAAATATCATCTCCACATTCATAATGCCAACACTCAAGTGAAAGGGTTCTCAAACAAAATAATGTCCTTCATCATAATTCTAATGCTTAATAAGAGCATCTTCAATGCACATAAATTCCTAGGAGTTACATTCAAACTTGAACAACATAGCATAACACTTCTCAAGACCTAAAATACACACTGTGCCACCTAAGGAGGATACCAAGAGTCTTGAGCAATACCTAGTGCCACTTGGAACCTATTTAAAGAAAATAGAAGCATATTTATAGCCACCAAAAGTAAGAGCACACATAGAGAGAGGGAAGCACATCTTGAGCTAGCATTGAATGCAAAGAATTTAAGGCACATTTAAGTGGGATTAAGAGAGAATAAAAGTTATGATCAAGAGAGGATTAAATGTACAATTAAGGAAAAATTTGAAGTACTTAGCCAAGGATCAATGAAGGGGTAAAGGCACATTCAAGAGATGACTAACAACTCACTACCATCACTTCCATATGTCCACCATTGAGGAAATACAATGCCCACAATCGACGAGAGACATCATCAATTATTTCATGCATTCGGTATTCATAAAGGTTAAGTCTCACATTGATTAAATTTTCTTTCATTAAGGATTAATACACTTTATAATATAAGGTTGAGTTCATGTAGCATTTACGTTGGAGATACAAGCAAAATAAACCTTTAATACATTGGAAAGCAAATCAAAGGATTTTATACTTAATAGTATTTCAAATCACATTAGTTGAAATACAATTATCTCAATATTTGTAATTAAATATCATAGGATATATAAGGGTTTCTACTTAGTAAACCAAATTATTATTATTGCAAATATTATCAATTTCTAAAATTCCAAATTAGGGAGTTATAAAGAATACTACTTCAAACCTTAGTTAATTGGAATTTAGAAAATTGAACCATTGAATTTAAGGATAGAGAAGCAATATTATTTCTTTCTTAATAGAGTTGGAATTTATTGCTTATACTTGTCTCATAATTACATTAAAGGGAAAAAATAAATCCAACCATAAAGAACTCCATCAAATTGATAAGTGCAAAGTTCAATAGGAGAAATAAGGAGAATAGGATTTGATTATTATCATTACAAAATAAAATAAGAAGGTGAAATATTACTTGCTAAAGCATTTTACCAAGATTAGAGTATATCATAATCACTAGGGAGACATAAGGATTCTACAAAACCTAAGTCTTGAAAGGTTTCATCAAACTAGTTCACATACTATAAACTAGGAGATACAAGGATGTCCACTCAAAATAACACATTAAATAATGTAATTATAAAAGGATAAATGGAGTGGCTTAGAAACACACTTGATTCAATGGAAAGCATGATTGATAATTTAGATAATTCATTGGATAATAAGGAAGATGAAAATAGAAGAGAAGAATAAATGGAATTTATAAAGATTTATGAAAACTCTCAAACTAGTATTTTGGTGAAAGTAGATTCTTCAAGAACATATTCTAATGAAATATTAAAGGGAGATTATGATAACTACACTAATTAAGATATTAAAAAGGAAGAAAATAATATTTATCAAAAAGACCTCATACAAATTTATGAAATAAATAAAGGTGGCATAGCTTCAATTGTACACACATGGTTTAACTATTTCATCAAGGAAATAGAAAAATATGATATTCCTAAAATAGATAACAAAGAAGTTGGTATACCTTTGCTATGCACCTATTGCAGAAAATTTGGGGATGAAAAGGTAGACTGTTGGAGTTTCCACCCATGTAAATATTGTGGAGAGAAATCACATTCATCTTACTTCTATTATTACAAACACAAGTACTATAAAATATTTGAGGAGATACTAATATTCATATTAAATTGTTTCTTCCAAGTTATTATTTCATAAGCATCTAATAATATTGAGTTCAAGCTTGACATTTTTGAAGATCAAGGAAATAGGCCATACAGGAAACCAACGAACAAAAAAGAAAGAAATTTTGATCCATGTATGACTTGCAAAATTATAAGATCAATAGTACATCAAGGTTACTTAGAAGTCTACAAGGTTAAAGACTCTTCCAAATACTTTAAAACAACTAAAACCAGTGGAATAAAAAATACAAGAAGAGGCACATGGAGAGAAAAGTAGTAGAAGAAGAAGAACCAAATCAAGTTGAAGAATATCCAAAAGATAAAGATACATATTGAAGACTAAAGTCTTCAATACCCAAATAATATTATACAAGGAGATGTTAGAGTATATTATATTATTGGGTACATGCTAGTGTACCACCTTGGGTACATTACTAGAGTAGGAGTCTAATTTAGAGTAAAGTTATGTAGTTACTTTAGCATGCAAAAAATGCACAAGTGTTAGAATATGCAATTATGTAAATGTGCATGTAGTCCACATGTACATGATTCATAGAATAGAGTCAAACATAGAGTAAGTGCCAAAGAAATTATATTCCTATATAAAGGCCTTATAGTGAGTGAAGTAAGATAGAAGATAATATAGAGAGTGCATAGTATATATTGGTAGTGTGGTACAATGTAGATTTTCAAAAATAGTTTATGGAGTATTCATGTCCACCATTATACTACATTGTACTATTTTTGTAAGCTTTCATTAATGGTATATTTCTGAGTTATTGTATAAGTTTTATTTATTATTTTCCTACATATTATAGTTCCATTATCATATATATGTCATATCTTGCTTATATTACATCTCGTGGCTGCATTTCCTTTATTATATACTCATCAAAAGCTAACACATGAGCTTGAATCATGAGAGTGACTCTTATCTATAACCAATTTTTATGATGAAGAAGGCACTTTAACACATTAGCAAGAGAAGGAGGGTTAGGGGTTAGAAATTTAACTCGAACATAGCAAACATAATTTTAACTACCTTATATATTTTAAAATATTATTGAACATAATGTTGAGAAGCTCAATACCCTTTCCATCATAATCAATTTTTCTTCTTTACATTATCAATAGTGTGGATGTTGTCTCCTAGTATATTGAATCAACTAATGTACTCATATATGGTCTCAAGTTCTTCATGTTCAAGGTAGTAAGCTCTATCTCCAATCTATCAATTTATGTAGAGTTAATGCAATCACATAGTTCTAAAATTTATCTAGTAGCTACTTTGGATTTGAAGTGTTATTGGCATGGGTGTAATATATCTTATCTACATGAAGAGATATTACACCAAGAGCCTCATAATTATTATCCTTGAGCAAAGTATTTATTTTAGTAAAATTAGTGTCTTGAGGAATGTCATTCACATATTTGAGAAACACCTTACTTAATGACAACCCTGTAATATTGATTTTCCAAGTGTCTTAATTTTATCCATTGAGCAAGAGCACATGTTGATCCATAAAACCCCTACTAAAATATAGTTGCATCAATGCATTTGAGAATAGAAATAATATTTTCATTTCAAATTTCTTGAAAATTCATGCAACTTAAAAAACTAATCTCAACATGTTGATGTATACAAGAGTTATGGCTTTAAAAAAGTTAACCTACAAAATATACAAAATACTATACCTACAAAATATACAAAATACTGTTAAAATATTTCAAAAATATTATTTATACCTTCAACAAATGGGAGATTGCCATGTGCATTAGATACATAGTTAAAGGGGTAAACTAGGTTCTTATGGGTCTACCACTATCATAGTGAAACAACAAAACAACTAACACCAAGTGTCATTTTTTTGTGCAAGTAGATTCCACTAGAATGTTAACTATGTATGTCACTAGACAAAGTATTGATAAACCAAATTATACCGTGTTACTTTCTAGTGCCATGGAAAAATCGACGTTCACCACATCTATTATTGAATATATGAGAATAGCTACACTATGTTCAATGATTTTTCTTGATTTGATTAGTTGAACTTTTCATACACACATTTTAAGTCCACCTTATAAAATTTTACCACCTTGGTTGCTACCATGTTGTCATATTCCATGTCATCACATTGAACATCATCATATTCCATGTCATAAAGTGTCACATTAGCATCCAATGTTAACCACCCATCATGTGCTACGTCACTAAGTGACATGTAATCATGTGTCATGTAATGAAGTGACACATCATTAAGTGTCACATCACTAGACCATCCATAAAAAAGTTTCCCATGGGATTTGAACCTTGGAATTTCTATGGTTCAATTACTAAAATTCTCTCCTCTAGCCAAGGTGCCAATGGTACACATGTAGACCAAAAGGATAAGCACATACCCCTTAAGGACCACACCCATATCTATTTCAACTTGGATTTCAACACACCACATGGGGTTTCAAAACCACAACTTAGAAAGGGGGAAATAAACTTATGGTATAATTCACTAACCAACACAATAAATCATTAAACATGTCTTGTGCCATGTAGACCCTCTAATACAAAATAGAGCATGTTCCCTAATTTTTGGAACAAGTGAAATTTTCCACCTTACTAGACTATTCAAGGTAATACTCCAAATTTGAAATTCAAATTTTCAAAAGAGTAGGAAAATACATATTTTTGACATAATATGAAAAATACTTAGAGGTAAAATATTAAAAAGTGCTAATATGGGAAACCCCTTGAAATTTTACAAAGAATTAAAAAATATGATAATTCATACATATCTATGACGATTTACCATACACAACCATTTTCTTGAATGTAACCAATGAAACCATTTTCTCCTACCAATGAAACAAAATATTGCTGGAGCATTTTAACAACTTCCTCAAGTGGCATAGAGGTCTTTTCCACACATGGAAATTTTCTCATGAATTCTCAGGCACAAAATGGCTATAACAAATTTATTCTATTCTTTCCTTCTTTGATAATCATACAAATTGTCTTCTCATTTATGATATATTTAAATAGAAAAAATAGGAGGATTTTTAACAAATTATGTAAAAGATCAGTGATATTTTTAAAAAATATTTAAAAATTCAATCTAGTGGTTAGGGCACATATCTAGTGGAGAAAATATAAATATATATTAATTTCAACAGAGGTAAGAGGAACCTCTCAATGTATATTTCTCCTAGAAAAATATGTTATAACCTGATGAAATCCTTCCAATCCAAGTCCACCTAGAATTTTTGGCAAACAGACCCTAAAAAAAAACCATTGATAGAATATAAATCTTTTACAAACTAGTTTTAAAAAAAAATTGCTCCTTGGAATTACTATAGAAAAAATTACCAAAGAAAAGCAATCAAGTAATGGACATTCACACCGACTTTGATACCATGTTATATTTCAAAATAATTTCTTGGAACAAATTGGATGAACACATTAACCAAAATGATAACAATACTTTATGGAAGAATACATTCAATAAAAAGGATGTTTAGAGACACCACAAAAATCTCACTAAACAAAAAATAATTATACTCCAACTGATAATGAAATGGTTGGTAGAAAGGGGAATATATACCCAATTAAAAGAGAACTTAAGGTCAAGGTTAAATAATTGATCTTTAGGTTTAATAATAAAATGTTATACCTATACAAGTTGCACAAGGGCCTAAAGTGTTATATAACAAATATAATACAAAATTAAATCTTGGACTCAGGTGAATCTTAAAACCATATATTCTAACACGTTCATCTATTAATCCACCTAGTGGAATATGTGAGGATGTATTTTAGGGAATAATCATCATGAGTCATTTCCTAAAGGAAATATCATCATTACTCTCACCCGTTATAGTTTATCAATAGTGATATTTGTGGGAATATAGTATATAACTTTTTCCATAATAGTTATTTTCTCACTTTTCTTAATTTTTTTTCTATTGGCTTTTAGATTTACATATCAAATCAAGGATGAAAACTTTGATAAATTTGATCACTTCAATGTATTGTGAAAAATCATAGTGAAAAAGGATAAAATACTTGAGGATCAATGGGGACATAAATATTACTAGTAGTTCCTTTGAGTATTTTATTTCATCTTATGGTATTACTTGATCATAGAACATTTATTACACTACTTAGAAAAATTTAGCTATAGGTAAAATAAACTAGGATACCACAAAAAAACTTATTATATAATACCTACCAAAGGTATATAGTTTAAGTTGTAATGTGATGTTATATATTGTACTATATCTATTATAAATATGACACGAACTCATGTAGTCAATGGTATGGCTTAGTATTAGTAGTTGGAAGAAGACACCTTCAATTTAATATCTTATGATTCTTTATTTAGTGGATTATGATCACATTCCTAAGAATAAGGAGAATAAAATCTAATCAAAGAGCCATAGATGTATTCTTATGGGGTAAAATATTGAATAATTGAAAGATTATCATGTGAGACAAGCAAAGTCTCCCCAATATCCAATAATTCTCCACAAGATCAATTACACACAAAAGAGGAAAACCCACAACACCAATATTAAGTGGTAAAACCCTACTTCAAATGAAGAAGGGAAACATCCACTATGAAGCTCACTATATTACTCAATGATTCAACAATACAAGAATGCTTCAATGTTATGCAACAATATGCATCAACATGATATGACAAGATGTAGTAGACAACACCCCTATTTAAAGAGAATATTTTCTACTACAACCCTAAAATTACCCTAATCTTATCACAATATTATCTTGAGATGTGTGAAAAATATTATCACAATATTATCTTGAGATGTGTGACAAATCTTATCACAATATTATCTTGAGATGTGTGACAAGTGGCATCTATAAAATATTAAAAAGTGATTGGTTACTTTTTAATATTTGCTAGAAAAGGGAAAATAACTTTTTTCCACAAATTAAATATTCCTAGCACCCTTATTTTATTTATTAATTGGGTGGGAATATTTTTACATAAAATATAATTATTTTCTAATTCAAATATTATTCTTTAGACTTTATATTTTAGTCTAAGAATAATTTACACAATGTTGCATTACATATTCCAACACTCCCTCTTAATACAATATTGGGGAAAGGAATTATGAAACAAAGAAACATTCTCCCCCTAAAGATACAAATGAGGATGAGAATAAAATGAGTAATATAGTTACAATGAGCTTCTATGACCAATAATGGTATACAATAAGGCACCAATACAAAATGGGCAAAAATGAGACTGCAAGCCCCCAATGGAGTAGCTTCATATACAAGCAACTTACAAAGCCATCCATCAACCACAAGTGGTTGCAAATGACAAGAAGAAAACATCACAAGGGTGTCTTTAGTAAGCCCGTAAAACCCCAAATGGAAGTACCTGCAAGCTACAAGCAGCTCAACATAAGATCAGTTAGATACATCATCATAAATATATTCACCATAGCATATATGAATATCCAAATATGATAACAAAATTGATCTAACAAATAGTGAACTATAAGTCATCACAAAAATATGCCAAGCCATACTTATAGTCACATGCTATATAGTTGATCAAAAAATATCATGTACAAAGTTGCATAAAGCAAACAAGGAGTACCATGATAATGCAAACTCTAAAGTACCATGTACAAAAGTTGCATAAGGTATATGAAAATAATAAAGTGTGCACACCAGTTGCATAAAGCCAACCATAAAATATCATGTACAAAAATAACATAAATACTAACAAGAAAGTACCATTATAAACAAATTGCATAATGCCAACTACATAAAAACATGTACAAAGTTGCACAAGGCAACAATAAAGTACCATGTAAAAGAGTTACGTAAAGCAATTGCATCATATACCGTAATTGCACAATGCCATCTACAAAGTAACATGTGCAAAAGTTGCACAAGGCAAACAAGAAAGTACCATGTTCAAAAGAGATGCAAAAAGCAATTATACCACCAAAGATAAACTCATATATATAGCACAAAACACCTCATAAGGATGAATTTTTCATCACACAAGTGTAACTACACTTCATTACCCCTTGAGGACAACTTCACCAAACCAAGTGAGTCCCTCAGCTTACAAAATTGCTCCTTGGGAAGAGGTTTGGTGAACAAATCAACAGAATTATAATATGATGGGTAATACTCCAACTGAATAGTCCCATCGAATACCTTCTCTCTGATAAAGTGGGTTTGGATTTCAACATGCTTTTTCATTTGATGCATTACAAGATTTTTCGCCAAGGCAATAGCTTATTGATTATCGAAGAGCAAACGTGAAGGACCAAATTGCTCAAAGCCAATTTCCTTCATGAGGGTACGAAACCAAACCGCTTCCTATGCAGCTATTGTCGTAGCCTTATACTCCACTTCCATTGTAGAAAGAGAAATTGTATCTTGCTTCTTAGAAGACCAAGAGATAGTTGCAGACCCAATACTAAAAATATATGTTGTGGTATAATTTTTATCTATTATATCCCCTCTAAAATTAGAATCATCATAGCGAGAAAGAGCAAATGAAGGAAGCCTAGAATACTTGAGTGCCAAATCTCTAGTACCTAAAAGGTACTTCAGAATATTCTTAGTAGCTTGTAAGTTCTCAATATAAGGTTTTTTCATGAACCTAGCCATCATACCAACTACAAAAGCAATATTTTGCCTTGTGATGGTAACATAAATAAGACTACCAATGAGCTGCCTATACAATGTAGCATCAGAAAACTAAGATTTTTTACTTACTTTCAACTTAACCCCTATAGAAATAGGAATGGAAGTAGGGTTTCCATCCTCCAAATCAAATATCTTAAGAAGATCTTCAATATACTTGGATTGAATAAAAAAAGTACAATTCTCATGCTGATAAACTTGCATGTCAAGATAGTAGTGTAGAAGACCAAGGTCAGTCATTTCATACTCTGATTTTAATTTGGAGATGAAATCAAAAATGGCCTCATTCTCAAATAGAGAAATTAAAATGACCAATTTATCCTTCCTAAGAACATAGATATATGTATCTGAATAGCATTTATCAAAACCAAGAGACAAGAAGTAACCTAAAATATTCATGTACCATGCTCTAGGTGCTTGCTTCAGACCATACATGGTTTTCTTTAGTTTATACACAAGTGTTTACTTACATTGTACAACAAATACTTGTGTTTGACTCACGTAGATATCCACATCCAAATCACCATTTAGAAAGGCACTTTTTACATCAAGCTAAAAAATCTGCCAACCTTAAGCAATATCAATAGCAATGAGAAGCTGAATGGTGAGTATTTTGGAAACTGGTGCAAAGGTTTCATCATAGTCAATGCCATGTTTTTGAGCATAACCATTAGCAACCAATATAGCCTTATACTTTTCTATCTCTCCATTAGAATTGTACTTGATTCTCTAGATCCACTTGTTCCAAATAACATTTATCTTATTAGGATAATGCACTAGATCCCAAGTTTTATTCTTTATAAGATAATCCATCTCAACCTTCATGGCATCAACCCAACAAGAGTGTTGTGAATCTTCTTGGTAAGAAGTAGGCTCATGATCATTCTCTATCTTAGCTAGAAGAGATATGTTAAGGGTCATACTTCTAGTTATCCTTTAGCTAACTAAATTTTGCTCTTTAGGACCCCTAGAATGATCCAACCACTTGGTCCTTTTGACACAAGGCCCACCCTTTTCTAACTCAATAAGGTCTTCATTGAATTTGACATCTCTTGAAACAAATACAATGCGTGAAGAAGGTGAGTATAACCTATAGCCCCTATGTTCTACATCATAGCCAAAAAAGATGCATTTTTGAGACTTTTTGTCCAATTTATTCCTCTTTTCTGAAGGAATATATGAAAATGCATCACATCCAAACACTCTTAAGTGTGACAAATTCAGCTTCTTACCATTCCAAACCTCATAAGGAGTCTTCCCCTCAACTGATTTTGAAGGACACCTATTATGAATGTAGATTGTTGTACTGGCCGCTTCACCTCAAAGAAATTGAGGTAAGTGGTCACCAAGCATGCTTCTTACCATCTCCATGAGTGTCCTATTTTTCCTCTCTACAAAACCATTTTATTAAGGAGTGTATGGACAAGTAAAATTTATTTTGATCCCATGAGAAGAACAAAACTCATTGAAATCATTGCTATTGTACTCCCCTCCATTGTCACTTCTAATAATTTTGATCTTTTCTCCCTTTTTATTTTCTACCAAATATTTGAACTCCTTGAATGTATCAAAACAATCTGATTTATTATTAAGTAGATACCCAAAGATCATTCTTGAATAATCATCTATAAAGGTGAGAATATAGGATGCACCACTAAGTTATATAACATGTAATGGATCCATAATATCTGTATGAATGAGTTGAAGAATTTGTGTGGCCCTTGTTCTCTTGTCCTTTGCAAACTTTTGTTTGCTCATCTTGCCTAAGATGCATGTTTCACACAAACCATAAATAGGTGAAATGTTAGGCAAGCCTTCAATCAAATTTTTGGACTTCATCATTTGAATATTTTGATAGTTTGTACCTTAAGTGCCAAATCTTGCTACTAGAAGAACATTAGTTGCTAAACACACTTTAGGATGAGCATCACCTAGCACATAAAGATTATTCTTTAGCATGTTGAACTCAATAGTGTGACCACTTCTAGCAACTTGCAAAACTGAAATTAAATTTCTTCTAAGTTTAGGCACATATAGGACATTATCAAGTAATTTCCCTTCAATTACAACATTGCCAACACCTTCTACTTGAAGTCTAGTATTATCACCAATGACAACTAAATCTAAAGAGTGCTTATGAAAGTCCACAAACTTATCCTTTTCAAAACACATATGGTTAGTGCATCCATAATCTAACACCCATTCATTAGAAGTAGATGATTCACTGGAGTAGAGGGTACAAACAAAGGCATTTTTATTAGAAATTTGGTTTACATTGTTGTTTTTTTTTCTTTCCCTTGCCAAACCATTTCTTAGGTCCTTGTCCCTTAGCCTTTTCTTGCTCTTCATTTTCTGCAATCTTCTTCTTCTTGAAACAATTTTGTTCCGTGTGGCCTTTCTTGCCACAAAAGTTGCAAGTGAAATCAAGTCTAGGCTTGTTGGGTTGGAAATTTTAATTTTTTCTTCCATTGTATTTATTCTTGAAGGAAGCCTTAGTGGCACTCAAGGCAACATTATTCTCCTTGAAAACTTGACCATTCACTGTGTCTCTATTAAGAGACTCTTCATGTTGAATCAATAATTGTGAAAGAGTATTGAAAGGAATGCCATCCTCTTCTTGCTCTAGCCTAGTCTCAATAATGGTGACAAAATTCTTGAATTTGCTTGACAAGTTCCTCAAAATGATAAAGCTTAAGAGCTTCTCACTTATCCAATCACAATTAAAATCCAATAGTTGAGTTCTCATGTCTTTCATCTTTGAGAGGAAGATCAAAGCACTTTCTTCTTCACCTTGCACAGTGTTAAGAATTTTGGACAATAAAGTAAATTTCCTTGATGTGTTGGATCCTCGATGGACTTGTTTTAGAAAATCCCATGCATATTTAGCATGCTCACAATGGCTTATAGTGAGCAATATCTCATCACTCACACTATTGATAATCATGGAAAGTGCAAGGTGACTCTTGTTGTTGTATGCCTCAAGTGCCCTTTCCTAGGTTTGAGATTGCTTCATCTCCATTCACAATGGGCCATAACTTTCTTGCTTGAAATTCAGCCCTCATCCTTGGTTCTCATATTCCAAAATTTGATCCATCAAGGATGTGCTTAGGTGTGAAGGATATTGGATGATCAACCATTATAGAAAGTGAACATAATAAAAACATAAGATGCATTGACAAAGGAAATAAATGATGCAATAAGAAAATAGATAAACATACTTGCATATATAAAAAAACATAACTTTCAAGTAATCTACTTTTCAATCATCAGAGATAACCATCATGAAAGATAATCAAAATTAATCATCATCAAGAGAGATAAGCATCATCATGAAAGATAATCAACATCATCATGATCTACTATAACCATATTGTAATAAACAACTTAACCATATTGTAATTGAATAAATAAAATAAACCAAGATCAACTTGCAATAGATTATTGTAATAAGAAGGTAACTAACCATAACAATCATCTTGTAACAAAATAAACTAACTTGAATTGTACCATTAAATATTTGTTAAATGTTAGATAGTCAATAAGTTAGTAAGTTAGTATTCATTTTAAGGTTTTGCTATAGCCTAATGAATTGCCAATTCATCTCACCTAATGTCAACCAAGCTACCCAAAAGGGTAAGGGTACAAGGACCCGAAAAGGACTTGCTATCGATAAAGTGGATTCGTTTGGATTCAATGGGTGTTTAGCAAATATAAACTGTGTTGCAAGATTAAGTAAATTTTAATAAAATAGTAAAGTTGTGGTTAGTAAGTTGATTCATTTTTAACCTTCTTGATTAATATGATAATTAGTAAATTACAAGTTAGTTGGTTAGTAGATTGTTTAGTAGCAAGTTAGTAAGCTAGTAGTTAGATTAGTTGAGATGAAAAATAGGCAAAACACAAATACTCTCTCTCTCTCTCTCTCTCTCTCTCTCTCTCACTCACTTTCATTCTATTATAATTTCATTATGAGAGATACAAGTTACATTTTTACATTATGCTTTAAGCAAATGCTTGAGAGAGATTACAAGAAATTAATAAAAATAGGGGGAAGAGAGTGAAAAAGTTGATCCGAAATTGCCTTGTATACTCCAAAACATACTTGGATAACCTTGCAAAACAAGCAAACTTGCAAACAATAATTGTTAATGTGAGAAAAAAATGACTAGAAGGTCTAAATTATTTGACAATTTGACTAAAAATTTGCCAAAAATTGCATAAAAGGATTCTAGTTGCATTATACAATAATAAAAATGCACTTCAATTTATGCAAAAAAAAAAATGACTATTAGGTCTTAAAATAAAATAAATGACTATTTTTTAATTAAAAAACAGAATAATAAATGACTGTTTTTTTTATTAAATGACCGTTTTTATTAAAAAATAGAATAATAAAAAAATGATTTTTTTTTTTTATTAAATGACTATTTTTTTTAATTAAAAAATAGAATAATAAAAAATGATTGTTTTTTATTAAATGACTGTTTTTATTATTAAAAAACAGAATAATAAAAAATGACTATTTTTTTTATTAAATGACTGTTTTTTTTTTTAATTAAAAAAAACAAAAAAATAAAAAAATGACTTTTTTTATTAAAAAACATAATAATAAAAAAAATTCAGACTGTATAGCAAAATGGGTGGGGGGTCATTTGGCCCCTAAATAAAAAAAAATTACCTCAGATTTATTTTTCACCAAAATAGGGCAAATAATATATGGAAATAGGGATTTTGGGCCTTCCGAACGCAACCATGGGGTCCGTTTGGCTCCAAAACCCTTCCAAAGAAAAGCTCAATGCCAAAAATTTATAGATTTAAAATAAAAACACCATTTGCAAAAGATCTAAAAACTAGATAATAAAAACAAAATAAATCTATGAACCCTAATGGTAGATTTGCAAAATAAGTTTGTCCAAATGTCAAATGCATAAACTACCCAAATATCAAATGCATGCATTAATATATATATATATATATATACTTTAATGAGTTTTTCATCTCAAAATATTGAAGAATCTTGATGGAGATCCCAATTGCTCTGATACCAAATGTGAGACAAACAAAGTCTCCCCAAGATCGAAGAATGTTCCACAAGATCAATCACACACAAAAGAGGAAAACCCACAACACCAATATTAAGTGGTAAAATCTTACTTCAAATGAAGAAGAGAAACATCCACTATGAAGCTCACTATATTACTCAATGATTCAACAATACAAGAATGCTTCAATGTTATGCAACAATATGCATCAACATGATATGACAAGATGTAGTAGACAACACCCCTATTTAAAGAGAAGCTTTTCTACTACAACCCTAAAATTACTCTAATCTTATCACAATATTATCTTGAGATGTATGAAAAATCTTATCACAATCTTATCTTGATATGTGTGACAAATATTATCACAATCTTATCTTGAGATGTGTGACAAGTGGCATCTATCAAATATTAAAAAGTATTTGGTTACTTTTTAATATTTGCTAGAAAAGGGGAAATAAATTTTTCTCACAAATTAAATATTCCTATTACCCTTATTTTATTTATTAATTGGGTGAGAATATTTTTACATAAAATAGAATTATTTTCTAATTCAAATATTATTCTTTAAACTTTATATTTTAGTCTAAGAATAATTTACACAATGTTGCATTACATATTCCAACATATCACTTTTGTCATCTAGGTGCTTGGTATGTCATTAATTATGGTGATGTGGATCTTTAGGATACTTCATCCTTAAGTTCTTATAGACCCACTTTGACTATTCTTGCTAATTATTCCTCAAATTGTTTTGTATCCTATTGACACTTCTATTTGAATCCCTTATGGGATACATTTTTATCATTAAATAAATTATTCTTCTAGTCAATTGGTTACTTCTACCTCTATGGTTGATCCTACATAATTGTGTGAATGCAAAAATAAAACACCAATAATATAATAGATAACAATCAATACACAATATGTTGCACAAAAGAGAATATTTTATTGATATAAATGGAGGGAGCCTCAAATATCCAATGTTACAACACAATTTTATATTGATACAAATGTTACAACTATTACAAATCTAGGGTTCTCCAAAACCCTAGTCAACAATGTTGGTGGTGTCTTCAAATACTTGTCTTTGATCCCAACAAGAGTGAGTGGGCTTTCTGGTATCCTATGCAGGACCACTCTAGCTTAAGAAGCTACCAAAATGAATGTTCTCCTCAGATATGCACACAAAAAATAACAACAAAAGGTTAGTAACACCTGTGAGGGCTCCACTGCATGAGACCCTCATAAATGAAAGCTATAAAACCCTAGTTGTAGAATGGAAATACTGTAAATAGATCTAAGAATACTAAAATGAATGCAATGACTCTTTACCTTGCTTACGTTGACTTATTGCTTCTATCTTCGTTGTTGTTGTAGTAGAT
Source organism: Wollemia nobilis (assembly GCA_028583015.1). NCBI lineage: Eukaryota > Viridiplantae > Streptophyta > Pinopsida > Araucariales > Araucariaceae > Wollemia > Wollemia nobilis. Next base: position 4,026,213 of record JAQPPZ010016944.1, on the reverse strand, counting down.
GATGATGTAGATGTGTCCCAATGGTGCCCAAGGGTTATAAGACAGTAGATAAAGGATTGGAAACACCTGCGAGTGCTTGGTGATGATGGAAAGCACCAAAGGTTCTCAAGAAATAATGGTAGGCACTCATAGAACATTGGTGGATGTTCGGGGAAGTGATGTAAAACCTACAAAGAAGATTTGGCTTGCGTGAGGGGAATGACGATGGATGTGGAGGATGTGAGGAGGGACGATGATGGATGAAATGGATGGTGATGGGTGCTTTAGGAACTTAGGGCATAAGGGCTCAAGGAACTCAAGGGATTCGAGGACTTGGGAACATTTAGCAAACTTCTTAGGGGTTGAGTCGTCACAATGACTCCTCTTTATAATCTTCCTTAGGTCATGTTAGGGTTTCAACAACACAATTTGTGTGGTCAAGATTAAAACATGATAGAAGGTGGAGATTAAATCTGGGCAAGTGGCATGGATTAAGGCAGATGGATGGCTAAGATTAAAACATGATGGATGGCTAGGATTAATTCATACATATATACATATATTTATTAAATATATATAAATATAATATATAAAATATTATTATTTAAATACATATTAAATAAATATATATAAATAATGGGTAAATGTGGTGGGAAGCTATGGATGAATGACAAGTGGCTAGATTTTGGTGTCTACAGATGCCCCTTTTTGTATCACGTTGCGTGAAACACAATGCGGTGCAAAAATACAAGACACCTGGTTTGGCCTGATGTAGAAGCAACTTTCTTTCATTGGAATGCAAAGATGAACTTGAAGACAAAATAATTATGATTGTGTAGCTTACCCCCTCAATTGGTGAATGAGTGACGGATGCATCTCACAAGCCAATTGACATATTTATGCAAATGTGCAAGTGAATGATGGAATTGTGGATGATATGAATGATGTAAAATGATGTTGTTTTTGCCCCAATGGTGGAAAGAGGTTGTTGTAAAATGCAAGGGATTGGTTCTATTTTTGCCCTAATAGAGAAAAGGGGTTTTTTCCAAGTGTATATGCCATGATCATGTAAGATGTATCTCGTCATAGGAAAATAAAATTCAAATGCGGTTACCCCAAGTTTGGGGTGATTCCATGTTGTTGAAGAAATTTTCGTATGTCATCATTGAAATGCAAAGTGATGAAGATGCAACAAGAAAAAGAGTCAACTTTGGAGGGCCAGCTAGTGACTGTCAGCAAATTCCTACAATTGGAACCAATCATCCTAGCTTGAGCCAGTCACCATGATGACTATCAATGTAAAAAGAAATGATGATATATGATTTTTTTCATGTTTTAGGCCCCACGAACAAGGCCATCAATGATAGTTGTTGAGAAAATTGGTCTTGGCATAGTTTCACTCAAAAGGTGAAGTACCAAAATTGATTTTATTTTTTAATCAATGAGATATTGGATGATGAAAAATGACCAAGTGTCCTTATGGTGATTTATTCATCTTACCAAATTGCATGGATGCAAATTGCTACAATTGCCAAGGAGATAGAACAAACCACTCGATACAAGGTTCACTTGAAATTGTATGTGAACTTGGTAAATGTGCAAATGCAATGGTTGGAAAATGATGTGTTAATAAAAATGTGATGATGAGAAATGCATTGATGATTGAATTGAGTGATTTTGTGAAATTTTGTATTGATTTGGAGCTTTTTGAAGCAATTTTGTACAATTTGGCACCTTTGGGTGCAAATAAAAGTTAGCCACCCAAATCAATTCATATGATCACAAAATTAAATGCAATGATGGAATGGATGATGAGAATGATGAAAATGGATCGTTTTGTGAAAATTTGGACTATTTTGAAGCATTTTGTAACTTGAAATATGATTTTGTGACTTTTGGTCGCAAGCAAAAATTATGAATCCAAATCAATTTTGGTTTTCACAAAACATGATATTATGATGAAATTGATGTATGTATGCAATTTGGAATGATTTGGTGGAGGTAATATACCTTTTTGGATCGATTTTGACCTTTTGTCAATTTTGATGCCAAACGTCAACTGGTGCTTACTGCATGCACAGATGCCAATCAGTGTTTGATGCTCACAAAATGTAGCAATGTGTTTCCATGTGCCCATAAGTGCCCATGGGAATTTCAATGCACCTAAAAATAGCTATAAATAGCTTTCAGAGGGGAAATCAGATTCATTATCACATTTTCAAGTTTTAGAAGATACATCTGAGGGAGTGAGTGGAGTGGAGTGGAGTGAAGGAGTGAAGTGAGGTGTTGCGAAAGCTATGGCGGTAGAGGGTGTGGATGTCATAGCGGGAGTGAATGTGAATTTTACCAAGGTAAGTGGCCTTTGAAGCTCTTTTTTTTTTGTGCAAAAAATTTTATTGTTCTTTTTCTTTTCTTTATTGTGAATTTTGTAATGTATATAAAATGAATGATTTGTATTGTGTTGTAGCTACGAATTTTGGAGGCTCGACATTGATTCTCGTCGCTCATCCCTAGGGTGAGGAAGGCTTTGAGGGATGAATATTGGGAGTGGTTGGAGAGTGTGGGGATGGCAGGAGCAACCCGCGTAGATGTGGTGAGGGTGGATGAGGGATATCTCTCTGCCTTGGTAGAGATATGGGATCCAGATAGGGGGAATTTTCAGCTCCCTACTAGAGAGATTATTGTGATACTTGAGGATGTATAATGCATCCTCAAGTTACTAGTGGAGGGGATACGTGTCGAGGTCAGACATGATAGGGAGCATGAGTTGAGGTGGATGTTTGGATATGGGTGGTGGGATGTAGGTGTGATGAGTGGAGGGATTTTCTACTTGTCCATGTATGTGGACAATAATATAGATGCCCTGCACACTCTAGTGATGTTCATGTTAGCCAACATAGTGGCCCCAAATAACACTAGTTGTCTGTTCCCTTGGAACTTTCTTGGGTTGGTGTGTGACATGATCACTACACCTCAGGTGTATGCGTGGGCTCTTGCTTTATTGGTGTAGCTATACAAGAGTTGTATGTGATGTAGAGGTGGAGGTGGTAGGGACTATGATGTAGCTTGCTACTGTAGTGTTGGGGTTGGGAGTATTTTAGTGTGGCTTGGATAGTTGGCTTACCAACTGTAGGATGGGATAGGGATTAGTCCTATGCTATGAGGTGGTTAGTGGTAGAGGAGGTGCAACTAAGTTGTCCTATGCAGATGAGTTAGTGGTATAGGGACTTGTGGGCTAGGTTGATACCAGCCCAGGTGATATGGAGGATATGATAGGGTTCCATGTGGACATATGATAGGGAGCATCTATGAAGGATTTGATAGGCTAGGTGGGTGGTTGGAAGATATAAGAGTCAGATGGAGCTAATCCAGTTTTCATGGGTGTTGAGGTAGTTCAAATTGAGGTAGGGAATTCTAGAGGTATTGATGCTCTATATATGGTATTGATATGAGATGGTTTTACCCTATGTTGAGGCATGGAGGACAACCTATGAGGATAATGAGGAGATAGTCCTCCCCTATGTGGATGATGCAAGGACTAATATGGAGTATGATGCATGGTTTGCTACATAGCCACCATAGGTAGTGATTCTAGTAGAGTATGGGGTTGGGGATGAGGCAGGGACCAAGGAAACTAATGAGGTTCCTAAGTGGCAATGGTACCTTTGATCTACCAGTCAAAGGAAGAAGACTAAGGGTACATTAGGGTAGGCTCTAGGGTATTGGAGAGGATGAAGATGGTAGAGATGACATGGGGGAGTTTTGACTGGTCCTCTTGGTCAAAATAAGGAGGATTGGGTGAGGTTGGAGTAGCTAGTGATAGATTGGGATACTATGGTGATAGCTTGGGATTCTATCATAGTAGCTAGGGATGCAAAGATTATTCAACTATAAGCTAAGTAGGGTACATAGATGGCTACATATGAAGGTGAGGATAGGATCATGAGGCTCTAGGTAGAGTTGCTAGAGAGGGATCATCAGTCAAATTCATGATGTACTACACCTTTGAGCTTGGGAGGGATATATCCATATATTGGAGGATCAATTGATGGCGTACCATATTGGGCTTCCAGATCCACCCTCCTCATATGTATATGGGTCTATTAGGCCTAGTGATTCTAGGCATAGGTCTAGGTCTAGGGATCCTTCAGGGTCACATGGGTCCTCTCATAGGTATTAGCTAGTTCTTAGATGCACTTTTTGTATATGAGCCTTGGTGCTCCATTGTATGTAGCCTTTTGGGCACTCATTGTACATGCGATATTTATATATACATGGCTTATACTTTTTGTGTTATGTTTTTGTGTGAATGATTTTATGTGAATGCTTTTTATGTGGATGCAAATGTATATGGATGATTAATGCAATGGTAATGTGGATATGGATGCAAATGTTCTAATGATCATTCCTAGTTTAGATTTTGCTTGGCCATGTTTAGCATTGTTGTTTAATCAAGGACACCAAACTGGTGGTATGTGAAATGGATGACTCATGGAATGAAATGGATGTTGACATGGAAGAAGATATGGATGTTGATATGGAAAAATGATTGTTTTGTAGAGACTCAAATGTACTAGTGATATCAAAAAAACTAACCTAAACACTGCCTAACTTCTCTAAGACCAAATGTGTGTGTAATGAATTCATTTACTAAATCATGAGCATGGTAATGACTCGAGGCAATCAAGAACCAATGTGTGTGCAAGTGAGTTCATTAACCCATCTTGAGTAAATTGGGTGAAACCTATTATGGAGAAGACCAAGAAGCTAGCTTGTCCTTATGTGTGGTCATATATCTCTTTAAAAGAGACATGTCACCACGCATGAGTGTACTCCACTGCTAGTCAAGCATCTATAGCTCCGGTGGAGATTAGCTCCATAGTCCAAGATTTTGATCTTTAAGTTTTTGGGATGACTACCTAACCTTCTAACTAAAAATATAGTATGATCCTTACAACTTGCAAATCTATGGTGTGTGATGTAAAAGATTTAGAGTTTTTAGGGATTTTACCCTACTCTTTCTTTTATTTTTGGGATTGTGATAGTGGTGAAAACCACTATTTTTGTGGACTATGTCACATGATGGGACAAGAAAGGAATACCATTTTCACTTCAAGTACAACCCAAGTATGGTGTTATCTCTCTTTGACACAAGATGTTTTTAAGATGTGTGATTTGTGTTTGGTTCAAGAATATTTAGAGTCAATTCCCATAACTCAAGATTTTTCTTAGTGAAAAATGTGTCTTGGTCCTAAAGAAAATTTGACATGTATTTGTGGTTTTCTTAAAACACTAGGATTGGTTGAGTGACCGAAAACACCTAGAAATTATGGACATGTGGTTTTGCGACTGAAAATTTGGCTTTGTGGAATGATGCAATGGAATGGATGATGTTTTGAAGGTGCCCCTGATTAAGGCAACATGACTTTATTGGACCAATTTTTATTTAAACTGAATGAATGATCCCTAATATGAAATGTGAAGTGTGGTTGTGAATGCAATGTATGGAATGCAATTTGTGAAATGAAAATGTGTGTATGAAATATGGATGCAATATATAAAATGCAATTTTTTTTTTTGTGTAATAGCCATGTATACATACATACAACATCATATATTTTTTTTTTTTTTTTAATATATATATATATATATATATATATATATATATATATATAATTAAGCATAGAATGCTCTCAAGTGTATAACATTAAGTGGTTTGGGCTCTTCAACTCCCTCTAGATTGGCAAGCCTATAAGTACCTTTACCCAATTTTTGAGTGACAATGTATGGACCTAACCAATTAGCCATGAATTTATCATAAAAGTGTGACAATGCATTGGTATTTTATTGATTCTATTTAATGATAAGATCTCCTACTTGGAATTCATGTAGATGAACTTTCGCATTGTAAGCACACTTAAGGTGGTCTTGATAAACTCATAAATGTTGTAAATAATTAATTCACCTTTCATCAAGAAGTATGAGTTGGTCAAGATGTACTTGTCTAGCAGTATCATCATCTATGAATTCCTACAAAGAAATTTGTGAGAGGATCTCAATATCAAAATGCATGATTGCTTTAGCTCCATAGACCAATGAAAATGTTGTTTCCCCAGTAGGTGTGTGTATGCTTGTTTGATAATCCCATAATGCCAAGGGGATGTTAGCATGCAAATATCTATGATTTTCATTGACTAGTTTCTTGAGAATAGCAATTAAGATCTTATTAATAGCCTTAACTTATCCATTTGCTTGTGGGTCATAAGGAGTCAAGAAACTATGTTGGATATTACATTTCTTGCAAAGTTCTCAAAAATCCCTGTTCTTGAAAGACTTACCATTATCAAAGATGAATTTTTAAGAAATACCAAACCAACAAATGATATGATGAAGTATAAACTCCATAATTCTAGGCCCTGTTGTACTAGTTAAAGGAATTGCCTCAACCCACTTTGTGAAGTATTTGATGGATGTAATGATGAATATATGTTATCCCAAGGAAGGAGGTGATATTTTACCAATCAGATCAAGACCCCATTATGAAAATTTCTAAAGAATTTGAATAGGTTGTAATGCTTGTGATGGTACATGAGTTAAATTAGCATATTGTTGACATTGTTGACAATGCTTGACATAAGTGCAACAGTCGCATTCCATGGTGGGAAAATAATAACCCATGCATATAATATGCTTTGCAACGGTCATTCCACTAAAATTAAGACCACAAGTACCATCATGAGCTTCAACTATGGCTCTTTGTTCCTCAGCAAACTTGAGACAACGAAGAAGGATTCCGTCATAACCATGTATATACAACACAACCCCCAAGAGAGGAAAATAAGCTTCTTTTTTATTGAAAGTGTCTTTAGAAGTCCATGACATATTTGATGGGTGTGTTCCAAACTTGATAAAGGCTACTATTGTCATGACCCTGCTAGATGGACCTTTGAACATAGAAAAAATGTATTAATAAATATAGCTAATAATTAATTTTTTGCAATTAAGTAGCCTCACAATAATTATTAGATAATGAAGGATATGATACTGCTAATGAATTGCCAATGTGTAGGATCAAGTGCACTCATGAGCAGAGGGAATTGATTCATCCACCAGAGATGAGAGTACTTGAGGAAGGGGAAATCATGATAAGGTAACTTGAAGGTAACAAAGATAGATACATTCATATAGGCATGCATTTGGTTAAGGGATAATCATCAATATATAACCACATTAAGCCCTAGACTGATAGCATAGTAGCTATCATAAGTTCTAGAGGCTGAGACAGGTGATTAGATTGATGGAAATACTCCCTCTTTATTTGATGCACTTGCATGATTTTATTTTACTTCATCATTATTAACCTTGATAACCGATGAGCATGTAGTAGATGGTTTGCCTTCACAAACTTCATATGAGCATTGTTTAAATAAATGGTTGATTTATTTATAAAAACAAAAAGATATTGTTTAAATAAATGGTTGATTTATATAAAAGGCAAAAAGATATTGTTAAATAAATGGTTGATTTATTTAAAAGTAAAAAATATACTATTTAAATAAATGATTGATTTATTTAAAAAGGCAAAAGATTATTTCAATAAATGGTTGATTCATTTAAAAATCCAAAAAGGATAATGTTTAATTAAATGGTTGATTATTTAAAATAAAACAAAAATGTCTCATTGAAAATTAGTGGTTGTTTATTTGAATGATGCTAGTATATACTTCGTAAAATAAAATTTGATTCATTTAATATCATTAGCATTTAAAGAGGCAAGGAGATGATCATTTTATCAAACGAACTTGTCCCAAAATGCAATAAAGAATAACAATGCAAGTCTTTAAAATCCAAGATAAGGTATTTACCATGGCGTTTCAGGGAAGTCGTCGCTCACCTGATGATCAACCCATATGGTGTAAATACAACAAGACAACACTCAACATAATGGATCAGGTTACCCTTTGGAGTCTTGAGTGGGTCGAATGAGTGAAATTCCTCTTATGTGAGAGGAAAGCCCTTTATAGTGATTACCTTGGGAAAATAGATGAGGAATGTCTATCCTTAATGTATGTCGAAGGTGGTCAAAGAGTAATGGAAAGTAGGTGGGAATGTAGATCAAGTAGGAAAAATGCATAACGGGGAAAAGAAAGGATAAGGGTAGCACAATAGGGAGGGGGTATAAGATCATAGAGTAAGCGAAGGAGTAGGAGGTGGTGAGAAGAGAACAGAGTGAGTGAAGGAGCATGAGGTGGTGAGAAGAGCACTGTGAGCGGAGGAGCAACGTACGTGTTGAGGTGTGATTTTTTCTAGTCACAAAACCACTCGATAATATTAGAATTTAAATTCTCTCTTGCAAAGAACGTAACGTTTCTCCAAGGTTCTTACTTTATGTTTCATGTATTATGCATATATGTTTAGGTAAGTGCTTGAAAAACTCTTTGTGGTTTGCAGATTACTGTTAACAAGGGGCTTGGGAATTATGTAAATGATTTCGAGTTCATCATGTAAAATATGCCTTTCATATCAATCCTAATGAAATAAAATTTGATTTATGATCTTAAATCAAAGTACACAAAATTTATTTCATCTTCTCAATCTAATGTCTTGTAAATGCTTCAAATGAATTTAGCGTGAAAAGAATCGAAGCATTTAAATTAAATTTCAATTTAACTTTAACAAAAATTAAAGTAAATGAAACTTTGATAAATTTAATAAACCTTTGGAATATAACAATTTATCATAAATTCAATTCCAAATGTCTATTTAATAAAGTAATTATTTGTTCAAACCCCCTTTATGAAATTATAAATTAAATATCTAATAAGGCTAACAAATTATAACAATGTCTTACCTAACTTATAAGGTTCCAAACCTTATGAATAATAAAAACTAGGGCTAATTTTAAAATTAATTCATAAACTTTAATTTTATAGTAAAATAAAGTTTACAAATCAAATTTCTTTATATTATTTACCTTTTGAAACAGTTATGAAATTAAATATTTCAATAGCAAATACATATTTCAAGTTAGAAATTTGGATTTTTTGAATGAATAACAATTACATTAAACTAAAATCCAAATTTGTATTCCTGAAAGATATCAATTCCAATACTCCAACCTTATAGATTAAGGCAGAGACTCAAAACAATCATTTATCTCAATTAATTTATTAATTCAAATACTAATGAATTTAATATTTGAATAATGAATTAATAAGTATATATAACCTAGTTACATTGATTTAATCTTCATAAAACTCAAACTAGGCTTATCATACGATTTGAAATAGAAACAAAAAAATGTAAAATATGTAAGGTTTAGAAAATAAAGCCTTCTCATATTATTCACATAGTGCAATGCAGAGATTTAAAACCAAACAAACTATCTACCAAATGCATACAATAAAATAGTAAGTAAGGGCAATCTTCAACGAATTCTATTAAAAATGATAATTCTAAATCATCTTTTCAAAATTTGAATACAAAAAACCACATATTCAAACTCCAAATGACACAAAATAACCTGCAGGTCTTACAATTATGCTCCTGTTCTCTGCTTGTTCCACATACCCTGTAGTGCTTCTTTGACTTTACTTTGGCATCTTCCAATTTTCTCCTTTACCTGTACCAAAGATCCGACCCCTCTTTTGCCTCTTCTTTCTCCTTTTATCAATTGAAAATTCTTTATATTAATTAGTTTGGTCAGTTCTCTTTTCATTCTTTACAGTTTGAAAATGGACCTCTTCCAATTTTCTCCTTTACCTGTACCAAAGATCCGACCCCTCTTTTGCCTCTTCTTTCTCCTTTTATCAATTGAAAATTCTTTATATTAATTAGTTTGGTCAGTTCTCTTTTCATTCCTTTACAGTTTGAAAAAGGATTTTACAACCCTAATACCTTTTCATAAATCCCGTGTCTCAATAATATATAAGTTTCATGACTTTGAATTAAACCATATAATATATTTATATTATATGATTTTAAATTCAAACACTTATTATAATACATCATCTATATTTGCTTAGTAAGAATAACAATAAAATCAAAGCAACCGGACTCCAAAAGATTCATGGTTAGAACCTTTTAATTAGATATTCGCCTTTTGTATTCTGCACCAATTTGATAACATGCTGCATATCCTTCACCATACAAATGCGCAAATTGCCAAATATCATTAAAACCACATTGATGTTGGTCTCAATTTATTCACACTTTCCTTTATGAATGCCAATGTCATCATTAAACTATATCAAAACATGTGTGTTGGATTCATCATTTGTAATACTTTTTGGGTCTGCGAAATCATCCTATAACAAATATTGTTATCAATCCATATTTCCAGTATTTTTTAACAAAAATGGCTGTAAACCTAATAACTTTCTAGAGCACTCGGATAGTTAACATATCCACTGTCCATATCTATAGTGAAGTGCGCTCTTTGACATAGCCATCACATGACTTGATTAACCCAAACACGTACACACATATTTTTCTATCCATACGAAATGTTATTTTTGGCATTAAAATAACCTGTGCGGGCAATGTCAATCTACCATCCAAATTAGGATTGATGAAAGTAATATGAATTTCTGAAATGGCTTTTGCATTTTCGTCTCTGGCTATCTCCATCAAGCTTCATGATAGCCTTCCTCCATATGATTTTGACATATTAATATTGTTATCCTAGATATATCCCAAACCTTCTGCCATTTTCTAACTCTTATCCATTATCTATCAAATTTGCTTAGTCAAAATCTGCGATGGCAATGCATACTGCCATTTGTGTTGTGTCTGAGGACTTATAATTTACTTTCGGCTTCCTTTCAATTTGGCATTACCAATCGTACTTTTGGCTACCAAATTAATGTTGCGCTACCATTTCTCGTCTATGCATTTTATCATCCGGTGCCCAATGCTATTTTGCATGCCTCACTGCTAATTAAAAACCAAAATTCGCCCTTTCCTACTGCACAATATTTGAGCTTGCTGCATGTCTCATCAAAAAAACTACCCATATTTAATCAAAACAATGAAATATTCCCATGTGGCTTCTGATGTCGGCAATCCGTATTTCGTCACCTCAATACGGCATATGAGTAACCATTTTTCTTTATTTGAACAACATGCTAATGAAACTCTTGGAATATGGTGCATCTACTTCTACAACTTACCCTCACATGCGACATCATTTCACCGAAACAACACGTCATCTCATAGTGAACCCTAATTGCTAGCCAAACTTGAAGAAAGTGAAGCCTTGATTCATCAAGATAATAATTGTTGCATGTTAATGCGATTAAAACTTTCACCTATACATTTTCGGTTCATCTATCATAATAATACACCCACGCAACCTTCAATTACTTCTTTGAACTGCAATGATTCATCTCAACCATGGTATCCCATATCATAAAATTTAATCTACGACTTTTCCACAATGGTAAGTATTCCTTTGTTATTCATCAATTTTTCCAAACGTTGTAGTTGTAGTCATTATCAGTGACCAATGAAAATCCACTATGATTGTAGCTTCTGCCTTTGCAAGTCACGCCTCAGATCGTGGAGCCCGCATCATTTCAACTTAAGCTGAGC